>JARCGZ010000002.1:1240625-2476250 GCA_029784005.1 Lenwebbia sp. NSW1173648
TTCTGAGTTATGTAATCGACAACCATCTAGATATGAGCTTGTAACGTGTTTTAACTTTTGCGAGTGGAAACGAAAAAAACGGCAAATAACTCGATAGTAATAACAATGATCGAGGAAGGTTTAAATGAGAAAACAGTGATCGGAGGTCCAAAGCCAAAGGTGGCAAGAACATGGACCATGATAAAAACATACCCAAGTTGTGATCCATTTCGATGAATTTAAATGTCAATAGATCCATGCGCGGGCTAAGTCCTTCCTGATGAGTTTGAAGAACATAACCGCATACGATAAGGAATTCACAGGCTAAATTGGAACCAAGATCTATTGCATGTACGTGTTTCCGATTTGGGCTATTTGGAATACTCGATGTGTATTCATAACAGATTTAAAGGACAGACAAGCATTTGTCACAGAACTCACAAGTTAGAAACTTTTGCGCAGTGAACCCTGTAATTCTTGAAAACCTGAGATAATTAAAAGAGACATTTGATTTAGGCACTTGATACCTGATGAAACGAGACTTTATTTGATACGACTGTACAAGATCACCTTCCCCTAAATATTATGCCAAGTGAGTACAAGATCAAGTAAACAAGCACATAAAATAAAGGAGTGGAATTTGCACCAAAAAGAAAGGGAAAACAGCACATATAACATTATCGCTTTCATATCTTCTTTATCAGCATGAAAATCTTTTGGCTGAAAATTCCCTCAAGGTCGTGTTTGTACGTTTTACAAGCTAATACAAACTAATAGTGCGATGAAGCACACAGGTTGTGCATAAACATTACAAATAACACAAAACCCCCAGTCTGAGTGATCAATTGCATAACTGTCACTGCTCATGAGCCGACACATTCTTGTTCCATGTTTCGGAGAGGTAGGTAATCCCCAGAACTTGGTGGGACGATCGACGAACAATTAGTCTCCATCGTCACCATTTTGCTATTTGACGAAGAATACTGTGAGCTTTTGTATTTGGAAAACAGATGAAGAATAGATACATCACCTTTGCTTCGCTGTTTCGAGCTGACCATCACATGAGCATCGCTGGTACTTGACAAGATACAGGCATCATTTACGGTTATTAAATTACTTTCATGCAACAATGTGAGTTGCGAATTCGAAGGATTTGGACAACTACAGTCGCACTCCATGGTCATCGCATCCCCACAGCTGGAGCTTCCAGCAGAGTAATCATGTGGCTGCACAAACTCACTTGTTGGCGAACCTTGGATTTGCTGAGAACCCTGTTTAAGCTTTAGAAGTGTTGCTTCTGCACCCAAAGAACAAAACGAAATTTCTTTTTAGTGAACCTTCAGATTCAAGCTCCTTAAAAATTCCTTCCACTGCATTCAGCGTACAAGAGTACCAATTGTTTCTAGTGCCTCTCAGATTCGGCGTCAACAATCCAACAAGATTGCTTTTGCTCCAAAAAGTTACTATACAAATATAGAGTCTAATACGAAAAATAGGGATGGATCATCAGCTTTCAAGTGTTCAAAAAGACTACTAGAAGTATGCCAATCTTATAAAAGACAGAAGAAATGGTTCCTCTCTACCGTGATTATCTCTATGCAGTCTCTTCATTTTAAAACTCAGTTGTAGAGTGTAGCAGTTTGGCCAGACAGGCATAAAGTTCCGAAGATTTTACACTTCAGCAGTCTGAGTGGAGCTATTCTCCCAATTTGGCCACAAGGTGAGAAACTAAAGCATTACATGAACAATTTACAATGTGATGACAAGGGATCCCGGAATTAGGTGGAAACAAAAAACTCTTCATTGATCTCCACCATTGTGGAAGAGCTTCTCGGAGAATGTCACCGTCCAAATATTGCATTGTCCGTATCGATATACAACAACCCATCAATCAGATTTGGATAGATTTGGAGACTTTCTAGACCGCGAAAACGTTGACAGAAAGCTAAATACAGAGATCCCAATTCTATTTCATACTGGGACCAAGAAGCAATTTCCAGATTCACTGGTTGGCGCGGGCGCAAACCCAATCATCTTCCCACCCAGCTAATTCAATTTCCGCCATAGCAATTCAAGGGAGTACACGATACAATTCAATTTGAAATGATCAGAGGAAGGAGAAGAGCAACAAAATCCAGAGTAGAGTACCGTAGATGGAGAGAGAATCGTGCTTGAGAAGCTTGGTCGTTGACCTCTCCAAACTATCTGGCGACGAAGACGGCGCTCTTACTCTTCCCAACATCTCTCTCTCTCTCTCTCTCTCGATCTCTCGAAGCGCAGAAGAAAAGGAGAAGAGGCACTGAGTGGAGAAAAGAGAGAATTTTTGGTGATTCGGGTCGCGGGAAATGATTTCAAGAGGAGCGCGAAGACGATACAGAAATCGTGGCGTAGCAGAAGAAGAGTAGACTAGACGCTTCACCAATATTAGGCCGGGCCGACCCGGTTTTAAGCCCATCGTCCTATGTATTGTTCCCAATTGGGCTTTTCAATGGGCCGGCTCGACCTATAGCCCATGTCCACAAATTAATTACTTCTCTGCTTGTTTACTTTTCGTATTGAAAAGTAAATAAATAATTACCTTAGGTGGCTCTTCCACCGTGGCCATTAAGATTAGAGATTGCTGACTAGGAGTTTTTCCCATCCAGAAAAGTGACTTTCGTTAATTTAATAACTACAAACTCAAGAGTCTGATCATTATCATTAACTAATTATTTTGCATGCATTGGTAACCTTTTATGTATATAAGACGACATTACCTATATTAGTTAGTAACTTACCAACGTGGCACAAAATTTTCGTATGGAAAAGTAGGACTTAATAGAATTGGAGTTAGTCATATTTACGCGCGGTAAATAACTTTATTGAACATAAAAAGGCAACTTTCAATTTTGCTAATGTAAAGATAGTTTATAAGGTTGTGATCGGATAAAATCAACACGCGAAGGAATCTTTAATTTTGACATCACTAATTTAGAAAGCTCCGTTTGTTTCGCAAAAAATATTTTACATAAAAAGGATCGCTTACATTGCTTTTGAAGTAATTAGTCAATGGGAAATATTTTCATTATCGACAACAATTTATTTCCAAATATTTTCATGGACAATGAAAATATTTTTTTTTTTTGTTTATTCATTTCTGTAAGCGATACAATAGATCATTTTTAGGAAAATATTTTTCAAATCATTCATTTTGCGCGAAACAAATAGAGCCTTGGGTTCTCATTGTCACCAAGCATCATGCTATAAATGAACTCACACGAGCTTTTGATTTCTCACAGGAATCAAATCGAACATTATCCAAAAGAAGAATCTTTATGAAACTGGAAAAACCGGCAAAGTTCTGTCTTAAAAAAATTTACAGGATAAATCAATAATGTTTAAACAAATAAATAAAATAAAGAAACAGCACCAGCAAAAATGGTGTCTTTCTACACAGGAAATTAGATAACATGGACCAATGTACACCAGAATCACTGACCCATCTAACCTGTTAATTAATTAGTTGCTGAATGAACTCCTCCTGTAGTTGGTCATCCTCTCCAAAACAATCTCTTCATCAAACTGCGTCTACGGCTTCGCGGCTTAACATCAGTTCCTAAAACAAGAAACTTGGACATGTCAGCTGGGAAACGCTGATACGGGATATATAAATGGGACTCCTGCAGAATTTTCCTACTTAACATGGAAGGAGAAGACAATGCTGAAAAAACCAGACAGGAGCATGCTAAGCATTTTCGAACAAGACATGGAAACTGGAAAGAATTCGGGGATGCTGAATCTTCAACCAAAGTATTTCCTTTTCATCAGACATGGAGTGTTGCATCTCGGGCTAAACAAAAAACATAGAAGTTTACCTTTTAATCTGCCAGCAGCAATCAAAGCTTCTTCTGCGAAGGGTCGCCACTGTTCAGCACATGAGTAGTTGATTCCGAGACCGACACTCAGACCTCTTAATAGATGCACTGTCCGAAGGACAGAGAATAGTTCCTCTGGAAAAGCCTACAGTTTCACACAGTTTGTCAGGATACTCGACATCGATACGCACAAGACGATCCAGTAGATCCACAAGCTGAAGTCGTAACGAGCTTCTTGTTGCATGTCCAAAGTGATCTATACATGGTATATCAGTACCAAATGCTTTACTATCAAAGAGAAAAGTAAGAATAGTGAAAATACACCAGTATAAATTTTAGTGGCTAATCTTCTTATGAGTGGACAGACACAAGAAATTTCATTTCTGCATTCTGGATAGTGCGATTCCTCGGTTGGAAAGAATTCAAAAGTTAGCAAGTCTAAGTAATCCTCCCCTGCATGCCGGAAATATACATGCTTCCAGAGAGGTCATCTGAATCAAGAATTTGCTTTATTTTCCAGAAACTAGAGAATGCACGATCAATGAATTTCTAACCCATGCAGATAAGTAGTGTTCAGAATAAGATAAGAAGCAGTAACTGAGGGCCAACTGCTACCGTGAGTAGAGAAGAGTTTTTGTGCACTACGACCATGTCCACTCTTACTAATGTAAGGAACAACTGAAGCAGTAGCAAGGTCATAAATACATGTGATCCACTACCTGAACAGCAATTTTCTTTATAGAAGATTCCTCGGAGAACGGTTGCAGCATCACAACACCAGGAGGCAACTTTGTATCAAACATCGTCTCTGCCAATCTCAACAATTCCTGCTGTTCATTTTGGCATTTGCTTAACGTATCTATGCCCAGCTCCCTAAGAATCAGATGCATAGTTAGAAATGATAATGTAAACCCGACTGTACGACTCATATGTTGAATCATCAGAAATTTTTAAACTATTGCATTACTAAGGATGGCATTTCCCCTGCAAATTCCAGGCTTCGTTTCACCCAACTCTACTTTGAAATGTTAAAACAAAAGGGATGACAAAACTGAGCATTTAACACTAAGATATCACACCTGTAGCTCTCAGATGCCCTCACAGGGTCTCGATTCGCAATAGCAAGAACCAGATTAGCGTATCCCAGTCTCAGCTTATCTGGGAGATCCTTCACTTGCCCATAGTCAAGCAAGGCCACCTGTAATTAGGGAACATCACAAATTTAACCTGAAAATACTAGTTCACAAATAGACAATTGAATTTATAAGCTATCAAAAGAGAAGTCTTTCATGTCCACCATTCTTTATCTTGGAAAACCTATTCTAAAAAGGAGGACAAAATGGTCTTCCACCGAGAAGATTAGCCCATGATCCATCTATTTGAGCATTTAAATATATTGAATTTAAATTAAAGGATGAGAAAACGCAACACATCGAACTATTATAATCGGTTATTTATTCTCTTCAAACCTATCTTAAACAGCAAAGCTACCTGATCTCATATTGGATTTACTCCTAAAACTACTGGGAAGAATGTTTGCCTTACCTGTACATGATGACTCACTATGCCTAGTTATTAAGCCAATGGTGCTTAGTGTAGAAAAATACCCATCAATAAGCTCGACCAGCAGTCTTGGTTATCACTTATTACATTCGGAGAAAATTACACAGGAAAACAAGAATTCATAACGATCATAGGCGAAAGCAGGATTTGTTAGTGTGCACTTGCCTGTGAACCTTTGCAAATGAGAATATTTCCAGGATGAGGGTCTGCATGGAAGAAGCCACTCTTCAGAATCATTTGACCATATGCTTTTGTCAAACTGCAGAGGATGTTCCTGTATATAAAGCGTTCAACAATTGAGAGATAGAAGTGTGTTATTTTTTAAAAGAGGGCAAATAGAACTTCACATTTGAGAATAGATGATTTTGACATGCTCTCATCAACGAAACTTGCTTTTTACACCGGGTGAAATCAATTACATGAATTATTCCATGCTATTCAAATTATTATTTAAACCTTATTCATCAAGTCTAACTACATAGTATCCTCTCGCAGCCTCCATTTACTTTCTCATTCCCAGCTCTTTCCACTTTTTCCTCCGGTGCCTTCTCTAAGACACTAGTAAATCCTTTTCACCGGAATCAATTGGGAAAACTCTCAATAAATGCTTCTGAACTGTGATAATTCGTAACTAAAGCCAGAGCTATTCAATTTTAAACATCACAGTAGCATGAATGACAAGAGCAACCATTGCTCAGAGCAACTCCTAAGCCAGCTGAACTACCAAACATGTCCAGCTTTCTGGTCCTTGAATCCGCCAATGCATTGAAAAAGGAATAAAATGAATGATTGATTTACAAGAACAACAAAAGACATGAACAACAGCATACTCTCCAGGAAAGCTGAGAAGCTTACTGCTTTGCTGCTGCTGCAACTTTGCCATGCGGATTAATTCCTCTTTTTGCAATTTCATCGCCAAGATTCATGATGGGAATTCCATCAATGTAATCCATCACTAAAACCCTCCTACACTAGCAGAAAATACAATAATCTGTGATGTAAAGTCTACGCATCTATAAGGAGGTCCTAGAGTTCCAACACATATGCATCTAAAAGGAGATTAAGGTGGAAAATAGGAGCATCACTTAAGAACCAAATTTCTAGCACAACAGCAACATTCAATAACAACTAAACAAGAAAGAAGAACCGATCCCCATTTGATGGGATCAGCTCAGGGTCCTGTGTAACACTTTGAGCTACCTCTATTCTTAAACCATATCTCAAAAAGCACAACAAACAAACCACCCCCCCCCCCCCCCCCCCCCACCCAAACCAAAAAAATAATAACGATAAAAGGAAAGAGAAAGAAAAAATCCCCATTGCTATTTCAATTCTGCAGATGTCTAGGCAATACATACCTTGTGACCAGATTCCTCACGACCCGTGGGACCAATACAGGAGATCTTTTATTATTCTCCAACAGAAAACGTCTGATTCTTTCCATGGCATCAGCCTCCCGCATGAAATCAAACTCGTAACCAATCTTCAGCAGCAAAAATAAAAATCCAAAATTCTATGATTAGTCACATGCTTCTCTTATATTTCAATGATTCAGCACTAACACAAAAGGGGGAAAAAGAACTCGTCTACTACCATCTGCAGCATCAAAATTTAAACTAAAAATATATATAGAACATTACATCCAACTGCAGTAAATTGCCAGATATTCTGTAAGGTGATTATAATTAATGGTAATCCACCATAAGTCAAATTCAGAATATCGGGCATTGACACAATCAAAGCTAGCTACATAATCATTAGGAGTCTAGAAGCATCCCATTCTGATCATTACAAACTAAGTTTTCAAGATATAACCGACTTTCCAAATAATTTTGCAAATATAGAAGTTATGTGGTGAGAACAGAAGCTTTCTAGCCTTTCTTGCTACTAACAAGCTATTGAGACATGATCACCTAAAAGACGATGGACACTGGTACCTGCTTCTCCATTTCCTTCATAATCGAGTAAAGATCAAATTTAATGTCTGTCTTCTGCATGTACAAAGCAAATGCTTGCAAGTTGCGGATATCTGTCATCATCAGCTCCTGAACTCCAGGATGTTGCACCTATAGCACAGCATCAAACTTACAATTGCTTCGTACATATCAACATGACGAAGATTTCATATTTCTCATTACCTTCACAACTACATCACTCTTATCGCCTTTCAGTCTGGCCCGATGTACCTAATTTATGCACAAAACAGATCAGTCTGCTCCAAGAACATCACTTTTAGTAAGGAGCAACTTCTGACATACATCACTATCCCAGTCTCAATCCAGTTATGTATCCCAACTCTCAAATGAAACCATCAAAACATATAAAGACTATTCCATTGTGAAGAGAGATCTACTTGAGAAGCAGGATAGAGGAGTTCTTAAAGATTCTGAGAAAATGAGAAATCAAAGAACCTAAAAACAACATATTTAGCAAAACCAAAGAAAGATCCATTCTTTTGATTATGGGACAGACCGTCAGAGTAGCACTGTCATTATAAGAACTTAGAAGATGAACAGAGTTTCTTTCCCTTCTAAATCCCACAAGGTCTTTTGCAAAGGATAAAGTTTCTTATGGAAGGAACAATTAAGTAATCATAGTTGAATCCATTTACTTAAGCTTTAATTGAACTAGAGTTGAACTTAGTGTCTAGTTAAATACAAGAGAACTTTGCCAGGTTGTTATTTGTCAAAATAACTGGAAAATTTCCCATTACAACATGTGGTGGCGAAGCTTCCAATTGTACATAACTGTTGCTGGCAATTATTGGAAATTCTCCAATGGAAATGGATAAAGAACCAAAAAGCTTCTAATTGTACATAATAATGCTTCAAAGTAGGAGTAGCTATAAGCAGCCCGGTTACCTGTGCAATTGAAGCAGAACCAAGAGGATCTATGTCAAAATTTTCAAACATCTCTCCCAGGTTTCTTCCCAAATCTCTCTCCAGCACCAACCGAACAACATCAAATGGTGTCGCAGGAGAATGGTCGCATAGTGTAACAAGTCTTCTGACCCACGCAGCTGGGGCCAAGTCGGGCTTCCCAATGATTTGGGCAACCTATGTTGAACCACTAGTTCTCAAATCAATAAATTTGTTATTCATGAAAAAGAACCATGACTAGCTACCCCAATATCAGAAGATGATGACAGATCATCAGAGAAATGCAATTTTGGCATGAGAGAGCATGGATGCCCACACAGACATGTATGAGATTGTATATGTGTATGCAATCACTTTTCCGAATATGCAAAAGGACAAGAAATTTACATCCCTCCACTTTGAATTGTAGCAGTTGCAAGTATTCAATTCTCTCCTACGGAAGGATGATACCTGAAACCGTATAAGAACACTGAAAACGCCCTTCGTCAACTAGATAACAAGCAACACAACACACAGAAGCACCACAAAGAAAAAATGAACACCAATTATAAGTTCGTCCGAGAACCAAAATCTAACGGAAGCTTAAACTGAATGCAAAGGCACTCAAACAAAAAAGAAAGAACCAAAATCCATTTAAAGGGCGAACACGACAAGGATGGTGATTGGCGCAATGAACGAAGAACTAAAATCCAATTAAGCGTGGAATTGCACAAAAGAAACTGAATGCGCAGTAAGCAAAGTGAAAACTGGCTTTAAGATCGCAATTTGAAATGCTTAGATACCTTGAGGAAGAACCCGCCAAGGTCGGTGCACATAGCATATATCTTGTCAGCCGCAAGCTCGTGTTGCCTCTCCCACATTGCCTCCTGTTTGTGCTTAGCCTTCTCAAAATTCACTCGCACTTGGAACACCTTAAATAAATGAGAAAAAGGCGAAAAAATCACACACCCATGTTCCAATTAGCATGCATTTCGAGAACATAGATAAAATTCTGAGGTTGAGATCAAGGGGCGCGAATTCCCACCTTGTAACCAGTGTAGATATCGACTGCTCGCACCCAGAACTGAAACGAACGCTGCCAAGGTCTCAACTGGGTTGAGAGATTTTCTTGAATGTTCCAGAGATCAAAAGGAGGCATTTTTCCAAGCATTCCAAATTGCCTCCTGATCAATTACTCCACGCTTAATAACCCATGTTCTACCGCCAAGCTCTCATTGGACTTACAAACTAAAATCACAAGACTCTATCTGCACCAGCGGTTCTTGACGCAGTATCAGCTGTATATATGTGAAGTGTGGCTGAGAAACCGATAAAGACGCCCACTGTACCTCTGGTGAAACAGAGATGAAGTACTGGAAAGCGAGAGCTCTCAATTCAAGACTCAAGCGTGTGAGCTCAAATTGCTTGGCTTGGAAGGCTTGTAGTGCGAAAGGAAAAGGATTTCGCAAAAATAAGCGGTCCCCAGTTCTCTTCTTTTCGCGTTGCCTCTCCTCACCACATCCTCCCAGGCCCCCTTGTTTATCACCCTCTGTTTCGGCTTCTTCTCGCCCTTGATAATCCTTGCCTTTAAATACATGTTGCCGAGAAGGTGGAAGGATGGGGAACCATTGCCGATTCAGGACAAGAGACAGAGACTTACGTAGTTCCGGGAAAGGGAAGTTGGTTTTTTTTTTTTTTTTTGGTCGAACGGAAAGGGTAGTTCATGCCTATAGAGTTGGTACTTCTATTCACTATTTTGACGAGCTATACCTCCTTGGTGTAATATTCAGCATCAGTTCCTACATTTTGATAAACATAGTTAGTACATGAATTGACGGATTTTTGCCGTCGCGAAACCTGAGAGACCCAAAGCCAAATGGAGGCCGACAAGGACCACAAGTCTTTTGATCCGTAATTGCTCGATGTAGAGTGTGTTTGTTTGTGTGGATGTAAAAATCGCAAACTTATTTTATGGACTTTCGCGCATTTGATTTGTCGAAAATATCAATAAACGGAAAATCATTAACGGTCAAAGTAAATATACGTATTTAAAGTTAGGAAAATTAATTCATTAACCTGAAAAAAGAATCGAAAATGCTTTCCCGAAAGATAAGATACCTCTCTTTATCACGAAATTTGCCCCAAAACAAACACCCCATATTTTATCTCAATTTGGGAAGAATACTTTTTAAAATTTTCTGTAAAAGTTCTCTTGCTATAGCGTAAGAACCTGTTGTAAAATGAATATTTCAGTTAACCAACAATGGAGATGTCATGGTCCGAAACCGGACGAGGGCTATGCACGTCCAATCAGGACAGAACCATTGAAAATTTGAAATTGCATTTTCAGGTAATTCAAACAAGAACCTCAGACCCTTTTTTAAGGTGTAGATGCAGGAAGTGGGTTCGGGCGCTCGAGATGCAAAAGAGGCTGTCCTACCTGATCGATAGCAACATATTCTCGACTCAGACACTAGTTTAGGAGAATCATGGGCTTACACTGATCAAAGTCACTTGTTCTATTTTCCATACTTGTTCATCTAATCCTAGTTTCAAGAGAATGATAGATTCAATTGTGGGAATATTATTATATGCAGCCATAATATCCTGCTTCCCTGAAGATGGTTCTCTGCCATATGCATGCTCGCAAAATCTTCTTCTTTAATTCACTTAAAATAGACAGTATGAGCACTACAAGTTGAGATGACTTCTTCATTTTCCAAATAATTGTCCCAAAATAGTGTCCCGTGGGGAAGTGACAAATCGCCATTGGCGTGATGCCAGGAAAGAAATATCAAGCACCAGATTCCATCCTTCAAGAAATGAGATACGATACAAATCACGCCCGCTCTCGTACAAATCAGTTCAGATTAACATCGAAAACATACGGAATCAAGAAATTTCAACTGTAAGGAGCCCAAAAAGAAGTCTCATGTCCCCACGAACGAAACTTCTCATGTCCATTCTCTACACATCTGCTTCTTTGAAAGATACTTGGTGGCCAAAAATCTTCCAGCCAAACAAAGCAGTCCAATAACTCTTCAGCTGCGCAAGCAGACAACTGTCTCGTTAGTCATCCGCCAAGAAAAGCAACATGAGCATCTTATAAGCTACGGAAGCCAACAAACAATCACAATGCTCATGCAGCAACAAATCAAATCTTTCTTGGTACAATGTCATATTCCCAGTTCAGAGTTTCATCACTCTGCCTAAATAGTAAATAGTTTTATCATTCTTCATGCCATCGCTCAATTTCCAAGTGATCACAACGTAGTCCCCACAACCACTCACTTATACATCATAACATTATAAAAGTAACTCCAAAGTTAGATGAGATGAGCAAGGCATCACAATGCTCATGGGAAGTATCCAACGAGTATGATGCTTCACATTAAAAGTAAAGGCATAGAAATTATCAGATCAGAGCATACTGAACTAAAGCGTTGGTACCATAACCATTCTATAGATCAAATCTATCATCATCTCTATGCACATACACTAGGGCAACCTCAAGTTTTCAGGCAATGTTCTAACTAACCAGCCAAAATTATTTTAAAGTGAATATAGTATCAGAATCACATTTAGATACCCATACCGTCACTATTTTACTCTTCATTATAACGATCCACACACAATATAACCAAGAGACAACATCATACCTTGTAACATATTTATCCGCTTTGTCAAGTTCATTACTCTTTCACATACCTCACAGATCAATAACACGAGAAAGCTTCTGAATCCGATTTAATAAGAAATCTCCTTGCTTTATGGTCGCTTGGTAAAGAGCATTCTTTGCATCTGGTCGGTTGGTTTCAAGAACACCTGCAACTTTATCGATCTTGCAGTGAAGCTTGCCAGCAGCAATAAATCGAGATAGTTCTCTGCAGAAGACTCAGACCTTTTTAGGGCAGCAATACACAATTATTTACTCCAAAAGAAAAGCCAAACCAAAAACCAAATGAATCTGTAACTGAAAGATCCAAGTTTTAGAGAAAAAATCCGCATTTCAATCACTTACAGATCAATAAAATCCACTGTTACTCCAAAGGCTCTTGCCATTGCTTCAATCGTTACACTCTTATAGGATTCCAGGAACTGGGAATAAATGACAGTTCTGACTTCCCTCATGTAATAGCGAAAATGAGGGTGCAAATACCGATCCAGTTTTATTTGCTCAGACAGGCCAGCTTAGCAAAAGGAAATGAACGAACTGTTAGATGCTCAAATCCAACAGCTATGTAATCGAAGCCCACAACGCAAAGCAATTTCAAATACCCAGGTCAGTGAGAAAGAACAGGAAAGTATGCCTATCTATCAAGGACATCCATCATTTGAACAAAAGGAGGCATTGTACTATGAAAAAACTGATTAGAAAAGGTAGAAGCAAATAGTCGACACATACTTACCAAAAGCACAGAAAAAGGATTTGTATTGACAATCATAAAGAGAGTTCAAAAACTCTGAAAGATGGGGAATTTTTCCGATCACCGTCAAGATCTCTGGAGCATCCACAACCTGCCCATATCATGCTATTCTTAACACTCGCGCTACGATACAAATTTGCCAAAATTCTTATATCAAAAAGGAAAAAAAAATCATTCAATTATTGCTGCCAAAGAACAAACCTTCTGCTTCAAGGAAACTCTATCCAATGATATGATGCCAGTAAGAACTGTGTAGAATACAAAGGTGTCATAAGGGAAGAGCTCATAAGTTGTGAAGGTTGAAATGGCATCCAGAAATAAATCAGCAGCCTTCTTAAAATTTCGTGTCGCCATGCAATACAAGCCTTCGTACACCTTCAAACGGTTTTTCCGTTCCCAATCACCTCCCTCTTCAAATAACCTGGTAATGCAATAAGCATTTAATCTCGTAGAATTTGAGATTAAGAAGCTGGGAAAGAAAAAACAAATTAACATAATGGCTTACTTTTTTGCTTTATCAATGCTTTTGGAAATGAGATCAAAATCCATGTAGAAGAAAGCTAGCTGAAGGGTGTAGAAGACCAAATCCATCTTCTGCCCCACAGCCACTGTTTTACTTTCTGTAACCTTAAGTTGTTCCAGTGCGTTCTCCTATTGCAAAAAGGAGTGAGCTGGTGTGAGATTAAACTCCAATTGAAAATCACATGCGGCCAGCACCCAGCAGAAATAACTAGAACTGCAAAACCTTACCTTGTCACCGATTCGAATGAAAAACAAAGATTTAGCTAAGTGAGCTTCTCTAACTTCACTTTCCCCCAAGTTTTCTTCAGCATCAGTGATCCTGGGAAGAGGTAACTAAAGTGGCTCATTAAACAACCAACATAATGTGTGATGTAGGGCATAACTGAGTGTATTAGATCCAGAACTAAGCCATGATACCATTTCCCTACAGCATCACTCAAATCAATGCATCACCAATCACCATGCAACAGTATGTTTCCAAACGAACCAAAACAACAAATCAATCACTGTCTATTAGATTTCAGCGAGAAAGTCGTTGTCGAATATCAAATTCTCACATTTGGGCAAGTGACTCATAGCAAAATCACTGCTCCTACTACCTCAAGTGTTTTCTTCAGCCAGATATTCCACACAGTTAATTGCACGAATTTTGAAACCAAAAGAATGAATTGTGGTGGTACAAGAGAAGGCAAGCAAAAATAGATGTCCTTCACAACCACGCCGCACAGACTAATCCAAGGAATTGCGTGACACCACCATTGAGTGAGCTCACACATTAGGTACCGGGTAAAAATTCATCCCAGACAGACAGCTCCAGGGAAGTAAAGGGTACACTTTGTTGATTCAAAGTTTTGAGAACCTATCTGTTCCTTCAATGCCA
Organism: Lenwebbia sp. NSW1173648; assembly: GCA_029784005.1. Taxonomy (NCBI): domain Eukaryota; kingdom Viridiplantae; phylum Streptophyta; class Magnoliopsida; order Myrtales; family Myrtaceae; genus Lenwebbia; species Lenwebbia sp. NSW1173648. The sequence continues at coordinate 1,254,709 of JARCGZ010000002.1, forward strand.
ATATTGAAGCTAGCTGCACCATGCATGTATATTTCGCTGTGTTCTCTTAAAACATTAAGTCCAGGTGATTACGGGATTGAGGCGGCAAAAGTAAGACAATTACATGGTGTACTATATCAGGTCAAAGCACGGCTTACAAATAGGACATGGTAAGATATTCATCCGAGAGTTCCAATTGAGAAGACACACATTCCCAGCTCAAGCACTAAGCTAACACATACATTCCCTGTGAATATCGACATTAATAGGAAGAAAACCAAAAAAGATGAATCTAAGCTAAAGAACCCACTTCTCGTCAAGCTTCTTCAGCTCCTCGTCAATGCGCGTGCGCATCGAATCCAAAAGCCCCTGATCCATCTCCAGGACCGAGTCTGCGACCAGGGTTTCATACAGCGAGACCATATCTAGTCACGGCCATCACAGAGCAACTAGTCAAGAAACAAACCCAGCGACGAAACTCGGGTGTAACGAAGAGAAACCTCGGGGCGAATCGAGCGGAGTTATTACCGTCGGACTTGATGGAAGCGAGGACCTCCTCCTTGAGACGGACCTTGTCTATGTCCTGAACATCGGGGTGCTTGAGGAGGAAGAGCTTGTGAGCAAGGATGAGGTGAGGCTGCTGAGATCCTTCTTCGCCTTCCATTTGTGCTAATCGCTCCGACGACGAGTCTTTCGAGTTTGCGGGAGTTTTCGCAGAGCTGGGTGGGACGGAAGTGACTTGAGCAGGGGGTTTTCGTCTCCCTCCGGTCCGACCGACACCTCAAAGATATTGTATAATGCATGGCGCCATATGGGCTCATTTACCAGTGAATGGTCGTTTTCCAGCCCACCGTATAAGAACTCGCTCCTCTACAAAAGCCCATACACATGTCCCTTCTTTGCACGCGAGCATTTCGCTTCACACAGACAGGTTCGTCTTCCTTGCTCATCCTCTACTATTTTATCATCGTAGCTTCAGATCATGCTCAGATCAACGTTCACTCCCATTTTCTTTACATTCCCCACAAGGCCCGGAGTTCAGAACGCTCTCTTTCGACCCCTTGCCTGCACTTTCACAGACGTCTCACCAGATGTTCGACGAAATGCCGCACTCACTCTTCCTCCTACGATCCAAGCGGTGCTAGAGCCCCCCAAGTCAGCTTACATCCATCTTCCATTCTGTAGAAAGCGCTGCCACTATTGTGACTTCCCCATTGTTGCTCTGGGATCACTAAATCTGAATGAGGATGACCCGCGGATGGTGAACTATATACAGTTGCTTTCCCATGAAATCGAGGCAACGAGAGCCGGATTCAAGACCAACCCTCCTCTCCAAACCGTGTTTTTTGGAGGTGGCACGCCGTCTCTGGTGCCACCTAGGTTTGTTTCTTCCATCTTGGAATTGTTGAGAGTAAAATTCGGGTTGGCGGCGGATGCGGAGATATCCATGGAAATGGACCCTGGCACTTTCGATGCAAAAAAGATGAATGATTTGATGGAGTTGGGTGTAAATAGAGTGTCATTAGGTGTTCAGGCATTTCAAGAAGAGTTATTGAAGGCTTGTGGGAGAGCACATGGTGTTGAAGAAGTTCGTGAGGCTATTCATATCGTTAAGTCTTGTGGTGTTGAGAACTGGAGCATGGACCTTATCTCATCTCTCCCTCATCAGACACAAGAAATGTGGAAGGAAAGTTTGCATTTGACGATTGAAGCATCACCTGCTCATGTCTCTGTCTATGACTTGCAAGTGGAACAAGGCACAAAATTTGGAAAACTGTAAGTTACCCAAGCATAGAGTCACGCATGAAGGTGGTAGCTTTTTAGTGATTCAAATAAGTTTGAAGCTGATTGTTAAATGTGGATGCAGGTACTCACCGGGGGAATTTCCGCTGCCTTCAGATGCACAATCTGCAGATTTCTACAGAACAGCATCAAGGACGCTATCTGATGCAAGCTACAACCATTATGAGATCAGCAGTTATGGCCGAGACGGATTTGAGTGCAAGCACAATCTTACATACTGGAAGAACTTGCCTTTTTACAGTTTTGGCATTGGCTCTGCTAGTTATGTTAAGGGATTGAGGTTCTCAAGACCAAGGAGAATGAATGAATACGTGGATTATGTGAAGAAGATGGAGGAGGGACCGAAAGACTCGCGTGAGGATGATCATGTTGAAGTTGATGATTTGGCCATGGATGTTGTGATGCTCTCTCTGAGAACTGCAAGAGGTTTGGACTTGAGATCATTCAGGGAAGCATTTGGCGACTCCCTTCTTCTCTCTCTTTGCAAGGTCTATGAGCCTTACTTAGATAGTGGGCACGTGATGTTCATGGACGAGAACCGCAAAGTCGTGCCTGCCAGGGAATTGAACACCCTGCTAATGGACGAGGGAGAGATCACAAGAAGATTAGCTTATATGAGGCTCAGCGATCCAGATGGTTTTCTATTGTCAAATGAACTCATATCGCTTGCATTTGGGGTCATAACTCCATAAATCCGCGATTGGCTTAAGGTATGCATATGCCTCAATACCTACAGCCCAACTAACTGTTCTTGTCAGGTTGCCTGCTGCTGAGAAATGAGAAGATTGCTTTGGTTGCATTTGCTGGTGAATGGGAATTCAGAAATAGTCTCACTAATCAGCATGAAAGCCGATCACCTGTTAGGTAATAATCGGGACAGAAAATGCTGTCCAGCTTTACATGAAAGATGGAACATACAGAGTTTATGAAGCTATCTCTTAAAGAACCGATTGGGAAGATCAAGAGCTAGAACCAAGAAATAAGCCGGATGCAGCAGACTCATCAACATCACACCATGACAGCAGATATCAAAGGCCAACATGGCACCAAGAGGATCCAAGAGGTGTTGCCTAATGGCTAGACCAGAACGAGACAGGAGAAGAAACATTTCTGGCAAATTTTTGCTGTAATATAACACTAGACTCCAAAGTCACTATTAGAGGACGGAAATACTATACATGGTGGGTGAAAATTGCACAACTACTTTCAACTAGTCTAATACAGATTGTATTGAGCAAAACAATGCATATGTACAAGGTATTACAACAGATATGATAAAGCCACACTGAGAGTATTTCCCAATATGTTGAATTTATAAAATAAATAAATAAATAACTGCCTTAATATAACCAGACTCCAGTTAACAGGAGAGAGTCTACTTCTTTCGGCCCAAGAAGATTAAGATCTCAGCAAGTAGGTTCAGAAGCAACTGCCAAGTTTCGAATTGCATGATGCCATATTCCCCCAATGGCTGGGCCATGTCGTCTTGCTTTCTTAGTGATGCAGCTATTGTGTGCATAATTGACCGTCGAATCAAACGAAAAACCTTCAGCGCACACCACTTACGAAGGCTTTGTTCTCTTTTTTATGCGCTTGAGTTCTTGTTTTCCTCTCATGTCCCTACAAAATAAGAAACAAGAATTCTTATTCCCATATAGTAACTGAAAACTGAGAGGCAGCCAGCAAAATTGCCAAAAGATATTGGAAAACGGCAGTATATGACACACGATTCGTTGGGATATCAAGCTGCCTCATGTTTTTAAGCAAAAGTGCGTACGCCAAAATTAAAGAGGGAGAGAAATGGTACCTCCGATGTAAATATACAATGAGATAGAGAACAGGAAGGAGCATCAGCGTCAATATTGAAGTTGCCAGATACAATATATTCGGTTGCTTCTGCAGATGAGAAGAAATTTCAGAACCACACCATCCTTGGTTCCGTGTGTTTGGAATGACTTTTGCATTCAGGAATTTGAGATTTGGCCTTTATGAAATCTCAAACACCTCAAATCCTATAAGCATACAAATATTGATATCTAACATAATGTAAATCTTTTCATACATCCTCTTATTTTAAGGTAAAAGTTAGAAGGCACTTTTTGACTTATAAGCATATGGCCACTAGTTTGCCAATTGAGAGGCTTAAGTTGAGGACAATAACCCACAACCATTTTTATCCAAATCAAAGAGAAAAATAGGAACAGGAACGGAGTTTACTACTACTGCCAGGCTACTAGTGAAATTTGGCTTTGCAACTACAATATGGGCTCTACATCACAAGCTAATGCTTAAATGAAAAAAGAAAACCATTCATACCAGTCCTCCTCTTGGAAAAGGCGTTTTCTTTTCAGAGCAAGTGTGAGCATCACAAAATTGGTGCAGAAACAGTTCTAGCAACGCAGTACATAATCATGGTTAGCAACACAAATAGTGTTCTTTGAATAATTAAAGGACTACACGGACATTACCATGAAGTCGGCTTGCTGAAAGACCTTGATTTACAGGAAAACAGCTATCCGCAAGACTCTGCCAACAAGAAATTTTATAGAAAAGACGGCAGAAAAGTGAATACACGATACAAGAGTTGCAGGATTGCAGGTAAACCTCACATAGGTGGCGGTTCCTGGCTGCAGCAGCAGGATTGCACTTAGTTTTTTGTGACTTTAAATTGATTACAAAATCACAATGCAATGCGCCGCATAGATCAGCCAAGCATTTGTTATGACTCTGGTTCAATTGAGAAGTGTGAGAGAACAAAATAAAATTTCTAAAACAAAAGTTGTAACTTTAATATTAAGCAGAGACTTCTGAATTCAAGGACAAGAAACAAGCAAAAGGTATAGCTTCCTATTAATAAGCATATACTGCACCTACAATAACCATCTTCTCTCTTGCAAGAGAAATATCAATTCATCACGGTCCACCAAGAGAAATCAGAGGCAATTGCCATCTGAAAGAAATGATTTTAGGGTCTTCATTTACATTGATCACTATATCGTATAATTTTCACTCTGTGATAAGACATTCAGTAGCACTTACAATCTAATAAAACCCCCAATCACTTAAGGACAAGGAATGAGGATTTACATACGACATTCAGAAGGTTGTAGTGCCTGTTGTCAAAATGCTGATCAAGAAACTTCTCAGTACGAAAGCTTTTCTTACAGTATCCACAGCGCCATTCATTTATGTCGACATGAATTTTATGCTCCTCTTGATCTCGGAACATGTCATTATCAGGGTGAAGCTTACACAGACTTGACATCTGGAACTTTTCTCGTTTCACAAACGGCATCAAATACTACACAAGCCAAACACCGTGTACACAGCACGTTAGGAAAAGGAAAACACCTTTTCATGTACTATGATAACAAGACGGTTCAGGGAAAGAAAAAATAAGTAGCTAGTACCTCCTCAATGATCTGCCGTGCCGCCCGACTTCTTTCTCTAGAACAATGCACTTCATGAGGACGCACTTGTTCTTGCTTAAGATTTCTAAAGAAGATCAAACGCCAGGAATGTTAGATTGCCAGCACTCCTAAACTTGTAAAATCTACTCGCCATGATAGTCCAACTACTTGGAATAACATAATTTATTGAGGACTTCAACATTTCCAACTAGTTGGAATAACATAATTTATGAGGATTTCAACATTAATATTGAAGCATAACAAGCGACCTTAATTCAGCCCTATCGATCACAATCCTTAGTGATAAACATAAGACATCACCATTCAGGCTAATCTGGTAAGAAGGCAAGTTCACCTTGCAGCTGCAGACTTCGTCAAGTCCTATGAATATGAAACGTTTTGATCAATTAACCCAGAAATTAACAAGAACAAGCTGAAATTGCAATATTCACATAAAAGAATTAAACTACGCAAGTTGGAAACAACACCAAATGTTCCTAAGAGAGGAACTAACACAAATCAAATTATACAACTCAGGTTCCTTTTTAATATCAGGACTACATCGTCAATTCGAACAAACATCAACCCCGAGTATCACAAGCTCAACAAATTTTCTACTTACAAGATATGTATACATAGAGAGAGAGAGAGAGAGAGAGAGAGAGAGAGAGAGAGAGAGAGAATAAAAGAATGACCTGATTGATTTCAGCTAGAGATGAAGAGGAGACCGTGGACTGGAGCCCCAGCAATACCACGACGAAGAAGACGATCGGAGCAATCGCCGGAAATCTTTCCATCTCTCCGCAAAATGAACAGAACGGAACTTCGTCGATCAGAATTTTCCGGAAATCCGATGGGTGTTCAAATCACAGGCCCAATGTTGGCCCAAAAAGCGTGGGCTACTCCATTTACTTTGATAAGAAGCCCAAAAACGGTCACCCGGTTTTGATTCTTGACAATGCCTAAGGGAAAAAAACATGACATGTATTGTGATTGTTTGTACGCAAACGGATGAAACACCTGAAAATTTCTCGTAATTCATGTGACAACCTCACTCGGTCTGACCGATACACCAATTAATATCTTGACACGAGAGATTTATCTTGCCTCACCTATTTTACTAATATAAATTGTGACGGTTAAGGGTGCAATGAAAAGGCCCACAAACGGTAAGCTGTTTTGATTCTTGACAAAGCCTAAGGAAAAAAAAATGACATGCATTGTGATTGTTTGTATGCAAACGGATGTCGCCCTGTCGGAACACCTGAAACTTTCTTGTTATTCATGTGATAGCTTGACTCAGACCGATGGATGCACTAATAACCATCTTGATACGAGAGATTTTATCGTGCCTCACCTATTTTACTAATATAAATCATGACGGTTAAGGGTTCAATGAAAAAGCCCAAAAACGGTGAGTTGTTTTGATTCTTGACAAAGCCTAAGGAAAAAAAAAATGACATGCATTGTGATTGTTTGTATGCAAACGGATGTCGCCCTGTCGGAACACCTGAAACTTTCTCGTTATTCATGTGACAGCCTGACTCAGTCCGATGGATACACTAATAACCATCTTGATACGAGAGATTTTATAGTGCCTCACCTGTTTTGCTAAAATAAATCGTGACGGTTAACGGTGCAATAAAAAAGCCCAAAAACGGTGAGCCATTTTTTATTCTTGACAAAGCCTAAGGGAAAAAAAAATGACATGCATTGTGATTGTTTGTAAGCAAACGGATGTCGCCCTATCGAAATACCTAAAAAAATTTCATAATTCGTGTGACAGTTTGACTCGGTCCGATCAATACCTTAAAAAATATTTTGACACGACAGATTTTATCGTACCTCACCTATTTTACTAATATAAATCGCGACGGTTAAGGGTGCGATGAAAAATCTACAATTGCACCTTTCGATTTCACGTCAATCATGAAATACTTTTCTCCGCGCATAGAAAGGGAGCGAAGATGAGACAGTGAAGGTAAAAGGGAACCCAAGAAAGTGCTAATTCTTGATAAAGTGTTGGATATGCATGATTCAAGACACGAGTAGAACGATAATGCAATTGAATCTAGTCAAGGCCAATCGGTATCCCTCTTTCCCTTTGATATACGTATAGACGAAGTAACCGGGAATGACGTGCTCGACGTAAATATCTCGAAAATTAATTAGGCATCGACATACGACGATAACCTATGTCTTTTCAGTATAGCTTGTAGAAAATTTCCTCTGCGCCAATAATCCACAAATGATTGTACATACACCACTACTTCAAGGGCTACGAGACACTGCGATTTAAACACGAAATCACCGATTGATGGCATGATTAGGCTCGAAACCATCCTGGCGATCGTAACGAATCTTTTTTGTACCAATAAACAAGTTCTCGCGTGCCCTTCTGAACAAACTTTATTGATCTTTACTTTATATTAAAATTTGTGGTTTTCTGCATCCTTGGAACTCTAAACATTTCTCTCAGTGGGTTCAACTTTTGAGAAGCTAACAAAAGGGAAAGCTGCACTTTTGGCTTAATTAAGCCCTCTTATCTCATCAAAAGTCGTAATTTTTGCATATTTGGTTGGTTAATAATTAAAAAAACAAGAAGCAAATCCTATGAAATAATCACTAGTAATAGACCTGCTGCATGGTCCAAACCCTTTGAAAGAACACATGGACATCACTGAAAGAGAGGAAATGCTGTAATCATTTGTGCAATTATACGCATGGTGAGATTGTTGCTAAAATGTGGGTAATTTAGGAATAGTTTCAATGTTGTACTTAGGTAAGTATCTTCCACATATCAAATGAGAAAATAAAATAAAAAAATTGAAATAATAATAATTATCTACGCCAACGTCGATTGAGACTTGTAGGATGACCGGCGTCTATGTCTGTGATTTCCGATTAAAATTGGCGGATATACTTGCTAGAATATGAAAAGATTTATGACATAATTGACATAATTAAAATATTTAGAATTGAATTGACAAAAGTACAATAAGTTAGGAAGAGGCGAGATAGATACATAATTCAAGAATGCGACATTTTGGAATTTCATACCAAATTTCATACCAAGTATCTTGGGAAATTGGTTCAAGCACAAAGGAAGGAAATTAGCTAAAGGCGAGGATATGATACTCGATCTTTCAGAACAATCATTACTCAGTTTCTTATATTACTTTGTTTTTTTTTTTTTTTCATTTGTTGGTCTTCTTTTTACGTTCACATTGCTTGTGGTATCCCTCAAAAGTTGAACCCACTGTTGCGACTAGCTTCGAGCTGCACCTACAAATTCAAATTCGATTAGGCATGCCAGACTTAATATAAGCAGCTTCTTTTGTGAACATTCCTCACCCAAATTTGTCACGTAATATAAGGAAACAAAACTAGCTGAGGTTTGAGAAAACTCCAAGTTTTCTTCATGAATATTTTCATCTAGCTAAGGTTTGAAATCCTTGGACACAAAGGATGTTTTTTTTTTTTTTTTGACTTGCAACAATATAATGATAAACACATTCGTAGGGAGAAGTGTCAAAAAAATCCTAAACCTATTGCATTGATGCCAATTTAATCCTAAACTTTTTGCATTGGCTCCAATTCAGTCCTAAACATTTTGTTGGTGCCAATTTAGTTCTAAACATTTTGCATTGGTGCCAATTCAGTCCTAAACCTTTTGCATTTGTGCTAATTCAATTGGCCAGTTTAGAACTGAATTGGCACCAATGCAAAAGGTTTAGGACTAAATTGGCACCAATAAAAGATTTAGGACTGAATTGGCACAAATGCAAAAGGTTTAGGACTAAGTTGGCACAAAAAAAAAAGGTTTTTGACTAAATTGGCACCAATGCAATAGATTTAGAACTTTTTTTGACACTTTTCCCCACATTCGTATAAGCAAGATATGCATAATAATGTGAAAATGCCACATATTACATTGCACTTGAAAAGACCCATTTCAATTTCAAACGGTTATCATCCTTAAAAACACACACACACACACACAACAAACGATCTTTCGAAAAGCAACGTATGTTGGGTTACGCAAAGCCAAAGTTATAATAAGTATAATGCTGCATAAAGTCACGTACTGGTGTGTCCCGCACAAGGATCAAAAGATTCCATTCTGATCAACTCGAGAGCAGAACATTTCATGTGTTTGTCATCATCCCGAGATCTAACTAAATTTCGGAATTTTAATGAGCTTCCGACCTTTAAAAGTCGACAATCGACATAGGGGCTTTAACCTTTAAGGAATCTGGATGACTAACCCAAATGATTTGTTAAACCTAATTTCACACCTAAAGTTGAGATTCTAGTTTTTTTTTTTTTTTTTGTTCTTTTCGAATGACCTAATATAACACGAGAAAAGCAAAACGATAAGAAAAATGAAGGCAGGAATTTCATGCACTTTGTCGCACTTGTCTCTATGATCTTTCACGTGCATCTCAATAAAGAACACAACTTTTCACTTCCGCATATCTTCGTGTTGTAAACAACTGAGAATTGAGTTGGGTTAGTAATAATGATATTACTTACAATGATTCAATACCCATGTATTAATGTCTGAGATTTATAAAGTTACATATATGACAAGCAAGACATTTACAGCGTGATCCACCCAAAAATCCATAACCAGCTCTAATCGTAACTCCTCATTCAACATCCTCGTCAGAATATTCAAAATTGTAATGTAAGGCCCGTTTTTCTTTGACTGGCATGAACCATGTTTCCCTTATAAATCCACCCTCTTTCCTTCATCGAAGTGCACAAAAGGATCCCCCAGAGAAGAAAAAAAAAACAGTCTTTCCTCTCCAACACTCGAAACACTTCGAGAATCAAGGGGAAAAAAAAAATGGGAGGTGAAATATGTGGAGGAATGGGAAGTGGGTTCTGTGTAGGGCTAAGGAATTCATGGAGAAACATGGAGAGAGGCCTCAACGAAGCCGTTTCAAAGAGCCGGGTCGGCAAGTACTTCAAGCTCGAAGCGCGGAAGAGTTGCTTCACGAGAGAACTCCGTGCAGGTACGGCCACTTTCCTCACCATGGCTTACATAATTTCGGTGAATGCCACCATCCTTTCCGATTCAGGCGGACCGTGCTCCGCCGGAGACTGCACAGTCCCCGCGGCCCCCGGCTGCACGCTGAAGCCCGACCCCGGCTATGAGAGCTGCCTCAGCAGGACTAAGAAGGACCTGGTCGTGGCCACCATTTTGTCGTCCATGATCGGTTCATTGGCCATGGGGTTATTGGCCAACCTCCCCCTGGCCCTTGCCCCAGGAATGGGCCCCAACGCCTACTTGGCCTACAACTTAGTGGGTTATCATGGATCCGGACCCCTCTCGTATCAGACTGCCCTCGCCGTGGTGCTCATCGAGGGCTGCGCCTTCCTCGCCATAGCCGCTCTTGGGCTCCGGACCAAGCTCGCGAGGCTCATACCCCGGCCGGTCCGACTGGCTTGTGCGGCGGGCATCGGCCTTTTCATCGCTTTCGTGGGCTTGCAAGTGCACCAGGGCATGGGCCTCGTAGGGCCCGACCCGGCCACATTGGTGACCGTCACGGCCTGTGCAACTACAAATCCGCAGACCGGTGAGTGCATTGGAGGCAAGATGAGAAGCCCAACATTTTGGCTAGGCTCAGTTGGGTTCCTGGTAATTTCTTATGGGCTGATTAAAAATGTCAAAGGCAGCATGATATATGGCATTGTTCTTGTGACAGTCATTTCTTGGTTCAGGGGCACTGCCGTTACCTATTTCCCATACACCACACTGGGTGATGAAAGATTCAAATATTTCAAGAAACTTGTGGGATTTCATAAAATTAAGTCCACGGCAGGCGCTGTTAGCTTTGCGAATTTCAACCGGACTGAAGTCTGGGTGGCTCTAGTAACGCTACTGTACGTCGACGTCCTCGGTATCACCGCGACATTGTACACGATGGCCGAGCTTGGGGGCTTCGTTGATGATCGAGGCAGCTTCGAGGGAGAGTACTCGGCGTACATGGTCGATGCTGGTTCCACCATAGTCGGGTCGGTCTTAGGGGTCTCACCGATTGCAACGTTCGTGGAATCGTCGGCGGGGATAAGGGAGGGGGGTCGGACCGGGCTGACCGCGGTGATTGTTGGGCTCTATTTCTTGGCATCACTGTTCTTCACACCCTTGTTGAGCAGTGTCCCTCCATGGGCCATAGGCCCATCACTGGTCATGGTTGGGGTGTTGATGATGAAGGTGGTGAGGGACATAAATTGGGAGAATCTGAAGGAGGGAGTGCCTGCATTTGTGACCATCCTTCTCATGCCCTTGACTTATTCAATAGCCGATGGGATCATCGGCGGGATTGGGATCTATGTTGCTCTAAGCTTGTATGACATTGTGAAGGGGCTTGTTGGGTGGTTGATGAAGATGAGGAAGATGGTGGTCAAGGAGCAAAACCAAGTGTCGGCATCGGCTGGCACGGAAGCCGAAGCCGCCCGCGAAATGATTTGAGTCTGTAAAGATGTTTCTGCGGAGGGACTGTTCAATGGTTGTGGTAGAGAAAGTGAAGATGGGGATTAGATGCACAAGTTGCCATAAGAGAGAGGAGAGCAAAAAAGGAGCAGAGAAGGCTTGGCCCCGACAGTATCACCGCCTTTCAAGGCAACTCTTGCATGTAGTCAATCTAGTTTTTAGTTCTCTAATTATTGTCTCTAGCAATTTGTATTTTCAATTTCGTTGCTTGATTAGTCCATCCGACAAAGATTCACATCTCTTTCTGTTGATAAGTCTAAGTTTGATAACACAAAAAGACCAACGCGCTCTTTAATCTAAATCAATGAGAATAGTCGACTTTCAAGAGCAACATAATTTCAACGAGGAAAATGTCAAAATAGGTTCTTAGTGAACTTTGTTTCGGAGCACCCAAGCTGAACATGATCTCAAATAAGGGCTCATGCTTATCGGCCCGACTTGCACCTGCGACCCACGTGCGGAAAATTTTCCACATTGACCCAATTTGCATGTGAGTCGTAACTTGGCTAAGTGAGTTCAGGTCTTTATTTGAGATTAAATTGGCTACTTTAGGCTCTTATTTGAGACAAATCTACTTTAAACCCTCTTTTGAGAAAATGGTCTCATTTCGAGCCCCTCCTTAAGACTAAGTTGGCCATTCCGGGCTCTTATTTAAAACAAAGTCTACTCCGAGCACTTTTTGGAGAAAATATCCCCACTTCAGTCATTTATTTCAAATTTCACATCATGCCACATTCTAGGTGACATACATGTGGGGGTGATCGGTTCCAGAATGGTTGGTTCCCATCCTAGAACCGAAAACCATCCACTAGGGACCGGTTCCGCAAAATGCGAACCGTGAATCACCCGCTCGTTCCATGAATCTACTCGAGAACCGAACCACCGGTCCGGTCCGGTTCCCGGATGGATCCATGGAACCGGTCCTACCTAGCATCAACATCAATTAAAAAAGATATGCGAGTAAACCAATGAAGCCATGCCTAATTTCTCATGGGATAAAGAGACAGACATGAGCTTTGGTGGCGCACTTGCTGATTTCTTTGACAAATTCATAGAAAAAATACAGCTCCGCGGGACATCGTTGCCCCCACGCAAGTCCCTCCGCCCCGTGCCTATACCTAAACCTAGAGAGCATTGTGGCGTATGCTTCAAAGGCATTTTGAGATTGACCCATTTGAAAATGACCCTAAAACTTCACGTTTTGGCTTAATTATCCACAAATTCGTTCTCCCTATACTATATGGTTTGGTCTGCCTTATCTGAACATGAAGATTCGTGTGCAATGATGAGTGCTAAGGAAGTGAAAGGAGACGAACTCGCCAGCTTTCTAAAAGAGCTTCAACTGGTGGAGTTCTCCTGTGTCTATGAGGAAAATAGCTTCAATTAACAAAATATATATCTATATTAGATAAATAGGTTCAGTCCGGTTGGATGGTTCCCACCTGAATTCGGGAACCGAACCGGTTTCCGCCAGTTCCAGCAAATTGGAATCGGTAACCGAACCGGTACCGGGTGGGAACCAGCCAAAATCAACCGGTTGGGTACGGTTCGGTTCGGATGGATCACAATTTTTTTGCTCACCCAATGCCCCAAATTAGCAGATTTACATCTGTAAAAGGAAACGAGAGTAACACATTGCTTCCCCCAATAGAGATTAGTGGGGTTAATTACGGGAATGAAAAATGAGCTCTCATTTGAAAAACAAAGCATGCTTTTGTGAAATGATATTAAACATTCTCTTCTTGTTTGCAACTTCCGGTACTTCCAACGTACAAGACCATAACAAGTTTCACAGCTTTAATGTTGATGCTTCTGCATTATTGACCCCACATTCTAGCAAGCAAAAAGGACAAGCTTCACAACACAGATCGCCTTTGCCAGTAACTTGAAGAGCAAGATAGACCGCAGTAAACAGTGCACAACATACATATAAAGCACCTCGTGTTTTCGAGAGACTATCCAATTATAGAGAGAAACTATTCATTAACAAGAAAAGATTCGGGTATTCCTCTGTCATCGCCGCTCAAGATCGAAAGAGAACAAGACAAACTAAAACTAAGAATACTGCAGCTTTGTCATCAACACCGTGGGACAAACTAAACCCGAAGTGTTTGAATCGCATGCTTGGTCAGAGCATATGGTGAGAAGTCACAGGAGGTTAGCACACAATATCCTTGCACTTCAAGCAAAGCAAAAGTTAGTCAGATCACTTAGAAATAAGTTCAACATTCTGGGTCTTTCAGTCATGGCAGTTAGGGGATTCAAGGCTGGGAAGAAGCCCAACTGAGACTAAGATGGTACGGTCTAGTTAGTTAGGATTCCAGTCATACAATGCGTGAATTAGTGGCCAGGCGCACTCTTATTTACCCGGGTGATGGAGACTTCATACAGAAACCGGGGGCTGGACATCATTTTGAGTTGGAAAACACACTCATCTCCTTGCTGGATACAATTCGCCTTTCGAAAGCCGTCCCACCCAGACGTTAGCGATCTTAGTCCCGATCTCTCATGGTAAAGGACTGGCCACATTCTCTTAGATGGATCCTTGAGAAACACAACTTTTCGGTCTCTCGAAGAAGTTCCCTTAAAAAATTTCAATGGCAGGTCAGCAGGCAACTCCTGCATCAACAGAAGCGAAAAAACGAGGAATGTAACTTAGGTCCACACAAGTAAGCAGATAATACCATAAATGCAATTGCATTTGCAACATATGCAAAAACGAAGAAAAATAACGACCAGGGGAGCGATGAAATTATTCTGAAAAGAACACCTTATATTATTCAGTTAAAGATCTATTGGGTGATGCCAATGAAGTTACCCAACCCAATTTAGAAGCTGGGGTGTGGACCATTGGATGTCCATAATGCTCCTACTATGAATAAATGAATTTGAGCTGAAACTAAAACCAAAACATCAAATGCGGAAACAAAACTGTCCAAAAACTAAATATGGAAGGAAAAAAAATCAAATGGCTTAGCCAATTTTGAGGATCAACAGCAGTCAAATCAGAAGGGAAAAAAGTAGGGATAATATAAAAATAAAAAACCCACTAGATGAGAATGGCAGTCCGTCACAACTTTGATTGAATAGGAGGCATCGCCCTCTGCTAGTTGTTCATCACTTGCGATTAAAGCAGTACTCCCACTATACTCTGCCTTAACAATTGGCTCTTTTCCTGCATATAGGAGCATGGATTGAGCAAGAACCATCGCATGCTATCAAATGGACCCACAGAATCAGCATCAAGTTATGAAGGTTCTCTGAAGTTCATACCATAGATTTTCTGATTAGCCATTTTGGTACTCCAGTATCCAGAAGTCCCCTCCACTGGCTCTTGTTTAATAATTGTCGGCCTTTCAACTGAAAGATAAATGAAGTTAACTTTCGCAACATCACTACATAACGTAGCATGCAATTACATATCCTGAAGTGAAAGCAAGTGCAGACCTTTACATTTGTTATGTTCATTCATCTCCATCAGCTCTCTTTTGACAATTGGTAACACATCATCTGTCCACCGTATCAAACAACAGAAGAAGATTAAGCACCTTTAAAAAGAGAGCTTCTGAGACGCGTCATATCAATAAAACACAAGAGGTACTAGTAGCTGGCTGATCATAAGTCGTCTTGATTAACTTCACAATAACAAGTCCAGCCTTTAGTAAAGTACCTGAGTAATATGCCACCAGATTGGGTGGTGGTTGCCAACTGCCCATTACAACCTAAGACCCAGCCTAACTTATGAAGAGTGTCAAATAATCATCTTCTAGTATTGTTTTAATAGATTTCAGTTACAGAAACTATTACCTGCTGATCTTAGATAGTGTTTAACATTAAAAGCTCAAAAGCAAAAGCAGATCAGATAAAGTCATGAAGCATCATTGTTAACTATGCCCATAGCAGCCTTCTTAGCATAACTTTCTTTTCAAGGGAAAGAAAAGGTCCATTAAAGGACAGTTATCATTCCCTACTCCAATTGATAGTAAATACGTATATATACATGCATGATATGTATATACATAGACGCTCCGAGTTCTTACTCGTGCAGTTATTGAAGAGAGACTCTTGTTTATCCATCCCTTCAGAGTTTCCACTTTTCTTAAGTTTTTTGATGGGTCGATTTGTTTCCTCACATGTCCAATTGTTGACAGAATCCAAAATTGAGTCTTTATCAGCTAATCCAGCTTCATCGTGAGATAATTGTGATATAACAGCTCCGTCAGAAGAAGGTCCATTTCCATCCGCGATATAGGGATTCACACCAGCACAAGGTCTGCTGCTCTTCATTTCCAAATCGAACAAGTCAAATGCAGGTCGCACCTCTTCTCTCTCTCTGTTCTCAGTGTCTCTATTAATCATAAAGCCCAATTCTTCAGCAAGAGGTTGACTTTTTAGACAACTCTTTAGACACACCGATGCCGTCTGTTTCACTGCTTCTTCCACATTTGTTCTGCAATGGCTTTGATCTAGCTCAGCCAATGCCCCAGAAACAACTGAAGCACTCTCACTTGAACTCTTGTCACCGGTGGGGTAATCTGGAGAATTTCTAGAACTCATAGTTCTTTTCTTACTCATCCTGTTTTCTGGAAAATCTACTTTTCTGCATCCAGTCCGATCATATATGTCGACCCTGAAGTGGGAACCCAGGTAATAGAATAACAGAAAATATCCAACTTCTAAACCATGGTCGCACGAAAAAGCATTCCAACCTCTCTGGAATGCAAAGGATCCATCAACCACGGACAATGTCACTTCCCATTGCCCCCCACCTGAATCCTCCAGACGGATATTTTGATTAAGCAGTCCTGAAACCGTGGGAGCAAATTTTGGAGGAATGTACTGCAATTGAAATAAACATCTATTGTAAAACAAAGTGCATTCTCACAACAAAATCAGCACGGGCAACAAACTATGATTATGCCTATCCAGATCAAATTTCGGGAGAAAGTTGATTGCACAAGCATCACTGTACTGAAATATTGCATTTCAAGTTACCACAACTAAAAACATCTGAGCACTTGATAGGCAATGATCTGGAACAAAAACACAACATTGTGAATGATCCATCTCATTGCTGACACCATGACATTATTCAGGTCATGTAGATATGGAAATATAAAAATTGTAGACAGTCAACTACCTGAAGCATATGCCTATTTCTTCATCAAGGCTCTGGATCGGCTGAGTACTACACATGTCAAGTTACATAACTGGATATAGATATATTCCTTGAGAAATTTTTACTTTCTCAAGGAATATGCCTATTTCTTCAGGTCATGTAGATATCGAAATATAAAAATTGTGGACAGTCAACTACCTGAAGCATATGCCTATTTCTTCATCAAGGCTCTGGATCAGATGAGTACTACACATGTCAAGTTACATAACTGGATATAGATATATGCCTTGAGAAATTTTTACTTTCTAGAGCATGACATGATATCTTATGCCACTTCTTATCGTTTCTTTTTGCATATGTTTAGATAACTTTTTCTACTCTATAAAAAGAAAAAAACCAAGGAAAAAATCCACATATGGCACGGCATTTCCTTCACAATCTAACCAACAAATGCACCGCTTTCTAACTGGCAAGTACTTGATGCGGAAGCAAAGAATTTCAAGAAACAATTTACTGTTTCACGGATAAGCATATGTCGAACTAGAACTTTTTATTTCTCTCAGTTGCTTTGCATCTTTTATATATAACAAAAGTTTAATTAGTAACTGGTTAACACCACTAGGTAGGATTCTGATGGATAATATGTCTCTGTGTTAGACCTTTAGGGCTGTGCTCAAATTCACTTCCCTATTCGAATAAAGTTTCTATTAACAAAACTTGTTTTTTTTAACAAAGTTTTTGAAGTCCAGAAAAGAGTCTGTTAAACAGGGATTTTTTATTAATCTGTTCACTTTGCTTCTTCAATCTCTTTCTTTTTCAACCAAGTCACTCATTAGAGATCTGTTCCCAGACTAATTCACAGAGCGAACTGACCATAATAATAATCCAGACTAATTACACAATAGCTAGCGATACCTGGATTAGGGCATGCCAGAAGTAAAATTCGGTAGGCTGACTAATTATAGTGCTAAGTCCTCAATGAGAAACCAATATCGATGCTGTATTTTGATACCTGCGTATGTCCTCACTCATGACCCAACAAAAAATAATTACGTCCTCACACCTTCTATGCAATCGCATGAAGTCTAAAATAAGTTAAACAAGAGGACAGATGCACCTATTGCACGCAAAATCAAGCAGTGTAAGCTCTCAAAATTTACAAACAGCACAAGGCATGTGACTTTAACCAATATCTTTTCAACACGTGCAAGTCTATATGCAGTAGAACGAAAGAGAGAAGAAATTAGCTTGTACTTCCCAGTAGTACAGAGGTATAAATTACGAAAATAGAAGAGGGTGGCAACATACCAAAAGCTCAGAAAATTGACTGCCAACCATGACCTTGAAAAAGGAGCTAACATTAGGTGATGTGTTTTTATTCTTTCCATGAAGAATTACACAATTCCTTGAGCATTCTGCACAAGCTTCCATCTTGCAGCCCATTGATAATCTGATCCGTTGGACACCTATGCACCAAAAAGCATTTCCTTTAACACGATAAAGCATTTGCAGGGAGAAGCACAAACACAATTCTCAAAAAGCAGAAGTTCCCAATTCTCTTATGATCTTTTTTCTCAGAGCTGCATAGTCGACAGTTTCCGGTATAAAAATCAGCCGACAAATAGGAGGATTAAGAAGATGCTGAATTTTAAAAGGCTCAGCCAATGAGTGAGACACACATGTGACTCCCCATATAAAAAGATTGATATTACCTATTGCATGGCATAAGCATGAACCTTGATTTCTTGCATTGTATCTAATAGCAGCTGATCATGCTCTAAAATAAATAAATAAGAACATCCACTACAAGAAACACAGAAATGCTGCTGTAAGAACAAATTTAGCGACAAATTGCGCATTTTAAATTGTAGATATGTGCATATTCCCTACTCTTCCATTTTCATCCTTCTAGCGGTCAAAGGCTCCCATATATTAGTGACTAATTAATGGATGCAAAGCTATTTCAATTATACATTCGGCCTCCTCAAAGGGTAAAAAACAAATTGAATAAGCTAAAATCTGTAGAGATAGTCATTGTAACTGTCTCTATCAATCAGAGCCAGAATTTTTCTAATATACTCCGTTAACTTTTGATTTTAGCGAGGATTTTCTATGCCAAATACTCTTAAAGTACACAACTCTGAATTCAGCTAAAACACAGTCCCCCATGTTAAAAAAGACGGTTCCTTTTCCTAAGTCCAAATCGAAAAGGGACAACTTTATAGCGCGAAGATTATCTCTAAGAACTCGAAAAACAGACCCGACTGCCTTAGGGTTAAATCTACGAACAACTCAAGCCCCAGTCTCACAAAGACCACCGTGATCACATCCTCCTCCTGAGGCTGGCGTGTATGATAAAGGAGACGAGCAAGCGTACCGCATTATACCCACAATGTCGCTCAAAACATCCACACAAAATCCGTCTTCCCAGTGCCAGAAGGAAAGAGGAAAACATGTAAACAGAGCATTATAAAAGGGGGGAACAAAAAAGAGAGAAAAGAACCCACAAGTTGTTGTTGGCGAGGAAGGAAGCGAAGAGTCGAAGACTACTTGAGTCGGTCTTGCTCAGTAACTTGTGTTCCGAGAGACAAAGAGGACAGCTTGAAGACACGATGCGTTACCTTAAGCCATGATCAGCGAGCGAGCGAGCGAGCAGTGATGAGTGCGTGGATTTTGTTTGACGAAGAAGGTAAAAAGGTTGTCATTTTATACAGTCTCCTTTCCGAGGGAGTGGAGGTGCGATTAATGTGGGTAATGATCGTCAGCATTGCGATTTCTGCGCATAATTAGCACTCGTAATTTAATTATCCGAGGTTCAATGCGGTCCTATTCTTTTGAGCCCTTGGACTTTGACGTTTTTATACTCCGGCCTATGTCGTCCGGTTTATCTTTCAAATGTAATTTCCATTCGGAGAAGATTGTCGAGAAAATTATTCTACAGTAAATAGATAAATCAATTAAATTTCAACAAGCAACCCTTGATACAAATTTATCGCACACATTACGCGACAAATCGATTTTGACAAGAATTTTTCTGTGGACTCCGTCGTATTTATCATGAGAACAATATTATTTTTGGCAAATTTAAAGCCCGAACACGAAATATGAATGTTTATGATCCCGATTCATGAGGGAGAAAAAGAAAATTCTATAAAACGGCCTTTCTAATTCGCGGTTTTATATCCCAATTTGGTCCCGCTTCAATTTTCGAATTTGTCAAGTCGAATCGGTTTGGTTTCGTTGACGTGGTAGCGAACGAAAAACACCTTCCGAACTTGAGAAACAGCCACCAGCTGTCTTAACAACTGACTAACGACAAACGTTAGACCCGACTTAAACAGAATCTTATTCATATCATCATCAATCGCTCCTCTAATGATCAGCGTGGGCACCGTCCCCCTCTCCCCCTCTCTCTATCTCTCTCTCTTCCTAGAATTCTCTCTCCATTAGAAGGATCTCCTCTCTGAAAAACCATCCGATCCTCGGTATCGTTCCCTTCGTCCTGCATGGCTTCGGTAAATTTAATTTCACGCTTCTCCTTTCGTTCATTAACGTGGTTACAGATTAGAACCTTTGTACGGTGCATGTATAGATGGGTTTTGTATTGAATCTACGAATGAAGACAATGCCTATGTGTTTGTATGCCAACCTTTCCCGATTGGTTCCGGGTCGGTGATCGGAAACCGTGTTCAAGAACTCCCGCATCACCCTTGTATGGTGACGTTTACGACATCTTGATGGATAGGAAACTGAAAGTAGCTTTTGCCCTTCACGGTCGACGACGCACGATTTTGATTTTGCTTATGCATGTGGTTCATGTTGCATCGTGTAATGGGGAGATGGTAGCGAAAACGATCTGTTTTTACATGGTCTCGAGTCTGGACTTTCTGCTCTTTTGCTTTTTGTACAGGTCGATGTAGAAACATTTTTAGACAGGTCGAGTTTGTGGTTGGTCGTTTAAATTGAAAATCGAGATGTTGAATCGAGTAAAAGAGTCGCGAGTTTAACATTGCTGGTTGCGCTGATTCTGGCGTGCTCCTGCATTAGCTCATCGACGAATCATATGTTGGAGAGATTGTAAGAGATTTATGGTTCTTATGTTCTAGTGTTGGGTAATGAGCGAGCATATTACTATATACGCTCTTAGTTTATGCGAGATTTTCCTTTTGGGACAAGATAGGAGGTGCAAGGCAGTGCTTTAGAACAATTTATCTGACAGAAAGAGATTGCTTTTGTGCTTGATTTTTCATTCAACCGCTTGCGGAGCTGCATGTATTGGACTCGTGGAACGGGATTTAGGCTTTCTAGGACTGACATACACAGTGCTTTGCGGATTCCTTTTCGATTCGGCAGGCAGGTCGGCCGCTGCCCAAGTTCGGGGAGTGGGATGTGAACAACCCGGCTTCTGCCGAGGGATTCACCGTCATCTTCAACAAGGCGAGAGACGAGAAAAAGACCAGCGGGACTGCGGCGAACATGGTGTCCCCTCGAAGGAACGTGTCCCCTCGAAGAACCAAGTCGACTTACAGCAAGAACGAGAAGAGGCAGCAGAGTCCTAAGGTAGAATGACACTGGTGGCTGTCGAATATTTGATTGCTTTGATTGCAAATTAATCATTTGTGATGCTAAAACTGTTGATTGGTTTCAACGCGCAGAGGAAATGGCTCTGCTGCGGCTGACTTCAACTGCTGCTCTTGAGGCTAAAAAATATGCAACTGGCATTAACATCATTAGGCAGAACTACGGTCTCGCTCATGAGGCAACGGATGGTTGTAACCTCGGTGCTCACCTTTTCCTTTTCAATTAAAGAGATTATGTTGTAATTTGTTTATCATCGACTTCGTCGCATTCTCGATGTATATGAATCCTTTCGCAAGATCTACATACAATTAAATACATAACCTCTTCTTCGAGTTCATGATGCGGATTCCAGTTCCACATTTGCTTGTCGAACATATTAGACTAGCGAAGAGGAGAGAACCGACATTTTTCTGTCCGAGAAAACTTCAAGCGCTCTTCTGATCGTAACATCTGACCCTCAAGAGTGAGAAATATCTATCAAAATGTACAGAACCAGCCAAAAAGGTTATAATGTTTTACAGTTTCTAATTTGTACGTATGAAGTTGTAGTTCATTTCACTTTTATTAGGAGGAGTATATTGACATTGTGCACCTTATGAATGTAATTTTGACATTTCGTAGGTCAATTTTGATCTAAAAACCATCAGTACAAACCAAAAGCTAAGGAAAGCAAACTCCACCTTTACTTTTTACGACTCTTTGAATAGCTTTCAACGCCAAGTATTCTGATTACAAATCACTAACTGCCAGAAACTGGAAGTAGAATTTCATAAGTGAGCAACAACATATCCTCAGACATGTTACCTGTTCAATCAAACTTCTTGTTAACATGAGATTTAGACGGAAAGAATATACTCAGTGGCTGGCATCACCAACCAAATTCATAGAAAAAGCTCCTTTGTATAACTTAAATGATTGCTAAGCATACAGTGTGCTTCTTCCAATCTACCCATCCTTGCCACCAAATAGATTGATGTGAATCAGGTCAATACAACATTTCAGAGATGTGGTACAGTTCAGAGATCTCTCTTCACTGAAGATGTGAACAAAGAGAAAAAAAAAATTATTAATCGGTATAAAAAAACAAATTCTTGCAGTTCAAAATTTAAAATCCTACATCTCGCTCTTTTTCTCCAGTCCAGGACTGGAAATGAATGAAGCAGAATGATGTCAATTCAGCTATGACTATCTAAAACCTTCTCAATGACAACAGAAAATGCAGCAAAGCCAGCACAACCAGCGCATGCCGCTTTAGGACCGCCTACAAAATAAAAAGAGAAGAAGAAGAAGTAAGGTCTCTGCACAGCGAAAGAGGCAGAGGTGATGACGACCCTGCTAACAAAACAATGTCAGTCTCCCACCCCGAAAAACTGCTAGGCCAGTCTTTCCCATTAAGTCGCAATGTAACAAGATCAAAAAATAAAAAGAGGCAGGGGAAATATGATATAAGATGCCGCAATTAACTCGACTTCCTACTTTTCTCGAAAAAATGTAGTAAAAGGTGTTATGAAGTGAAACAAGGAGTTTCAGTGCTTATCTCTAGGCACACAAAAACACTACTCATTAAGGATTCCCGTTGTAAGTTCACTAAATGAAATAAAGGAGAACAATGACAGCAAAAACAGCTACCTCTCGCTGACATAGTGCCGCCAGTAACACAGCCAGCAACAACTGTATTTGTGGTATCATGCTTTGCCCTTGCCTATAATAAATAACTGAACACATTAGCAGTAGGACAAAAGCTATAGAACAACAGTACAATCACCAAACATATACATCCACCATCATTTTGTGAGATCAACGATACCTTCTCTACAACACACTCAGCAGCTGAAAAAACTAAGCCCATGACCGCAAATGCTTTAGCTGAGTGCCAACTTCTTTGCCCCATCTGCTTTGCAGTGTAAATGAACTGTTGCTTTCCAGTCATTTGGTCCTGCATTATGGGATTGTCCAGTGCTCCTAGAAGCAGGCCCATAAAGATCCCAAGGCCACCTCCTGCAGAGATTTCGATGAAACATGTTGACAAACAGCAAAATCTGGCTTCTTAACATCATTTTACCCGCAGCACACGAGGTATGACACACTAAACGGAAAAAAAAAAAAGCAGCAAAAGAATCGAGAACTCTTACCCACAACTCCACTGAAAACACTGCGAACAGCACAATTGTTCCAAATTTCCTGACCCTGAATCTCCTGAGCTGTAGGCAATCTTAATGGCTGAATTTGAGGCTTCTCTGGTTCTTTCAAGCCCGAAGAATCGTTACTGCTTGTTTCGGATGCTGAATTGCTGGCCATTGACACTGACTTAAATCTGAAATCAGAATGATGTCAACACGCATGCACTTAATCAATGCTCGGGACAGTGGAAAGGAAGAGGTAGGAAGAGTTATCTTTCTTTAGAAGATACATCTCCTAGGACATTAGATCAACCGCTCCAAAACATGGGGAGATCTCCCTCCATCCGTCCCTCCCTAGTGTCCTTACCAGAAATTGAACGAATAACCACAGTTTGCTCCTTTAAAAAAACTAACTGCATAATGCTAAATATACTTTGTAAATCATTTTGATTAAGTGATATTCACGCCTTTTTCTTCCTCTCTGCTTTCATCTCGTCCAAACAAACATTTGGAAGTAAGACTTTCTTTGCTTCTGCCCTTACATTCCCAGTTTGTTCTCTTCAATTTCTTCCTCTTCTTAAAATTTTCCCAAACAAGCCATCAAAATCATGGAACGCCAAACTGTGCACCATTCATACAACATGAGCCTAGCTATCTGTATTCTGTGCCAGGCTGTCATATATTGCGATATCTTTTTCCGGTTCTTGAGATTTAGCAACTTATACGAATTAGCATAATATTAAGATGCCTGGAGAAGTGCGTGTTGATATTGTTCAATGAGTTTCGGGCATGGACGGTAATCTATGGGCATTCTCGAGCTTTGAACAGATGCAGAGAGACACACCAGCTGCCTCCCTGAATCAGAAAACCTTAAGAATTTGAATTCAGCATCGTTTGTTGTTGGTCCTGATACAAAGTGGGTTGACTTGGGAAATTTATCAAACATTTGGTGCGCTGCGTAAGGCTAAAGACAGGTATATCACCATACAAGCTAACTAACATTAGGAACTGGAACTTACGATCACACGGAGAGGGAGAGGGAGTCAGATTGCGACCTCCTGAGCGTCGTCCGTACTCGCCGGCAGTTTAACAGAGATGTCGCCGGCGAAAGTGGAATGCGCTTCTGAATAGCAGAGAGAGAGAGAGAGGGAGGGAGGGAGAGGGCAGGGAATTGTTAAGAGTAGAGGACCCCGCGATATAATCAGGAAACCCGACCAGAGCGAACCGGTTCCTTGGGACCGGCCCAATCATGACGTCAGCACGATGTCCTAAACTCCTAATTCCTAAATTCCTAATAGCATTTCTGCAGCTTGTTTCGTCGAATTATTGAACACTTCGAGTCATGATCTGATCAGTGATCACAGGAAATTTTTGAAATATTTTTCGCAATCTTATATTAAATAGGAGTTTTTTTTTTTTTGGTCGGAATATTAAATAGGAGTTTCTGCAGCATAGATTCATGACTGAAACGTGTTTATAAATCGAATTTCGAAAGAATAAATTTGGAGATGCATTTTGACCTAAAATAAGATGTCCGTCAATACGAGTGAGGGACAGGACTACAAGAATCGACTAGCTGACTTCTTTGCATCCCTGTATTTTGTGTACATGGATTGAGGAATCCATGACGATAAGCAACATCTGGGAATCGCAGAAGATCAAACATCATATTGGACCCGTCCATTTGCCGGTCAGCCATCGCGACTAGCTGCGAACAAACAAGAACTGACAGAAAAAAAAAAAAAAAAAAAAAAACGAGGCCAACAAGGGAAATCAGCGAAATGCAAATCGGGGTCAGCATTGATTTACAATTCGAGAACAATTGGTTTTGGTGTTCCAAGAAAATGAAGAATTCTCTCTGCTTCTAGCAAATAAATAACCAAATGGAGACCCAGATCAGAACGGAATAAACAGCCAAGTCAAATGAAGAGTTGCAGGGAAGAACCCCATTGCTATCTACCAGATGCTACCCCCCCTAAAGCCAAACTAAAGCCCCATTAGCAATCCTCGATCGTGATGATTCTTCTGTACACCTAAATTAACCCTTGCCCTTCACCGCATGACCAGTCTTCCTCTTGTGACGACTAAAGTCGGAAACGAACCGGAACGTCTGGCCGCAGCCCGGCTCAGCGCAGATATAGGGCCGGGCACCCGTGTGAACCCTTATGTGCTCTGTCCTAGCCCAGGCCCACTTGAATGTCATCTTGCAGCCCTTCCAAGGGCACTTCAGAGGCCGGTCATCGAGATGGACTCGGCGGTGCTGCACCAGATACTTGTGTGAGAAGAACTTCTTCCCGCACCCTTTGACTGGACAGACATTCTTTTTGTGCAAGGTTAGCTCCTGTTTAGAGTCGAAACTCATGGTGCAACCCTCAAGATCACATTTGTATTCTGCTTCCTCAAACTTCTCCATTCTAGCTTCATTTCGTCCCGCAGGTCGCTTCACATTAGGCCCAGTTTTCACATTTTTCTTACCATTATTAGCTTGCTTCTTCCCTTGTTGCTTATCAGCTTTCCTTTCCTTCGTGGGCTTGGCAGTTCTCTTCCTCAGCCGTGTGCTAGGACCACCTCCCTCTTGGTCATCATCATCTGATACATCTGATTGCTCAACACTGCGCTCGTATTTGTTACTCCGAAGGCGAGAACTTTCCTGTTTCAGATGCCGAGCACCGACTTCTTTTGTTACCCTAGGAATTCCTGGCTTCTTCAGTTTCTCCAACAGGTTCCCTTGCTTTTTAATCTGAAGAGTATTTCTATTCACCTTTCGGTTTCTAAGACTCCTCTGCCGCTGAGGAAATGCATCCTCGGGTGAACCGTCTGAATCTGCGCCTTCAAATTTGGCACTAGCTGGAGTTTTCTTATGGATCCTCGGATGCTGCAGCTTGTTATAATTCCCCTCCGAATCATCTGACATTATATCATCCCTCTCATAATGTTTGGTCTTCTTTCCAGTAAGAATCCTCCCCTGCTGCTGAGAGTCCTCCAGTGAATCATCTGAAAGCAGGTCGCCGCTTGATGGGAAATTGGTTGCCTTGCTTCTAAAATTCCTTTTACGCAATGCTTTAAACTTGGCCTCCAGAGAATCATCTGAGCTGGCATATCCTCCCTTTGCAAACTTTTTTTGCTTCCTTCTGGGAATTGTTTGTTGCGGCAAACAAGAACTCTCATCAACTTGATCATCTGAAACTGTCTCCTCTCTCCTGAAGCTTTTGGCTGCTTTGTGTTTAAGAACGCTCATGAGCTTCTCAGAATCTTCAGCTAAGGCATCATCTGAAACTTCTTCTTTTCTATAAACACTCTTTTTCTTGGATGGCGCGCTCTCTCTTGCCATTTTTCTCTTCCTAGAAAATTTTCTAGTTGCCAAAGTGGTTTCTGTATTCAACCCTGATTGCCTCTCAAGCTTCTCGTCAGGTGTCATCAAAGCATGGAAGCTTCTCTCTTCTTCTACTTCTTCAGCATCCTTCGGTGCCAGAAAGGGATGGACCTGATTTGACATCCACACTTTACCACACCATTTACCTGCAACACTTTTCTTCTGCTTGCTAGGCCTGCGACCGAAATCATCAAGCTTTGCAGGAGAGCTGGAAGATTCACGACCAAATGCATTGTATATCACAGAATTGTAAGGCATTTGCTTGCTGTAAAGAGGAGACCAGCTGAGATTCGCACTGTAGAAGAGATTGATGCCGAGTTTTACTGCCCAGTCCCCATATCCAGCTATTGCTTCCTCACTATCCAAAGCTGATTGAATTCGTTCCTTATCCTCTCTCGTAGCATCCGTGAATGCTATTTCATTCCATGAATGATCTATTCCCAATTCTTCAGCCAGCAACTTTGCCTCAGCTTCAACCCTTGGATAGTCTGCGGGTATATGAGCAGAAGTTGCAAACAAGTAAAGTTAAAGACACGCCACCATGTCATAATTCTGGGACACACAGAGACACCATTGTCTTCGACGAAAAGTACAGGAGAAAGGAACATCCTATTGAGTTTGACTCATAGTGGTCATTTATCAAAGAGTGACTCTAGTTATAAAATGATTGAACAACTGGGAGCAATTTACTTACTGTACTTAGTTGACATTCAATAAAAGTATCTTAAGAGATTACATTCAATGCATTCTCTTTAGCAAAAAGATGGATATTCCTTGCTCATTGTCAAGATGCACTCATTGTCGCCTCAATCATTAAGCTAGAGCTTAAATGCAAATAGAGTAACTGCGAAGCAAAATTTGATGATTAAGCAGCTCAGATGACAATTCAAACCAACCAGTCAGATCTGAAGATAAGTAGAAGGCCTAAGTTAGAAAAATCTTATGGGTATGCCATCTTGGCCAGCAACACCTGAGATAGGTGTGTCTATGCCATTGTGCATGTAACACTACTCTGTGCTGGAAGAATGGGAGGTTCTAGAGTTTATTTATCTGGTTAGAAGATGCGATTTTCTTCTGTGAAAGAGGTGATAGCTATGGAAGCAGGTTCTCAGAGGCTAACATACCCTAAGCATGTAGACATGCATGACACATATGATTGCCTACTATGAAGTTTAAATTGGCTAATACTCTCCTTCGTTCATTCCCAAAGTACCTATAGCAAGGTCAACATGATTTGATTTCACATTTCTTCATTCACTTCCGGATGTAAAGAACTTCTAGCAAATGAAATGCTAAACTGCTTTCACAAAAACCAATAGCAAATGTTTACCTGGATGACACACAAGATATATATAAACTCCTCCTACAGGTCGAAGTCGCTGATCAACTTCAATGGCGTGCTCGAGGCAGAATATATGCATTCTAGAGGAGTCTTCATCAGATTTAGGAAAACTCGCGTTTCCATTTTTTTCACTCGATCTGGTTTCATCAGCTCCGAAGTTAGCAGAGCACTTAAAGGTCTGATGACTTTTATCCACGAAGTTAGCTCCTCTATATCCAATTTCGGGACAGCAATTGCGAGGAGAACCGCCATTTGGACCACTGTGGTGCTCTGGCAAGAAAGGAGACAATCCTGAATCAGGAAGATTATTGCCATACTGAGGTCTTGAACTTGTCTCAATAGGAGCATCCGAATCAATCTGATCCTCTTCAGAATCAGATGAATTTCCATAATTCAAAGCTAATAAACCAAGGGCAGAAGTCCCTTTTAGTTTATCAGAATTTGAAAAAGCTTCAGAGCTTTGATGGGCTTCTTGGAGTTGATAATTAGTTGATTGAACTGGCACGTCATGGAGAGCAGCAGCACGACTTTTCCCAACAGATCCTGCAGAATCATTTAGGCCAAGCTACAGTTAGTGAAGCACTTCAATACCTATCCAATGAACAGAGAACCCATAGCATAAGGTAAGCAGGGACTGTATGCACTATAGGAGAATGGATGCACGAGAGATATATTTGGACTTCGGCTCAGGATGTTCAATGGGCCTTGGAACTTACAATAAGCCATCCTTGTATAGAAGATTTTAAAAATCAATTTGATATGACCATACTGACAAGAAGTAAATAGTTTCAACTGCAAAATAAAGTCCAACCTGTGATAGCAAATGTGCCAGAGATCAACATAATAACAAAGCATAGCTCAGATATCCTCCAAGTAACCATAAGGCAAGTCCAAAAGTACATTAAACAAATTACAGAAAGAAATCAACTACACAGGAAAGCAGAAGAGAGGTGGAAAGGAGGTAGAAGAGAAAGTTGACATTAAAATTAAATACGGGAAGGAAGATGCCGGGAAAGGGATAATGACACAAATGGTCCCTGAACTTTGACCCAATGTGCAATGTAGTCCATGAACTTTTAATTTGACCAATATGGTCCCTGAACTTTAATCCAATGTGCAATGTGGTCCATGGACTTTTAATTTGACCAATATAGTCCCTAAACTTTTGGAACATGTTCAACTTAGTCCCTGAACTGTAGGAAGATTTTCAATGTAGTCATTCCATTAATTCAAGTTCAGAGACTAAGTTGAACATGTTCCAAAAGTTCATGGACCATATTGGTCAAGTTAAAAGCTCAGGGACCACATTGGACATTGGGTTAAAGTTCAGGGATCATATTGGTCAAATTAAAAGTTCATGGATTGCATTGCACATTGAGTTAAAGTTCACGGACCATTTATGTCATTTTGCCGCCGGGAAACAATCTTGACTTCAGGTTGTGGGGATTGTTCTTCTATAAATTCAGACTTCAACCCAACGCGAACGGTTGGAAAAACTTGCAAACTTAGAACTGTTTGAGTTTCCACTGAGTCATAAGAATACAACACAAATGGTTATGCATTTTAAGCAAAAATGGTTATGCATTTTAAGCAAAAATGATTTCCTGACACTACATGAGACAATCAAATGCATACTGGCCTCTACAGATCCATACCATTTGAAAAGAAGCCACAAGTAAATAGTTCGAATGGAAATTATGCGAGCAGAGCTTGTACAAAACTGCTAAAGCCTCTTTGGTCTATCACTAGGTGTTAACCACGATATAACCACCAGAAAGTGAACTAAGGCAAAGGAGCAAATAATATGGTAAAGTTAAAGATGGGAAGTTTAGAAGAATATTGCACAAATTCCTTACTACATCCAGGAGTTTAGTTCTCCTGCATGAATTTATCAACACTGTGGCTTCTATAAGTTTGCCAGAGACAACTAGAAGACAAGTCGAAATGCTGGAAGCCGCTTGTGGGATGAAGTGAATGTCAAGCAAGATGCATAATTTTAGCTCATTTCGTAAGTCACACTACAGTCGCCAATTAATATCTCCAATGACTCACAAGCCAAGAAACATAATTTCAGAAATCCTACCTGCTGGGTTTCTTCTTTTATATGCAATTATATCAGCAGTAGCAGCAACATTGAAGCTGTTGGAAGGAACGCCAGAGCTAACAGTCCAGTCATTAAAGAAGCTACAATCAGCTGACATGAGATACCTAGCAGCTGGTTCTCTAGGTTGAACAATGGCAGCACAAGCAAAGGTCAGTATTCCACACGTGACACAGGAAAAGAGTCTTTGATCTGACAACCTATCACCTTGTGCTTTACTATCTCCTTCACCATGTCTAGGTGGTTGAATATCACCATTTCCGTACATTGACAAAATCCTCTTCCTCTCATAAAAGGAAGAAAATTTCGCTTTCATTGAGTACAAATCCCCTACTAAATCAATGCTCTGTTTTCTATCTGCAATAAGATTGTCAGACACCAGTCCTCCATGAGACGTCATTGCATCAGCGGACAAGCTGCGGTTCACCCTTAAATGGGATCCAACGCGTAGGTTTGAACAAACAGAAATGTCTGAAGAACTCTCAGGAAGACGTACTACGGTAGAATCTTTTCCAAGAATTTGAAGCAGTTTGTTGTTCTCGATACAACTCTGTACAAACTGCTCTTTGACCATGGACTCTCCTTCACCCTTTTTCTTGTCTTTCAATCTAGAACTGCGTGGCCCAGTATTCATGCATGTAGGAGCCCTGATCAACAAACAATGGAACCTCAAACTCCTTATAGTCCTCAAAGAATATTTTATCTAATCTACCGCAGTGTGAGTTTGATCTATGATAAGTAAAAAATTCTAAATCTGAGCAAGCAGAGGTAAGCATCCATGGACGAATTAACACTGATAAAATGTGACGTGGTGTGGGGGCAACCTTGAGCAAAATGCTAAAGCCAGGTCATAAAGTAACTGAAAATGTGACACCATGGGAGGATAATTAATTGAAGCTCTTCGAATGGCGGCCTCCTTTGCAAATAGTAGCCACTCAGGAGTGGCAATATTAGCTGCCTCTCCACAATTAAACCCTGGAAAGAGACAAAAAATGACAATCGTGACCATTGCGAAGACATGAGATAGTTGTTTCCAATCAGAAGTTTTCACATAAACAAGCTGCCTCACCATGACTAAACCCTGAATGGTAGGCTCTAGGGAAAGTGACAACAAATTCTCCAGCGTTTTGCACCAATCTGATTAAGGAAAAAAAGAAATCATTGATATAGACTAAGCAGTAAATCTACAATATCAATTAAGTGAGTCATACATCATTATTAAGATGTCCTCGAGCATTTCTATTTTCTTTACGAATGTGAAAAGACCTAACAGAAGATATACTTCAGGAATAACTACTCGAGAATCTATCTCAGCAATACATAAATCACAATATAATTGAGCGGCAAACAATTACTAGCACGATTAATTCTAGCAGAAATGTCCAGTATTTCTTAGATATGAGCAAAGGCAGTTAGACAGAGAAAAATAGCACTCCAAAATGAGCCAGAGGTCACCTGCAACATGGAACTCCTGCCCCTACAAGCACTTCTGGAGACATTACGGTGGTCTTCTCACCAAGAACGGCAAATGTAACTGATCAGACCATGACAACAAAACTTTAATTATGTTCTGAAGGAATGTAAACTCAGTCATCTTTTTTTACTTAGAACCTACTGCTTTGTGACAGAAACTATGTCACTGGTGAGCAAGAAAGTTTGAATCAGAAATAAAACCAGAAGATAATGATGAAATTGATGAGACAATGCGCGCTCATGTGAAGACTCATGATGTAATCCTTTGCATGGCAGGCTTAAGAGACAAGATAAAGGGTGCATATTTTCTCCATGTCAGTAAACCTAATTGATCCAGTCCTGAATCCTAAGTGAATGACCTAGTATATCTGATATCATTCCTCAGACTCTAGTCAAAGTGAGACAAAACACAGAAGGAACGGGCTAACGACAACGTCCTGTGATGGTCAACAAATCCCAAGATGGTCTTGCCAGAACTTTTATCTTTCTCCTCTAACTCCCCAGCAAAAACCAAACCTCCAGAGATCAGAGACCGACATTTTGTTTTCCCGTCTTTATTATTCTTGCTATTATTAACTAATTCTGTTCACTTACTTCATTAGCAGATCGTGGTTACATCTCACTATTGCATCCTTGCTAACTACCCTGCTCAACAAACAAATTCCAACAACAGACAAACCTCATGGATCTGCATTCCTCTCATCCCCTAGCTCCTCAACAATTATTTTAAACGCGAAGGTCAAAATCCCAAAGCCTCACTTGTTCCCGCAGTTGTCGATCGGAGCATTAGAGATTACATTGCAATAAATCTCATTTAAAAGATTTAACCTCTACTCTAACCAGAAAATCCCATGACGGAACCATAGAGAGAGAGAGAGAGAGAGAGAGAGATGATATGGCAGTCCTAAAAGATATATCTAGTCTATCAACAACCAAACAACTGATAGAAAGTTATGCAGCCATTTAAACATCAAGTGAAAATTTAAAGCCATGACAAAAACAGGGGATACTCAAGATTCAGGCCCAGATATGGACTCACTAAGTGGATTGACCTCTCCTCCATACCCCTGAACCCTGACAACCTCCTCAAATGCAACAGCTGCATCTCTTGGCACACCATACCAAGTCTTCCCAGCCCCCATATGCAAGTAATTCAGGCTATGCAAGTCATGGTCCTCCACATGCCAAGCAAACCAGCTAAACATCATAGCCACATAAACCATAGGTGAAGTGACTCCCGGTATCTCCTCTTTCATAAACCTCAGCAGCGACGCTTTGGACCTCGAGACCCCTCTCATGTTCCAATTGGTCTCCCCAACAGTCGCCACACCTTCCCCTGTCTCCCTCCCCTTCTTTGAACTTTTTGGCGGAAAGGCCGACCCAGGTATATCATTTGCATACTCCACCGAAAAGGGTTTGTCCACAGCAGCCTTCCAGTAAAGGGTCTCGATTTCGAGAGCGGAAGGAGACCCCCTCTTGCTACATTTCTTCAAGTAACCCTTCTCGAAGCTCTTGGCCTTGGCCTCAAATTCTTGGAAAGTGTAGTTCTCCCCGCTCTGCCACACGGGTTTCTTGACAGGGCACGGCTTCCGAGGGCAGAAGCCGATCTGCTGCTGCCGGGTAGTGAATGTGGGTGAAGATTTGGAATTACCACGGTCGGAACTCGAAGCGCGAGAAGCGAGAGAGCGGTTAAGATTGGTAATGGCTGATTTCTTCGGAGCGGGAGGCACAGGGGGCACAATCTTGCAGATACCATACTTGGAGGCCTCTTTCTCGATCTTGAAAATGTAAGCTATTGGATCTTGAAATTCGGCGAGTGTGGGGTGATATTCTGGGGCTAAAGGCAGGTTCCTGAGCCATGAGAATACCTCTTGCGACGGCTCTGTTGCTGCTGCCATAGAACAAACAAAAGGGGGTTTTCTCTTGTTGGCCTTGGGATTTTTTCGCTTCTATTCTCTGGTGGGTTTATCAGAGGACCTCTCCATTGCAGACTAAGTGGTAGAAAGGAAAGCGAGAGAAAGACGAGAAGCGATTTCAGATTCTACGCTACATATTCTTTGCATTTTTTCTGGGTTTTATGCATAATCCTCTGTTTTTTATGCAGAGGAGAAAAGAATGGTTAAAGTCGAGGGCAGAGGATAGGCAGGGGGAGAGAGTGGGAGTAAGAGGAGTGAGTGGGGGTTTTATATTCAGTAGCCACGGTGGTTTTCCCAAATTATTACAAATTTTTATGCCACTTTTGTTTTGGATTTTAATTATTTTTTTTCCGTTGACAAGAGCATCTTTTTCGTCATTTTTCGGCGTTTCCCGTCATGGATAATCGCCACTGTTTAGCGGGACGAAAATGGCGACTGCAACTTTGCAAGATTGGACCTTCAAGTTGTATTAGAGTTTGAGTCCCCTGTCTTTTGGGCTTGCATCCTTCTGAAGCTTGTGTCTGGCTTTTCTCTTGGATCAGAAATGGGGTTAAACCGGATGGCATAATTCATCGTTTGTAGTAGTGAAAACTTTACTCGACAAAATCAACAAAACTTGACCACAATATGAATTACATGTGCATGTATGTTTGTATGTATTTACTTAATTAGCTTGATCTAATTTCGAGGTACGTTTCACGATTCGTCGTGTAAAAGCTTCGTTGAGAGGTCTATGTTTGTATGGTACCATCCCCAAACGACTTCTCCTTAGAACTATAGAAATTGCGGCCACATGGATCCAGACCACTATATGTTTTGGCTACGTCTTTATCCATGACATCAGCTGCAAAATACATAAAGCAATAATGATAAGGTGACAAAAACATTGTGCTTTCAAGAGAGGGAAGAAGACCCGGAGAATAACAACTGTTACTGTTGCTCTTGTTGACACTGTGACATCCAGTTTCACTTTACGGCTCGAGTACGTGGCTGACAAAGTTACCTTAAGCCTCTTCAAGACCAAAGCACAAATTCTTGGCTTTGCTACCGTAATTGGATGGGCATTTACCAATCGCACAGTGAATCATCGACACCTCGACTTGGTCCTTTGGAAGAACAGATTTCTAGTAAACACCATATGAAACTGAAATGTGGGCAAGAACCAGTTCTGTAACAGGCCCAAGGCAACAAAAACAGCACAATTCTCAGCATTTGACAAAAAAGTAAACAGATGTCCAAACAGAAACGTGTTCTAATTCATCTACTATTGCCAGAACTCAGAATCAGGCACTTCATCGTTTCAATTCTCCATCTTGCAGGGCTACATTTAACAAAAGAAGAATGACGGCATGTATATTTCCAAATTTCATATGCAGTGATAGAATTTTTTTTGGTCGAAACTTCAGTAAGACCAGCCATCTGAAAAGTTAGATGTCCAAGCAACTAGAGGCGATGCGAGACAGTGTGCGAACAGACATGGTTTTTACAAGACCGATTTGGTATAAAGAACACAATTTTAGACTTCATGGGACCCATATTCAGTCACTGGATTGTAAAGGACAGTTCATCCAGATGGACAACATGATACAACGCAATCTTAATTGATCACAAAATTATCAATTTAGCTGCATGAGGTAGTTTGGGTTTCAACTGCTCAGCCTTTTTTCTTGCAGCCTGTTCCTCCTCCATGGAAGTTCCTTCCGTTAAATAAGCATGAGGATCAACAACAATCTCCTCAAGCATTGTGGCCCTTTCAAGCAGATATGAGATGATCTCCGAATCAACTGCATACCCCCTAAAGCCAAGTATTTTCACCTCCTTGAGATATTGATTCGGAGTTGCATTCACCCTTTTTGCATTCCTTCGTCTCCATGGTTCTGTCCACTCCAACTGCGACAAAAATTATAGCATACACCCAATATGCCACATGCAATATGAGTCAGAGCAAGCCTCATGTACCACTTGAGAGCGTCAGCACAAAGCTATGCCAAAAAGAAACATTGTGATACTACAAGCACCTAATGCAACTAGGACAATGGGATATACTTTGACAGTGATACAAACGATAGTCGCTCGGGAATTTCTTCCAGGATAGCCATTGTTGATGCTTACACATTTTACTATTTCTTGCCATCTACTTGGCGGTGGAACAGCCTACAGCTACAGGTAGGAAAAAATTCAGGTCCATATGGTTCAGGCTGACAAATTCAATTGAAGGATCTATCATCGAGTAAGAGTATCATCTAGCATCAGTCATGAACCTTAAGGTCGAAATACAACATCAACTGTTACTAGTAAATGAGAAAACAAATTTTTGTGGCCCAACCATTTTATGGGCCTCCCGTAAACAATGAGTTCAGCTGATGTAGAACGGATCGCGTTTAATTATCTTGAAGATTACGATCGCCGGCACTCGGGGAATTCTCACTGAATTCGGGTCAACAAGTTCGGATTGCGCTCAAATTCGGCTGGCTGAAGCGAAACGGCCGTCTGATCAATACTCACCGCCTTCGGCCGTGATTAATGGTGTATTTTCGCACTTCGACATCATTTGGATAGGTTTCCGGCAGTTCTCTTTTTTTTAGGAAATTTCGAATATTTACATTATTTGCATTATTTGAATTGCATTCTTTTAGATTAGATTAGATATGATTTGGTTATGTTATCTTTAGTAATTCTGTTTCCTAAAGGAGTCCTTTGCTATATATTGGACATCCGTTTTGTAATCGAGAGATTATCATTAATCAAATTGCTGAATTCCTTTGGAATTGCTTCGAGCTTTCGTTCGAGTATCGCTTCTTTCTGCGTCATCAGCCTACCCCAGATCAGCCAGGCTAGCACAATAAGTTGTGAATTTTAACAATCAATGCCTAAAGTAGCAATTCCCTATTTCTTCAAACAAGTTTACAACAAGCAAGACTCAGCCAATCGATAACATCGCCCATATTCCACAATTACCTGGTCACAAACAGAGCTTTCTGTGTGTTGCGCAATGACCGAGCAGCTACACAGTCTTGACAACTAAGGAATGAAGACGGATTGACATGAATCTCACTATTAAGCGACCATTTTAGATGAAAATCTATAGATGCTTGTAGATACATCAAATTGAGAAGCATGAAATGCAATACATAAAAAAATAACAGTCTTGATGAGACGCGAGTAAAAGTGATAGAATAAAAAACAACCAAAGATTTCACTACAGTGAATTAGATATCTGGGGTCATAACTGAAGCCCATATATTTAGACAATTATATTGCAAATGGGGAAACTGCAGAGATGCAATATGAAGCAGCACCCACATTGCATCAACAAAATGAAATATCTACCTTGAGTTCAAAATGACGCAAGAATGGCGCTGCTTCTATAAGAGAAGTTAAACCAAGGAGGCTTGCTGTATCAGATGTCTGAACTATCCATGTGAGATACTTGAGGTTAAATAACACTGGAAATTGTTGCATCTTTAGAGCATCCTGAAAGATCAGCCCATTATAATTACAAGAACGAAGAGAACTTTGAAGCAAGATCTGAACAGGAACCACAAAAACCACCTTGAAGAGATTCATGTGTAAGTGAAGAGCTTCCATTTGACGCAAAGAGCTCCAAAGAGGATGTAGATAAGTACTAATAGGATCATAAAGAGCACCAAGACTAACACTAGTTAGCAGAGGAGCATTCTCGATGAGCACTTGTTGTCCTCCTTTTGAACCATTGTGATAAGCAAGTGATACCAAATTCGGCGCAGAAACTTCAAAGGTTGTCAAGTTACTAGAATATATAAACAAGTGCTTCAGAGAAAGAGAGGAGCCTTTAACTTTTATATTTGAAAGAAGCTCCGAGCATTCTATAACCAACTCCTCAAGAAAAGGACAACTGCTGAGGATGCACTCCAAATTCTCATCCGTAACATTAACAAACTTCAGGTCCAGAGACCTCAGGCAAGACAGGTCATAACGGCATCTGGCGCTTGGCAAAATGAACTTGCTGGGAAATGTGTAACATGGAGAATCTAATTTTCTGAGAAATGGTATAAAGTCCAGCTTCAAATTCTGAACTCTCTTTGCCAACGCTGCTGCGACCCACTCATCTACATAACACCTCGAGCGATTATTCAAATCAAAACGCACCCTAAGCTCACGAATACTTGAACCCTGATGCAAGTCCAACATCCGATTCACCCATCCAATGAACTTGAACCTTCTCACTCTCAAATATGCCGTGTTATGCAAGATGTCGCTCTGTCTTCGAATCTTCAAAATCCAAGCTACCCGTTGTGTAACTCCACAACTTTTTCCATCTCCGTGAAAGAACGCTAGTTCTCACAGCTTCCTTAAAGGTCATAAGGGACAAAATGGAGACAAGAATTTCAGGCGGCAGTTCACTGATCATGTCCTGCGGATCCTTGTTCCTCTCCTCATGCTAATGAATCCAATGTAGTAGACAAAAAGAAAATCCAAAAATCAAACAAGCGCTCATCAGAACACCGAAATACTAAACCATGACCTTAGCTGCAAAGCACAGCTTCGTTGAACTAAAGGAAACAAACAAACAAAAAACACATAAACACAACCATAAATGCAGACAAGTGGATAAAATATCAGCTGTTTTTTACGTTTGAAGTTTCCCGTTCATATGGACAACAAACACACGCGCAGCTGGCAACGAGGAGTAGTAATCGGAAGCAATTTCAAGATTAAGCTTCTTTCGAGAAAAGCACAAGACAAAGAAACTGTAAACCCTATCACGTATACATATCTGGCACTACATCTACAACTTCGGAGCGACAATGTGATCGGAAAATAGAAAATCGATTCACCTCCGGTGAAGCATGTTCCACTGTATTAGCAGGTAGACGAGACTCTTCGTCGCCGTCCATGATCACTGGGGACTCGATTCAAGACGATGGTTATGAGTCAGAGCATCATGGAAAAATGTCGACGAAAGACGTAGAGAAAATGGCTGAAGAAGGTACAGACGAACAGAAATCACCTCTCTCTCTCTCTCTCAGAGCTTGATCCTGATGTGAGTATTATCAACAAAGCGTAGCTCACTCGCAAATCGGATGAAACGGCGTGCTATTCTCGTCGTTTTGTAGTTCGAGCGGGCCTTAGGCGGTGCACCATCGTCATGGAGTCCGATGGGCTGATGAATTCTGGGCTGCGTCGACCTGATTAAAGCTTTGTGACTTTTGAGACAAATCATTTCCTCGTTACCGATTGTGCCCGAGAAAGAATGAGAAAATCACACAATGGTCCATAAAAATTAGCCTAATACGTAGGCCTGTCAAATGAATGGATTGGGTCGAATCAAATTTGAATTAGGTCATAAATGATCCGACCCAAATAAACTCGTTAATCCGTTTATGACCCATTTATTTTTAGTGTAAATTTATTGATCCATACCCGATACATACCCAACCCATATCGGACCCAACCCATATTGCTAATACATTTCCATATTTATCTCAATATAAGAAAACTTGTTTCTCATAAAAAATTTTAACATATCCAATACAAATTTAGTGGATAAATTTTATAATTTTTTTTAAAAAAATGGATTTTTATTTTTATTTTTATTTTTATATCATCTCCTCCTTCCGCCCTCTTCCCTTCAGCACCCGCCCCAGCCTCCTCCACCGTGATCACCCCGTCCCCGTCCTTGTCGAACAGTCGAACGCCTCCTTCAGCTCCGCCTCTCAACCGCGCTCCCGTCGCCCCCGCTGCAATCGCCGCCGCTGTCGACGGCCTTCCGGACGGCGGACATGGACTCAGGAGGCCGCAGAACTCGTCTAGGTCGATGCGGTCGTCCCCGTTGGCGTCGGAGCCGGTCATCGCCTCCTCCACCTCCGCGTCCGAGATGCAGATCCGGAGGCCCCTCAGTAAATCCCTCAGCTCCTCCCTCGTGATGACCCCGTCCTCGTTCCTGTCGAACGTCTCGAACACCCGCCATTAACAAGCAAAGATAGAGAAAGCGGGTCGTGAAATCAAGAACCTTGAGCAAAAGGGCAGGCGAGAAAAGCGGAGAAAAGACCAGAGAGCGAGCTGAGATCTCGTTGAAGAGGGACCCCCGATGCTCGCTGCGGAGGCGGACTCCCCCTTCCGCCGCCGGCTGGCGAATCAGCGCCTCGTCGAGCCAACTCCGAGTCGACTCCCTCGTGGATTATTACTCATCGTCCTTCAGAGAGAGAGAGAGAGAGAGAGGTGGCGTCGCGTACGCCAGTGAAGAAGACCGAAGATGGAGAGAGAAGATCCTGAAGCTGTGACGTGCGAGTGAAGAGGACTGGAGATTGAAGAAGAAGAGATTGGGTTGGGTTGGGTTGGGTTGGGTTGGGCTAAATGAGTTAATGGGTTGTAAATGGATTCAGAGCTGACCCATTTAGCACCTAGCTATTTTGGCCTTCTAATTTTTAAAATCTATTATGACTGGCCTGGAAATAAAAAGTAACCTATTTAAACACAAATGGATTTATAAATGGGTTTTAGACCCATTTTGATAGGTCTATTAATACATAATGTCGTCTTTAAATTTTTAATTTGTTCATTATGCCCCTAAATTATAAGTAAATGGTTAATGTCGTCATTCCGTTTGTTCGAATGACAAAATAGACGTTTTATGATGCCATGAATTATATATTAATGAATCAATATGCTCATCATCTTATCCATCTACTTTAAAAAAGGAAAACAAATTAGAGCATTAACACGTCAATCAATATCTGATGACATAAATTATTATATCCCGATTTGAGATGAATATTTTATTTAGATAATTTAAGTATATTTTTTTATTATTATCTACCGTTCAAACTTAACGAATTGAAAGTGAACCGTTAATTGGAACTAATGAAAAGACAATATCAACCATTTTCATATTGTTTGGAGATTGGATAAATAATTTATGGGTTAAATTAAATAAATTAAAAATTTAAAGATCACGTTGCAAATCAAATTGAAGTTTAAGAATCGTTTATGTCGTTTTTTCGTTTCTCAACATTGACCAAGACCAAAAGAGAGGGGAAAAGAAAAACTGATCAGACAATTCACTAAACGGTTACATGGCGCCAGTATGCGCAGCGCGCACCCTTGGAGCTATGTGTGGTCTCTGGTGGATTGACTTCCAAAAGGACACCATGAACCGTTGAACCGAAAGAGCACGCAGCTTCGCGTCACCGAGGAGAAGCTCCGCCAAGGCCTTCGAATGGCGATCGCTACGCTCTCTCCAACGTCGTCTCTGCTCCCGCGAGCCAACCCTTCGACCAATGCTCGTCTCGCGCTTCCCCAACTCCCGTGGCCTTGTTCAAGCTTACATGCAAGAGGAGGAAGTGTTTACTCGCCAAAACTGCGATCAGCCGTCAGAGACTCGCGCAGGAGAACGAGCGTCGTCACTTGCTCTGCTGCTGCATCGTCATCGCCTTCGGCTCTTCCGTCGGCTCTTCTCTTTGACTGCGATGGAGTACTCGTGGATACCGAGAAGGACGGCCACCGGATTTCCTTCAATGATACTTTCCAAGAAGTAAAATTCCCGCATTCCCTGCTTTCTCTTCGTATTTCTTCCTTGTTCTGGTTCGTAGTCCGGTAGTTATTGCTGTGGTATTGGTTCGTTGGTGCGGAATGGAATGGAATGGCCTCAGCATTGCGAGAAAATTCTATTGCTTCTTTCGCATTTTGGGTTTTTTCGCAATTAGACTAGAGACTTCGTGGTGGCAAAGGATGTTAAACGCCCGAGGAACGCGATTTTTCTTAGTGATTGAGAAATTTGATGAATTTCCTCATTTGATTCGTTTAAGAGATTCGACCGAACCATTCTAGCGAAGCTGGAACGGTGGGCTCAACATCTTTTGCTCTAAAATTGATTGTTTGCTTTTAATTTCTTTTCCTTGAGGTTTTTGGAGAAGCTTTAATCTTCAGAGAGAAATCAATCAAGACAGTGGATCACGTTTTCATATTTCTTGTAAAAACTTTTGTTAATGGACCAATTACTTGTAGCGGGATGTGAAAACTATGGTAGTTAGCTGCAATGTAGATTAGGTGGTTATTGATGCGAATAGAGGAGGTAATTCTGTTGATATTTTCATTTATGCCTTATAACTATGGCTCAATGATTTTCATGCATGAACACTGACATCCGGTTGATCATAATTTTCTCAGAGAGAATTGGGCGTCACCTGGGATGTAGATTTGTACGGAGAACTTCTGAAAATTGGTGGAGGAAAAGAAAGGTATCTCGTCCATATTTCCATGAATTCTGGAGTTAAATTGTGTAGGCCTGTATAGATTCATTGAAGAAGTTCTCTAAATTTGAGAAGAAGAAGTGAGCAAAGTGTTTTAAGCTCGAGAGGGGAAGAATGTTAAACTGACATTTAGCTAGGCATATGTTTGCAGGATGACAGCGTATTTCAATAAGACAGGGTGGCCTGAAAAAGCCCCAAAAAGTGAAGAGGAGAGGAAGGAGTTCATTGCTTCTCTTCACAAGCGAAAGACAGAGTTGTTCATGGCCCTTATTGAAAAGAAATTGCTGCCCCTTCGACCTGGAGTTGCAAAGTTCGTTGTCATGATCTTTCAGTTTATCTATTTTTATGCTTTCACCAAAGAAAAAAAAGACTATTTTTATGCCAGTTCTTCTGCTTGCACAATTTTTGCTCTTTTTTTTTTGGTCGGAAAGTTTTTGCTCTTCTGACCAGACTGGTTTCGCTATGTTTACTTCCACACTGATGGAAAATGAATAGTTACAACGTCTCCTCTATTTTGATGCCCTATGGATGTAAGAATTGCAATAAACAACTTATAAGACTTGAAAGATGAACTTCTGTTAGCCTTTTTTTTTTTTTGCAAAGTTGTAGTATATCCTGGCCTAAAGTTCAGATTCTAGGCATACCTTTTTAGTTTCTGGAATCCTGTTCTTGACCAAGATCCCATAGGTGGAGAATGACTACAGATATGTGCTCTTTGTTGGCAATTGTAAATTTGATGGATAAAATTAATTAGCATCCATATCCAAATGTCTGAATTCCACTGTAAGTATGTGTATACTTCCAATGCACCTCTTTAGAACCTGATAAGCATGACTTCAAATATATAGATTCTCCAGATGTTACGCTGCTGAGAGACTTACCAATTGCGCAGACTCATTGATCAAGCTCTAGCAAAAGGAGTACAAGTTGCTGTCTGCAGTACCTCAAATGAGAAGGCGGTATGCTTCAGCAGGTTCTGCAAAATTAATTTTCTGTGCAGTGCCGATAATGTTTCACTTGCATTAAACTTGCCAATGGCACTTCTCAATGGAGGATGAAATGAAGTCTTCCAGTTTTTCATCTCTGTAAATTAGTGCTCGGGTGGTATGCTAGTTATTCAAAACTCTGTTTCACATTCTCGAAAGAAAATGAATTTGAGCCAGCACAAGTTCCTCTTGGTTGAGCTTTTCATAAATGAAAGACCGAAAATTGCATTTATGGCTTTCCTCTATCAGAAGGAGAGAGGGTTCAACTTCAAAATTAGCTTCATTTGTGGAAAAAGCTGCATTTTATTGATTTATACTATGTGTCCTTATTGATTTTCAAGTCAAGTTCTCTTGTTGACTCTAAGTCATGCAATGGTTTCAGGTCTCTGCAATAGTTTCATGCTTGCTTGGGCCTGAAAGAGCAGAAAAAATCAAGATATTTGCTGGAGACGTGGTTCCACGTAAAAAGCCAGATCCTGTAATGTCTTGTTTGCTTAATCTATATGAAGGTGTTAATGTAGAGTGTAGTGCATCATGTGATAATCTGATAATGGTCTTATTTTCTCGTCGTTGTAGTAACTGATCAGAGACTTGCCGAGTGTCATATTGGCAAAGTAACTTTTAATAAGTCAGTATTCCTGGAAATAGAATTCATCCTTCACGGAAAAGTTCAGTTCTATCAGTTGACGCAATGCTAACCATATGCATCTTGTGTAG
Organism: Lenwebbia sp. NSW1173648; assembly: GCA_029784005.1. Taxonomy (NCBI): domain Eukaryota; kingdom Viridiplantae; phylum Streptophyta; class Magnoliopsida; order Myrtales; family Myrtaceae; genus Lenwebbia; species Lenwebbia sp. NSW1173648. Next base: position 1,298,362 of record JARCGZ010000002.1, read on the forward strand.
TCATTTTCCTTGCCCAATTAATTTGTTTAATGTATGCATGTCCTTGGTCACTCATCGATTTTAATTCTTCAACAGGCCATCTATCTGTTGGCTGCCAGCACCTTGAGTGTTGATCCTTCAAGGTAATATACCCACCATTCGCTCAGTCTCTTTTAAACTATGAGGTCAAGCGCATGCTGCCAGCAACTCCCTTAAATGCACTTATCCATCTTTTATCTCTCAGTTAAAATATGTTAAGTCAACTATATTAGTTCATCTCATGGTACTGTGGTATTTATTGTGTAATGTTGGAGCTCTGCAGTTGTGTTGTGGTTGAAGACAGCGCCATTGGCCTCGCTGCTGCCAAAGCTGCTGGAATGAAGTGCATCGTGACAAAGAGCGGGTAACTACATTACGTCAACATCTAGCTGGTGCTCTTTAAACCATACTTTCCTTTATCACTAATCTGACTTCAACTTTGATTGGTTTCAGTTACACAGCTGAGGAGGACTTTGTAAATGCCGATGCGGTCTTTGATTGCATCGGAGATCCTCCAGAGGAGCGCTTTGATCTCACATTCTGTGGAAGCCTTCTTGAGAAGCAGAATGTTAGCTAGTCAACTTGCTTCTCGGTCCTTTAGCCAATTCTTTTAATTTTCTTTTATATACTCTTGAATATATTCTCGAGGTCCATGATGGTAGAGTAATAGATCTTAAACGAAGCACGGAAGAGAAGTCCTTGAAATGTACAGGACTTCAATTTTTATCACCCTATGGTAATCTCCCCACAATAAGTTTGATTCCAAAAGATGCGAGTAATTAAACTGAACTCCAGCGTTCTGAATATTTCGATGTGCTCATAGTCCTATTGGTGTAACAAGGTTGGTTCCTTTGTTAATGTCTGACCTAATTGCTTATAATGCATTCCCAGTAACTAGTACCGGATGTATGGGAAAAGACATCCTTTTATTACGGGGGCTGGCGGAGAGTTTAACTGGCTATCAAGGCACTGTTATGAACAAGCAAGTTCCTATTTCACTATTGAATAATGATAGGAAATTCAACATTAATAAATAAAAAAATTGATGTATTCAACGCGATTCATAAGCCTTCTATCTATTGTTAAATATGATGGATTGATTTCAGTCTCCCATATTATTATCTAGACCAATTTTTTATACGTGTTTGAAAACATCTAGCGTTTATCATGTAGGACAGTTGCTGTGGTCATGGCAACGACTAAAACAAAGGCGTTTTAAGCTTACCATAGTGCAGTAACTAGTTGAACCGCTTACCCAATCCATCCAATCAAGCTCTCGGAAATGACACTACTGGTAGTACCCAAGGCAGACCACACACTACAAGTTTCACCATCAGAAACAAACTCGCAGACGGTGAAAAATACAATTGCATGCGGCTGAAGGGAAAGCTTGATTTGGTCAACCTGTCTAGCACGGATATTGTAACCTTTGAGGCCACCACCACGCGCACAACCGCGTAGATGCACAGAGCCACATCCTCCCTCGGACAGTCGAGCAGGAACTTGTCAACTGAAAGAGATTAGTGCACGTTCACAGTGATCGGAAAGCCGCTTCTGTACACATCTAAGACTACCCATGTAAGACAGGCAATTGACCAAATAGCATAGGGGAAATGAAGCCATTCTTGGTAATGCGCAGTACCCCAAAAACAAAACAAAACGAGGTCCAAAGAACAATACTGAAAAAAGCGCTGAATGGCATCAAAGAATTCTTAATCAATTATCAATATTACTATCATACTGCATGCGACAAATATGATGCACCATGAGCCTAAAGCTGGATAAGCAACTAACTTTATACATCAGCTGATCTCCATCCGGAAACTACAACGAAATAGGGAAAAAAAGCATCAAGATGAACTCAAACATCCCCATAAAGAACATAAGTCAGTTACATAACGTGACAGGCTACAACATAAGACAGAAATATATGTTTCCCACTCAAGTAGCCGCAACTGGAGCAGGCAATGAGGAAGACTCAAATGAGGATGGGAGCCATCCCTTCCGAATAGCACACTCCACATAGAAACAGAATTTCTCTTCTGCATTCGGGATGTCAAGAGCCAAATCGTCCATTCCATCCTTAATCCGGGCGAAACCTCTAGTCATCTGATTGATGGTGATGAGCCCCTCGCTGTAACATTCTTGCAGTAGATCCAGCATCCTGTCGTTCTTCTTCTCCATGGCCATTACCAATGCCTTCTTCACAACTTCGTGGTTGAAAAAGGGCATTCCAAGATCACGTATGCACTGGCATGCCTCGGTCACCACCCCACCACTCTCGTATTCCTCCAGAAGCTTTTGAATTTTGTCCTTCGCATCCTCAACAGCCCACCCGGTTCCACCTCCCCAGCACCTAAGAATCCTCTCGCCAGCATGGCGGGCAGCAATGAGCGATCGAGCCATGCGCACGGTTTCACTCCCACTGCAATTAGGAGGCAACCTGCTTCCAATTTCTTCTAGATTCAGCGGGGCCAACACATCATCAATAACAGCCCTAGCCAAAAATAAAGCAAGCTCATTTGAAGCATCTAAAATATCGAGAGCCGTGTCCTCTGCCGATTCCAAAAGCAGCACAAAACCATTTACAATGTCCTCAGTCGAAAAAATCTCAATATGGAGGGCAGACAGCAGGATAGATGCCATCTCTTTCTCTCTGTTCTTCCTATCCATAGCAAGGGTGATGAGTTTCTTCAAAAATACGGGGTTGAACTCAGGTGCTCCAAGATCTTCCAAGCTTCGAATGAGCTCGGGAATGTCATCAGAGAGAAAATATTCATGAATTATACTTACAACTTCCTTCTTATAGCGCCTTAACTTTTCATCTTCAATCTGCACGTCTCCATTATCCGATGACTTAGAAAATGAAACATCAAGCCATCCTTCAGAAATAGCCTTGGGAACCAGTGACTGAAACAGGGACTTGGCAGATGGAACGTCAAGAGCAAGGTCGTCAAGGCTCTCAACCAAACGGGCGAACCCCTTAGCCATTTGACTGGTGCTTATTAAGCCTTCCTCAGCAGCTTCCTTCAGCAACTTCATTATCAAGTGTTCTGTTGCTCGTGTCTCTATTGCAAGAACCAAAGCCCTTTTCACCACCTCATGATGAAAAAACGCAACACCCAACTCCCTAATGCACCTGCATGCCTCAAAAGCATCTCCAGTCTCCACATACTCCCTTAGTAAATCATCTATCTTCTTTTTCACCTCTTCAACAGTTATGTGTGTGCTACCACCCCATCTCCTCTCCAAAAGTTCTGCATGGTGTGGGGCTGAGAGATAACTCTTTTCAGCAGTCTGAATAACCTGAAAACCTTTAGAAGATTCTGGTAGTGTTTTCTTAGCCCTTGTGAGGAAGGCTGGGGGGAGAATCTCGTCAACTACAGCCCGTGCTAGGAACAACGCAAGCACATCAACAGCATCCAATATATCAACAGAGAGATCGTCAGCTGACTCAAGAAGCAAGACAAAACCATCTCTGATTTGTGGCGGGCTGATGACATCGGCATACAAGGCGGAGAGCAGAACCGAGGCCATTTCTTTCTGCTTATCATGGTGATCCATGGCCATGGAAACTAGCCGCTTGATGAAATACGGGTGATATTCACTTGAGCCTAATTCCCTGAGATCAGATGATGCGACGTCCACATCACCCGTGCTAAAGTATTCCTCTACTAAAGAAACAACAGCTTTCTTGTATTCATCCAAGGGGTCTGAGACTGTTGAACCAACGAGTTGATAAGGCTCCTGTAGAAACAAACACCAACTGAGCTAACCTCCAGCCCACTAGAGGATTGATAAATGCCAATTAATGGTGGAAAACAGCCATTACCTCACCACTGTCGTAGTTGGGATCATTTCTATCTATATGTGATCCACCATCAGTGTCAAGCAATTTCCCCCAAGTTCCCTTACCACCGCCTCCATCTGTTTCCAATTTACAAGTATTAGCACATGCACACAAAAACGAAAAGATCGCTCAATTAGAAGTTCCAAACCCTAAGCAGTAGATTATAACATCTACAGCTAGACAACTAACCTAAATTGAACTACTCTCCATTATAGCATAATCACATAACCAAGAAAGATAGACACATGTTCAATAAATGCGCGCAAAAGAAATAAACTTACAAGCCTATGGCCCCAAGCAATTAGGTAGGGAGACCTGAGTTCATTCCAACTTTAATAAGCAGATTTCCAAATGCAACTCTTAGGGTTGCTTTGGTAGAGTTGCTGGAAATATAAAAACACCAGAGCTACTCACACATTCAGTCTAAACAAAAAGCCCAACTCAAGTTGTAAGAGTTCCAAATCAAAGGCCTCCTAACCACCCATATTGCAGCCAAAAACAGGAATATGACCAAAACTCCAACAGTTCCATATACTAAATATTACTTTTGGCAATCATTTTCAAAGTCCATGATACAAAATTACAGGAAAACAGGGATAATGGCTATAGATTCCCTTGATCGTCTATTATATATAGTTCACAGACAGAAAGCGATTAGTGACTAGAGGGTGCAATAAGTTTACTGCACTTAGCAAAAGATCGATTAATAAGTCTCGGGCAGGGAACGGAAATAAACTATTAAGGAGAGGATAATGATGACTTAATAGGAGTTCAAATGATCAGATCAACTTTCACCTAGACATTTGTTGTAACCTGAAAACATCCGCCAGATGTAAAAACAGGAGGAACTAAGAATGTAGAGCGTGCAGCAGCAAACCCTTCTGATGACAAGAACACAATGACGATCACAAGACCCAAGACAAACAAAACCACACATTGAATCCTTCAACAGAAACACCACTTGAGCATAATTAAAATGCACCAAAATTACCTTTCTTAACTCGTATAAACTTCCCAGAGTGTGTCCTCCGCACATGCCTCACAGCAATTCCAGCTGTAGGCGCCTTGCCAGCAGCAGGAACCTTTAATGGATGTTCAGAGAGGAGAGTTTTAGGCGATTTGGGAGAGGATGACAGACTCTCCGCATTCTGGGTCGCTAATTTAAGCGTTTCCCTCTGCTCATGCGTCAGAAACCCCTCGTTCGACGCCATCTACGCAGCCCACTCCTAAAAGACAAATGACGATCAAAAACTATACCAACAGCTAACCTTCACCATCTACAATCATCCCACTCGATTTACGAACAAAAAAGCACGCGCAACTGCCGGCTCACGGAAAACGAATCTAAGCATCAATAGAGGACAAAGCACAATGAACAGGAGAGCGAGCCAATCCGAAGGAACAATGCTCTTTGAATCTGAGCTACGAGTTAACAATCGACAGCTTATCATAGCATTTACAATGGAAAAATAAAGAACGATACATTAACACAAATGAACACGAACAAACAAAAAAGATAAAGAAATAGCAAGTGAGATTCAATAGGAGGAGGACCTGAACAATTGCACCAGCTAGACGGGCGAGACCGAAACGTATCCGATTCTTCTGTGCTTGGCCCGGATGAAACTCGAGCCAAGACAGAGAGTAGCGTACAAATTGGATCTCCAATCGAACAGAGAGAAAGAGAGAGATAGTGAGCAAACTCTCAGTGAACGAGACGCGAGAACCGCACTCCCGCGGAGAAATCCAATACGCAAACCCTAGAGCATAACCTCGTCCCCGAGAACCTGCGGATCCGATCCCTCTTTTCCTTTGTTTTTTTTCTCTCGCTTGTCCGTGTCTCAATCGCTGTTGAACAGAGAGAGAGAGAGAGAGAGCGAGAAAAGGATGAGAATGAAGCGAAAGGGAGACGGAGAGGGGGAGAAAGAGAGAGCAAGACAGAGGGGTTTATATATGGAGGCTACTACTGCGGTTACGAGTACACGTCATCCTGGAGGTTTCTTCGAGTCCACGTGGCACCGTCTCTTTTGGAAAGCCCAGTCGTAGTGAGGTTCCCGCGACTGGTGCTGCCACCTGGCATCACCTTAGCCGCTTTAGGGTTTTTTTGCACGATACCCCGAGTCTCCATTTACCAAAATGCCACTGATTCGTGCTCTCCTTGTCCTCCCATCTTCGTTCCCACTTTAGGTTTTTATTTTTCATTTTTCTATTTTGTGATGGTTTCTACTACTTAAGCAAGGTGGTCGGCTAAGGAATATGGATTGATAAGCCTGCGTGGCCAGACAAAATTTTTAAATTATTCTGGATAAGGTCATTGAAATAACAAGATATCCTCTTTTTTATTCTAAAGGTTCCATCTGCTTTGGAAATGGACATGAGAGAAGAAATGAGTTCGATCCTCGTCTCCGGTTGATGATGATAAGAAGATCAGATCATATTGACATGCCTAAACTTGCTGCTAGCTGAATAATTAAAAGGGTCCCTAGAAAAAAGTGGGGCGTCGTGGGTTGATGAAGCTGTGCACGAGTGTTCGATGAGTATCGAGTAAGATTTATCTTACATAATTGATTTTTTATTCAATCATCTCGTTTGTTTGGTCCGAAGAATGATGGTATGAAAATTCAGAAGATATTTCCTTGCAATTGCTAGAGGCCCATAAGCCCAACATCGTTCTCTGCTCACCCAGTTGGGCTTAAAGCAGTTCAATGAAGCCAGTGGACAACATGAGGGTATCAGGGTACAAAACAGAGCCACACATTATGCAGTTGACCTTCCCATACAGAAAAACAAAAAATGCCATTGGCTCCGGATTACCATTCAAAAGCAATTTGGTCTTGTGTGCTTCAGAGATATTGGGCATATTTTGGGGCTATCAATGTTCTCCGACGGGTGTCGGTTCTTCGCCCATCTCTGTACAGCATGACTACTTGGCGGCACCGCAGGGAAGTACCCACTCAACAAAGTGAGGACGGTGCCTATCATGCCTCCTTTCACATGCCTGCAACATTCATTCGCACGGTTTGTTCCGATCAAGGCCAAACGGAAAACAATTCCTACAAGACCGTAACTAGGAGATAAACATTTGGTCAGTGTCGGAGGGGCCTTCGACCAAAAAGTGAGGGGCATCGACAAAGAGGTCCTCTTCATATCGAAGATATGTCATGCAGCAATGAGTCCAGCGACAGGAAACGAGCACAGAGTCAAATCGTTTATGGAGATGATACCAAACGAGGGAAAAGCACAAGTATAGGCCAAAAAGCACAGACACACGAAATAGAAACATTAACAGGACATTCAACCCATTGTACTACTACTAGGTTCACATTTTCTATCCACTGCCAAAACAAGAGGGAAAAAAAATGTTGTAGAGCTTCTCACCTTCTTAATTGGCAACATTGGGGTTCGCCAACAAAGAACATTCGGACTTTCCCTCATTCTGCAAAAACAGAGATTCAGCAGCAACCATATAAGAACATGTTAAAATCAACAGTGTCATTTTCCATGAACAAAAACAAAGTAGTCAAGCCTGCACACTTCAGAATCATCTCAACAACCATTCCACTTTAACATTTAATGCACATCATTGCTGGACATACATTTACTTTAATGTCGTGGCGAAAAAAGCATTGGCCAAAGCAATCTGCATATTCCAGTGAACAACCATCCTAAGATGTGACTACTAAGATCCGCAGTAGTCACGGAAAATAAGAATGCAAAGCCACTCACTTATCAGCATCCCTGGAAATGCTTGTGTAATCGTCAGTACTGCAGAAAAGATATTGTTCGTCCGCAAAGCTTAAAGTCTCTGTAGACATTTTCCCAGGGATGGACAAAGCAAGCTTCTTTTCCTCAGGCATATCGTGGCAGATCATCTGCGCTGTGTCAGGCAAGTTTGACATCTTCTGAGCCTTCATAACACGAGGGAAACAGTTTGACTGAACTTCTGACTCTCGGCTGGAGATTACATGGTGTCTACGGCAGATCGCCTCTCTTCCTGAACAATCAAACCCTGGATCAGGCAGATGGCCCTCCAGGTCGTGTGGAGAACTCTGGGACATGTCTGTACCAACACTTAGAACGTTTCCGTCGGCATTTCTTATAGTGCTTACTGCTCCAACTCGGTGATCGCATATATGCAGCAATTGAGATCTGCAATCAGAAGGGCAGGCTAGATTTGCTTTTGCCCTAGTTGTGTAGGTATAGCCAGAATAATCAGAATCACTTCCTTGTTCAACAATCGACCATGTTTTCTGCAGCATTCTGCGGGAGCAGCTGAACAAACTAAAAGATGGCCTTTTCACTTTTACACGCTTTGATTCTGCTGCACAAGGTACATAATTGATTGTGATCTCTACATTACAGCCAAGGATGGACTGAAGTGAACTGGCAATCAATTTCCATGACTTCTCAGCCCTTGTCACATAGTCAGGATGACTGAAGTCCAAATTAGCAACTGCAATACCTGAGACGTCGAATATGCCCAGCGATCACATATTACAGTGAAATTAAAAACCTAATACAGATTGAAAATAGAGAAGTAAAAGAATAAAACGGTCCAGAAGACTACAGAGCTTGGATTCACATGAGCTCAAGCTGGAGGCAACCAAAGATGCATTGCCACAAATTACTGTACGGTGGACATCTAATGGAAAATTAGCAAGATGACACAAAGAGGCATGCAGTTCGATCCTTGAAAAGAATTTAAGCAACAAAGGCAAGTTAACCACAACGCAGAACACCCACAACGAAAAAAACACGTCCACAAATAATCATTCCATCTTTAATATGTCAGCAAGGGCTCTATCTGCGTCCTGTTAATAAATGCAGAAACATAGGGCTCATATAGCACCTTAAGACAAAATCATGCCAGGGTCAAGCACACCAAATCAGAATAAAGGCATCTTGAGTCAAGCTTATATATAAGCTGAAGTTTCTCAATGACAGCTTATCAGATCAAGAGATATTAGTTCCAGAATGCTTATCGCCAATTTCTCCCATAACACTGTTGTATTGACCCACGTACTTGACTCTATCAAAGATAGGAAGCATGTGTACCTTGATTCAAGTGAAGAGAGGACATACTTCCATGTTTCATCAGAAATTTCTTCAAAGCCTTTGACTTACATAGTTCTGTAGCCCTTTTCCAGATAGAATCCAATCTTTCCCTGTAGTTTACCTGTGCATCCAATATACACAAGTCGCTGCAATCACATGAACAACGGATGAAATGCTTCTTGCTCTCTTCTGTAGAGGGTCTGCTGCAACAGTCACCATCCATATCTGCACAATAATTAGTCTCAGATGAATTAACTACGTTGACCTTATTAAAAACTTGCTCCAGCTTATATCAATATCAATAACTGTTTGAAAGCTGTGACAGAACTAAGCCACTCACCCTTCTCCATGTTCCGAGGACAACATTTTGAATCACGTTCATCCAAAGAGGAAGAATCCGCAGAACTTAGTTGTAGCAGCGCCACTGTGAGCCAGGTAGCTTGATTCTTTGACATCCTCAATTGCTTCTCAGTTTCGGAAAGTAACTTCAAAGCATGACTCAATTTATGCAAGTCAGTTTCAGCTAGAAGAAGAAACTACCTCCAGTCAGACGACAGCATTACAAGATGATCAGCAAGCACTCAAATGTTAAAGTATAAGACACAAGGACAAATCAGAAGGTGCTGGAGAGGTCCTCTGACATGAACAAAGTGATAGCAGTTCTGCCCGACACTAATTAAGCAAGCATCACATCAGTCCACCAACCCACACTATGTTATCTGAAAAGTATGGATTGGTGATCCATCAACAAGCACTATGATTACACTGCTGCATTCTGCAAGCTCATCTGATCTGCATGAGAGACCAGACGGACTTGTAGAATGTGGCAGTGTAATAATAGGGAAAGTAAACAATAAGACAGCGTGAAACATCATTAGGAAATATCCACTTAAAATGAAGTGCCAAAAGGAAAAGGAGCAGAGGTTGATTCCTCAATTGCACGAAATGACATAAAATTAAGGATGTGATAAATAAAGGTAAAACCTGCTGCTGACGCATGTTTAATTCAACCAAGGAAAGATTGAGTTGGCAAATGCTCTCAAATGAAGTTAATTACCTTAAAAAAAATTAACATGCCCATAAGGCAGATCATACCGATGACAGAAGCAAGTGGACCATGCCAAATGTTTATGAACACCTCCTACTCGCTGAAGGCAAAAATTCTCCACCCACCCCCCAATAAAAAGAGAAAGAAAAAAGAAAACCCTTCCCAGTCACCAGTCCATCACAGATGTAACCACATGCGCCACCTTTATATGATTTGTCAATTTCAAGTTTTTCATTTAAGTTCATCTTTGCATAAAGATTATAGCTTCTAATTGCCCCAAGTCTCAGGACCTTGGAAACGACATCAAATTCTGAGGGACAATAACTACAGAATTTCATCACACTAATGCAGTAATGCTACAAAATGACAGCATGCGCTTGCTGGCTCCTTCCTGTTTCACTTGGTACAGAAAATGATATCTCAAGGAAACTAGTCATTGATCATGGAAGACCGAACAGTGAACACTATACTCTACAAAGAAAGAGAAGCAACACAAATGACAGTAGTCAAATTCATAAATTCAGTCCTCGTATCAAACCATAGTTAGTGGAGCACCATATCCACAAATATTCGTTTGGCAATCATAAAGGTGACATATGACATCACTACTCATGACCTCAAGTATGGATGTTGGACAATTCGATGACATGTTAATATGCATACATGATGAATGCCTCTGGCCTTTGCTAGCTCAAGTACAAAACTTACAGGTGTGAATTTTCGAAAACTTCCTGCGGGCTTCTGAATTTAATTCCTGAGTCTGGCCCGAGAGAATATCCATAATCAGATTTGCCAACTGCGATGTCAGTTGCATTGGGTCAATTCTTGATCTCATCAGCTCCCGAGCTCTTATGACTGTCTTTGAAGTGTCAGAAGATAAAGCAAGATCAAGCAAATCAAGCAATTCATCATCAGATACAGTTCCCATCTGCACAAGAGAAGATGGCCAATTATGATTCATTTAATATAGCATGAGCTGAAACAATTTAATACATGATCAGCTGAAAGCATGAAAAGGGGAAAAGTGTGGGGCCCTCACGAGCTCATAGGCCAAGGACATTGTTATTCTTTTCCCAAGTAAACTGAGCTGATCGAGCATCATTTCTGCATCCCGAAGAGAACCATTTGATTTTGCAGCAATAAATTCTATGGCAACTTGATCAAAGACCAGACCTTCTTCTACGCAAATTTCACCCAATCTGTTGGCTATATCTGCATCCTTTATCTTTGGAAAGTGATATCTTTGAGAACGCGACAAGGCACTTCTTGGCAGCTTGTCAAGCTCAGAAGTGATCATAATAAACACAATGTGCTGGGGAAGTTTCTCTAGGCTGGTCAGAATCATAGCCCACGTCTCTGCACGCAACAATTGGCATTCATCGACGATGAAAACCTTGAAGCGTGAAGATACTGGGGGAATGGCCGCATTTTTCAACAGGGATCGAACTCTATCTGTGCGGTTTATTCTCGATGAATCCACCTCCTTAATGTCTCTGCTCCGTCCAGAAAAGAGCACTGTGCATTCTCTGCAGAATCCACATGGTCCATGCTCCTTCAACATGAGGCAATTTAGTGCAGCAGCAAGTATTCTTGAAGCAGAAGTCTTGCCGGTGCCATGGGGGCCATGGAAGAGATATACGGAGGGTATCTTTCCTGTAGATATAGAACTGTGCAGAGACTTTGCTACTACATCTTGTCCCACCAATTCATTGAAAGATTTAGGCTTTGACCTTTGACCAAGTTGCTTTTGTGTATCTGAATACGGAGTACTTTCATTATCTCTCCAAATATCTCTCCATCCATATCGATTTGCCTCATTCACATCCTCAACTAACAGAGGCCTGTCTTCAACATCGGTTAAAGCAACTGACCTCTTGAATTTAGGGGTCCCTGACCAGCAGCAACTAATGCTGCATCCGTCCTGAAAGCGATCATCCGCATCGACTTCATTAGCAAACAAGGACGGGCTACGACTTGAACCTTCTAGATAAGCATCAATTCCTGTATTTCTTGGAGTACTTGCGTGACTTTCGATGTCACCAACAACACCACACGATCTTCTCTGGATCCTGTACTGAGATTTCCGTTCTGAAGCAGTATGTTTGATCTTTTCCACTTGAGATGATCCCATTGACATCTCACTACAAGAATCGACATCCTCCATACAATCGCTAGGAGTTACGCAGGCTAAGTCCAACCCTTTGCCTGTAGTATCATGCCCATACACTTCATTTGTTGGCCCAAGAAGCTCTTCTTGCTTTCCTCTGCAAATATCCAGCGCTCCTGCTGGTGCATTCCAAGTTGGATCGCATGCATCGCCAACCATGCAGCGATTCTCACAATTAACTAACTTAGACTTCCTTAATGTTGGATCAGCATCATATTTATCCGAACATTTAGTTTTATAACCCTTTTCCACCACACCCTTATCAACGGAGGCGCCTTCTTGGGGACTGTTCATAAACCGGAGAGATATCCCATTATTTGAATTCGTTTCCCAATTAGCATTCTCGATCAAAGCAGAGAACTTGCTCATGGAATTCGTCGAGGGATCCCTCAGAGACCTCACTCTCCTAAGTGCTACGAGAGCTCTGGAAATAGGAATATCAACCGAATGCCGCCTACCATCCATCATTTTCTTCAGAGACCCGCCACCATATAAGAAGTAGACTTCTCACTATGATTTATATCTCAAGAGCTTAAAGAAAAGCAGAGCGACCCTGAAAGAAAAGAAGATTCATAACCATCAAAGTTATCAAAAGAATACCCTACCGGACTAATCTATTCTTGAAAAGGCAAAAGCGTCTTTCTACTTTTTAGGGTTCGGACACACACAGACACAGCACATCAAGATTAGGAAAAACAAAATTACACCATTCACACTCTCCAAATGCATGTCACCAGCTCTAACTTTCTAGCTTCTAGGAAAGTAAGGAGGTGAACAAATCAAAAAAGGAGTTTTAGAATTTTCCTTTCGGAGAAAAAAAAAACAAACAATAAGCAAAAATTGATATGCTTAGACTTCTGGAAAATGAGTGTAGCACCTGAACGTGAATGACAGACAAACCCGTTCACTCTTTAGAAAATGTATGTCACTACACCAGAAATAGAGGAAAAGGGACAGCTGAGAAGGGGGGAAAACAGGGCAAGGCAAAATGAGAGAATGTGCACGCACCTGCGGCCATAGTACACAAACGGTGCAGCTCGGAACAGTGTCGGCTTCGACTTCGCTCGCTCAAAACAGAGGAGAGTGTACGCCCTAAGCGGCGAGCGCACAAGCTCACACACTCAGCCACTCACAGAGCCACACTACTACATTTTCCGAAACAGGGCATGTCAGAGTCCACAAGGAGGGAGAGAGAGAGAGAGAGAGAGAGCGCGCTCGTGTCATTGGAGACGAAGAAAGCAATGTAATGGAAAGAGAACTTAAAATTCAAAGAGATTAGAGAAAAGGGTACACATACATATATTCAAGTGAAAACAACGAACGCGAAACGACAAAGTTGAAAAGCTCGAACCTGAAGCCAGCCAGCAGGAATTAATAAAGAAATGCCAAGTGCCCATGACCACGAGGTGCGACTGTTGAAGGGAATATCTCCCAATTTCCTCTTCGAAGTTAACGACTGTTTGAACGGGAACGGGGAGGTAACGTGAAAAGCGGAATACGAAACCCTAACCCTAGAACACAGCGGCATTGGTGGCAGAGCTTCCTCGTCGAAGTCCGTTCGGCATTGATTTGACATTGACGGCATTGGTTGAAGATGATGATGACGGCCAAGAAAATCGGTAAGTGGCAAAGAAGTAAATGCCATTAATGAGTGAGGTTGATTCGCAGAATATTATTGCCATCACAATGCAGAGATAAAAAGAGGGATTTGACAATAAAAGAAAAAATTGCAGAGTTTCTTTCGTTCTTGAGCAGAGTTTTTGCAGAGGAGAGTGAGTGAGACAGAGAGGAGGTCTGGCTCTCGTTCAGCGAGCCTATGGGGGTATTTTGGGGATTTCAAGTTTTTGCGCTTGACGGTTTTAGTTAGTTGAGACAAGGTGGTGGGGACAGGAAAAGCTGTATCTCCGGTCGGTTTGGCCAAGTTCTTTCACTCGCACGGTTAGAGCGTGAAAGACAAACAATCAAGATTCTGCTGGAAATAGAATTTGAAATGTGCAATTAACAATTTAAAAAATAATTCTTTTATTAATATACACTTAGTTTGTGTTTGAGAGCTTAGAAACACTCGATAACATGAGTACATATGGTAGAAGTTATTAATGAATGTTTAAGAGTGCTTATTAAGCAACAGATATTCGATCAAAAAAAAAAGCAACACAAAAGAAATTTTATACTTGTGACGGTTTTTTGTTAGTTCTATTGGTGCGTAGATTCTATACAAGATAACCGATTGGTTAGCTAATTTTTAGATTCACGAGCGCGTGTCACACAAAAACGAATTCGTAGAATATGTTAATGGAATTGAGGAAATAAAACGATGGCATGCATTTGCATTGTCCTTAACCGTTCAAATTTGATGTAGAGCTGTTCGCTCGTTTTTGCAACAAGAAAAATCTTTCACCGAAATCTCGTCTTCGGTTTTTATTAAAAGGGGTTCTGCGGCTCAACTCTCGAAAGGAAATTTTAATGAGAACACGGAGGAACACAAATGGAAGTGAAATGGGTAGGAATTCAATGGATCGAATGTGGATTTGAGATCAACAAGGGTTCAGGCTACGTTACAATACTCCTAGGAAAGCAGTGGAAAGCTTGATAATAAACTGAAGTTGCAGAAACTGTAAATGTTGGAAAGGAGAGTACAGGGAAGTTAAAGTGCAGAAAACTTGAGTTCTTTTGGATGTGTGTTGATCTCTTCCCTTTCTCCTTTCTTTCGATTATTTATTATTCTTTGGCTTTCCATAACCGTTTGTCGGTTATTTTCTTGCTTTCAAACTCTGAATCTTGGCGCCTTTAATAACTTCCCATTTGCCCACGTTTTATCCGCCAAAATTTGATCTTCAACTGTCAATATGGCTTTGAATTTAAATCTTTTCCAGCAACTGCCGTGAACTGTTCGCATCCACTATCCGGATTTCTTGCTCGTAACTTCTTGCTGACATGGCTAGCTTGGCCATCCTGCGGTTTCTTTTGTCTTCATATTCCTTTTACTGCTGATCCTCTATAATTTCGGCATGTCCAGAATCTTACCGAATTTTGAAAATCAGTGGTCCTGTTTTCTTACTTCCCGAATATCGGGTTTAGTCTTCTAGACATTTCGGTATGTTGCAGCCAACTTACCGAACTGCTCAGAGTAGCTTACTATTCCCGATTTACCGATTTTCGGGACACAGTGATACTAAAGTCCATTCGGTAACTCTTTATTATTTGGTGTCAACAGATGCCCCCTTTAAAAGAATTAAAAGAATTTTAATTCTTTTAAATGCCAAAGATGACAAGACACTTACTTTTTGTTTCCAGCGCCATTTTGCCGTCTCGTTTCGCGCGCTTGCCTTTTCAGCTTCTCCTCGTATCAACTCAATATATAAATCAGATATCCCCACACAATCTGATTTCTCGCCTTCAAACTTGCTTCTCCAACAAGTCATCTCTTTCGTTATTCTCTCGCTCTTTCGCTTCTTCGTTCCTTCGTCCCCTTTTCCTGTACTCGATCAGACACCATGGCTCCCAAGGCTCAAGCTTCCTCCTTTCTTGCCTCAAATGCCCTAGAGCGCTACTATAGCTTCAGAGACTCTCAAGATTTCAACGATGATCGGCATTTTTTCTCGGTGCAGAATGATTTCGAGGATTCTTACATCCTTGGCCCAGCTGTTTACAATCAGTTTTCGATTCCTGCCATTCTCTCTGATTTCTTCCCTCGTCATCAAACTAAGGTACTTCCAATCCACCATTCTTCCGTTCTAGCTTACAACTGGCACTCCCGCCCTTCTCGTCTTAGGGCTTTTTCTGATTTTGAGCCAAATTTTTACCAATGGTACCTTCGACTTCGTCCTTCCAAGGGCTCTCTTTGAGATGGACTTTCGATTCATAATGCTTTGCGCCTTTGTTGTTTCGACTATCGTTTGAATCATGGGCTAATCAGTGCCCTATCCTGTTTTTGGTCAGCTTCTACCAACTGCTTCTTCTTCCATTTTTCCCTAATGTCGGTAACCTTGCTCGACATCCATTGCTTGACCGGTCTTAGTCCTTTAGGTACAGACCCATCTACTCTGTCTTCGGATTCTTACCCAGGACTCGGTAAGTTGTCTGATTCCGAGCTACCTTATGGGGCTTTTATCGGTAAGTTTTTTAAGAAAGAAGGTGAAGTTACCGACGAGGAACACACCGCTTTTCTCTTGTACTGGTTGTGTAAATTCCTCTTTTGCCACCCTATTGTGAGAGTTTCAAAGGACTTCGTAGCTATAGCTTCTGCCTTAGCTTCGGGAACTCTCCTTTCTTTGGGAAAAACCATTTTATCCTTATTGTACCGAGGCTTAGCCCATTCGGCTTCTTCCATCATTTCGGATGAAATAGGTAGAGTCTATGGTGGTCCACTCTGGATTCTCCAAGCCTGGTCAGCTTTTTATTTTCCTTTTTGGTTTTCCAAAGACCATTTCTCGCAACCTCCTTCGGTTTCTATCCCGAATCATCCTGTATGTCGAGCTTTGAGCCGAGAGCTGATTCCTTTTCCAGAAGGGCAATTATCTTATTTTCGGTTCTTTGTTTCCCAAATTTTTTCCATCAAAGGGAAACAATTCTCTTTTTCTCCTTTTCTCATTCCCGAATTCAAATCATATCTTCCTTCCTTTCAGAAGAATAAGAATGATTTTTGGCAAGTCGTTCTAACCTCTATTGACCTTCCTGTTAGGTTTTCAATAAAGGGTAGATTCGTTGCTGGCTTCGAAATCTATTCTCCCCAATATTGTGCTAGACAATTTGGGTTGATTCAAGGGATTCCTGTCCCGGCTCTCTACACTTTTTCCTTTTCTTCCATCATTAAAGTATTCTGTAAGCAAGGCGACAGTCAGAACTTCATTGAACTGAATAAGCTGATTCGGGACATTTACCGATTGTTCCGTGTTACCGAGTTCATTCCAGATGCTGATCGCTCTTCAGAAGACTTCGACTTCTGGTGGAAGAATTATCGGAAGTCTGTATTCTCAAAGCCGCTGGACATGATCCTTTTGAAAATAAAGGAGACGGCCACTCTTGCACTTCCTCAATCAACCGGAGATGAAGACATTCTTCCCTTGGAACCGGCAAAGCCTGTTAAAGGTTAGTTTGCTTCCCTTCTTTTAATATACTTCTTCATTCGGTATTTAGTTGTGTCTAACTGTTTTCGCTCACAGCAGGAAGAAAGCGAAAAATCTTAGAATTGCCTGCTCCAGAAAAGGCGTCTAAGAAGCCAGCAACAGAAAGAACTACCACTAGATCTTTATCATCATCACCAAGGAGCCCATCTGTCAGTCCCACGCTACGTGCCATGATAAAGCCGCATACACCGAAAGGTAACTTTTAATATTAAAGCTTTTGCTAATCATGAGCATACCTTCCAATATTGATCTGTGCTTTTCTTCTTTTAAACATAACTCAGGGAAGACTCTCAAGATATACCGATCAAAAGCGGCTTTGATTTCTTCCCCTTATGCTTCTGCTCCTGCTCCTGACGATGATATAGCAATTCTTGACCCTGTTCTGGTGCCTCCGGCTTCTTCGACGGAACTTCTTATTACATCAAGGCAAACCCAGACTCCAAAACTTAAGGAAAAGGAACGGGCTGATGACCCATCTTCTCCTCAGACTAGGAAATCTTCAACTTCTATCGGTAAGTATTGTCTTCACTTTACCGAATGGTGAGTGCTCCTTATACTATAGTTTTAACACTCATAGCTGCATTTACAGGTACTGATGAGCCTTCATCTGCATCAAAAAGAATCTTGATTCCTGATGGGGAATTTCTTGAAGGCCCATCAACCAATGTACCTCTACCGCTCGTTCAGCCTTCGTCAATTACTCTGCCTCTTCAAGGAATGTCTATGGCAAGCTCTTCTTCTTCATAAATTCCTTCTGCCACGGCTGAGATAACTCTCTTATCTACTGAAGAAAAAGCTGAAGTGGAAAGTATACTGCTCACAAATCTTCCTGGTTCCTCCACTGCTGATTGTCCGCCAGAATCTATAGACCCGGCATCATTTTCTGAAGTTTCTAAGGAAGTGGCCAAGGCTAAATGGACTGAGCTTCTTAGTTTATTAGAGTCTGGCTATGGGAAGTTGATTACCGACTCTGACAGAGAGAGACGAGCAAGAACTCTCTTCCAAGAAGTATGCTCTGGTAATCCTTCCTTTGCACTTTCCCAAGACTTCCAGGACAAAAGTGACATCTTCGCCGTTGGTTTTGTGGATGCTGTGGACACCATCAAGATCAACACCTATCATCTTCCACATCTTTTCTTCGGAGAACAGCGAGGTCAAGCCATTCAGGATGAACTAACCCACAAATGTGCAGATACCCGCTTATTCTACGACAGTTATAAAGCCGAAGAGAGCAAACTTCGCCGCTTGGCCGAAAGAAGAGCAGAACTTGAGAAGGAATTGAAGACGGTAGAGGTCCAAATGATGGCGCAAGAAGCGAAGATGCGTCATCTTTGCCCATCAGTTAGAAGAAAGATGGAGAAGTGTCGGGAGCTGAGGAAAGAATATGATTCTACTTGTGGGTCGGCTAAAACTTGTGAGAAACAGAGGGCGGAGCTCATGGAACAAAATCTTAATTTAGAATTTGAGCTCCGTTCTTTTGTAAATGAGGCCAAGTCTCTGCTGAGGAAGTATAAATGAAAAATCTTGTTCTTTCTGACTCAAATGTTCTTTTGCTTCATTTGCGGAATTCTAACATCTGCTCTTCTATAATCTTCAACGATTAATAGAGATCTCGATAATCTTCAATAACTAACAAAGATCCCGATAATCCTCGATGACTCACAAAGATCCCGATGATAAGGCTTCCCGATAATCCTCAATGATTAACAAAGATCCCGATAATCCTCGATGACTAACAAAGATCCCGATGATAAGGCTTCCCGATAATCTCAATGACTTTTGCATATTTTCTCTTGCAAGAGAATATTTTTGGCGGCAATTCTGGTAACCGTCTTCCTCCACTTATGGGCCATGTTCTTCCAATTGTCCGAGAAAAGCTCTGGCATGCCACCACCCATGATCTGCTCTATGCCTTTTCTATTTATAACTGCCCAAATTGCACCATTCATCCTGAACATTTGCGATCTTGCTCATGATGTCTTCACATGGTTCTTCATCTCAGTTGCCTCTTTGGCCTCAATCATACAGACATCGTAACGGCCAACATGAAGGTAAACTTTTTGCTAAATACATCCTGATCCCAGCTTTGAAAACTGTTCTTCATTTCTTTTAACCATGAACAACTTTTTATCCAATTGCCTACAGATGATCGATCCTTATGGAAACGGCTACATGAGCTACTATCCCAGGGACATCATGCTTTATTACTGAATTATAAGCATAGGTCAGAAGTTACCGAATTGACGGACATTTTCAGGTCCAAGGTATTCTTGACTGCTGAGTCTGATCTCTTGGACTTAGTATGGGAACTGTGCTCTTTATTCCCTGCCAGCTTCGATGAGTTTGAGCGCAATGTGAAAGAGGTTTGGAGCCTTGAACCTATCATTGTGGAAGCTGAGACTCTTAAGCTCCAAATTGTGGAAGAATTCTCCCGATTGTGCGATTCCAAGGAAGCATATGCTCAAGTCCAAGACTCTTGCCTCCATGCCAAAGAAGATGCTGAGACGACACGTCGACTTTTCAATTTCTTTTCCAGCCATAGCCGTGCCGAACGCAGGATAATTAAAGAAGAAATCTCCCGAGTCAAGTCCATGGTCGAAGTTTCTTCAGACAAGTATAGACGATTGTTACAGGAAACCTGGGAGAAACTTCAAGCTGTCCGCTTCCATTCTCGTCGCACAGAACATCTCAAAGAACAGCAATTTGAACTCCGCCATGATCTTGAATTACATTCCAAACTTGTAGCTCAGAATCTCAAACTGGTTAAAGATTTGAAAACCTTTGTAACCAAGATCAGAATGTACTTTCGCTTTTGATGAATGAATTAATCTCCTTGTGTTTCCCAGATTGATGGATAATATTTCTTCAAGAATTTCTCATTTATAGAACGAGATAATTCTTTTCCATTGATATCCATCAATCTGTACGCATTTTCACTGAACATTTCGGTAACTAGATAAGGGCCTTCCCAGTTTGAGGACCACTTACCGAATTCTTTATCTTTGAGATTAAATGGCAAGATTGCTTTCCACACTAAGTCCCCGACAGCAAATTGCTTGATCCTAACTTTCTTGTTAAAAGCTCTAGCTACTCTTTTCTTTTGTGCAATCAACTGATCCAAAGCAACTGCCCTGACTTCATCTACTTCGTCCAAATTTATATACATCCAATCTCTGTAATCTTCTGGCAACATTTCACTTTGCAATTGGACTCGTAATGATCGAACGGTTATCTCCATTGGTAGAACTGCCTCCTGTCCATAGGTCAGCATATATGGACTGACGCCTGTGCTTGATCTTCGTGATGTTCGGTATGCCCACAACACCACCGATAGCAAGTTGTCCCATTCTCTTGGATTTTCTTCCAAATGCTTTTTAATCAACCCAATCACAAATTTATTAGTAGCTTCAGCTTGTCCATTTGCTTGAGGATAATATGGTGTAGAATGCAGCACCTTAATTCCTCTTGATTGCACAAATTCCATAACTTCATCTCCAGTAAACACTGTCCCTTGATCCGCAGTGATTGATTCCGGTAAGCCTAATCGGTGAATTATGTTTTCTTCAATAAATTTGATCACCGTCTTCTGACTAATGCTCTTGTATGGAATCGCTTCCACCCATTTCGTAAAGTAATCCGTAGCCAGCAAAATGAAACTATGCTTATGAGAAGAGGGTGGATAAATCTTACCTATTATATCCATTGCCCATCCTCGAAATGCCCATGGCTTTACAATGGCATGAAGCTCTACAGCAGGTGCATGTTGCAAAGGTCCATGTTTTTGACATGAAATGCATGCTTTGGCATATTCAATGCAATTCTGCATCATTGTTGGCCAGAAATATCCGTACCTTTTTAGAAGCCATCTCATCTTAATTCCAGCTTGATGTGCTCCACATATGCCTTCATGAGCTTCTGCCATAACCAGTTTCGCATTGTCCTTATCAAGACATCTTAATAGTAGCCCATCTGAAGATTTTCGGTATAACTCGTCTCTCAATATTACGTACTTCTGGGCTTGTCTCCTCAGCTTTTGATCTCTTGAATCAGGATTTTTCAAGTATTCCATAATGGGCTGCCTCCAATCCTTTTCTCGGATCACCTCGCTGATCGCTATCGGTATTTCTCGGTGTTCAATAGAAGGTACCGATAATGTGATAATGGCTGCAACATTAGCCAATTCTTTTGATATTTTATAACCAGAAGCCATCTGTGCTAATTCGTTGGCTTCGTAATTGGTTTCTCTTTTGACATGGACTATGTCATATTCTCTAAATTGTTCCAACAGCTTCTTGGCTAAATAATAATAGCCAATTAAATTTTCATTTAAGCACTGATATTCTCCTTTCAGTTGCTTCACCACTAGCTGTGAATCACCAAATATTTTGATGAACTGTGCTTCCAATTCAATCAGTATTCCTAAGCCGATGATTAGTGCTTCATATTCGGCTTGATTATTTGAGCATTCAAAATCTAATTTACAAACACACCTTGTAAGCTCTCCGGTGGGAGAAATTATCATCAAACCAGCTCCAGCCATACTCTTAGCACATGATCCATCAAAATACATAGTCCATGGTATAACTTGACTGAAGTTCTGTTTATTTTCTTCCATTTGCAAACATGGGTATTCGGTAAGAAAATCAGCAACAGCTTGACCTTTGACTGCTTTTATTGGTACGTATGCCAAATCAAATTCAGACAAGATAAATGTCCACTTGGCTATACGTCCTTTTATAACAGGCCGTGACAACATATATTTTATCACATCAGTCTTACCGAGTACATGTACTGTAGCTGGCAACAAATAATGTCTTAGCTTCATACAAGAAAAGTACAAAGATAAACATAATTTTTCTATCGCGGTATATCTTTTTTCAACATCTGTCAATGTCCTGCTTAAATAATATACCGCTTGTTCTTTTCCATTTTCATTCTCTTGTGCCAGCATACTCCCGATAGTTGAATCGGTAGTAGACAGGTACAACTTTAATGGCCTGCCTGCTTTCGGCGACATCAATACAGGAGGATTTGTCAAATAAACTTTGACAGCATCAAACGCTTTCTGCTGTTTATCTCCCCATATAAACTCCTCCTGATTTTTAAGACGCAGGAGCTAGGTCATTGGTTCTATCTTTCCAGATAAATTTGCAATGAATCTTCTGAGAAAATTAATTTTCCCGAGTACCATCTGCAACTGCTTCTTTGATGTAGGATGAGGAAGCTCTATAATAGCCTTTGCCTTATTCTTGTCAATCTCAATTCCCCTTTGATTAACTAGGAATCCCAAGAAATTCCCTGCTCGCACTCCAAAGGCACATTTAGCCGGATTCATCTTCAATTTGTATTTTCTCATCCTAACAAAAGCTTGCTCAAGATAGTCCAAATGCTTTCCCTGACTTGATTTGATCACAACATCATCAATATAAACTTCCAAGAATTTACCAATCATGTCATGAAAGATGAAATTCATTGCTCGCTGGTAAGTAGCTCCTGCATTTTTCAGCCCAAAAGGCATCACTGCCCATTGAAAAGTCCCGATAGCACCAGGACATCTAAACGCTATTTTCGGGACATCTTCTTTAGCAATAAATATATGGTTGTAACCCGAATGACCATCCATTAGAGATAACATCTCATTTCCCGACGCCGAATCTACTAACATGTCTGCCATCGGCATCTGATACTCATCTTTTGGAGTGGCATTATTAAGATCCCGAAAATCAATACAGACTCTCAATTTTCCATTTTTCTTCTTCACAGGAACAATATTCGAGATCCACTCTACATACCTGGCTGTCTCAATGAATTTTGCTTTCAGCAGCCTTTCAATCTCTTCCTTGACTTTGTCAACCACATCTGGAGCAAACCTTCTTGCTAACTGTTTGTGTGGACGAAATCCTTTCTTAATAGGAAGACGATGTTCTATAATATCTCTTGACAAACTAGGCATTTCATGGTAATCCCATGCGAAGCAATCTTTGTATTCTTTGATCAAGTGGATTAACTCTTCTTTCATGCCCCCTTGCAGAAAAGCACTCACATATATTGGACGAAAACATCCAGGTTCTCCTATATCAACTTCTAACAATGGGTCTTGAGCTTCTGTTGACCTGTTGTCCTCTTTGATTGGTGACTCTTCCCATTCGTCAATACAATCTGAAACTTCAGCACTCTGTTGGGTCTTTTCTGCCAGGTATGCAAAATACCTTTCACAAACTTCTTGCAATAAGGGCTCGCTTTCCATAAAGAGTATGTAACTCCTCTAATGCCAAGCTAGACTTGGGAATCCACTCAGTTTTCATATTCCCAAAGCGGCAATAAGCATAAGATCGTGAATCTGCTTTCGGTACTCCAATGACATGTCCTCTATGTGAGTATTCTTGATGATCTTGATGGATACCAGTTAACCCTATTGTAGCAAGTCCCGAATCAGCCTCAATATACTCTACTCCCCTACCATTCCAGAATGCCAGAACCTGATGAAGAGTCGAAGGTACACATTGATTGGAGTGTATCCAATCTCTTCCAAGCAACAAATTGTACGAACCATCAGACTCTATCACGAAGAAAGTCGTCCTTGCTGTTTTGGATCCTATGGTTAGGTCCAGTACAACTGCCCCTTTGATTTCGGTAACTTCTCCTAGGAAATCAGACAGTTGAACATTCGATGGAATTATTTCATCATCGTCTTTTCCCAACTTCCTGAAGTACCTGTAAGATATGAGATTCAAGGTAGCTTCCGCATCTACAAAGATCTTACCGACAGCTTGACCATTGATTCTACCTGAAATGACCAAGGACCTTAAATGTCTAGCCTTGTCTGAAGGTACTTTATCAAACCTTATCATTTCTTTATCAGAGAATTCGAATTCTGCCATTGCTATTTCTTTCTCTGAGATATGCTCGAGTTCTTCTTCTACCATTAAGCAAGCTCCATATTCAGCTGGAAGCTTAGCATGGACCATGTTGATCCTCATTGGCGAACAATTCTCTTTCGGCATTTTGGAATGACCAGCTCGGCAACTTTTATCATCTTCCTCCGACATCTTGAGATTCACATTCTTTTGTTCTATTTTGACTTGATGCCTCGGATTAAGAGCTACCTGGAATTGCCCAAAGTTAATAGTTTGGGAGATTTGCTGAACCTCTTTTCCTTTTCTCACCTCGCGGTGAGAACTACTTCCCGAATCATATACAGAATTTTTCTCTGGTTTGATAAGTTCTTTATCATCAGGGTTTCTCCTCCAAACCCAATTTCCTCTAGATCTAAAAGATCTGGTTGGAGGAATCTGTGATGGCGTTCCTTTGTCCCGACGATTCTCGAAATCCCT
The DNA here is from genome assembly GCA_029784005.1 of Lenwebbia sp. NSW1173648. Classification (NCBI taxonomy): domain Eukaryota; kingdom Viridiplantae; phylum Streptophyta; class Magnoliopsida; order Myrtales; family Myrtaceae; genus Lenwebbia; species Lenwebbia sp. NSW1173648. Next base: position 1,322,963 of record JARCGZ010000002.1, read on the forward strand.
CTGTCTGCTTTTCATTCGCTGAAATCGCCTTTTTGCAGTTCGGTAAGATGCTTGCCCCGACGGTTTAGCCAAGGACCATTTTCCTTCAGGAGGATCGTGTGGGATCTTAATTGTTTTTGTCTTCGGAACTTCCTGGGGAATTGATGGTGGTGGATCATCAAATTCATCTCCCCAACCAGATGGTTCCACAGGTAATGACGGGGTTAAGGACTCCTTCGTGTCTCCATAGTACACCACATAATCAAATTTCCCACTAGGCTCTCCAAGCAATCCTACTTTGGGATCCCCTTCTTTATATCGCTGCCATAAACTCTTTTTCTTCTCAGGCTTTCGTGGGGTTTCCTTTTCCTTATAAGATTGTGTTTCAACTTCTTGAGTTGAAGGAACTTGTTTTGGTGGATCGAGGCGAAATTCCCGCCTCTCAGACACTTGTGTTGACCGTCTTGATTCAGCTTCTTGACTTCTTGATTGTGCCGAAACGTTTTTAGTTACCACAATCTCAGACTTTATCTGTGGTCTGCCTTCCCGACGGACAAATGATCCCGATCTGTATCTTTCCCTTGTTCCTCTCATGTACTGGAATTCGGGAACTTCCCGATGTTAATGACTTAATTCTCGTTGGCAACGGGTGCACAATTGTCTATTATCATGCCTCGTAGACTCACGTACATTAACCATACTGATCATCTTCGGGAAAGGATCCGTGTCTACTTCCATTGGAGCTTTGCCTTTGTCTTCAGCGAATTTAATTTTGCCTTGACGAATCGCTTCCTGGATTGTCTTTCTAAAAACAATACAATTCACCGTATCATGAGTCTTGGAATGATGCCACTTGCAATACCTTTTGTTAGTAATCTCTTCCTTGGATGGTATTACCTGTCCCTCAGCCAACTTGATCATTCCATCTTTCAACAACAAGTCAAATATCTCATCCAACTTGTAGATATCAAACGAATAATTACTCGTCTCCTTGGCTTTAAACTTGGACACATCTCTCACCTTTGCTGGTTTCAAAGCTGGGCACACATATGATTTTTCAAGTACCATAGTTGCTACCGCTATCTCATTCTCTTCTTCGGTAAAGTCACTGTATTCGGTACTTTCAACCGATGCTATTGTCTGCCGATTATCCTTCGTCGGCTTCTTATCTTTATCCTTCAGCATATGCTCATACTTAGAAACCCGAGCATTTAATTGAAAGAGATCATCAAAAGCCTGCCCCTCAAATCTCTCCTTGAGATTAAACTTCAGCCCATTAAAAGCCAAATCTGTAAATTCCTTTTCAGTAAGAGAAGTCAAACACCGATTCCTGGACTTCTTAAAACGAGCAATGAATTGATCTACTGTCTCAGTGCCATACTGGCACATCCTGGCCAAGTCGGCTACTGTTACCTCTAGTACTGTTCGGTAAAACTGAGAATGCAACTGTCTCTCCATCTCAACCCACGTCTGGATAGAATTTGCTGGCAAATTCGTATACCAAGTGAATGCTGTCTTTGATAATGACAATGGAAATAACCTTAGCCTTAAATATTCATTTGTTCCAGCCTCTCCACATTGTGCTAAAAAACGACCTACATGCTCCACAGTTGACTGGTCTTCTTCACCTGTAAATACAGCGAAATCTGGCATTTTAAATCCCCTTGGATATGGAATGTTATCCACCCAATCGGGATGTGGCTTCCTGTACACAGGTCTTGGTGTGCCTCTCTCTGTCCCCAATTGTTGCATTACCAATTCTGCAACTCTGTCTGGATTCCATGGCCTTAAATTCTGTTGGCCCAACCAAGGATCTTGCCTCCTAGGATCAACCTGCTGAGGTCTGTTCATTCCTTGTTGGTCCATATTGAAATTAACAGGTGGTGGTGGCTTGTAGAGAGGATTTTCTACCACTTGTGGATATGGTTGAACTACAGGTGGTCTCATGGGATCGAAGTTAGGAACGTTCACTGGCGGAGGCATGTTCAATACTGGTGGATGATTCGGGATCATGGGATTGATCTCATTAGCATCAGTAAGGCCAGTTTGAGGGAAATTGTAACCACTCACACCATTTACCAGATTTGCTGTTGTAGGATTTTCTGGCCTTGGTATAATCCTTACCGGAGGCTGCAAATTCGATCCTCCACTACCATTATACCCAACATTGGGATGTCCCGATGCTGGTGGAAATGGTATCGTACCGGGAGGATTTACATAAAAGGGAGGAACTTGAGAGGATGAACTAGGACGCGATATTACCTCGTTTATGGCGTTAATCATCATAGGCTTTATCACATCTGAGACATGCTGCACCATATGGTTAGTGAGCTCATTCTGCTGTTCCTCAAACATTCTTCTCATCGTGGCTATCAAAGTGTTGTCAGGTGCCAACGCATGGACTTGTTCTTCGTTCAATTACCGAGGAACATCAGCATTGTGATGGGGTACGTCCTCATTCGCTGCCGAATGCTCTGATCGTGCTCCATCATCCGGATTGTTGATGTTGCCAACTGGTACTCCATCTGATTGACCTCTAGTTCTTACCATTTCTCTTAATCTTACCACAATAGTCCCACCGGGCGTGCCAAAAAGATGTTCGCTCGTTTTTGCAACAAGGAAAATCTTTCACCGAAATCTCGTCTTCGGTTTTTATTTAAAGGGGTTCTGCGGCTCAACTCTCGAAAGGAAATTTTAATGAGAACACGGAGGAACACAAATGGAAGTGAAATGGGTAGGAATTCAATGGATCGAATGTGGATTTGAGATCAACAAGGGTTTAGGCTACGTTACAATACTCCTAGGAAAGCAGTGGAAAGCTTGATAATAAACTGAAGTTGCAGAAACTGTAAATGCTGGAAAGGAGAGTACATGGAAGTTAAAGTGCAGAAAACTTGAGTTCTTTTGGATGTGTGTTGATCTCTTCCCTTTCTCCTTTCTTTCGATTATTTATTATTCTTTGGCTTTCCATAACCGTTTGTCGGTTATTTTCTTGCTTTCAAACTCTGAATCTTGGCGCCTTCAATAACTTCCCATTTGCCCACGTTTTATCCACCAAAATTTGATCTTCAACTGTCAATATGGCTTTGAATTTGAATCTTTTCCAGCAACTGCCGTGAACTGTTCGCATCCACTATCCGGATTTCTTGCTCGTAACTTCTTGCTGACATGGCTAGCTTGGCCATCCTGCGGTTCCTTTTGTCTTCATATTCCTTTTACTGCTGATCCTCTATAATTTCGGCATGTCTAGAATCTTACCGAATTTTGAAAATCAGTGGTTCTGTTTTCTTACTTCCCGAATATCGGGTTTAGTCTTCTAGACATTTCGGTATGTTGCAGCCAACTTACCGAACTTCTCAGAGTGGCTTACTATTCCCGATTTACCGATTTTCGGGACACAGTGATACTAAAGTCCATTCGATAACTCTTTATTATTTGGTGTCAACAAGAGCGCAATTTCACATTAAAAAAAAAAAAGAGGAGAAAAATCAATACATTGAAAGATTGCATATTAGGCTTTTAACTCATGCCCACTAGATACTCATGGAAAGACCTTATTTTATACAAGATCTTTTTAAGAAGGGTGTCTTTCGTGACACTTGTTAAATATGCTTAATGAATTCAACCATATATATATATATATACACACACACTTAATGAAGATACGTTTCCATTTTCAACACCGGTATACTTCTTACACGTAGAGTTATTTGTTTCTATTTTCAACACTAGTATACTTCTTACGCATAAAGTTTTACGTTAAAAACCGCAGCGTTTTCTTTACTGCTCACTCAAAGGAAAATTACAAAAAAATTATAAACATATCGCAATGATGCCAATTTAATCATAACTCTTTTACTTTTGTACCAATTCAGTCTTTTCGTCCAACTTGCACCGGGCGGTGCTAACGTGCACACCTATCGGTGCTGATGTGGACATCGGCGCTGACGTTGATAATTTTTTGCTAGTTTTTAAATATTTTTTTCTTTGCTTTCTTTTTCTTTTTATTTCCTTCTCCTCCTTCCTCTAGCCGATCTCCGGCGAGGGCGAGATTGGCCTTGCCCAGGCGAAGCCTCGCCACCGTCGCTGGGCGAGCTCGGTGCAAAGAGAGGAAGGGTTTTGGAAGAATCAAAATCAAGGCGAGCTTGGGGCAAAGAGAAGAAAGGATTTTGGTTTTCCTCCATGGAGAGGTCTCCGCCTCGCTAGATCTGGGCAAGGCCGACCTCGCCATGGCTGGCGAGCTCGACCGCCATGGTTGCTCGAGCTCGCTTAGCTATGGCGAGGTCGGCCTCGCCCAGATCTGGCGAGCTCGCCCAATGACGTTGGCGAGGCTCGGCCTGGGCTAAGCTGATCTTGCCCTCATCGGCCAGAGGAAGGAGGAGAATAAAACAAAAAGAAAAAGGAAGAAAAGGAAAAAAAAAAAAAAATTATCCATATCAACATCAACGTCTACATCAGTGCCTACGTTAGCACCGGCCTGCGAAATTTAGTCGGAATGACTGAATTGGCACAAAAAAAGGTTTAGAATTGAATCGACACAATTATAAAAGTTTATGATTTTTTTTTGTAATTTTCTCCTCACTCAACAAACGCTCTCGAGATACTCACTAAATTATTATTACCTCAAAATATAGGCATAAGGACATCTCAAGTGTCAATATTTGTGTACGGCGCTCACTTTGGTGCCAATATTTTTTTTTAGGATCACTTTAATGCCAATGACGAGAAATTTCGAAGATCTCACTGGAGTTGGCACTTAAATAATCATTTAAAAAAAAAATTAGCATTTAAGTGATCCAAAAAATGAAAATTTTAGTGCCAAATCCGAGAAAAAATGATCATTTTGGTGCCGGCGGCAAGAAATTCCGGCGACCTCACCAGAGTTGGCACTTAAATAATCGTTTTTCAAAAAAATCGACACTTAATGTGATAAAAAAAAATATTTGCACAAAAGTGAGTACGGTACATAAATATTGACCCTTGAAGTGTACTTTTGCCTCTAAATATATGTCAACACTTAAGTAAATACAGACGTTCGATCAAAAAAGAAAAGAAAAGTAAATATAGACGAAATAGGCCCCCCCGTAAGAGCAAAACAAACGAGCATTGACTGAAGCCCAACATCAAAGGCGCGTGGTGGTATTGAGGACGCGCGTGGATGTGCTTCCGAGGACAAGGGAAAAACCGAACGGGAAGGCGAGGCGAGTAAACCTGGAACGGACTCCGCTTTCGGGTAAAAGGACAGAGACATGTCCTCCAAATTTATGCTTCGGATCCCCTCGGCTAATCTTTCATCAAGAGCACTTGTCCATCACCAAAGTCCTGTCTTCATTTATTAAAATCGAAACCCAGCAAAAAAAAAATTAGCACTTAAATAATCCAAAAAACGATCACTTTAGTGCAAAAAGCGAACACTTCTGCTCTAAAAATCAACTCATGCTTCTAAGTAGAAGTTGATTTTTCTATTTTTGGATGGAAGTACATTTCTTTTACTTCTTCAAGTAGCTCCAAAATTATTTTTGGAGTTAAAAAAAAATATTTCAGAAGTAGAAAAATGAAGTTGCATAACCAAACGAATTACTGCTCCAGAAGTTGCGTTACAAAATGAATTTTTATTCCAGAAGTGTTGTCATGCGCGTGCTAAATATTCAATTAACAAAATATGATCTGTTGACGTTTCGCAAATAAAATAATATTTGTTCTTATAAAATAACAGTCAAGAAAGGGGGCGAGATCATTAGCTCTCACCGCATAATTCAGTGGATGAATTTCAATAATTTACGATGGATCCATTTAATTTTGAATGAAGAAAAAAAAGGGAAAAGTGGGGTGGACCACACTGGCACACAGGTTGTTCTAGCGACTCGGTGAGTTGACCACAATTACCATTCAAAGAGCGAAAGAATAGGATGGTATAGGCCTGCAAAAGAGTCCGTGACGCGCCGACTCCCCTACAGGGGGCTACGCGCCGCGTCCAATGAATGCGGTGTTCGCCTACGCGCGGGAATCCCGGGTCTTCCCTCTGGGCCCTGGCGGACTCACGTGGCTCCATTTCCACCCCGTCTTCCCGTTGCGACCCCGCACTCGTAATACCGAGGCCAGCCGGACTGTTTTGCCTTGTCCAAAAATAGATACGGCTAATATAATTGACCGGTGCTCTGTTCTCATATAATAATTTCCCGTGTCCCTACCTCGGACAATAGTTGTGCCAAATTATTAAGTGTCTTAAGATAGCAAAATCAATGCATAAAAGAGGGGTGATCGGTTCCGGAGGCAAAAATCGGAAATATGCCACGTTAGGGTCAGATTCCTAATTTTTTGGAATCGGAAACCGACCCTAAATCGGCTTGCAATTAAAACAGCCGAATCCAAAGTCAACCCAAGAACCAGCCAATGCTTTTCTTTTTCTTTTTCTTCTTGTGTCATTTTGTTACGCATACAATATGGATGTGCCAAACATGAATTGCAATTATTTCTGCTTGAAGGATAATATATTTTATATCTATGATTTCAACGAATATTTTCTGTTTAAAGATTAAAAAGAGAGAGAGTGAATAACTTATTTAGGTCCAGGAGTAAAATCAGTTCAAAACAGTTCAGGTTTCAGGTTACCGGGTAGAATCGGAAACCAAACTGATCGGGGCCGGTTCCCAATTTTTAGAAAGGACCGATTCCCCTTGCGAACCAGCAGAATAAGACCGGTTGCTTGCTCACCCCTGGGCCCTACCATAAAAGTACGTCTCGGAGTCGGTTCTCTATTGTCAGGTCTCCGAACACTGAGCCAACCGGTTCGAAGCCTTGCACTGTTTCAGAAGGGAAGTGGGGTCTATTGGGCCTTCTTTGGGCTTGTCCTAATGGGCTTTTGTGCCACCAGCAGTGGGCGTTGTAATTTTGGTTAGACCATCGTCAAACGTTATTGGGTCGAAATGGGCTTGACTTATCACTCAAACATTAAAAGGTTGGCACTCTCTTCTAGCTTAGCTTGGTTCTTTGAGTCGAGCTTAATTAGGAAAAAAAGAAAAGAAAAATTAGATTGTATATTGACTATTATCCTCACCGTTTCACCGTCGAAACGCTTTGAACTCTTGTGGCCTTACTCATACATATGGATGGAAACGGCTCGCGCGCATCCATACAAATTAGTCGGATCGAAAGATTGGGAATAGCCCGTGTTAATATAACATAAACTTGGTTACCTGCTCGATCTCGCTAGCAGTTGCGTTGAAGTGTTGCGAAACCTGACTTGATTGAGCACACGAGCCATGCTCCAATCGGGACGAATTGAACCGAACCCTTAAAACAATTCACGAGATAAGTTGGAGTGGCTTATCATAAGATTTTTTCTTCTTGTACCGTCAACATGTGGTGCTTAGGACAGCAACCAATCGGATAAGATTTTCGCAAGCAAGTGGAGTTTGTCGTGTTCTTATGAATTCGAGCCTTCCGACAGAGTGGACAAATAGATGGTGAGTCGGATTGGGAATGAGTTGACATGTCTGACCGAGTTGGGCTCTCCGGTTCCTCAAAGGCCGGTTTGGTACAAATTGGCCCTCCAACTTTACAAATGTGGCCTTTCGTCGGCGGGCTTATCCCCCTCCCACGTCAGCTCCAAAAATCGCGCATCGCGCCCTTCGTGTCCTGAAGAGAAATATACCCGATAGGGCAGGGGCATAGGTGGAACTGAAAATTGATGTCCGGACAAGTTCGCTCGCCACGCGCCCTTGTCCCTTCTAAGCACAAGTGGTGGTGCCATTTTTCTGATTATTATTTTCTTTTTCCGATATCTTTATTTTTTAATTTTTGGTCCGTTTTTTTTCCCAGGCGAAATCTGGGGAAAAAATATATAATATGCCAATGTCTGTTTTCCGTCAATCACCACGAAAGTTCTGGTCAAATTCAGGAATCGACGGCTTAGTCAAAGTCAAACCTTAAGTCGAGCTCCGTGGGCTGATGTCTTGCTATCAAAAAGGTTGGAGAAGCATCTACAAGAAAATTAGGTCATAAAACTAACACACACGTGAACAAAATAAGTCGGGATAGAATCCTGCTCTAATATCATATTATAAAGTTCAATTTTAAGGCACAAGTTAATAAAGCATATATATAAAATATATAAACTTTAGAGTTGAGAGTTGAGCAATGCGAGATATCTCAACATGTTTTGTGAACGATAGCCGCTTTTCTTGTTCTTATTTATTTCTTATCGTTTTTATTTCGAATGAATTTTAAAGGTAAAATAGCTAGTTTCATAGTAAAAAAAATCTATGTTATTGAAAGATGATAGCAAAATATGTTCATTATGCTCTCTCACAGGGCTTGGCATATCATTTTAGTTTCGCACCCAGCACGACAGTACGGATGGAAAGGACAGTGGGCCTACCATTTTGGAAGAGACGTATCGTTCTGCATCCACAAAACTTGGAGTGTTTTCTTGAAAACGCATTGGCAAAACACAAAAAATTGAGAGTGGTTTTATACCGTGAAAATCGATTTATCAATTTTGAGAATTTGAAATATATTACGTATACCTTGAAATCTGGAACCACCAATTCTAGAGTCTATCCTGAAATCGACCAATTACTTCTTCTTTTATTTCACTTTTTGCTCCCTTTTTTTATTTCGTTTTTAGTAAAGCAAAATGAAAATGAATGCAATAATAAAAATCCTCATTTGTCAGTACCAATTATCCATAAGAGATGCGTGCTTATAATAAAAATAATAATAAGAATTTTAACGTAAAAAGGTTTTCGCTTCCCGAATCGGAGTTATTCAATTCCCTGTTTCTGGTTCGGTTCGTACCTAGGAACCCAGGACCGGGAACCAAATCGCACAATACTGTTTCTACATTTTTTTTTAACCAGACTGATAACTATGGGAATCTAGAACCGAACCTTCCTTTAGCCGGTTCGGTTTGGTTCCGTTTCTTCCCTAGACCTATTCTCACTCCTAAAAACTCACTCAAAATACCATTTAAAGGATTATGTGGTACGATTAGATCGAATAAACCCTTATGAAAAATAATATTCAGCCGCAACTCATGCCGTTTGAATAAAGTAAAACATAGTATGATGAGAAGTTCTCACGCCCCTTTCACCCATTTAATTCATTCGCATACTATTTTGCATCCCGAACCTTTTTTTTTTTTTTGGGGTCAAAATCCCCAACTTTTAAAATCTCCATTTTACGCCAGGCACTAACCCAAGCCATCAAATTTACCCCCTCATCGGTAAACAAACAAGAGGAATTATCGCCAAAGACAAGTAACGATCCAGGCGAGACTCGAAGTTCGGCAACGAAATTCGAGGTCCAAATTGGTGGTTCCAAAAGCGAGGGATTGAAAGTAGCATTATACTTCGAACACACAACACCCCCCCCCCCCCCCCCCCCCCCCCCCCCCCAAAAAAAAAGTAGCATTATACGGATACAAAGTCGACGAGACGGTATGCGGTACTTCCCTTGAGGTCATCCACGTACTATTTTTTTTTTTTTTGAGGTCGGATGGTCATCCAGGTAAATGTATTGAAAACACGCGAAGTATGCCAATACCAGACAAAACGAGAGAGAAAAAAAAAATCTTCGGACATCCTCATCCGAGAACTAAGAGGGCGCATGATAACATTTTTGTTCCTCTATTTTTCTGTTCTTTTATTCCGTGGAACAGGTTTGGAATAGAAACTCGTATAGTAACGCAATTTTATTTTTCTATTTTGGGGATAAACTTTTGACTCAGAAATAGATTTGGAAGAGAAATCAGAAGTAGAAAAATGCTATTTTTTTTGTTTCTGAAAAAAAAAAAAGAAATAAGTAGAAATTCGCCACCCCCCGCATCCAACCACTGCCCTTCGCCGCCCACCGCAGCGACCACCCCCGCCAACCGCCGCCGCTGGCCGCACCCGCCGATCGCCGCCGATCGCAACCGACTGTTGCAATCGCCGGTCGCCGCCGACCACCACCATCCCCCGCCGCGATAACTGCCGATCGTCGCCGACTCCCCTGCTGGTCGACGCCGACCGCCACCACCGGTCTCCGCCGACGGCCATCGCCCACCGCCGCGACCACCGCCGGTTGCCGCCCACTGCCACCCTCCGCCGACCACCGCCGCCCACCATCGCCGGTAGCCGCAATCACGCAACCGGAGTAAAAAATAAATAATAATTTTTTAATTTTTAAACAGTAAATAATATTTTCTAATAATAAAAATTAATTTTTTAAAGAAATTTTAAAAAATTAAAAATGAAGTAGAAAATTTTCAAAAAAGATTTTGTGTAAATAATATTCCAGAAGTAGAGATTTTCAACCATTATCAAACGAATTTCTGTTTTAGGAACAGAAATTTTTTATCGTTATCAAACATGTATCGGCTCAGAAACTCATATAGAGAATATCTATTTTTGGCCAGAAATAAACTCAGGAAAGAGGAATATTGTCATGCGGGACCTAATTGATTGGTTGGATTATCTCCGGGGGATTATTTTTAACGGTAGATTAGCCAATGAAAACTTGCAGTGAGAAAGCTAACCGCCTTTCTCCTCGGCTGCTGCTACAGTCAACGCCGTCATTTCGCTGTCCCGTCCCCCGAAAGATTATTCATTTTCTTTCCTCTTCGTTTTGTCTATAAATTCATGGACCTCGTCCCCCCCCCCGTGTTCGGACCTCCCTCACGTCTCACGCAATCTCTAACCAGCGCTCCACCGACAACGCGACTCCGTTTCTTCTCTCTCTCTCTGCCCACATGGAGGACTCCTACGCTAACGCAGCACCCGCCGCCGCAGCATCGCCGCCGGCGAACTTCTACGGCGAAGTGTACGGACACTCTTCGCTGACGGAAGGGGTGAACCCGTTTGGCCGAGAACTCCCCGAGCCCGACGTTTGGATCCTTACGTCCGGCGGCCTTCGCATCCCCGCCCACTCTGGCATTCTGGTAATTTAAGGAAACAGAGAGGAAGTCTCTGCTTTTTACTTGGTATTTCACCACATATAGGAACATTTTGAAAAGCAATCTGTCTTCTCCAATCTATGTTTGTTCGAGTTACTCCTGACCCGGATGAACGAGAAATTCAGTTGATTTCTTTGTCATGGTTTTTCGAAAATACTGGGTGCTTATCGGTCTTTCGTATGTTCTTGTTTTGGTGGATTTGAAATTGAAGGCATCCGTGTCGCCGGTACTGGAGAACATCATAGACCAGCCTCGGAAGCACCGGAGCTCCGAACGGGTCATACCGGTCCTCGGCGTCCCCTGCGACGCCGTCTCGGCCTTCGTCGGATTCCTCTATTCCTCAAGGTTTGGTTCTTGAATCTTTCATTCGCTTGCCTTGTCCATGATCACATGAAATTTATTGTGGAAATATTTTTCCCTTTCGGAATAGACGGGTTATCCAAATTAATATTTGTCCTATGATCACGCCTAAAGTGTCACTGCCACTTAGAAGAGTAATCTCCACAAGCTTCGCTAAAATAACTGCCATGGCATCTTTACACGTTCACCACGGGGAGTACATTGTCGGAGAAATGGTCAGGTAGAGTTAAAATGCATCGACAGTGTTCATCAAATGACGAGGATGCCCCGCTAGCGGTGCAGGTGCCCGGAGGACCAGATGGAGAAGTACGGGATCCACCTGCTGGCGCTGTCGCACGTGTACCTGGTCCCGCAGCTGAAGCAGCGGTGCACCAGGGCGTTGATCTGGCGGCTGACGACCGAGAACGTGGTGGACGTGCTCCAGCTGGCGAGGCTGTGCGACGCGCCCGACCTCTACCTCAGGTGCTTGAAGCTGGTCCACGCCCATTTCAAGTCTGTGGAGGCGACCGAGGGCTGGAAGTTCCTGCAGAACCATGACCAGTGGCTCGAGCTCGAGATCTTGCAGTTCATGGACGAGGCCGAATCGGTATGTGCTTGCACAAGTTCATGTCATACGTGCAAGGTTGAATTTGACCGAGTGGTCGAACGCTCGGTCGAGATTCAAGTATTGGGATCAATGGAACAAGCGATTAGCCGTGCATCGTAAAAGATTACTAATAAGAAATTACACTTTGAGACCAATTTTTTGTTTCGGAGAATTTGGAGAACACGTAATACTAGGAAAGAGTTTTGATTAGGCACGTTGTTTCGAAGAGCAAGTAGCTGGAAAAAATTGACTTATGTCACATCCTAGAAGATATTCCAAGTATAGGCAGATGCAAGCAATTCATAGGTCATTATTTTCCACGGGCTTTTCTTGTCAATCTAAGTTTCCATGCTTCTCGGGTTATATTTGCAGAATAACCAAGAAATAAAAAAATGTGATTTTGATTTTGACCATAGCTTGTGAAAATTAACGAACAGTACAATTCTCAAGTGAAAATGTTTTTAACTGTTTCTCTAACTCGTATGAATTGACTGTAAAACAGAGGAAGAAGAAGAGGAGGAGGAACAAGGAGGATCAGAGCCTGTATCTGGAGCTGAGTGAGGCCATGGAGTGCTTAGAGCATATCTGCACTGAGGGCTGCACGAGTGTTGGGCCGTGCGATGCCGAGCCCGCGAGGAACAAGGAGCCGTGCGGCAAGTTCGCCATCTGCTGCGGCATCCAGCTCTCGATCAAGCATTTCGCAACTTGCGAGAAGCGGGTCGGTGGAGGTTGCTCGAGATGCAAGCGGATGTGGCAGCTTCTCAGATTGCACTCTTCGATCTGTGACCAGCCTGATTCTTGCCGGGTTCCCCTTTGTAGGTAATTGAAAAGGGCTGACTGTTTCGTGTTTACCTGCCACATATGATTTTTCGTATTCCTATCGAACTGTTGTGTCGTTGTTGGGAAACATCAAATTTCTGTTGAGCATGCTGATTAAATTGATGTTTTGTAAACTCGAGTAGCTTTCTAAACTGGCAAATCAGCTGAGCCATAATTATTTTCATGTCAAATCCAGATATGAACGATAAGCAAAGACTAAATTGACTGCTACCTTATCTTTGACTTTTCTAAGTAGACTAGGTTGATATTCTTTGGATCTTTCCAACGTTGGTTTCTAAGTGGCTGGCTGCTATAAGACATCAGCAGTGACGTGACACGACACGACGGCACGCAGCAATTTCACTACGTTGCACAGGCTCCTTGCAAGAAAAGGAACTCTTTTGAATGGGATTGTATCATTGTAGGGTCAGATTGGGACTATTTCTTGAATTCGTCATGTTCTTGGAACTTTGGAACCACGGGGACACTATCAACTGCAACAGCTGCGTAATGAGTCATGAGGATCACTAATTCATATCTGCTGTCCTGGTGATTTTTAGCAGGCAGTTCAAATTGCGAATGCATCAGGAGAAGAGGAAAGACGACGCCCGTTGGAAGCTGCTGGCCAAGAAAGTCATCTCAGCGAAGGTCCTATCCTCCTTGTCTCAGGCCAAGAGGAAGAGAGCAGAGGAACCGAGAGAGGAAGCACGCGATTGCGACATTAGAAGCATGAGACTGTCGCCGATCGAGGGCCATTAGCATCTCCCTAGTCGCCGGCATGTAAAAATGGCAAACCTGGTCATGAGCCAGCACCTTTTTTGCAGCTTATTATCAGATCGAGTCCATAAATGTGCTCTCAACGCATGCTCGGATAGTAGGCTGGAACTGTTGCTTGTAATATAATTCTAGATATTCAAGTTGATGCAGATGCAAGTTTTCTATAGGGGGTCTCCATATTACCCGACGGTATAGTCTTTTGATGTTCATAGCTTTCGAGGGGCAAATGCGGATTCAGCGAAGAAAATTGCCCGAAATGTAGTATTTGGAAATTATCACATGTATGCTGCTACTTGAGGTGATTTTGTAACAAACATGAAGTTGTCCTTCTCTTACTTTCCTCACATTTGCTTATAGTGTTGAAAGGTGTGCTTCGCACCTTAAAAACGTGTTGTTCTCTGTTCTTGCTCTGGAAGATTCTGAGACTGGTGGGACCACAAGAAAACAAAATGTTGGTGAAGCGTCTCTCTTAAAAATGAAGCAGTTAGGACATAGTCAACTTGATGCTGTGAATTTCAAAGAAACTCCGAAGTTATGAGGGGGTGATCTAGCAGGTTACCTAATTGTTTGATGTCCTGCACGGCTGCACCACTGGAGAAATGACTATTAAATCCTAGATGTGCTTGACTGAATTATTACAGTAGCCAGAGTAATATCTTCAACTTCACGTTAGTCGATACACAAGAAAGACGACGAATCGAGCGATTTTCTCATAGCTAAGATCATAATTAACGAGATGTGTCGCATAGGCAAGTTGCAAAATTCCATGGAGTTTCTGATAATGCGCATCGAGCCTTGATAATTCTAAAGAACTTTTCTTTTTCTGTGTCTGATGCACTGATGATCCTAAAGAATTGAACTTTCATCTTAAGAATCCGTACACATCATCCTTTGAATTGTGCTTGACAGCTTTTAGAGGGCAACAAAAAAGTTACAATGGGGATGGTGACAAAGGAATCTTTCGAGTCCCTACAGTCCCCGCCTTGGGAGATTTTTCCTAGAGCTTTTTCATCATTCAAAGGGCTCTTTCTACGACAGATCTACATTTTTGTCGGGTGTAATCCTCTGCGGACTACTTTGTGCCGGGTCTATAGTAGTCAAATTTATCGGTTTAGGACCATTTTCCGTTTAGCTTTTGAGGGAGAAATTCATTCAAGAACAATTGTTAGTGATCTTTCTGCTAGGCCATAGACTCATGTGGGTCCAAACAGACAATTGCAGGCCATCCCTCCATCTTCTTGATTCTTCCACCCACTTGCTCTGGCTTTCATTGCAGCCCCAACATGAACTGCAAAAGACCCTCTTTGTTGCAATAGTGGGGGGCTCTAAGAAGCATCCTAGACAGAAAAAAGAGAGACGATGAAACCAAAATGTTTCAACGAACCAACCGGACACAGAAAAGACCCACATGTGCATTCAATGCCTGTCTCAATGATGACTCATGAATCACTCACTCTCTGTGGTTGATCCATGCTCAGGAGTTTTCACGCTTTCTCAAATGCAATGATGGAGTGGGCATCTTTGGGTGGTCTCTCATGCTTGATTCTTTGCTGTAGACCCAATTAACGTTACGTGTAGAGTCTGTTGATTAGGCATGACAGGAGGTAAGAATCAGAAGGTCAATTTGTGCAGCTCGTATGAAGAGTTCGAAGCCCTGAATCGATACTTAAACAAATTGCGGAATGAACATGCCGAAGAAGTCTTGAATCACTGATCGAAAGTGTATGTTACGATTACGAACATACCTTCTTGTTCCACAGATTAAATGTTCCTTTTGTAGCTAGAGAGTTCGTCGACCGGTTCGTCGTTCGGGAGAAAAAAGCAGAATTTCGTCGACTTCTTTTTCTTTTTTCGTTTGCTGCTCTCTACTTTCTTTGTAGAAAGAACGACGACCAAAGGAAGTGATCCTTTATCACGTTTGAAAAAAGATAATTATCAAAGTGGATAAGGGGATAAGATAGCCTACATGAGCCGTCCACGATACTCCCATGAATCCCAATATTGTATTTGATGGACCCCTCATCTGCTGCGGATGGATCAAGGGAAGTACCCGGCTTAGGGATCGCGCTAGGTTACGCACGCGGTTATCATGGGCTCGCTTAATAGGCCTTTCTCTTGGGTACCTAACTTCTAATGGAAGTGGTGTACTCGGCATGCTTGTTGGCTATGTAGATAAGATAGTCTTATGAAGTTGAAGCCCATGATCAGTATTTCCACCTGGGTATTGTGGGTTGGAAGCGAGTCGTCAGCTTATGGAAGCTTAGGGCGTGCATGACAACACTTCTGAAGCAGAATTTTCGCTCCAGAAGCACTTCTGGAGCAGAAATTCATTTGGTAACGTAACTTCTGGAGCAGAAATCCGTTTGGTTACGCAACTTTATTGTTCTACTTCTAGAGCAATTTTTGTTTGCGCCAGAAATAGTTTTGGAGCCATTTGAAGAAGTAAAAAAATCAACTTCTGATCAGAAGCAGAAGTAAAAAAATCAACTTCTTATCAGAAGTTGATTTCTAGAGCAGAAGTGTTGCCATGCGGGCCCTTAGTAGATGCAGATCATTATCGCTCACAAACTGTGTGGCAATCGAGTCTTTCCGCTTCAGATTTCGTGCTAATGACTCTCTGATTGATTGACCGATTGCGGTAGTCGTCACTTGTGTATTGGGATTTTCTCTCCATCAACATAGATGAAGGTGCATTATGCAGATGTGCTCGGACAGAGGAATTGAATCATTGAAGATCTTGCATCATTCGAATAGTAACAATTTTAGGAAAGACCAATTTATCTCGCTGCCTGTGAGACCTTATAAACATGCATTATGGAATCATTGGGGAGCAGACATTATTTGTGTCTATGTGGACACAGGACATGCTCACTTCACTAGTCAATCTTGAGCCATTGCTTAGAGTTCATCCTTAACAGGAGACGAAACTCCGCCAGGATTATTCGAGGAGTTCTTGACGGGGTATGAGGCTTCCATGGCTATGCCGCATAGCCCTTCCTTAGCAGCGATGCCGCGCTCCATCCTTATGTAGCCCTTCTCGCCCCATTCCGGACCCCATGAGTTCTTCACAATCCAATACTTGGTCCCCTCGAGAGTGCTCCCGTAGCCAACGATCGCGACTCCGTGATCTAGGTCCGTGCCACAGTCTCCGGCGAATACGCCCTGATAGGTAACCGATAGGACGGTTCGAATGAGCATATTCAGTAGCTTTTAAAATGGAAGCAAGCATGTTAAGTCTTGGAGGAATTTGAAGCAACTCGACTTGATAGCGAATTACCAATTCCGGCACGCATTAGATTAACTAGCCGAAGTTCTTGAAGACCCTCGGAAACATTTTAAGGACACTTTCGAAAGCAGGATCAACTATTATCAGAACGTAAATGGTTAATTACTTGTTATTGTCTGTAGTCAGTCAGGTTTATGCTGTTTCAAACGGTATTTCATTGTGATTTTGATCAGTTTTTAACATGTTAAAAGTACTTACCGCCGTTCAAATTGCTTTTTCCCGAAAGATTTTCATCAGATTAATGTCGAGTAAATTTTACCTCTGAGTAGAATTGCAAATTTGCACCGCCTGCATCTATGGCCACAGAAACAGGCTGATTCGCGACCGCCTTCAGCAACGCATCCTCGTCGTTAGCTGGCACATTTTCATGCCCATCGATTGACACAACCGGAGAATTCTCCTGCGATTTCAAAGGGCGATTTATGGATTACAATTTCACGACAACAAGCAATAGGCTACAGAGTTTTTTTTTTTTTGGTCCGGAGGCTACAGAGTTGAGTCGAGCTAAGATTGAGATTAATCTACCTTGGCGACATTACAGGTCCCGTTGCTAGCTTGGTACGGGTAATTCGACTCGGTCGTGATGCCTCCCTTTTGCTGGATGAACTCGAATGCATACTCCATGAGCCCGCCGTTGCACCCTTGGTTTTGTGCGGTGTCGCAGTCCACCAGCTCTTGCTCGGAAAGAGAGACGAGCTGGTTCGTCCTCAAGTAATTGATTCCCTCGACCGCTGCCACGGTCGAGAATGCCCAGCAACTACCTGTTCCATCACAAATAACACCGCGAATTCAGCTGCAAGCAATCAGAATTTAACGTAATGATCGGGTTTGGTGAAGAATCTTAGGATGCATAGCGACTTGTGACCTTGTTAAAATGAGAAATAAGTGATATAGTCTTAGCAATTGTGCAGTGAATCGTATACATACCGCATTGGCCTTGGTCCTTGACGTCGGTGACTGCGCCTTTGTTCCTCCAGTCTACGGACGGGGGCACCGGATTGTCGTCCTCGTAGATGAAGCTCTCGGAGCCGCGTCGCGCTCCACGGAACATTCTGTGGTGGTCGACCTTCGACCCTGCATACAAGCTCCTGAACTCATGGTTGGTCATGTCGGCGAACTTGTTGAGCTTCAGCTTGTAGGATTTGTCCTGCTGGTTCACTCGGTGGACGTGCATGACGTTCAGCTTGAACACGTTGAACCGCTTGCGCTTGTCGTCGAGGCTCCTGGACACCGTGTGGTGGCTCCGCCACCGCTCATACAGGCCCCACAGTCCGTCCTCCGATGCCAGCTCCCTCTCGTGGAAGTCAAAGCTCTCGGCGATCCCGAGGATCGACACTACCGCCAAGGCAACTAGGAAGAGTCTCTTGAACCCCATCTCGTATCGGACACAGCTCGGAACTCAGCGCAACGTTAATGGTGTGAACGATGTGGGGAATCTGGAGGAGTCTGAGTGTGGTTTATATAGAGGAATGAAAAGGAAAACGATGGAGATGCGAGAAGAGAGCAAGGGACGATAACCGAAGAAGTCACAAGTTCCTTACGGGCATCAACAATCACACGCCGACATCCATTACTAAAATAGACGAGGTTGATGCACACAAGCAAGCCCAGTTCAGAGCAATCTGCGTAACTTTGCAGGCTCGTTCAACAGCCTGTGAACACCAGAACGAGAACTGAAATGGCGATGCTGATGAACGTTGCAGCGATCTTTGCATGCCGAACACGCGATCACGTAGAACACGCACGAGAAAAACACAGAAGACGAGGGACGATAAAGGAGAGCGGAAGTGGGACATTAAAGGCTTTCGTAACCGCCCTTGTCTTTTAACCGAAACCACTTTGCTTTTCTGGGTGTGAAGTGCATTTTTTTTTTTGTGTGTGTGGAGGATTTTGTTATGCGCAGATAATTCTATCTTTAGGATGCTAATCCTTAAAAGGATGCTAATCAATATACCGAGTAATACGACATGGGCATGATAAAGATGAACGCTTTAAACAGGCGGATCTTGTTCAATATCGGATTAGAATCCGGCACGTCAATTCAAACACATATTTGGCGTGTACGGTAGTTATACATCTCGGGTCGAGTGAGTTCACATGATTTGGAGCTAATCTATAACTATCACGAGTGTCTCGTTGTTAGAGGATCGCCATTTTCATTTTCTCCCCGATGTGATTAATTGACTCTTCTCTAACGGATAATAAACTAGTGGCCATCGAGCTAATCAGGGTATTTAGTGATCATGCAACTGCAACCCGTACGGCTTAGGAAAGCGAATGATTTTCATGCGGGAATAATTCAAGATGATCATGTTACGTGCAAAGATAAGGTGTGTGAGTCATTAGGACAACATGATTTTGCGTCCTAGATATGTCATTTCTTATTCAATGCTAATTTTTTTTTTTAAAATATGCAATGACCCATGCAAGTTGCGGAGATTCCTAATGCTGATTAAGAAGAGAATTAATGAGATTCCGGATCCAGTAATGGAGGGAATCTTTACGATTGGACTAATCAGTCAAATTGAAACGTTTGCTTGTAGAATTGGAGTAGCGTAATGTGATGGGTATTCATCACTTCTACGCTTGAAGGGCTTAACCAGCCCAGAAATCATGAGCCCCACGGAGAGTAAACATTCAATTCTTGCCGAGACTTGGGTATCATGTGCCAAGAGAACCTCAACCATGGATGCGGTTCATGGTCGATCCGGCACGGTGAAAATGGCTAATCGTGAGTTAATGTTGCCCATCAGGATAACGGGAAAAGTACCAAAAAAAGTGATAAAACTATTGCATTGGTGTCAATTTAGGCCTTTTCAATTAGACCAATTTAGTCCTAAGCCCTTTACATTTATACCAATATAGTCCATCCAGCCAATTTTAATCGAAAATCGATAACATAGATGTTGGCCATCTTACGTGGTTACAAATTTTTAATTTTTTTTTATTCTTTTCTTTTCTTTTCTTATTTCATTGTGATCGGTGAGCGACGGGGAACAAAGAAAACAAAAAAAACAAAAAATTCAAAAAAGTATTACAAAATTGCAAAATTATCCACATCAGCGTCTGTGGTGCCACGAAGGACGGTCAATGTCTATGTCGGTAATTTTTCTATTAAAATTGACCGGATCAACTTCATTGGCACAAGTTCTTATTAATCTTATCGAAGTTTGCGAGAATCGAGAGAATGACAGTAATACTGCAGAATACACAAATAGTTTTTGGGGGGAAAAAAGAAGAAGAAGAAGAAAAAAAAAGGTATCACCTTCACTTTCGGTGTAAAGGTGGAGAGGGTGTAAGGCCAAATTCTATAATGAGTAGAGCTCGGGACATGGAAGTGGATGGCGTGCCTTATTGGGTGTCGAAAACCAGAAACGATGCTTGCCCTTTAAGTCTGGCTTCCCAGAAGCTTTTGCTTGTGGTCATCTTCATGGGCTCAGTTTTGGAAGAAAGTTACATGAAACTGAACTCTAATAATACTTCTCTTTACAGGTTTTAACCAGCTAAGCTTTTCCAAGAACTGAAAGGGAAAAAGATGAAGTTCCCTCTTCAATGCTTTCCTCAATCAAAGCTGTAGTATTCAGTTCAAAGAGATTCCAGATAATATTTAGTTAACAATTTTTGTTGTTTTCTGATTCTTTTTTCTTTGGTGGCCAATTAGATTTAACTAGTTGGGAGGTCTCATCCATGGAAAGATCAGGACTAACATCTTATGCATATATCATGTAGCATTTCAGCAGGGGAGAAG
Organism: Lenwebbia sp. NSW1173648; assembly: GCA_029784005.1. NCBI lineage: Eukaryota > Viridiplantae > Streptophyta > Magnoliopsida > Myrtales > Myrtaceae > Lenwebbia > Lenwebbia sp. NSW1173648. Next base: position 1,343,454 of record JARCGZ010000002.1, read on the forward strand.
CAGTGTCGGTCACAATTTACAAGTGCGAAAGATGGCGTGTCGATTTTGCGCGAGATAACACTTCTTTGTCTGAAACTGTGAATGTTTCAAGAATCTTGCTGCTATCAAATGGTTCTCTCTTGCCAAGAAGGATTAAGAACTAAGTTATCAGTTTCGATGTCTATTGTACCTACAAAAAGCAAATACATCAGTTAAAGGGCACCCGGAATTTCACCCGAAGGCGTCATTTTTCACAACTATGCTACTCGGACTATAAGAGCATCGAGGCATCGGATTCTGTGGTCAAATCTGATAAATTCAAGGATCATCACAATTCACAACTAGCTTCTCTATGCAAAGAGATTCCATTCCATCACACCAAAGTCAGCAGTACAATCGATCTGTCTTGCAAGGGACTCCCAAGAGAAAAAGTACAGGTGGTTAAAACATTATATGTCAAATGCCAAACCAATGAATCAAAGGTTAAATCCCAGTGATGCCCTCTCTGTTTTGTCTATCTGTTTCTATACCAATCTTTTCACCTCAAATTTAGTCCCACCCAACACCGATAAAAGAAAAATGAAGTGAAAAAAAGTTATGAACAGCTTACCCAGAACGTATTCTGTCCAACCAGTCGACGCTCTTGCGCCCTTTTTCGACCTGCTGGTCGATACTCCTCCGGGGTTTCTCATAAAACTCCACGCTCCTCCGAGATCTCTCCACGTGGTCAATGGGTATTCTTAACTTATCTGGCCTCTCCACATTACTATACTTGTGGTTTGGGACTCTAAGCTTTTCGGGCTTGTCCGTACTCTTTCTCGGTTTCTCCCTCCGGTCGGTACTCTTCCTCGGAGCATCAAAATATTCTGTGCTCCTCCTCGAATGCTCCACCCCGTCTATGCTTTTCCTCGAACTACTCCTTCGACAAGGTGACTTCTCGACTGTTAATATGAACTTCTTAAGATGTCTGATGTATTCTGGGTACAGTTCTAAGTTACAATGATTTCCTCCTTTGAGCCACAAGGGCTCGTATTTCTCCCGACACAGTTCCCATAGTTGCTTACCATGAGAGAAATCAACTACTTCATCTGCTGTTCCCTGATGCAATACAAGGAGGGAAAATGGACAAGTTACAATAGAATGAAGAGGCAGCAATAACAGCAATTAGAAAGTCATCGGTATTGAATCGGTTTCAGAGAGGAGCTTAATCATAAGCAATTTCGATCTTTCAATAGTTTTCTTTCTATTACAGTTGAGCTTTATATCGTGTGACTTCATGCACTAAACTTTTGCTCGCGCCTGCCATAGTGGCCCCCATTAATAGGCGAACCTCATCAACGCCTAAACTTCGCACCAAATTCTCCAGGATGTCTGCAAGAAAGGCTCTTCATTTCGAAGTTTAGCATTTGATTTCTAAACTCATCAAACCCTATACTGACAAGTGCTATATTCTCTACATAGGAATAGGAAAATTGCAGGTAATGCACATGGTGAGTTGATGAGCTCAAGAATCCATTGTTATAACTATTATTGCAGCCCCATTAATAGGCGAACCTCATCAAACCCTAAACTTCGCACCAAATTCTCCAGGATGTCTGCAAGAAAGGCTCTTCATTTCGAAGTTTAGGATTCTAACCTCATCAAATTCTATACTGACAAGTGCTATATTCTCTACATATGAAATAGGAAAATTGCAGGTAATGCACATCGTGAGTCAATGAGCTTAAGAATCCATTGTTCTAAATATTATTGCAGCTCCAAAAGATTAAGGTGCTCACGTGGATAACCAGCACTGGACACTTCACCAGCGGGATTTTGTCAATGTTCTGCATGAAGACGCATTGAACTCTGTTTAGTTTCACTACACTAGATAAGGTTAGCCACAAGGCCAATATTATTTATGATACGCTTGAATCCAGACTATCTCGGGCACAAAGAGAAGTACCTTGTAGATGTCGAACCAATACGTGCGTTTTACAGGGTACATGACCCTCAACCCAGATAGAATTGGACTATGCAGAACAACAGCTCTTAGGAGAGGTAAGCGAGCTGCGAGATCCACAGTGGGCCCACTTCCAACCGACTGGCCATAAAGAATGATGTCTTCCTGCTTAGCACCGTAATTTTCTTCAAGACACTTGTATGCAGCTTCAATATCTGCATATGTATTGTTCTCACTTGGCTGCACGAAGCATAACCCAAATGAGGTAGTTCCATGTCCATTGCAAGAGAGTGCAGCGTAGAAAAGATTAGACAGCAATTACCTTTCCCGACGATTGCCCGTAACCAGAATAGTCGTACCTGGGGAACAAAATGCATGTCCGTCACATTCATGATTCATATCTCTTAGATGTGGTCCATGCAGTACTTGGGCACCAAGGAGCCAAAACACAAGATTTAGACATTGTTATTATGCTTGATCTGTAAAGTCGAGTCACAATGACTGTACTTTGAGGTTGTCTCTTAGAAATGGAAGCTGCTCTCGGCACCCAAGTGTTGAGGCAGAAAATTTGTAGCTAATGCAAATCCAAATGATTTAGAATGGAAACAGTAGTTCTATGTCAGCTCACCGTTTCTCAAGTTTTAGCATGTAGTATACTTATTTACTTTCATTCCTTTGCAACTAGGCGTATAAATTGACTGAACTAAAGAGTGGTCTGAGGATCACTTTCAATAATTAGAAGTGAATCCACAGGGAAAAATCAGTGTAGTTTATACCAAGGGATCGAGCAGTTACCAACACGGTCTTCTCAGACAGTATATCCTATTAAGTTCTTCAACGTGGATAATTCCATTAGCCCAACTCTCGAGCACTAAAAATAAAATCTCGCGGGGAAAGATATAAAGACGAGAGATTGCCAAGTGAAAGGTCCTTTGATTGCAACAGATAAGAAGCACCTTTCTGGACACCTTGAACATTTGAAGATCAACAACTATGAGGGCATCAGAAGAGTTGGATCACTAAATTACGTGACAGAATCAGCAAAAAAGAACTGCTGTTGTCTTGTTCCACAGTTAAAGTCATCTGATAATATACTTCCAGTTACAGTTTACTGCATTCCTCAATACCAACAATAGCATTCAATCAACCAACTAAATAGGAATTGTTCAAATTCTATTTGAAAGGAAAAAAGTGGAAAGATAGCAGGCTACAAAGTTTCAAATCCTGCAAAATGAGCCCCATCCAAACTTTCAGACAGGATTACATCCCACTTTCCCATTTGATAAGCATCATCACCCAGGAAAAAAAATAATGAAACCATCAAATTCACTCATTATGTCCAGTTCAGATGACAGTGTCAAGCTTCCTCCTAAACTTTAGACAACTAACGCTATATATAGGTAGTCCATGAACTCCGACTTGGTATTCATGTTTCGCATAATTGGCCAGTGCGCGAAAGTAACAAATTTCTACAAATTTCTATATCAAAATCTGTCACAAAAATAATGGGAGATTAGATAGTTATCTTCACCAAAAATTATAATCAGTCAATACTCTCTTTAAAAAAAAAACTACATAATCTCCATACAGGACAGAAGAGCCATCTCAGCTCAAATATATTGGCATTCGTCAAGAAAATTATGCCAAGAAAAAGGGCAAAAGAGCAAAAGCAAAAGCAAAAGCAAAAGGGACAATAAAACAGAAAGGACAAGAAAAAGGGGGCAAAATTTACATACCCCATGAGATTAACTTTGAGGTGGATGCTCAAATCAATGAAGAGCTCGTACATCTGGCCGATGTCTGTGGCATTGCCGTGCGAGTAGAGGAGCGTGGAGGTGGCCATGGGGTACCTCACGTACACGGCGGCGATCTCCGCGCCCCGCCGCGTCGGCAGACGGAGGACGTCGACGTTCTCGCGGTGGGGGAAGGGGTGCAGGAGCAAGAGCCCGGTGGCATGGTCCGTAATTACCCGGTAGGAAGGTGGGTTCGGTGGGAAGAAGGCGAATTTCGCGGCCATGGATGAAGTGACTCCACCCATTGCTGTATTATCTTCCCTCTCTCTCTCTCTCTCTCTCTCTCTCACTCTAGAAGACAAGAAATGCAGGGTCTTTCTCACTTATAAGAAACCTCCGAAGAGTTTTTTCCCTTTTCTTGTTCCCTTTATTCGGGACTCTGAGATGGTTTTAGAAGCAGCAGAAGGAGAATGACATGCTTTTGTTTCTTTTGGGATACTTTTGGAAGATGAATGTCCATGAGGGGACTCTCTTTTTTAGCTCAAAGAGCGAGAGAAAGTCGAAAGGAGGGACATTTTCGCATTATTTCTTGTCGTTCTTGTTCTGATATAGAGAGAGAAAGACTTTTTTTTTTTTTATTTTGGCTTAATTTCGTGAGGAAGAGGAGGAAGAGGGCAATGATAGATTGACCAGCTTGTCTCATGCATTTGTCCGAAGGATTGTGGTCTCTTTCGTGGATTATCTCACTGTCCTCGGGAGATAGAGATAGAGAAAGAGAGATCAGTGGACCTGCTTGACTGTAATCTGCCAGGTTCTTCTCCAAATGATTCTGATTTTTTTGAGTTGAAAGTTCCCTAACAGAGCATTCCGCATACTAATGCTCATACCTCAATAGTTGCAATTGTTAAAAAAAAAAAAATTTAGTTGCAGCATATTCAATCTGAAAAAAAAAATCGTAAAAAACAAATTATTTACGGATAGATCGTACCTCGTTTAATAACTAATTACTGATAGGATTCATCTAAATTTTTATTGCAATAAATCCAATTAGTGATCCGATCTGCTTATGGTATATCCATTTTACAGCAGATTTGGGATTTTTTTTTTAGCTAGTGAAAACTTTAGAAATGTGGAGGTGGTCCAAGGAAGAACAAAAGTAAAAGTGAGAGCAATGCCAAAATAAGAAAAATTAGAGATCAACAACAATAAAAATAAAAATGATAAAAGAAAACAAAATGGAGACTGTGTTTCCAGGTTGTCCCATTTGATCACACGTGTCTCTCTATCATTTCCCTCTTCCTCCATCATCTTCCGGCAGCATCTCCCTTCTCCATTGGAAAACCTTGTATTTTGTCTTTTTTTCCCATACAAATAAATCCAACTTACATCTTAGGTATGATTATTTACAATTTAAGATGTTAAGAACCAAACGCGTACAGGCCTACCTGTAGGTCTATCTAACACTAAGTCTGAGAAACCCTTCTTGTAATTTTAGGTGCCGGTGGCTATTATACCAGCCTACCCGGCAATCGTTGGCTGAAACCAACGTGAGGTCTATCTTCTCTAGCCAAGAAGCCCCAAAATTGAGAGAACATATTTTTTCTTCCATTCTTCTCAAGGAATACCCTTGAAATTTTAAGTACCAAAGTTCAGACGAAGTAATTTTAGGACTTGCTTAGGTCCGGCAGCATCTCCCTTCTTTATTGGAACACCTTGTCTTTTCTCTTTTTTCCCATACAATTAAATTGTAGTAAATCTTTCTATTTCTTTTCAATAGTAGCCTGACATCATTGGGCTCGCATAATCATCTCTGTTACAGCTCATTTGCCCTAACCATGTCCGTCATCCCCAGATGAATCCAAAGCAGCATCTCGAACATTGTTTTTCCACAAGGGTCTCTCACTACATAAACATGTACAACAGTTCCTCATCATGCGCTGATTCATACGTACTAAGTCTATTTAATTTTTCTTTCCTTTTTGGCTTGTCTAAACGCGATTAAGACAAATTTAGAGACTAATCGTATGCGCTAAGATCGCGATTTCGGCATACATAGGATGATGTTAAAGACGAACTGCCACTTCGAACCATACAACCTCCGATTTTTCATGATAGAGATTAAGGACCGCACCTTTTTGCGACGCGACGGTTCTCACATACAAAAACCCTAGCATTCGTGAGCCGATTTGAATAATGGCGACTGCTTAAGGAACACAAGATTGGTTCTGTTGATGCAATTCCATCAGAAGACCATTGTTATTCTCAAAACAACGCGTGCTTGGCCAAGCCACATCCAAATAAACTAGATTGCGCGGGTTTCGGGATCAGGCCGACGCACGAGGTACGCGTACGCCAACGCTTACCCATCTCGAACCCAAAAAACACAGCAGAATGGAGTGAAGAAGCCATAGATAATTCTTGGGGATTCGCAAAATTTGTAGATCACGCATTGCTTCGAGAACCGGGCCGTGCAAGTAGAATAAGAACAATAATGGCTCTTCTGGGAAAGAGAGGAGTCCTCTGGAATCGGGTTGTTAAAATGGAATCGGAGCTTCGTCCACATGTGGGGGATGCCATTGGAATGGTCCCCCCATGACCCGTTTTGATGGGGATTGTTCACGAGCACAACACAAGGATCCAAACAAAGAGAATATTGAGGGGCGTGTGTTGGTGATGTCCGAGACAGGTTCCTCGATAGTTCCTGCCTCCCCTCGTGCCCTTGTCCTAATGAGTCCCATCCCACTCTCCCCCTTTCCAAGACTTTGCTTTCCCTTTTGTCTTTTCATGGGCTCGCCCCCACAAATTCCTGGGAAAAACAAAAATCTCTATTCCTTCCTCATTTCGAAATGAGTAATCAAGGGTGATTGATGGGGGTTGGTTTTGAATTTCCGTGGCTCCTCTTTCCCCTCCAATAAACCCTAGATGAGGAAACACTTTGTGACCATCCTCATTTGGTGAAACACTAGACAATCGCCTACATGTGATGTATGTTCTCGAATGCCTTGGGCGCGAACCATATGGATGGACGCGGGTCGTCACAGGTGACAAACGCCGTGCCATTGGTGAAGGCTTGGCTAGAAAAACAAAACGGATAGTTGTCCAAAAAGTCCCAAACATATTGTACGGCAGTCAATTCAGTCTTAAACCTTTTTATTATGCTAATTTAGTCCTAGACCTTTCGATTGTGTTAACTTAGTTTCTAAACATTTTGACGATTTGCCAATCTAGTCTTCAACCTTTTAACATCTTATCAATGTAGTCTTTTCACACAATTATCCAAATAATAGGTTTATGACTAAATTGGTAAAACTTCAAAAGGTTTAGGACTGAATTAACACAATTGAGATGTTTAGGACTAAATTGGTAAATTGTCAAAACATATACGACTGAATTAGCACAATTGAAATGTTTAAGATTAAATTAGCTGCCGTACAATAAATTTATGGTTTTTCCAACAACAAAAAAAAGACCTTTTAGGATCATGTCACGAAGAAAATCAACATTGGACCTCTCATTGGCCAGGGAGTAATGTGCGTATTCCTTAAACTGCCCGACACGTTGACGACGAAGAGGTCTTAGTGCACAACATCAATCTTAATTCTCGTTTCCACAACCTTAATTTTTTTTTTTTTGGTCGGATTTCCACAACCTTATTAAACATCCCTAATTTGCGATTGGTGCACGGCGTCAACATAAAATGTAGCTTTGAGCTTGATATGTGAACGAATATATTCATGTTCTTGGAACATCCCACGTGCTATATAGTTCACTCCATCCTCCAAAACTAGGCAACCCAGATGCTTCTTCAGCATGCAGGAGGAAAATCATTCGAAACGATAAATCGCACAACCTTTTCAGCTTGCATTGACTGATGGACGGCCCAACGGCTAGGCCCAAACGAGGAGATATTGCAAAGACGTTGGTATTCGTGGGGCCAGCCTCGTCGGGGCCTCGCCGGCCATGGGAGAAGGCGGCCATGGCCTCGCCAGCCGCGGGTGAGATGGCCCCGCCCAGTGGACGGCGAGCTTCGGTGACCCTCGCTGGCCACAGGAGGAAAGTAAAGAAAAAAAGACAGAGAAAGAAAAGAAACAAAGGAAAAAGAAAAGAAAAATAAAACATAAATAATAAATAATAAAATATTGCTAAAAATTATCCATGTCAGCACCGGCTGACCAAATGGATTGAATTGGCACAAATGCAAAAAGTCTATGACTGAATTGACACAATCGCAATATGTTTAGGATTTTTTTGATAATTTCTTCCATGAAGTACAAAATTCATAAGAATGTTTTATCACTAGGGAATAAATACTAGGATGGGAAATGACGATATTACCTAAAATAAACTCATCCAAAGGAGGAAAACCATATCACCTAAACTAGACCTACTCACATTTCTCATAGGGAGCTGCTAGCCTAACAGTCTGACAATATTGTCGGTTATTTCTGATCACACAATCTCCTAATTAATGAGCGCTTTATGCAAAATACGCGGTGATGGATTGAGATTGTACTGTCCATGACAGTACTGTCAAGAAAGTATTTTCATTTTTCATAAATGGCTAAATATCAAAAAATTAACAAGGAGTGTGATACTATTCCATGTATAAATCTCCTATTAACACCCTAGCCCGATTACTACTAATGAGAAGAAAGGTACCATCTCGTTATTGTTCAATGAAGATGGAGAAGAACACAATGTCATGCATAATCACCGTCACACTATTTCTCGCATTGATCTTCAATCTTCCCTCCTCCATCACGTCCAAGCAAGACGAAGGGTTCGTGTCGTGCCTCATCCACCGTAGCTCCCCCGAATCTCCATTCTACGACCCCAACCCGTAAGCCTTCGGTGCACCGCCATCTGGGCATTGAAAGCCCGAAGTTGATACTGTTGGATCTAGCAATATCACCTAGAGGGGGGTGAATAGGTGATTCTGAACACTTTTTAATATTTAATGCGGAAATTTATAAAGGGTTCAGAACGTAGACTGAAAATGATCAGTAAGAGGACGTGCAGATAAACTAAACACAGCAAGATGAGTTTAGGGAAAGAGAAATTGCACGCAATGATTATAGTGGTTCGGCTTTAGCAAGCCTACGTCCACTCTCCCACGATGACAGCCGATCGGCCGGATTCCACTATGAGTCGTTGAAAGATTACAGGCGTTGTTACTCCAATCGCTCTTACAAATGAACCTCTCAAGACAATGAATTTTAAGCTCACAAGAGCAAGAGAATGTGTTTTTGAACAACTCAGCACTTTGGAATTTTAAGTTCTCGATATCTCGAAACAGTCACTATTGATCTTCTTTATACTCCTTCAGCCTTGAACTAGCCGTTACCAAGGCCCTTCAAAGGATCGCTCCTCAATCTTTGATTGGACGTTATCAATCCTGATTGACGGAGACTGTATATGGAAAGATCCAGTGGCCGTTGAAAGTGAATCTGAACCCTTCAGATTCAGTCGCCCATACAACCAAATCTTCAGTTTCCATAAATAGAGTTCATCCAAATCTCCAAGATATCTTGTTCACGGAAGGTAATATCCAATCGCGGATATTCTCCTGATTTGATTGGAAAATAATCATGTCAATCAAATCTTACAAACTTCCATAACAAGGCGCGGCCAAATCAGAAACCTGCCAAACGTGGGTCTTCAAAATCTAGTAGCGAGATATTGCAGAATCTGAACGTTGTTCAGAAGCAATCTTCTGAACCAGAGAGACTCTCTGAATCTGAACAGATTGGAACAGTGACTCTGAGCTTCTGTAAGATCCTTGCTGACGTGTCACATAAATCTCCTAGAGATGAGTCTTCAGAGGCAGCATAGACCTCCTTCTGAAGGCTTCAGATGCAACATAGACTTCCTTCTGAAGTCTTCAGAGGCAGCACCGACTTCCTTCTGAAGTCTACTGAGGCACCACGATTCTCCATCTGAATGTAGGACATCGACTATCTCAGAAGCAAGTGTGCGACGACTACTCCCTGAGTCTGAACGCCAGTCATGGAGCATTATAAGCTTTTGTTCACATGCTCATGCCTGCAATAATAAATTATTTGTATTAACCAGATTCTCTTACAAGAAGGATAGTTTTGTCAGAATCAAAATACTCAGAGGGAAGGTTTTCTCAACAATCTCCCCCTTTTTGATGATGACAAAACATTCCTTAATAATAGTTGGTATATATTTTTAGAATGTATGAAAGTTAAGCTCGGAGAAGATTTCAACAAAATATGAATATAATTCAATTGAATCTTTTCAAAAAGGTGTGCATCTGAATATATAAGATATGCATTCTGAGTGATAGAAGGATATCACCATATGTTGTATACGACGCTGAATTCGTTTGAGCGCATAGGTATAATTCGCGTGTATGCATCCTGCAATATGATGAGGTATTCTCTCCCCCTTTTTGTCATCAGCAAGATAAAATGTCAATTTACACATACATGAACGGAGATTCAACCATATATTGTAAGAATAGCGTAACATTCAAAGCGCACATAAAAAGAACATCCGACAGATAAAAACAAATACGGACAATTTGAAAAATAATTTCAAGATGACGGAGGTGGGTTTTGTTTTGAAGATGAGGAGGGAACATCAATATGCTCTTCATCATCTTTCTGAGCAGCTTCAGCAGATTTGCCCATATCAGCAATGTAGGTAGCAAATTCTTTGAGTTCCTGCATTTCTGGAACTTCTTTGCTGATCCTTTCATCTCTGATCAAAGTATAAGTACCAATGCTGGCCATCTCAGAGCAGAAAAGGCGACAGTATTTATGAAGTATTTCCTCAAATCTGTGCAACTTCTTTTCAATGTTCATTTCCATCCTGTCCATCCTCTGCATAACTTCTACCCGAAGTTTTTCAACTTCCGTCTGAACAAGACTTTGCGAAGCATTCAGTGTCCCTGCAGAAGTCTGTTGGTTTTGTTCTTCCACCATCTGAGCTTTACCCTTTGAAGCTGAATCCAGAATTCTCTGCGAGTTTATCTCCCCCTGAATCTGATCAGGTGTTGAATCTGGAATGATTATAACAGGTTCAGCCGTAGTTGATTCAATTTCTGTGGATTGCTCTTCAGGTATTTTCTCTGGAATTTGTTTCTTCTGAACAGCACTTTCCTCAACAGCTTTTTCTTTCTGAACAGCAGGTTCGACACTAGCTTTCTCCTTCTGAACAGCAGTCAGAACCTCTTCAGTCTGAACAACATTTGATTCCTCATGTTGTTCTTTTCTGCTGGACTCCTCCTTTTCAGTATCGGCCTTGTCCTTCTGAACAACTTCAGTCTGAGCAGCAGATTCTATAGGTTGCTCCCCCTGAATCTGAGCTGTTACAACAGGAGTGACTTCTGTTGATCCTACAGCTGTGACAACAAAGTCATCAGATTTATCAACCTCCATGTCTTCAGGTGGTGATGAGGACCTCTTCTTTTATTCTCGAGCAACCAGAACATCAATAGTCGTTCTGTCATCTAGTTGCTCTTCCATTATCTCCACATATGCACTTGTAGCAATCTGAGCTTCTTTTTCTGCTTTTTCACCAGTAGTTTCAACAGCTTCTACATTTTCACTCTCATGAGTCTTATGGGGATCCTCTTCTTTGTCCATAGGATCCTCCAGCTCATTTGCTATTTCACCAGTTTCTTCAGCTTCTGAACTAATGTTTCCTTCTGATAGCACAGTAGGAGTCCTCTCATCATCTCTTGATGATACACTTTCTTCTTCTTCTTCTTCCTCTTCTTCTGAAGACTCACTCTGAAAAGTGGTCTGTTTTCCTTTTGTGGCCTCTGTCTTCCTTCTTTTTGCAGATCTCTCACTCTCTGCATTCTGTTCTGCGAACTCAACCAAGACAGCCTTTTTGTTCTTGTTGATCCAACCACCAGCAGACTGTCTAAAACCCATCTTCTGAATCATAGACTCCCCACCTACCATTAACTGAATTTCATCTTGAAGAAGCTTTCCAGGAATCTTGATATTTTGGAAGGACATGATCCGATAGATCAACCCTGCATAGGGTAGTTGTCCTTTGGTCTTTTGGACAGTTCTGTACATGTGGAGGAGAACAGTATGTGCTAGCGAGATCTTGCAGCCATTCAACAGACCCCACATCAGCTTGGCTTCATATTTCGAAATATCAGTTTTTGAAGCAGCCTTGGGTCTCAAGCTTTCAATGACAACCTTGTGCATTACAATGTGCTTCGGGGGAAAGTCATTGTAAGCAATGTGTGCCTTGGAGTCTCTAGAGTAATTCTCTTTTCCAGTCAAAGAACTGTAGGCATCATCAGGTTGCACATTAATGGGCATAAAATCCATTTCCTCAACTCCCATTAAATTTGCCAGCTCCTTAACATGCAGATGATACACCACTCCTTCAACCGTATAAAACAAGGAATCAAAATTGGTGAAACATAAGCTAGAATAAAAGTAAGCTGCCAAATCAGGAAAAGTTGGCCTCCTTGCAGTTGCAAAGTCCCTCAACTTCATTTCCTCTAGATGCTTCCTAATAGGGATACCAGCCCTATCAAAATACTTAAGATCAAATACCCTGTGGGGTATAACTCCTCTTTGCTTCATCATCTCGAATTTGTCAGAGTGCAACTGACTTGAAAATAGTTTGCTTTCAAAGTTCTTGTCCTTGATGACCCCTCTGATTTTCTTAAAATCTTTAAACAGCACATCATCGTCGTCATCAGGCCTCCCCTTGGTTTCACTCTCTTCAGTTACAGCCTCCCTGATAACAATGCTCTTAGATGGGGACTTTTTAGGTTTAGAGACTCCAGTTTCTACAACCTTTTCCTTGCCCTTCCGAGATACATTCTCAGGAACAATAGTGGCAATGGGTGTCACAGTTTGCAGAGGGAGTTCTAATATGGCAAGAAAGTCTTTCTCGCTTGCAAACTTGTGAATATTCAACAGCAACTTGACGTTTTCGTCACTAGAGCCAGTGTTCTTGAAAGAATCATACAGAGGTTTTATAGAGAGAGCCAGGGCGACTCTTTCATCGAACTCAGACTGAGACAAACCTGATTCCTTCTGAGCAATGTGTCTTTCTTCTTCATGATCAAACCCAGAGATATCAATGGATTCGGAGAGACGAGCTTTTCTGCCCTTCGTCAGCCTCGACGATTTTCTTCTCAGACTAGCACCTTCTTTTGCTGCTTTCTTCATGGTAGATGATGATTTCGGAGCCATAGATGAGAAGGTTGGAGTTTTTAGTAAGAAGGATTTGGAGAGAGCGAGAAGGAGTGTAAACAGAGAGAAGGAAATCAGTTTTTAGGGTTTGAGAGAAAGATGCGATATTTGATGGAGGTGCCGGTTCAGAGCCTTATGAAGGTTTTGAAAAACCGTAAAGCGGTTATTTTAGGAAATAAAATCAATTTAAAATAAAATCCAGCGATCAATACAAAGAAACATAATTATTCCAATCAATCAAAGAGGCATATGTATAGAAATTTGAGAACGTAAGATTTAGAGAACGTACCTTGGATTTTTGCCTTATCGAGAATTTCTAAATATAAAGAGGTGTAAGATGAACTAACCTTGCTTCTGAAGTACTTAAAAATATGCTTCTGAACAAAGGTTATGCAAATTTGCTTCTGAGCAGTTTTGGTTCTGAGCTCTGCTTCTGAGTTCTGCTTCTGAGCAGTTTTGTTTCTGAGCTCTGCTTGTGAGCAGTTTTGCTTCTGAGTTCTGCTTCTGAGCAGTTTTGCTTCTGAGTTCTGCTTCTGAACAGTTTTGCTTCTGAGTTCTGTCAATTTACCTGTACTCAATATATCTTAAGAAAAAGGATTAGTAATAGCTAATTCGTTTCGGATAAAATTGAAAGACTCTTTCTCAAGAGGTTTAGTAAATATATCTGCGAGTTGATTCTTTGTATCAACATACTGAATGTGAACATTTTCATTCTGAACATGATCACGAATAAAGTGATGTTTGATCTCGATGTGCTTCGCTCTTGAGTGAAGAATAGGATTCTTGGTTAGATTAATGGCGCTTGTATTGTCGCATCTGATCTCCACATTTGAATCCTTAACTCCATAATCTCTTAGCTGTTGTTTTAACCATAGAATCTGAGCACAACAACTTCCAAGAGAGACGTATTCTGCTTCTGCTGTACTAAGAGCAACTGTGCTCTGCTTTTTGGAATACCAGGAGATAAGCATATTTCCCATAAGTTGACAGGTTCTTGAAGTGCTTTTCCTGTCAATTTTACATCCGGCGAGATCTGCATCTGAATATCCCTTCAGAATGAAATCAGAATCCTTTGAGTACTAAAGACCATAAGCTGGATATGTTCCAATATATTTGATAATTCTTTTGATTGCTGTAAGATGCGATTCTTTTGGACATGACTGAAATCTTGCACATAGGCAGACGCTATAAAGAATATCTGGCCTTGATGCAGTGAGATATAGAAGCGATCCAATCATACTGCGATAAAGCTTCTGATCAACATCTTTTCCTTGTTCATCTTTATCAAGCTTAGACGAATGAGACATTGGTGTTTCCGTCTTCTTGCAATTTTCTAAGCCGAATTTCTTGATAATTTCAAGAGCATATTTCTCTTGATGAATGAATATTCCTTTCTTGGTTTGTTGAATCTGAAGTCCAAGAAAGAATCTTAATTCTCCCATCATGCTCATTTCGAATTCATCCTGCATTGCTTTAGAGAAGTTCTTGCATAGATATTCATTAGAAGAGCCAAAAATAATATCATCTACATAAATCTGAACAATAAGAATATCCTTACCCTGCTTCTGAATAAAGAGAGTAGTGTCAACATTACCTTTAGTGAACTTCTGTTCAGATAGAAAGCTGCTTAACCTTTCATACCAAGCACGAGGTGCTTGCTTTAATCCATATAATGCTTTCTTCAGGGAATATACGAGATCCTTTCTTCTTGGTTCCTCGAACCCAGGAGGTTGCTCGACATAAACTTCTTCTTTGATGTAACCGTTTAGGAATGCACTTTTCACATCCATCTGAAACAGTTTAAAGTCATTGTAACAAGCATAAGCAAGAAGTAGCCTTATGGCTTCTAACCTGGCAACTGGTGCGTAGGTTTCATCGTAATCTATTCCTTCTTCTTGAGAATATCCCTTTGCCACAAGTCTTGCTTTGTTTCTAACCACTTTTCCTCTGTCGTCCATTTTGTTTCTGAACACCCATTTTGTTCCTATTACAGGACGATTTTTGGGTCTTGAAACGAGCTCCCAAACATTATTGAGCTTGAATTGATGAAGTTCTTCTTGCATGGCATTGATCCAATTTTCATCAGTAAGAGCTTCTTCAATCCCTTTAGGTTCGATTTCAGAGACTAATGCTATATTGCTCATTGCTTCCTTGAATTTCGATCTGGTTCTGATTCCTTCATCTAAGCTCCCCATTATTAGTTCCTTGGGGTGACTGGATTTATGTTTCCAGTTTCTGTTGAATTTCCCGTCTTGAGCATCATTTGGATCATTAGAATCAGACGGTGTCACCTCTGTTTCTTCTGCGATTTGTTGGCTTGTTTCTTGATTCTGAACTTCTTCAGAAGCATGATTCTCTTCTGAATTTTCTTCTGGTTCTGAACCTTGATGAAGAGACGAAACTTGAACATATTCAGATTGATCATTCTGAGTCTGAATATTTTCATCAAACTTGACATTCATTGATTCTTCAACACATCGAGAGTTTTTGTTGTAGACTCTGTATGCTTTGCTCGTTGTAGAATATCCCAGAAATATTCCTTCATCTGACTTCTCATCAAACTTACCAGCTCGATCATTTGCATTTTTCAGAATGAAGCATTTACAACCAAACACACGGAAGTATGCTAAATCTGGTTTTCTTTCTTTAAAAAGTTCATAGGGAGTTTTCTCAACAATTGATCTTAAGGAGACACGGTTTAAAATGTAACATGCTATTGACACAGCCTCTGCCCAGAAATGAGATGCAATTTTACTTTCGATCAAAAGAGTCCTCGCCATTTCTTGTAGAGAACGATTTTTCCTCTCAACAACCCCATTTTGTTGAGGTGTGTAAGGAGATGAAAAGTTATGCTGAATCCCAAACTCATCACAAAAATTAGAAAATCTTTGGTTTTCAAATTCACCCCCATGATCAGTTTTGATGCAGGAAATAGAGTAACCTTTTTCATTCTGAATCTTTTTAGAAAATTTTGAGAAGGATGAGAAGGCATCATTTTTGTGTGCAAGAAATAAAACCCATGTAAATTTTGAGTAATCATCAACTATGACAAAGCAGTATTTCTTACCTCCAAGACTTAGTGTTCTGTTAGGACCAAAGATATCCATGTGAAGCAACTGCAGAACATGTTCAGATGATACATGATTAATAGATTTAAAAGAGCTTTTTACCTGTTTCCCAAGTGTGCAGGCTGAGCAAAGCTCTGATTTCTCAAACTTTGATTGTGGTAAGCCTCGAACTAGTTTCTTGGATGATAGCTTCGAGATGTGTTTGATACTGATGTGTCCTAGCTTTCTGTGCCATAGTTCAGATTCATCCTTGATAGAGATGAGACACTTGATGTCTTCAGAATCAACATTCAGAAGGTAGATATTTCCATGACGTCGACCTGTGAAGGTTTGCTTCTTGTCTTTGCTAACACCTGAGCATTTTGAGTCTTGAAAACAGATTTGATAACCAGAGTCACATAGTTGACTAACTGAAATTAAATTGTATTTGAGTCCTTTGACAAGAGAGACATTGTTGATCGTGAGATTTCCGATTTTTACAGTGCCTTGGCCAATCACTTTGCCTTTATTCTTTCCACCAAATGACACACTTCTACCATTGTAATCTGAAAGTTGTATGAAGTTTTCTGGATCACCAGTCATGTGACTTGAGCAACCACTATCCAGAAACCATTTGTCTTTTCTCTTCCTTGGTACCTGCAAGTGGGAAGTAACTTACTATTTCTTTGGTACCCAGTTTTTCTTGGGTCCATCTGAGTTAGTCACAATAGATTTCTTTCTATTAACAGGTCTCCATACCATCATGCAATTATTTCTAACGTGATTTCTAGCACCGCAGTTTTCACAATGCATTGGATAAAAGAATTTTGTAAAATGCTTTTGAAAATGCCGTTGATATGCAAATTTTGAAGGTTTACGGGAAATCCTGTCATTTGTTTCTGGAAAATTATTTTTGAAACTATTTTCCTTTTTGAAACCAAGACCAGATTTGTTACCATACGGAATTTGTCTGGAAATAATGTTTTCCAAATTTTTTGAACTTTGGGAAAATTTCTTTGAAGTATTTTCAATTTTGGTTTTCAAGGAATCATTTTCTTTCAAGATCAAATCACGATTCTCCTTGATTTGATGAAATTCCCTTTGCAAAAATTCAATCTTGTCTTTTTGAGAATCACTCTGTTGTTTTAAGGATGAAACTTCCTTTTTCAAAATGGAAACCTTTTTGAGAGCTTCTTTATAATTTAAGCACAACTCATCAATGTATTCAGAGACTTCATCTGGCAGTTCAGAAGGATGTACCTCAATATCTGAATCTGAATCTGAATCTGACTTTGCCATAAGACATATGTTAGCATAGTCATCCTCGCTATCTTCAGAATCACTTAGAGTTTCTGCTTTCAATGCCTTTTTGTATTTCTCATACTTGAACTTATCTTTCTTCAGAAGCGGACAATTGGGTTTGATGTGTCCTGCCTTCTTACAATGGAAACAGATTATATCTTTGTCTTCCTATTTGTCATTGCTTGATTGTCTCTGATCATTCTTTTTGAATAATTTCTTCCCTTTGAAGTTTCTTCCTCTACGAGCCATTCTTCTGAACTTCTTCACCATAAGAGCAAGTTCTTCGTCGTCTTCATCTTCATCATCTGAATCTGGCATTTCAAAATCAATTTCAGATTTTAAAGCAATAGACTTCTTACCTTTTGAATCTCTTGTTTTGTTGGTACGCTCAGTCTCATATGACTGCAAGGTTCCGACTAGCTCATCAATAGATAGAGGTCTAATTGTTTGATATTCCTGTATTGATGGCTTGATGTAATTCCAGTCATCTGTAAGTCCTCGAAGGATCTTTCTGACTTGCATCGGTTCTGCTACAGGAGCACCTTGTCTTGCAAGACCACTTGCTAGGATTTGAAACCTGTCAATCATTTCAGCAATTGATTCATCGTGCTTCATTTTGAAAGCTTCGTAATCACTCAGCAGAATGCTGAGTTTTGTTTCTTTCACTCTGTTAGTTCCCTGATATGTGACATGAAGTCTGTCCCATATAGCTTTGGCTGAATCTTCTTCTGCAACTCGATTATATAGAGGAATGGATAATGCACAGAAAAGTGCATGCACAGCTTTAGAATCGAGTCCTTGTCTTTTTGCTCTTTCAGAATCTGACAGTGTTGCAGTAACATTTGTATTGTTGTTTCCTTCATTTCCAGTGGAAGGGGTTGCTGTTACATTAGGAACTACTCCATTTACGACAACATCCCACATCAGATCATCTGATGCCTTGAAGAACCACTTCATTTTGTTGCACCACATATTGTAGTCTTTCCCATCAAAATAGGGTGGTTTGTTGCTGAAATGTGCATTACTGGTTCCTGTGAAATTATTGCTAGACATGATAGATCGTCAGCTCTGAAGTAAAACACTTCAAAATAATGAGCAACAAGGCTCTGATACCAATTGTTGGATCTAGCAATATCACCTAGAGGGGGGTGAATAGGTGATTCTGAACACTTTTTAATATTTAATGCGGAAATTTATAAAGGGTTCAGAACGTAGACTGAAAATGATCAGTAAGAGGACGTGCAGATAAACTAAACACAGCAAGATGAGTTTAGGGAAAGAGAAATTGCACGCAATGATTATAGTGGTTCGGCTTTAGCAAGCCTACGTCCACTCTCCCACGATGACAGCCGATCGGCCGGATTCCACTATGAGTCGTTGAAAGATTACAGGCGTTGTTACTCCAATCGCTCTTACAAATGAACCTCTCAAGACAATGAATTTTAAGCTCACAAGAGCAAGAGAATGTGTTTTTGAACAACTCAGCACTTTGGAATTTTAAGTTCTCGATATCTCGAAACAGTCACTATTGATCTTCTTTATACTCCTTCAGCC
This sequence comes from Lenwebbia sp. NSW1173648, assembly GCA_029784005.1. Classification (NCBI taxonomy): domain Eukaryota; kingdom Viridiplantae; phylum Streptophyta; class Magnoliopsida; order Myrtales; family Myrtaceae; genus Lenwebbia; species Lenwebbia sp. NSW1173648. The sequence continues at coordinate 1,362,208 of JARCGZ010000002.1, forward strand.
TTGAACTAGCCGTTACCAAGGCCCTTCAAAGGATCGCTCCTCAATCTTTGATTGGACGTTATCAATCCTGATTGACGGAGACTGTATATGGAAAGATCCAGTGGCCGTTGAAAGTGAATATGAACCCTTCAGATTCAGTCGCCCATACAACCAAATCTTCAGTTTCCATAAATAGAGTTCATCCAAATCTCCAAGATATCTTGTTCACGGAAGGTAATATCCAATCGCGGATATTCTCCTGATTTGATTGGAAAATAATCCTGTCAATCAAATCTTACAAACTTCCATAACAAGGCGCGGCCAAATCAGAAACCTGCCAAACGTGGGTCTTCAGAATCTAGTAGCGAGATATTGCAGAATCTGAACGTTGTTCAGAAGCAATCTTCTGAACCAGAGAGACTCTCTGAATCTGAACAGATTGGAACAGTGACTCTGAGCTTCTGTAAGATCCTTGCTGACGTGTCACATAAATCTCCTAGAGATGAGTCTTCAGAGGCAGCATAGACCTCCTTCTGAAGGCTTCAGATGCAACATAGACTTCCTTCTGAAGTCTTCAGAGGCAGCACCGACTTCCTTCTGAAGTCTACTGAGGCACCACGATTCTCCATCTGAATGTAGGACATCGACTATCTCAGAAGCAAGTGTGCGACGACTACTCCCTGAGTCTGAACGCCAGTCATGGAGCATTATAAGCTTTTGTTCACATGCTCATGCCTGCAATAATAAATTATTTGTATTAACCAGATTCTCTTACAAGAAGGATAGTTTTGTCAGAATCAAAATACTCAGAGGGAAGGTTTTCTCAACAGATACTTCACTCGAAGAGCGAGCTTCTGATCCCCGACAGCATACGACAACGGCAACGACCACTTCTCTCGTGTCCTAATCAAGTTCCCTTCGGACGATACACCGACTACGTGTTGAAATTCGACATTGGGACACTGCCGCTGGAGACCTATTGGGTGCCGGACACGGGAAGCTCTCTGATGTGGCCGGAATGCCTGAAGTGCTACAACCAGACCAATTCAAAAAGATAAACACCGGAGTTTGACTTGACAACGAGAATTTGAAAGTGAAAGCTACAGCTTAGGAAAATAAAGTGTAGTGCGATAAGTAAATGTTGCACGGAACAAACGATCGAACAATAAATAGACATAATAAGAAAATAAATCCGACACCAGCTATACGTGGTTTGGTCGTAGAGACCAATATCCACGGGGAGAGCAGCAACGAATTTCACTATAGAACAAGCAACGAATTTCACTATAGAACAAGCAACGAATTTCACTATAGAACAAGCGATCTAACGGAGACTACAAACCACACTCGAGTTACTCAAGCACTCTCAGTGTTTCCCAAACCCCCAATTACATCCAGTAACACACACAGTGTTTAACCCCCAATTCCTCACGAAATAATCCCACAATCTCATAAAAGAATTAATAAATCTTACCTCAAGATTTTGGCTCGAACACTAATTATCAATGGAACTAATTCACGAAAGAAGACCGACGAAACCCACTACCAAGCACTCTGTGAACGCCTGAACGGCGCTTTAGAACCTGCACGTATTTGATGAACAGCTTCTTTCCAAGTTGCCCACAACCAAATATATCTATATGTGCCCATGTTGACCGAATCACCTTCTGCCCAAGTTGACCGAAACACAATCCCAGTTGACCGAATCACAGTCCAATTCAAGTCTACGTTGGAAAATCCAACGTTTCTTGTTTTGTTCAGCGACTCCCACTCCAAAATCGATATCCGTTATCTGTAAAAAAATCTGGACTTATCAAATGCGCAACTTAATTTTCAAAATATTCACTTTGGACTCCAATTTCAAATAGGAAATATCCGATTCGGAATATTCATAATTTCGTTTCGGGCTCAAACTCGAGACATATTCTAACAGTAAAGATAAGATAAATTTTGTTGATTTGTTCGGGTGCTTCTTCTGTGGATACTTGGTGGTATTTATAATGGTAGGAAAGGTAACTCTTCGACGGTTATAGCTTTTAGCGTGTCGATAGTTGTCACGTCTGTTGTTTCCCATGAACTCTCTTGACTAGTTCCTCGTACAGTTATTGGCTTTGGGCATAGCACTGTTGATAACTTTAAACCTTTGCATCAGTTCTAACCTCTTTTCTCCGATTAGTTGTGCCCATGTTTTCCACCTTCATATCTTTCGAACAGAATTGTCAGTGACGGTCGATAGCCTCTAGGTTTCTTGTATTGACTCAGCTCCTTCCTTTTCGTCCATGTATTCATGTCATGCGTGCTTTAAGGACTCCTGGTTCGTATTTTTAGGAAGCTATCTGCCTGTCGATAACCGTTCTCTCGCCAAGTAATTCAAGAGCAAATATTCATCTTTTCTGGTGCTCCTTGAAAAGTATTTGGATCTTTGGTGGGGTTCCTTTTCATTGGAACCAATGCTTGAAGCTTACTTGGTCCATCCTTGACATATTCTGCTACTTTGGACATGTGGCATTATCCTTCGTCGATGTTGGTGGCTCGTTTAATTTTTCTCTGATAATCAATACTTGTAAGGATCTTCACGTGTCTTGCACATGGCTTCCCTGTATCTTGATATTGTCGAAACGCTTGCTTCTCACGTGTTTAGCACATGTGCCGGTTTCTCAGTCTGCAACACATGTACTGACAGGTGGATTATTTTAAGTGCCCACATTATTCAATCAAATAACTCAACTTTTCGAATGTGGATCAAAGTGAGACCTCCATTAAAATCATGAACGGAAATTTTCAAATTGAACTTGGGCACTGGTAAATATTCGATGACGGTCCACATTGGCATTTAATATGGCCTCTTCAAATGATGCCACATCAACGAAATCATAATAGACTGCCAAGATCGTTCTTTCTCTCCTCATCACCCCGTACCAAAATAGAGATGACATAATTTTTGCTTAGTAAGCGAGCCACTTCAAACAATATGTTTTACTAAATGAGCGGGCCTGGTCAGTAAAATGGCATGGGAATCTGTTTAAACGAAGACCTCACATAGAGCAAAATTCTGAGAAGTTGAAGCTGTTAATCGAATATATATAGCAAAATTCTGAGAAGTTGAAGCTGTTAATCGAATGTGTGTGTGTCTTTTCTTTTTGCAATTTATGCTTTCTGTGTTGTGTGTGTGTGTGTCTTTTCTTTTTGCAATTTATGCTTTCTGTGTTATTTCTGAGTGTGCATTTTTTGCTTTACATAATTGAACTCGTAACTGAGTTTATAGATTATTTTGATTATTTCTTAGATATTTCTGTAACAGAACTCTTTAGTTCTTATTTTCATAAGAGAAGACATTTATGATTCTTTCTTTACTTTATATCTTATTTATAAGTATAAGGATCTTATTCTTCATTTTTGATTAATCTGACTGAACTTCTAGAATATTACTTCATTCTGCTTCCCACATACTCTAAAAGGAAACAAGATCAGTTTAAAAGAAAAAAGATTTCCTTAATTTCTAAATTAATTAATTCATCCTCCAGCTCTCAATAGATTCCTATTACTCTTTTCTATAAGTTATTTCTCCCTTTCCTTCTAGTCTCCTCAGATCCTGCGTGCCTTTATGGTATCAGAGCCAAGGGGGGAAGGATTTGTGATTCTTTTAAGGAACGTTTTTGAGAACTGATTTTTGTTCATTGTGATTTCCCCTTTTTTCGAGTGTGGTCCTGGTCGTAAGTCCGTGAAGGCAATGAATCCGTTGGTCAGCACGTCGGTGGTAGGGAAATTGACTGAATAAAGGTTAGTTTCTTAAAAATGAACTTTTTAAGAAAAACAGGTTCGTCTTCTACCAGTTCTGTATCTGAAGTTTCTCATGATCGAGGCCCTATTTTGAGAGAAGAAATAACTATAGAAGATTTTAATAAGTCTATTGACAATTGGAAAATTTCAAAAGTCAAATATAATCAAATTTATGAGCAACAATCCTTTAAAATGTTTAAAAAGTCAGATTACATAATTTCTACATAAGAAAGAGATGTCCCTCTCTCTTCGTCTTATACTTCTATTCGTCTTTTAAATGCAGATTCCTTGAAAAAGCATAAACAAAAGTTTAACTACATACACATAGGTATGGTCCAAGTTGGGATCAAACCCTTAATGAAAGAAGGACTAAATACCTCAATCCTCCTTGTATTAAGGGATTCTCGTCTTTTGAAGTATGAGGAATCAATTATCAGCACTGTAGAGACAAGTCTCTGTAGAGGCTCCATACATTTTGATTGTTCTCCAAATCTTACTATCTCTCTAAATGATAAGAAAATTATGAACTCTCTTGTTTTGCAAATTCAAACTCATAATTACCATATAGATGAAGGCTGTATCCCTATAGCCCTCGTTTATAAGGTCCATTACAAAGCCATGCTGTCTGCCTTTGGAAGCAAAGTTTTCAAAATAAGCCCAAAAGGAGAAACTTTGTTTCTACAAACTGATATTTCTAGGTCGAATACCATGATTCCTAAGGCTGCGTATGGTAACGTTTCTGTTCCCGGAACAACTTTTGGAACAGAAACACTTTTTTCTGTTTCTGTTCCCGGCAACGATTTCTGGTAACAGAAACGTGTTTGGTAACTGCAAAAAAATTCTATTCCCCGAACAAAAAAAAGAACAGAAACGCATTTGGTAACTGCATAAATGTCATATCCTCAGCAAATTTCCTCAACAAAATTCCTCCACCTACAGTAACTTCTAAAAAATTAGTAAATAAAATAAAAAATGATATTACTAAAATACTTTCATGCAATATGTAATTTTTTCCTATTTTTTTTTAATTTTTTGAATTTTTTTGAATTTTTTAAAATACTTTTATTCAATAAATATATTTTATTATTAAAAAGTATTTTTTTATTTTATTTCATTTTTCTCCGGCGGCGGACGGCAGCGGAATGCAGCTGAAGGGGCCGGCGGCGGACGACGGGCGGCGGCGGATGACGGGCGGCGGCGACCGGTGGCGGCGGTGACCGGTGCCACTTTGGGAACAAAGTGTTCCCAATTATTTCTAAAAAATATTCCAAATGTGTTTCTAAAAAGTGTTCCGGAAACACAGAAGCAAGTTTTTTTGTTTCTTGTTTCTGCTCCAAAATTGTTTCTATTTGTCAAAAGTGTTCTCGAAACACTTTGGGAACACTTTTTTACCATACGCGTTTCTATTCCCAAAGTGTTCCCGGAACACTTTGAGAACAGAAACACTTTTTCTGGAGCGTTACCATATACAGCCTAAATCAATCCATTGGAATCAGGTAACCCTTCCTAAGACATGGGAAATAGAACACCAAGAAGTTCTTCATCCTGTTGTCCAAAACACCGAGCCTACTAATATCATACAGCATCATGAGGGAAGAGTTTCGATACAATTCCCCAGAAGATCTTTTGATATCAGGTCTCAGCATTCTCCTTCTTTTCACAGTTTTTCTTCCCGAAGGTCGGTTGATCTTCATCCCGAGTTGCCTCCAATTATCACTATACCCAGTAGTAACCAAGGAAGCACTGAAAATCCAGTTTTAGTTAGACCTAGTGCTCCTCCACTGACCAACCTCAGTGGAATCGACACTAGTTCTGGGATTTCTAGACCTGTTTATCAACATGAAAGACAAGAGTCTGAATTCCCTGAACCCACTCCTTCACAAATGGAATATGATGATCCATAGGTCTTTGCTCTAGAAAAGGATTTTGAACCCAATAAAACGCTTCTAAATGAAGAATTTTATTCTGAAAAGAATTCTGAAATCAGAAATTGATTTTTTGATAATTTCAAAGATCAAGCTAAGCAAATAAAAGAACAATATTATGAATTCATGCGACAGCTTGAAGACCATATATTCTTCTTTGATTGGCTTGAAAATTATTTTCTAAACCCAAAAGAAATATTTGTTTTGGAAAAATAATATAAATGGAAATTAGACGATGGCCAGATCATTGAGTCTAATCATCCACCTCTAAGAAAATTAAAAATTTCTCATAGAGATTTTGAAATTACTGCTTCACCTTTCAAAATTTCTTCGGAAAATGAAGATAAAGGAATCCAAAAATAATTGAACAAAACAATTTCACAAATCAATTTGTCCATACTATCAGAACTCAATTAGATAGAATTGAATCTTCTATCTCAATTGGTTCTTCATCCACTCAAGTTATCCACCAGGATACTCTTTCTAAAAATTCTACTTTAAAAGCTCCTCTTTTTAAGACTTTTGAAATGCCTAAAGTTTTTAGCAATGAATTTGTTAAAGCTATAGCCGAAAAGAAAAGAGAAATAAAAATTGGAAAACAAAATCCTCTTGTTTTAGAAACTCCAAAAGTTGAAAAACCCTTAAAAATTGGAAGTCAATTGAATGTTTTAGAAAAAGAAGATTCTGAACTTGAATTAAATAAGTTAACTTGGAAAGAACCTCAAAAATTATATTATTCGAGGGCAACCCCTCCTGATATGATTTTAGAAGAATCTTTCCAACGTGTCCAAAATAAGTACTCTTCAGATGCCATCTATGAATGGAACATAGACGGAATTTCTGAACAGAACTTAATTAATGTTTTAAATCAAATGGTCATGCTTGCTACAACTTATAAAACTTCTCCTAACACTTTTGATGAACAAACTGCATATCTTTTAATTGCTGGTTTCACGGGTCAATTAAAAGGATGGTGGGATAATTATCTCTCAAAAGAACAAAGAGATGGTATTTTAAAAGCTTTAAAAGTTGATAACAATGGCCAAACAATTTTTGATGATTACGGTTGTCCTGTTCAAGATGCCGTAAAAACTTTAATATATTCCATATCCCAACATTTTATAGGCGACCCTTCTTTAATTCGCGACCATAACCAAGATCTCCTTTCAAACGTGAAATGTAGATCCCTGGGAGAATTTCTTGAATACAAAGATATATTTCTTCAAAGAGTTCTTCTTCGCCCAGATTGTAACCAGGCTTTCTGGAAAGAAATATTCCTTGCTGGTCTTCCTATTTTAATTGGAAACAAAGTTCGAGATAAGATAAGAGAACAACATGGTGATCCGATCCCATACGATCTCCTATCTTATGGTGAGCTTAATTCTTTCATCTACAAAATTGGATCTCAACTTTGTGATGATATTAAGCTCCAAAAAAGAATTAAAAAAGAGAAGAAGCTTACTAATTCTTCTCTTGGTGATTTCTGTCGACAATTTGATCCTTCTTTTAGCCCTTCCAAATCAAAGAAGTGTTCTGGAAAATGTCCTTCCGAAATTTCGAATAAAAAGAAAAAATTCCATAAAAGAAACAACTTTCATAACAAGAAATTTTTTTCTAAGAAATCTGACTCTAAGCAAGCCAATACAAAAAAGGATTTCAATAATATCACTTGCTATAATTGCGGGAAAAAGGGCCATACTAAAAAATTTTGCAGATTAAATTAAAAGATTAATGAATTAAGTCTTGATGAAGAGATTTTGAATCAATTAAATCAATTGATGATTGATTCTGATGAAGAATCCTCTTCTGATCTTTCCTCTGAAAACGAAAATGGTCTTCAAGTCAATGACATTGAAGATTCAGTTTCGGAATCAGATACTCCTGAGGATTTTGATGACCTTTCTGAAAAAACCCCACATATAAATGTCTTAACAAAAGAAGAACAAGACATTTTAGATGTCATTGATAACATTTCTGATTCTGAGGAAAAACAAAAGATTTTGCATAAATTTGAGCCTCCAAAACCCCATTTTCATTATGAAAAACCTTATAACCTCAATGAAATTTTAAATAGAGGAAAGAAAGTCCACACCAGACCTTCTAATATCAATGACATTCAATTTGAAATAAATCAACAAAAAATTGAAATTCGAAATTTAAAGCTTGCTCAAATTGAAATGCAAAAAGAAATTTTACAAATAAAAACTAACATTTTGAAAGGAAAAAGCAAAGAAGAACCTTCTGATAAAAATTTTCTAATGCTTCTTTCTGAAGTGACAACAAGAAAATGGTTAGTTGATGTTTCTATACAAATTGATAAAGAATTTGTTTTAAATACAACTGCACTTTTTGATACTAGTGCGGATTTAAACTGTATTCGTGAAGGTTTTTCCTACCAAATATTTTGAAAATACAACTGAAACCTTAAATTCTGCACAAGGTCAACATCTCAAAATAAAATATAAATTACCGGATGCCTCAATAATAAAAGATAAAATCTCTATAAAAACTTCCTTTCTGTTAGTTAAAGATTTGAAACAATCAGTTATTTTGGGAACACCTTTTATATCTCTCATACAACCATTCAAAGTTTCTGAAGAAGGAATTGAAACAAAGGTTGTCGGAAAAAAGATAATTTTCCACTTTAAAAGAAAACCTCAAACAAGAAACTTGAATATGTTGCAAGAAAACTCTATTGCGGAAGTTAATTGCTTAATTCAAGATAAGGAAAATCACCTTTCTTTTTTAAAAGAAGATCTGGAGTATAAAAGAATTGAACAAAATTTGTTCAAACCCGATACTCTCAAGAAAATTAAATCCACAGAATCATTTATAAAAGAAAACATTTGTTCAACTCTTCCCAATGCTTTCTGGTCAAGAAAAGAGCATATTGTTGAACTTCCATATGAACCCGATTTTTCTGAAAGGAATATTCCTACCAAAGCCAGACCTACTCAAATGAATCATGAAGTTCTTGATTTTTTCATAAAAGAAATCAATGATCTTCTTCATAAAAAATTAATAAGAAAAAGCCAATCTCCCTGGAGTTGTTCTGCTTTTTATGTCAATAAAAATGCCGAACTAGAAAGGGGAGTTCCTAGGTTGGTAATTAATTACAAACCTTTGAATAGTGCTTTAAAATGGATAAGATAACCTATTCCTAATAAAAAAGACCTTCTTAATAGATTGCATAATTCAAAGATCTTTTCTAAGTTCGATATGAAATCTGGATTTTGGCAAATCCAGATTACTGAAAAGGATAGGTATAAGACTGCATTTACTATCCCGTTTGGACAGTATGAGTGGAATGTCATGCCTTTCGGTTTGAAAAATGCTCTTTCTGAATTCCAAAAAATTACGAATGACATTTTCAATGCGTATTCTGATTTCATAATAACATACATTGATGATGTGCTTGTTTTTTCGCCAAACATTGACTCCCATTTCAAGCACCTAAATATTTTCTTTAAAATTGTCAAAAATAGTGGACTAGCATTATCACCTTCCAAGGTCTTGCTATTCCAAACCAAAATCCGATTTCTAGGTCACCATATCCATCTTGGGACAATTATCCCAATTGAACGAGCTATTCAATTTGCGGATAAATTCCCAGATAAACTAAAAGACAAAACTCAATTACAAAGATTTTTGGGAAGTCTCAACTATGTGATAGATTTTATTCCCGACGTTAACATTATCTGTAAACCTTTACATCAAAGGTTAAAAAAGAACCCACCTGTCTGGACTTCTTTACATACAGATACTGTTAAAAGGATTAAAGTCTTTGTCAAAGAAATTCCTTGTTTACACTTAGCTAATCCATCTGCTTTCAAAATTGTCGAAACAGATACATCAGAACTAGGGTATGGAGGAATTCTAAAACAAAGAAAAAATGACAAGGAGCAAGTTGTGCAATTTATTTCAAAACACTGGAATGAAACGCAACAAAACTACTCCACCATTAAAAAAGAAATTCTTTCTATTGTACTTTCTATATCAAAATTCCAAGGAGATCTTTTAAATCAAAAGTTTCTATTACGGATTGATTGCAAATTTGCAAAAGATATCCTTCAAAAGGATATATTAAATATTGCCTCTAAGCAAATTTTCGCTAGATGGCAAGCCATTCTTTCTGTTTTTGATTTCGATATTGAATTTATTAATGGTAGTTCAAATTCTTTACCTGATTTTCTCACCAGAGAATTTTATAGGGGAACCAACCATGCCTCCTCAAAAAGACAAAGGAAAAGTCAAAGAAGACCCTCCTTCTTTCGGAAAACTCACCCCGATCAAAAGCTGGCTTGATGCAATCTAGCATTTACCTCCAAAACCCCGATTTCTGAGTTCCTCCTCTGAAGATGCCGGTAAACCATCAGCTTCTTCACCCCCAAAAATTACAAAAGAAAATGTTCTCTCTATGATTCCTAAAGAGTCTCTAGAACTCTTAATTCAACAAGCATTGGATAAAAGAATTTCCGAATCTGAGGAGATTCAATTCCCCTCACCTCTTAACACAAAAAGAGTTTCTAGTGAGGTGGTTGTTAGGCAATCTGCGTCCCCTCCTTCAAAAGCTAAATCAAAATTCATTCCAAAAACAAATTTCCAGAATATTTTTACTGTTGAAAAAGGATTTTATGACGACAACCCAAATGTTTTCGCCAGATCCATGTTTGGAGAAAATTAGTTTTATACTCCACATGATCTTGGCAAATCTCTTGATTTCTATGAATCTATTTTGGTTGAAACTGGATCTGTAGAATTCAAGCATTTTTCTGATGGCAAGAATGTTGAAAATATCAATTACTCTACTGCCAGAATTAAAAAGATCATCCAATGGGAATCAAATCCCATATCCCCCAAAAGTTTCAAAGCTAGACTCACCCAATCTCTCCCTTATAGAACAAACTTCACCTATTTTGATTATCAACAAGCTTGGTGGAATGCATTTTTCAGCCAAAATTATAACTACAGTCACACTTGGTCGTTCTTTTTTGAACAAAATGTTGATATTCAAAGCCTCCCTTTCTGGTTCAATCGATGGTGGGATCACTTTGGTCCTATCCCGGATATTTTACTAGATTTCGCCAAAAAGAGTTACCAGCTATTTCAAAGAAATTTCAAACCTAAAAAACATGAAGCTTCTTTTCCTGTTTCCCTCCTATTCTTTCTGTATTTTCGTGTCTCTTGGGTTTCTGCCTGGGAATTTGGTTACACAAAAACCTCTTTTAACCCAACAATTTTAGTTCTTGTACGAAAATACAAGACTAAATGGTGGGATGGCGCCAAGTTTCTAGATAAAATTTCTGAAGACTCTGTTACCAAATGGTTGAGTGACAGAGAAGGCTCTTCAGCCACCCCATTTCTACATAACAGATCCATTGCTATTTCAAGACTTGCCTCAACTCAAAATGAAGAACAGTTCTATGAACTAATGAAGCAAGCTCTTGCTGATTATGAAAAAACTAGGAGTACTTCCCAATCTCACCACATCGGCAATTCAAATGAAGACGACTGCTATGGTATAGATTTAGGCACTCCTTGACAAGATTTCTAAGTATTTCTAAGAGACACTATACACTGTAGTATATCACTGTACACTATTCACTGTAGCGGCTTTTCTGACGCAACACTGTTTCTACAGTAAAAAATTCTCCTTAAATGGCCCTTTCTTCTTCAGATAGGGCAGGCGCATTCTGGGATTGAATTTTCTGATAAGCTCTCCCTCTCCTCTCGACGCCCGTACACCTGTTCTGCTTCCTCTCTATCTCCCTCTCCAATCCTCACATACTCTCACCCTCACAGATCCCCATCCTCTTTCTAAGTTCCATACACCCGAACCTTTTGAAGATTCTGAAGCTTCTCTCCTGGATCGTAGCCTCTAGTAAGTTTCTGAGCCTCTGAAACCATTCTACCCAGAACCATTTATAAGCCAAGAACACATCCATGTTCTACTTTGTTATTCCAGATCTGTTCGTGGTCTGTGGATCTCAAAGTTTTTGAAAGTTTAAAGTTTTCTGCACTTGTAATCTTTCAAGCTTTTCATTTTTACATGGATAGTTTAACTTTCTGTATCATTCTCTTTATCATATTGTATATCATCTTCGCAATTTATATTTCGTTAAATGCTCGTGCTTTTGTATAGATCTACCCAAGAATCGGACGGCTCTGCCTCTTGTTGGTGGTTCGATCTTTTCTGTTCTTTAATTTCTGCAATTTACTTTCTATACCCCACAATCGGAAGGTCGAGCCTCCTGTCGGTAGTCTGTATCTTTTCTTTCTGCAATTTATGCTTTGAGTTATTTTTGAGTGTGCATTTTTGCTTTACATAATTGAACTCGTAACTGAGTTTATAGATTATTTTGATTATTTCTTAGATATTTCTGTAACAGAACTCTTTAGTTCTTATTTTCATAAGAGAAGACGTTCATGATTCTTTCTTTTCTTTATATCTTATTTATAAGTATAAGGATCTTATTCTTCATTTTGATTAATCTTACTAAACTTCTAGAATATTACTTCATTCTGCTTCCCACATACTCTAAAAGGAAACAAGATCAGTTTAAAAGAAAAAAGATTTCCTTAATTTTTAAATTAATTAACTCATCCTCCAGCTCTCAATAGATTCCTATTACTCTTTTCTATAAGTTATTTCTCCCTTTCCTTCTAGTCTCCTCAAATCCTGTCCAAACGGGACAGTAAATGCAGTCTTATACCTATCCTTTTCAGTAATCTGGATTTGCCAAAATCCAGATTTCATATCGAACTTAGAAAAGATCTTTGAATTATGCAATCTATTAAGAAGGTCTTTTTTATTAGGAATAGGGTATCTTATCCATTTTAAAGCACTATTCAAAGTTTGTAATTAATTACCAACCTAGGAACTCCCCTTTCTAGTTCGGCATTTTTATTGACATAGAAAGCAGAACAACTCTAGGGAGATTGGTTTTTTCTTATTAATTTTTTATGAAGAAGATCATTGATTTCTTTTATGCAAAAATCAAGAACTTCATGATTCATTTGAGTAGGTCTGGCTTTGGTAGGAATATTCCTTTCAAAAAAATCGGGTTCATATGGAAGTTCAACAATATGCTCTTTTCTTGACCAGAAAGCATTGGGAAGAGTTGAACAAATGTTTTCTTTTATAAATGATTCTGTGGATTTAATTTTCTTGAGAGTATCGGGTTTGAACAAATTTTGTTCAATCCTTTTATACTCCAGATCTTCTTTTAAAAAAGAAAGGTGATTTTCCTTATCTTGAATTAAGCAATTAACTTCCGCAATAGAGATTTCTTGCAAAATATTCAAGTTTCTTGTTTGGGGTTTTCTTTTAAAGTGGAAAATTATCTTTTTCCGACAACTTTTGTTTCAATTCCTTCTTCAGAAACTTTGAATGGTTGTATGAGAGATATAAAAGGTGTTCCCAAAATAACTGATTGTTTCAAATCTTTAACTAACAGAAAGGAAGTTTTTATAGAGATTTTATCTTTTATTATTGAGGCTTCCGGTAATTTATATTTTATTTTGAGATGTTGACCTTGTGCAGACTTTAAGGTTTCAGTTGTATTTTCAAAATATTTGGTAGGAAAAACCTTCACGAATACAGTTTAAATCCGCACCAGTATAAAAAAGTGTAGTTGTATTTAAAACAAATTCTTTATCAATTTGTATAGAAACATCAACTAACCATTTTCTTGTTGTCACTTCAGAAAGAAGCATTAGAAAATTTTTATCAGAAGGTTCTTCTTTGCTTTTTCCTTTCAAAATGTTAGTTTTTATTTGTAAAATTTCTTTTTGCATTTCAATTTGAGCAAGCTTTAAATTTCGAATTTCAATTTTTTGTTGATTTATTTCAAATTGAATGTCATTGATATTAGAAGGTCTGGTGTGGACTTTCTTTCCTCTATTTAAAATTTCATTGAGGTTATAAGGTTTTTCATAATGAAAATGGGGTTTTGGAGGCTCAAATTTATGCAAAATCTTTTGTTTTTCCTCAGAATCAGAAATGTTATCAATGACATCTAAAATGTCTTGTTCTTCTTTTGTTAAGACATTTATATGTGGGGTTTTTTCAGAAAGGTCATCAAAATCCTCAGGAGTATCTGATTCCGAAACTGAATCTTCAATGTCATTGACTTGAAGACCATTTTCGTTTTCAGAGGAAAGATCAAAAGAGGATTCTTCATCAGAATCAATCATCAATTGATTTAATTGATTCAAAATCTCTTCATCAAGACTTAATTCATTAATCTTTTAATTTAATCTGCAAATTTTTTTGGTATGGCCCTTTTTCCCGCAATTATAGCAAGTGATATTACTGAAATCCTTTTTTGTATTGGCTTGCTTAGAGTCAGATTTCTTAGAAAAAAATTTCTTGGTATGAAAGTTGTTTCTTTTATGGAATTTTTTTCTTTTTATTCGAAATTTCGGAAGTACATTTTCCAGAACACTTCTTTGATTTGGAAGGGCTAAAAGAAGGATCAAATTGTCGACAGAAATCACCAAGAGAAGAATTAGTAAGCTTCTTTTCTTTTTTAATTCTTTTTTGGAGCTTAATATCATCACAAAGTTGAGATCCAATTTTGTAGATGAAAGAATTAAGCTCACCATAAGATAGGAGATCGTATGGGATCGGATCACCATGTTGTTCTCTTATCTTATCTCGAACTTTGTTTCCAATTAAAATAGGAAGACCAGCAAGGAATTTTTCTTTCCAGAAAGCCTGGTTACAATTTGGGCGAAGAAGAACTCTTTGAAGAAATATATCTTTGTATTCAAGAAATTCTCCCAGGGATCTACATTTCATGTTTGAAAGGAGATCTTGGTTATGGTCGCGAATTAAAGAAGGGTCGCCTATAAAATGTTGGGATATGGAATATATTAAAGTGCTTACGGCATCTTGAACAGGACAACCGTAATCATCAAAAATTGTTTGCCCATTGTTATCAACTTTTAAAGCTTTTAAAATACCATCTCTTTGTTCTTCTGAGAGATAATTATCCCACCATCCTTTTAATTGACCCATGAAACCAGCAATTAAAAGATATGCAGTTTGTTCATCAGAAGTGTTAGGAGAAGTTTTATAAGTTGTAGCAAGCATGACCATTTGATTTAAAACATTAATTAAGTTCTGTTCAGAAATTCCGTCTATGTTCCATTCATAGATGGCATCTGAAGAGTACTTATTTTGGACACGTTGGAAAGATTCTTCTAAAATCATATCAGGAGGGGTTGCCCTCGAATAATATAATTTTTGAGGTTCTTTCTAAGTTAACTTATTTAATTCAAGGTCAGAATCTTCTTTTTCTAAAACATTCAATTGACTTCCAATTTTTAAGGGTTTTTCAACTTTTGGAGTTTCTAAAACAAGAGGATTTTTTTTTCCAATTTTTATGTCTCTTTTCTTTTTGGCTAAAGCTTTAACGAATTCATTGCTAAAAACTTTAGGCATTTCAAAAGTCTTAAAAAGAGGAGCTTTTAAAGTAGAATTTTTAGAAAGAGTATCCCGGTGGATAACTTGAGTGGATGAAGAACCAATTGAGACAGAAGATTCAATTCTATCTAATTGAGTTCCGATAGTAAGGACAAATTGATTTGTGAAATTGTTTTGTTCAATTATTTTTGGATTCCTTTATCTTCATTTTCCGAAGAAATTTTGAAAGGTGAAGCAGTAATTTCAGAATCTCTATGAGAAATTTTTAATTTTCTTAGAGGTGGATGATTAGACTCAATGATCTGGCCATCGTCTAATTTCCATTTATATTGTTTTTCCAAAATAAATATTTCTTTTGGATTTAGAAAATAATTTTCAAGCCAATCAAAGAAGAATATATGGTCTTCAAGCTGTCGCATGAATTCATAATATTGTTCTTTTATTTGCTTAGCTTGATCTTTGAAATTATCAAAAAATCAATTTCTGATTTCAGAATTCTTTTCAGAATAAAATTCTTCATTTAGAAGAGTTTTATTGGGTTCAAAATCCTTTTCTAGAGCAAAGACCTCTGGATCATCATATTCCATTTGTGAAGGAGTGGGTTTAGGGGATTCAGACTCCTGTCTTTCATGTTGATAAACAGGTCTAGAAATTCCAGAATTAGTGTCGATTCCACTGAGGTTGGTCAGTGGAGGAGCATTAGGTCTAACTAAAACTGGATTTTCAGTGCTTCCTTGGTTGCTACTGGGTATAGTGATAACTGGAGGCAACTCAGGATGAAGATCAACCGACCTTCGGGAAGAAAAACTGTGAAAAGAAGGAGAATGCTGAGACCTGATATCAAAAGATCTTCTGGGGAATCGTATCGAAACTCTTCCCTTAGGATGCTGTCTGATATTAGTAGGCTCAGTGTTTTGGACAACAGGATGAAGAACTTCTTGGTGTTCTATTTCCCATGTCTCAGGAAGGGTTACCTGATTCCAATGGACTGATTTAGGAATCATGGTATTTGACCTAGAAATATCAGTTTGTAGAAACAAAGTTTCTCCTTTTGGGCTTATTTTGAAAACTTTGCTTCCAAAGGCAAAAAGAATGGCTTTGTAATGGACCTTATAAACGAGGGCTATAGGGATACAGCCTTCATCTATATGGTAAATATGAGTTTGAATTTGCAAAACAAGAGAGTTCATAATTTTCTTATCATTTAAAGAGATAGTAAGATTTGGAGAACAATCAAAATGTATGGGGCCTCTACAGAGACTTGTCTCTACAGTGCTGATAATTGATTCCTCATACTTCAAAAGACGAGAATCCCTTAATACAAGGAGGATTGAGGTATTTAGTCCTTCTTTCATTAAGGGTTTGATCCCAACTTGGACCATACCTATGTGTATGTAGTTAAACTTTTGTTTATGCTTTTTCAAGGAATCTGCATTTAAAAGACGAATAGAAGTATAAGACGAAGAGAGAGGGACATCTCTTTCGTATGTAGAAATTATGTAATCTGACTTTTTAAACATTTTAAAGGATTGTTGCTCATAAATTTGATTATATTTGACTTTTGGTATTTTTCAATTGTCAATAGACTTATTAAAATCTTCTATGGATATTTCTTCTATCAAAATAGGGCCTCGATAATGAGAAACTTCAGATACAGAACTTGTAGAAGACGAACCCGTTTTTCCTAAAAAGTTCATTTTTAAGAAACTAACATTTATTCAGTCAATTTCTGTACCACCGACGTGCTGACCAACGGATTCACTGCCTTCACGGACTTACGACCAGGACCACACTCGGAAAAAGGGGAAATCGCCATGAACAAAAATCAGTTCTAAAAAACGTTCCTTAAAAGAATCACAAATCCTTCCCCCCTTAGCTCTGATACCATAAAGGCACGCAGGATCTGAGGAGACTAGAAGGAAAGGGAGAAATAACTTATAGAGAAGAGCAATAGGAATCTATTGAGAGCTGGAGGATGAGTTAATTAATTTAGATATATATATATATATTGTTGATTGTAAAACAGACAAAAGTTCAAGTATTTGTGTGTCATCATCCCGTTAAATAATCATAAATAACTAACTAATGAGTTGGTAACGGTAACCTAGTTAATCACTTAATCAGTGAAAAGTTGGTTAGTAATTCAAATGAGAGTTGATAGTCTAAAACTAGTTAGTATTTCAATAGTAAAATATTAATAAGTCACTCTAATTAAGATTGGCCTATTTATATTAGAGTTAATAATTTAAGACATTGATTAGCAAGACAAACAAGAGTTGATTAAAGATAAGGAAAGATATTAATTTGCAAATTGTAGAAAATAGTTGGTAATTTTATAAAAGTGCCAACACGTAAGCAACATGTTGTCGAGAAATCAAGTGGCCAGTAATTTTTTTACCAATAGCTTTTTTGAAGGATAATTACGTAGATGGTCCCTGAACTTTGGCCCAATATGCAATGTGATATATGAACTTTTAATTGTTCAATGCGGTCCACGAATTTTAGCTCAATGTGCAATGTCGTCCATAAACTTTTAATTTATTCAATGTGGTACACGAACATTTGGTAAATATCTAAACTAATTCCTCAACTATATAAACATATCCAATGTTATGCTTCTACTAATATAAGTGTAGGGATAATATTGAATATTTTTATATTGTCCAAAGGCTAATTTGAACATGTACCAAAAGTTCAGGGTTCACATTGAATACATTAAAAGTTCAGAGGACGATATTGCACATTGGGCTAAATATGGTCATAAAGTTTAGGAATCACATTGAAAGTTTAAAAATTCAGGGGTTAAACATCGGGTCAAAGTTTAAGGACTATTTATGTCATTTTTTTTTTTTTTACATTTACTAACTTTTTCGTAAAAATACCAGTAATAGGCAGATTTTTTTCTTTTCTTTTTGTTGTCCTTTAAAGAAAGATGTACTTGACTTTTATGGAAGCGCATTTACGATGCATTGACTCAAGAAGTTTTATATGCAGAAATTTCTGTAAAAAAATGAATTTCCCAACCTATAGAAATAGTTTTATAGTTGTGTATGTTTTGTTCTTGGTTTTGGAGGACTGAGGTTATTTGGGTATTTATTCCCTTGTTTTCCCTCTACCTCCTCTCCTCAATGAGCATTGCCCGTCTCTGGCCACCGGCAGCTCCGCTGCCTCCATCCGTTATCAGAGTGGTTCACTCCAGCCATCGCCATTGATTCCCCCATTCCCCACCGTAGCTCCGCTCTATCTTTTTCTCTCTCTCTCTCTCCTCTGGTGGTAGCTACCATAGCTATGATAATATCTAATGCTCACCCTTTGCCATGGCGACTAATTTGAGATTATTCGTAAAATTGAATACTAAGTGATATGGCAGACTGTAATTGGATCGTTAATAAGCGAGACCATATTGGAATATTCCATTAGAAGTATAAGTCACTGTTTTTTCTAGATAAATAGTGTATGTGTTTTCTGTCTCTAGTTATTTTTCAACAAATATCTTGGAAATTGACCTTGTCTTGTCTCCTAAAATCCGTTGAGCTGCCACAGTTGCTGGAAAATTTCCTGCGAGTTTCACTGTAAAGACATGACATAAAGATTTCAGAAAAGAACTTGCACTTTCTATAAACCAAGCTCGAGCCCCAACTACTACCATTGGCAACAGAACTCTCTCTCTCTCTCTCTCTCTCTAATATCACCACCAAAATGCAGCACAACCAAATGACACTGAACCACCAATGCATCACCTCCTTCAAAACCCTAACATCCCACCTCAGCTGCCTCGCCGCCAACCGTAACCTCCTCTATGCTGCCGCCTTCAACCAAGTCCACGTCTTCGACTTATCGACCCGAGCCCATGTCGACTCCTTTAGTGCCGCCAACTCCTCCTCCGGCTCCGTCAAATCCATCGCCTTCTCTGGCTCCAAGGTCTTTACCGCCCACCAAGACCGCAAGATCCGTGTCTGGCAAATCATGGCGAGGCCTTCGAGACAACACCGCCTCCTGTCTTCGTTGCCGACCCTCAAAGACCGTTTGATGCGTTTTATCTTGCCCAAGAACTACGTTCACGTGAGGCGCCACAAGAAGCAGCTCTGGATCGAGCATGGCGACACTGTCTCTTCTTTGGCTGTCAAGGAGGGTTTGATGTACTCAGTCTCATGGGACAAGAGCTTGAAAGTGTGGGACGCGTGCGAGAACAAGTGCTTGGAGTCCGTGAACAAAGCACACGACGACGCCGTCAATGCTGTGGTGGTTTCTGACGATGGGACGGTTTACACGGCGTCGGCCGACGGAGCAATTAGGGTATGGGAGAAGAAGGAGAAAGAGAGGAGGCACAGGTTGATGCATGTGTTGGAGAGGCACAAATCCAGCGTCAACGCGCTTGCGTTGAACCACACTGGCGACGACGGATTGTTCTTGTTCTCGGGGGGTTCCGACCGTTCGATTGGGGTGTGGCGAAGAGATGATGGCCGTGACCGGATGGCATCCCAGGAGGTGCTGTGGGGTCATGGAGGTGCCATACTGTGCTTGACCGTCGTTGGCAACGGCGTGTTGCTCAGCGGATCGAGCGATCAGACGGTGAGGGTGTGGCGGCGGGGCGAGGAGGGCGGTGGGTATTGTTGCGTGGGAACGATGGGAAAGCATGAAAGGCCGGTGAAGTCGTTGGTGAGAGTTTCCACTTCAACAGATGCTTCAGATGAGAATGAGAATGATGCAATCACAGTTTGTAGCGGAAGTCTTGATGGAGAGATTAAGCTATGGGAGATTTCTGCTTAATTAGCACCTCAGAATCACATTACTTTTCTTTCAACATTTCTAGAATTCTAAGTCACAAACAAGCATCCATCGTATACTTACTAATATTATTTGATGTAATATATCCTACTAATCGAATTCAAGCTGCCGATGTAATAAGTCAATGCTATGCCATCCATTATGCGGTGTATTTTCCTCGCTCCTAATATAACGAGGTCAGCTGAGAAATGATTATGTGACCGTCATTAATCCATTATAAAATTAACGATCTATTCTGAGCTACAATTTTTTTTTTTTTAAATACCATGGGGTTCACTCCAAAAATTTGTAGCACACAACATGTTGTTACTATTTCAGTCACCCAAAAACTATTATATTGACAAAACCAAAAATACATACATATCTTTTTGGTAATTTGGGGTCGAGCTATTTATGCATGTAAATTTTAATTAATTTCCCATACAATGAATAAGATGCACAAAAGAGACTAAACATGTGCTTTCCTTCAAGACGTTGATATGCTCCATCCATGGGACATCAGCCTGCCCCACTCATTTTTATTCCTTCAGCCATCATGTGATAGGCGATGGCGGTGAAAGGAAGGTACACGAGATCGCAACTTTCGATGCGGGGACGACACCAATCAACCAATAACATATCTTTTATCACTTTCTTACGACTTATATTCAGTGCATGATCCTGCAATTTATTCTTTTCTTGCCGCTGAAAGCTGTGCACGAAAGTCTAGGTTGTGCCATTTTAAAAATACTGTTTTGTCGCGTTGCATTATTATACCCATTGATGATCATTAAACTAATGTATAAAAGACGAATTTTGCTTCCTTATGAGCAAGGCATCGACCAAAAATAGTCTCAGCTGATGAAGTTCTGTCGCCTCAGCCTCCTTAGACTAACCTTTACATTTCTGTGAAAGTGGGAGCACGTGCATTGTTCTCCATAGGTTCACCGGTCAATTTGCCTTAACATAAGTAATTGTCTCATCGAGCCTTTCAACTCTTTTCGCCGTGCACTATGAACGCCTACGACTAGTTCTTTAGCCATCCTTAATAAAGATTTCTTGAACTTCTCGGCGGTACCGGTCCGAGAAGACACCCGTTATCATAGGTTGTGTTGATCACACTTCAAGGGATAATAGAGCCGAAGTACGCCCCAATATGACGAAGCTTTCCGATGTTTGACCGCTCTTGATTCAAAGGTTTTTTATACCATAATAGACGGACATAATGCGACGGATACAAGGTACACAGATCGGAGAATCTGTACTCCAGAGTTGGTGGAATTATTGTACAAAACGTTCACATGGAAAGGACGGCATGCTCGTGAAAGATCCCACGAGGTGAAAAAGATGTAACAAGACAAACATCAATTGCAGGAGTTGAATTGCTTCCTCATCTTTCACATTGACAGCATTCGACCGGTAGATAATGTTTTTAATGCAGTTTGATGACCATTTACTTGTCCCCAAATATTCCCCATGGTGGTGTATTAGTAGATAATTAATCCACTAATCGTTTTGTGGCTTCTACTGTCATCATTCTTCTGCTATCTATCACCTATCCTTCAATCTTTGCCCCTGTATAGACAAATAACTCATTCCAAGATCCTTAAACACAGCCCAATCAACACCTGAGGCAAACGCATCCCGTCATTGTTACAAAAAGCGGCGACGTTAATTGAGAAATTCGCGAAACTAATCACTCCAAGTAATAACACATGGAAGATGTCTTGTTTAAGACTACAAATGAAGGACAAACACTGTAGTTTCGGGTACTCCAAGGTATGAAGTCTAGGTTAGTCAATAATGCACCTGGTGTCCCGAACAACTTACAGGGAAGATGAGGAGCTTACTCAAATAGTCAAATAATATGTCAAAGAATTTCTATACAAGCAGAAAGAGTATCTAACTCAAGCTAATCGTCACTAGCGCATGTTCCTATTTCATGTAATCATAGTCAAACTCAAGACCAATCATCATCAGGAGAGCAAAGTGTGAGACATATAGCTTAAAACTGTGTCTTAACTCAAGGAAGAGCACCATACGCAATTGCCTTAGTGTAGGTACCAAACTAGAGCTTCCGAAGAAGACCATGTCTAATCAGCTGATGTGTACCAGAATTCACATTAGAGAAGTTTAAATTTTCCCAGTCATGTTCAAACTTCTGAAAATCCATAAAACCAGGTAAAATTCCAAAAATTTATCAAGAAGCTTGTCATTCCCAGGATCTTTGCTCTGAATGGAGAACAGTGGCCATTCTTGGCTAGTACAGAAAGCAGTAAGAATTTTGCATACCAATCAAACATCTCTATTTTCAGTCACCTACAATATTGTTACATGCAACAAGAAAAGTCACCGAGAAGATTGTACCTCTTTTAGAGGTACCGGAACATCTCCAGGTAGAAGCAACTTGAGACATGGTTAACGTTAAATGCAAATGGCAATAAATCCTAGCCATTAGCTAATTATTGTTTTTGGAGCATCTCCACCATATCTATTCCTAATCAACCCAGCATTGTACTTAATAATCAATTTTTGATTTTGATACTTTTGTTTCTCCAGCTAAATGTTTCATAAAGTGTATAACAATGTGATCACCGCCTCACACTTATAAAGCATATTAGCATCATGTCCGTTGCCTTCATCACTATGAAACTGCTTATTATGGTATCACAATGCAGCCAACTTTAAGCATAGGCTATCTAATACAATCTTCGAAGATCAAGTTCAGATGGAGGTCTACAAGATCTTTTGGCATAACATGAAATAGAGCCAGAAGGTGGGAGAGAAAATATATTCAAAGAGGTACATAAGTCAATAACTCATAGAAAGCATGTCATGACCTCATTGAGGTAGAACTGAAATATGATATAAGATTCCTTGAGACTTTACATCCACGCTAATTCACATGAGAGCATGGATATTGAATAAAAAAATTTGTCGATTCAGACAAAGGAGTATCCTAATTAGGTTCTACCTATCAAGTACTTGTTTTAGCATGAAACAATTATCATCTGATTAATAACGAAATGCTAAAGTTCTCATCAAAACCCGATTTTTCAGTGTCCGAGCTATATCAGGAAGGAACGCCTCAAAAGTCGAGAAGTAACTGGGGAAGAATCCTCTCCAAGTGAGTTGCTTCAATCTTCGTCATACCCTCTGCCTCAGCGATAGCAGCAGCTCGTTGCACAGCCTCTGCATCAATAAGAAGTAGATGAGGCTTCTTACTATATCATCGAGAACACAGAAAACAACTTTTGGCCAGGACAAACCAGTGATGAAGAGCCGCAGGAGTTCACAGCTCAGCTTCAGTGCATTAGCATTAGCTGCATCAAAGAACACCGCCAAGTCTTAGGGAAAAACTATTTGAGCATGTGTTCTTTTTCTGTAAATTTATTCTACATGCTTGTCTTCCTTAAAACTGGAATACCCCATGAAAATGAGTACCAGTAGTTGGTCGATTCTTCTTGGATGTCACATTCGCAGGTCCTGCCTGCAGCAATCAAGTACCGTTGTAGATAAACAAACGTAGACAATGCAGCTCATGTTACCAAATCCAAGGAATTACAACAAAACCTCTTCATGCTTCTGAAGAAAAATTTCATAGGGTCCCCTTCGAATTCTTGCAGCAAATTTCCAACTCAGAGAAAGGAGTAAATTTTATCATTTGACTATGATAGCATCTGTTGTTCATGTTCTACGCCTCCACATTATAGGCGGTACCAAAATTTGATTCTGGAGGGATTGGTTCCAAACTTGTCGAGTCCCATCAGCTTTGATTCAATGGCACTCGTATCCTACTCACCGCCATCTCTCACATTCAATCACACAAAGCAAACGGTACCCACAAAGGAAAAATCAACAACGAAAAACCGCAACCGCCTTCATTCATCATAAGCTTTGTCTTGCGATAACATTACAATAAAAGAAGAAGAACGATGAATGTGTGACGGTACCTCGTTGTCCATCGCATCGGAGGCTTCATTTCTCTCACGCTCTGCAATGGGCATCACAAGTTCAAAAAGCTGATGGCCCGGAAAAAAAATAAAAATTGATCTCGCAAGATTAATTGACAAACATAAAAGGGGAGAGATGGTCGAACCAAGGGCCATCCTCGTCCACACGCTCTTGAAAATCGAATGGATCAAATCCTGAACGAAAGAGAAAATCCCAAATTACTGAAAAGCGAGAATTGGACACACAGCGGAGACAAAAAATGGAATTGGGTTCGCGAATAGTGATTAGAGAAAGAGGGAACACTTACAGGATCGAAGGTCGGGTCTTCCTCCATTGCAAGCAAGCAGACTGATTGACGCAATGCCCAAGAGCCAGGGATTCGCAAATTTCCCGCTTTCGCAGAACCGGGTAAAAGGGAAGGACTTCTTATACCGCAGATTTGAAGTGGCGCTTTTTTTTATGCTATAAAAATGATATTCGTGAAAACTTTGTTCGACAAGCCCCTATAGCTCAGTGGTAGAGCGTCAGTCTTGTAAACTGAAGGTCTGTAGTTCGATCCTGCATGGGGGCATTTTTAGATTAGATTTTTGTTCTTTTTTGACCGAAAAAATGACGTAAGATCCACTCGCTCGTCGCATGTTTCAACTCCTGGGGTCCAAACTGCGAATGAACCGAGCTCTGCGCTTCCTTTGCAGCAATGGAGTTCTTCTTCTGCGAGCCCTCGCTTCCATGAGCTCTGATCAATACTCCATAGCTGAAAATGTTTCGACTTTTCTTTTTCTTCTGAATTACTCAGAGGCTGAGGCATGTCCACTCTAATTCAAAAGCTCGCCAAAACCACGCCCTCTTCTCTCAAACTGTTCAGACAATCCAGATTGAATCCGCCGTTCCATCCCACGCCCACTCTCATTCCTCACCAGACCGTCCTCGGCTCAACGAGACCGGAGCGCTCGCGCGATTCGTCACGCTTTCTGGTTAAGGGCATCGACGAAAATGTGGAAAGCTTGCAGATTTTGCGGCTTTACCCGGTTTTCCCATTCGGGTTTTGCGCAAACCCCAATTCAATCTCTTCGGCTGTTCTCGATGGAGCGGAGCCCGTGGAGGGCGACGACTCTAGGAGGATGTGGGCGGATAGTGTGAAGAAGAAGAGGAAGAGGAAGATGAACAAGCACAAGTATAAGAAGCTCAGGAAGCGCCTCCGGCGAAAGGCCAAGTCTTAGTTTGAAATTTGAATTCGGTGAGAGTTCGATGCGGTAGTGTTTGGAGCATTATGATTTTTTTTTTCCTGTTATTGTCCATAATTGTGAGTAGTTCTTGTCTGCTTTTGCAATACGATGTTCTATGAGAGTGCATTTGAATCTAGTGATCGAATCGAATTGTTATTACCTATGCAATACCAGCATGGAATCTTGAACTGCTAATAAGAAAACAATGAACAGCAAATTTGAGGGTGGAATGTCAAGTATACTAGTCATTCTTTGAACTGGCAGACCTACCTCTGTTCAAATCATAACTAGTGCTGTGTACACATCATTCCATGTCCAAATTAGAGATGATAGAAAGGGCCTACATGGCCTACATGATAAAATGCTTGGATAATCTCATTGTTGGGTGAGCACTAAGGCCGGTGAGCAGGGAGTGTGATCCTTTTAGGTAAGTAAATTATTCTGACAATCTATCTCAATTATCTTATACTTCAGAGGCGTATTCAATTGCTAGTGTTGTTTTGCATTGGCTTTGCAAGGAAAGTGCATGCCAATATCATGGCAAGGTAGCGGAAGCTTTTTGCCTCTCTTTTCTTGTTTCAGAATTATACGAGTTAGCAGTCGGATAAGACGATAAAGGAAATTGCATTAACACAAAAGTTATATTACACACATCTTAAGCTTCATAGGACTATCTCTCTGAAGGTGCACTTCCTTTCTAGTTTGGTCATCTATCCTTACTGCGATATATTTGGGAGCACACCATCTACACAGAGGCTTCGTGCTTAATCTGAGATAACATGCATCGCGCATCCTTACTGTTGGGCCTGCGCTTTGGCTCATCCAGTGTACAGAAGTAGGCGACCTTTAAGACCAGCAGCATTTGCTCCTCGAACCCATTGCCAATCAACTTTTGGTCAATTGCTTGTTGAGGATTGTCCGAAGTCATCACATTTCTCAACCACTTGACCAGACTTATTTCTTGGGTGTGTTGGAAAAACTCGTCTGATGGAAGTTTTCCAATGACCAGGGCGGCAAGCAGAACACCAAAGCTGTATATATCGCTCTTCTCCGTGAACTTGGAAGTCAGATGGTACTCTGGTGCGATATATCCCAAAGTCCCTACGACATTGGAGCTCGTAACATGGGTATCAGTATCTGGCATAGCTTTTGCAAGCCCGAAGTCAGATATTCGGGCCTCCATGTCATCATCTAGAAGGACGTTGGCAGGCTTGAGGTCTCGGTGGATGATCCTCGGAGTGTGGTTCATGTGGAGATATTCGAGCCCGGCTGCCACTCCCAGCGCAATTCGGTGCCTCGTGAGCCAATCCAACTCTGTCAGACCTTGCGAAACCTTCTCTAGTAAATCCTGTAAACTCCCATTCTTCATGAACTCATACACTAGTAAGTGGCAGTCTGGACGAGTTAGGTGGGCTAGCAAGGGAAGTAAATTGCGATGCCGAATCTGGCCAACAGTTTGTATCTCAGACCGAATTTGGCGCATTTTTTTATCTAAGTCCCTGGTGTCTTCTTCTGTTAGCTCTGTTGCATCCCTGGGAGGCTGTATTACCTTCTTTATAGCAATCATCTTTCCATTACTTCCAGGTAACTCGGCCTTGTAAACTTCCCCGCAGCCACCTCTGCCAATGATTTCCAGCGACGACATCCCCTCTTCGCTTTCCAAGAAAGCCAAATCCTCGGCTTTCTTGATCAACGGGCTAAAGATTGCCGGGCCGGAGTCTCTGCGTCCCCCTCGGACTGCTGCCAAGGTCAGCCTAAAGAGCAGCGACAAAACGAACCCCGATACCATTCCTGCAGTTGCTCCAGCTAGGAACCCTAGTAGCCACCCACCTAGCTTCCTTCGGCTGTTGTGATGTTTTTGTGGCTTTAATGACGGAGAAGGAGCTGGAGCAGTATTTGGAGCTTTCCGTGATGCTGGTGCAGCTGCCGAACCGTTGGATCTCATGCCGGGACTCTCTACAAAAATGTAACGTCTCGGTAGATTGTCACCGGATGGTTCAACTCTGTTCAGCGATGGCACTGGACCTTCAAGAAACAAGTTCCCGGAAACATCAAAGAAGCGGAGATTCCGGAATGAGCGTATGGAAGCTGGAATTTTCCCTGTAAAGAGATTGTCTGAGAGAGAGAGTTTTTCCAGGTTGGGGAAATACTTAAGGAAACTCAAATCCCCAGTGAATTTATTTGATCCGACGTCGAGCACTCGGAGGCGAACGAGAGATGACAATTCAGATGGCATGTTTCCTGAAAACCTGTTGTTTCTGAGGTTCAGAATTTCCAGTTTGGCACAGTCAACAATCTGGGAAGGTAGTTGGTGAACAAGCTTGTTGTTGGACAGGGAGAGCTCATTGAGTTCGGAAAGCCGTCCGATTGCCGGGGAGAGCGACCCCTTAAGCTGTTGCGACTTGAAGACGAGTCTTGTGATTCTCAGGACATACGTATTGTTGCTTGTGAGCCTTCTTTCGCAGATTACGCCAGGTAGGTTGCATGGTTTGGTGGAGGCTAGATGGAGCTGAATGTCGATGCCCATGTCCTTTCGGATGGTTTTGAGGGCATCGAGATCCGAACGGTCAAGAACCAATCTTGCATGGGCTAGGACAAGGAGAGAGAGCATGGACAGGAGGAAAAGGCGGGTTTTGCAGCTGGCAGCAGGCGCCATATGGTGGCGAATTCCGGCGAGGGGCTTGTGTTAGATTAAGAGCTCTGATGGACTTGAACTGAGGCTATATTTCACTATGAGGAATCCGAGATTTTTGTTAGCTATTTCCTCTTTGGTACTTCCATGTTGGATGATTAGGGTGTGGTTGGCTTTTTAAGCAGAACCTCCGTGGAAAATATTGCGCTTAATGGGGCCATGGGCGTTGACTTGCTTTTCAATCCATCTGGTTAGGATGAGTCTATAGATTTTGTTTGTATTCATGCTTTTACTTTTCCGGCTGAAGAAAGGAAATGAAAACCACAGGAGGTTCTTCGAACAAGCATAGTGATTGGAGCTGCATTAACTTTTTCAATTGCAAATTGCTATAAGGAAATGGTCTTGAATCTTCTCTTCAATCGACTGGATGATGATGATGGTGCCATTGGAGGGAGGGAAAGAAACAAATGCAGAGTGGATGTTGCGTATGACTGGTTCTGTTGCATTGTGTATATAAAATTACTGATCACAAGATATATACGAATATGATAATATCAGTCGTTACACGATCCTTTTGTCTCCTTTGTTTTTTCCCTCCACAGGTTTAGGAAGTATTGTTTGATCGACCCAGTAAGATATGTGAACTGCCATGCCACAGAGATTGACAGAGCACCAGCCTCGCGATCCTCAAGGGGAACACCAAAAACAGAGTACTCTGTCCTTTGTATTCGTTGCTTGGTGAATCTGTTTGGCAGACATGAGATCTGCGAACTCGGGATATGTTTTTCGCTTGCATCCTAGAGGGAGATATGTGTTTAAGACAGCCATGTTCGAGCATATACGAACTGTGCAAAACAAAATTCGACACGAGCCGGTGAGCGGGTGTGTTCCGGGTTTGGCAATTGAACGATGCAGAACACATGGAAGGATCACAAAGCCTGCAGAGTCAAGTTCCTTGCTTTTACACGGCTTTGTGTGCCGAGCATGGACTCCTTCGAGAAACTACCGAGCAACATCGCAGATTCCACATTGAAGTCGACATCAACGTAGAAGAAGGGGCGATAAGAAAGACTAGAACACACCCACAAACGTCTCTGCAAATGGCCATCTCTGTCTCTCTCTGTTTTCCTTGGGTCTAGTTGGACGTGTGACAAGGGGCCGTCCATCCGCTTTATTGACGGGAAAATGGGGAGGTCTTTGCGTCCAGTTGAACGTGGGAGAAGGGCCGTCCATCCGATCTGTAGACTGAAAGGGGGGGTCTATCGGCCGTTGGATCTGATGACCCGGATTAACATCGACTTTATAGTTTATGTAACATCAGCGAAGACTTGGGGGTCAACGGAGCTCGATGTTTACCGGCCGGTCAAGTCAACAAAAAGTATTAAAGTCTTCGGCCCATCTTGGGCCGTTGGATTGAGATTGATTATGCGAACGACGACCGGTTTGAGACTGACCCGAGAGTCATTGGCTCTCCTTTCGACTTGATTTTTGGTTTTGGTTTTTGTTTTTTTATTGTTTTCATTTGTGGGTTTTCTTTTTTCTGTGTTTTTTTTTAACAACTTGAAAATAGTCCATCGGACAGTTGGCCAAGAAAGAGATCCTATCCAAATTCGAAAACAATGACAACTAGAGTATAGTGTTATTTTCTTGATTTAGTTATTAATAAAAGGACTGTCTTTTTCACTTCCATCTTCCGACCAATTAGCAAGAATAGTGCCCATAATGTTTACAATTGGAGAAGTTCCGTGGACGACAATGACTCAAACGTGCGATTGTAGAGGGCTTATCATGTGAAGGTTATATCCAAATGTTATGGTTGTGTTCGCTCGTTTTTGCAACAAGAAAAATCTTTCACCGAAATCTCGTCTTCGGTTTTTATTAAAAGGGGTTCTGCGGCTCAACTCTCGAAAGGAAATTTTAATGAGAACACGGAGGAACACAAATGGAAGTGAAATGGGTAGGAATTCAATGGATCGAATGTGGATTTGAGATCAACAAGGGTTCAGGCTACGTTACAATACTCCTAGGAAAGCAGTGGAAAGCTTGATAATAAACTAAAGTTGCAGAAACTGTAAATGCTGGAAAGGAGAGTACAAGGAAGTTAAAGTGCAGAAAACTTGAGTTCTTTTGGATGTGTGTTGATCTGTCTCCTTTCTCCTTTCTTTCGATTATTTATTATTCTTTGGCTTTCCATAACCGTTTGTCGGTTATTTTCTTGCTTTCAAACTCTGAATCTTGGCGCCTTCAATAACTTCCCATTTGCCCACGTTTTATCCGCCAAAATTTGATCTTCAACTGTCAATATGGCTTTGAATTTGAATCTTTTCCAACAACTGCCGTGAATTGTTCGCATCCACTATCCGGATTTCTTGCTCGTAACTTCTTGCTGACGTGGCTAGCTTGGCCATACTGCGGTTCCTTTTGTCTTCATATTCCTCTTACTGCTGATCCTCTATAATTTCGGCATGTCCAGAATCTTACCGAATTTTGAAAATCAGTGGTCCTGTTTTCTTACTTCCCGAATATCGGGTTTAGTCTTCTAGACATTTCGGTATGTTGTAGCCAACTTACCGAACTTCTCAGAGTAGCTTACTATTCCCGATTTACCGATTTTCGGGGCACAATGATACTAAAGTCCATTCGGTAACTCTTTATTATTTGGTGTCAACAGATGCCTCCTTTAAAAGAATTAAAAGAATTTTAATTCTTTTAAATGCCAAAGATGACAAGACACTTACTTTTGTTTCCAGCGCCATTTTGCCGTCTCGTTTCGCGCGCTTGCCTTTTCAGCTTCTCCTCGTATCAACTTAATATATAAATCAGATGTCCCCACACAATCTGATTTCTCGCCTTCAAACTTGCTTCTCCAACAAGTCATCTCTTTCGTTATTCTCTCGCTCTTTCGCTTCTTCGTTCCTTCATCCCCTTTCCCTATACTCGATCAGACACCATGGCTCCCAAGGCTCAAGCTTCCTCCTTTCTTGCCTCAAATGCCCTAGAGCGCTACTATAGCTTCAGAGACTCTCAAGATTTCAACGATGATCGGCATTTTTTCTCGGTGCAGAATGATTTCGAGGATTCTTACATCCTTGGCCCAGCTGTTTACAATCAGTTTTCGGTTCCTGCCATTCTCTCTGATTTCTTCCCTCGTCATCAAACTGAGGTACTTCCAATCCACCATTCTTCCGTTCTAGCTTACAACTGGCACTCCCGCCCTTCTCGTCTTAGGGCTTTTTCTGATTTTGAGCCAAATTTTTATCAATGGTACATTCGACTTCGTCCTTCCAAGGGCTCTCTTTGGGATGGACTTTCGATTCATAATGCTTTGCGCCTTTGTTGTTTCGACTATCGTCTGAATCATGGGCTAATCAGTGCCCTATCTTGTTTTTGGTCAACTTCTACCAACTGCTTCTTCTTCCCTTTTTCCCCGATGTCGGTAACCTTGCTCGACATCCATTGCTTGACCGGTCTTAGTCCTTTAGGTACATACCCATCTACTCTGTCTTCGGATTCTTACCCAGGACTCGGTAAGTTGTCTGATTCCGAGCTAGCTTATGGGGCTTTTATCGGCAAGTTTTTTAAGAAAGAAGGTGAAGTTACCGACGAGGAACACACCGCTTTTCTCTTGTACTGGCTTTGTAAATTCCTCTTTTGCCACCCTATTGTGAGAGTTTCAAAGGACTTCGTAGCTATAGCTTCTGCCTTAGTTTCGGGAACTCTCCTTTCTTTGGGAAAAACTATTTTATCCTTATTGTACCGAGGCTTAGCCCATTCGGCTTCTTCCATCATTTCGGATGAAATAGGTGGAGTCTATGGTGGTCCACTCTGGATTCTCCAAGCCTGGTCGGCTTTTTATTTTCCTTTTTGGTTTTCCAAAGACCATTTCTCGCAACCCCCTTCTGTTTCTATCCCGAATCATCCTGTATGTCGAGCTTTAAGCCGAGAGCTGATTCCTTTTCCAGAAGGGCAATTATCTTATTTTCGGTTCTTTGTTTCCCAAATTTTTTCCATCAAAGGGAAACAATTCTCTTTTTCTCCTTTTCTCATTCCCGAATTCAAATCATATCTTCCTTCCTTTCAGAAGAATAAGAATGATTTTTGGCAAGTCGTTCTAACCTCTATTGACCTTCCTGTTAGGTTTTCAATAAAGGGTAGATTCGTTGCTGGCTTCGAAATCTATTCTCCCCAATATTGTGCTAGACAATTTGGGTTGATTCAAGGGATTCCTGTCCCGGCTCTCTACACTTTTTCCTTTTCTTCCATCATTAAAGTATTCTGTAAGCAAGGCGACAGTCAGAACTTCATTGAACTGAACAAGCTGATTCGGGACATTTACCGACTGTTCCGTGTTACCGAGTTCATTCCAGATGCTGATCGCTCTTCAGAAGACTTCGACTTCTGGTGGAAGAATTATCGGAAGTCTGTATTCTCAGAGCCGCTGGACATGATCCTTTTGAAAATAAAGGAGACGGCCACTCTTGCACTTCCTCAATCAACCGGAGATGAAGACATTCTTCCCTTGGAACCGGCAAAGCCTGTTAAAGGTTAGTTTGCTTCCCTTCTTTCAATATACTTCTTCATTCGGTATTTAGTTGTGTCTAACTGTTTTCGCTCACAGCAAGAAGAAAGCGAAAAATCTTAGAACTGCATGCTCTAGAAAAGGCGTCTAAGAAGCCAGCAATAGAAAGAACTACCACTAGATCTTTATCATCATCACCAAGGAGCCCATCTGTCAGTCCCACGCTACGTGCCATGATAAAGCCGCATACACCGAAAGGTAACTTTTAATATTAAAGCTTTTGCTAATCATGAGCATACCTTCCAATATTGATCTGTGCTTTTCTTCTTTTAAACATAACTCAGGGAAGACTCTCAAGATATACCGATCAAAAGCGGCTTTGATTTCTTCCCCTTCTGCTCCTGCTCCTGACGATGATATAACAATTCTTGACCCTGTTCTGGTGCCTCCGGCTTCTTTGACGGAACTTCTTATTACATCAAGGCAAACCCAGACTCCAAAACTTAAGGAAAAGGAACAAGCTGATGACCCATCTTCTCCTCAGATTAGGAAGTCTCCAACTTCTATCGGTAAGTATTGTCTTCACTTTACCGAATGGGGAATGCTTCTTATACTATTGTTTTAACACTCATAGCTGCATTTACAGGTACTGATGAGCCTTTATCTGCATCAAAAAGAATCCTGATTCCTGATGGGGAATTTCTTGAAGGCCCATCAACCAATGTACCTCTACCGCTTGTTCAGCCTTCGTCAATCACTCTGCCTCTTCAAGGAATGTCTTTGGCAAGCTCTTCTTCTTCACAAGTTCCTTCTGCCGCTGCTGAGATAAATCTTTTATCTACTGAAAAAAAAAGCTGAAGTGGAAAACATACTGCTCACAAATCTTCCTGGCTCCTCCACTGATGACTGTCCACCAGAATCTATAGACCCGGCATCATTTTCTGAAGTCTCTAAGGAAGTAGCTAAGGCTAAATGGACTGAACTTCTTAGCTTATTAGAGTCTGGCTATGGGAAGTTGATTATCGACTCTGACAGAGAGAAACGAGCAAGAACTCTCTTCCAAGAAGTATGCTTTGGTAATCCTTCCTTTGCACTTTCCCAAGACTTTCAGGACAAAAGTGATATCTTCGCCGTTGGTTTTGTGGATGCTGTGGACACCATCAAGATCAACACCTATCAACTTCCACATCTTTTCTTCGGAGAACAGCGAGGTCAAGCCATTCAGGATGAATTAACCCACAAATGTGCAGATACCCGCTTGTTCTACGACAGTTATAAAGCCGAAGAGAGCAAACTTCGCCGCTTGGCAGAAAGAAGAGCAGAACTTGAGAAGGAATTGAAGACGGTAGAGGTCCAAATGATGGAGCAAGAAGCGAAGATGCGTCATCTTTGCCCATCAGTTAGAAAAAAGATGGAGAAGTGTCGGGAGCTGCGGAAAGAATATGATTCCACTTGTAGATCAGTCAAAACTTGTGAGAAGCAGAGGGCGGAGCTCATGGAACAAAATCTTAATTTAGAATTTGAGCTCCGTTCTTTTGTAAATGAAGCCAAGTCTCTACTGATGAAGTATAAATGAAAAATCTTGTTCGTTCTGACTCATGTTCTTTTGCTTCATTTGCTGAATTCCAACATTTGCTCTTTTATAATCTTCAACAGAGATCCCGATAATCCTCAATAACTAACAAAGATCCCGATAATCCTCAATAACTAACAAAGATCCCGATGATAAGGCTTCCCGACAATCCTCAGTGATTAACAAAGATTCCAATAATAAGGCTTCCCGACAATCCTCAGTGATTAACAAAGATTCCGATAATAAGGCTTCCCGACAATCCTCAGTGATTAACAAAGATTCCAATGATAATGCTTCCCGATAATCCTCAATGACTTTTGCGTACTTTCTTTTGCAAAAGAATATTTTTGGCGACAATTATGGTAACCGTCTTCCTCCACTTATGGGCCATGTTCTTCCAACTATCCGAGAAAAGCTCTGGCATGCCACTACCCATGATCTGCTCTATGTCCTTTCTATTTATAACCGCCCAAATTGCACAATTCATCCTGAACATTTGCAATCTTGCTCATGATGTCTTCACATGGTTCTTCATCTCAGTTGCCTCTTTGGCCTCGATTATATAGACATTGTGACAGCCAACATGAAGGTAAATTTTTTGCTAAATGCATCCTAATCCCAGCTTTGACAACTGTTCTTCATTTCTTTCAACCATGAACAACTTTTATCCAATTGCTTACAGATGATCGATCCTTGTGGAAACGACTACATGAACTACTGTCCCAGGGACATCATGCTTTATTACTAAATTATAAGCATAGGTTAGAAGTTACCGAGCTGACGGACATTTTCAGGTCCAAGGTATTTTTCACTGCTGAGTCTGATCTCTTGGACTTAGTATGGGAACTGTGCTCTTTATTCCCTGCCAGCTTCGATGAGTTTGAGCGCAATGTGAAAGAGGTTTGGAGCCTTGAACCTATCATTGTGGAAGCTGAGACTCTTAAGCTCCAAATTGTGGAAGAATTCTCCCGATTGTGCGATTCCAAGGAAGCATATGCTCAAGTCCAAGACTCTTGCCTCCATGCCAAAGAAGATGCTGAGACGACACGTCGACTTTTCAATTTCTTTTCCAGTCATAACCGTGCCGAACGCAGGATAATTAAAGAAGAAATCTCCCGGGTTAAGTCCATGGTCGAAGTTTCTTCAGACAAGTATAAACGATTGTTACAGGAAACCTGGGAGAAACTTGAAGCTGTCCGCTTCCATTCTCGTCGCACAGAACATCTCAAGGAACAGCAATTTGAACTCCGCCATGATCTTGAATTACATTCCAAACTTGTAGCTCAGAATCTCAAACTGGTTAAAGATCTGAAGACCTTTGTAACCAAGATCAGAATGTACTTTCGCTTTTGATGAATGAATTAATCTCCTTGTGTTTCCCAGATTGATGGATAATATTTCTTCAAGAATTTCCCATTTATAGAACGAGATAATTCTTTTCCATTGATATCCATCAATCTGTACGCATTTCCACTGTTCATTTCGGTAACTAGATAAGGGCCTTCCCAGTTTGAGGACCACTTACCGAATTCTCTATCTTTGAGATTAAATGGCAAGATTGCTTTCCACACTAAGTCCCCGACAGCAAATTGCTTGATCCTAACTTTCTTGTTAAAAGCTCTAGCTACTCTTTTCTTTTGTGCAATCAACTGATCCAAAGCAACTGCCCTGACTTCATCTACTTCGTCCAAATTTATATACATCCAATCTCTGTAATCTTCTGGCAACATTTCACTTTGCAATTGGACTCGTAATGATTGAACGGTTATCTCCATTGGTAGAACTGCCTCCTGTCCATAGGTCAGCATATATGGACTGACGCCTGTGCTTGATCTTCGTGATGTTCGGTATGCCCACAACACTACCGATAGCAAGTTGTCCTATTCTCTTGGATTTTCTTCCAAATGCTTTTTAATCAACCCAATCACAACTTTATTAGTAGCTTCAGCTTGTCCATTTGCTTGAGGATAATATGGTGTAGAATGCAGCATCTTAATTCCTCTTGATTGCACAAATTCCATAACTTCATCTCCAGTAAACACTGTCCCTTGATCCGCAGTGATTGATTCCGGTAAGCCAAATCGGTGAATTATGTTTTCTTCAATAAATTTGATCACCGTCTTCTGACTAATGCTCTTGTATGGAATCGCTTCCACCCATTTCGTAAAATAATCCGTAGCCAGCAAAATGAAACTATGCTTATGAGAAGAGGGTGGATAAATCTTACCTATTATATCCATTGCCCATCCTCGAAATGGCCATGGCTTTACAATGGCATGAAGCTCTACAGCAGGTGCGTGTTGTAAAGGTCCATGTTTTTGACATGAAATGCATGCTTTGGCATATTCAATGCAATTCTACATCATTGTTGGCCAGAAATATCCGTACCTTTTTAGAAGCCATCTCATCTTAATTCCAGCTTGATGTGCTCCACATATGCCTTCATGAGCTTCTGCCATAACCAGTTTCGCATTGTCCGTATCAAGACATCTTAATAGTAGCCCATCTGAAGATTTTCGGTATAACTCGTCTCCCAATATTACGTACTTCTGGGCTTGTCTCCTCAGCTTTTGATCTCTTGAATCAGGATTTTTCAAGTATTCCATAATGGGCTGCCTCCAATCCTTTTCTCGGATCACCTCGCTGATCGCTATCGGTATTTCTCGGTGTTCAATAGAAGGTACCGATAATGTGATAATGGCTGCAACATTAGCCAATTCTTTTGATATTTTATAACCAGAAGCCATCTGTGCTAATTCGTTGGCTTCGTAATTGGTTTCTCTTTTGACATGGACTATGTCATATTCTCTAAATTGTTCCAACAGCTTCTTGGCTAAATAATAATAACCAATTAAATTTTCATTTAAGCACTGATATTCTCCTTTCAGTTGCTTCACCACTAGCTGTGAATCTCCAAATATTTTGATGAACTGTGCTTCCAATTCAATCAGTATTCCTAAGCCGATGATTAGTGCTTCATATTCGGCTTGATTATTTGAGCATTCAAAATCTAATTTACAAACACACCTTGTAAGCTCTCCGGTGGGAGAAATTATCATCAAACCAGCTCCAGCCATACTCTTAGCACATGATCCATCAAAATACATAGTCCATGGTATAACTTGACTGAAGTTCTGTTTATTTTCTTCCATTTGCAAACATGGGTATTCGGTAAGAAAGTCAGCAACAGCTTGACCTTTGACTGCTTTTATTGGTACGTATGCCAAATCAAATTCAGACAAGATAAATGCCCACTTGGCTATACGTCCTTTTATAACAGGCCGTGACAACATATACTTTATCACGTCAGTCTTACCGAGTACATGTACTGTAGCTGGCAACAAATAATGTCTTAACTTCATACAAGAAAAGTACAAAGATAAACATAATTTTTCTATCGCGGTATACCTTTTTTCAACATCTGTCAATGTCCTACTTAAATAATATACCGCTTGTTCTTTTTCATTTTCATTCTCTTGTGCCAGCATACTCCCGATAGTTGAATCGGTAGTAGACAATTACAACTTTAATGGCCTGCCTGCTTTCGGCGGCATCAATACAGGAGGATTTGTCAAATAAACTTTGACAGCATCAAACGCTTTCTGCTGTTTATCTCCCCATATAAACTCCTCCTGATTTTTAAGACGCAGGAGCTGGGTCATTGGTTCTATCTTTCCAGATAAATTTGCAATGAATCTTCTGAGAAAATTAATTTTCCCGAGTACCATCTGCAACTGCTTCTTTGATCTAGGATGAGGAAGCTCTATAATAGCCTTTGCCTTATTCTTGTCAATCTCAATTCCCCTTTGATTAACTAGGAATCCCAAGAAATTCCCTGCTCGCACTCCAAAGGCACATTTAGCCGGATTCATCTTCAATTTGTATTTTCTCATCCTAACAAAAGCTTGCTCAAGATATTCCAAATGCTTTCCCTGACTTGATTTGATCACAACATCATCAATATAAACTTCCAAGAATTTACCAATCATGTCATGAAAGATGAAATTCATTGCTCGCTGGTAAGTAGCTCCTGCATTTTTCAGCCCAAAAGGCATCACTGCCCACTGAAAAGTCCCGATAGCACCAGGACATCTAAACGCTGTTTTCGGGACGTCTTCTTTAGCAATAAATATCTGGTTGTAACCCGAATGACCATCCATTAGAGATAACATCTCATTTCCCGACGTCGAATCTACTAACATGTCTGCCATCGGCATCTGATACTCATCTTTTGGAGTGGCATTATTAAGATCCCGAAAATCAATACAGACTCTCAATTTTCCATTTTTCTTCTTCACATGAACAATATTCGAAATCCACTCTACATACCTGGCTGTCTCAATGAATTTTGCTTTCAGCAGCCTTTCAATCTCTTCCTTGACTTTGTCAACCACATCTGGAGCAAACCTTCTTGTTAACTGTTTGTGTGGACGAAATCCTTTCTTAATAGGAAGACGATGTTCTACAATATCTCTTGACAAACTAGGCATTTCATGGTAATCCCATGCGAAGCAATCTTTGTATTCTTTGATCAAGTGGATTAACTCTTCTTTCATGCCCCCTTGCAGAAAAGAACTCACATATATTGGACGTAAACATCCAGGTTCTCCTATATCAACTTCTAACAATGGGTCTTGAGCTTCTGTTGACCTGTTGTCCTATTTGATTGGTGACTCTTCCCATTCGTCAATACAATCTGAAACTTCAGCACTCTGTTGGGTCTTTTCTGCCAGGTATGCAAAATACCTTTCACAAACTTCTTGCAATAAGGGCTCGCTTTCCATAAAGAGTATGTAACTCCTCTAATGCCAAGCTAGACTTGGGAATCCACTCAGTTTTCATATTTCCAAAGCGGCAATAAGCATAAGATCGTGAATCTGCTTTCGGTACCCCAATGACATGTCCTCCATGTGAGTATTTTTGATGATCTTGATGAATACCAGTTAACCCTATTGTAGCAAGTCCCGAATCAGCCTCAATATACTCTACTCCGTTACCATTCCAGAATGCCAGAACCTGATGAAGAGTTGAAGGTACACATTGATTGGAGTGTATCCAATCTCTTCCAAGCAACAAGTTGTACGAACCATCAGACTCTATCACGAAGAAAGTCGTCCTTGCTGTTTTGGATCCTATGGTTAGGTCCAGTACAACTGCCCCTTTGACTTCGGTAACTTCTCCTAGGAAATCAGACAGCTGAACGTTCGATGGAATTATTTCATCATCATCTTTTCCCAACTTCTTGAAGTATCTGTAAGATATGAGATTCAAAGTAGCTCCCGCATCTACAAAGATCTTACCGACAGCTTGACCATTGATTCTACCTGAAATAACCAAGGACCTTAAATGTCTAGCCTTGTCTGAAGGTACTTTATCAAACTTTATCATTTCTTTATCAGAGAATTCGAATTCTGCCATTGCTATTTCTTTCTCTGAGATATGCTCGAGTTCTTCTTCTACCACTAAGCAAGCTCCATATTCAGCTGGAAGCTTAGCTTGGACCATGTTGATCCTCATTGGCGAACAATTCTCTTTCGGCATTTTGGAATGACCAGCTCGGCAACTTTTATCATCTTCTTCCGACATCTTGAGATTCAGATTCTTTTGTTCTATTTTGACTTAATGCCTCGGATTAAGAGCTACCTGAAATTGCCCAAAGTTAATAGTTTGGGAGATTTGCTGAACCACTTTTCCTTTTCTTACCTCGTGGTGAGAACTACTTCCCGAATTATATACAGAATTTTTCTCTGGTTTGATAAGTTCTTTATCATCAGGGTTTCTCCTCCAAACCCAATTTCCTCTAGATCTAAAAGATCTGGTTGGAGGAATCTGTGATGGCGTTCCTTTGTCCCGACGATTCTCGAAATCCCTCTGTCTGCTTTTCATTCGCTGAAATCGCCTTTTTGCAGTTCGGTAAGATGCTTGCCCCGGCGGTTTAGCCAAGGACCATTTTCCTTCAGGAGGATCGTGTGGGATCTTAATTGTTTTTGTCTTCGGAACTTCATGGGGAATTGATGGTGGTGGATCATCAAATTCATCTCCCCAACCAGATGGTTCCACAGGTAATGACGGGGTTAAGGACTCCTTCGTGTCTCCATAGTACACCACATAATCAAATTTCCCACTAGGCTCTCCAAGCAATCCTACTTTGGGATCCCCTTCTTTATATCGTTGCCATAAACTCTTTTTCTTCTCAGGCTTTCGTGGGATTTCCTTTTCCTTATGAGATTGTGTTTCAACTTCTTGAGTTGAAGGAACTTGTTTTGGTGGATCGGGGCGAAATTCCCGCCTCTCAGACACTTGTGTTGACCGCCTTGATTCAGCTTCTTGACTTCTTGATTGTGTCGAAACGTTTTTAGTTACCACAATCTCAGACTTTATCTGTGGTCTGCCTTCCCGACAGACAAATGATCCCGATCTGTATCTTTCCCTTGTTCCTCTCATGTACTGGAATTCGGAAACTTCCCGATGTTGATGACTTAATTCTCGTTGGCAACGGGTGCACAATTGTCTATTATCATGCCTCGTAGACTCACGTACATTAACCATACTGATCATCTTCGGGAAAGGATCCGTGTCTACTTCCATTGGAGCTTTGCCTTTGTCTTCAGCGAATTTAATTTTGCCTTGACGAATCGCTTCCTGGATTGTCTTTCTAAAAACAATACAATTCACCGTATCATGAGTCTTGGAATGATGCCACTTGCAATACCTTTTGTCGGTAATCTCTTCCTTGGATGGTATTACCTGTCCCTCAGCCAACTTGATCATTCCATCTTTCAACAACAAGTCAAATATCTCATCCAACTTGTAGATATCAAACTAATAATTACTCGTCTCCTTGGCTTTAAACTTGGACACATCTCTCACCTTTGCTGGTTTCAAAGCTGGGCACACATATGGTTTTTCAAGTACCATAGTTGCTACCGCTATCTCATTCTCTTCTTCGGTGAAGTCACTGTATTCGGTACTTTCAACCGATGCTATTGTCTGCCGATTATCCTTCGTCGGCTTCTTATCTTTATCCTTCAGCAGATGCTCATACTTAGAAACCCGAGCATTTAATTGAAAGAGATCATCAAAAGCCTGGCCCTCAAATCTCTCCTTGAGATTAAACTTCAGCCCATTAAAAGCCAAATCTGTAAATTCCTTTTCAGTAAGAGAAGTCAAACACCGATTCCTGGACTTCTTAAAACGAGCAATGAATTGATTTACTGTCTCAGTGCCATACTGGCACATCCTGGCCAAGTCGGCTACTGTTACCTCTGGTACTGTTCGGTAAAACTGAGAATGGAACTGTCTCTCCATCTCAACCCACGTCTGGATAGAATTTGCTGGCAAATTCGTATACCAAGTGAATGCTGTCTTTGATAATGACAATGGGAATAACCTTAGCCTTAAATATTCATTTGTTCCAGCCTCTCCACATTGTGCTAAAAAACGACCTACATGCTCCACAGTTGACTGGTCTTCTTCACCTGTGAATACAGCGAAATCTGGCATTTTAAATCCCCTTGGATATGGAATGTTATCCACCCAATCGGGATGTGGCTTCCTGTACACAGGTCTTGGTGTGCCTCTCTCTGCCCCCAATTGTTGCATTACCAATTCTGCAACTCTGTCTGGATTCCATGGCCTTAAATTCTGTTGGCCCAACCAAGGATCTTGCCCCCTAGGATCAACCTGCTGAGGTCTGTTCATTCCTTGTTGGTCCATATTGAAGTTAACAGGTGGTGGTGGCCTGTAGAGAGGATTTTCTACCACTTGTGGATATGGTTGAACTACAGGTGGTCTCATGGGATCGAAGTTAGGAACGTTCACTGGCGGAGGCATGTTCAATACTGGTGGATGATTCGGGATCATGGGATTGATCACATTAGCATCAGTAAGGCCAGTTTGAGGGAAATTGTAACCACTCACACCATTTACCAGATTTT
The DNA here is from genome assembly GCA_029784005.1 of Lenwebbia sp. NSW1173648. Classification (NCBI taxonomy): domain Eukaryota; kingdom Viridiplantae; phylum Streptophyta; class Magnoliopsida; order Myrtales; family Myrtaceae; genus Lenwebbia; species Lenwebbia sp. NSW1173648. The sequence continues at coordinate 1,403,930 of JARCGZ010000002.1, forward strand.
CTGGCGTAGGATTTTCTGGCCTTGGTATAATCCTTACCGGAGGCTGCAAATTCGATCCTCCACTACCATTATACCCAATATTGGGATGTCCCGATGCTGGTGGAAATGGTATCGTACCGGGAAGATTTACATAAAAGGGAGGAACTTGAGAGGATGAACTAGGACGCGATATTACCTCGTTTATGGCGTTAATCATCATAGGCTTTATCACATCTGAGACATGCTGCACCATATGGTTAGTGAGCTCATTCTGCTGTTCCTCAAACATTCTTCTCATCATGGCTATCAAAGTGTTGTCAGGTGCCAACGCATGGACTTGTTCTTCGTTCAATTGCCGAGGAACATCAGCATTGTGATGGGGTACGTCCTCATTTGCTGCCGAATGCTCTGATCGTGCTCCATCATCCGGATTGTTGATGTTGCCGACTGGTACTCCATCTGATTGACCTCTAGTTCTCACCATTTCTCTTAATCTTACCACAATGGTCCCACCAGGCGTGCCAAAAAGATGTTCGCTCGTTTTTGCAACAAGGAAAATCTTTCACCGAAATCTCGTCTTCGATTTTTATTAAAAGGGGTTCTGCGGCTCAACTCTCGAAAGGAAATTTTAATGAGAAGACGGAGGAACACAAATGGAAGTGAAATGGGTAGGAATTCAATGGATCGAATGTGGATTTGAGATCAACAAGGGTTCAGGCTACGTTACAATACTCCTAGGAAAGCAGTGGAAAGCTTGATAATAAACTGAAGTTGCAAAAACTGTAAATGCTGGAAAGGAGAGTACAAGGAAGTTAAAGTGCAGAAAACTTGAGTTCTTTTGGATGTGTGTTGATCTGTCTCCTTTCTCCTTTCTTTCGATTATTTATTATTCTTTGGCTTTCCATAACCATTTGTCGGTTATTTTCTTGCTTTCAAACTCTGAATCTTGGCGCCTTCAATAACTTCCCATTTGCCCACGTTTTATCCGCCAAAATTTGATCTTCAACTATCAATATGGCTTTGAATTTGAATCTTTTCCAGCAACTGCCGTGAATTGTTCGCATCAACTATCCGGATTTCTTGCTCGTAACTTCTTGCTGACGTGGCTAGCTTGGCCATCCTGCGGTTCCTTTTGTCTTCATATTCCTCTTACTGCTGATCCTCTATAATTTCGGCATGTCCAGAATCTTACCGAATTTTGAAAATCAGTGGTCCTGTTTTCTTACTTCCCAAATATCGGGTTTAGTCTTCTAGACATTTCGGTATGTTGCAGCCAACTTACCGAACTTCTCAGAGTAGCTTACTATTCCCGATTTACCGATTTTCGGGACACAATGATACTAAAGTCCATTCGGTAACTCTTTATTATTTGGTGTCAACAGGTTGTCGTCGTTTTAAGTAAGGATAGGCACTGTCTCCGGAAAATGGCGAGAAACTCCTAAGATCGTGGAATGTGGATGAAAGTCAGAAATCGAGTCGAGTCGATCCGTTCGTCGAAATATAGGCAGGCATAGCAACTCAGAGGAACAAGTACGTAAGTTTAAGTGCCGGATAGATATAATTTTGACCGGGTTTGAGGTTTTTGGTTGAATGTAGGGTTAATATCACGAAAAATCTCAAACTGATACATCTGTAAAATTTTTACTTTAATATAATTTTTAGGTTACCAAAAATCCCAAATTAGTATATGCATGATACATTTACCCTCCTTTAGCTTACGTTAAATTTTACCCTTAAATTGCTGATTTGGATGACATGATAACTCAGTTGATGCCGCAACAAGTGCACATGGAAATTCATAAACTCTCTCTCTTTGTTTCTTCCATTAACCATAATTTGTAAACAAATAGCTCTCTCTCCCCGTCAAAGCACCAAAAAGCCCTAGTCGTCTTTTCCTTTATCGTCGTCTTCGTCTTCATAACTAGGCATTGATACTCATTGGAGCATACTTTTTATTTCTGGTAATCTTCTCGCCTTTATTTTTTTTTTTCGATTTGTTTGGCGAACTCATCCAAATCACCAAATTAGGATGTTTAATGGCTTCAATTGAAAGTGGTTTGAAGAGAAGTGCTACCCAAAAATAAAACATTTCAAAGGCGGAAAGATTATAAAAAATTAAAGTGTGCTCGAACAAGTTCAGATGCCTAATCACGAAGACGAAGGAGACGATGAAGGAGTTTGCTTGAGACCTAGGGTTTTTCGTACTCTGAGGGAGAGATAGAACGAGCCCCAGTCGTTTTTAAATTAGGGCCAATATAAGAAACAAAGAGAGAATTATGGATTTTCACGTGGACTTGCCACGTCAACTGAATTATTGTCATATGTCATTTAGCTCAGCAATTGTACGGAAAAATTTGACGGAAGCTGACGAAGAGTAAATGTATCATGTGCGTACCAGTTTGAGGTTTTTACTGATCCAAACATTAGTGTAAGGTAAATTTGTCACATGTGTACTAATTTTGCAAATTTTTTATGGTATTATTTAGCCATTGGATTTAAGCAAGGGTGGAATCCATCGGTCATTAGTCATTATCCATCTGAATCACATTTTATTGCATGTAGAGTTTAGGTCTTGCGAGCAGCTAGTTTTTTTCTTTGTTTTGGTATTGAGTAAATGAGTTATCGATTATGCAGGAAAAAAGAAATGAGCATCAAGAGGCCCGTGGATCACATGGCACACTGATGGGGCATGGGCCTTGAAATCCATGAGCGTGAGGTGCAAGGTCCGAATCCAAGCCCAAGCCCAAGCCCAAGCCCAACTTCTAATTAAACTCCGTGCAAGAATTAGAGTAAGACAGATAAAAATATAAAAAAAAAAAGAAAAATAAACCAATCTTCGCAATTTGATATTAAAGGAAAATGAGTCCATAAATCCATTATCGTATTTGTACGTTAATTGGTATTTTTCCCTTATATACTTTCCGTTATATTATACTCTCCGGCCTTGGATTTTTACCCGAAATTTCATGAAAGCCCGCCGTCTCTTTTTAGATTAAAATTGTAACCGTGCTTCATTATAAAAACGGAAAAAATCGTAATTTATCAAATTTTTTATGAATGTCGAGTAAACCACAAAACTCTCACATTCCAAATTTAAGTTAAAGATGATTATTGCAAGTATTTCATGAATCCCTAGTTTTTTAAAATTTATATTATATTACAAAAATTAATCGAGTGTTTGCATATGGTTTTGTCTTATTCTTAAGTAATATAAAATTGCTGGATTGCGTGGAGTGGAAATGAAACATATGATATGAAGAGCAATATTCTGGGCCAGGCGTGTATTTGCCGCTACCCTGTGCTCATGTCCGAAACTACTCTCTAAGCTTTACTTGCGCCAATCACCAGGAGAGTGTCAGATCATTCTCTCTCTCTCTCTCTCTCTCTCTGTTCGATCCCTCATCGTTCCAACGGGTAACCGCCCTTCCTCGCGCATGGAGGTATTCTCTTTCCCCGACTAATCTACTTTGCGATCGTGTCCAACTGCAAAATTTGATCGCTGGACTCGTTGCGCTTGATGTTGCTAACTCCCGCTAGTTCGCGCACTCATCATGGAAAAAGAAAGAGTGGGTTGAGATGAATTTGGTCGAGTTCTTCACATGCAATGAGGTGGACAATTTTTGCTTCGCTTTTGAAATAAAGGGTCGTTCCTGATGATTTCATCCAGGTCAAGCGGCAGCAGCAGCTTAGTGGGGTTGTTGGTTTCGACTAGATGGCGAGGGATACAATAAAAAAAATTTCTTCTTTGTCGGTCATCAGAGAAAATTTCGAGCCTTTCCTCAAAATGAGGATGCACGGAGTACCTGATATTGGAGCAGACAATGATCTTTCTGGCATATATAGAGAAAAACTATCAGGTGGCTTTGAATTTGGATACATCCAGATTAATTTCTGGTAGAATTTCGTGGACGGAATCTGGACTAAGTCTTTGATGTGCTGTATTTTGTTGGACGGACTTCAGAATGTAGCCTTGATTAGTTACCTTAGCAATCAAACCAGTGCAGAGATCACGCCCATTTATGTTGTAAGGTCAATTGATGGCATAGGCTGTAGCTTTGCACATGAATATAGTGGTACAGTAAAAGTGTACTGTCCCTTTCACTAAAGCTTTCTTTGGCTTCTTTAGTCATCACACAACACTGTGGGACTATGCAGGACAAGGATATCTGATGTAATTCTAGCATATTGGAGCTTGTCCAGGATAACTGATGGTCTGTATTGTAGATACACATTGATTTCTAACTTTCTCTCTCTTTAATCGTTTGAATTAACATCGGCGCGTGCTCTCAATTTCTTTTACTTGTGTTGGACCATTATAACGGAAGGACTAAATTTGTTTTGCAGCGGTTTTCGACTGGAAATGACATAGATAGGAACAAAGCAATGGTGGAGCAGTTGCAGCGCTATGGCATTTTTAATTCAAAGAAAGTTGCTGAAACAATGGAGAAAGTTGATAGGGCTTTATTTGTTCCTGATAGGACTCCAGCTTATGTTGACAGTCCCATGGCAATTGGTTACAATGTCACCATTTCTGCACCTCATATGCATGCGATGTGCCTTCAGTTGTTGGAGAAGAATTTGCAGCCCGGCATGCATGCTCTAGATATTGGCTCAGGTTTCATGTTAATCCTTTGTCTAGGGATCATGTCTACATTGATTTGCACATACATCCTCCACAATTTGCAGTGTCCTCTTTCATCTGTGGTCCTCTTACTGTAAATACTTAAATCTATCTTTAGATCGGAATCCAGATAGAGAGAAGAAAATAATCATGTTTTTATTATTTTTTCTGCTCACCTTAATGATTCAGCTGACAATTCCCCCGCTTGTGACTTGCTGGGATTTAATAATAAGTACTCCATGAGAGCACAAATGGCAACTATCTGTTTGATACACCCTTTTAATGTCATCCTCCCTGAGTAGTCCAAACAATTTAAACTTGATATTTTCGCCCCATCTTGAATTCTTCATCTAGGGGTCTTTATTTTAATGTCTCCAGGGTGAGGTTCAGAATGCATTGTTTATGCTGAGCAAACTCATTTGATTGAAATTGGCAACCATTGGATCGATCTTTATTTACTTTTCTGTTGTATTCGCAGAACTGTCCAAATTGATATTGTCGTGATTTTTCCAAATCAATCTGAAGGAATCCTGCTCCAGTATTTTTATATTTCTTGTTAAATGGGATTTTATAAACTCTAGTTCTCATTATGTGTATAGGAACGGGCTATTTGACAGCGTGCTTTGCACTGATGGTTGGACCAGAAGGTCGAGCTGTTGGTGTGGAACACATTCGTGAACTGGTTACTTCTTCAATCCAGAACATTGAAAAAAGTGATGCAGCATGGTTGTTGAAACAAGGCTCCCTATCCATCAATGTTGGTGGTATGTATCCACTATCCAGAAAGGCAATACCATCTTTCATGTTCGTGATCATGATAATGGGAAGTTAGAATATAACTCTTATTTTCCTTGGTGATTGAGGTTGTGCATGTCTTGATGCTCTAAGCATGGATAGGATTGTTTCACTGAACGGAAGAAAATGGAAATTTGAGGGTATATTACAATAATGACTACAGGATCCATTTCTGATAATTTAAGGTTCTTGAGAAAAAAAATTAACATAGTACTAAAGCACATTTCAGGAGTATGAATCCTAACACTTCCTGCTATTTTTCTTTTGCCTCTTTTCCTTCTTAGTGTTCATCATTCTGGTTGTTTGATGTGCTACATCCATGTTGTGTGTTTCACTTGTGAGGCTCGATCTACGGGAGTGTTGAGAGATATGCCAAATATAGGATGGTGAAACTGTTTCTTGGAAAACAGTTTGTCCATTAGTTTATTGGATTAGCTTAAAGTGAATATGACTTGATGGTTCAAGCATAGATTTGTTTGGATTTTGGCTCTTACTGAAGAAGAGAACTTTTTGTATAGGCTCGCAGCTACTTGTTGCAAAAGTGTGTGAATCTATTCATCCGCACTGGTATGGTGAAAAGTTTAAGGGGAAAAGTGACTGCAGACATACCTTAAAATCCAACGAAAACCAGGCTCATAAAAGATCGGAAACTTTAAAACTTTCTTTTGCTTCCTTTTCTGCCTAAGTTTACCAAGCACTACTTTCTTTTCATGAAAATCCTTCGATTCAATGACCTTTGCTTAAACGCAAAGTCTTTAAGCTAAAGCGTTGTTTCAAACTTACCTTGGTCTTCAATAAAATCTATCATTGCCTTTTTCATGTTTAACGGTCCCTATTGCTTCGGTAAGTTCCATAATTTGCCAATCAGTAAGCAGTCCATTGGTGGACAAGAACTTGATAAATTGTGCTTGAATATCTTTCATCTATTCATTGCTCATGATCTGCCATTTCTACGCCATAGATGGCAGACAAGGTTGGCCACAGTTTGCTGCTTACGATGCCATTCATGTCGGGGCAGCTGCAAGAGAAATACCACAGCCACTTATTGACCAGTTGAAGCCGGGAGGGAGGATGGTGATTCCTGTCGGAAATGTGTTTCAGGATTTAAAAGTGGTGGACAAGAACTTGGATGGAAGCCTGAGCATTCGGAACGAGACTTCTGTACGCTATGTTCCCCTCACGAGTCGAGATGCGCAGCTACGAGGCTCTTGAGATTTCAATTGATCTACAGCCCTGGCATCATCAGGCAGTACCAGGAGGGGCTGTTGTGATGAACTTCATGTACAGGACGCCTGCTGGCCGTGTTTATGTTGTACCTTACTTGTTCGTGGGAGGTTGTATGGATATTTGTTACTCGCGGTAATATTGCATCCTATTGTTGTAGATTTCTCATGCATCAAGGTGACTGCTGCGGAATAATGATATACCTAGTGAATGCATTTTGTGCTTGATGGGTTCTGGCACATATTAAAGGCATTTCATCAGTCAATACTCCGTGAAAAGTATATGGTAGCAAATGGCAGTGGTTTCGACGCACGATAATCTCTCTTCGGACATTCTTTCCTCTCTTTGGATGACTCTGAACTGTATTCACCATCTGTTCCTCAGAAAGATCTGAATTGGTAACGACATGCTGTTCTTTGACTGTGACAACATCCTGTCTGAAATTACCCTCCATGGTTATGCCACTGTTCAAATCAGTTATTTAACTCGTATTTCATCTTTTAGATATGGAGCTTTGACGACTTGCATTGTCCAACTTCAGAAAGCCCGAAAAACCTCTTAAAATTTTCTTAATTAGGATCAGCAACCTGTGATCGCAACCTCGGAGAGCAAGAACTGAGATTCTACTCATGGCTAGTCACCAGGAATTGAACTTTTATCGGAGTTGCCTATTGCAATAAAATTGAACTTTTACTATTAGAAAGAAATAGTCTTCACAATTCCATCCACGGCATACAACAAATGAAACGCGGAGTTCCGCAACCAAACGAATCCTCCATCACCGGAAGAATCCCTGAACATCTGTCCACAGTTCATCTTCTGACAAAATACTTTTGGTACCTGTCATCAGTACCTTGTACATCTTTTCTATTGTGAACGAACAGTTGCATTGCCTTACACTAGAGACTCTACTTTGACAACAGTAAAAGACGAGATTATGCAAGGAAAAGACGGCATTTCAAAAGGCTCGGCAAAGGAAAGACGGCAAGAAAAATAAAGCTCAAATAGCCTCCTCTTTTCGAGTTAAAAGGAGCTGCGTCTCGGTCTTTCCTCCGCGACATTTACCCTGATGGCTCTCCCATCCAAGCTCTGTAACACCAGGCGACACAAATGGTCAAAATATATCCTCATGCTTTATTTCTTCAAAAGCAATTTCTGAAGAGGAAAAGGAAGCTAATCTTCTCGAAACTAGCGTAAAGGCTCGTCTCCACCAGGCAAAATGAATAACAAAAATACTGGCAAGCAAGCTGACAAAACCACACGTGATATTCTCTAAAGCTGCTGTGCTAATGACACATCTGAAATAATTTGTACAGGTTTCTTCAACCATGACATGCACAAAACCACATGGATGAGCTTATGGTAACCAGAAATGTGCAAAGAACATGAAAGATAGTAGTACCTGTCCATCAAGAGCAGCAATAGCGTCATTCATCTCAGTCTCAGATGCCATCACCACAAAACCAAAACCACGAGAACGGCCAGTTTCCCTGTCATAAACAACCCGCGCATTTACCACCTTACCATGTTCACTGAAAACTTGTTCCAGACGAGCATTATCCACATTCCATGGCAGGTTCCCAGCATACACTCTATATTCAGCATCAACGGCGCGAGGGAGGCGCTCAGTAGCTCGTGATCCTTTTGGGGAAGCCTTATTGACGGTTAGAAGTCTACCGTCCAAATCCTGTAGGCGAAGGTAATCGACCTTATTAGCATCAGAAATCAATAGACACGCCATTAGGCAATTTCCAAACAATTTGAGGAATGGCAATCTCAACTACACATAGGATACAGGTAAGGGAAGTTATCTAATATGCACCGACTTTTCACCAACTTGGTTAGTCCTTTACATCCATATCCAACCAAAATAATGCTCATCAGTTTCATTCACAAGATTCTCACGCCCAAGATGCAGCTATGAGCAACCAGCAACACATTGCACAAAATGAATGAATTTTGCAGCGTACTAAGAAAGTCAAGAACATAAGGCGAATGCACTATAGGCATCTAGACAGAACACACATAACCCAAGCTGCCAATACATAATTTAGAATGTCATAATTCATGACAGGTCTTCGATGTATTTGAAAAGCGAAATTAAACTGACAATCAAGAGATTCAAATTGCAAAGTTTTGCTGGTTGAACAGAGTAACAAGGAAAACCAGAAAATTGGCAGACATTTATATCTTCCCTCTTCCACCCACCCGTTTCATCTTGCCCTGAGCAAGCCCCAACAGCAACCCACTCCTCTATAATGAAAATGTGTACCATGAATTGATTAGAACATGTAAGTGGATGAATGCACGTCATAAATCATTATTACCATACTTTCCCCCATCAAAAACATTCCCATAGCGGGCCAAGACATGCCAAATACACAGTCATGCCAATGGCGACGTAAGATGTGTGCGCGCGTGCAGTTAAATGGATCTCCGAGATATTCGGAGGGATTTCCGGTTCGTCCTTACAAAAGTACAATCTTTTTATATCTCAGCATCTACATGACAATAATGATATGTAGCTGAAAAAACCAATCTCATCAGAACAGTAGAAACAAACAAGGTAAGATAGAGAAACTTACAAAGTGATGAAGCATTTCCACAGCCTTTTCTGCTTCTTCCACCGTACTCATTGTCACGAACCCGAACCCACGACTCTGATCGGTCTGCCTGTTATAAATAACCTGCCACACAATTCAAAAGAACAATAAACAGCCGCACCAAAACCCAAGACAATAACATGAATGTAAACTCAACGAATTTTATGAAAAATCACTAAAAAGGGTCACCTCAGCAATCTCAACAGTTCCAGCTCGCTCAAACAACATGGCCAATTTCTCACTGTCAATATCGTAAGACAAATTCCCAACAAATATCTTCGCCTCCTCGGGCGGCTCGACAAAAGATTCATTCATTTCTCTCTCCTCGGAAAACCCATCTTCACCACTATCTCCCTCGGCCTCGGCCTCGCCCTCTTCGACACTCGCGTCCTCTCCCTCAGCTCCCCAATCCGATCCGAGGGCTTCGAGTTCACTCTTCTCTCGTTCTTCTTGCTGGGCGGCCCAATCTGCAGTGCGTGCAACGAACGTGACGATAGAACGATGATGGGGCTTGAAGGAGGCTGAAGCGAGCGTGGAGCGAGAGCGAGAAAGGTGAAGATTGAGGCGCTTGGAAGAGAGTGGAAGATACAGGTGAGGGCTTTTCAAGGTGGAGTTGGAGCGAGAAGGGCCTGAGAACAAGGACGAATTGGTCGTCAACAAGGATTTCAACGCTGTCGTCGACATTGTCGCCCAGACCCACAACAGAGAGAAGAGAAGAGAAGAGAAGAGAGAGCGAGCGAGAGGGTTTTGAGGTTGAAGATAAGGGTTTAATTTCGTTGAGAAGGAATGATACAAAAGAGACTCATATATGTCAGCCGGTTCAATTCACAGACGGTAAGCCCGTACCGGTCCGATCCGGTCCGGCCCGACCGATTGATATATTTTCTCTTTTTGAAAATTGACAGTCCACAACACAACATAGGCATATCACTGGAGGAGGATAAATTTGGATGTCAAAGTTAGTCATGGAAGAAACAAACGTCCTGATTTTCGTTACCCATCTTTATTCATGAAATTTCATGGAACGACCTTGTTGAAATTCTCATTTAAGGGTTTCACATGAAGGAAAAAAGTAATGTAACAGAAATTATGGATATGTCACCCAAGTGACACTTCGTGTCGCAAATAATTGGGCCGGGCTGATCTGGCCAGCTCAGCTAATTAATATATATTTCTTTTTTGAGAATCTATGTTTCACAACACAACACAATATGAGCATATTAACATTTGTTTTGAATTATATCGACGGAGGAAGATAAAGTTGGAGATAGAAATTTGTCTCCTTGAAAAAACAAAAGATCACAATTCTTGTTAATATCCATGGAGTTTTATGAAATGATCGAAAATTTATGGTTTAATTTGAAGAGAAGAAATAATATAAAAAATTATAGAAATGTCATCAGGTTAATTATTCATTCCACGGAGGTCTGGACCAATCTGGCCGGCTTGGCTCGATTCATATATTTTTCTTTCTTAAAATTGACACTCCAAACACGATATAGACATATTAATATCGATCTTAACATATATCTGGGAAGGACCATAAATTTGGTGATCGAGATTTATTTCTTTCATTGAAAAAGTTTGTCTGTGATATACCAATATCAATTTATGAAGCTTCATGAACGACATTCTCGAAATTCTCCTTTTAGGTAGTTAATAAGCCTATGGGAAATAAGATGTCTCTGTCTTTTTCGGAAAAAAAGCGTACCTTTTAGTTACATAAGCAAGAGTGAGTCGATATGCCGAAGTCCTAGAAAACAACCTCGACATCCCAGAACCTGCGTTCTCCTGGAAACTTAAGGGTCAGCAACTTGTCTTCCTCACTGTATGTGAACTCCACTTCCTTTGCATCTACCTTACACCACTTTGGCCTGCTGCTCGAGTAAGCTCCGAACTGTCCGCATCCTCGCACCTTCGCGCTCAATACGTACCACGAGGGGTCGGTCACGTGGTTGAGCTCTTCCACCGCCCCTCCCGAGTTGTACATGTCGAGTAAACCGATCAGAGCGAAGTGAACATTCCGATCAAATACCTGTTCCAAGTGTCCATGATTAGATTTCCAACAAATCAGGGTTTGTGATGCAAGAGCAGATGCAGAAGAAGGGAATAAAACAGCAGGGGCTTTGGTGCTTTACCCTAACGGGCGATATGGTGTATATGTCGCAACATAAAGTTCGCAACGACACTTCGAGAGTCTCTCTCTTTGACAATGTTCGGAGCGAACCTGTGACCCGAAAAGTTAGTTGATCATTCAAGTAACAGTGAGATTTCTGATGCGGTATAGATGCGAGGACTTAAACACTGGCCTGTATGGAAGGCATATACTGCAGAGTCTCCTTCCCAATTTTCGCCGGCAATGTCTTCGAGAAACTCTATGTCGAGAGGACGGACATTTCCCGAGAAAGGCGGTCAAATAGGTGCTGTGATGGGCTTCTCCTTACCTCCCTCTTTCAAAGGCCAAGCTCCCGCTCCTTGGCAATTAAACACGCCCACAGCCACAATCCCGTTTAACTTGTTCAAGTTCCATATCTTCAGCAAACCAGAGATTGCAAACCCGAAGACTTGTGAGAAGATGTTTGCTTTATGAAGCTGTACTATAGCCGGTTCTACAGTCTTATCCTTTCGGTCTTCTTCTTTGTGAAGCTGAAATTTTTTTACCTTTCGCCGTCCATGACGGGGTCTTTGAACAAGCAGTCTCGAGTGGGCCGGCCAGCACGTCGAGCTCTCAGAACAGACCCATCGGGCAATACCAGCTTTCGGAGGATCTTGAAGTCGTGATTCCCTGGGTTGTCACTATATAATGTGATCATTAGCACAAGAACAGGATATGAACAAAACAAGGGGTTCATTGATATCTTCTGTGTCAGCGTCAGCACCTTACATAGACCGAGCAACCGCCTATTGCTCTCGCTGCAGCGTGGAACCCGGCTGCGTTATGTTTGCTCTGCATTTAACACGCAAAATCAGAAATGAAAATCCGCAATCCTCACCATGAAGCAGGTGAGGCTAGGCGCTAGAGCAATTGTCAATTACACTGTCGAAAACGCAAGAGGAGAAAGCCTACACAAAACATGTCCCAATCTGGAACCACAATCTCTCCAAGAAGAAGACTGTTAAAAGCCACCGAGGCGACATGTAAGGTCTGAAATGTTGGTTCTCGAGGCATGAAATCTTCCGACGCCCTTGCAACCGAACTCTTCTTTGAACTGAACGGCTAATAATTAATTAGAACTTGCATCAAAACTCGCTACTTATACGAACCATGAACCATTGACAAGATCAAGAACCATCCGGCAGACCTGTATATGGACTCCGTGTTATGACACATGCAGCAAATGATATCGTTTTCTTTGAAGTTCCTCGCAATCGATTGCTCGAGCGCTTCTTGATACCGCCTGGTCAACGCAACTCGTCCACCGTATCCTTGTCCTAAGGTTTCCAATATAATCTGAACATCTACCTTCACTCCATCAGCACCACATTCTGCCAAATAGCTATGGAGATCATCATAAAAAGCATGTATCCGCCGAGGGTCTATTAGCCCAACCCCATATTTCTCGAGGCAGTCCACTGCAATATCTCTAAGATTGCTGAGATTTCCATCTGACTGAATCGGGTACACCAATTTCGGGTTGTACTTCTTCAATTTCTCGGACGATGGGAGTGCTCCTCCCCAATAACCGGCCAAAGCGTGCCACACATATACAAATCTGCATGAACGAGCAAATGCTAATAATCTCAAACTACACATTCTAAGTCATCCTCATTAGCAACGGGGCAATATGCCGAATGTGGACTCTTACCTTACTCCATACTCGTCCTTGACAAAATGAATCAAGCCATGCATAACCCCCGACGCGTTATCTGAGACAGGTTTCCTGAACTTACTGTTTTCTTTGATGTCAACTAACCGGACATCGAAACTGAAAGTCATTAACAGAAGAGGATTGTGATGATTCACCAATTAATGCCATTGTCATATCCATCCGTAAAATAAAATAGAAAACCACTAAAAGAAGCAGCTAATGCATACTCTGTAAGATATGGTTCGCCGCCATCGTGAAACTCGTCTAATGTTTCTTGCCACCCATCATCAATGATAAAAGAATTTGGTGAGCAGCCTCCATCTTTGAGACTGCATGAATATAAAACATCAATGATCCTTCAGCCTCCTCTTATGGAGCTTAGTCTCAAGTTATTAACATTACAGCCAAATTACCTTTGAAGGCCCTCTTTGATACCTTCTGGATTGACTTGACGATAGAAAGCATCCCACGTGCACCAACCGAACCAATCCAGATGCACCGGCAACTACTCAAACGAAGGTCGAACTTCGAATAAATAGAAGAAAAACCACGATAGATAACATTGATTTAATACTAGGGGTAAGTGAAAATCTTGTTAACCTTCTTGTTTTCAATGCGGCTAAAGTTGGCTTTGTCCTTCTCCAGGATCCTATCCAAATGCATTTGAATAGTCATCAATGTTGACAGGCCAAACTTCTATTATTCAAAAGAAGAAGATGAAGAACCATGTCTGATTGAGCGTACTCGATCGATTCTTTAAGGAGCTCAAAAGGATTGTGACCCGAGTTTATGAAAACCGTCACCAAGGACTCTGTAGTTTGGACATTTGTATCTCCTGAAACGTTGAAAACATATCGTGGACTCGAGCATAAATAGAAACACTAAGTGTTGCAACTCACTAGATCTCAGATAGTTCGCTGACCACTTTCAACGCAGAACTGGATCCCATTCGCTGAATTCCCTCGCAAACTCGCGCGAAATGCTCCATCCAGAACTGGTAAAATAACAACATACAAGGTACTATCTGAATTTGTATCGCGATCTACTCCATTCTCTAGAGCAGACTTCTCTCTTGCTTCTACAAGAAGCATTTGGGTTTCTGGAGGAATCTCGTCGGCAGAGTCTCCGACTCGGGGCATCATCCACCAGATTTTGGCTCTAGACAAGGACAGGAATCTGCATCCCCTATTATTTCCCAGAATATGTAAATCGTCGTTAGAATCTATAAACAGGACCTAAAAACCTCTTCTCTGAGAAGAAAAATAAATTCCTAGAGGGCCGGTTGAGATTTCACTTGACTAGTTCCAGGCCTAGTACCCCAAGCAATTAAAAGATCAAGAACATGCCAAATGAGCTGATATTACTGCTATAGCAGAGCTTTTCTCTATCTATCGGTAACATTGCATAAACATCAATCATGTACGTTTGAAAAACAAACATTATAACAGAGCATTCTTTCTTTCTACTCCCTAGGAAAAAGTGAAGAGAGGGGACTAACTCAAGAACTCTAAGGGTGAAAACATGCCAGGAGCTCGGAGTTTCCGAGGTTGCGCCGATGAAAGCGGAGCTGAAGCCTAGCGGCTTAACGGTGACGTTTCCGGGGACTCCAGTCAGCACCATCTGGCCTCTCATGATGAGGGAGCCATCTCTGATGCTGGGGGTCGCTGAGATTGTCATGCCTCCACGTCAGAATTGGAAAAATGTCTTCTTGATGTTTGACAAGAGGAAGCTGATCGAGAAAGCAAGTGGGTGGATGATGGGTCCTCTGTTTGTGAAGAGGGAGACCAGAGAAGTTCCTGAACAGCTGAAGCCAAGCACCGCTTGCCGTTTCGTGATTCTAGCAAGTTCGGTCGGTCACTCCATTCAGTTTTCCTAATTTCTTAGTCATTTTCTTCTCTTTTATGAACGATATGTGCTCTTCTGTTAATGGTCCATGAAGAACACCCGCTCTTGCCATCTTGATTCTTGGGTCGCACCCAGAAGAAATTTGCCAATTCCAATGGCACTTAATACTATAAGAGAGACGTGGCACAGCGAACATAATCAGCGCAAGAAAGATATTCTATCATTTGGTCTTGGGTCAATGAGTGATTGGATCTCTAGCTTCAAAATTTTGACCAAAATTCGGTGACGTCGATGCCATCCGTCCTACGTGGCGCGATCCGTGCTGACGCGGACATTTTTAATATTCTCCGTTTTAAAAAAAATTTGGATAATAAAAAAATGAAAATATAATTAAAAATGCAATTCTTTTCAAAAAAAATTATAAAAGAATATCTACATTAGCACGAGTCACGCCAATTAGGACGGTCGGCGTCCACGTCAGCTATTTCGGGGCAAAATTGGCTGGATGGACTCAATTGACACTACAAAAGATGTAGGACTAAATTGATATAATTTAAAGATTTAAGACTGAATTGGCATCAATGTAATAGGTTGAGGACTTTTTTGATACTTTTCCCTGTATTTATCAATTTAGTAAGATTTGGAGATTGCTTTTGAATGCTGTAAATTAGAGCACGCAGCTACAATTGGGTGTATCTTCATGTAATGCGACTCCGATCCTACGTTAATGGAAAAAATAATAATATTACCGCTCGAGGGCCGAAACGATAAAAACGTGCTATTTGAGGTTAAGGCTTTGTTTTTGTTTTTTTAACAGCTAGAAAGAAAAATCGAGTCATGCGACGGAGAGCGCTTGACCAAACGACATGCCCGAGCATATAAATTCATGGATGTGGATAATTTAGTTGCAATTGAAGGGGGCCAATCCCAAGTTCATGAACATATAATTCGCGGCAAAGAGATCATTCATGTGAGCCCGACTCTTCTCCAAGCTCCCCATGTTCTTCGCCACGAGAGTCTCGCGCTGGACAACAACCTCATCTTCTTCCTCAAGAACCTCACCAGTCCCGACATCTTCCCCTTCGGTCGTCGCTTGCACGGGAACCTTCTAAACTTGGGCCACCTCGCCGTCCTCCTGAATTCCTTCTCCTCTTCTTCATCTTCTTCACCGGACCGACCTTCATTCCTCAGTCTTTGATAAGAAACTTCTGCCGTCGAAGGCCATGTCGTGGAAAGGAGGCGCAACTAGGTTCTCTATATATACTCACATAGAAGAGAAGAAGAGAGAAGAGAAGAGTTGATGAATAAATGCATGGCGGTTTGCCTTTTCCTTCAGCCGAAAGCGGATATATCGTCACGCATAACATAGTTTAGTTCTTTAAGAGCAACTAACGTTTGTCCAATGAAGCTGGATTTTGCTGGTGAACATTAACCATCTGCACTAAATAGCGACTCGAGGCGAGAATAAAATGTGATTAAGGATCGAATTATTGAGAGATGACCCACTTCTTGATTTTTTACAGTTTCAACAGCTTAGTGTGAATTTAAATGTTTGAAAGTGGTTGGTGATCAATTGAAGGTGATGAACTTCGGAATCAAAGCCACTGAAATTGGTGTTATTAGTCTAAGTTTTCTCAGCGATTAGCATGACCAAGAGTCAACAGGAGTTTATCTTATTCCACATCGGTCAACATCATGTGATCGAGTTATTGTTAATCTTACGTCCCTCTGGATTATCTTAATCCTTGTCATACCTAGTGCATTTGTTGAGTTACTAAGACAAACAAGGCTTTGTCGTCTTCTTCCTTTTTCTTTTTCTTTTTTGAAATATGGGAATTCTTGTTACTTTAAGAGAAAAAGCCACCAAAAATCTAAATTATAATCACGGTGAGGTGACACATTTACTCTAAATTTTTTTGGTGACACAAAAAAACCCAAACTTATTCCCATGTGCTGTGACATATTTATCCCAAAATTTATACCGGTGTGATACATTTATCCCAATTTGTTTTGTGACACCAAAATCCGAAACTTGTAGGCATGTGACACAACTAAAAAAATAATTCAGGGTAAATGTATCACATGCGTTTAAGTTTGAGGTTTTTGGTGTCACAAAAAATTTGAATAAATGTGTCACCGTACATATAGTTTAGGATTTTTGGTGGTTTTTTCTTTCTTTCTTATTTTAGTCAACACTTTGTGAAAGCAGTTGATGGGTCCGACCAAAAAAGAAAAGAAAAAAGAGAACAATTGATGGGCTTCGAACACTGAATATCCTGTAAGGGCTGGGGTAGTGGTGGCCACAGGCTGATTTGGGCTCGAAATCGGCCCGTGGCATACGGGCCCGGTTCCGATTCTCCCAAATCATGAACCGGCCCGGAATCGCCGGTTTCGAACCGGTGAACTGTGAAAAAAAAAAGGCATAAAAAAAAATATACGAACCGGCGGTTCGGAACCGGAAATGCCAGTTGCGGTTCCCGGTTTTCATGAACCGGAATTGTGGCCACCACTAGGCTTTGGGGGTGGGGGGGGGGGGGGTGTTGGTTTTACACAACCAATCAGAACGGGAAGCTTGAAGACGTTGGGCCTTGACTACCTAGTCAGCCCACTGCTTTGATTCGCGAAGACAGTGGGCCACCTGATCTTGACTAAACTAGGCCGAACGATTCATAATTTCAACGATCAGAGTCCAAATGTCCCACGGAGGTCGATTTGTGCCCGATATGTACTTGAAAAGTGATAAGCTATCAGTTTCAACAATTAAAATACGGATTTTCAAATGGGAATTCAGTTTCCAGATCTTCATCCATCTTAAAGGAAGAGGATTATGGATTTGGATTATGCTGATGGGATGTTCGCAATTGAAAGGCTTTGACTTTGTCTTTCACTTAAATCTGACATCTTCAGTTTGATTCACACTCAGACATATAAAACTCTTAAGATAAGGTCAAATACTAGTTGTATAAGTCATGTATCCTCCAGTTTCTTCATGTATGATTTGAGTTTGACATGATTAAAGAGGGTAACACGGTACTACCAAACGTGAATTGTGTGTAATTAAAAGTAAATGGTAACATCAGAAAGCGATTCGGTCGATCCATGTAAGAAATGTCCCTTTGGCATTAGACAAGGACTTATCCCATTTGACAATTACAATGTCGAATAACATTGGCTTAGAGAGAACAACATGGACACATTTCACGTGAATTCCATTTGGAAAATGTCACTTTGTAGTTTCATTGTCCCCATGTTTCGCTGTCTGGCTAGAGAGCAAGCTAGGGAGTTGAATTTTCGATCTCGTCGAGGATGATGGATTCTCCTCTGCGCCGCATTCACGATTTTGATGCTTGGAAGCACCAAAATGCGCAAAATGAAATCCACAATTCACATTCCATCATAACACCAACCATCCTTTAATAGGCACCTCTTTCGTTCTTGTTTACTAGCTATATCGGCCATAAACTCCTCCGCGTTGTAATTTTCACCTAAGAAATGTGCTTGCTTGATCCCTAAATTCGCGTCATGTTTTCGGTGAAATCCTTGAATTTGCAATTTTTTTCCAATCAAGTTAAGTCCTTGAACTTGTAGGGATTTTTGACAAGCAAGTCATTTCGTCTCTAATTTTCGGCAAATTCGTGCAAGGATATAAATTCAAACTTTCAAGTCGTCATGTTTCCATGTTGAAGTTTACTCCTAGAACGTCGATTCCGCGCGTTGGTTTCGATTTTTTCAGAACCAAGACGGAAGAGGAACTTGATAAGGAAGAATTCTTCAAATTCAAGTATCGGTTGGACAAAGTACAAGTTCATGATCAAATATTAATGGGGCACACATACTTTTTTATGAGATTTTATAGGATCACTGCAAATTATTTTAAAAATTTAAGCCGTTGGATAAATGCATGATTTAACACTTCATTATTTTATCACTTTTCTTGCACGTGATGCCTTTTATTTTTTCATGACGCACCTTATTATAATTGCTATCCCTACATGCTACGATTTTCTTCTTTTTGTCAGAACGACATGCTACAATTGTATAGGCCAAATCTTTCTCTTCTCTTATATTAATAAATGATATTATACCTGGTTACCAATGCCAACTTGGGCACGATCCGACCAAGAGGCCAAAAGCAAGACGCTAAAACTTGTCTTCGTATTTAGACATATTCCATCTCCAGCAGCCAATAAAAAACAAAGCAATTCCCCTTTTTGAATAAAAAGTTTGGTTTGTGGAGAGAGAGAGAGAGAGAGAGAGATAAAAGATTTTTGTGACCATTATTGGCTCATTGACCTTCATATATCGCTCCTAGTCATTGAAAACTATAAAGCGTCGACAGTCTAGATCCGCTAGATCTTCCTACTTTGCAGACCCCAAAAATCAATTAACCATAAGTTAATATTGGCCTGACCCACCAAATAATTTGCCCATTAATCTAGAATCTACACACACACACACATATATGTTATGCCTAAACTAAACATGAAAAATCGATTCATTTTTCGCATTTGCCAAGAGAAACATAGGACATTGTGGTTCATTTGTTAATACAGAAAAAAGGCTACAATTTCACATATGAAAATGAAATGAGGATATACTTCTCCCATTAACGTTAGCCAAAAACAAAAAAAAACAAAAACAAAAAAGAGGAATTAGAAAGTTATAATATGTACTAAACTAGATCGATGATTCCACTCCTTGGAAAATAAAGAAAAAAGGGATGAAACAAGAAATAAAAATTGAGTATTCTTTCCTTCATATAGAACATTACTAGTAGCATGAATTTAAACTAAAGCTATAATACATGTACAAAACTTAGATCGAAACCATGATCGAAGAGAGATCTAAATATGTATTACAATGATATTTAGATGAAGTGAAATATTCACATATATAATGTTATGAATGCTAAAAATATATATAGAATTGCAATATGTAAAGATAAGCTATAATTACAACTAATTTAAATTGGAATTCGTGTATAGTGTATATACCATGTGGAGGGATCATATTAAAAAGATGAGAAGCTCCATTGTATTCTCAATAACTTATAAAACGAATTTTAGTTCGATACAACAATGTTAAGGTTGACTTGCTTTTGTCATTTTTAATTTCTCGTAAAGACCGATGAGGATTGATTAAGACTTTTGATTTCTCGCGATCACGGATGGGGATTGATTAAGATGTTTGTGGTTTTAAAAGAAGCGACCGTGTGCTTATCGTGATCAGCCTCGTCCTATAAAAGCAAGCCGCATTTAGAGGCGATAGAGAAGGGAGCCTACACAAGCTGTGAATCGATAGAATCAATATTTTATAATCCGTACTTATAGTTTCTTGTGATGACCGATGAGAATTGATTAAGACTTTTGATTTCTCGTGATCACGGATGTGGATTTATTAAGATGTGTGTGGTTTTAAAAGAAGCGACTATATGCTTATCGTGATTGGCCTCGTCCTATGAAAGCAAGCCGTCAAAAAAGCACATGCATTTAGAGGCGATAGAGAAGGAAGCATGCATAAGCTGTGAAACGATAAAATCGATAATCACTAACATTTCTTTGGGTCTATTAGATCTTAAATCATGAATCTCGTCTAAGAGTACTTTGTAGATACTAAATTAAGTAGCCAAAAAAAAAAAAATCTGTTAATTGGAATAAGTTTTTGTTTTTGGGTTGAATGTTAATTGAAATAAGTTGGACAACCCTTTGGTCTAAAATAATAGAAAAATCATAGGATTTCTCGAGTTGTTTCGCGCGTACTTTCGTTGCGTAGTTGGTGGGCTAAACTTGCACCTCTCTTTCTTGGCCTCGCCCTTAAACAAAGGCTGCGCTTTCTCTTCTCTTTCTCTCCATCATCCACATCTCTCTCTGCCTCTGCAAATGGAGTCTGCTGCAACCATGGCCACGAGAATGGCTCCCTCACCTTCCTCCTCCTACTTGTCGTTCTCTCCCCACCCTGGCCCTAGCCCTAACACCAAAATCCTCCCCCTGAACGGCTTCTTCCTCGGCCCCCGCAAAATCAAGAGGCAGCTCGTCTCCAGATCGCCCCGGTGCATTCAGTCTCTGAATCCCGACCCGGACAAGACCCCTGCTTCCTGTTTCTCCTGCTCCGCCGTCGCCTTCTCTCCCTCGCAGACCGCCGATCTCGTGCCCTGTAAGCTCCAGTCTTTGGTCTCCGAGTTTCGGTCTCTGTCGGAGCCGATTGATAGAGTGAAGCGGTTGTTGCACTATGCCAGCCATCTTCCGAAGCTTCCCGACTCGGCCCGAGCCGACTCCAACCGAGTCATGGGCTGTACCGCTCAGGTTTGGTTCATTAGTTTTTGCCTTAACGTGCTATTTCTGTCGGGATGCCTTCTTGAACTTGTCACCGAGAGATTATGCAGAAGGACTCATTTTTCTGTTACCTACCTGACTGTGCGATCAATCTATCGAATCAGTTTTTGCTGATCGTCACGTTTCATTGGAAATTCATCTGCAGTATATCAACTGCAAGGAGGCATGTCAATTTGTTGTCAAATTTGAAATGAAGATAGGATTTTTGCGACTTTTAGTATAGACATACTGCGGAGTTTAACTGGGTGGTCTGTAACATTGTAAAAAGTTGGATTATGGAAGTTGGAGGATGACAAGAAAAAAGGGTCTTTTTTTGTAGGTTTTCTGTTATTAAGCCCCAAAAGTATTGAGCGGGATGACCAGATTTTGCTTCATTGTAAATTTCAAGTGTTATTGTTTGCGAATCTGATTTGCCCCATATCATTTTCGTTATACCATTATAACTGCGCAGGTGTGGTTGGAGGTGAAATTGGAAGCAGATGGTAGAATGAGATTTGCGGCCGATAGTGATTCAGAGATCACGAGAGGATTCTGTTCGTGTTTGATCTCATTATTAGATGGGGCTGCAGCTGAGGAGGTTTTGGAGTTGAAAACAGAGGATTTGGCAGCACTAAATGTAGGGATCCCAGGGGCTGAACGCTCCCGTGTTAATACGTGGCATAATGTGCTGATTAGCATGCAAAAGAGGACTAAGGCCTTAATTGCAGAGCGAGAGGGGAAGGCACCATTCGATCCGTTCCCCTCTTTGATAGTGAATGCGGACGGTATTCAAGCAAAGGGAAGCTATGCTGAAGCTCAGGTTAGCAATATGCCTAGTGCACAGTCTTGTGTTTATTAGGAGCTTTTATTTGAAAAAATAACATTTATAGTTCCCATGTTAATATATGAGCTTTTGCTTGCCTCACCATCTTCCAGTGCTGCTAAACTAAGAGAAACCATTTTATGCTTGCGGAGTTGAGCCGAGATTTTTAGATTGTTTATAGCAGACTGTAAGCCTAGCTGGATAAGGGATATGTGCTGGGCATATAAGAAATACAGAGTGTTTTCTTTTCATGTTTCCTTTCTTAGCTTTCATATGTTGAAAATCCAAAGAAAATGTTGAAATGCCCTGGCGCCTTGTTTGCTAGACAACTCCATCAAACTTGTTTAGTATATCAAGGAAAGTACCTCATATGTAGGGTTTTTCGGATGGAACATGTAAAAGCAAGGATAGCGTGGGTTTGTTTTACGTGCATTCTTTTATTGTTCGATTTATTACCTTCATGAAGGTCATGTTATCCCATCTCAAACTCTAAACTGGTGGGCTTGGCATGATATGTTACCTGGCCTCGACGAATAAGAACCTGAGCTTCCTAATAGTTTAATTGCAGGTGAGATATTTGTCTCCTGATGAGTTTAAGGTGAAAGAACTTGTCAATGTGCTTAAGGAGAAGAAAATTGGTGTTGTTGCACATTTTTACATGGACCCTGAAGTCCAAGGCGTCCTAACAGCTGCACAGAAGCAGTGGCCTCATATCCATATATCTGATTCCTTGGTGATGGCAGATTCTGCAGTGAAGATGGCAAAATCTGGATGCCAGTTCATAACTGTTCTGGGAGTAGATTTCATGTCGGAAAATGTTCGTGCCATACTCGATCAAGCTGGCTTTGCAGAGGTAAACTCTAAGCATAAACAATGGTTTTTCATTTATAGATATCATGTGTGAAATATACTCGATCAAGCCAGCTTTGCAGAGGTAAACTCGATCAAGGTGGTCTAAGGATGGTTTATCAGAAGAAAAGTTAAAAAGTAGAAGTGCAAACTTTTGTATGAATTAGTCAAATGGATGATGAACTCATGTTTAAATTTTTCAGGGACACCTGACAGATGATTCATGAATTTTTCTTCTTACGTACAAATATGCAGGTTGGCGTGTACAGGATGTCAAATGAACGTATCAGCTGTTCATTAGCAGATGCTGCTTCCTCTCCTGCTTACACACATTATTTGGAGGGAGCTTCTCAGTCTCCACCATCTTTGCACGTTGTCTACATTAATACTTCCCTGGAAACAAAGGCTTATGCCCATGAGCTTGTGCCCACAATTACATGTACTTCCTCAAATGTTGTTCAAACTATTCTGCAGGTTTGTTGCACGAAGGAGTTTTCTGCATTTGGCCTCACTGGACTCTGCATTTTCTCATTCTAAACTTTTTCTCTCAGGCTTTTACTCAAGTGCCAGATTTGACTGTTTGGTACGGACCCGATTCTTATATGGGTGCAAATATTAAGGAGTTGTTCCAGCAGATGACTATGATGACGGATGAGGAAATTCATGAAATCCACCCAGGACACAGTAGATCATCAATTAGGTCTTTGCTGCCTCGCCTGCACTTTTACCAGGTCCTCTTCTTTATGAATCTTATAACTCGTCCAACTCTGAATATTTCAGCCAACACATAAGTATGGCTACATATTACTGCCATGCCTATGGCTACATATTACTGTCATGCCTTGCTGTGTGGCATAAGCTTTTCATCTCTTTTTGGTTTTCCTCATGCGTGGCACGTACTTTTTGCAAGTTTTCTCTCTGATCAAAGGTTATTTACTTATAGTCTGGATGGGTGATATTTTTGGGAACAATGTTTTGAAAGCACCTGATTTGCTGGAGAATATATCTATCGTAGTGAAGATTTTGGTTGGTATCTGCATTAATACATCTTGACAGTCATGGTCTCTATGCATATGTGTGTGTGTGTGTGTGTATAAATCTGCAAGTCTTTTGAAGTGTGACCATCTCAAATCTTTTCCCTAACAGGATGGAACATGCATCGTACATCACCTTTTTGGACATGAAGTTGTGGAGAAGATAAATGAAATGTATTGTGATGCTTTCCTGACTGCTCATTTTGAGGTCCCTGGGGAAATGTTCTCTCTTGCAATGGAAGCGAAGAAAAGAGGAATGGGGGTAGTTGGTTCCACCCAAAGTATATTGGATTTCATTAAGCAGAGGGTTCAGGATGCCTTGGATAGAAAGGTCAATGACCACCTTCAATTTGTCTTGGGAACAGAATCGGGAATGGTGACTTCAATTGTTGCAGCTGTTCGGAATCTCTTGGCTTCTGTAGAGTCTTCTGCAGGGGAACCAAAGATTAACGTGGAGATTGTTTTTCCAGTATCTTCAGAATCAATGACTGGAACATCAACAAATGCATCCGCTCCCACGAGTTCAGTCAAAATGGGTGATGTCGTGTTACCTGTCATTCCTGGAGTTGCAAGCGGAGAAGGCTGTTCTATACATGGTGGTTGTGCATCTTGTCCATATATGAAGGTCCGTTTTAGCTTCTATGGTAATTGTCATAGTTTTTAGGCTGAAGTCCTTTAAGGTTTACTATTGCGAGCAGCTTGTTGGCCGCCTGATGCATGCTGTGTATGTTATTAAAAACTAGGTTCATGCAGATCTGAGATGTTACCCGCAACACTATGTCCATATAGGACCAGCAATAGAATTATATGTTGACGAGAAAATAATGATTCAGTTTGTTCTAAGGGTCCAAAATGGAGCTTTTTTTTTTTTTTGCATGTGATCAGTTAGTGATTTAAGGAAACACTTGGTAGTGAGCGGGTAATTTATGTCACGTGCTAGATGTAGTTTAGTGACGGTCTTTCAGTTTGCATCCACTTTTCTAGTAGGGCAACTTTTATCTTCTTCGCTATTTTCGTAGCTTGGGCATTCTCACGTGCGTGATTTTTCCTGCCCATGCCAATATACTACATTTGTACACGCCTATTAGAGTTTCTGAGCTTTTCATGATCCTTTCTGTTATTTTGGTTATCATGTCCGGCTTGTATTTTGGTCATACTGGGGAGAACCGGAGCTGCCATCACCGAGAGCTGTTCTTTTTAGATATGAACATAGTTTGATCTGGACGAGCAATTTGCTTAGTGGCTCAGCCGCCCATATTTTAGTTATGTACATGGATCATGGGTATTTTGATTTGGTGCTTTAAAAGGTTCAGAGTTGATGTTCTGCGAGATTTATGACTGTGGAACTTACATGACTTGTTTTTGTCCTGCAGATGAATTCTCTGACCTCACTTTTTAATGTTTGCCACAACTTGCCGGATGATAAGAATGCCCTTTCAGCCTTTAGGGCGGATCGATTCAAGTCACGAACACCTCATGGGAAGGCAATTGCAGAAGTTGGATGTGAGCCGATTTTGCACATGAGACATTTCCAGGTTAATATTCTGTCCGGGTTGATCAACCTTTCGCTTTAGCTGTCTCAAACATATTGGCTAAGTACTTTCCATCCACAGGCTACAAAGAAACTGCCCGAGGAGCTTGTCTATCAAATACTTCATCCTAACAGCAATGGCATGCCGGCATCGTGAGATTAGGAAGGCCATGATTTGGAGAACTCTGGTGTCCCTGCCCAGTGGATGTCTCGGAACGGGACAATACGGTGAACTTAAGAAGCAGGCAGAGATGGATACTGGATTAGAGCCGGTGGCTTATTCAGTTGGAAGTTTTGTCTAAACTCTATGCTGGGGAGGATGCTGCTAGAATTTTGGTTTTTCTTGGATTACACAAAGCGCTCTCTCTCTCGAGAGAGAGAGAGAGAGAGAGCGCGACTCAATATAGATTAGGGTTAGTGATGGCCGTGATTGACGCGATTCGTGAATAATTACAGTTTGTAACAAAACAGGCTTTTGCTTTTCAGGATAACAGATAGGGGGGACAAATGCCAAAGGATGAAGATTTGATTAATCTTGGGAAGAAGCTCTCCAGTTTAGCTTTAAGCTGTGGCTTTGGCCCGATTACATGATCTAACTCGAATTTGATCTGGTTTGTTCCCCCCACCAAAAAATAAATGAAATGAAATGAAGTGGCGCTCAAAATTCACATGATCCATTTCATGCACGTGGAGTTTTTCTTACGAAGGATATTGAGGTGATTTGTGCCGTGCCGTGCAATCTCGAGGTACGGGTTAAACCGGTAAAAACTGTAAAAACGATATGCAACGGCCCTGATACAGCATCGACGGTTTTTTTGTGGACTCGGATATTGTATGGGATTAGAAGGATTTCCTTTTCCTAGGTTCAAGATTTATCAATCCTACGATATTTCAAATTGAATTGTCCACGTAGTTTGAAATCCAATTGTTTTGTTTCAAACCACATTTTATTCATGATATGTGTCTTGTCAATATTTAGTCAATATCGAAACAAAAACAACTCATTTGATGAGATTTTAAATCTTCAACGAAAAAAAAAAGAGATTTTATATCATATCTTTATATTTTAATAGCCAACTAGTAAAAGTAATTAACAAGCCTCATTCTCTTAGCAAGTTTATAATCTTAAATACACACACATATGTATATATATAAAGGAGGAGAAAAAGTGACTTGTACAGAAGTTACTGGTCTATCGCCCTTTGCTAATCAAACCCTTCCATTTCCCCAAACTAAAAACTATGCACTAGTAGAAATCAAAATACGTCCTGCGAAGCATATAAACATGATATACAAACCCTTTATCTATGTTCTGCAAGTACTAAACTAGTCTTAATGCCCTCCAGACCAATAACAATAAATAATAATAATTATTATATCAATAATGAATGCCCTAAGCTAAACTTGAAGCAATTTTGATTCCATTTGGGAAGGGCTTTCCCAAGGGGCTTTGGGCGTCCAAAACCCCTTGGGCCAAATGTTGGGTGTTTTTGGAATTTTATTTCAAATGGTCTTGAGGATAAGTAAGCCTTGGGAAGGCTGAAAGCCCAAGGCAGGTCTTGAGGTGCCTTGGGCTTTTAGTTTTCTCGGCATGCTAGTCCCTAGGGTTAGCAACAAAAAAAAAAAAAAAAAATCTTCCAAAACTATTCTCATCAATTTTTTGGTTTTCCAATTTTTCCCTCAAGTTAACTGTTCATCTTCTTTGTTTGAGTTCAGCCGGTGAGGAGCTAGCGACGGGCTGGCGACGGTCGCCTTGGATCGTTTGACCCTCGCGATCCCTTGCGAAGGTCGCTGGACCCTAGCGAGGGCCGTCTGGGTCGCGTGACCCTTGCCTGTGGTCATCGGCGCCAGATTTGGGTCGCTTGCAGCCTAAGCCCTTCGCTGTCTCCGGCAAAGGGTTTTCCTTTTTTTTTTTAATTAAAAAAAAGAAAAGTCCTTTACAAAAATAATTTTTCGAAATACTATTTTACCCAAAGTTACTTTACAATGAGCTTTTAAATTACAATTTAACAAACACACTTGGCATTTTGGAAAACTCCTTTAACTCAAAGTCCTTTGCTTTTTCCCAAAGGCTTTCACCAAAAGTCCAATCAAACGCAACCTATGTAATATACCATGATCTTTCATGTATAGTCAACGATAAAGATTTAGGGCCTGTATGGTAACCATTCTCATTCTCTGATTCTGTTCTCCGAAACAGTAAAGAATGAGAATCATGTTTGGTAATGCAAATAATTCTGATTCTAATTCTGTTCCCAGAATCAGTTTTAGAGAATCAGAATTAATTTTAGAGCAAAATCCAGAACAAAAAAAAGTTAGTTCTGGAAAAAAGAATCACTTTTGAAAATCACAAAACAGAATGAAGTCTCACATCTCTCACTTTTCCCTTTCAGTTCTCTCGTCACTTTTCTCTCAACCTAATAAAAATAAAATAAAATAAAAATAAAAAAATTCAAAAATATTGGAAATTTTTTAAAAAATCATAAAAAATTTAGGAAATCCTTAAAAATAGAAGAAGCTTAGATTAGGCTAGTTTGACATCATTTTCATAAATTTGGGCCTAAATTTCCTAGATTTCACTCTTCTGCAAAAAAATGTCGCGGAAGATGAGGGCATCCAACATGAAAATGATAACATATATACTCGTAGCCGTACGTTACAAAATGTGACCATCTGCATGTGGAGCTGGAACTAAACACCCACTTGGATTTAGGACAGAAGTTGCAAAATGATAGTGAAGGACTTGTACTTTGTATTAAGGAGGATAATTTGGTTTTTTTTTTAGTGGATAATTTGGTTATCCAGCTGCTATGTTTGTATGTATTTTGGACAAAGCAACATTTAAAGAAAAAAAATGAGTTCTTAATATGGGAACTATCTCATACTTCAATCGAACTTCAAACGTCATGTATTAAAATTTGTGTTTCATTTATGACATGCTAAAAAAATAATGTATTTTAAATTATTTTAATGTGCATTGAAAATTAGTCTTCAATTTAGGATGAAATTTTACAAAGTAACTACATAATTATTTGACTTAAATGAAAAAAAAATTAGGAAGAGAAACAGTTTTTCGAAACAGAAATTTTGGGCAGTTATCAAACGCGTTCTGATTCTCTAAAACTCATCTAGGAACAGAATCAGAAAAAGTCATTTTAATCAGAATCAGTTTTCCGGAACAGAATGGTTACCATACGCAGCCTTAGCGTCCAGGGTCCCCTCTACGTACTCCTATTTATGTGTGATGCCTAATGACGTACGATTCCTCGAAAAGTCTTCATAATTCAGTTTCTAAATCTAAGCTAGAACGTACTTGAAGGGACCATACTTGTCCAAACTATTAATTGATAGTAGTTCCAAAAGTGTTACAAATAATAAAGTTATCAAGAGACGAGTCTTTGATTAAGTAGTAATTTAGCTCAATTAGTAGAAGGGAAATGAACAATTTTGCTCAATTTATTAACTTAATAATGATTCACTTCAAATCCACCTAGCAAATTTGAAAAACAAAATTTAATTCCCGAGTAAAAAATTAATGGACTCACAGGCGGTGGGAGGTGGGATTTTGATTTCCCAATTTGTTTGGTTTCCTTAGGAAAATATGGGGTCAAGACTGCAACGTTACTCTTGTAGTCAGCTAAGCTTTTTCCTTTTTAACTGCAAAAGATTCCATAATTTAAATGATTGTGCCAGCATAACAGTTTTTGGGCGACTATGACAATAACAGTACGTTGTGAGCCACAAATTCTTAAAAGAGTGGACTTTACAATAATTTTAATTATTAATTATTTATTTTTTGTGGCCCAAAATAGACTATTAGCATAACAGTCACCCAAAGACCGTTACGTAATCAATTTCTTATTTTAAATTGCCAATCAAAGTTTTGACTTCTACCTTAACCGGTACATGACTTTAGAATCTATACACTTAAGATGAACTTCCTCGTCGCTAATAGAAAAATCCCACAATTGGACAACCTAGCAAGATGAATTCATCTTGGACGTCCATGTAGTACACTTAAAAGGGTATTTGGTATAATTTCTTTCCAACAGCCATAGCCGTGAGAATATTGGAAAACGCCTCAAATTATATAGCACCCCGTAATTATAGTGCCCTATGATTATTTTTAGGAAGTCGTTCCACAAAAATTTAAGATGCCGATGTACATCAACAAATTGTACCGTGTGATTCGTTGGTATGTAGAATGTAATTACAACAGTAATGAATTATCTTTTTACTGTTGATACTGAGTCATTCGTGATGTTTATATTCGAGCGATGCTAGATATATTAATTGTCAGTATCCAGAATTCATATATCAAGTCATGTTGGAGACTGTAATTGAGCATTTAAATAAGAGGGGCATATCTAATAATATATACCCGATAGCAACCAGCCATCACTTATTAAATATATAACTTTTATAGGTCCGCCTAACTAAGAAACTTAGCATTTCTCTTCCTATATAAGTCGCTCCTCCACTCAACCCTCCATGCACTCCACTCAACCATAAACACAGAAAAAATAAATTTCCACCGGTGAAAGCAAAAATTAAGTCCGTTTGGAAGGCATTAGCAAGATCATGATGAGCAGCTTCTTCTTGCTAGGGCTATTCCTCGTAGTCCCAACAACTGCTGCGCATACCAACACCACCAACGCGGCCTGCACCGCAGTGGATGCCAACATATCCGCCTGTGTCGATCGCTTCGGTGTCGGTGGTGGCGTCGGGATCGGGAAGGGCGCTACGCCACCCAGAGGTTGCTGCACGGGCCTGCAGCAGATTAAAGCCATCGAGGCCGAGCTTGGGGCCCAGACAACTTGCTGATGCCTCCGACGGAACGGAATCTTCAGCAGTCCTCTGGACATCAGCGGCAATGCAGCGATCCTGGATGGTCTCCTAGCTAGTTGCGCTGTTGTGGTCGGTATCGATATCTCTATCGATCTCGGCTGTCTTGGTATCTGAAGAAGAGGAAGAGCCATCCATATAGCTGAATATATATATATACCACAATAATGCAAGCATCGTAGTATCTTGTTTTCAGGAGTAAATAAAGAAAATGATACAGCTGGTTTGGATGATGCAAACCAGCTGCAGAACGCATGAAATTAGCTATGACCAACGGTGGACTCTTGAAATGATGCTTGAAATGTAATAATCGCATACGATCTACACGAAGAATAATTGGGTGCTCTTGAGGATGTTGATTTAAGTCGCGTGCTTTCGTCTTGATCAGCTCATGCCCTGTCTGCTTGAAGAGCTATATAATTAGAACATAATTTTTATGATACTTCCTCTATAAAGATGAAGAAATGGTTTTCCTGGTTTATTTGGTTCGAAAGCTGGATACAGCCTTCCTGCAATACAAAGAAGACAGCGAATTAGAAGCGGATTACTCAATATCGAGGTTGTTCATTACTAAACTATTCTTGCAAGTACTAAACTAGTTTTATTTAAATAATGAATTCCCTAAGCTAAACTTGAAGCAATTTCCGTGGGACACTATGTAATATACCGTGATCTTTCATGTATGGAAAATTACCAAAAAAATCTTAAATCTATTGCAATTGTATCAATTCAGTTTAAACTTTTTTTTTTTTGCCAATTGAGTCCTAAATATTTTGTACTTGTGCCTGTTCAGTCCATCCGGCTAATTTTGATTGAAAATCTCTGACGAGGAGCGAAATTTTGTTAATAATATTTTAATTATATTTCGATTTTTATTAACTTTTTTCTCTTTCATTTTTTTTTTCTTTTCCTTCCTTCTTCTTTTTTTTTTTTTTTTGTGGAGATGTGGCCGGCGAGGGTCGCCAAAGCTCCCTGGCCGTGGGCGAAGGCGGCCTAGCCTACGATTGGCAAGGCCATGGCCGTCATGCTCGCGGCCAACGAGGCCCTAGCGAGGCCATGGCCTCTCTATCTCGGGCTAGGCCCCCTTCGCCTGCGACCGGAGAGGCCATGGCGAGGCTGTCCTCCCCCAAGGCTGAGATGGCCTCGCCCACTTCTAGGTGAGGCCGGGTGAGGGTTTCACGGCCCGCGCCCAGTGGCTAGCGTGCTCCGGCGACCCCCATCGGCTACATTCCCTACAAAAAGAAAAGAAAAGAAGGAAGGTAAAGACAAAAAAAAAAGGAAAAATAAATAAATTAATAAAGCATGGAAAAAATATTAAATTATTTCAACTTGTCCATGTTAGCGGCGGTCACCCCATGTCATTGATTTTCAATTAAAATTGGCCGGATGGATTGAATTGGCACAAGCACAAAAGGTTTATGACTCAATTTGCCCAAAAAAAAAAAAGATTTAAGATTGAATTGGCACAATTGCAATATGTTTAGGACTTTTTTGGTGATTTTTCCCTTTCATATATAGTCAACAATAAAAATTGAGGGTCAAGGGTCCCCTCTAAGTACCCCTATTTATGTGAGATACCTAATAACGTATGATTCTTTGAAAAGTCTTCATAGTTCAGTTCCTAAGGGACCGTCGTAATCGTGGATTAGTGTACAATATTGACAAGAAGCAAACCCTAGCTCTGATACCATGTTAGAAAAAGAAAAGATCTAGAAAATTGAGCTGTTGTTGTATTGAGGCACAAAGCCATAATAAATAGGTACAATAAGCTTAATCTATGAGGAAACAATCCTAGAGAATAAACAACAATAATTCTAGAATATATGCAGAATCAATAAAATATCCTAACACATATGATGTATACGAGAATAATAAGGTGCTGCCGAGGATGTTTGATTTAAGTCACGTACTTTCGTCTTGATCAGCTCATGCCATGTCTGCTTGAAGACGGCGAGTGCATGCATGCATGCATGCGTCTGTTCGAATGTGCATAATGGAAGAAAAAGATTCGTTGATACTCGAATTCTTAATGAAATGGTTTTCCTGGTTTATTTGGTTGGAAAGCTTGATACCGGCTTCATACAATACAAAGAAGACAGTAAATTAGAGGCGAGATTACTCAATACTCAATAGCGAGGTTGATCATGGAAGAGTAGTGTGCAACTAAACCATTCTTGAAAGTGAAATTACTTGACAAGGAAACAAAACATACCTTGAAACGGTAAGCATCCGCGCACAAAAAATAATGGGCAAGGCACTTAAATGAAGTTAAGTATTTTCATATAATAGCTAATAAATCTAATGTGTTGATGAGGAAAAAAATGTTGGTTAGAAATTAAAAGAAAGTCTTTTTCCAAAGATGAAGAAGTTATTAATTTCAAAAAAAGAAAATCAAATTAACGTGGGTAACTAATTCAAATAAGAGTTCATAACACAAAACAAGTAGAAAATAGAATCGAGAAAAGGGTTGTAAAGTTTGTAAGCGACTCAAATGAGGGTTAGTGACCCAAAACTAGCTACTTGGTAGCTTAATTTGAGAAAAGTTAGTTAGTCACACAAAAAGGGTTGCTTATTTTATAAAATAGTTGGCAACGTTACCACATTGATAAACAAAAAGATAACTAAAAACCGGCAAATAAGAGAATTTCTTTATTAGAGATAACAAAAGTAATAATCTAAAAAAGAAGGAGAAAGTACCAAAAATTCCTAAGCCTATTTCGTATGCCAATTCAATCCTCAACCTTTTAATTTAGCAAATTTAATCTTAAACCTTTTGACGATTTTCCTATAATGTCCATTCGGACAACTTTGGCAGGAAATCGCTTATGTGAAAATTCTTAGCAATTCTTTTTAACAAGGAAACAAAACATGCTAAAAATTTGAAAGTATGCACACCCAACAATAATTGGAGAGTGTTAAATAAATAAGGTGTTTTTTTTTGTATCAGAGATAGGAGAATTTGTTAATTTGAAAAAAAAAAAAACACATTAGCATTGGTAATAAACTAAAATGGGAGTTAATAACACAAAATTTGTAGATAACTTAATCATAAAAAGGATTGGTAAGTTAGTGAGCAACTCAAATGAAGGTTGGTAAATAGAATAGCTAGCCGGTAACATAATCAAAGAAAATTAGTTAGTCACACATAAAAGGTGGTTAATTTCATAAAATAATTGGAAAAATTAATGCATTGATATAAAAAGATAATTAGGAGTTGGTTAAATAATATAAGTTTCTTTGTTAGAGATAAAAAAATTTATTATTTAAAAAAGGTAAATGGACATCGGCAACTGATTCAATAAGAGTTGGTGACGCAAAACTAGTTGATAACTTAATCGAAGAAAAATTGATAATTACTCTGATTGAAGTTGGTCATTTCCAATATGGGTTGGTAAATTAATAAAGCTGGTAAAAAGTAAGGCAAATAAAAACAATGGTAACTCAATAAAACGTTAGTAAATTTAATAAGAAAAAAAGTTTGGTAAGTAACTGAAATGAGAGTTGGTAACTTGAAGCTAGTAGATAACTTAATCGGAGAAAAGCTAGTAAATCACACAAGTGAAGATCGGTAATTCATACAATAGTAGAAAAATTAAAGCCGTGTTAAGTTGGTAACTAAAATGTGCTAAAAGATAAAAAGAAGTTCCCCTTCTTCTTGTGCCATAGACAAAGAAGTTGATGATCTGAAAACAGAAATCAAATGAATATTGAAAATTAACTCAAATAAGAGTTGATGACGCAAAAATCAGTTGGTAATTTACTCAAAAGAAATGTTAGTAATCACCCTAGTTAAGATTAGTAAACTTCTACGGAGAAAAGTAGGTGATTAAACAATATCATAAATAGTTTCTCACTCGGAAGGAGATTCCCACGGTAGACGCACATGCATAATTTGCTATTAGAATACGTCTAAATGTTAAAAATTACATTACTATAAAACAGCTGATATCAACTATACAAAACTGAAGGATAGTACAAGTGCCTTCCGAGTACATCCACAAGGAGCCGCCGTCCCTAAATCTAAAACGAGCCGGCCATTATTGTGTTTCATTACGCGGTTCTCTTCCCTCTCCTGTCCTTTGCTTGATATTACCAATGTCTCATGCCCCTTAAACCCCCATTGCCTTCTCGTGTCCTCAGCCAAAACACAATCTCTGTCTCTCTCTCTGTCTCTCTGTCTCTCTCTCTCTCTGGGTTTGTGTTTGTCTGTGAAGTCCTTTCCTTGATCATGATGGAGAGAAGAGTAACGAGCAGAGACCTTGCGAGAGATCCGAACAAACTAAGCTCCTCCTTGATCTTGCAAAAGAAACTGACCGACAGCAGGCGACCAGCTGAGATCACCAAGCCTGAGCCAGCCCCCGACCTCACGGACTTCATGAACGACATGTTCTTCGGCACTGTCAGCACCGAGAGGAAGGCGTATAATCTGAGCGGGAACCTGGGGAATGATCGAGATTATGAGGAGGACGATTTCGACAGCAGCACCAGGAGCAATAGCAGCAGGTTGACTCAGGCATGGCTAGAAGAGGCCAGGCAGATGGTGGCCACTTCGCCGGGGAGGAGCGAATCGCCCTCCCGGCTTGTGGGGTCGCCGAGGTTCGCGGCGGCGGCTCAGGGCAGGCTCTCTTTGTCTTCCAAGATTGAAAGAAGAGACCCCCTCTCTAGATCTGCTAGGAGGTAGGTGTGTTTGAAACTTTGAAAAATGATGAACCCTCCATGTCCCAGTTTTCATGCATGGTCATACTCAAACCATGAACTTTACATCATCTACGAGCCTATAAACTAAAATAGAAGTCAACAAGTCTCGGGGCCATCTGATCAATGGTCGTGAGGTATATATTGAGATCTTCTGTTGAAATCTACTGACAAATAATCAATGTGATCAGTGTCCATTTGGCATAAGAACACGTGAGACCTCTGCAGAAGTAAGCTTCTTACTTCTTAGTTTGGAGTTGGACATCCAATTGACTTTCTCAAAATTTGATTGTGATTATCTTAACTTTTAATAGTACTCAATTTATACATAATTCTTGCAAATATGATGAGTTGGCAATTGTAATTTATGTTACTGTACATCCAAGGGTCAATAGCCAGGTTAGTCTCCAAAAAAAATTCAGTAAAAACAATTCTAAATTATTTATAAAACGATTCGACATACTTATGTTTACATTTTAAAATGAGCAATATTATATATGATGCAAATCAGTATATAATATTAGTTTGCACGTTATTAATTTAGTGGATGACGCAATGTG
Organism: Lenwebbia sp. NSW1173648; assembly: GCA_029784005.1. NCBI lineage: Eukaryota > Viridiplantae > Streptophyta > Magnoliopsida > Myrtales > Myrtaceae > Lenwebbia > Lenwebbia sp. NSW1173648. The sequence continues at coordinate 1,439,454 of JARCGZ010000002.1, forward strand.
ATTTCATTGGATGGATATTTTAAGGCAATAATTTAGTGGTAAGAGATTGCATCTGAAAAATATTACAGTACTAGACTTAAAAAAAAAAACAAAAGAATTGCTCATGACAAGTATAGTACATTAAATTGACATTTTCAAGCTGTTTATAGATCGAACGTGCTACCATAAAACTGAAAGTTCTTTACATATGTGATAATTCGTATGATGTTCTTTTTTATCTTTTAAAATGTAATAAAGGAGCAACAGAATGGTTATAAAATGTCAATATGATATAGAGAACCATTTTTCTCCTTTTAGCTAATCGAATCATTATTGATATTTGAATTGTGTGATTTTTCAAAAAAGAGTGCATACCGTATATGTTTTTGTCACCTAATTACTTTTAAAAAGAAGATAAAAATATAAAGTTGCCCGCAAAAAAATATAAAATATTATAGCATTTCTTTCTTATTAAATCAAACTGCGTGATAGCCATGTAATCTTCATTTGTGGTAAAATTGTTCATTTTTAGCGCGGAAAATCATAATTTTTGACAAAAATATGTTGAACTTACTCTTTGCATATAGAGTTTTGCTAAGCTTGAAATATGTAAATAGAATTTGTTGTGATTGTAAGGCTTAAACTCTATTTGAATGTTAATTTTTTATTTATTATTTATTAGACTTTCACGAGGTCGCATGTTTCAGTATTTCTTACATAACGTGAGGGTTAACTGTCAACTGTCAACTGTCAAGTCTGGACACTACGAACAGTGAGTCCGACTGATTCTCGCTCTCCTCTGCTAGCAGGCACAGAGCCGTGGACAGCTTCAGCGGCGAAATTCTCTCCAAATCCGTCAGGCACGGCCGTAACCGATCGGAGACCCTCGATACTCCGCCGGACTCTCCGACGGAGCCATCCTCTCCCGCTGAATCCGTCCACAAGTGGTTCTCCAACATCCTCAAACCCCCCAACGGGGACGACGATTCATCTCAATCGCGACTCTCCATCAGCTCCGACCAACCGCCTCAGCTTCTTCCGCCGAGGCAGTCGACGCACCGGAGGTCCAGATTCCAGAACGACGCCTCTGCTGCCCAGGCACAGGCGATTCCCGCCCCTCCTCGGCGCTTCCGAGCCCCAGTGCCATCGCAGGACACGCAGCTGCTGTCTCCGCCGAAGAACTTGGTCGAGTCTGCTCACCGGAGGTCGATTTCTTCCTCAACATGCTCTGTGCTGGATGATCGGGTCCTGTCGCCTCCAAGGAGCCTAGTGGAGTCGGCTCACCGGAGGTCATTGTCATCGTCCACTTGTTCCCTCGATAAGATTGCGCCAAAGGCGACCAGTAATGGGTGGTTGAAGGAAGGCGATGGAGCGAGGGAAGTTGGGGTTAATGGATTTCTCAAAGAGCAGAGAAGCAAGATGGGGAAGATCTTCAGTGGTGAGCTCAATGCCAGGGCGAAGGTTGTTCTCTCAGGACCTTCAAACAGTTGAGTACCTTTCTCTGCCTTTTTTTATTTTTTATTTTTATGGCCTTTTTCCCCTATAGTTCCATGACGGATAGTTTTCGTGGACAATGATTTTTCTTGTGAATAGCGTTTTCATGGCAATACTTTTCTTAATCCGATTGTAGAACTCACTGATCTATAGGAAGTTCCATTTACTGATATGAGATCACGATGCAAATTGACTGTCTAACACTAATGTTAACAGTCCACTTGAGAAGAGCTAGAGGTTGACAATACATCGTATACACTAAGCACTCGGGTGATGTGATACTACTTATTACTGCAGATGTTATTTATTCGAAGATGGGTGCTTAATTCTGTTAATAATGATTGAAGATAAGCATAAATTTTTACAGGACAATTCGAAAGCATCGATGGACTTGTGTGAGCATGACAAGATCGATTGATGGCCTTTGGTTCTTTCACTCCTGATCTGACTAGGATTTTCATTTTGGAACTTTGTTTAGATTCCAATTGTGTTTATCTGAAATTCTTTGGGGCTGCAGGTACAAGTTCTATGATAGCTGCAATATGTTATGCATGGCTTTTGGAGAATAGGATGAACAAGAACAAGGGAGAAGGCAATGAAGGAGGGTCCATTGTGGTGCCCGTGTTGAACGTGAGGAGAGCGAGGATGTGGAAGCAACGCCAGGCTGCTTGGCTCTTTCACCGTGTTGGTCTTGATGCCACCTCCTTACTTTTTGCCGACGAGGTACTTGCTTTTCTATTGCACCACATGTTTGTTCCAAAGGAAAAAAAAAAAAGGTCTCATCACGAAAGGAACGTTAGTGTTTACAGTAAATCCTTTCCCAGAGTTTGGTGCTTGCTCAGATGCTTTCTTGGGGGCGACTCTTCAATTTCATGTGGCACCCAAGCACATTGCTAGATAGACAAAACAGAGAACAAATAGATAACAGGAAACTTTTTCTAGCCCAATGCAAGCAATGTGGTTGGAGATGAGATGAATTCTCTTTCAAGCGAAGAAGTTGGTTACTGTGTACAAGCGGTTTTTTCTGTCATATTTGTCTTTAGATAGGACGACTTTGCTTGGAATTTTGATATGGCCAGTCATGATAATTCTGCATCTGAACCTGTATGCTCGATATCCGTTGTATACCATTCCATCTGCTCTGTGGATTGCTTAGACAAAGTAAGATGTTGTTTCTTTCACTTGGTTTAGGTGGATTTGGAAAGTCTAATGATGGCTGGAAAATTAAGCATCCTTGTGGTTGGGCAAGATGTCCTCAAAACAAATGGTGAGGTCAGTGCATATCAATCACTGTGAATCATCATTAGGCACCGAATAATTGCCATATTCATTCAGTGCACTGCAGAAGATGAAGATATCTGTATTTTACTCACTCTCTAAGTCATTGAATGTCTAGGTTGGATCTCAATGCACAGTTCTTACAGATAATTACTGTGAAGAAGCTTATGATCTGCTCGAAACTAAAGTGCTCAACAGACTTTTGGTGAGTAAGCTTTTGCCCGTTTCTGTAGAAACCTGTCTAGTCATTGCACAAGAGTCACGGGTTAAAGCTTTTCTCCAGAATTCTTACCGTTTTCCCATGTTACAGCTGGCGGGAATACTGCTAGACACTCAAAACCTAAATGCAACTGGTAAATTGTCTACTGCAAGAGATGCAGAAGCAGTACAGCTGCTACTAGTTGGGTCAAACCCCAGTTACAGAACTACTCTCTTTGATCAATGTAAGCCAAATGTACTATCTGATCTTTTGAGCTTGTCTATGAAATGTGTTCTCATACTTGGTTTTGTGGCCCCTCATCAGTGATGCAGGATCCACAAGATAACACCTTTACTGAGGCCTTGCAGCAAAACTATGGGAAGCCCCCCAATGAGAGTAAGGAATATATGCGTCTTTGTACTGATATACGGTGGTAAATACACTTTTGCACGAGATTAGCACCAACATTCTTTGCTTTCCTGGTAAAATACCACAGGTAGTTCCATTGCTGGATCTAGGATGGACCAAAGGGTTCCTGAAAGAAAGTCTACCTCTGTCCATTCCAAAGAAAGCATTAAGAAAGGTCTCGAGACAAATCAGCATGATGCTAAAACTGCAAAAACCGACAGGGTTTCCCCAAAACCAGGTGAGACTTTACATAATTTTTGTTTTCACATCTTGAGAAAGCGAAATTTCTGCTGGCATCTCGTAAGTTTCGGCTGTCAGTGGTCTCTATATCGTACCAGTCCTTTACTCCAAAGGTTTTGATAGGTGTCGTCCCATTCGTGCAGATAAACAAAGTTCAAAACCTGTACAACCTCCAAAAAAAGAATCCGATGCTGGTCGAGGAAAGAATACGTTCTTCCTGGCCAGGTGGTTTGGTTTTGGTTCAAAATGAAGACTGAATTCTGGGATGGCCTGTGAAGTATGATTGTTTCAAGGGACTCTTTATCAACCAAATATTGCGCCTGATTCAATACTCTTACTGAATTGGAAGCCAAGATTGATCTCCCAGATTGTTGAGGAGCTAAATGGGGAATAAAGTTGGTCCATCCAACATATTCCATTATTCTTGCTTTAGGTGTCATTATGGCGAAAGCGTACTTACATAAGAGATTGAAGCAGCGGTAAAGGATTTTTTTTGCAGCTAAAGATCGCTGTGGTATGCCATCATCTGTAACATCAGTTATTCCTCCTATTGTAGCAATTTTCAGTTTGCCACTGGAAACAGAACTTGTCACTCTTTGAGTTGCTTCAGTTGATCTCAGCTCATTGTTATGTTCTTGTCCGTGGAAGAGGAGATCGCACCAGATGAACATTTGTTTGCAAATCAACTGCCATAATTCCCGAGAAATATGTTGAAATCCGGTGCATCGCCTTGCTGTCTGTTGCTACAGAACGGGAAGATGTATATTTACAGAGGATACCTTTATCAATTTCTTTAAAACACATGAGAATACATTACTATAGCATTTTTTTTTATCAAATAATAAGAGTGTTTGTTTCATTTCCAACAGTGTTTTTCATTTTTTTTTTTTCGGCTATGCACATGTTACCGGGAAAAAATTGCATCTTTTCACCCTTCTTCAATCATCTTTGTTCTTCCGTCACGGCAGGCTATGGGAAACCCATCATGCCATTGACATTTATTGATATTTACTTAGTTAAGTTATAACTACTCACCAGTCTTCATTCCATCTAGGCATTCTTATACTGAAAGTGACTTCCATCTTTAACTGTTAAAATGAGCAGCTGATCCTCTCGGAGCTTGGATAAGGTAGTGACTGCTCCTTTTTATTCTGATTTACGAGAAGACTTAAAGCCTTCGACGTGATGCCGGTCAAAAAGTTCAAGCCTAGATCATTACAACTATCAATCATTATGGCGGTCAATGTTGTGTACAGGGCTTCGCCAATTAAGTTGGCACTATTGACAGTGCCAAAGGAAATTCAACAAAAAGACCAAGAAAAACTAAAGATAACAGCGATCTTTTTTATGGATGAAAATGGTGTCAAGTCTGTGTTTGGTCTGTTAAAAGTCATATTCTCCTATTGCTTCTGGTTATCTTTTTTGGGACCGGCCAGGACTTAAAGTTCCATTTGTAGTAGATTTCTCCACATGTTTTGTCCTTGAATGCTTATCAGATTTACCAACCAACAAAAGAAAGCAGAAGTAGTTGCCTTTGGCCCTCTTATATTCCTAATGCCGCGTTAACGTAATCCTAACCAGTAAAACTTAATATGCTGAGAAGACCTAACCAAGAAATTAGACAGATCCTATACAGATGCGGGTGGATGAACTCAGCAGAGTGCAAAAACAGGGGATGAAATGAAAAATGCAACACAGCATAGGAAGAGCACATGCGCATGCATGCCCTTTGCAACGTTTTAGGCTGTTTCGCCATCATCCAGAGGAGAGAAGCAGCTTGGTTTGCCCAGTCACATGCACTAGCATTGTTTTCCAGATACAGACATTCAGTAAGTTATTGACCCTATTTCCAAATCTTGTGTATAAAAAAATATATATATGGTTACAGAAGGGCATACACATATTGGGAGACAGAATCTTTTTGGAACCCAAAAAGAAAAAAAAGGGAAATATTTGCTCGCTTATCAAGATCAGATCAAGAGTAGAAAGAGAGGGAGATAGGCTCCTCTAGCTGGGACCTTATTGGGGATGTAATTGATCCAATCTTTCTTGTCCAATTATGCCCACTTGTTCCTTCCCAGCTGTAAGTAACCTCCAAGCTCTCTTCTCTTGGCCCCTCCACATCTAATCCTCTCTCTCTCTCTCTCTCTTTCTCTCTCTCAATCCAATCTGTATTCTCACCACTCCATGTTGCTGGCCCATAACATGCCTGAAGACCCATACAAATTCTTGGCAATCTAGCTTTTTTCTGGGGATCTTGACAATACACTCAAGTTTGGCCTAATATGATTCCTCTACTCAAACTTCCAAGCATAGAGAAACAAGCAAAACTCTGTGGATCCACTTGCAGAAATCCCATCCACAGAACCGGAGCTCTCTGTCTGCGATGACAATGGCGTTGATGCGTACGGCGAAGATTCCGAGGACATGGATATGGATGACAAAATCGGCTTGAATATGAACAATGCATGCCTTAGACCAGGACTAAAAAGCCAGTCATGGACATCCCAGTAGACTTCCACTCTAAGCTTGTTAACATAGATGGACTCATTACCTCTGAATTTCCACTGGAGGTGTTTCACGTGGATTGCCAATTGCCCGTCGATTCTTATGTCCATTTCTGGTTCGATCCCGTTTAGCGAACTGCCATTGCCGATGCTCCCGCTGCTGAAATTCCTGTTCTTACATTCGATTGATATCTCGTGGCATCCGTCCTTCTCGTAAAACTTAGCCCTTGTGGAGAACTTCTTTTTACCGAATATATGCTCTTTCTTTGAAACTAAAATCGGATCGATAAGAGCCGGCCTACAACCAGTCTTCCTATAAGCATCCTTCTTCAGATCCCCAACAAGCAGAACAACTTCCTCATCGCAGACTACGGCGACATAGTACTCAGAGTTCGGCTCAGTTTCGCCATTGAATTTCGCTGCTTTGAGGTCCCAGAAAATGTCAACAACTTTACCCTCAACCGTGAAGTGCTTCGACCCTTGTTTCCTCCAAAAGTACCACGGTTTGAGCTCCACTTTGCAGGTGTACTGGTTTTCTCCTTCGGGGCCTTCGACAGATACCGAGAGGCCATGTAGCATCAAATTCTTGCACCAGGTGATGGTGATCAATCTGCACTGATCGGCGATCTTTGTACGGTAAACGGACATGAAAACGCTCTGGCCGGACCTCGTCACAGCAGCCTGATCATCACTCAGCTTCTCACCGGATGAAAAGCAAGCGGGAATCCCAATCTGGTCTTGCATTCTTTTGCTTGAATCTTGATTGATCAACTTGATTATGGACAAAGTTCGTCTAAAATCAAGAAGCAGCAGCTCAAGAGATGAGAAAATGATATGGGTGCGAGAGGCAGGATGAAAGGCCTATGAATATCAGCATAGAGAGAGAGAGAGAGAGAGAGATCTTACTTGCTTAAATATATTCAATCCGAGATGCTGCCAGAGGTGTTCTTCTTGGCAGCATTTACTTAACAGAAAAGAAAAAGATTATTGCTGTCCAAACTGTCATAGAGATGGCAGTGACTGAGAATCAGTGAAGACGCTCTTTTTATATGCTTCAATGATTTGTTGCCTTGCCTAATTTCCTCTTAACTGTACTTTATAGCTCTCTGATTTAATTGATTTTCTTTCTCTAACCAGTCAAGCTACAGACAGCTTTTGTGAAACCAAGGTGTTTTCTTTTGCTTCTGTTGCACTTAAATTACTCTTTCCCGTGCATGGTGAAAAGCAGAGACGCCATTCTTTCACCGGATCTAGGAACCAATACAACTCTGCTAAGCATGCCAGGCACATGATATGTTTAGAAAGAAAAAAAATAACAAATATGACCAGTCAACACCTATTCATATATAATAAAAAATTTGGATAAGAGGGAAAGGCGGAGAGTAAAACTTTGTTATTTCAACGTGGGTCTTCATGAGTTTCTATGATTTGAGTTGAACACCAACTACGACAACGTGGAAATGCACTTTCAGCCTTTTTTCCCTTCGAAAAGGTTGTCTGAGTGAGGAATCTAGGCACTAGATAAACAGTCGTAGCAGTTGCAGAAAGTGAGAAGTCAGGCTTCTGTGGTTGTGCAGGTCATAGATTGGGCCCAACCTCAGTCTTTCTCTGCACTCTCACAGCTCAGATATAAAGATGGGGCAAGTGATCAGAAGGACGAACTCACCACTCCATCTTGAATAATGCAGGTTTGTGAAGGTCCCCATCAGGCAATTATTAAAAAAGTTCCATTGTGGGACTGAACAAAAAAAGGTGGCATCTTTAAAGGGTCTCTGTTTTCTTTTCCTTCTCAGTCTGAGATGAGTATTTCCCAGATGACTTGATCAAGAGCAATTTCCACACAGAAGTTGCACGCCCTTCTCCATACAGGAATGAACTTCTGCAATCAGAAGCCAATGATTGCTGCTCCAAGACCGGGCACTTCATGCAGATCTTCAATGATGATGTAAGATAGAATCTAATTTCATGCAGAGAATCATGCCCCTTTCTCAATCTGGCATCAAGGAAAAGAGAGAAATGGAGGTTCTATAAAATGGTATTTGTCATTATGAGAGAGGGGAGGAGAAGAAGTGGGCATGTTGGATCTATTTATTAACCAGTTGTCATAGATTACCCAACTAAGAAACAGTTGTATTTAGATTGGGTGAGAGAAAAAGGTGATTTCTTTCACCTTATTTCATTAGTTTGACATGGAAAGATTTGACTTCATTTATTGCCAAAGTGGAATCCTATGCGACTTTTCTTGGACTTCGGTTGTTACGTGTAAGTCCTATCATGACATTTTTATTAAAAAGGAAACAACTTTAATTATCTTTGTGTAATAACAGTTGTTTAAGAAAGACCTTTTCCCTTCTCTATCAAGAAAATCAAGAAATGGAGGAAATTAGTGGCTATACCAAAAGGAAAGAAAACCTTTTGACGATACAAACGAGTGTTTTCTTGGGCCTCTGAATTTGATATAGTTTTACAACCTCAGGAAAAAAAAAAAAACTTTCACGTTATTTCAGTTGAGTTGTGAGTTGTCTGAAATCCTTTTTTTTTTGGCGGGAACTCTCAAGTGTCATCCACGAATTTGAGCGGATCAAAAACCACAACGAATTCGTCTCCCGTTCTTGATCTTGCCACCGTCGTTGATCCGGAAAGTTCCTAACTTTGCAACGTGCGCTGCGATTCTCCTCTCGCTTGTCGCTCAAAGAGTCAAAATTACGTCAACTTCGGCTTCTGAGTTCGAGCCAGGATGTCATCGAGAGTTTGAGGTATCTTTTCAATTTGAAACTGTTCGCTCGTTTTTGCAACAAGGAATATCTTTCACCGAAATTCAGTCTTCGATTTTTATTAAGAGGGTTCCGTGGCTCAACTCTCGAAAGGAAATTTTAGTGAGAACAAGAAGTAACACGGATAGAAATGAAATGGGTAGGAAATCAGTGGATCGAATATGGATTTGAGATCAACAGAGGTTCAAACTACGTTACAATACTCCTACGAAAGCAGTAGAAAGCTTGAAGATAAACTGGAATTGCAGAAACTCTAAGTGCTGGAAAGGAGAGTACGGGGAAGTTAAAGTGCAGGAAACTTGAGTTCTTTTGGATGTGTGTTGATCTGTCCCCCTCTCTTCTCTTTCGAGTATTTGTTATTCTTCAGCTTTCCATAACCGTCCGTCGGTTATTTTCCTGCTTTCAAACTTTGAATCTTGGCGCCTTTAATAACTTCCCATTTGCCCACGTTTTATTTATCCGCCAAAACTTGATCTTCAACTGTCAATGTGGCTTCAAATTTGAACCTTCTCCAATAACTACCGTGAACTGTTCGCACCCATTATCCGGATTTCTTGCTCATAACTCCTCGCTGACATAGCTAGTTCGGCCATCCTGTGATTTCTTTCGACTTCGTACTCCTCTTACTGCCGACTATTTACAGCTTCGGTATGTCCAGAATCTTACCGAATTTTGAAAATTCGCGACCCTATTCTTTTACTTCCCGAATATCGGGTTTAGACTTCTGGACGTTTCGGTAAGTTTCCGATAACTTACCGAACTTCTCAGAGTAGCTTACTGTTCCCGATTTACCGATTTTCGGGAAATTGTGATACTAAAGCCACTTCGGTAACTCATTATTATTTGGTGTCAACAGATGCCCCCTTTTAAAAGAATTAAAAGAATTTTAATTCTTTTAAATGCCAAAGATGACAAGACACTTACTTTTTGCTTCTAGCGCCATTTTGCTGCCTCGTTTCGCGCGCTTGCCTTTTCGACTCCTCCTCGTATCAACTTAGTACATATATCAGACGTCCCTACACAATCTGATCTCTCACCTTCAGACGTGCTTTTTCCAGAAACTCATCCTCTTCGTTATTGTCTTGCTCTTTCACTTCTTCTAATTATCCGAGAAAAACTCTGGCATGCCACTACCCATGATCTACTCTATATCCTTTCTATTTATAACTGCCCAATTTGCACAATTCATCCTGCACATTTGCAATCTTGCTCATGATGTCTTCACATGGTTCTTCATCTCAGTTGGCTCTTTGTTCTCGATCATATAGACGTTGTAATGGCCAACATGAAGGTAAACTCTCCGCTAAATGTATCCTGATCCCAGCTTTAACAACTGTTCTTCATTTCTTTTAACCATGAACAACTTTTTATCCAATTGCCTACAGATGATTGATCCTTATGGAAACGGCTACATGAATTGCTATCCTAGGGACATCATGCTTTGTTACTGAATTATAAGCATAGGTTAGAAATTACCAAACTGACGGACATTTTCAGGTCCAAGGTATTCCTTACTGCGGATTCTGATTTCCTGGACTTAGTGTGAGAATTGTGCTCCTTATTCTCTGCCAGCTTCGATGAATTTGAGCACAATGTGAAGGAAATTTGGAGCCTTGAACCTATCATTGTGGAAGCTGAGACTCTTAAGCTCCAAATTGTGGAAGAATTTTCTCGATTGTGCGACTCCAAGGAAGCATATGCTCAAGTTCAGGACTCTTGCCTTCATGCCAGAGAAGATGCTGAGACGACACGTCGACTTTTCAATTTCTTTTCCAGTCATAACCGTGCCGAACGTAGGATAATTAAAGACGAAATCTCCCTTGTTAAGTCCATGGTCGAAGTTTCTTCAAACAAGTATAGACGATTGTTACAGGAAACTTGGGAGAAACTTGAAGCTGTCCGCTTCCATTCTCGTCGCATAGAACATCTCAAAGAGAAGCAATCTGAACTCCACTATGATCTTGCATTACATTCCAACCTTGTAACCCAGAATCTCAAACTTGTTAAAGATCTGAAGACCTTTGTAATCAAGATCAGAATGTATTTCCGCTTTTGATGAATAAATTAATCTCCTTGTGTTTCCCAGATTGGTGGATAATATTTCTTCAAGAATTTCCCATTTATGGAACGAGATAGTTCTTTTCCATCGACATCCATCAATCTGTATGCATTCCCACTGAATATTTCGGTAACTAGATATGGGCCTTCCCAGTTTGATGACCACTTACCGAATTCTCTATCTTTGAGATTAAATGGCAAGATTGCTTTCCATACTAAGTCCCCGACAGCAAATTGCTTGATCCTAACCTTCTTGTTAAAAGCTCTGGCTACTCTTTTCTTTTGTGCAATCAACTGATCCAAAGCAGCTGCCCTGACTTCATCTAATTCATCCAAATTTATATGCATCCAATCTCTGTAATCTTCTGGCAACATTTCACTTTGCAATTGGACTCGTAATGATTGAACGGTTATCTCCATCGGTAGAACTGCCTCTTGTCCGGAGGTCAGCATATATGGACTGACGCCTGTACTTGATCTTCGTGATGTTCGGTATGCCCACAACACTACCGATAGCAAGTTATCCCATTCTCTTGGATTTTCTTCCAAATGCTTCTTAATCAATCCAATCACGACCTTATTAGTAGCTTCGGCTTGTCCATTTGCTTGAGGATAATATGGTGTGGAATGCAGCATCTTAATTCCTCTTGATTGCACAAATTCCATAACTTCATTTCCAGTAAACACTGTCCCTTGATCCGCAGTGATTGATTCCGGTAAGCCAAATCGGTGAATTATGTTTTCCTCAATAAATTTGATCACCGTCTTCTGACTAATGCTCTTGTATGGAATCGCTTCCACCCATTTCGTAAAGTAATCCGTAGCCAACAGAATGAAACTATGCTTATGAGAAGAGGGTGGATAAATCTTACCTATTATATCCATTGCCCATCCTCGAAATGGCCATGGCTTTACAATGGAATGAAGCTCTACAGCAGGTGCATGTTGCAAAGGTCCATGCTTTTGACACGAAATGCATGTTTTGGCATATTCAATGCAATTCTGCATCATTGTTGGCCAGAAATATCCGTACCTTTTTAGAAGCCATCTCATCTTAATTCCAGCTTGATGTGCTCCACATATGCCTTCATGAGCTTCTGCCATAACCAGTTTTGCATCGTCCTTATCAAGACAACGCAATAGTAACCCATCTGAGGATTTTCGGTATAACTCTTCTCCCAACATTACGTACTTCTGAGCTTGTCTCCTCAACTTTTGATCTCTTGAATCAGGACTTTTCAAGTATTCCATAATGGGCTGCCTCCAATCCTTTTCTCGGATCACCTCACTGATCGCTATCGGTATTTTTCTTCGTTCAATAGAAGGTACCGATAATGTGATGGTAGTTGCAATATTAGCCAACTCTTTTGATATTTTATAACCAGAAGCCACCTGTGCTAATTCGTTGGCTTCGTAATTGGTTTCTCTTTTGACATGGACTATGTCATATTCTCTAAATTGTTCCAACAGCTTCTTGGCTAGATAATAATAGCCAATTAAATTTTTATTTAAGCACTGATATTCTCCTTTCAGTTGCTTCACCACTAGTTGTGAATCACCAAATATTTTAATGAACTGTGCTTCCAACTCAATCAGTATTCCTAAGCCGATAATTAGCGCTTCATATTCGGCTTGATTATTTGAGCATTCAAAATCTAACTTACAAACACACCTTGTAAGCTCTCCGGTGGGAGAGATTATCATCAAACCGGCTCCAGCCATACTCTTAGCACATGATCCATCAAAATACATAGTCCATGGTATAACTTGACTGAAGTTCTGTTCATTTTCTTCCATTTGCAAGCATGGTTATTCGGTAAGAAAGTCAGCAACAGCTTGACCCTTGACTACTTTTATTGGTACGTATGCCAAATCAAATTCAGACAAGATAAATGCCCACTTGGCTATACGCCCTTTTATAACAGGCCGTGACAACATATATTTTATCACATCAGTTTTACCGAGTACATGTACTGTAGCTGGCAATAAATAATGTCTTAACTTCATACAAGAAAAGTACAAAGATAGACATAATTTTTCGATCGCGGTATATCTTTTTTCAACATCAGTCAATGTTCTACTTAAATAATATACCGCTTGTTCTTTTCCATTTTCATTCTCTTGTGCCAGCATACTTCCGATAGTTGAATCGGTAGTAGACAAGTACAACCTTAATGGCTTGCCTGCTTTTGGCGGCATCAATACAGGAGGATTTGTTAAATAAACTTTAACTGCGTCAAACGCTTTCTGCTGTTTATCTCCCCATATAAACTCCTCCTGATTTTTAAGACGCAAGAGCTGGGTCATTGGTTCTATCTTCCTAGATAAATTGGCAATGAATCTTCTGAGAAAATTAATTTTCCCGAGTACCATCTGCAACTGCTTCTTTGATGTAGGATGAGGAAGCTCTATGATAGCCTTTGCCTTATTCTTGTCGATCTCAATCCCCCTTTGATTAACTAGGAATCCCAAGAAATTCCCTGCTCGCACTCCAAAGGCACATTTAGCTGGATTCATCTTCAATTTGTATTTCCTCATCCTAACAAAAGCTTGCTCAAGATAGTCCAAATGCTCTCCCTGGTTTGATTTAATCACAACATCATCAATATAAACTTCCAAGAATTTACCAATCATGTCATGAAAGATGAAATTCATTGCTCGCTGGTAGGTAGCTCCTGCATTTTTCAGCCCAAAAGGCATCACTATCCATTGAAAAGTCCCGATAGCACCAGGACATCTAAACGCTGTTTTCGGGACATCTTCTTTAGCAATAAATATCTGGTTGTAACCCGAATGACCATCCATTAGAGATAACATCTCATTTCCCGACGCCGAATCAACTAACATGTCTGCCATCGGCATCTGATACTCGTCTTTTGGAGTGGCATTATTAAGATCCCGAAAATCAATACAGACTCTCAATTTCCCATTCTTCTTCTTTACGAGAACAATATTCGAAAGCCACTCTACATACCTGGCTGTCTCAATGAATTTAGCTTTCAGCAGCCTTTCAATTTCTTCCTTGACTTTGTCAACCACATCTGGAGCAAACCTTCTTCCCAACTGTTTGTGTGGACGAAATCCTTTCTTAATAGGAAGACGATGTTTTACAATATCTCTTGACAAACCAGGCATTTCATGGTAATCCCATGCGAAGCAATCTTTGTACTCTTTGATCAAGTTGATTAAATCTTCTTTCATGCCCCCTTGCAGAAACGCACTCACATATATTGGACGAAAACACCCAGGTTCTCCTATATCAACTTCTAACAATGGGTCTTGAGCTTCTGTTGACTTGCTGTCCTCCTTGATTGGTGACTCTTCCCATTCGTCAATACAATCTGAAACTTCAGCACTCTGCTGGGTCATCTCCGCCAGGTATGCGAAGTACCTTTCACAAACTTCTTGCAATAAGGGCTCGCTTTCCATATAGAGTATGTAACTCCTCTAATGCCAAGCTAGACTTGGGAATCCACTCAGTTTTCATATTCCCAAAGCGGCAATAAGCATAGGATCGTGAATCTGCTTTCGGTATTCCGATAACATGTCCTCCATGTGAGTACTCTTGATGATCTTGATGAATACCAGTCAACCCTATTGAAGCAAGTCCCGAATCAGCCTCAATGTACTCTACTCCCTTACCATTCCAAAATGCCAGAACATGATGAAGAGTCGAAGGTACACACTGATTAGAGTGCATCCAATCTCTTCCAAGCAACAAATTGTACGAAGAAAGTCGTCCTTGCTGTCTTGGATCCTATGGTTAAGTCCAGTACAACTGCCCCTTTGACTTCGGTAACTTCTCCTAGGAAATCAGACAGCTGAACATTCGATGGAATTATATCATCGTCACCTTTTCCCAACTTCTTGAAGTACTTATAAGATATGAGATTCAAGGTAGCTCCCGCATCTACAAAGATCTTACCGACAGCTTGACCATTGATTCTACCTGAAATAACCAAGGACCTTAAATGTCTAGCCTTGTCTGAGGGTACTTTATCAAACCTTATCATTTCTTTATCAGAGAATTCGAATTCTGCCATTGCTATTTCTTTCTCTGAGATATGCTCGAGTTCTTCTTCTACCACTAAGCAAGCCCCATATTCAGCTGGAAGCTTAGCATGGACCATGTTGATCCTCATTGGCGAACGATTCTCTTTCGGCATTTTGGAATGACCAGCTCGACAACTCTTGTCATCTTCTTGCGACATCTTGAGATTCAGATTCTTTTGTTCTATCTTGACTTGATGCCTCGGATTAAGAGCTACTTGGAATTGCCCAAAGTTAATTGTTTGGGAGACTTGTTGAACCTCTTTTCCCTTTTTCACCTCGTGGTGAGAACTACTTCCCGAATCATATACAGAATTCTTTTCTGGTTTGACAGGTTCTTTATCATCAGGGTTTCTTTTCCAAACCCAATTTCTTCTCGTACTAAAAGATCTGAATGGAGGAATCTGTGATGGCATTCCTCTGTCCCGACGATTCTCAAAATCCCTCTGTCTGCTTTTCATGCGCTGAAAACGTCTTTTTGCAGTTCGGTAAGATGCTTGCCTCGGCGGTTTAGCTACGGACCATTTTCCTTCAGGAGGATCGTGTGGGATCTTAATTATCTTTGTCTTCTGAACTTCCTGGGAAATTGGTGGTGGTGGATCATCAAATTCATCTCCCCAACCAGATGGTTCAACTGACAATGACGGGGATAAGTAATCATTCGTGTCTCCATAGTACACTACATAATCAAATTTTCCACTAGGTTCTTCAAGCAATCCTACTTTGGGATCCCCTTCTTTGTATCGCTGCCATAAACTCTTTTTCTTTTCAGGTTTTCGTGGGGTTTCCTTCTCCTTGTGAACTCGTGTTTCAACTTCTTGAGTTGGAGGGACTTGTCTTGGTGAATCAGGACATAATTCCTGCCTCTCAGGCATTTGTTCTAGCTGCCTTGATCGAGCTTCTTGACTTTTTGATTGTGCCGAAACGTTTTTAGTTACTACAATCTCAGACTTTATCTGTGGTCTACCTTCCCGACGGACGAATGATCCCGATCTGTATCTTCCTCTTGTTCCCTTCATGTACTGGAACTTGGGAACTTCCCGATTCTGATGGCTTAATTCTTGATGACAACGGGTGCACAGTTGTTTATTATCATATCTTGTAGACTCATGCACATTAACCATACTGATCATCTTCGGGAAAGGATCTGTGTCTACTTCCATTGGAGCCTTGCCTTTGTCTTCAGCAAACTTGATCTTGCCTTGGCGAATCGCTTCTTGAATTGTCTTCCTAAAAACAATACAATTCACCGTATCATGAGTCTTGGAATGATGCCATTTGCAATACCTTTTATCCGTAGTCTCTTCTTTGGATGGGATCACCTGTCCCTCAGCCAATTTAATCATTCCATCTTTCAGCAATAAGTCAAATATCTCGTCCAACTTATAGATATCAAAGGAATAATTACTCGTTTCCTTGGCTTTAAACTTGGACACGTCTCTTACCCTTGCTGGTTTCAAAGCTGGGCACACATATGGTTTTTCAAGTACCATAGTTGCTACCGCTATCTCATTCTCTTCTTCAGTCAAGTCACCGTATTCAGTACTTTCAACCGATGCTATTGTCTGCCGATTATCCTTTGTCGGCTTCTTATCCTTATCCTTCAGCAAGTGCTCATACTTAGAAACCCGAGCATTTAATTGAAAGAGATCATCAAAAGCTTGCCCCTCAAATCTCTCTTTGAGATTGAACTTCAACCCATTGAAAGCCAAATTTGTAAATTCCTTTTCGGTGAGAGAAGTTAAACACCGATTCCTAGACTTCTTGAAACGAGCAATAAATTGATCTACTGTCTCAGTGCCATACTGGTACATTCTGGCCAAGTCGGCTACTGTTACCTCTGGTACCGTTCGGTAAAACTGAGAATGGAACTGTCTTTCCATCTCAACCCATGTCTGAATAGAATTTGCTGGCAAATTTGTATACCAAGTAAATGCTGTCTTTGATAATGACAATGGGAATAGCCTTAGCCTTAAATATTCATTTGTTCCAGCCTCTCCACATTGTGCTAAAAAATGACCTACATGCTCCACAGTTGACTGATCTTCCTCACTTGTAAATACAGCGAAATCTGGCATTTTAAAATCCCTTGGATATGGGATGTTATCCACCCAATCAGGATGTGGCTTCCTGTATACAGGTCTTGGTGTGCCTCTCTCTGGTCCCAATTGTTGCATTACCAACTCTGCAACTCTGTCTGGGTTCCATGGCCTTAAATTCTGTTGGCCCAACTAAGGATCTTACCCCCTAGGGTCAATCTGCTGAGGTCTGTTCATGCCTTGTTGATCCATATTAAAGTTGATGGGTGGCGGCCTGTAGAGAGGGTTTTCCACCACATGTGGGTATGGTTGAGCTGTAGGCGGTCTTATAGGATCAATATTAGGCACTGGTGGAGGTATATTCCATACTGGCGGTAAGTTTGAGACCATGGGATTGATCACGTTAGCATCAGTAGGGCCAGTTTGAGGGAAATTGTAACCACTCACACCATTCACTAGGTTTGCTGTTGTAGGATTCTCCGGCCTTGGTATAATTCTTACTGGAGGTTGCGGATTTGATCCTCCACTACCATTATACCCAACATTGGGATGTCCCGATGCTGATGGAAATGGTATTGTACCAGGGGGATTTGCATAAAAAGGATGAACTTGAGAGGATGAACTAGGACGCGATATTACCTTGTTTATGGCGTTAATCATTATAGGCTTTATCACATCCGTGATATGACGCACCATATGGTTGGTGAGCTCATTCTGCTGCTCCTCAAACATTCTCCTCATCGTGGCTACCAAAGTATTGTCGGATGCCAACGCGTGGATTTGTTTTTCATTCAACTGCCGAGGAATGTCAGCATTGTGATGGGGTACTTCCTCATTCGCTGCCGAATGCTCCGATCGTGCTCCATCATCTGGGTTGTTGATATTACCAACTAGTACTCCATCTGATTGACCTTTAGTTCTCACCATTTCTCTTAATCTTACCACACAGGTCCCACCAGGCGTGCCAAAAAGATGTTCGCTCGTTTTTGCAACAAGGAATATCTTTCACCGAAATTTAGTCTTTGGTTTTTATTAAGAGGGTTCTGTGGCTCAACTCTCGAAAGGAAATTTTAGTGAGAACAAGAAGTAACACGGATAGAAATGAAATGGGTAGGAAATCAGTGGATCGAATATGGATTTGAGATCAACAAAGGTTCAGATTACGTTACAATACTCCTACGAAAGCAGTAGAAAGCTTGAAAATAAACCGGGATTGCAAAAACTCTAAGTGCTGGAAAGGAGAGTACAGGGAAGTTAAAGTGCAGGAAACTTGAGTTCTTTTGGATGTGTGTTGATCTGTCCCCCTCTCTTCTCTTTTGAGTATTTGTTATTCTTTAACTTTCCATAACCGTCCGTCGGTTATTTTCCTACTTTCAAACTTTGAATCTTGGCGCTTTTAATAACTTCCCATTTGCCCACGTTTTATTTATCCGCCAAAACTTGATCTTCTACTGTCAATGTGGCTTCAAATTTGAACCTTCTCCAATAACTGCCGTGAACTGTTCGCACCCATTATCCGGATTTCTTGTTCATAACTCCTCGCTGACATAGCTAGTTCGGCCATCATGTGATTTCTTTCGACTTCGTACTCCTCTTACTGCCGACTATTTTCAGCTTCGGTATGTCCAGAATCTTACCGAATTTTGAAAATCCGCGACCCTATTCTTTTACTTCCCGAATATCGGGTTTAGACTTCTGGACGTTTCGGTAAGTTTCCGATAACTTACCGAACTTCTCAGAGTAGCTTACTGTTCCCGATTTACCGATTTTCGGAAAATTGTGATACTAAAGCCACTTCGGTAACTCATTATTATTTGGTGTCAACAGAAACATTCAACAGTTTCTGCGTGCGTTTTATGTTGTCTTTGGAAGTCTTGTTGGCGAAAGCCGCGCATGATGTTTCAGCTTTCTGCTCTAATTGGAGCAACAATACTTGCCCGGAAGCATGGAAACGAAAGGAAACCAGCAACTTGTACTGGAAAGAGTAAAAAAGCTGCATTTTGTTATCGATTTGGATTGGACCAAATAGTCTTGCTCATTTGGTTGATTAGCTGATGTTAACATGTTAAGCATCTCGATGAACAATTGAACATTTCAGTGATATTAGTTTATCTCCACGGAGATCTTTGTTGGTCCCTAAGTAGATATAGATTGTCAGTTGAGCGGCCGAATTGGGATTTATGGTTCGACCAATTGCAGAACCTTTCACCATTCTTTTCCCTGAATTGGTCGGTCAATTAGGCAAATCATTCTTTGGATGAGAGGATCATATGGGATGGGAAACCCTCAGGTTTTAACTGCAGTAATGCAAATTTTGTGAGGCATCGACACATGGAATGAAAGGCACCGAGATAAGTTTTTGCCCGGACACCGTAGCCGTTCTTTCGAGTTAATTCTACTTATTATCAACTTTATGAAGTTACTTGTTTCTGTACACTGAGCAGGAAATGCCTGAGCAGAGAAGAGGAAACGTGATTCAGCATGAATGGTTGCTGACTCGCTACCGCACCTATGGTGGTCTGAAAGTGATTTTGCGAGTAAGGAGGATAGTGGCAGACACGGGCGTTAGCTCGGTACATCCTACAGAAGTAAGGCATGACATTCTTTCTTGATTCCTTGGATATCACTCCATGTCATTGCTAGGCTCTGCTTATAGTTAGGACAAGCAAGTCCTGTGCCGATACATGAAACTCGCAACCTTTCCAAGTCACAGAATGATGCAAGGTGGAAAATCGACAAGATGTGCAGACAAAGCTGGCTGCTAGTGGATTTTCCCAGAGAATCCTTTACAATACCAAAATCATTTTAGCGCGTTCTTGCCCCCTCTCTTAAACATTGGCATCATCTATTGTAGAGCCCCTAGCCGCAGCTCATGATTCTCGGACAGCATAAGCATCAAGAGTAACGGTTTACCATTCTTTTTGTCATGATCGGTGATTGCTACATCAGCTGGTCTTGATTACGCATCGCACATGTTTCTCCCTTTTGTGGTGCTTTCTGATGGATTCAGTCTCGTTCTGAAGTTAGCTAGAATCACTTTGGGATGTTCCTCTTTAGCAGGACTCATCAAAGCTGACTTCCACAAAAATTGCAAAGATTTTCAAGTGAATCAGTGACCGTAGGATTTGACACTTTGTAGGGCATAAGTGAATTTTCATTCTGTCATGCATCGTATATGTGATTGTAATTTCTAGCTGAGATTAGCTCTAGTAACCTCTGTTTCTTCACCATGTCCTTCGAAGCACGAAAACAAAGTGAATTCCTCAGGTACTCGATTACAGCCATGTTATAACACACTGAAGTTGATTTGTATGCGATACAAAATTAAACACCTGATGTGTAGTGAAATCTGCGGCACAATTAAACGCCCGATGTTGCAAAGTCCTATTGATCAAAGCACGATCTTTTTAACGTACTGATCAAGCTGTTGTGATGACTACTTGTTTTAATGGAAGAATTTCTTGTCTCTCTGCTTTGCAAGTATGATGTCTTTTTGATCTGGCAAATTCTGGAGCTAAAGAACCCCTCAACAGACACTTCAGGCTAGCATGACACAGCTGAGGTGAGCTTTGAGCCCAACAAGCCATCTTGAGCTACACAAAGTAGTTTTTCTTAGGCTTGCTGTCATCAAGGAGATGATGTCGGGCTTTTTTCGAAAAGGGGTCCAAAAAAAAAAAAATTACCGATTTGGGGCTAGTTTTGAAAAATTTACCAATTTGGGGTCGGTTCGGAAGCGGGAATACCGAACAAAGCCCGTTCGGCAGTCTTGGTGCCGAACTGAGCCCAGTTCGGCATCCTAACTGCCGAACGGGCTGTTCGGCAGTCCAACTGCCGAACTGGGCCCAATTCGGCAGCCCAACTGCCGAATTGGGCTCATTACTCTTTTTTTTTTTTACTTGTTTTTCAATTATTTTATATTTATAACATTTAGTAAAATATAATTTTTATCTTTAAAGCTTATTTTTATAACATAATTAGTTGAAAATTTTATTAAGATATATAATTAATAAATAATTTAGTAAAAGAATGTGGTCTTCTGTTTCAACAAATAATTAATAAATAATTAATAATAATTAAAATATGAAGATGACATATCCAGATTAAAAGAACGTGGCTAATAATCCATGAGCTAAACAAATCCAGCAAATCAATTTGATATAATTACGACCACATTAACATGAAAGGGTTATTAACATGGCGTATATCCGTATAGATTCCTCAAGCTGCACACAATTATCCCGTAATTATATCAAATTGATTTGCTGGATTTTTTTAGCTCATGGATTGTGTTAGCCACGTTTTTTTAATCTGGATATGTCATCTTCATATTTTAATTATTATTATATTTATTAATTATTTGTTGAAACAGAAGACCACGTTTTTTTACTAAATTATTTATTAATTATATATCTTAATAAAATTTTCAACTAATTATGTTATAAAAATAAGCTTTAAAGATAAAAATTATATTTTACTAAATGTTATAAATATAAAATAATTGAAAAACAAGTAAAAAAAATAAGAGTAGGTGCTGAAATGAGCCCAATTCGGCAGGGGGCTGCCGAACTGGGCCCAGTTCGGCACCAAGACTGCCAAACGGGCTCCGTTCGGTATTCCCGCCCCCGAACCGACCCCAAATTGGTAAATTTTTCAAAACCAGCCCCAAATCGGTATAAAAAAAAAATTGGACCCCTTTTCGAAAAAAGCCCGATGATGTCCTTCTTCATACAAGCATCTACATATTCAGCAGAGTCACGTTCTTGACTATATGTAAGTATCTCGATGCGTAACAGGCGAATTGTGATCCGGGCATGTTTTGCCGCAGCAAATTTGTGTTACTGAGGTCACGGAGCGACCCTTCTCGGCGGCTGTTGGTTGTGTTCCTAAGGAGAACTTGGGGGCATCCAGGGTTTTTGCTGGCATGCTTTATAGACATGTTGGCATGTTGGCGATGCTTGAGAAGTATCTGTTTCCGCCATCTGAGCATGCCCTTCTTCCAGAATCTGCAGAATTCTAATGGCAATCCTTGGTTCTTTAGGCTTCATAATCTTCTGTCACCATGGCTAATCACAAGGCAATTGCCCTGAGAGAAAAACTTGGTGAGCCTCGGTGAGCTCGTGAAGCAAAATATGCGTACCGGAGTTGAATTACGTGGCGCCAATGGAGGGCTCAATCAGTTTTGGGCTTGTGGGGTACCAGCAGACCATCATCAGTCATTTCACTCGCCCCCAATGGACCACAAAAAGCAGTTGATGGTGATCTGTTACACAATATATGAGCCTCAAAAGTGAAAATGTTCAATTCCATAAGCCAGAGAAATCAACATTAAAAGATCAGGTTTAACAAAATTTATCTTTGATTAGAATCTTAGGCACCAACTTCTGGTCGGTTGTTTCTCAGGAGCTGAAAATGAGAATGAAAGGTATAATTCACCGTCACAAATTATCGAATAATTATAATCGAATCGAATCAAATTGAGACGAACGAAACCATTTCGATGAGATTTTTTTCCTTTTCGAATTTAATAAATCGACTCAGACAAACACCCAACTGGATCGACAACTTTTAATGAGTTAAGGTGCAATCTAATCCACTCTAAATATTCTTCGGTAAAAATGAAATGTTGTGTTCCGAATCGAGCTGCGAACGTTACGAGTGAAGCCGAAGGGGAGAGGAGGGTAAAAGGGGAAGTGGCAGTGTACACGTGTCGCATTTTCAGTGAAGTTGCACAGAAACTGGGTGCAACTTGTTCCACCCCATACATCCCCCTCCCCCAAAAACGAAGCAAAGAGGAATGGATAGAAACCAGTCCGCTATCGAGAGGTCCTCTTTGTTCTTGCAGAGATAACCCTTTCACTCTATCCTTACTCTCCTCTCTTCTTCAACCCAATTTCAAACACTCTCTCTCGCTCTCTCGAAGAGATTTCCAATTCACAGAGCCAGAAATGGCGATTTCTACCTCGGCCTCGTCGAAGCTCATCTACCCATGTCCCGCCTCATCCTCCGCGGCCGCCCCAACTCGCGCTCTCTCCTCCACCACCACCATCTTCCGCACCAAGCTCACGCCGGCCCAGCTGTCCTCCTCCTTCATCACCCCCTTCGCTCCTACTTCCAACGCCTCCGCCGCTGCCCCCGCGCGCCGCCGCGGCGCCTTCACAGTGCGCGCGGCTCGCGGGAAGTTCGAGAGGAAGAAGCCCCACGTCAACATCGGCACCATCGGGCACGTCGACCACGGGAAGACCACGCTCACCGCCGCTCTGACCATGGCCTTGGCGTCCATGGGGAACAGCGCGCCCAAGAAGTACGACGAAATCGATGCCGCTCCTGAGGAGCGCGCCAGAGGTATCAATCTTTCGTCCTTGTTGTTCCCGTGGTGGTCGTTGTCGTTGTTGGAATTGTCGGTTTATGCCGGTCTTTCGGATTTTTATACGAAATTTTTTCTTGCGAATTGCTTCTGTGAGGGTGTGAAATTGTATGGACTTGTCTTTAGTAGTTGAACATTTTGATTCCAGTTTTGTAATTATCTTGCGTGTGGTGTATTAGAGCGTGCTTTAGTACAGAATTGAGCTGTATTGTAATCTGGGACATGATTTTGAAGAGCTAAATAATCAAAACACTTTCAGTTGTAGGTTTTGTTTGAGGGTCATAATTGTAACTGAAGTTGCTTAAGAAAGCTAGATAAAAATGATTGGGGTCATTGTTTACATAGTGGTCAGGTGATGTCAAGCCGCTGTTTAAAACTGCCTTAGATTGTTTCTTGTTGAAAAGTGCAAGTACCCGTACAAATCTTTCCTCAACATGCCTATATTACTTGATTATTGACTTTGATCTTCGATAGATGAAAAGGTTGAAACTTTGTCTGTGGAATAGGTATCACCATCAACACAGCCACTGTGGAATACGAGACTGAGAACCGCCACTATGCCCACGTCGACTGCCCCGGACATGCTGACTACGTGAAGAATATGATCACTGGTGCTGCCCAGATGGACGGTGCTATTCTTGTCGTTTCAGGTGCCGATGGCCCAATGCCACAGACCAAGGAGCACATACTGTTGGCTAAGCAAGTTGGTGTGCCTAACATGGTGGTTTTCCTGAACAAGCAGGACCAGGTTGATGATGAGGAGCTTTTGCAGCTTGTAGAGTTGGAAGTCCGGGAATTGCTCTCTTCCTATGAATTTCCTGGTGATGATGTCCCCATCATCTCCGGTTCTGCCTTGTTAGCTTTGGAGGCTTTGATGGCAAATCCCAGCATCAAACGCGGGGAGAACCAATGGGTCGACAAAATCTATGAACTGATGGATTCTGTGGATAGTTACATCCCCATTCCGCAAAGGCAAACTGATCTCCCCTTTTTGCTGGCCATTGAAGACGTGTTCTCGATCACTGGTCGTGGTACTGTGGCTACTGGCCGTGTTGAGAGAGGTACAGTCAGAGTCGGAGAAACAGTGGACCTTGTTGGTTTGAGAGAGACGAGGAGTACAACAGTTACTGGAGTAGAAATGTTCCAGAAGACGCTTGATGAGGCAATGGCTGGGGATAACGTGGGTTTGTTGCTCAGAGGCGTTCAGAAGATCGATATCCAAAGAGGGATGGTTTTGGCCAAGCCTGGAACTATTACCCCGCACACGAAGTTTGAGGCCATAGTGTACGTGTTGAAAAAGGAGGAGGGGGGTAGGCACTCGCCTTTCTTCGCCGGCTACCGGCCCCAATTCTACATGAGGACTACTGATGTCACCGGGAGGGTATCTTCAATCATGAACGATAAAGATGAGGAGTCCAAGATGGTTATGCCCGGCGACCGTGTTAAGATGGTGGTCGAGCTAATTATGCCCGTGGCTTGTGAGCAGGGAATGCGGTTTGCTATCAGAGAAGGTGGAAAGACAGTGGGAGCGGGTGTTATTCAGTCCATCGTTGAGTGACAGTGGAGTATGCTTTGGCTTCGCTGCTTAGTTCTCGACTCTCTGAGTTGATTCAATCATTATACCGTCAAGTTGTGGAACCAATGAGAATTTAAATGTCATATTTTGCGGTTTTGCCTCATCTTTGCTTTGCAAGAAGGTGTAGTGTAGTTGGACGATTAGTTTTCTGATAATCCAGAACTTAATGCTTTCTGCTGTGTCTGTCATCTTAACTGCCGCCGACTTTCTTCGGCCATTCCGAAGTATTTCCTTGTTTATGGAGTACATCCTTATCGTTTCAGCTCAGCCCATTCTTGTTATCAGTTGCTACTGTCCTTGCCTTTTTAGCTGAAGAAACCCGGTGACGATTGTTCACCATACATTTGAATGCCTATGTTCATTGGTTCTGGTGCATCATGCATTTTGAAGGGGGATAGGGATCCTTTTTTCTATTATCTTAGCAACTTCAAGCTCTTACAAAATTAGTTCCTTGGATGCTTGGTTGTACGTGTTCGGGATCGGGAATTCTCAGTATTGCTGTTACAAGGATGTGCTCTTGCTACAAGGAATATATTGACCTTAAGCTCTCAGACATAACATTCGATGTTCAAGGTGAAACCCACAGGTCCCTTTGTAATTTGCTTAGTTTTTGTTGAATCCTTTGAAAGCGAATGTTATACACATTACTTCAATCACTGATTGTTATGTGGAGAAGTGACTAATCTAGCATTTGGTTAGAGTTATACCTGGCATTGGAGAAAGTTCCTCCATTGCACAACAAAGTTCAAAACTTTAACTGGAGAATGGCTATTTAGTTTAGAATAGTTTTGGAGCTGGACAAATTTTCAAGAGGCTTTTTACGCGAATGAAATCTATATACTTCCTTTTTGCTGAAGAAATAAGTTACACTGGCTGATTACAATTTAATAACGTGTGCCATTGCCAATTAGCACGAGTAGTTGTCACATGATACATAATTGATAAGTTACTTTCAACTATAAAGCACCAGGATCAGCAACCACAGCTCGTCGCTTGGTACAGGATGCACAATCGCTAGCACCCGACAATAAGTGGGGGAAAAACCCACGAGAACAAGAAATCTTAGAAAATGGTCGAGGCCATCAACTCTTGAACAAATGCTGCTCTCTGCATTCTTGTTCCATAGTCTTGTCCCTCACCCTCGTCCGATGAAGCGCTGCACGGAGAGCATCAGTTAGTCACTTTGGTCTTATTCCGGGTAATGCAGATGGAATACATAATCCTTAACGGCGCTATTGTCAGTCTCTGGTCAGATTATCCTTGTCAGCCAATGATCTCTTACTAAAGATTTGGCGAGAACAAGATGACAGACTCAGTCATTAGTTCGTCCGGGAAGTTCTTTATCTACACCATACCAATGCTTCCACAATACTAGGGATGGAGCAACAATGGCAAGGAAGTTTCAGTTAACCATTAAAAAGAAAAGGATGCATCAGATGGTCTACGGCACCAACAATTTCAATTGTGCTAAAAAATCAACTTAAAGAGATTTTGCCTTGTGGAGTTATGCCTATTTCTCTTAAGCTTCTTCCACTTCCCCGTTCTAACTATACAAAGGCTGCAAATTACCAATTCACAAGAACTTTGGTTCATATGCACATTTAAATTCCCACGCTTCTTAGTTAAATGCATCCTACAATCATCATGCAAATACACGTCCAGCAAGTCCAATTAATTGTCATACACCAAAACTGATAGCCGAGCACCATTTCTGTGTTCTGATAATATGAAATTGCCGATTGTAGTATGGTATCAATTTTTATCATGAAGAGAGGTTTAACAAACTTTTTAACTCCGTGATTAGGTTCTTTTACTCTGTAACGAGTGTTTTCATCATATCCCTATGCAGAACAGACAGCTCACACTATTCCATGGAAAACCGTACCTTTTTGCCTCAGAAGTAGCTGATGTATCCGTAGAGGAAGCATCCTCTTGTTGAGCCTGATCGGGATCTGAGAATGGAAAATTGTGTAGGAAAGGTGTGAAGAGCGGATCAGGTGTCGTCTCAGATACATTTCCCTTAACATGCGTTGAAGACCCAACAAACGAGCTAAGCTCCCTGCTGAGAGATGCTGAGCTAGCAGTCCAGAATCCAGACTTATTGGATCGTTTCCTCCTCTGCAGAGTCCACGTCAATATGTTACTTGATAAAACTTAAGAGGATCAGAGCACTTGATTACCAAGCGCATGCACTGAATACCATAATAAGAAGATGTGCAGAAGATAAGATGATACCTTTAATGAACTAGTATGGTGTTCTATGAAATGCCAGGTGGCATCTTTTCCTAAATTTGCCGCACAGAGAGGGCAGACCTGAAATAGCAGGCATCAAAGGAATGTGTCAAAATGCAATTCCTACTTACACTTGGACTGCATGAAGCACCATGACATGATGAGTTTCTGTGTAGCTACTTCGGAACTGCCAAGTTTGCGTATATGTATCATTTGAAACCAAGGTCAGATGAATGGAGAACGCATCTGGCAGGCCCGCAAATCCAGAGTAGCAAAAAGAAAGAGGAAGTACCGCATTTTTCAAGTCGAAGCAGTGTTCATTCTGCAAGTGTTTGCAGACAATATTTACATCGATTTCCACGTAACAGAAGGGGCAGGGAAAGAAAGCCCTGAAGTCGTCATCTCCTTCTGAATCATCCAATACTATGTGATTATCTGTCACAAAAAGATGAACAGGAAAACAAGAAAAGAATGTTATACGAATTAAGTACGGAAGGCACACACAAATGGATTGACAAAACAGAGGAATTCATCAGGATGCTGAAAGAGAGGATAAAGATATATCATAACTTGGAACAGAACTGCTGTATTTAGAGCAAATTGGGGGCAAATCGATTCCTCATGATGCTTTATCATAAATTAGATTCTCATGTTTCTCATCTGTAACCCATGATTCGAGACCGAGATTTCGAAGAGAGTGCCTAACCTAGTAATTTTAGGAGCTTTCAAGACCTCCAACAACCTAGATAAAGACCTTGCTTTACAAGGACTAATCATGGTCAATAACGACCTTGCTTTACAAGAATGAGATAAACATGTACTCAGAAATCTTCTAAAGACTCTCAAGTACCCATGAGAAGGAATTAATATCAGACTTCCAATCAACGGCAACTGAATCGAACTGATGCAAAGTTAAAGCATACAAGACCACTTGCATTAGACTAATTAGACCAAGCCAACTTGACTCAAAACCCACAGTTGAGCAGGCCAATGGAGAACACATTCCTTATCTTAAAACGGTTCCAAAACCACCCAATTGAGGAAATATCTCCACTAATCCAATCTTTTCACGACATTACAGCCCAAAACAAAACAACTTCTAGATTTTGCTCTCTCGAAGGATCTCACTATCTGCAAATTGAATGCATCCAAACAATTCCCAAGAGCTCTACCTTCACCAAACAACTAAACTCCAAAACAAAGTAAACCTTCTTGAAGAAGCAAAAGAAGAAATGGAACCAGCACAAACCCGGGAGTCTCTTGCTTTGTTCTTTCTTTTTCTTTCCTTCTGTTTTTAAGAACATATGACGGAAACCCAGAAGGTAGATAGACAATCGAGTTTAGCGAAGAAGTACCATAATGAAGCCCGGAAGCTTGGATGGCAGAGAGGTACTTGGAGGAGTGAACGCGCGAAGACCAGAAGTCAACGTCCATATCCTCAGCTCTCCGACGAATGCTGTCAGGCTTCGCCTCGCCGGGACACGTCGGATTCCGGAGAAGCAGGAAATGGGTCTTCGGTGATCCGGGGAGAGGAGGAAGGAGAGAAGAGAAAGGCGCTACCTTTCGATATTGATCAGCTGAGGAACGAGGGTGTGTGCTAGCATCCCTCCCTCGTTATATTGCTCACTCTCCTTTTTGCAAGGGGAGGAAGGCTTCTTCTCTGAAGCACACAAGCTGAATAGGAAGCCGACACGTGACACAGTAGCAAAATGCTTTTTTTATTGGGGGTAAATCTTTTCCCGTTGATTGATGAAGTTCTAGTTATCCTACCAGCTTTGTCTTCTTCTTCTTCTTCTGCTTCTTCGTCTCCATGGCCAAGTCAAGCATTGCTTGTAGATTTCTTTGCATAGTTTAAAATACTTTTTTATAATGGTTTAGAGAAAAAGTTGATGACCGAAAGCTTCTGATAGAGCTTAAAAGGTGGCCGAAAGTATGCAAAATTTGAAAGAGCTTAAAAGGTGGATTTTGCTGATTCTGAATTGCATTTGGACCGATGGGAACTTTGGCCAGTGGATGTGAATCAGCAACTGTCCTTGTTTTTATTCAGCTTTTGATGAGAGAGATATCTTCTCGACGAAGTTCTCTTGGATCTCTTTCCAGTTCCAACAAATTTTTCTGCAAAGAAAAAGGCAGACAAGAAGAAGAAAGTCATCCCCCATGAAGGTAAAAGGCACGACTTTTTGTCACATTTGGCGTTGAGTGTTGTCCATCCTTTTGGAGGTTTTGCAGAGGATGGCCAAATGGAATTACATTCGTTGTTGCTTTATTTTAGTGCATTTCTGGTGAAAAATTGTGCTTAGTAGCGATGCTAAGGGTACGTTTGTTTCACGGAAAATAAAAAATTTAAAAATATTTTTCAAAAAATAAACGCTTGTATCTTTTAGAAAAATTAGTCAACGAAAAATATTTTCATTATCAATAACACTTTATGCCTAACTATTTTCGCGGTGATGAAAATATTTTGCATTCATTCATTTTCATGAGTGATACAAGCGTTTATTTTTTGGAAAATATTTTTCAAATCTTTGATTTTTCGTGAAACAAACACACCCTAAGATTGATTTACTAATATATCAAATGACGATACAATGACGTTTAAATAGTGAGTTACATTCGAGACTCGGTAACGGTCCGCCATGTCAGTTGATGAACTGATTTTTTAAATCGGGCTTTGTAAACTTAGCATTTCTCATTGACAAAAAAACAATAATAATAATAATAAATTAGAATTTCTCGACGTTTTAACAAGGATGTCGAAAGTGTGTGTATATATGTAGGCTGTTGGACTGGATGGTGATTCAATAGTTTAAACTTTTAGCTCACTTAGTTGAATAACTCCGATATAGGAAGAGCATTGACATGACGCATCGAATATAATGAACTTATAGAGATGATAATGCACATTTCGTAGATGAAATTGTATAGTTTCTCTAGCATGAGTGAAACGGCTTGAAATGGATTTGGCACCATAGAGAATTCATTTGGAACTTTAGCATAGTGAAAGCGATTTTCTTTCAGTTTCTCTTTTTCCTTTTTGGTGAAAAGTTTTAATCGATTTGGAACTTGTGTTGAAGGACCTAAGACCTAATCTTATGTTTGGTTCACCATTCGAAATATGGAAGGGGGCATTCCTTCTACTAAAGTAATGGCCAGTCCATTCCATGTCCTGCCAAATTAATATTCAATGGCAACAATTAATTGTAATTTTAATATAAAATTATCATCAACGTTATTTAAAGGTTTTATTTTTTAATTCAAGCATGCTTATAGTTGTGGCTATTGTTGGTTATTTCTTTATTTTTATATAATCTTCTATTTAAATTTATCTTACAAAACATAATTAGTAAGATAATTGATAAAGTCATAGCTATGCGATTAAAATTGATTGAAACCTCCATTTCATTTCATTTCTTTCATTTCTCAATCAAAACGAACGACTAGTTATTCTATTTCATTCTTGCTTAAATCAAACAAAGGAACTAAGGTTCGATTTCCATTCCATGTCTGTCATTCTATTCCTTTTCCATTCCATCTTCTCATTCCATTCCAATGGCGGACTAAGAAATCGAGATCAGGACGGGCGAGACAAACATTTTCCACGTAACCG
This sequence comes from Lenwebbia sp. NSW1173648, assembly GCA_029784005.1. NCBI lineage: Eukaryota > Viridiplantae > Streptophyta > Magnoliopsida > Myrtales > Myrtaceae > Lenwebbia > Lenwebbia sp. NSW1173648. Next base: position 1,470,259 of record JARCGZ010000002.1, read on the forward strand.
TCATACACAAATTTCTTTTAGAAAAAATCTTTTCTTTTTCGCCGTATAATATTTTATAATTTTTGGAGCCAAGGGGCAGGAGCCACCATTAGCCCCCTCTAATGTCCCGTACTGAAAGTAGCCTAAAAAGGTCAAGTGGGTATTTGTAAAGGAGTTGAAATATAACATGAAGAAAACAAAAGAGGGAAGGAAGGAAGGAATAAAGAGGTTGACAAAAGAGACAACCCAATCGAGAGAAAAAGGGAGGCGGTTAACACGTTGGACAAAAAGTTGCCTTATATATTAACAATGATCAACACATGGTGGTGACTCGTCAATTGATTACTACATAAAATTGATGCATTACACCTAGTGAAGTACCAAACAAACCTAATATGTCATTTGATTATTATTATTATCATCATCGTATCTACGAAGACCCAAATAAGACAACATCGTGATGGGACAACACTTTATATTCTCTAATTAACAATAATTAATTAAATTATAACTAATTTTTTTGTCACGACGATACTTGTAACATATTAGGCGAAAACGGGTCAAACGAGTCATGAGGTGGTCATATTAAAGAGAGAGCTTTTAACGAAACATGGAGACATTATGACGGTGACACACTAAATTTACCTTTTTTCAGCTAGAAATTGACATGTCCATTTTTCTAGATCGAGAAAAAAAGACAACTGTGATCCACCCTCACATGTAAGTTGTCCACTATAATGTCAATTACTGTTGTTAAGATTGTTTGGAAATCAAGTGGGCCCCTACCAAATAGATTGAGCCCAGTGATTGGATAAGCTTGAAAAGGCCCATTTTGAGGAGGCACGGGGCATAGCTCCAGCCTCCATCCCATTTTGGGGAAGCCTTTCCTTTCATCGGCCCAAAACCAAAGCCCCAACATTAAGAAGGCAATTACACAAATCAGGTTATAGATATACCAATAAACTTAACCCATGAAATCAACTCAATAGAATGTCCAATAAGTTCATCGATCATAAAAATCATAATAGCACGATTGGTCCACAAAACCTATCAATAGAATGTCTGAAGAACTCATCGATCATGAATTTTCAAAGGGCAGAACTTAGGTAAAGTTCACGACGCGTAGCAATGACCGATTAACTCGAGACATAAAGGAAGCTGAAGTATGAGTCAAGGAGGATCCACCGAACCAAAGGATTGCCGCAGCAAAAATGTTGACGGTGATTACAGATCATCCCTAGAGTGATGCGCAAGTCAAGATGCAGTTAAATATTTTTGTGGAGGGAGAACATGATGTATAATGGAATGACCCGTTAAAGGTACAGAAGAAATTAAAGTAAGGGACATCCGACACAGTCACTTACCACATTCAACACAAACAATACACTACGAGCAAGAATCGCACAGCATCAAAAGACATCAAAAACCACGAAGAGCTCGGCAGACAGCCAATTTCTTTACCAGGGAATTGCCGAAATTCAGCCTCGTCAGAATTTTTCAAAGGTTACATTCGGTTAGGTGTTCTCATGGCACTCAATGATGTGATGGAGTAGAGTTGCCATTTTAAAGATATTGGAAAGCAAGTCAGAGAGTTCTTTGGCCAATCAGGACCCAGCATCAGGCATACGAAATGATGTTTCAAGAACTTGGTGGCTGGAAAAAAGTCTTCGGCCACGCAGCAAACTTAGTTGGCAGTCATGGACATGTATCATCATGCAAGTGTTACTCCGGTGAAGAGATTGGCGGGCCTGATAAGATTGTCAGCGTTAGTTACGTTAACTTCTCTCTCTCAAAAGCTGTTCGAGACAATCTTTTAAAATCACATGATACCTGTGAAAATAGTGGCCTCTGCTGAGGAATTTCCAGTTCTTGTTATCAGTAAAAGTCGTGCGTAAAGTTAGGAGCAAGCTCAAGTTTGTTGTCCAGGATAAAGGAAACAGCTTCAGTTTAAGTATGACAACATATATGTTTTGTTCTTTCCTTGATATAAAGCAAAGAACAAAGATTTTCCACGAGCTTCTTTGATGTATGTAATAAATGAAAACAGCAGCCTTTGTAGTTAGGTCATCATGTTTTCTAGTTTGGAAAAATCGCATGCTTTTCTGCTAATTCTTGTCCAACTTTTTAACTAGTTCGGTGTCCGGAGAGAGATAAAATTGTATTCTGCTCACTGGTATTGTGTGGCAAGATGCATGCAATATCAAATCTTTCTCAGTCTTTCTTGGCTTGTATTAGAGAGATGTTGCACTGTAATACCCTAATATCACCTTTTATATCAAAAGGTGGTGTGGTCTCTACACATCACAGTCAAAAGAATCAGAAACTCGCAATTATACAGTGCGATAGAATCTTGATTATTGAAATTCAGGAAAGCGAAATGCGACAACCTGCTCGAGATCGGCAACATCACGCAAACAAAAGGAAAGCAATTATGGATGTGGGTTAGCTTATTATTTGATAAAGTTTGATAGTTCAAAATCTGCTGATCATTGATTGGCACAAACTAAGACCTCATAAAAGTCCGCTTCACCCTCTACATATCACTATTCATCGAGAATTCGGCGGTACTGAACTTCCATAACTTCTTCAATGCTCACTATTCCATATCAAATCACTATGGTACTGGAGTAACTACTCTACCCAGAAATCACTCTCCATCTCTTCTTCAAGCTAGTCCAAAAAGAGAAGAAAGCAGAAAACGAAAGGAGAAAAAGGTAAACAAAGTGGATACTACAAAAACCAACACATTGTAGAGCTAGTGGATTCGGACCAGTGACGCTCAATTCCCCTTTGCACGGATTGATCATTATCTCCAAGCAGGCTTCATGACAATTCTTGGAGTCTCGGGCTGCCTGCCATCTCTGAGATCATCGAACGATAGCTCCAACCTCGGTTCGCCTCGAGAAGGCGACCCCTGATGGCCAAAACAGCGCTCATGACAGCAACGGAAGGAACAACATCGTCATGACTGTCGTCCATCTGCATCTCCATGTTTGAAGTCGTTTCCGCTGGGGCAAGAACAGAAGATGCAAGTAAGCATTTTATAGAGGGAGGTAGACACATGTATGTGGAGTTAGTGCAGAAAGTTCCAATGTGGGGAAGGAGTTAACTGTTGCATTGTAGTGCACGCATACTGTACAAGTAAAGAGACCGAATCTTGATTCCCGCATGCAAAAATACTACCTCTTTAATGGAGAGGGCACGTTTCCAAAGGAGGAAAAAAAGTTTGGAGGGAGGAAAGTGGCGGGGGTGTGTTTGTTTTCTTGAAGGCAAAAGCATGTTTGCCCTAAAGCTGAGCCTTCCCTTTTCAAAGGCTACTGCAATTTCTTACAGAAGGGTCCTCTTACATATGTTGTGCGTTTGTTTGAATGTGTCTCGCTTTTTTGATTTGATTTATCTTTTGGTCGGTTTTTCTTGCCAAAGTAACTTTTATCTCTATATATTAGGGTTTTGCTTGCATAGGGTTTCTTCTGCTGATTGTAAAAGTTCATTCCTTTCTCTTAGGGGATGCTCTTTTGCTCATTCAAAGAAAGGTACGTTCATATAGTATTCTCGTGACGGTAGTAATATATTCTCTATGCGGTGGAAATTATCTTAATGTACGCAATAATTGATAAGTATTAGAGACTTCAATTATTGAGGGACTAACTTGTCAAAATAGAATGGTCATGATCATAGAGAAACTTCAAGCTCGAACGATGCCTTGCATGCTTATTTTTAACCATTTATCCGAACATCCATACACTTCGAATCACATATTCGCATGTATGCTTGTATGCGCGTGCACCCGAGAGATGGGAACTGTATTAAATAAGGTGGATGTCATCCTAATTATGTCCATGGGGTTCTGGAAAGTAAGTACAAACCATGTTTACAATGTCTACATTTGGATGCATACTATTTTCGAGATGAGGAATAGTTCTCGACTTGATATTGCTCTAAGAGAACTAATTTTTGATACATGAGATGTTCGAGTAATGGTGCCATGCGTGTCATTATCTGTTTTCTTCGAAAATCAAGAAATCTTTAGTTAATCACAAAACACATTTCGATGTACGGAACAAACCGGCATAGAAACTCCGATAAAAGTATGGCTTAATTTTCTAAGAAAACCCCTAACATTAGTTGTAGTCGAATTCTGCCCGAACTTTTTTTTGTCTAGAAAAATCTGAATTTTAGGTCCAATCCCAAATTTGCCTCGAACTTTTTTTTTTCTAGAAAAATCCCAAACTTTAGGTTTAGTCTCAAATCTGCATCGAATTTTGTTTTATCTAAAAGAAAATCACTAAATTTTAGTTATCAAATATTCTCCCATGGTCCAATCCCAACTTGACATGACATTTCCACGCCGATAAAAAATCCCCATTTGCAATGTGACATGGAAAATTATATCTAAAACGGAACCGTTCTAGGATATGAAAATTAGGGATGACTAATGACAACTTTTAGACAAAGGGTTAATAGGGGCAGATTTGAGACTAGTGTAAAAAATTGATGAATTTCCTTCTCTGACAAAAAAGTTTGGATAAATTTGGGATTAGATCTAAAGTTGAGTTCTTTTATAACATGGAAAAGTTCGGGGCAGATTTAGACAAGACCTAAAGTTTAGTTGTTGTTTTTCTTTTCTAAACAAAAAAAAAGAGTTCAGGACAGAATTAAGACTTTTTAGGGAATTAGATCTAGCATAGAACAACTCACCAAAACAATTTATTTCTCAGTATCCGAAAAGTTTACCGGTACATATAGAAGCACGACGATATAAAATATGTGAAACAAACTCGCCAAGTTCTTCATTCAACAATGGATTGGATTTATATAATTGTCAAATGATGGTGCCTTTTGTGTCAAAAAAATGTGCGACATCCTTCGGAGAAAATATGGTGGACCCACGAGTGGGGGCCCAACGAGACAGCCAGAAAACATCGACATCTTTTTTGTCTTTTACTGCCATGCTTTCGAGAGAAAGGTGTGGGACCGTCGGATCAAGGACCATCGGTAGAATATGGACCGTTGGATCTAGGGTTGGGGGGACCGGAGCGACACGTGGGATAAAAAATAATGCAGAGACATCTGTCGACCACGCCGGTTGAGGGGAGGGAGCTTGTGTGGGACCCTCCCGATCGCTGCCCCCTCCTTTTTCAACGGTGGAAAGAGAAACTTCGCGTGGACGACAATCAAAGATTTGGGCCCACATTCTCTTTCGAAATAACGACAAATCACAAAATCAATGCCTCGAGTTATGATGTGGATTGGACATAACTAATATCATGTGAATCTTAGTACTCTTTTATCTCGTAACTCTTCCTTTTTCCAAACAGAAGAATGTCGTTCCCCACTCTTTTATTTAGCTCCGCGATCATTTTTGAATACACAAACTCAAACGTTTAACATAGATAGTAGGAATGCATCAGCCGGGTGGTTCAAGTTTGGACGTTAACAGCGTACTCTGTGTCCTTTAGCTATACAAAATGCACAAGCAAGCCGGTAAGTATGGATATATTCGCCACTTCTCATGATCCAATCGGGTTTTGGAATATATGTCGAGATTCGAAAGGATCGAGATGTATTTGCTGCCAATGGGCTTGGTGCATGTAATAATACTTGCTTGGTGACCACCGTGAGTGGTGAGTCAGTGCTCTCTTTTTATCCAACTGGCGGTGGTGAAGGCTGAAACACAGGAAGGAACAGTGCAAGTGATGATGCCTTTGCTTTTTCGCTTGTTGCTCCAGATATTGAAATCACGCTGCAGCACCACTCGCCACCCCACCAGAAGTGAGCCCCCTCTCATTTCGTGAGATGCACTTAAAATTGTCTCTACGTCATCTCAAGACTAGACCCATAGAAACGGATAGGTCGGATAGGTTTTGGGTCGAGTCATAAACGGTCCAACTCAAATAGACACATTAAACCGTTTATGACCCATTTACGGCAATTGCAAATTCGGTGACCCATACCTGACCCGATCTATGTTCTTAAAACTCTTTCATATTTAATTCAATTTAGGAAATCTATTACCCAAACTGATGTAAAGTGCGGAGTGAACAACCGTTAGATCGAGTGAGGAAGAGAGAGAGAATTATAGAGATGTGTTGATTCTAAAGAAGTTATAGACCCACTTATGATCTATTTATGACCCATTTATGATAACATTAATCACTTATATTATGTTTAAACTCATTTATAACATATTTATTGAATATAACTAACCCATATCACAACTCAGCATATCATATATGTGGTTAATAAATGATTTTATGACCTATTTTGACAAGTCTACTCAAGACCTAACCGTATGCTATCCATCGCTAAACCATGCTTTTCGCCGAACCTGACTTTGGTTGTGCTTTGTGTCGGCCGAGCCCATTAATGGATTGGACCGCATTGTGCGCCCGTGCTGGTCGTTCAGTAGAAATTCATCCAAATAAAAACGTACATCATTTGCGACATCTTATTCTTTGTTGTTTGGTTAATACATGAATATAACATTCTTCACAGTCCCTAATACAAGAGAAAGGGCCAGATGGGTCGGCCCGGAACGATCGATTCGGGCCGTGCTGGCCTCGAGCAATGCCTACACTGCTCAGCTCGGCCCATCATCGTCACTTCGAATCGAACTCACGTCGAAACGGGTTGACCCACATCCTTAGGCGGATCCGGCCCAACAAAAATTAGCTTCGTCGTCGCTCGCTGAACCAGCAAACCACCGAGTCCCGTTGCTTAAACCCTCACGGTCGCGAGCTTCCGTCTACAGAGCTGCGAGCAGGTGAAGGCGATGATGTCTCGAGCCAGGGCAGTCCTCGCCTCCATCCGACTCGCTAACTCGCTGCGGTCCACGACTCGGGCGCTGTTGACTCAGGTCAGTCGGTCGTCTCCATCCCCATCTCTCCCATCAGCCCATTCTCACGCTTTCCTCTTCAATCTCTACGAAAGATTTCGCTTCTCGACCAAACCCGACTCAATCTTGGATCTGGTTGCGGCCAACCAATGGTCTGCTGAGCTGGAGAACCAGCTTGGAGATATCAACCCGGTGTTGAACCATGAGACGGTCGTTTATGTTCTGAAGAAACTAGACAGAGACCCAGTGAAGGCTTCCAGTTTCTTCCATTGGGCTAGTGAGAGAGATGGTTTCGATCCAAGTTCTTCTCTTTATAGCATGTTACTCAGGATTCTGGGCAAGAAGGAGTCGATGAAGCAGTTTTGGTTCACTCTTAAAAAAATGAAAGAGCAGGGGTTTTACCTTGATGAAGAAACGTATGTGACTATTTTAGGGGTGTTCAAGAAAGAGAAGATGGCTAGCAATGCAATGGCTTTGACCCATTTCTATAAGAGGATGATCGAAGAGAATGGTAGGGAGAGTGTTGTCAAGAAATTGGTTGAGCTTGTTCTGGGGAAGGCGTGTAGTAGTGAAGCTGTGAAAGCGTTGGCAGATATGAACATAGCTTTCTCGGATACCATGGTCATAAGGATCTTGAAGGAGTTGAGGAATTACCCCGCAAAAGCTCGAACTTTTTTTGATTGGGTTGGAAGATGCCCTGACTATAAACACAATACGGTCACGTATAATGCGATCGCAAGAGTCCTTGGACGGGAGGATTCCATTGTGGAGTTTTGGAGCGTTGTCGAGGAGATGAAGAGTCTCGGTCATGAAATGGACCTCGATACGTACATAAAAGTTTCGCGGCAATTTCAGAAGAGTAAGATGATGCATGATGCGGTTAAGCTGTACGAGTTCATGATGGATGGTCCTTACAGGCCCTCGGTTCAGGACTGCAGCACGCTATTGAGAAGCATCTCTGCAACTGAGAGGCCGGATTTAGACTTGGTGTTTAGAGTTGCGAGAAAATATGAATCCACGGGTAATTGCCTCTCTAAAGCTGCCTATGATGGGATTCATCGGTCTTTGACGAGCGTCGGGGGATTCGATGAGGCAGAAAAGATCGTTCAAGTCATGAGAAATGCGGGGTACGAGCCTGACAATATCACACATAGTCAATTAGTTTTTGGACTCTGCAAGGCAAAGAGACTGGATGAAGCATGTGAGGTGCTCGATAAAATGAAAGAACATGGATGTATTCCGGATATCAAAACTTGGACCATCTTGATTCAAGGTCATTGTGCGGCTAATGAAGTCGAGAAAGCGCTATTCTTGTTTGCTAACATGATGGAGAGAGAGATCGATGCCGATGCTGATCTACTAGACGTTTTGATCAATGGTTTCATCAGTCAGAGCAGGATTGATGGCGCCTACCAACTGTTCTTTGAATTGGTAAATAAGGCTCATATAAGACCATGGCAGGCTACATTCAAGAATTTAATTGACAAGCTTTTAGGAGTAAGAAAGCTTGATGAAGCAATGGAGCTTCTTCGGCTGATGAAGAAACAGAATTACCCAGCATACCCAGAGCCTTTTGTTCGACATATTTCAAGGTTTGGAACTGTGCATGATGCTTCTGAGTTCTTGAAAGCTTTGAGTGTCAAGGACTACCCATCAGTATCGGCTTATGTTAACGTTTTGGAGTCTTTCTTTAAGGAAGGCAGACAATCTGAAGCTAAAGACTTGCTTTACAAGTGCCCTCATCATATTCGTCAACATCCTATAGTCAGTGTTCTTTTCAATTGAGCAGAGGTTTGTGGTCATATCTCCTCGATCCAATTCATGAAAAATTAATTCGTATTCATATCCGATGAATCCATTGTGGAAGTTTTGGATGGATGACTTATTGTCTCTTTTACCCATTCGAAAAATGCTGCTGATACGTGTCCAATTGGAGTTGCTCTGTTGTAGTTTATCATACCATGTCCTCAAAACAACTCTCAACTCATAAGGCTTTGTTACCATCTGGTTAATTCTGCCATGTGAGCCGTATGTAAGCAACTTGTCTGGTGGTTTGGTACATAGCTTGATTTATATCTCTTCCTTATTCGGAAAGGTTGGACTCGTAGATTCATCTGTTCTTCTGTCGATTGTATCCTATAAGTTATAGTGCAGTAAGACCACCTTTTCCCTGTACTTAGTTGCTTCATTTGGCGTCTCTACTTAAAATTTTTAGTTTACTACATTTGCTATTCCCTTGCAGGTCGATCTGTTTAAGCTCCAATTCATAACTTCCCCCCAGTTTGTAGGAAGTTTAATTTGTGATGAATCAGATGTTCGTCTTTCCTCCGAACGTAAAATCATTTGTATAGTCTACCTGGACATGAAAATATCTATTTTTAGTGCTAACCAGAATTTGCTATAAAGCAGGGGGATAGTACCCAAAGCCTTATTACAGAGCGACTATAAACTACTATAAAGGAACTATATAACACTCACATCAACACTGTAAATTACTACTACATGCCATGACCAAATTCATTCTTGCATGAACAGTAGTGCGTTGGATGCTGGTTAGAACTATTTGAAGGTCTTCCATTTGCTCAGCTGAAACTTCCCCTGCTTTTGCTCTTCAGCTTCTACCTCAGCCGATCCTCCTCGGGCTTCATTCTTTTTATAGTCCTGCTTCGACACTGCTTCGACCTTCTGATGAGGAAGATTATTCTGGTACTGGCCGAACGGAGCACCGTTTCGGACTTCGTCGAAGACCGGCTCAGTTTTGAAGGCTCTGGACACATTTGGGTACTGGGAGCCATCGGGATTGACGCTGAGCGTTCTTACCATTCTCGAGATGTGTTGGAGGTAATCATCGGAGGTGGTGTTCCAGCCAGGGATATTCCTGGGAGTATTTTCTGAGCTTCGACGCATGTTTCGCACTTGCGGTGGTAGAGTGAAGGAAATTCCATTTATATATGGAGGGTGAGATACTTGTGCTATGTTCTTGAAGTGACATTGATGGCATCTGATACCGTTATCATATAATTGAACCACAAACCAAGAACATGCGTGGATCCTACCCAGAGATAAGGGGGCATCAAACGCTTCTTGGAGATCCAATCCTTGACATTACGTCATAAACTTGATGCTTAATCATGTCGAAATGCACTAGATTTTTGTTGTTGTTGTCGTCTCTAGAAGATAGCATCACTTGGTTTCAATATTCTCTTAATAGCATCGGAAACTAGAACTGAGCTAAAGGAGCCTCCAAGATGAACCACGTGGCTATTGTTTAGAGTGTTGGCTGTCAAGATTCTGATCTTAGCTTGTGATATTGCGTACGATATGTGATACTGCCACAAAAAACAAAAATAACCAAATAGAAAATACTTCCCTTGCTCAAAACCCACTAGAGAATCAATTTGACCCAGTAATCAAAAGTTGTATAAAGCCTCAAATCTTTGAATATCATCCGCATGGAGACCTTTGGTCGTTCCAAGAGCTAGGGGTGAGCACTTGAACTGGATCAAATCGGCTGCCGTTGGGCGGTTCTCGATTTTAAAATTTTTGAAGTGGTGATAATCTGTCTGGTTCCTGGTTTTAGGTGAAGACCGGACCACCCGGACCGGATTGATAATTTGTTTTTCTATTCTTATTATCAAAAATCATTTCTTTGAGTCAAGACTGAAATAATTAATCCAAAGTGTGATTCCATGTGTGTTCACGATTTATCCTCGCCCTTATGATTTTGTTTAATCCATATTACCTGGTTTCGACCGCAACAAATCTAGAGGGTTCGTATGAAATTCCGTTTCTATTGAGGTTCTAAACTTATTGTATGTGTAACTTAATTGGAAAAATCATCAAGAAAGTCTTAAACTTATTTTATTTATGCCGATTTAGTCTTAAACATTTCAATTGTGGTAATTTAATCCTTAACATTTTCACATTTTGTCAATATAATCCATTCGGCAAATTTTGACTGGAAATCGCTAACGTGGACATAATTTATTAGTTTTTAATTTTTTTTTCAAATTTTTCTTTTTTTAGGCCTGTGACTGGCAAAAGGAAACTACTGGCAAGGGTCACCATTGCCGAAGGCTAGCGAGGGCCGGCCTCACCGGATATGGTGAGGGCAAGCCTCGCTTGATTGGTAAGGCCGACCCTCAATAGGCTTTGGCGAGGGCGAGCCTCGTTTGATTGGCATGGCCAACCCTCAATAGGCTTTGGTGAGGGCGAGGCTCTCTCGAGGTCAGCAAGGTCCCCTCTCGCCAGATCCCAACAAGGGTGACCTCGTCTGCGACTGGCGAGGGTGACCCTCATTGTTCGTAGCCTGTGGCCGATCGTCAGCTATCGCCGATGCCCAACGACCGTCGGAGGAAGAAAGAAAAAGAAAAGAAAAGACAAAAGACAAGGAAAATATAATTTTAAAAAAATATAAAAATATATTTAATTTTGTCTACGTGCCATGTGGGACGGCCGGCATCTACGTCAACGATTTCCACAAAATTGGCTGGATGGACTACATTGGCAATTGGCAACATACAATAGGTTTAGAACTGTTTTTTTTTTTTCCAAATTTAACTCCGTCCTTTGACCAAAAAAAAAAAAACCTCCATCCTAGCATATTGCTGGTAATACTAGCTAGTATAAATAACGTATCAGTTATATGTGTATGCTTGAGTAATAATCGCAATTTTCCGTGCACAAAGCCAAAAGTATGGAAACAATGTAGAGTTACAGTAACAAAATGAAAGTAAGACATAATCGTCTCAAACTTTAGACACTCAACGAACGACCACATATAACTGTCCTCAAATTAAATAATCCCGAACTTCAGTCATGTCCCTAACTAATCCAAAGTGCAATTACGGAGACGAATTGCGATTATTGACCTTAACAAAATCGTATCTAGTAAGAAAACGTCATCCAGCGTCTCCCCAATCAAAAATTGTATAAAGCCTTAATTCCTTGAATATCATCCTCATGAAGACCTTTAATTGTTCCCGCAGGTATAGACTCGTACATGATGGCCCCCTCAACCTGGCTATGATCTAGCCCAAGGAGGTGCCCGATCTCATGCAACGCCACCGTCTCCAGGTCGTGCGCGCCTGAACCGGGGGCCGGACCCACCGCCCACTGCTCGTCCGCGTCGTAGTGGAACAGCCCTACGGTCGGTGCGGCTGCGTGGGCTAGGATTCCACCGGGCCCATCGAAGCTGTTTTGTACACCATCTCCGTGGTTTCCTCTCGCAAAAGCTATTTTTATGTTGGCGCTTTCGTAGTCCTCAACGAAAGAGAAGGTGAATTGTGTCACCGAGGCCCACGTCTCAAAAGCCCGCGATACTGGGCCCTTAACGGCAGCTGGGCTCCCCGAAAAGAAGCCATAGGTGAGGTGGTACTGCGAGGTCGGCCATATAGGGTTTCCCTCAAAGAATTGGTAGTGAGACACCGCATGGAAGGAGCCGAGACCACGGAGGTTCCGGCCTTTCTTGCCCGGCCCTATCCGAGTGGTCCCGTTGACGATATCCGGCACGCCGCACCGTGGCGTCATCATTTTGGAAACCGTTTGGGGATCCAAGGTTCCGGTGGCATTCAGATGATGATTGAGTTGATAAACCTTGATGGCATGCTCTAGCAGGTCGTCGAAGTCGTCGTCGGTGGTGTGGACCGGATGGTTGTAGTTCAAGTAGCCGAATTTCTCGAGGTATCGCTTGAGCTCGCGAATGCCTTGGGTGTGGTCACCCTTGTGGCATCCCTCAAGGTGCTTGAGGAAGTCGAAGGCTGAATTGGTTTGGACATGCGAATGTGCTAAAACGGCGTGGGTGGTGAAAATAAGGAGGAGCAAGTATGAGAAGGTGGAATAGGGTTTATTAGTGGCCATGGCTAATTGATGAACACACTATTGTCTACCAGAGAGAAGGAATTGACGAATGTTGTTTGTGTGGTTGCATATTTCTCAAGTGGGTCTATTTATACGTGATTTATGCGAGGGACGAGCGATGAAGCTCCATGAAAGGGTCGAAAAGTTGAAAGTTTCATGAGGCAAGAAAAAAAGGTATTACGAGACCACGACCATAACTAAGGTCGTCGAAGCAGACGTATAAGGACCGGGAAGCGGAGAATTTTGTAATTTTTATGGGCGTTCAAAGTTGCGGTGTGTATATCTTGGTAAGACTTAGAAAAATTGACCTAATATGTGTTGAAATCAAAGCAATGTGTCAAGGAGAAGTTGTGGGTAGTTCTAGAAGACAAGCATAACACGTTCTTTAAGAGTTTTCTTACGACATAGATAAACCTTTTGCATTAGTGCCAATTCAGTCATAAACCTTTCAATTGTGCCAATTTAACCCTAAACCTTTTGCATTTGTACCAATTGAGTCCATTCGGCCAATTTTGGCCAGAAATCACTGACGTGGACGCCTGTTGTTCTAACATGGCACGGTCGACGTTGACGTAGACATTTTTTATTTATAACTTTTTAATAATTTTTTTGATTTTTTCTTTTCTTTACTCTTGTTTTTAATATATATAATTGAGGGCCAGCGACCCTCGCCGGCACTGGACAAGGGTGTCGCGGCCCTTGCCAAGTGACAGCAACGCTCGCTGGCCCTCAATAAAAAAAAACACAATTTTTTTTAAAAAAATAAAAAATTATTGAAAAAGTTCACGTCAGCGCCGGCCGTGCCATGTAGGACGGCCGACGTCCATGTCAACGATTTTCGGACAAAATTGGTCGGATGGACTCAATTGACATATGCAAAATGTTTAGGACTAAATTGACATAATTAAAAGGTTTAGGACTGAACTGTTTAGAACTTTTTTGACACTTTTAATTGTCTTAATTGATTCCAATTGTGGGTGATCATCATTTAGAGGAGAATCTCCAAGACGGATCGATTTCGGGAACCATTCCCACGTAAAAAAACGCAATCTATTTCCCTTTGATCATCTATATTTAAACATCTTATTCTAAATGATTTATGGTTCTATAATTATGGATTAAGCTGAAAATTTCATGTCACTTTACGAGTATACAAAACCTAGTTCAAATACCCGAATTTTTCGAGGTATTGCTTGAGCTCTTGGAGACCCTTGACCTTGTCACCTTTATGACATCCTTGTAGATGCTTGATGAACTCAAAGGGGTTTTGCTTTTGGTCATCGGAGTGGGCTTAGACCGATTGGAAGAAGAGAGAAACAAGAAAGATTGTGGACAAAAACTCAGGATATGCCACAGCGGAAATTCTCGAGAGGTTGCACTTGGTTTTGGATGGTATTTATTGTGTGTGTAATTGCCATCACATGTAAGACTATCTTTATAGGCTTTTTCATTTTCCTGCTTATCAATGCTGACTATAGTCTTCTTTCTTTATTTCTTTGGGGGGCATTTAATAGTAGAAACTTAAGAAAGTTCTTGGCATCGTGTCGCTCACGGCCATAACAAGGTCGTGAGAAGAGAGAGAGAGAGAGAGAGAGAGAGAGAGAGAGAGAGAGAGAGAGAGAGAGAACACGTCATGTTCAATTCAGTCACTACTTTTCATGTCTTTGCAAAGTTAATAAATTGGAAAATGGGCATAAAAATTCCAAATAATGCAAACATATCGACAACGATCCACGAAAATGATATACCGAATGATATTTCTGCTATGTTCCATTAGTGTCATCTGATTCCGATGTCATAAAATAGAAGAGCAGACCAAGAACACGTCTGGAATGGATGGTAACCAGAAGTAGGGGGGCATCTGGAAAGTAATATTCCTCGAGATTACGTTTTAAAGGTGATGAATAATAGGTTTAGATGCGTTGTTGTCCCTAGAAGATGCATCGCTCGGCTTAAACAAGGACTGAGCTAAAGGAGACTTGGAGATGAATCGGGTGGCAAGATTCTGATATTAGCTTGTGATGGTGCATACGGTTGCAACTAGTTCAAACTTCACAAGACAAATCCCATCTTCTGCTATTTCCTCTTTATTGTAGAAGGAAGCCGAAATTGTAATTGATAGATTACATCGATTGCAACAAAAGAAAAGATAAATGATATGGGTAATCGAAAGAAATTATGACGGAATAGTAAGTACTTCCCTTTCTCAGAACCCACAAGAGAATCAATTAAAATCCACCGATCAAAAGTTGTATAAAGCCTTAATTCCTTGAATATCATCCGCATGGAGACCTTTGGTCGTCCCTGGAACTATGGAGGAGTACATGATGGCCCCTTCCACATCGCTGTGCCCTAGCCCAAGGAGGTGACCGATCTCATGTAAAGCCACCGTCTCCAAGTCCAAAGCGGCCGAACCGGAGGGCGGATCCACGGTCCACCTCTCATCAGCGTCGTAGTGGAACAGCCCGATTGTTGGCGGGAACGCATGGGCTATAGTTCCTCCGGGGCCGTCGAAGCTGTTGTGTGCACCGTCTCCATGGTCTCCTCTTGCAAACCCTATTTGTATATTGGCAATTTCATAGTCCTCGATGTACGAGAAAGTGAAGCGTGTCACCGAGGCCCATGTGGCAAAAGCTCGGGCAACTGGGGCCGTCGCGGCCGCTGGGGTCCTTGGGAGGAAGCCGTAGGTGAGATGGTAATTAGTGGCTGGCCATCTAGGGGTTCCGTCCAAGAACTTGTAGTGGGACACGGCGAGGAAAGATCTGACTCCGCGGAGGTTCCTGCCTTTCTTTCCGGATCCCATGCGGGTGGTTCCATTAATGATGTCAGCTACGCCGCATCGCGGCCTCATCATTTTGGACACCGTGTGGGGATCCAAGATTCCGGTGACATCTAGATGATAATTGAGCTGGTACGTCTAAACAGCAAATTCTAACAGATCGTCGAAGTCGTCGTCATCGACATGGGACGTCGAGCTACCGGATTGGTTGTAATTCAAGTAGCCGAATTTCTCGAGGTATCTCTTGAGCTCGTGAATGCCTCCGGTATGGTCACCCTTGTGACATCCCTGAAGGTGCTTGAGGAACTCAAAAGGGGATTTCATTTGGTCATCTGAGTGTGCTAAAGCGGCATGAAAGAGGGAAGTAAGGAGGAGCAAGTATGAGAAGGTGGAAAACAACTTAGCATCCATGGCTAACCTGACGAACGCACGCTCTTCAAGCAGAGAATAAGGAATGAATGAATGTTATTTGCGTTGTTGCATTTACCTAGGAGGTCTATTTATAGATACATGCGTCTTTTGAGGTGATAAATTAGTAGCTAGGTCAATAAGGTCTTTGTTAAAGTTGAAACGTTCATGCATGGGGAAGAAACCGTTAGCTACGGTTCCACGAGACAACGACCATAACTAGGTCATTGAGAAGAACGCGTATAAGACTGGGAATTCATGGAAAGAAACCCTAAGCACGGTGGGACTACGAGACAACGATCATAACTAGGTCAGAGAAGAGAAGAAGAAGAAGAAGAAGAAGAATGGGAAATGAAAAAGTAACCTAATGTGGACTGGCTCAACAATTATATATATTCATATATAAGTGAGTTTTTGCAAGGGCGTTGATCGTTGTTTATATGTATTTCATAGAAAAAGCCTCGCAGACATTGACCTAATCTTTGATCCCCACTTACCGTTCAAGCAATATTGCGATCCAAACAAAATGCTAAACAGTCATCAAGAATTATCGTACCAAAAAAATATCATATCATTACCGCCCATTCGATCCTATACTTGAAAACTTGAGATCCAAATATCTCTTTCTTTCTTTTTAATATGAAACAAACCGCTTTTGGAAAAAAAAAAAAAAATCGGGTCACTCATTTACCGTTGGTGCAAAAATCCAATTAATAGGAAGTCGAACAGAAAAGTTACGTGTAAAATATGTCTTTGAATTTTATGTATTCAGTCCGACATATATTTCGTGCAGCCCAAAAGAAGAGAAAAAGTAGAGGTTTAGTTCGCGACGTCGAAGGGTTGGGCTGATAGGCTAGGGTTTTCATGTTTGTTATTGAGAGAGTTGTTCGTTTCATAAAATTGTCGCGAGCCGTGCGCTTTAGCGATCTTGTTCTCTCTTTGATCATAGTGAAATTTCGTTTCGCCTCGCCCGTGGACGTAGATCGCCTCGATCGAACCACGTAAAATCCTGGTGTTCTGTCTTTGTTTTCTGCGTTTCGTCGTAACATTACGCATGATCGAAGTTTACCTAAATTCGATAAAACCTTTCAACATTTATTCCAATCTGTTGTTTTTTTTAAATGCTTGACCTTGTGAGAGTTAGAGTTCTCCAATCATCTAAATTAATCATTTTAAATTAAGGCGAGCATATTTTTAACAAAGAAAATATCATGACCATCCGTTTGATCAGATTCTTAGAAATTCGCAATCCCAACACTTTGTTTTTTTTTCGAAAGTCGAATCGTATTTCGAACCAAGCGGGTTAGGAATTTTCCGTAGTTGCAACAATCAAGTCAATGGATGTCGACGGAAAAATTATGACCGGTCAAAGTTCGGCGAAATTATGTAAGAGTTCTTTCCAATAAAATAAAGCGGTATCCCACTATTTAAATATATTGCTAATTTACTTTCTACAAAGTTTCTAGTAGAATGCGGTCATTCGGGAATTCCTGGAGATTTTTAATAGTGGTAGCAAGTGAGTTAATTATTATGAACAAATTTGTTTTTCACGCCCAATTCCGCTCCTTGCCACGCCCAGGTTCCCTCGCGTTGTCTCTCTACTCGAGTGAACCAGCGAGCTTGTGAGAGAGGAGGCCAGGTCGAAAAAGAAAAGGAGCTGTGCAGATGGTGAAGAGAAATGGAAGAAATGGAAGGTAGTGAAGGTTGGAAGCGGATTACCTAACATTGGAGTTTCTGAGACATGGGTAACATTACTCAAATCAGGCCGTCCAAATGAAAATGGATGGCCTGATTTGAGAGAGGATTGGGATTCAAGATTTTTCAAACCCTAAAAAATTTCTCGCCTAATTTTTCCCCCCTCAACAAATGACGTGGCCCATTCTTGGTCGTCCAAATGAAAATGGACGGCCTGATTTGAGTAATGTTACCCATGTTACAGAAACCCCAATGTTAGGTGATTCGGATCCGTGAAAGTTGGGCCGGAAGGAATACCCGGCCGGGCTAGGCTGCGCATGGGCCGGACTGCGGATTGACCACGTGGCTAGTCCGCGGGTTGACCGTGCAGGCCGGTCCATCCGCGCTCTTTTTTTTTTTTTTTTCATTATTATCTTTCGAATTTGTCTATTTTTGTAGTTTTCGCTGTTTTGCTATTTTACATTTTTTTTAATAGGAAAGAGGCTCACCGGACTGACAAAACCATGTGTCAACAAAAATGCCATTCGATTTTCGAATGAAAAAAGTGTTGGGATTGCGAATTTTCCAAGACTTGGATCAAATGATCATGATATTTTCTTCGCTAAAAATATGTTTGCCTTAATAGAAAATAATTAATCTAGATGATTAGAAAACTCTAACTCTCACAAAGTCGAGCATTTCAAATCATCTAATTGGAATAAATTTTG
Source organism: Lenwebbia sp. NSW1173648 (assembly GCA_029784005.1). NCBI lineage: Eukaryota > Viridiplantae > Streptophyta > Magnoliopsida > Myrtales > Myrtaceae > Lenwebbia > Lenwebbia sp. NSW1173648. The sequence goes on from JARCGZ010000002.1 coordinate 1,488,521, forward strand.
AGAAGTGATGTTTATGTTTTTCTTAAGAATTTGGCTAAACTTCGATTGGGCATAACTTTACCGTCCGACATCTCATTAATTCAATTTTTGCACCAACGATAAACAAGTGATCCGATTGTTTCAAAATGCGGTTCGTTTTAAGAAAAAAAAACATATCAGGATCTCAAAATTTCCAAATATAGGACTGAACGGCGACCATGGTTTGTCTTGCTAGATCCAAATATAGGACAAATCGGTTATTCGAGTTTCAACAAAGCTTGTATGTCGTGTTTTCCCGAGTCCTTTTGGTCCAGAGATTGAACATATTAATAAAGAGCTGGTCTGACTCCGTTGTGCTCGACTAGTCATTCACACACGAGAGGTCATATCTTGGTCTCCCCTTCGGCCATATACTTGAAAATTTGAGATCTACCTTTCTTCTTAAAATGAACTGCGTTTTGACATAATCGGGTCACTCATTTACTGATGCAAAAATCGAATTAATGGGACGTCGGACAGAAAATTTATACCAAATCACGCGAAATTACGTAAAAGTTGTTTCCGAAAAAATAAGGAGGTATCCCACTCTTTAAATACAATGCTAATCTACTATCTACAAATTTTCCAGTAGATTGCGGTCATTCGGGAATTCCTGGAGATTTTTAATCCCTTAGCATGCGTGATAGGAAATAGCACAAAAGATGCAAGCTACTGAAATAGGCAGAAAAATTGAAGGCTGCGTTCTCTCACGTATGTGAGCTTCTCTCTATCCCTTTGGTGATAGTCTTCCCAAAACCCTAAAAACCTTAAACCTTTTTGCTTCTCCATCCAAATCCTATGGCCATTCTCGAATCACTCAAACTAGCCTAGCGATGGGAACTTTTGGCTCTATCTTCTGCCCGAAATCGATTTTCTCCACTTAGCAACTTGAATAACAACTCAGAGCTAACTTATTCCTAATTTGGTGTTTTTGAAGTTGTAACAATGGATACGTCATCCAATCCCCTGGCTAGTCTTCGCTTGGTGCTCCCTTTTTCTTGGTCCCATGATGTTTTGAGGAGTGCAGAGGTAAAGAGCGAGCTAGATGCAGTGCGGATAGTTTCCTCCAGCTTCGGTGCCTGATATATACTTTTCTGAGGTAAGACCCTGTAAACATTAAGCATATTAGAATGGGGAGTGAAATAGAGAAGGAACAGAGGCTTGCGGCGTTATGTAGGCGAATGGGGAATATGCGGACAGAAGACATTGTAGCTAACGTGTTTGAGAAAACTCCTAAAGAAAAGCTGGAAATATGCAACCTCACACTACTGGGAAAGCTCTACTCTAGGCCAAATGTCAACTTCCAGGCCTTTCTTTCTATTATGAAGAGGGCTTGGACGGTTGAAAATGTTGTGTGCGACTATATGAAATCAGGTCATTTTTCCTTTACGTTCGGTTCGGCTACTGACAAGATGAAAGTTCTGGAGGCTAGCCCGTGGTCTTTCTCAAGTAATCTACTCATCCTCCAGGAACTAAATCCCAGGGTTCCGGTTCATTGCCATGATTTTACACACTGTGCATTCTGGGTGCAAATTATGGGCCTGCCCTTGGCTATGATTACGGAGAATGTGTTGCATCAAGTAGGTGCAAAAATGGGGAAAGTGTTGGCAATTAAAATGGAGGCGAAAGAAGGGAGTCTTTGTAAAGTTAGGAGAGTTCGTGTGTTATTAGACTTAACAGTCCCATTGAAACCTGGGATGGTGGTGAACTTTGAAGATGACCAGCTGTGGGTCGACTTTAAGTACGAGAGGCTCCCACGCTATTGCTACTCATGTGGAAGAATTGGGCATTACACTACTAACTGTGAGATTGTGCCTTATAAAGAACCTGGACCGAAAGGAACTAGCTCTAGCAATTTTGGCTATTGGTTGAAAGCGGAAGCACATGAGGTTAGTCCTCTTTGGAAGTTGTTTTATGAAACAATACTCACTGAACAAGAAGAGGAAGAAACTGTTCCAGAAACATCGGCACAGGCTGGCGAAACAGAAGATTCAATTCCGGACGGAAGTGAAACTCAGTACATACCGATGGAGGTACAGCAGCAGGTTGCTTTGAAGAGGAAAGGAAAAGAAGTTCTGGATGTGGAGTAGCTGTCCGGGGAGACAAGTCATATTGAAACTCAACTCCTACTCATGAACACACCATGGACAGAATCTATGTCCAAGACTCTCAACGAACCTTTGAAGAAGAAAGCAAAAAATCCATCGTCTAAGAAAACGAGGCGCTTTTTCTCCCAAGGGACTGATTCCACTGCTCTTGATGAGACACAGCTTCTTGAAACACCTATCATGTTTGAAATTGACCTAAAGGATGGGGCTTTGATGGCTGGCCCTAATAAGCCACCAGGGAATAGATGATCATTTTGAGCTGGAATTGTCAGGGATTGGGCACACCCCTGACATTCTAGGCATTGAGAGCCTTAGTGGCTCAAGAAAGGCCCAATATCGTGTTCTTGATGGAAACGAAGAATAAGGAAGAGGTAGTATACCGTATAATACAGCACCTAAATTTTAAGCACTCGACAGTGGTTAATCTAGCAGGTGTAGCGGGTGGATTAGTAGTAATGTGGGATGATGAGGTGAAAGTAGAGGTAATTTCTTCGTGTGGGGAGTATGTGGATCTAGTTGGTAAAGTCAATGCCAGCGGTAAAACGTTGAGAATTACATTCGTGTATGCACCGACGGATTTCCAAGAGAGGAAAGAACTATGGGAGAAGATTAGACGAGCTTCTGTGTCTAATACATTGCCTTGGGTATGTGTAGGGGATTTCAATGAAATATTATATCACTGGGAGAAAGTAGGAAGAAGGGCTGCTGAAAAATTCCGTTTAGTTGCGTTTCAGAACTTCTTAAATGAATGATCGTTGATGGATATTGAAAGTAAAGGTTGCACTTTCACGTGGGCTAATAATAGAGAAGGGGAGGCCCTTGTTAAGAAAAGATTGGATAGGGTATTATGCAGCTTAGATTGGAGGGTGGAATTCCCTAGTGCTGAGGCGTTTGCGTTACCAGCAATAGGGTCAGATCATAGCCCCATTTTTGTGTCCCTTAATCCTAAAGTGAAGAAAGGAAGGAAAACATTCAAATTTGAGGCGTTTTGGCTGGAAGATGATGAATATAGAGAGACGATTAATTCAACATGGCATAATCCTTGCTTCAGCAATGATGGTTTGTCACGCCAACTCAAAGAAGTCGCTGGAACTTTACATAAATGGAGCAGGAGAGGGTTTTCTAATGCCTCAAGCCAAATCGAGTGCTTAAAGAAATAGCTAATTGAATATATGAATAGGGGGCTAGAGTATTCCAGCAGTGAAAGGACATAGAAAATTAAAGAGCAAATCGAAAGGCTATGGAGGCAGAAAGAGTTATACTGGGGATTAAGGTCACGCATTCAATGGCTGAAGTGGGGGGATCGTAATACGAGATATTTTCATGCTGTCACAGTGCAACGAAGACAGAGAAACAGGATATCGATGCTGAAAATTGATGATCTAGGTTGGTGCCGTGAGCCACAACTTTTAAAGAAACACACGACACTTTACTTCCACGCTCTATACACATCCGGGGGAGCAAGGAATTTCCATCCAATACTTGAGCAATGCCCCCGTCTGGTTAGTGAGCGGATGAATGAATCTTTGGTGAGCTCAATCAAAATGGAAGAGGTGCAGGACGCAGTTTTCCAGCTAGGAGCAACTAAGGCACCAGGACCCGATGGATTTAACGGTCAATTTTTCCAACATAATTGGGAGGAAATCAAAGGGGATGTGTTCCAGGAAGTCAAAAGTTTCTTTGATTCAGGTATTCTTCATCCTGAATTAAATATGACTCACATTTCCTTAATCCCAAAAGTTTCAAATCCAGAAAGTCTATCACAATTTCACCCTATTAGCTTGTGTAACTTTGCATACAAGATCATTTTCAAGGTTATGGCAAACCGCCTAAAACCTTGGCTCCCGGAGATCGTTGCGGCGGAACAAAGTGCTTTTGTTGGAGGTAGGCAAATCCAGGACAATATCATGGTTGTTCAGGAAGTGCTACACCAATTAAGAGTCAGAAGACAAAAAGAAAAATTTCAGGCCATTCTGAAACGTGATATGCAAAAAGCATATGACCGTGTGGAATGGGACTTTTTGGAGGCATGGATGAAGAGGATAGGCTTTTGCGAGAAATGGGTATACCCAGTCATGACTTGTGTTAAATCGGTAACTTTCAGTGTTAAATTTAATGGAGAACAACTGGACTTATTAACGAGAGGTATTAGACAAGGTGATCCCATATCCCCTTACTTGTTCATTATACTATCTAATGTGTTCTCTTATTTGCTAAACAAAGCAGTTGAAGATGGCAGCGTTACAGGAATTAAGCTTAACAGATTTTGCCCCACATTATCACATTTGTTGTTTGCGGATGATGCCATATTTTTCCTGGATGGGAAGATTACTGAATGTCAGAACTTAGCCCCTGTTTTAAATCAATATTGCTATGCTTCGGGGTAGGCTATAAATCTGAACAAATCAGGTATTTTCTTCAGTCAGGGATGCCCGGAGAGTCTACAAAGAAACATGGCCTCAAAATTAAGAGTCTCAGTGATTAACAAGACAGGCAAGTATTTGGGAATACCCTCCGATTGGGGTCAAACAAAGAAGCAAATGTTTGCTTGGATCTTAGCAAAGGTAAACATGAAGTTAGAGGGGTGGAAAGAGAAGTTAATATCAAAAGCAGGGAAGGAGACGCTGATTAAGACTGTTGTGCAAGCCTTGCCTCAATATGCCATGTCCATCTTTAAAATTCCTTTCTCAGTGTGCAGGGCAATCGAACAAAGGATAGCCTCCTTTTGGTGGAAACAGGACGAATCAAGGGCTGGAATTCATTGGAAGAAATGGGAGCTTCTCAAAACACGGAAGGACATCGGTGGAATGGGCTTCCGAGACCTTATCTCTTTCAATAAGGCGATGTTGGGTAAACAAGCTTGGAGGCTATCTCAAGCCCCGTCAGCCCTTTGGAGTCGATTATTCAAAGAATTGTACTTTCCAGCATGAGACTTTTGGAATGCAAAAAAGGGATTGCGCCCATCTTGGGGATGGCAAAGTATACTAGTCGGTAGAGACTCAATACGCGGAGACATTAGATGGGCTGTGGGAAATGGGAAAAAGATCAAGATTCGAGAGGATAGGTGGCTGGAAAGGGGAATTATCGGCGGACCGGCTAATCTGAGAGCCCCAAAAGGTAGAGGAATTAATTAATCAAGAGGAAAGGACATGGAATGAGCATCAAGTGCAAATGATTTTTGATGAAAGCTTGGCTAGTGAAATCATAGCGATTCCTCTTAGCAGAAATTCTGAGGAAGACCGTCTGGTCTGGACGGGGAATAAAACAGGGAAGTACACAGTTAAAAGCTCATACAACAAACGATACTCAACCAGCCTACAACAAAAAAAAAAGCCTCAGCATCCACCTCCTTCCAAGTCCCAAGACCCTTATGGATAAAACTATGGACGCTAAATGCCTTCCCAAAAATCCGAACCTTCCTATGGAGTGCATGCCAAAATGCCCTACCCATCCGAGAGAATCTATACAAGAGAAAGATCTTACCGGATCCTTTATGCCCGTTATGTAACCAAGCGCCAGAGACGATTGAGCACACACTCCTACTTTGCCCTTGGACAGTAGAGATTTGGGCAGATGAGAGATTAAAGCTGCAATTTTTAGACATACCCATTACTCGTTTGGACAAATGGATCATGAAATGCTTAGAATTGAACACACACCAGCTATCACATGAGGAAATTATCGGCATCTTGTGGTCAATCTAGAAGGCACGGAATGCCTTTATATTTCAAGCTCGCCGGCAAGATCCAGGCAGAACAATCGAGCTAGCAATAACAGAGCAAGCTAGCTTCTTGAGATGGAATCCCAGGTTGAAGAAAGGATTGCAACAAGAAAATAGCTCACCTTCCTCCTGGCTACCACCGGCGAAGGGGTCCTTGAAGATTAACGTCGACTGCTCAAAATCGGAAGACTCACCGAACGCAGCTATAGCTGGTGTGGTTCGCGACCACAGAGGCGTTCTAATTAGTGGTTTTGCGAGCTCCGTCATGGCCGAATCTGCTGCAGCGGCTGAAGCCCTAGCTTTGCTAAATTGCCTTCGCTTTGTCGAAGAGAGATGCAAACAGGGGGAGTTCCGTGGAGTTGAAGTGCAAGTACAAACAGATTGTACTTTGCTGGTCGGTTGCATTGTGGAAGGGGAACTAAGCCCATGGGATCTCCGAGCCTGGACTGAGGAAAGCAAAGAGAAGTTGACCCATTTAGAATTTGTTAGCCTAAACCTTTGTCCGAGAGAGGCGAACAAGCTTGCGGATTGGGTGACCAAAGCCAAGCGAAAAAACGAACTACCCCTCAATTGGCTGCTTTGTCCTCCGAAACCTATGTTGGATATTTTAGTTTCTGATGTTAACAAATTTCCGTTCAGTTAATGAAATTTTAGTATTTTCGATAAAAAAAAATAGGCAGAAAAGATGTACCGTAACCGTAGGCCTTCACATAGAGGAAGCGGAACAAAAATTTAGATATCCCAATAGTAATTCAGAGAGAATCGCATAGTCATTCTCCAACATAGCAGTGCACACAAATCAAGTTCAGAAACATATGTATGCAAGTCCCAGACGTATTTTTTAACTTTATCATCTGGTTAATATCAAGGTGATAGACCATGCAATCATATGAGAAACTCATATTCATTACATCGGTTGCAACTCCTCCGACCCCAATGTAACTGTTAAGGCATTACTCAATTATGGGAAAAAAAAAATGTTGCTTGTCCATTCACTCAATGAGCGGATTGAGGGGTTTTCTTCAACAGCCGAGTTTCCTCAAAACCCAGATTTTACCCTAGTTGAGGAGCAAACCGGTGACCCAGTTCAACCTGTCGTTACTTTCTGAAAAGCGAATTGATTGCTGGCAGTGGGTTTTGAACCCGTTCCCATGTCGACCATCCTCACTGAGGTCGAGTTTAATATTGGCAAATTTAACATATAAGTTAATGAACATGAAAAGCTTCATTAGCGATCGGTCCAACCAGGGCCAGGGCCAGGGGGTCAACTGAACGGACCACGTTTAACAGGACTCGTATAAGGATGAGCAAATGGACATTTTCTCACCTTTTTCAATTGGATGCGGTCAGATTACATGAAACAACTCACATTTCCATTTTCTTGTGGTAACAATAGCAACTAAGCAAATGGTTGAACAGTGTTGCACATTCCTGGGTTCCTTACGCACCAAAGTGGCTGAATGGGTTCAGCACCAATCCCTCTACTGACCATTCTACTCCTCCATTCATTCAACCGATCAGTTGCTTCTGCGTATCTCTTCATGCCTTCCTTGTCCCGATTCCCTGACCACATGCTCTCTGCCATTGCTGAGGCTCTAGGCCAGATACGCGCATCTAGGACAGTTGGGTCCGCCTGCTCTGACCACAGTGCAACCTCTCCACCAAGCACCATTGTTGCTTCCTCCTCAGTTAAGCCATATGTTATATCATAATTGTAGATAGTTTGCCACGTTTTGAAAGGTCCACACCATGTACCACCATTCCCTGGATTACTTCCTGGCAGCTGGTCATATTGACTATCGTTTCCAAGAAAGTCGCCATGCCCACAATCCAAGTAGTAGAAATCCGATGATGACACGATGGCTCGATATCCAGAAGAGACGATCCTTTTTGTGTTATTGGGACCATTGTTCCATGTCTGCAAGATGGTGTGCTCTGGGGGAAGAAATGATTTGTCCACCTTGACATTCGGATCTAACATGACATCTTCCCAGTAGACAGCAGTCCTATTAAGAGATAATATATGAGGTAAGGTGGAGTTGACAAACGTCTCAAGTAGCTGACTCAGAGTGCCACCGTTCGACAGGAATGCTTGAATCGTTGGATCGGCTTTCCAACAGCCAGGTATGATCTCATCATGTCCAGCATGGTAGAATTGATCTGGAAATAATGTCGCCAGATCGGAAATGACGTTCTTGAGAACTTGATAGGTCTTTGGGTTCAATGGGTTAAGATGACCCGTTCCTGGTTCTGATGCTAGCCGGTCTGCCCATGCAGTTCCTGCTGGCCACCAAAACATGTTTGCGCAGGTTATAATTTCTGGATAAGCTTCAGCCCATGATCCTGTATGACCTGATGACCAGTAGAAAAATGCCCAGAACATAATCAGATGGATGCTGTGCTACATTTGAAAATGGTACTAATCTCTCGTGAATCTTGAAAAACAAATTTCGCCAAGAAGTTGATGCTTTATTGATTATCGAGTGTTCCTCAAACAATAACAGTGATCAGAGAACTACAATGGAAATGTTCCTTGTTTAATCTAATTGCTAACGACTCTTTACATAAAAGCATGCAATATGACAATCCCACATTCTTCCCCTCTTTCTATTTCCTTTTCAGCAATATGCTGAATTTTCTTGTTCCTGCAGTGAGGGCACTCTCAGTATCAAAACACATGAATTCTCACGCGATGTTTAAAATTGTTTTTTCAGACAAAACGGATCTAATGCATGCCTTTAGTCCCTAAGTTTCTCATCGAATAATTGGTACAACTCATTCTACATATCTGACATCCTTCTCTTCTTGCATACACAAGCCTCAGAATTTGATTTTTAGCCACTAGTTCACTTGTAAGGTCAACATTTCTCATCCTGTTGAACTCCCACTTAACAAGTTCCTCTCAGAATCCTTTAGTAGTTTAATAAGGCGATTAGGTGAAGTCTATTGGCTCCCTGAAGTGAGAATATTATCAGATCGGCATTACAATTGAGTTGGTAAAGGGTAATAACTAACTTTCTGATTCATCATCCTATCTCAACGCATATCTACTTGCGCTTTTAATACTTGACTCTTGACACGCACATTGTGCTATACTGCTGCATTTTTGCTTTCCTTAGTTCCCCCTTCAAGCCTTAAAGTGGAAATGGGTACACAAGAAATGACAAGTCATGAGGTCTTTGTGTGGCTAATTACATAAGGTTTAGGGCTTCAATATTCAAACATAATCCAGAACGATGTAGTCACAGATACGGATCCTATCAGACAACTTTCTAGTTTAGATTCATAATGTCAACCAACTGCACGAAATGTCAATATATGTGTATATTCATTCAGATTGATCAGCTTATCACAATGCTTAAAACAAATTCCTGCAAGGGAGAAATGAACTGTTTGAAACAGAAATCTGTAAATTTAATTAAATAGCAATCCTAGAGAACCCTGAAAGTCAAAATAATAGTTTTTACTGCGAAACGTGAATACTGTTGAATCTAGGTAGTGCATTGGTTTTGAAACACATTTTAGCATAGAATTCATTTGCAAGAAAGTCAATAGTAGGACAAGATCTGAAAAACAGAGGATCAGGAAAACAGATGAACTAACATGGGAATACACTAATTTATGTTCCGCAGATGCTAATTACGGCCAAAAGAAGAAAGAGAAATAGTCAATGAAGAAATAATATAAATCCACTCACCAGGCATGTCTAGTTCTGGCAATACACGAACCCCATGTTCCAGGCCAAATTCAACAATTCGCCTGACATCAGCTGGTGAGTATTGCATGTCAGAACCATAGGATCCCTTAGCTGCAAGATCGGGTTCTGAAGGCAACAACAAAGGGAATGAATGCGAGTCAGTGATGTGCCAATGAAAAACATTGAGCTTGTTGTCACTCATTGCTCCAATAGTCCTTAGGATGTCTTCAACTTTATAGTAGTTTCTCGAGGTATCCAGCAATATCCCCCTATAAGAAAAGATTGGCCAATCCCGCACCTCCACTCCAACAGCCACCCAAGAGGGCATACCCCACACTAGCTGGGAGAATGTCTCAAGACCCCTCATAGCACCCCATACTGTCTCGGCAATCAGGCTCGCTTTATCACCTGATGTGGGGATGCTAAGGCTGTAGGATTCATTCACACCATGGCTGAGAGGAGCAGCTAGGTCATTGACCAGTACAACCAGAGTTTGCAAAGCGGGGCCATTCGTCAGGTTGGCATGCGGATTGGAAAGAGGATGGAAGCGCTCGGAGAGGATGAGATAAAGATAGCGCTCAATGGAAGTTGAGAGGTATTGGTGATGGGGAGATTCGATGGTAAAACAAGGAGACAGTAAGGTCGCCTGTTGAGTTGGCCATGAAAATTCTCTTGGTTTTGGCCATACACTGATTGAAGTACATTCAACAGATAAGATGGGAGAGCATACTAAAAAGGTGATGGTGATGAAAGTGATCAACACTGGAGTGCCCTTACTCCACTTAGGAGCAGGGCCATTACTGTGCTCGTCCATATTAGTCTCTGGGTCAAACCGAATCATCTAGCAGTAGCAAATGACAGCAGCTGCAAGAAAGACACGAGTTTAACTACTGAAGGTAGCATCCTTAAGTTTACTAAGATAAGTGAAGAAACTGCAATTCCAGAAATTATATATCAACAAGTGATTAATTCCGAATTTGAATCGGACGATCACCATATCTCGCAGATTCAAAATAACCAGGAGCAAAAGAGACCGAGGCAAGTAAACTGAAAGCATGGAGAACAATGGACCAATGCCCATTTCTGCAAATCTCAAGTACCAATATAGACCGCCCACATGGAGAACAATGGACCACAAATTCACAGGAGTAAAACATATAATTCAAAACAGAATTCCCACTTCTTAATACTACGAAAAAGAAGGAAAAAAGAGATCACACCAGCATCAACAAGAACTGATAAGACAAGTACGAATCAAGAACACAGAATTCAATTGAAGATGCAAGCAGAAACGAAGCACAAGATCTTGCAGTGAAAAAAAGAAGAACGAAAAGGTTGAAACCTTACCTTCCACAAGTGCTCGGACACGCCGATGCAAGCAGAAAAGAGCCATCTTTATAAGAACCCAGTTAGAGGGAAAACGATCTCAGTGCATAAAACAAAAGGAATCTATTGACGGGCCGGCTAGAGATTGTCACGCCATCTGTCTGGGACCAAGAGCTCTTTCCGCGTCCTGTACAATCAAAATAAACTATGCTTCCTTAAACTTCTTGGCCCTCTTGGACTTTTCTCCGGGCAGTTTCTCCTCAGCAGCGGTCGCCGGTCGAATTCTTTAAGCGAATTTGCCCGCGCCTCCTCTCTGAAATTGACGCCAAATGGTCTCCTCCCTCGGGGGTGTGCATAATCCGGGCCGGTCCGGTCCCAGTATGGAACCGGGGACCAGACCGATAGTCCCGGTCCCTAAATTTTCGGGACCGAGGATCGGATCTGGACCGGCGGTCCGGTTTGGTCCCAATGGGACAGCTAACACTAGTTCTTAAAAAAAATTAAGAGTAAGATAAACATGGTAAATGTCATTGACTACCTAAACCTTATGTCTATTGAAGAGTTTGAGTATTCTGACGAAGAAGAATATGAGTTATCTTCGGAAGAAGAAATATAGACTCGTCGATTATCTAAATAAAGTCGATCTTGAAGTAATCAGACTCTCCAACGCTTGGAAAGTAGACCGAAGTTTCGAATAACGAAACTGAGGTTTTGATCATGTCAAAAGCCATACGAATCAAGAGATCCTTTTATATATATATATATATATATATATATATATATATATGGCGGTCCGATTCCATCCACTATAGAATCGGGGACCAGACCGCCGGGCCACCGGTCCCATTTATTGGGACTGGGGACTGGACCGCCCCCCTCAAGGACCGGACCAACCCGCCCGGTCGGGATCGATCCTGGTCCAGTTCGGGCTGGTCCGATCCAGTTTGCACACCCCCGCTTCCCCTTGTCCTATGCCTGGCGCTTTGTTCTGCTGAAAATTAGGGGTGAACGGTTCCAGGTTCCTTATAGGTTCCACTTGGAACTTGAAACCTACCCGTCAAAATAGGTTTCTCAGTTTTTGGAACCTGGAACCTACCCGTCATACCATGGAACCTGAAACCTACCATGTCACAGGTTCTAGAGTCGGTTCCAAGGTACCTTGGAACCTGCTAATTTCTTTTCTTTTTGTCTTTTTTAGTTAAGTAAAATGAGAGTAAACGTTACAACCACTAAGGGGAAGTAGAGGTAAGCGGTTTCAGGTTCTGTACAGGTTACATTTAGAACCTGAAACCAACCCATTAGAACAGATTCCTTATTTTTTGAAACTTGGAACCTAAAAATTTATTTGGCTCCAGATTATACGCTCATCATCGGACACCATAGAATATTGTAGGATCGTGTGAAGACATATACAAAAAAAAACACAACAATTTATTTTAGGATCCAGGGTCCAGATTCCAGATAGTGGAACCTGAAACCTATCCATCGGAACAGGTTCCTCAATTTTTGGAACCTGAAACCTACCCTACATACCTTGGAACCTGGAACCGGACCGGTTCCCACAGGTTCCGGTTCTACCCTAGAACCATGCTCACCCCCACTGAAAATGCGTACTCTGGAGAGAGAGAGAGAGAGAGAGAGAGGGGCGGTTACGAAGACCTGGACGTTCCAGCAAAGGTGTGGTCCCAGTATTCGCGTGGTCCATCACAAAGAAAACGATAAATTATTACAGAAATATGTAGATTATTAGTTTCTAATGGGGCTGTCTGAATTCATCTTCACTCTAATTAGCGATGCACCTTGACTTTTTCTCATGGGACGGCCATTCAGAAAATATAGAAGTGCTGCTTGCATTGTCGGCCATTCATCTTGTGTCCGGCCGTAGCGCTTACAAGAAGTGCACTTAGTGCAAAGTGCGGAGGGCAACATGGGATTCACCAAAACAAACCCAAGAGACAGATACTTGAATTTTTGCATTTAACTTAGCAAGTTGCTATGAATGACGAACAAACAGGGGAGTGAAGAAAGAATTTTTGTCTGTGGTCGATTATAACAACCATTCCCAAGGATAAACACTGAAAGTTTTATATGTCTTTTTACTTTTGGATCTCAATACAATAAGCTTTCCAATTCAACAAGTACCCATCTGTCCTCACCCAATTCTGTCAATGTCAATACAAGAGCTAACAACAAAAGGCTTAGAAGAAAACCTCTGGACTGGCCTAGGAATATTACTTAAAATTCCAATCCTGAATGGAACAGAATTGTAAACTGGAAAAGGAAATTGTAAACTAACTGAGCACCTATTGACAAGATTCCACGAATTAGAGAATAAGAGATAAACCAGGTTTCTTCCACCTAAATCAGTCAAGGACCGGTGCTAGAACATGCAGCATGAATCGGCTCTTTTTTGAACCATTTTAAAACTGTATGACGAAAATAAGTCGAGGAAAGGAAACTAAGACAAATTTAAGTATAAAGAAAACTAGTCAGATCAGAAGAAGAAATCCTTAGAACATTTCCAAAATTCTAGATTTGGAGTTTGTCCTGAGTTTACCACCTACAGCAAAAGGGCATGCAATCCTCTGCTCTCAGAATTCTTTTGAGCAGTTTGCTCTTAGATAGTAACACTGGGGAACAATCTACTGACTTATCTAAGAACGGTGTAAAGAAAACACGAAGCAGCTGAACTATTGGATAGCTAAGCGCCTAAGCCAACATCAGTATTGTCCTTCTAGCAAGAACTCCGAACTTAACACTAGATTAAATATGTTTAAAATGATATGCAAGACTAAACACAAGTATATAAGCAAGTGAAGTAGATTCAAATGTAGGAGCAAGGAAAAGAAAATTTGCTCGATCGATTTATAGTGGTTCAGCCCAAACTCGGTGCCTACATCCACTCCCCAAGCCTCGCCGGGAGTTTAAAATCCACTATATCAAAAAAAAAAAAAAATTACATTTGAGGAGCCAAATACTCCAGCACAACTTGAATTCATAACTCGTACAAGTGAGTGCCTCTCAATATTGCAAGCCATTTGCTCAACTATTTCGACAATCTCCAACAGAATACAACTGTTTAGCCCACTTAAATAAACTCAAGAGAAACCTCACCATATTTGGAAATAATCTTAACAAAAGCTAGTCATTGCAGCTTCAAAATCAGTTTACTTGAAACATGGTCAGTCAACTGGCCCGAGGACATCGTGACAAGGTGAATCCTTTCCACGGTCTATTTGGTTCGGATGACCACTCCAATATGACAAGACATCCGGTCATGACTTGATCTGATCAACTTCATAAATCCAAGATTGACTTCAGCTCAAGTTGTTCATGTTAGGATGCACATGTGAGTTGTGTTAAAGAAGTCTCACATCTAAGAATTGATGTGATGTTGAGTAGTTAATATATCCAAGTTGGCCCATAACTCATTGGATTAAGCTTTTGAGTGAAGGTGGGTCCAACTGGATATATTGACGGGCTCGGACTTGGGTTTCCTCTCGGCGATCTCCCCGAGTGAAGGTATCAGATTTTCGATGCGTGCTCTCGACAGTTCCAGTTCTTTAAATCCTAGACAACGGTGTCATTATCCTGAACCACCTCTTGGCTGCCTATGTTAGCAGTATGCCCTAAAGCAAACAAGTAATTGTTACATGTTAGGGATTTTAGTTGTACTTTCAATTATACACGGCAAAGACATGTTCATTCATCTGTCCCATTGTTTAGATGAATGATTCCATAAGATCAGTTGTGACTAAACCTATTCTTAAGATATTAAGAATATGTGTGACAGGTTCACCGTTAGATTGAATCTTTAAACTGTTCCCGGTCAATGGATCTTTAAGTGGATATCAATAATCCTGTTGAGACCGGTGTGTTCGTAACTTCGCCATTGAGTATTGGAGACTCAAGGGAACGACGAGTCACAAGTCATTGGGGGTATTATGATATCCGAGTTAGACCACAGGTGCTTGTATCGGACAAATGCAATGAACGTGACACGCATGAACGATTAGCAAACATGGAAGCTTTGAGCATGGTCAATATCTAAATCATTCATGCTTTGGTCTTGTGTAAATAGTCATTAGACCTGAGGCACAATATTGACTTGTGTGTTGAATGGATGTGGTTCACAAGTGCGCATATTGCCAGTTCATTGATCCGTCTCTGTATTTGATGGTCACAGTTTGTTCACATACGAAGTCACACGTGTGCGCAACAGAAGGAATCTGTCTCTTGTTACGGACGAGGTTGATGTTCTATGCGATCTAATTGTGACATTGCATTGAAATCCTCGGCCGAGGTTGTAACCGAGAATGAAAGGTTCATGTCTTGGATAAATGAATGTCAATTAGGTTTGTGCATATAATCGAATTGGTGGCTTGACAAATATTCCATGGCCTTTGTTCGATGGGGACATGGTAAGACAGAAGGATTGAATTACACTGTAGCCAAAATTGACAGGTTCATTATGTTCTTGAAACATTCACACTGTCTAGGTAGCCGTGACATATTGCTAGATGTCACTCATGGCTTGTGAGACCTGGAAGCTGATAGGGACAATTAGTTCTCTTGAAAGCACTAATGTGTTAGTGCATGTCTTACTACCAGCTCAGTGATGAACTTAAGAATGTCACACACCATAATCAATACATGACGATGTTGAACGAGGAAGTCGGTATTGCAAATATGTTTGCAATCCACTCGAACAAAGTCCCGATTGAGCCGTATGCTTGAGCAATTGGGACCGGACAAGGAAGAGGGCAGGAAAAATAGGCAGAACGGACAAACCTCGAGGGACACGTGTCCCTCCCGCTACTGACCAGTCAGCTTCCGTTTCTGCTATAAATAGACGACGTCTGTTCATTTGTACGACGTTGGATCTTCATATCAAAAGTTCCTCTAGAATCCTTACCCTCGTTCTGACTGCTATCACCGAGGATTGCTAGCACAATCAAGGTGGCGGTTTCGAAAGCTCCGTCTTTCGTCCGTCGATTGGTGGTGTGTTTGAACTAGAGGTCCGGCGCTTGCGAGATTGAAACAGAAGAACATCTGAACCAAGCTGCTTAAAGCACGCTACGAGAGGTAAGCCGTTATCCCTCTCTGTTGAATCCGATTTTCGATTGAAACGCGCGAATGACGCCTCTGGAGATACGTGTGCAGGTTAGACTTCCGCTGCGCTCGATTTCGTTTTCGTTATCGTTCTGTTTTTGGCCCCCGCCCCGCCTTTCGGGGATTCCGGGGTTATGAATCCCCAACAGCCTATGTAGTTGCCATATATATTGAATGAGTCGGGTACCGAGTACCTCACTAGTCATTATCCTGAACCACCTCTTGGCTGCCTATGTAGTTGCCATATAGATTGAATGAGTCGGGTACCGAGTACCTCACTAGCTGTCCGTCTGGTTCAGCGGCTCACTATGCATTTGGGGATGAAAACACCTTGAAAAGCAGCATAAAAAAATAGTTCAAGCCACCTCGACTTCTGGAAGAACTTCCGGGATAACTTCGACAAATGCTTACATGATCCTATCAAGAATATGAAACATCAATACAATGTGCTTGTTCCACATGATTAGATAACAACTGTTCGGGAATCACAACACTAGTGTTTGCTCCGAACATTCATTTACATGCTAGATGCAAGCAGCTTGTGACAAATTAAATCAGAATTATCAGCACGTCCTCAAAAAAACAACAAGTTCTAGTGCTATATGGAAGACAATACAACAGTAGTCCATAAAGAATAAGACGTGAAAGAAGATTCTACCTGCAGAGAGCACTGTACATGATTTTGGGATATTCCACCAAGCGAGATTTGCAGCACTCAAAAGGCATGAGGAGATGCAATTTTTATTTTTATTTTTGTGATGTATAACTGGCTGTCTTCCTATTATAGTTGCTGCATTTGGAATGTTCCATTTCCACACATCCCAAGCCTAATCTGATGAAATCCTAAGAAATCCATAATAAGCAAAAGAATTCAGTAGTTAAAGTAAGTTATCCCATGAGAGTACAGGAATTACAAGAACGAGGCATACATACAACGGCGAACACAATAAGGCCCTCTTGATTCATTCATCAACGTATAAATGTCGACCGCTTTGACAAACTTTTCAATTCTACCTATATGAATCAGATCAACACGCGAGACAAGACAACTTAATTGGGGAGAAAAGAGATGATAATATGAGCAGATGAAGGCAAAGAAAAGCATCACGATGTTTTTTCCTCAACCAGCATCAAGAAAGTGGCGTGGTCAAGAATCTCTGATAGAAAAGACTGTTTTCTTGGACCAAAAAGATACCAACGAGAAATATTCAGTGAAAATTACCATGCCCGCACGATATTTTCAAAGTTGGTTGAACGAAACTGAGAATATAATACAAAAGGAAACAGATGATTGCATAAAAAGCATGGCCCTGTCATGATCGTTAAATGGAAGGTGGTTGGTAGTTGGTAGTTCGGATGATGAAATATGTCATCTACCATCCCTTCTTCTTGCCAGGCAAATAAATATTAAGTTAATTATCACGCGAGTTCAAGGAATAGTCAAGGCATGTTTGTTATTTTGACGTATCATAAGCATAACGACTTCTGTAGGTAGAGGCAAAGTAACCGGGGATCAAGGTGGCCTCCCGTTAACTTTTTCACCCGGCCAAGTCTTGAATATCAACCCGATGCAGCGCCGGAATCATCGCCCGTCAAGTCAGCCTCGAGCCAGCGACTCCGAAAATAGAAGGGCATTGTCTTTTCCAGCGGAAGCAGCCGAAGAGTGTAGATCGTCGGCTGCCCGGGAACGTCATAGTATGTGACAATAGCGCTTACAAGATGTGCGTCATAGTATGTAACAATAGCGCTTACAAGATGTGCAGTTAGTGCAAAGTGTTGGGAGCGCGCGGCAGAAGTCCGATACCTTCGCCCAGGGAGATCACCAAGAGGGAGCCCAAGTCCGAGCCCGTCAACATATCCAGTTGGACCCATCTTCACTCAAAAGCTTAAGCCAATAAGTTATGGGCCAACTTGGATATATTAACTGCACAACACCACATCAATTCTTCGATGTGGGACTTCTCTAACACAACTCACACGTGCATCCTAACAATCTCCCCCTCACGTGTGAGCTCCAGTGTTAGGTTTGCTCCCCTTAATCCAAATATCCTTCTGCACCAACATATCTCAATTTGAATATCCATCAACGCCCATCGGGCCCGCTCGGCCCGGAAACCGCGTTGGTCACCAGATTCCTTCCTCGAGATATTCACCAAACACCGATACATATTGGGAGTGAGCCATCAATCAACCATCGGCTATGATACCATTTGTTGGGAGCGCGCAGCAGAAGTCTGATACCTTCACCTAGGGAGATCACCAAGAGGGAGCCCAAGTCCGAGCCCGACAACTTATCTAGTTAGACCTACCTTCACTCAAAATTTTAAGCCAATGAGTTATGGGCCAACTTGGATATATTAACTACTCAACACCACATCAATTCTCTGATGTGAGATTTCTCTAACACAACTCACACGTGCATCCTAACAATCCACATCAATTCTCCGATGTGAGACTTCTCTAACACAACTCACACGTGCATCCTACGTGCATCCTAACAATTCACATCAATTCTCCGATGTGAGACTTCTCTAACATAACTCACACGTGAATCCTAACAATCTCCCCCTCACGTGTGAGCTCTAGTGTTAGATTTGCTCCCCCTTAATCCAAGTATCCTTCTGCACCAATATATCTCAACTTGAATGAGTGGGCCACCAATCACACCAAACACCGATACATATTGGGAGTGGGCCACCAATCAACCATCGGCTCTGATACCATTTGTTGGGAGCTTCATCGAGATATTCACCAAACACCGATACATATTGGGAGTGGGTCACCAATCAACCATCGGCTCGGCTCTGATACCATTTGTTGGGAGCGCGTAGCAGAAATCCGATATCATTTGTTGGGAGCGCGCAGCAGAAATCCGATACCATTTGTTGGGAGCACCAATCAACCATCGGCTCTGATACCATTTGAAGTAAGTCCGATACCTTCACCCAGGGAGATCGCCAAAAGGGAGCCCAAGTCCGAGCCCGTCAACATATCCAGTTGGACCCACCTTCACTCAAAAGCTTAAGCCAATGAGTTATGGGCCAACTTGGATATATTAACTGCTCAACACCACATCAATTCTTCGATGTGGAACTTCTCTAACACAATTCACACGTGCATCCTAACACAAAGAGCGCATGGGAGGCAGGGCAACATGGATTTAACAAACCCTAAAACACAAGAAAAGTTTTGCATGTCTTATTACTTTTGGATCTTAAGACAATAAGTTTTCCATCTCAAGAAGTACCCATCTGTCCTCAAAACCAAATCCTGTCAATGTCAATACTAGAGCTAACCATAAAAAGGCTTAAAAATAAACCTCGGAACTGGCTCATGAATATTACCTAACTTCAAATCCTGAATGGTACAGATATAACATACTACACCCCAACATAACTGGAAAAACGAAAATTTTAATCTAACTGAGCGCCTATTAACAAGATTCGACCGATTAGAGAAAAAGAGATCAACTGGGATTCTTCCACCTAAGTCGGTCAAGGACTCTCGGTAGATCCTGCAACATGAATCGGCTCTTTTTTGAACCATTCTGACGAATATGTGTCGAACAAACTGTGATAACTTATGTGTAAAGGAAACTAGTCAGATCAGAAGAAGAAATCCTTAGTACATTTACCAAATTCTAGATTTGGAGTTTGTCCTGAGTTTACCACCTACAGCAAAAGGGCAGGGAATCCTCTGCTCTCAGAATTCTTTTGACCAGTCTGCTCTTAGATATTAACACTGGGGAACAAGCTACTGACTTGTCTGAGAATGGTGTAAAGAAAACAAGAAGTAACTGAACTATTGGATAGCTAAGCGCCTAAGCCAACATCAGTATTGTCCTTCTAGCAAGAACTCCAAACACTAGATTAAATATGTTTAAAATGATATGCAAGACTGTGAACACAAGTATATAAATAAGTGGAGTAGATCAAAATATAGGAGCAAGGAAAAGAGAATTTGCTCGATCGATTTATAGTGGTTCAGCCCAAACTCGGTGCCTACGTCCACTCCCCGAGTCTCGCCGGGAGTATAAATCCACTATTTCTAAAAAATTTACAGTTAAGGAGCTAAATACTCCGGCGCAACTTGAACTCATAACTTGTACAAGTGAGTGCCTATCAATGGGCAATAGCGAGCCATTTGCACAACTATTTTAACAATCTCCAACAGAATACAAGCGTCCTGCCCACTTAAAGAAACCCAAGAAAAGCCTCACCATGTGCGAACACAATCTAAACAAAAGCAAGCCTTTACAGCTTCAAAATCAATTTGCTTGAAATGGCGTCATTCGACCGGCCCGATGAACATGGTAACCAGGTAAATTTTTCCATAGTCTGTTTGTGTCCAAATGAAGACTCCAATATGACGAGGCATCCGATCATGACTTGATCTGATCTCCTTCATTAATCCAAGATTGACTTCAGCTCAAGTTGTTCCAATTCCTGGTCAGTCCTTCACAACGGTGTAACTATCCAGAACCACCTCTTGGCTGCCTATGTAGCTGCCATATACATTGAATGCGTCGGTACCGGGTACCTCACTAGCTCTCCGTCTGGTTCAGCGGCTCACTATGCATTTGGGAATTAAACACCTTGAAATGCAACATACAAAAATAGTTCAAGCCACCTCGACTTGAGGAAGAACATTCATAATAACTTCTGAGTAATGCTTATATGATCCTATCAACAAAATGAAACAGCAATACAATGTGCTCGCTCTACATGATTAGATGACCACTGCTCAGGAATCACAACACTAGTGTTTGCTCGCTCGAAACATTGATTTACATGCAGATGCAAGCAGCTTGTGACAAATTAAATCAGAATTATCAGCACGTCCTCAAAAAACAAGAAGTTTTGGTGCTATATGGAAGACAAAAATAAAAGTCGGTCTCATAAAGAATAGGACGTGAAAGAAGATTCTACCTGGAGAGCATTGTACATGATTTTGGATATTTCGCCACGTGAGACTATCAGGATTCAAAAGGCATGAGGAGATGAAAAATCTTTGTATGATGTATAACCGGCGATCTTCCTACTATAGTTGCTGCTCTTGGAATGTTCCATTTCCACCCATCCCAAGCCTAATCTGATGTATTCCGGAGAAATCCACAATAAGGCGAAAGAATTCAGTAGTTAAAGTAAGTTCTCGCATGAGAGGACGAGAATCACCAAGAACAAAGGCATATCATTGATTACATCTATAACGTCGCCGAGCACAGTTTTAACAGATTCTTCAGTGCATGCCCAGCAGCAAGAACATACGATAAGGCCCTCTTGATTCAGTCTTCAACAAATAAATGTTCACCGCTTTGACAAACCTTTCAATCCTACAGATAAGAATCGATCAATACCCGACAACTTAATTGTGGCGAAAAGAGATGACAATCTGAGCAGATGAAGGTTTAAGAAAAGCATCACGATGTTTCCTCACCCAGCATCAAGAAAGTGGCATTGCCAAGAATCTCTGATAAAAGACGTTTTCTTGAACGACGTCTGGACCGAAATCATATGAACAAGAAATATTCAGTGAAAATTACCATGTTCACACGATATTTCAGAGTTCAAATGAACGAGACTCAGAATATTATACAGAAGGAAACAGATGAATACATACAGCATGGCCCTGTCATGATCTTGAACTCGTCGCCGAACGACAATGATGAACACGAACGGGGACTTGATTCTTTTGCCCCAATTATCAACACCCATTGAATCGAGGACGAATACCCAGAAAAGGAAAATGTTATGCAGCAATCTGTAGGGATTTGAACATTACCGGAGTCGAAGAGAACGAGGAGGAGAAGGGTTAAAACGTTACGAATTCCAACTACTATCTTAGATAAGAGAGTCAAAAACTTACAGGGGTCTCGACTAATGGGGGAGGAGAGAGTGATTGACTGAAATGGAGCGACGGAGGGACGTGAAGAGTGCTTAAATAGGGAGAAAATGGCGGTCAGGACTCAGATTTGAAAGATGACCTTGCGTCAACGCTCCCAAAGCAGTTAAATGGCAGTCGGTAGTTGGCAGTTGGCACTCAAAAATTGTGGTTCTTATTTTCATTGGAAAATAATTAAGCGAGCTATTGATTTTCTGGCTCACCTTATTTGTACAATTCAGTACTTTAAATTGTGTTATTCGTTCAATCGGCAAAAGATCTTTCGTTGACCTAACTAAGTCACTAAACTGCTTCGTTTGATATCCGGACATCGGGAATCCCTCAAGACATAAAACACATAAAGGGTATTCCCAGTCATCAGAGAAGAAAAAGATATGATTAACAACAAGAGGTGCACGGCTTGCGGGCTTCGGCATGTTAAATAAGGAAAGCATCAGTGGAGTCCGCCGTCCCTATATATCAAACGAACGGGCCACGGAGGCCTGTAGGAGGTGAATAACATTGTTAATATAATAATGGTGTCCCGATGTAGATGTCACAGTTTTTGTTATTGGAAACTAATAAACAGATTATTTTAGGTGCAGAATTAAGTAATCTTTAATTTGCAAAAAGCAGGAAATTAAAAATATAGAAAAGAAGGGTTAAGAGGGATGAAATAACTGGGTGGAAAATGGAAAGGCGTGGTGCCACTCAACACACGATGAAGATGCAATCAGAGGGATGAGAACATGGCACTTGTTCTGCAGATAATGCTCTCCATAAAGACTCATTTGTTATTGATTCATTCAAAGAATTGTGAGCGGAACTTCTGAACGAGTACCTTTATAACACGTATTATAAAGAAAAGTTTGATTTGAAATTGTGTGTGTGTGTGTTTTTTTTTGGCTGAACATCGAGGTCATGTAATGATATGAAACATTTCGGAAGTGTCGATTACAAAATTGATTCGAACTCCTTTCTCATGTCCCAGAAGAACATGGAAATCAGAACCTATGTACTGAATCAAGAGCCTCGCTTCCCAAGTGAGGACTCCCTATTGATTGTTTGCAAGTGATTCGCATCAGAGATTCAGAGTTAACAACCAGCAATAAGCATAACTACCATACCATAGTATATTAATATAGACAACGAAACTGGTGCCAGGTTCATACATAATATAGACAACGAAACCGGTTCATGGTTCATACATTCTCATCATACCATATGGTTCCACTCCAACTTCCAACTTACAAAGGACTAGAACTAAATAACATCCCAGAAGCAAACATCATAGGTCCATCATAACCTTTATTTATTTAATAACATATGGGAATGATGACATATCCAGCTCAGATCATAACTCTTATCAAGCCTTCTCCCGAGTAAGAAGATCCATGACCACGCGCTTGATGCTCCCATTGTTCTTCTTCAGCAGCTCCTTGTTCATCTCCTTGTCACAGAAACCCTGCATTTTCAAGCATTGACAAATCAACTACCTGAACTTGAATGAAATTTAAGGTAAGGGACCAAATTAGTAAAATAAGAGTTCGTTCCGCGTACCATCTCCTGCAACTCTCCGAGTATAGGATCCCATTCAGCAACTTCGCACAGATCATCCACTGATTGCTCCAAGTTGTAGGCGTTCATCCTCAGTATCTCCTTGTTCAAGTCCACCTGCTTGAAGCCCATCTCCTCCAGCTCCTTCAGAAGCGATTTTTCCACCGCCTCTGTGTCGCTGCCAACTGCTTGGGATGGTGCAGATGAAGAAGCAATGACAGGAGCAGGCACTGCTGCAGCAGTTGCAGCAGGATTTGCTTCAGGTGGCTCGACTTCCACTACAGGATACGAAACGGGTCCAGAGTCCTCGGGAGGAGCAGAGGCTGCTACCCCTTGGCCAACCAGTAAATTGTCATTTATGGGAAAATTGAGCTCCTGCTCCTCTTTGTGCTGCTCGACCATCGGCTGAACTGGTTCAGTGACAGAGTTGGAGTTGTCGTTTCCAAAGAAGTCGGAAACTACGGCAGGCGGAACATTCATGTCTAAGATTTCAGAGTGTTTAGACTCATCACTTTCCGCAGGCAGATTCAGGTTCAAACCCCGGAGGCTATCACACAATGCATCCTTCAGGGAATCATCAACCTACATGAAGAAATGAAAATGGGTTGGTATGACGAGGAAAAGTCATAGCAAAGAAGAAAATGCAACCGGAAGCTGCTTTACCTGAATCAAAACCCAAACACGCTGGCCGAACCTATGTCCTGAAGAAGATGCCATCCTCCAGTAGGAAATGTACCTACCAGCTGAAACTGGTGCTGTAAAATCAATAGCAATGTCCAGCTCCCCATCTGCTGGCACACCTTGAGCAGGAACCTGGCAATTTTTTTTTTTTTTTTGGGGGGACAAAAGCAGGAAAGACATCAAAACTTCACCATGCAGCATTAATGCTTTAACAGATCGTGAAAAGCACGAGTTAGAGATTTTCAAATGCCTACAATAAAGAAAAAGAAAACACGCTTACCTCGATTTCCACTGAATTAGTGTCACTGAATTTGTCTCCTCCAATCCAGACCAGTTGTGTTCCCCGATGCCAACCAAAATTTCCAGTATTGCGCATACGCCATATCTTGGTGAAGGGGGTCGATGGTGCCATCACAGTGCCATCCATCACAGTGACATCCGAGACGAAGCGACTGTCCACCTTAGGCTTACCAGACTTCCCTCCGCAACCTCTTAGTGGATGGGGGAATGGTGAAGGAGCCACCTCCCGAGGATGCTGCATCCAAGTTAGTCGATGGAAGTTAAATTGGTTTAACGTCATAAAGTAGTGGAGAAGTAGCAGAGAGAACTCCTAAGAAAACATACTAGATCATAAAATCCTTTGAAGGCCCTTGGTGGTCTATAGGTTCCATACAAGACTGGCCGGTCTATCCGGATATAGTCAGCAACATTACCCATTTCAGAGAAGCAGATGCTGCAAAGGTCATAATCTTCCTTCCTAAAAAAACATAAACAGAATTCGGGTAAATCCGAATAAACGTCAATTGAAAAATGCCATTTCTATAGTGACGGAGCAAAAATAAGAGAGGAGCTTACACTTTTGATTTGAACCGAGGTCCAGTAATTGGATGAACACCACAGCCGTCACAGCGAATACCCTTGTGGAATAGCCCGCCCATGGCATCAGTGTAGTTGGAGCTTCTTTTAAATGGATGAGGACGTCGGGAAGCACCATGCCCAAAAGACCAGTCATCAGCAAGAGACAATCCACTAAATGGTTCAACAGCAGCAGGCTTTGGCATTGCTGTAGTGTTTGCCACAGTTGGGGATGCTCCAGGGTCAACACTGCTAACCGAACCATTGACATTTTTCTGAAGTTCCATCTGGACTTCAGCCTGTGTCTTCCCACCCGAGACTTTCTGGACTTCCACCTTTGTATTTAGACCCTGTGTGACAGGCATGAGCAATGGTTGAAAGGTGCTGACTGTAAACCCAGGGATGCACAAAGGATGAGGATTAGGATATCCTGGATTGTCTACCGTGCTTGTGGATGCTTCAAAGGCTGCAGACTGGCAGCTAGCTTGATCTTTGATATGGTCATTCAATTTTCTCAAGAATTTCACATGCCCCTTCCCACCTGAAATTTTCTCCAATGCCACCTTTGTTTTCCCACTGGATTGGCAGCTAATCTGATCGTTGATTTGATCAGTCAGTTTCTTCTCAAATTCCTTCAGGACTTCAACCAGTGCCTTTCCACCTGAAATTTTATGGCCTTCCACCTTTGTCTCTCCACCTGAAATGTTCGACTCCCCAGGGAGGTCGGCATTAAGATCAACAGGTACATGGACTGGAGCAGCAGACACAACCCCGCCTTCACTAACACCTCCATCATCCATATCCTTGCATTCCTTAGATGATGAGTGTCCAAAATTAGAGTCTGGCATCACATCGTGCATGCTTTCATCCTTCGCAGCATCAGTATCAGCTTTCATTGATGTGGCCCCATTACTTGCAGAGGCACCATTAGCACCACCCACGTTCCCACCAACCTGAGGCTGAAAACCTGTATTCAGGTAAGATTGACCCAACTTTGTAAAATTGTCGATAAAGTCCGAAACTGTTGGACTAGAGGAGGCAGCTCTGGAAGCCAGGTCCAGCGATAGTTTTGAAATTGCTTCACGAATTGGTTCTGGCACAGTTTTTAGAGCTTCAGCAACAATGGCACTGACATCAGGCAATGGTTGCTGGCCCCGAGGGGATCTTAGTGGGGTAGAACTTCCACTCGACCTAGCATATGATCTGCCACTTTTCTCACTATTCACAGATACATTAATTCTAAGGAATTTCAGATGTTGCCTCATTACATCACGCAGATCATTGTCATCGACGAGAGTCACTACATCACCATCCTCATCGACATAGGTCAGGGTCAGATCAGCATCAGAAGGGAAACTGAACAGACTGAGGATCTTGGCCTTCAGGCCAACCATGTCGAGATCCAGGTTTTCATTTTCATCCACGCGTGCATTGAAGCGCCGCAGAGTACTTCCATATTTAACCTACAACCATGTACCACAGTTAAGTGCGACACGCCTCCTCGCAAATTATACCAGTAAAAATAAAAAGCAACCGGCTCTTAATAAGCCCATGTTCAAATTAACCAACTACCCTGAAAATAAAAAATGCACAAAGGAAAAAAGAAAAACAGGTATCATTGTGTATCATTGTAGAATATAGTCATATAATTACTGCTTGGTTTTAAGGCACACATAAACAACGCAATTAAGCATGAGAACATGTAGCACTGAATCATGACAGAGAGCAAAAAGATAGAAGCTGGTTCCTCAGAAAGGCCGAAATTCTTGGCCTTGGCCTCAAGTTTTATTGATCAAAGATAATCAAGCATTTCATAGCTAAGGAAACTGCCGGTGACACTGAAATTGGAACCGAGCATGACACAAACCATTCAGTCGCGAAGCAACGTGCCCAGATTACGAAAGCTACACAAGCCCCAAAGTACGGTACCCACGAAAGAATGAGAATATCTTCTTCCGAATCCGGATCGATTAAAAAGCAGGTTCAATCCACCACAGTCCAAACTAGAGTCGCGCGACGATTGAGCTCAGCCGTGAACCGAGCGAAACTTCGTCTTTCAAAACCCTTACACAGCTGTGCACATGGCGAGCCCTAATCATCATTCCCCGCCACCCCCCCAACCAAAAAAAAAAAAGACAGAGAATTTCACTGAGCGACCCATGCAAAGCCACAGCAAGCGGCAACTCCATCGTTATCATCGACCAAACAGGAAGAAATCGAGAGCACGCAGGCGCAACAACAGTAAACACAAACAAGCGAAGGGGAAATCGACGGACCTTGATCACGAGAGTAGACTCCATATTCACAGTTGCGAGCGAACTCGAGCGTCCCAGTGATCCGCAAGAGCAAGCGAAGAAACCAAGCCAAACCAAACAAAACCAAAAACCCCCACCGAACCCGGGCTACGATCACGCACCGGACGAAATCTTCACAAAACCAAAACCGACGAAATCGGCTGCGATCAGGAATTGCGGAAATCGTTACCGCCGATCGAAGCACAACCGCGCTCCCCTAAAGCGTACCCGTAATCCGCTTCTCTCTCTCTCTCTCTCTCTCTCTCTCTCTCTCTCTCTAAAAGTACGATGCTGCCATGTCCATATCGCGCATTGCGTGCCTTATATTTATGTTCTCGCCCTGTGATTTTTTTAGGCTTTCTTTTCCTTTTTTTTTTTTTATATTTGGTTTTGCTTGGGGAAAACGAAGGTTTTATTGACTTTTTGCGTTCTGGAGTCTATCTCTTCTTCGCTAAGAAAAATCGAACTAAACAAATTTGAACTTTAACTTTTATTTCATACAAAACATTCAACTTTAGGTGCAGTCCAATTCTACCTTAAACTTTTTTTTGTCCCGTAAAAAATCCTCGACTTTAGGCCTGGTCTCTTTTCTGCCCTAAACTTTTTTTGTCTCATAAAAAAAAATCTCGACTTTGGGTCTAGTTTCAATTTTACTCTAATTTTTTTTTTGCCTCATAAAAGATCATCAACTTTTACTTGAGTCCTAAATTTGCCTCCATTAACCCTTCGTCAAAATCACCCTCAATAATTTTGCCCTCGATTTTCGACCTCTAGTGTTTGGGAATGTGCCATCTGTCTAGGTCAAAGAGCTCGCGCTCGGGACACTCGAATAGTTCGTGCTTGGGAGTTTTCCTATTTCTCGGTTGTCGAGGAGAAATTTTGGACTGGGGTTAATGAAGATAGATTTGTAACTCAAGTAATAATCTATAATTTGTTATTTGACTCTAAAAATGTTAGAATAGAATTGGGATTAAAGGTAAAATTTGGACATGATCTAAAGTTGAGAGTTTTTCATAGGACAAAAAAAAATTATGATAGAATTGGGACAAGATCTAAAGAATTAGGATTAGACGTAAAGTTTGGGGTTTTTTATGAGGTAAAAGTTAAAAGGTAAAGTTTGTTTAGTGTATTAGGCGAAGTTGCGGGGATATTACTTACGGGCTCTGATGCGTTGGAAACATCGACGAGACGAGAGAGAGAGAGAGAGGAATGGCTTTGCTTCTTAAGGAAACGGCCGTCGGATGAGGATGATTGACGGTCGCGATTCCGAGATGGAGATGAAGGGTTGACACGTCACGTGTCCTCCCCCCGGCTTCTTTCTGTCCACGTAGGATTTTCTACCAGAAAACAATGAATTCTTTTAACCAAACCCTCGATGGCTGTTATTAATTTTCTCTTTTTGTAATCCGCGGTGTTTGAAATTGAAGCTTTATCTCGATCGTCTCTATTTTTTTTTAAGGATTTGGATTTGGTCACGTATTAAATAGATTATCATTTTCAATAACTACTTTTCTCGCAAGTTTAATTAATTTAAGAAAAATCGAATAATTTACTTGTTAAATATAATTAACAAATATTCCGGACTAATTTACATATTTCGAAGCAAACTCAAAAATTGCTATTAACGTTTTATTCTTCTTAAAAAGAGCATCAGTTTTTGACTTCGAACTTTTCATCAAATAATTGACAACATGATTAGATCTTCCATCTCAAAACTTTAAAGAATTCTAGGCCTGTTTGTTTCGCAGGAAGTGAATGATTGGAAAATATTTTTCAAAATGATCGTTTTTATCGTTTGAAATAATTAGGGGATGAAATTTTTTTCACTGTCGACAACAATTTTTATTCTGAATATTTTCATAGATGATGAAAATATTTTTCGTTCACTCATTTTTGTAAGAGATAAAAGCAATCATTCCTAGGAAAATATTTTCTAAATTATTAATTTTTCGTGAAACAAATGAAGCCTATGGAAGGATAAAATGGTCAATTTCTCAAATGTCTCTGGTTACATGGGAAATTATCCAAAAAGTCATAAATCTATTGTACTTTTGCCAATTCAGTCCTAAACTTTTTTAACTTTATCAATTCAGTCATAAACCTTTTTATGTTTTGCCAATTGAATCAATCCGGCCAACTTTGGCCGAAAATTGCTGACATGGACAAGGTCATGCCACGTAGATGGTCGGCGTCATGGCCGACGTTCACATCAGCGATTTTTCGGCCAAAATTAGCATGATGGACTCAATTGGCACCTGAAAATGTTTATGACTTAATTGAAAAAAATTAAAAAGTTTAGAACTGAATTGACAAACGTGTAATAGATTTGGGACATTTGGGGGCAATTATCCCAGGGAATTTCCAAATAAGGGCCTGAAGTGTCATCATTTTCTCAAATAAGAGCTTGAAGTGGGCCTTGTTTCAAATAAGAGCCTAAAATACCCTCATTTTTTTTTAAAGAACCTAAAGTGGACATCCTTTCAAATAAAAATATGAAGTGTATATTATTTCAAATAAAGGCCTAAAGTGTTCATATCAATCTCAAAGAAAGGCTTGACCTCGCCGGCCAAAGAGCATTTTTATCTTTTAATTTTTTGAATTTTTCTTTCTTTCTTTTCTTTTTTTTTCTTTTCCGTTTCTTTTCTTTTTCTTTTTCTTTTTTCTTTTTTCTTTTTCCCTCCTCCCTCCGCCAACCATAGTCAGGCTTCGTCGATGGCTGGCGGAGGTCGCTAGACTCAAGCGAGGGCCGCCCTCACCGGATTTGGCGAGGAACGACCTCTCTTAAGTTGGCGAGGGCCGCCCTCGCTTGAGGTCGAGGTCGGGCCTCGTCAAAAAGCCAAAATAAATAATTTTAACCCTTATAAAAAGAAAACTGATTCTTGAATCCCTTTTCACCTATGTCGTTTCATTCCATTTAGGATTAGGAATAAGCGTAATCGGACTCGTTTTTTAGGAATTGGTGACTTACCCATTCAGTGACTTTGACACTGGACGTTCCCATTTCTCAACGCATTTCTTTAGACAAAAGATCAGTTTTTTCTTGGCTACGGGTAGATGTCTACGATTGGACACCGTAGATCTCGCCGGTGAAAATAGTCACATGCTCTTCGATAATTTGACCACTTTAAACTCCTATTTGAGACGATTTGATCAATTAAGCTAGGGGTGAAGGTGAGGTGTAACTTTGCATGGGTCTACATTTGGCAACACCTAATTTACCCCCATGGATATGTGGAGCATAAGCTGATGACTCATTAGTTAAGGGCATGAGTATTCTTGTTTAGGTGTCATATTAGCATGAAGCTTTGCTTAAAAGGAGACACATGGATTTTACCAAGAGAGCAAACTTGCTCCTTTGGCCACGTTGGAAGACCTTTACCTTAAGAAGACACCTATTCCTTCATGCAAAATGAAGGAGAATATGTGTTTTGCTCATAAAACAATTTAATTAAAAGAATTATCAACAAAGAATAGGTTTTCATTTGGCAAAAATAATTACTAATAGTTAAACTAATTATGATAATCAAATAAAAAAAATATTATTTTTATCTATAAATAATATCGAATGTTAGGAAAATATCGATTTTAGAAATCTTAAAGCTAAAAAAAAATAAAATCAACGGACGTATCATTCGAGAAAATATCCTATCCACATCTTCTTCATAACCGGAGCCTTGGCCCTTCAAGGAATGAGAACATGGTGTGGCCCATTTCAAATTGTAAATCTTCACTGGCCCGGAGAATAAACCTTTTGAATCTTCGCCCTGCGTCCCAATTTCAAGCGACACCAGTTCACATTGCCCTTCTTTCTTTCATCTCTAGAGAGAACTAGAAGAAACTTTTTTCAAAATTTCTCCTTTTTTTTTTTTTTTCCAATCGAGTGTTCGTGGGACAATCAAGACTTGTGTCCGTCCGGACGATGTTGCAGTTTCCGGGGTTCATGACGCAGTTCCCGGAGTCGACGAGGATGATTCCGTCGTCGTTTCTGTTGCCGTCTCAGTGGCCTCAGCCCCAGAACGAGGAGCTCTTGCTCGCCCTGGAGGAGTCCGAGTTCGATGAAAAGGTGACCCTTTTCTTGCCTCGATGCGGTCATTTTCATTCTTGCCTAGTTTTTATGGGAAAGTGCTCGAGAGTTCTTCGAGACCCTTTTTGTCCGGTGGTGATTTTCCTTGTCATTCTGATGGGATGCCATGTTGGTTTGGTATTATCGATTAAGAATCAAATTAGAGTTGTTGACAGAGAAGAGAAGCTCGAGGCAGGGCATAGCTCTAGTTGTTCTCTGCGATGTTACTAATGTTGAATTCTTTATCAGCAGCACGTTTTAATCTCTGTTTGATGACTGAATAGCTAGAGCTGTGCCAGGATTCGAGCTGCTCTGTGCGCTGATCTTAATTTGCTTCTTAATTGTTTTGTCCTGCATGATCCCATGTGGTCAAGGATCGAAATGCGTATCGGTATTCGCTGCAACAAAGACTTGTAGTGAGAATTATGCCTTTGGTCTGTTCTACTTGAGTGGAAAAACTAATGCTCTATACAGAACTAGTGACATAATAATTGGTTATGAGGAGAAATATGCAAAGTGATCATGTTCACGGCAATTCTGTAGAGTTTGAACCGTATGTTGAAATCTGTCACTTCTCTTTGTGCTATGCCATGTCAGATGGATGGTTCTGTCTTTCGTTTGCCTAAGTTGTAGGACTATGTAAATATTGAAATGCCTGCGGAGGTATATGAAACTATGAACAGAGGCATGGTAAAAGAGAACCGTTCTCTTTGGTGGCAATACTCAGATATAAGTTTCTGCATTAGGTGAGGAGAGAGTTGAATATGGTCTTCTTAGCTTCTTTGTTCTAGGAATTTCCTTATTTGATTGTGGAGTGACAAATTTCAGATGGTTTTCTGGCAGCCGCTTTTAATTGCTATGTTGCTTGTTTTCCAAATTGAATGCTGAGTATGTAAGGGTTAAGAGTTTAAGAACTTTAGGAGTGCTTAATGATTTCTTTAGTTGTGTTTAGTTATCTAAATCTTCTAGGAAAAACTAGAGTTAAGAGGAGAATGTCGTGGAAATGTATGAATAGACAAATTGGAGCGTGCTAGTTCAGATGATGAAAAGTAAAAGAAGAGTACGTAAAGTTATAACTCTCTCATCACTTCTGAGATCTAGTAATTGGTCCATTCTTGGTTTAGGTAAAGTCCCATCTTGATGCTACGCTTTGTTCTCTCCTACTTTGCAGGTGGATTCCCTCTCGTAGTAAAGGAATAGGATGTGTTGAAAAGGCATTGCATTTCCTCTCTAGGCTCTGTATGCTTGTTTTTAATTCTTGCCACTAGACTTGTGTTCCACTAAGTACAACTAAGGTTACAGTTCTGGCTTATAAGGACATGCAATGTGGCAATGCACCATTATTGAATATTTTAGTCCCAAGTAACATGCTTGTTTGTAGTTCTTGCCGCTGACTGTTTTTTCAAGGACACGCGATTCATGTTTTGGACTTTGTCATTTTTCTTGCTTATCCATAATTTCACTTGTATGTATATCGTGAACAGTGTAGTGAAATCAGAAAGTTGGATAGCAACCTGGTTGTGATCGGGAAAAGTGCTGCTGACATCGATAAAGATGCAGACGAGGAAGATGCCGATGATGATGACCCGGACAATGCTGATGAGTCTGAAGGTGACGAATTTGAACAGGAAACTGTGTGAGATTTCTCTCTCTCTCTCTCTCTCTCTCTCTTGTGTGTGTGTGTGTGTGTTTCCCTTCCTCACTACGTCAAGAAGAATTTGAGAACTAATGTCAGCTGTGAGTTTACAATGTCCATACTTTGATTCTGTAATTTTAAGTCCAGAGAGACACCGACGTGATTTTGAAGGAAGGGAAGTGGGAAGTTGTATCCTGGATATCAGTTGAGATTGTTATCTTCTCCTGTCTGAACTGGGGGGACTAGAAATATTAGCTGCGGCGGTATCTACCGGCCATTTCTTGTTGTCATTTCTCCTCTCTCGTTTTCTCTAAGCCAGGTTGTATCTTCTTCTACACATCTCGATGAAGAAATCTAGGCCTTTTTCTGATATTCATGTCATTCTACTATTGGTTCTGGTAGTCGGTGAAGTTCATATATTCTCGTTTGTTCGCAAAGTGAGAGCTCACAGAATTGATAACTTGATTTGTAACTGGTCGAGTGACCCTTTCTCTCCTCGTGATTGAATGGATGAATCCTGTGTTGCTGCTATCTCGTTTTGCAAGCTCGAATTGCCAGTCCTCACTGACAGACTTATGATTCCATAGATAGCTGCTGCTTATGCTTTCGTCCGGATGGTTGATGGTTTGGATCCCCTCTTGTATGAATATGAACTTGGTTATGCTTGTCTCGTGAGACTTGGGTGGAAGTACCTTATTGCACTTGGCAGTATCATATAGTTGAAAACTGGCTCTTCCCCGGCTTGGACTATTCGGCCACATCGATAAAGTCGTGCGGTGAGGGTGATATTTTGGTTGCTGTAGATTGTGGTATGTCTTTTGATTGCCGGAGAAGACCCAAGGAAATTTTTTTGTGTTCACGACCACCAGTTCATTCTCTGTTTCTTACAATCTTAGCACAAGATCGTGGAAACATTTTCGTGTTTACATGATTCATCTTGTGAAGCATGTGAATAGATAGATTAAGTATGTGTTTGTTTTGGGAAAAATTTCATGATAAAGGAAAATACTTTTCAAAAAATCTTTTTTCACGAAAATGTTTTCTCCTTTTTAGATTGAGGAATTCATTTTCCTAAGTTTAAGCATCTGCATGTTTAGGAAATTAATTTTGAGAAATTTCTTCACCCAAATAAATACACCTCGAGAGTTGATTATCTTTCTGGAGACCCTATATCCGTGGCTTTTATGATGGCATTTAGTCAAATTATGTGGCCACCGTAACACTTTTTTTTTTTTTTCTATACAAACCAATCTGGACCAAAAGTCCTGAGTTAAGAATATTCCTTTTCTTGAAAGTGCAGGAAGGTTTCTAGACGAGCCATTTTTGGACCAAAGTCCAAGTTAGAATATTCATTTTCTCGAACGTGTTTCTAACCGAATAACCTAAGTCCATATTCGCTGGCTAATACTTTGAAAATTCTAGCGTGATGCCATTTACGAGTTTTTCACGTACATTAGTAGGATAAAGAGGACATTAGGTTCCACGTTTGTAACATTGTAATGTATAGAAGATATCTGTTTTTGCTTAATTGACACCGGAAAAGTCTTAAATAGTTTGAACGAACCAGGATCCTGTCTTTCCCTCTTATTCAGTTTGGTGGAGTCAATATTTTAATTTTGTTTTTCTTTTCTCTTTTCTCTGTATAAGGCCAACTTTCTCGTACTTTGACGCGATCTTAAGGGCAGTTCAACCAAACCATTCCCACCCTCCACCTGAAACGGTTCGAACTGGCTCCGGTGGCCACCTATTGAATTTCCAAGCTGTGTAGGGTCCCTTGGTCCACGTGGGTTGTTAATTTCCAAATACTCGACCTTTTCCTTTTCCCCCCACCTAAATCAAGGATAAGGAAGACCGCACCAAAGGCAATGGTCCAATGACTCCAATTTGCCAACCTGTCGTGTCCTCCCTCACGATCAGCTCTCGATCACCCAAATCTACTTTTGGCGCGTTCCCCGTTCTCTATTTCCTGTCTTTCCTTAGGGCAGATCGCGCTGCCTTCACGACTCCTTCCACCTGTCCGGGGGAATCGTCAAATCGTACAGTATTAAGGCTAATTCGAGTCGATTAAGGCATATTCCATTCTTGTTTAATCAAATTGGCTGTTGCGGTTTGACCACGCATCGCCCTCCCACTTGCTTTCGAACGAAGTAATCGTCGGCCCCAGAAATTTCGGGTCCAAATGCCTCCTCCTTCACTAGCCCCCCACCACTCTCCCTCCCGGGCACTATTCTCTTCCTTCGATGACCTGCAACACCCACATCAAAAAGAAGAGTAGCCCAAAATCAATCACGATACAGAAAATCACTTAAATACAGATAAATTCGCAGTTACGAAATTAATGAAGTGAATAAGAATGCGTGTACTGCCAAATCAACTGTGACCAGAACCAAGGATTCACGCATCACGCAATGCTCAAAATAGCTGGACACACAGAATTTGGTCGTGTAACGTCGGATGCAGAGAACTCGTTTTCTTTTCATCCATGTCGCGTGAAAAAATTGTGGGGGCGAAAACGCATGTCCGAAGTCCCCGAGCCAAAACAAAATTGTTGGAAGGAATTCTTTGGGAACGAATACTGTACAGACTCTAATCCAATCACACTTGTCATTCCCGATTCGTTTTTAAATCTGTGTAAATCACTCTATCTTTATCGTCGTCGTTTGTTTGGTGCTTTTGCGCCTTCTCGATTCTTCTCGATCTTTCCCGTTTCCGTTTCAGTGGCAGTACTTGCAGCAATGACCGCCTGCCCAAACCTTCCTCGGCTCAACGTAGCAGGGGTAGAAACGTAATTTCCCCGCTCTGACCTGGGAATGAACCGGCGGCGACCGGCTCCCGGTACGCCACCGGTCATCGGTCGCGTGCGTCGGGGAGTTGCGGGCGGAGAGGTCGATGCTGGATGTGGAGGACGCAGCCGGAGACACGACCTTCAGCGATTCCGGCGGAGACAGAACGGCTCTGATCTTCTTGGGAGAAGGCGACGCGAGGGAAGCTCTGTCGTATTCCGCGATCAAGTTGGCCAGGTCCTCGTCGGACTTCACCGAGATCAGCGTCTCCAGGTCGCCGTCTGGCAGCATACACCTCAACGCGACGGAGAACCCGCAGAACTCCATAAGCTTCACCATCAGCTCTGCAACCAAAGAAACGCAAAACGACATGTCAACACCAATCCTCCAGAATCGAAACCGATCGGAGTCTCTCCGCGACAGACACTTGATCAAATAAGAAACGACGGACGAACCTGCGTAGGAAATGGAGCGGTCGACCGACAGGATCCTGGTGAAGCCGCCGACGTAGCGCAGCTCGCCGTCGGACTTGCGGAGCACGATTTTACCGCCGTAGCTGCAGAGAAACTTCAGAGCGCTCGACATCTTGCTCGAATCTACAGGTTCTCTCACCATCTTGAGTACTGTTAATGTAAGAAGAAGGAGGAGGAGGAAGACGACTCGGACTCGGAAGATGGAGAGTTTTGAACTCGGCGTAGGTCTTCAAACCGGAGGGACGAGTCGAGTAGGGTATTTGTAGTCGGGGTGGGGTTTTGCTTCGGGGGATAGGTTCGGATTCGGGTGCGGTTCCACGCGGGTTCAACCGAAGAAACGGAACGGGACTTTCCCTTTTTTGTCGTTCACGCCAGGTGGGGCGATATTCGAATATTCGGAGTTTTGGTAGAATGTTAGGGAAGGTGGGGCCCAGGGGGCGGGCCCCACCGGGACCGACGTGACCAAGTGGCAGAGGACCCTCGAAGCCTAGAGTTGGTTCGGTGGCGCTCTCTGGTGCGGCCGACTCTTCGGCCAAACATATTTTTCGCATATTAGAAAAAGAAAAGTTTCCTAACGTGTCTTTTCTTCTCCATAATTTCTTATTATTGCATCAAAACAAAGAGGAGCGCAAAAACTAAAATAGGAGTTCCCCAAAAATCCCTCTAAACACGTTCAACGACGACAGATTTGGTCGCGGAATGGCACGTCAACCCAGAATAGGAACAGTACGTCAAATTTAACTAATTAGGATAAACGTATCACGGACAGACGGATTTGATCGCGGAATTAGCCCGTGCGGCGCCCGGCGAACCAAGAACGCCAGGTCAGCCTTCCCTTCTCATGTTGTCCCATAGAGAGTAAGGCGAATAGATTTCACGTATCGTATCTTTTCACGCCCGGCTAAGCTCGGTCATTCAGTCCATCGAGCGATACAAGCAGAATACTTTAGGCACCACAACTAATTTTGGCCTGCCATGGCTTCATCAGTAGAGCGACATCAGCTTCCGACCAGTTTGTACACGGGAGGTCAACCCTGCCTTCAAAGCTCCTAATGGTATATTCATTCTAACCTAGAACTCCTAATACAAACCACCCCGACGCCACTACCACGAACTAATCACTCACTCACCATGATGACACCATCAAGCTTCACTCAAACGTGAGTAAGGGAGGATCCCATCCGTTGGGTCACAGAACTTTTGGTCGGCGACAAACGTACATACGCTCTGATACCAGGAAGGATGCGGAGACAAGCCTGAATCTGAAACAAGTATGCTATTCCCAATGTCAGGCCCTCTTGGCCAATTCAGGGGACTGCGTTTTAGTCTCCAGACACAATCTTGAAGCTCAACCCTCAAGATGCCAGATTTTTCTGATCCACAAGTTCCACACAAGTTGCGAATGGAGAGCATACTGAACCACATTATACTACCGAATAAACAAGAGTATATAACCAAAAAGGTTAAGCGAATAGGTAGAGAGAAACAGCTAAATGCGAAGAGTATATAACATAAGAAATGTTGTCGACCATGTTGGACGATAATTTAACACATGTCTCGGTTAGGACAAGATTCGCCGATAATAGAATATATGCGTATTCTAAACCGGAAAAGAACCATAACCTAGGACGCAGTTGCAGGATAGGTGCCCGTAATTGGTGGAAGGAAACAGGGGTCCCCTAAAGTTACATTGACGAAGGTGGATGGCAAATTCTAATTCTCAAAGTTCAGTCCACAACTCCCGAAGACGAGTGAGAATGGGGTTTCCTGGAAAAGCAATCGCGTGGGATATTTTTGAATTTTCCTTTTTGGAAAAGCAAACGAGCTGGGATATTTTTGTTTTTGAGGGTCCTATTAACACGTTACAGTGAGAGTATATAATTTTCAATATATCCTTTATATACATATCATGATGATAAGTGATTGTGCTTCCTAAAATTGTTGGAATAGCCTGATTTGAGAGAAAAGTTCCAAAAAAATCTTTAACCGCATTGGTACCAATTCAGTCCTAAATTTTTAACGGACCAATTTAGTTATAAACCTTTTGCATTTAAATGCCTTGTCCGATTAATTTTGGCCGGAAGTCGCTGACATGGATGTCGGCCGTGTTACGTGGCACTATTGGCTACCCTTGCCCAGGTCATCATCGGCTGCGGGCGGGGCCTTGCGGGATATTTTTGTTCACTTTAGCGCAAATCGTGCCACTTAGGACGGCCGACATGTCAGCGATTTCCCGCTAAAATTGGTCGGATGAATTGAATTGGCACATATGCAAAAAGGTTTAAAACTAAATTGATCCAATTAAAAAATTTATGATTGAATTGGTATCAACGCAATAGGTTTATGACTTTTTTGATACTTTCTTTCCTAATTTGATGGCCCAATAATGTGATTATCACATAGTAATGTTCAGTCGGTTTCAGTGACTTAGTCAATAATTCTAAGTTGATACGGAGCTGTGAAAGCTCTTCGTCATGTGAACTGATGGCGTGAGTTGCCAAAGGAGCAAGGCATTTGCAAAGACTGTTTACTTTTTGGTTTGACTTGGAGGTCTCCTTCATCCCTTGGTTGCATTTTTCCTTTCTGGAAAGCTCTCGTTGACGAAGTCTTCCAAGTCTCGAAGCACATGCTTCGCCGAAACGTTCGACCTCAGCTGACCGGGTTCATGTTCCTCAAGCTGATCCAATGGACTAGTCGGGGGTGACATGCGGCGCACGGATCCGAGTTTCGGTTCGATCACGTGATGTGCGATGCCCGCCCGCCGCCCTGCATTTTCGGGGCGCTTACGTGGACGAATGAGGGGGGTATGGGGGACACGTGGAGGCCTGTCCCGGGCATCAGTTGGACCGTAGCTGAGATTCTATTTCTTGGTTCAGTGTACATCGAGCCTAGAGCTAAATTATATAGGATCAATGAGCGTCATCCTGTGCACTGGCTTGTTCAGAATCCAAATCTGATGTCTCTTTCTTTTACCGAGAAACAGACGATAACGGGGCAGATTCCTCACGTATGGCCCAGGTTGAGGACGATGAAGTTGACGGGATTGGCGCTGTCGTCCATTGGAACGACATGGGCAAGAATTCCTCAATTATCCGATTCAATGTTTCGGTCCGCGCTGGTGGATTCAAATGGAATGGAAACGGGTGGTCCCCGTTCGCTCGCGATGCATTTCCGGTCCTGGTGGATCCTCCCTTGGCTCCCCACTCTTATGGGTGATCAGACGATGATAGGATTCTTGACAGAGCTTACCAAACGATTGATTGACTAACG
Source organism: Lenwebbia sp. NSW1173648 (assembly GCA_029784005.1). Classification (NCBI taxonomy): domain Eukaryota; kingdom Viridiplantae; phylum Streptophyta; class Magnoliopsida; order Myrtales; family Myrtaceae; genus Lenwebbia; species Lenwebbia sp. NSW1173648. The sequence continues at coordinate 1,527,995 of JARCGZ010000002.1, forward strand.
CTTAATCCAATCCGTCAGCCAAGAGATGTGTTTCGATACGAACCCTGATCCCGATCGGGGGCTTCCTAATGAGGCCGCCTAGCGCAGAAAGAGCCTGAGTCGATCGGTTCTTGATTAGTATACAGGGGTGCAAATCAGCTCCTGTTGTCCAATTTAAGATTCGAAGGGCTGTGTAAAGAGAGAATGAATAATAGTTTTTTATTGATAAGACTCAATATATATATATAAAATAAACCCTAGATAACACAAAGAACATTCTATCCTTTTTATATCTCTAACACCCCTCAAGCTGGAGCATAAATATCAATCATGCCCAGCTTGTTACAAATATGTCATATTCTCCCATTACCCAGAGGTTTAGTAAAAACATATACAAGTTGTTCACCAGTCCTAATATAACTGGGAAGAATCATTCCACTCTGGAGCTTCTCTCGAATAAAATGACAGTCAACCTCGATGTGTTTTGTTCTCTCATGAAACATCGGATTGGAAGCTATATGTATTGCTGCCTTGCTATCACACCAAAGAACCATAGGAGCCGAAGCTTTAAAGCTTAATTCGGTCAGGAGCTGCTGAATCCGCATTAATTCACATGTCACTTGTGCCATGGCTCTATATTCTGACTCAGCACTAAAACGGGCAACAACACTCTGTTTCTTACTCTTCTATGACACTAGATTTCCTCCAACCAAGGTACAGTAGCCAGTAGTTGATCTTCTATCATATGGAGATCCTGCCCAATCAGCATCAAAGAATCTCTCAACTCTACTATGACCATGATTTTGATAAACAATTCTTTTCCCTGGAGCCTTCTTCAAGTATCTCAAAATTTGAATAACTGCATCCCAGTGAGATGTACGAGGGGAAGATAGAAACTGACTTACCACACTAACTGGAAAGGCAATATCTGGTCTAGTAACTGTAAGATAATTCAGCTTACCTACTAGTTTTCTATATCTCTTAGGATTATCAAGAATTTCTCCTCCATCATCTACCGGTTCAACTCCTTGTTCCATAGGTGAATCAAGAGGTTTTGATCCCAACATACCTGTCTCGGTGAGCAATCCAGGACAAACTTCCACTGTGACAGGACAATAACTTTCTTTGACTGTGCCACCTCAATTCGTAGGAAATACTTCAACTTTCTTAAGTTCTTGGTCTAAAATTGTTGCTGAAGATAGAGTTTTAATTCAGCTATACCAGTAGAGCCATCTCCTGTGATGATAATATCATCAACATACACAATCAAGAACAGCATGCCTCTCCCTGACCGTTTATAAAAGAAAGAATGATCATTTTCACATCTAGACAGTCCATATAAGAGTAAAAATTCAGAGAATCTTCCAAACCATGCTCGTGGAGACTGCTTCAAATCATACAATGATTTCTTTAACTTGCAAACCAATCCACTAGACTCCCCCAGGCAACAAATCCGAGAGGTTGCTCTATATACACCTCCTCATCAAGAGTACCATGCAAGAAAGCATTCTTTACATCAAGTTGAAACCAGGATCAGTTATATGTGGTAGCAAGAGAGATCAAAATACGAACAGATGTAAGCTTAGCAACAGGAGAAAAAGTGTCCAGATAGTCAACCCCATAGACCTGAGCATACCCTTTCGCAACAAGTCTTAATTTCAGGCGAGCAAGAGAACCATTGGGATTAACTTTCACAGTATACACCCATTGACAACCAATAGCAGTTTTGCCTGACGGAAGAGGCATTAAGTCCCAAGTTTCATTAACCTGTAATACCTTTAATTCTTCTTCCATAGCTGTCCTCCAGCCAGGGCTTTGCAATGCCTTAGCTACAGACTTGGAGACAGGATATGATCAACAATGGATAAAAAGGATCGAAAAGAAGAAAACACAGAACTGTATGAGACAAAGTTTGCAATAGAGTGTTGAGTACTGGCACGTATACCTTTGTGGTGAGCAATAGGAATATCAAGATCAGATATTACCCGAGGATCAGCTAAAGGTAGATCTGGAGCTGAAGATGACGCAGTAGTGACGGGAGGATGGGGGGATCAGTAGCTGCTCGAGAACGCCGAGTATAAACCTTGAGAGGAGGAGATTCCTGTGCAAACACTAGTGAGACAGTTGGAGCAGGTGACTGAATGATAGTCACATGTAAGTCTTCATCCATCTCAGAAATAGTGATTGGAACTTCATAATAAGGAGTAGACTCAAAGAATGAAACATCAGCAGTTATAAATCATTTCCTCAAGATTGGGGAATAGCAACAATAACCTTTTTGAGTACGAGAATAGCCCAAAAACATACATTTAATGGCATTGGGATCAAGTTTTGATACTCCAGGCTGATGATCATGAATAAAACAAACACAATCAAAAGTACGGGGTGGTAAGGCAAACAAAGGCTGATTGGGAAACAAAGTGGAGAAAGGAATACCACCTCGTAAAACAGAAGAAGGCATACGATTAGTAAGATAGCATGCAGTAAGAACAGCATCAGACCAAAAGGTTTTAGGAACCTTCATCTCAAATAACATGGACCTAGTGACTTCCAATAAATGTCTATTCTTCCTTTTAGCTATTCCATTTTATCGAGGGGTATCAGAATAAGAAGATTCATGAATCATACCACGTTGAGTCATAACGTCAGAAAAAGGTGCAGAAAAGTACTCTTTAGCGTTATCAGAATGCAAAACTTTGACATGCACATCAAATTGACTATAAATTTCAGAAATAAAGGCTTGAAATATAGAAAACAATTCTAAATGATTTTTCATTAAATATAACCAAGTAACTCTGGAATAATCATCAACAAAAGTAATAAAGTATTTAAAACCCAAATTGAAAACCAAATGACAAGGACCCCAAATATATGAATGAACTAATGAAAAGGGAGACACCGCTCTTTTATTGACACGAGGCGGGTAACTGACACGATGCAACTTGCCAAGTTGGCATGATTCACACTCTAAACTAGAAAGAGACTGAAATTTAGTATCCAACTTCTGAAGACTGTGTAGCGAAGGATGTCCAAGACGACAATGAATCTGATGTAGAGAACTAATACTGGGGCAAGCAATGGAAGGGCATCTTCAAGCACATACAGCCCCCCGCCTCTCATCCTCTACCAATCGTCTTCTTCGTAGCCAGATCCTGAAAAATATAAGAATCGGGGTAAAAAGTCAGTGAACACTGAAAGTGTTTGGTTAATTTACTAACAGACATGAGATTGAAAATGTAAAGTACTGAGGATAATGGTAAAGAAGGGGTTGGATGAACTGTACCAACTCCCTTAACTTGAGAAGATGAACTATTAGCTAAAGTAACAATAGATGATGATGAAGTAAGAGAGGAAAATATACCTGAAAGACTTGTCATATGATCGGATGCCCCCAAATCAATGACCCAAGGGCGAGAATTAGCTGAAATGCATGCGGTAGCATTACCTGTTTGGACTAGAGTAGCAGTGGAAGAAGAAGTATGCTGTGAAATTTGAGACTGGTTGTATCGTGCAAATTCCTCATCAGACATAACCACTACATTGCCTTGGGAAGACTGTGGTAGGGACAAAGAGTCAGTGGCAGATGCAGCATTTGCAAACTGTTGTTGTCCTGGCCTACCATGTAACTTGTAGCAAAATTTCTGAATATGGCCAGGTTTTCCACAATAACGACAAGTCTGAATAGCCCCTGAGCTTTCAGTAGAAGTCTGGGGTTGTCCATAAAGCTATCTTTGTCCTTGCTCTCTTCTTATTCTCGTGCTTCGACCACCACGGCCACCACGCCCAATATATCCTCCACGATTTCCTTCATCATCCCTACCTCTACCAGTCCGATATTGAGAGACAAGAGCTGAATTATCAACCACAGCTGTGGTGATATGAGAAGAACCACAGGATACCTGAAGAACTCAAGCATATGTATCCCTAAGTGATGCAATAGCCTCTCTTCCAAGAATTTGAGACCTAACAGCATCATAGGCCGAACTAAGACATCCTAGAAAATTCATTACAACCAACTGTTCTCTTTGAAGTCACATTTGTTCCGCATCAGAAGAAATAGGAAGAAGAGCATTCAACTCTTCATACATTCTATTAAAATCAGCTAAGTATTGATCAATGGAACGCCCCTTGCTCTTAGATCGGTGAAACTCCTAGGATTGTTCATATATCCTAGAAATATTATTTTGGCCAATATACAATACATCTAAATACTCCCATAATTTCTTGACTGTATCAATATGAGTAACCAAGTCCACAATATTACTCTCCATAAAGTTCAAAAGCTGACTTATAAGACGTGCATCAATAACATCCCAGTTAGCATCATTAGAAGGTTTAGTTCCAGTAAAGTGTATATGCTGATTTCTACCCGTTAAAACGAACTTATCTTTTTCCATTGTTGAAAGTTGATAATGCCCTCAGGCTTCTTATCAGTAATTTGAGAAGACGAAGAGGAAATTACCTCAGTCGTCACGTTACTTCTCTCGTTACTTTTCTCAAGATCGGCCATTGTAATCGATGACCAAATCAACTCCCAATGCAGAACATCAAATCAGCCAAAAACAGTACCAAATCAGCCAAAAACAGCACCAAATTTCGATCCCGGCAGCCATACCAAATCCAAAATCACTCAGCAACACCAATAATTCAATAACCCAATAACCCAAGGCCATCCACAAAGAAATATCACATCAACAAATATCCCACTAATCACAGAAAAACTCCACAAAGTCAGCAAATTCCCCACATTAATCAAAAAACCAATCGGACCTCAGAAACTGCTCTGGAAATTGCATCGTGCCTTCCCATCCTCTCGAGATAATCTGTACAGAGGAGCCACAGAACTATAGAAACCTAGAAAGTGCATCATCCTCAAAAACTCCTATGGAGAACCATCGTGAAGAAGAAACCCAGGTTTGGGCTTGCATACCTAATCAAGAGCTTCGTGGTAGAGAACAGACAGGGGCTGGACGTCGCCTAAACTGGACTTGCTGGACTGGGCGACGTTGAACAACGTCGATTTCTAGGCTCGCCGGCCTGGGCGACCCCGGACGACGTTGGGCTGGGGTCGCCTGGTCAGGGTAATGCCAGATCTGGACTCGTCGAGCCTGGGCGACGTGGGTTTGGTGGTGGTCGGATGAGGGTTCTGACGAGATTTGCGGTGGTAGGCGATGGCTGGGGGTTGGCGGTCGACGGTGGCTTAAAATCTAATCTAGGTTTAGATTTTAATCAGGCTCTGATACCATGTAAAGAGAGAATGAATAATATTTTTTATTGATAAGACTCAATATATATACATAATAAACCATAGATAACCCAAAGATCATTCTACCCTTTTTATATCTCTAACAAGCGGATAAATGGAAATGAACTTGAGAAGTTGGCTCTTCTCTTATGCACTCATACAAGTTAAAGATGATATCAACACGTCTGTTCAAGCTGGAACACTAAGGTGGATCCCTACACTTGCATTACACTTCTCTTATGAGCTGAAAATATCACAATTTCTTCGAACTCCTGATTAGAGTGTAAAGTTGAGGGAATGGAAAGTGAATTTGGGTCTCCTCTTAGCGCCGCCACCTCGACCGATTCGCTGCAATGTTTTGGCTACCGATTCTTTCATCGATTCGGGACCACACACCAGGACTTCGATATCGGATCCTCCGGTTTCGTCTCGAAACTTGGTAAAGATATCTGTTGGAGTTAATGATGTCAAAGGTTAAGGCACCTAGTCTTTTTCTGAGTTTTAATGTCCTTATTCAAATGGAAATAGGTCCATTATCAAGAAGTAAGGAGATCCGAGTGCATGAAACTGAAAAATTACCTTGGAAGTTAGGCCTGCCTCCATAATGAACTTCATGCTCCTGAAGAGGGTCATGCGGCTCCGACGAACTTGGCTCCCTTAAACCGCCTGCTTTTTTCGGAGACGCCGGAGGAACTACTTTCTTGATTCTTTTCCGTCTCAGCATAAGCGCCACGGTCATGCCAACTACAACGGATATGACGAAACAAGAAACGAGAATAAGATCAACCACCCAAGATGGGCTTTTTGTTTTGCTGTTCGCACCCTTAGACTTGAGGGTGCCGGCTTTCTTTTCCGATGGTACAAAAATGTGGTTGAAACATATGAGAAGAACAAAGAACAGAATCGATGCAATCCCAAGTATTGCAGCTGTTACAGTAGGCTTATCGAACCCGTGGATTGCATAACTTGTAGCTTTTGCATCAAAATGTACAATTTGCCCTTGAGATAGCGCATCTTGGAGGACTCTTGTGGCTGCATCGGGATGCTCCTCCCGGGTCACGTAAACCTTCAGTTTCAGATGCAATTTCCCCAAGGACTTATCGCAAAGTATATGCGAAATCGAGCTCAACAGGGACATGTCCTGGGATCTCTTCACGGCGTGAATGAGATGAATCTTTTCAGGGAATTTGGATCGGCTGCTTCCTTCGGCTGACACAATCTCCTGCAAAATGCTCAGGAACGGCGTTATCCCGATTCCCCCGGCTATCAGGAGCATACTGTCATATCTGCAGAAAGTATGTTTCGCTTTGAGTACTCTGGGAAACTCGTAAGCATGTAGTTAGCAGTTAGCACATAAGAAAGATCACGGCCAAGGCTTTTGAGCCAACCTGAGGAAATCAACAGTGGAAGGCCCGTAAGGACCTTCAATTGCCACCCGTATGCACTTCGTCCGATGAGTATCTGAATTTAGCTCCTCGGTTATCATACGACCGATGGTATTTGTCCACCATCCTTCGCATTTGATCATCAACGACATCGTGTCCTCCTGAACATTGGAGCTGGAAGTTATGCTGAAGGCATGCCACTGAAGTTTGGAAATTCTCGGAACTTTCATAAAAACCACACTTGTAGGAGAGTATTTCAGTTCTGCAAGTAAGAAGAAGTTTATAACCTGCTTTGAAGAAACTTAAACTGTGATAATGTGCAAATATTCGGAGTGCCAAACAAGAGCAAAGTCGGATTTACTCGGGTCTTTTGGCAGGGTAAGCTCAATAGCTTCACAAGGCAAGACTCTTGCCGAAAGAACGTTCGTGTACGGTCTTGATTGTATGATCCTGAGCAGCTTGTCTAGGCCAAACAAAAAGATTCCAGGAAATATCATGTAGAAATGTCTATCGCCAGCATGAAACAAGTAAAACAATAAGAACACTATGTACAAATGGTGGGTGTAATAGAAGATTTCGAATTGTTTTCTCCTGATGAAAGGAAGAGATGTGATCCAAATAACGAGCCCCAACACAAGAGCGATCTCTCCGGCGAGGTATATGCGGCCCGTCTTTTGCCATCTCCATACCTGCTTACTAGAAAAGAGTGAGTGCGGTTGAATTCCAATTGTTTTTGTCTGGCATAGTGCTGTTACTTCGACTGAGTCGAAAGAAAATCAGAGATCACCTCATCCTGGATGACATGGCTGACCCCCCAGATGAACAAGGTGCTTGCACCGTGAAAAGTAGCGAAAAGTATCATCGCGGTGCCGAGCCACGCATGGTACCTCACAGAAGCTTCGAACTGGATGCCTAGCAAGCGAAGCACGGGCATGACGCGCAAAATAGGCAAGAGAAGAAGAGCCAAGCAGGCTTCTGCTAGTAGCCCAAACCGAGTTGCTACCTTCATGTACTTCAGTTGCCATCTGCAATAAAGGTATTACTAGTTAGCGCATATTTAGGCACATAACTACTTGGTTTAAGGCGCGATCGCTTGCACTCACACGCTCAGTTTAAGTGATTTAATTGGCATCAGCTTCTCGAAGTCATTAGAGATGCGGCAGTAGAAAGTCCATGCCAGGAAGATAACGAACGCGAGAACGCCCAGGATCTCTATTACCGATAGGGTTCCCACAAGGCTGTTCGCGATGATTGGATAGGAGAGAGCCGATACCGAAGTCTTCCTTTGCCTACTGCCCAATATTAATAGGAAAAGAGAAAGGTTTGACACTCCATACAGTGAACAGATATTAATTAACCGTCCAACTTAAGCTTTTTACCACCTGATTATCGCGCCGCTCGCTGTATCATGCAGGTACAGGGATCCAATAATGGCAAGAGCAATGATAGGAAAGGTGTAGACAGCAAAATTGAGACCTGAAATAGAGGGAACACAAAATTACTCTTCCTACAATAATTCGTGTGCGTTGTCAATACGACTCGCTCTTTGTTTGTGTTCCTGCTGATAAGAAATGATAGATGCAGCTTCAATTTTCAAACCAAGTACCATTAATCGAACCCTATGAACTATGGTGTTGAAGGGGAAGAGGCTGCTTTCAGCTATGACTCTAGCCTCTAGGTTAGATTTAAAAGCCAATAGGACAATACCGGAATAGCCAAAAACCGTGCCGCGAGCACTATCCTCGGCTCCCTTCCATGTCCTCGTCCACATTTCCGTGGGCTTGAGGATCCAGAGGGCGACCCAGCCGGCAAACACCGAGATCATCAGTGTCTTTAGGAGAGCGAGAACCGTTGCTCTTGCCATCATGCCCATCTTCCGAGTGGCTTACTCTGTTTGCTCGAGGCACGGTGCGGTGGCTGTCTCTTTATAGCGAAAATCTAACAGAGACATCCTTCACGGGATGATACAGACATAAGGATTTGTGGCTGAGCCCCACCACAACTCAAGGGTGGCCTATCACTTCCAGGGCCACTTCCACATAGTTGGACAAATGAACCATGAACTTCAATCCTGAAGTGCTGAGATATGTATCATATAGTAGCGCCTGCATCATAGTAGAATATTCTCGCCCTTCATCATTTCCGCATCGATCCAATACGGAGAAAAAGCAGGCGGGCCAGTTCTCTGGTTGAGGATGATGATTGAGAAAGGTTTCCTAGGTACTAAGGTCGGATCTGTGTCAATTCCTGTCCATTGAGAGATCAGTTCAGTGACATTGTACATGCATGCCTTCTGCTCTCTGTCTTAATATGGTCCAAAAGCTTATTCAGTGGACTAAATGGTCCACCACCCACTACTCCTTCCCATATCTTATTTGCTCCTCGTGATTTTAAGTCTTCTCTTTGGGTTGGAACTACAGTGGGAGCCCAAGAATTTAGGTACAACTGGTACACGGATTTCGAATGAACAGAATGATTGGATTGGAAGTTATTTGCTTTTGCTGTTGATATCAAGATCGCTAACTAAGGGTGCGCATGGTAACACTTCTGGAAGTGGATTTCTGCTCCAAGTGCTTTTGGAGCAGAAATCCGTTTGGTAAAATTTTTTACTTCAGAAATGAATTTTCACTTCTGAAGTTGTTTTTCCCCCGATTTGAGAAGTTAAAAAAATTGCTTCTCAAGTCAAAAAGTACTTATTGCATCACCCTCTTTTCATACGCCCTCACCATCTTTTTGACCACGCCCGCCTCCAACCTCCATCGCCGCCCTCAGATGACCATTGCCTGTCGTCGCCCACCGCCGCTTACGACCACCGCCCCCCACCGACCACCGCTGCCGCCGATCACCACAGGCCGCCGCCCACAACCGACCTCCGCCGGCCACTGCCCATCGCCGTCTGCGACCACTGCCAACCGCTGACCATCGCCGTCCGCAACCACTGCCAACCGCCGACCATCGCCCACCGCAGACTTCCGCTGGCTACTGCCCATCGCCGCCCCAACCGCCAACCGCCGACCCCCTCCGTCGGTCATTGACCACCGCCACCAACCGTCGACCACCACCCCGGCCGCCGCCGCAGCAGTCTACCGCCGACCTCCGCTGGCCGCCGCCGACCACCAACGCGACCACCGCCGCCCACTGCCACCGCCGAGTCGCAGTCTCCAGCCGCAAGAGTAAAAAATAAATAATAATTTTTATTTTTAAAAAGTAAATAATATTTTTTAAAGAAATTTGAAAAGTTTAAAAATGAACTAGAAATTTTTCGACCACCGACAATAATTTTTCATAGAAGATTTTGTGCTAATAATGTTTCAAAAGTAGAAATTTTCAACCGTTACCAAATGAATTTCTGTGATCAGAAATCAATTTCTGGAGCAGAAGTAGAAAAATCAACTTCTGCTTTTAAGGAGAAGTAGAAAAATCAATTTCTGACCAGAAGTTGATTTCTGAAGCAGAAGTGTTGCCATGCGTGCCCTACATACCCAGATCACATTGAGAAATTTCTTCATTTTCTCTCGAAATACAAACGTTGACAATGGAAATTGTTTGTCCACAGCAGAAGAAAAGGGCTTCAGTTCATTTATCAGAAGGCAAGAACTGATTTCCAAGAGAGAGAGAGCGAGAGAGAGAGAGAGAGAGAGAGAGAGAGAGAGAGAGAGTAGAACAGATGGATTGCTGTGCTGTGAACTTTATTCTCATTCTCTCAAAGAGTGATGATGGCACTGGATCAAGTTGCATCCTTTTACTTTGGAGTGTACTCTCTGCTCTCTCATCAGAGGAAAACTTATTTTTTCTGGGCACAAAAATGAATTCCCAAAGTGTGGTGTGGGTCACAAACAGGAATGCAACGATGTGGATTCTTAGGAGTTAGCACTTTGTGAGACAAACTGGATGAGTGACCATGTCCCATGATGCAACCAGTTGGTTCCAAGAACCAAATCTTCAAGGTTAAGCTTTGACCAGATAGCAGAAAGGAGATTGTTTTTCTTTTGGATTTTGTGTTTAGTTATTTTGGAAAAAGAAGTGAAGTTCAGTGCATTCCTGCTGGAAAGGCACTCGAATCAGCTGAGAGGTTGATGAAAAGTCCTTCACCGGTGATACATAAGTTGTAGCTAGAAGTCCATACCACTGATCTCTTATGCATCTGTCTTTCCAGTTTCATCCTACTTCAATTCGAACCCCAAAAGGGACGGTGCAAAACTAAAGGCGGCACCGTTTACTACAGACAAAGAAAATAGGCCCATCATATGACCCGATTCTAAATTGGTCCAGCCACGTCCTCGACCCTCTACGCAAAAAGTCCCCAAGTTTTTAGGGTTGTTGCACATTTCCCCCCTGAAATTTCAATTTTTGCAATTTACCCCTAATTCTGGAAGTCGGTTGCAATGTGTCCCTTGGTGGTGACTCCGAGTAAATTTTGCTTGGAGATCCAATCATATGATTAGGGGTGATCGATTTTAGAGTAGGTCGATTTCCTACGTGGAACCGGGTTCCGGACCGGCTAAGACCAGTTCCCAGGTTGGATCGGGACCGACTTTTTTTCTTTGGTTTTACTTTTATGGAGTGAGTCACAATAGGCAAACTTGCAATGAGACGAACATGAATTCTCCACCATCATAAAATTGGTAGACTCAACCAACAGTAAACAAAAAATCCACAATTAAGGAAGAGGTAGAACGATCATTCAAAAATTTGATACTCAAGTAGAGATTGAACCACAGTAAATTCCAAGTAGAGTAACTCTATTATCTTACTTCAACTAAGGGAGATGAATTGAAGATTGAAGAGTGGAGTTTGAGACCTAAATTCTACTTTAGGGCAGTTGGTTCCTTCAGCAGAACTAGGAACCGAATCGGTTCCCGCCTATTCCAAGTTTTGGGAATCGGAAACCACCTGAAACCGATTGACCGATCTGATTTGCAGGTTGAACCAGGATCGGTGCTTACCCCTACATATGACAACATATAACTAATTACCGATGACAGTTCAAATTCGTCATAGAAGTATATACATATAAAAGCCTACAAGAGCCTTTTGAACATATATTGCATGTGAGAGAGTGGGACTAAAGTTTCGGCTGGAGTACAACCGGAGTCAACACCAAATGCATATCGATATATAGTTCTAGAAGATATTTTTGAGTACACCTTATATTGTTTTCACGTGTAAATAAATGTTATATGACCAATTTGCCTTCCACAATCAATTGCGTGCAGTCCCGTGGTCAGATAAAGGGTCAAAAGAATGGTCGGAGTCAATGGCAGAGGGCAAACTGCCACCTATTTCACAAAGTCGAGGGGCAAATTGCAAAAGTTGAAAACTTAGAGGGCAACTTGCCACAATCCTAAAAAAGATTGGGGGTGAATTTAGTTCTCCTTAGATGATTAGCAAGGCATGAATCTCTCCATCGAGACTACCACTTCACTATAACATTTTTTTAGGTAATTTCACACCGAGTCTCAACCCTTTAAGTTATCCCATTAGAATTCCATCCGTCAAGTTTGATATACAACTTTTAGGGCAAAAGTATACATGGAGTGCCAATATTTATGTACGGCGCTCACTTTAGTGCTAATTTTTTTTTTGGTAGTACCAATTTTTTTGAAAAACGATTATTTGAGTGCTAACTACGGTGAGCGTTGCCGGAAATCTTACGTGGCGTTTAATGGCTCACCGGAGGATCCTACTCAGCAATTAAAAAAGGAAAAAATTAATAAAAAAAAATTAATTTTTAGCTTATTTTTATTAAAAATAAAATAAAAATAAGCTAAAAACTAAAAAACAAATTAAAAAATAAAAAACAGTTAAAAGGCTAAAAAAGCATCAGCACTTCAGCATTTGTATCTGAAAAATTATAATGTAATCTCCATCAATTTTATCTGCAAAAACATCAAATTTTACTCCCTAATTTGTACTGAAAAAAAAAATTAAAAATGAGATATTAAGCTAAAAATAACTAAATAAACAAATAAAAAAAATAAAAGAAAAGTTGGTAGTCGCAAGACGCCGCTCAGCGGGACGACCCCCGGCCGACCAACCCCCACCAGTCGTCGACCACAGCCCTCGTCGCTGCCTTTGAGTTTTTACTTTTTTTTAAACTATTTTTTAATTTTAAGAGTGAATTTTTTAATAAAAATTGCCACATGGATTTTATTTTAAATAAAATTTCCATGTGGACTGAATTTTAGAAAAAAAATTGCCACATGGACTTATAAATGACGTGGCACCAAAACGTTTTAAATAAAAATGCCATGTATATATTTTGGCTGGAATTTCTTGCCGTTGGCAATAAAATGATCGTTTTTTCTCCTATTTAGCTCTTAAGTGATCCAAAAAAAAAATATTGGCTGTAAAGTGAGCGCCGTACATAAATATTGGCACTCCAGGTGTACTCTTGTCCAACTTTTAGTGACTTCTTCTTTTGTTTCATTATGTACATTCCTATTTCCTTGATATTTCATTTTCATTAACACTAGACATATCGAATTGAACACTTGAAAAAGAATACAAATAGTAGTGCCTTCTCTATACCCATGTATGTAGATGTAACAATTCTGTTTTTTATTGGGAAAGTCAAAGGATACCTTTTGATTTTCACAATTTGAAGCGAACCCCTTTTGTCTGTTCGGGTACTGGGCGCCCATCAAATTAATGTGTTGCCTTTTGACTTGGGAGTGCCTTGCATAAAAATCTCTTTGATGAGGTTGGGGAAACATAGTAGTCAAAGCAGATCAACATCGTTAATTGAGGTAGAGTGGAACATGACGTGCCCATCTTTCTTCCCCATCAGAAAATACATGTGCATGTGCCTAACCATAGGGCCATTCAATACTATACCTTTTTTTTAAAAGCACGTTAATGATCGATAGACATTCGACTTTCCTCGATCGATGGCCTGGATCCTACATATGTAAGATTAGGCTCCGCACATGCTCACGCATTTTGTATCATCCAATATGCGAGGCAAATCACTTATGTATTTCGAGTGATCGGATGCAACATATTTGCTTTTTTTTTTCCCGATAGCACCGAGTCACTATTGTCTTGTCAATTTTCTGAACTTTTCACTGGTGAAAAAATCGAAGAAGAACTTGTTAGCCAAATTATCAGGTGACGATTTTGGTGGGCAGACAAAAAAAATCAAAGAATCACAAAAAAAGGAAGGGGAAAAGAAGAAGTCAAGCTTCTAAGGGGAAAATATTACCCGGTTGCATGTTAGTGCACTCAGCCTGAAGAAACAAAGAAATAAGACCCAAACTATATACATTTTCAATTAGTAGAGAAGGCTTTGGACAAAGAAAAACATTTAAGAGAAAATTCCAAATAAGGACCCAAAGTGTCATCATTTTCTCACATAAAGATCTGAAGTATGACGCAGCAAGAAAGCAAACTCGGAACAACTCCAAGGAACTCGAAAGTTTTGATTCAATATTGATACTATGATACCCCTCAATTACAGAGATGGACGTCCTATATAGCGATAGGACTCCTTTTGGAAATCAAATAAGTAAAGATAACATCAAATAAACTGAATCTAATCTAATCAAACAGAATATTTAAAATTAAAGATAATTACGAATTTCCTAAATCAGAAAAACTGCCGAGATTTTCGGCGATTCTGACGATCACGTAATTCTAAATAATTGCACGCCAACTGTTCTACATCATTCCCTCCCTCTGCAGAAGAACTCGCCCTCGAGTTATTATCAGGATAGAGGGGAGTATCAGGAGAATGATACTCAAATAAGTCAGCCACATTAAATGTAGGAGAAATGTTGAGATCATCAGGGAGGTCAACCACATAAGCATTGTCGTTGATCTTCTTCAATATTCGGCAAGGACCAACCTTTTTGTGATTCAGTTTATTATAAGTACCAACAGGGAAGCGCTCCTTTCGCAGAAAAATCATGACCTCATCGCCTACTTCAAAAGTCTTCGAACGGCGCCGTTTATCAACATCTTCTTTATACTTGGAATTCGAAGCAGCTAATTGGCGAGTAACATCTGCTTGGACTTCCTGAATTCTGGTCGCCAAATGCTCTGCCGCAACACTATAGCCTGGAATCTTGGGCAAGGGAACCAAATCCAAAGTATGCTGCGGAGTACGCCCATAGATGATCTCAAAAGGAGATTTTCCCGTGGAACGGTTAACAGTGTTGTTGAAGGCGAACTCAGCAGGAGCCAGATACCGATCCCACTGCTTGGGCACATCACTACAGAGGCATCGAATGATATCTGCCATAGTACGATTCACAACTTCGGTCTGACCGTCCGTTTGGGGATGAAAAGAGCTGCTATATTGTAAATCCGTCCCAAACAAACGCCATAAAGTACGCCAAAAATGGCTTAGGAATTTCGTGTCACGATCAGAAGTGATGGTCTTTGGAACCCCATGCAGACGGACTACCTCACGAAAAAACAAACTTGCCACATGTAAAGCATCCGAAGTCTTCTTGCAAGGGATAAAGTGTGCCACTTGGAGAACCGGTCAACCACCACGAATACAGAATCCGCACCTTGCTGGGTGCGAGGAAGTCCCAACACGAAATCCATCGAGATATCCACCCACGGACCAGAAGGAACCGGCAAGGGAGTATAGAGGCAAGTGTTCTGAGAATGGCCCTTAGCCGTCTGGCAAATATAACACTTGCCGACAAATCGCCCCACGTCACGCTTCAGTTATGGCCAATAGTACCGTTCCTCCACTAAGGCTACAGTCTTATCACGGCCCAAATGTCCGCCAAGAGTACTGCCATGAAGCTCTCGAATAAGTTGTTCCCGCAAAGAACTTCGAGGAATACATAATCTATTGCCGAAAAATAGGAACCTGTCCTGAATTATCATATCGCCATGAGAACCTGCTTCAGAACACTTCTCCCATATAACACCAAAATCAGCATCCTCAGGATAAAGAGAACAGAGTTGATAAACCAACAACATCAGTGCGCATAGTCACGAGTGTCGCAGCACGCCGACTGAGTGCATCCGCCACTTTATTTAAACGGCATTCCTTACGACGAAGTACAAAATTAAACTGCTCCAAAAAGGAAACCCATCGTGCATGCATCCTATTCAAATGCTTCTGACTCTTAATGTATTTAAGAGCTTGATGATCAGTATTAAGAACAAACTCTTGCTGGTAAAGATAGCACTGCCAATGCTTTATAGCGCGCACTACATCATAATATTCTTGCTCATATGTAGACCAGCGCCGCCGAACTTCATTAAGCTTCTCACTAAAAAAGGTAATAGGCTTACCTTCTTGGGAAAGAACAGCGCCGATTCCCACACCCGAAGCATCGCAATCCTGCTCGAACACTTTCTCAAAATCTGGAAGCATCAATACCGGGGCTGTTGAGAGCTTTTCTTTGATAAGCTTAAAACTGGCCAAAGCTTCATCACCTCAATGGAATTTGCCTTTCTTTAAGCAATCAGTGATCGGGGCCACGATTGTACTGAAATCTCTAATAAAACGTCGGTAGAACGTCGCAAGGCCATGGAAACTTCGAGCCTCGCCAACATTCTGTGGAACTGGCCAATTGCGGATTACTGCCACCTTTTCTGCATCAACATGGAGACCTTCTGCTCCAACAATAAAACCCAAGAAAGGAAGTCGCTCAGTCATGAAGCTGCACTTCTTCAAATTAATAAATAATTGATTTTTCTGCAAGGTCAGTAGAACATCCCTCAAGTGCTCTAAGTGCTGTCGTTCGTCCGGACTATAAATGAGAATATCATCGAAGAAAACAACCACGAACTTGCCAATAAAAGGTTTGAGTACCTGAGTCATCAAATGCATAAAAGTACTAGGCGCGTTAGTGAGTCCAAACGGCATGACAAGCCATTTGTACAAACCTGCACTCGTTTTAAAGGCTGTTTTCCACTCGTCGCCTGGACGGATGCGAACTTGGTGGTAGCCACTTCGAAGGTCGATCTTCGTAAAGACCCGTGATCCAGCAAGTCTATCCAGCATATCATCAAGTCGGGGAATTGGAAACCTGTACTTGACAGTTATCCGATTAATGGCACAGCTGTCAACGCACATACGCATACTGCCATCTTTCTTCGGCGTGAAAAGTGCGGGTACAGCACAAGGACTTTTGCTCTCGCGCAAGAACCTTTGCGGAGGAGCTCTCCCACCTGCTCTTGTAAAATCTGGTTCTCCTTTGGATTCATCCGGTAGTGCGGCAGATTAGGGAGACTGGCACCTGGTAGAAAGTCAATCTCATGCTGGATATCCCTCATAGGAGGTAATCCGTCAGGTAAATCATCCGATATTACATCACAGAACGCCTTTAGCAAAGGCTTAAGAGTTTCAGGAATACGAACCACGGTCTGTTTGTCACTCTTCTCTACAAGCATGTACATCCCTTCACGTTTACGAATATTCAACATAACTCCTGCACTTTGCACAACGTCAGAACTAGAACCCTGTTTCTGTGGGGCCTGAGGAGTATCACCCCTCGGCTTCAACGTAATTTTGGTTTTGTTCCATACAAAAGAGTACGTGTTCTCCCTAGCTCGATGTGTAATATCCACATCATACTGCCATGGTCGCCCTAATAACACATGACATGCATCCATCTCTACAACATCGCACATAATAGTGTCCTGATACGACTTTCCAATAGAGATAGGTAAACGACATACATGTGTTACCTTAAGCTCAGGTCCTTTGCGAATCCATCCGATTGTATAAGGCGCGGAATGTGGCTCCGTCTTCAACTGTAAGTGGTCCACTAAAGCCTTTGACACTATATTCTCGCAACTCCCGCTGTCAATTATAACATCGCATACCTTGCCGTTTACAGTACAACGAGCGCGGAAAAGCTGATTTCTCTAGGTGTCTTCTATCCGCGGAGCAAGTAATAAACGACGAACAGCACAATTCACTTGCTCTCCCGCCTCATCTTCCACTTCTTCTTCGTCCACCCAATCTTCCTCATACTCCTCCTCTTCATGCTTAACGCCATTCTCCGACAGGGACAATCGCTCGAACGATGGCCCAATTCGTTACACTTATAGCACCTGATCGGTTGCGGCTTGGCATAAGGATTCTGGACGTTCGGAGCACGGTTATTTGCCGCGACTGGTTCCTTAGGCATCCCAGCAACACCTCCCGGCGCTCGGTTCGTATCACCGGTTTGCTGACTTGAGGAACCTGAAGCATCAATCTGCTTCCCTTTTCCGAAGGATCCACGACCAGAATAATGGTTTCCACGAGTACTAGGGGTAGTCCTCTCCAACTGCATCTCGATTTTTCGCGCCATCTCATGGGCATCTTCAACCGAAAATACACGATGCAAAGAAACACGATCTTGAATGTTCAGTCGCAAGCCGTTTATGTACCTAGCAGTTTGTTGCGCTTCCGACTCAGCTAGGTTATTGCGGGCGGAAAGTCGGAGGAACTCTTCCGTGTAGGCTTGGACTGTTCGGTTCGTCTGCTTGCAATTCTGAAATTGCTGAAACAACAGCTGCTCATAATCAATGGGAAGAAACCGTGACTTCAGCATCTGTTTCATGCGATTCCACGTTCGGACAGGAGCCTTTCCTTGTCGACGTCGGGTTAATTGCGTTTGCTCCCACCAAGCCGAAGCACCACCCTTCAGTTTGTACGCAACTAACTTAACTTGTCGATCCTCTTCAATCTCCATGGCGTCAAAGAATTTTTCAACTTCCCACAGCCAATCTAGGAAATCTTCGATATTCAAATTCCCGTTGAAGGTTGGTAGATCTACCTTTAACTGATATTGCTCTGGATCCCGCCGATGTCCTCCATAGCGCCGACCACCACGGACAGGATCATTCTGGAATCCTCCATTCTGCCGTCCTCTTCGAATAGGCACGTCTAGAAAATCTTCCTCGTCTTCGTCTTTAGAGTCTTCGACATAGTCTACCCGTCTATGTCGGATATTGGCCCCACGGTCCACAACAACTTCGGGATTACGACCGACAGGAAGTCGATCGGCTGGAAGAACGCCGGGTGCGGGGTTTGTGGATAAACGCTGTATGGCCTCAAGGATTTCTTGCAACCTACGATCGGTTTGATCCACGAACTGGGTGAACTCAGCCCGTGTAATAGGCTCTCTTTCACGGCCCTCAGCAACGGGAAGATTAACGTTCGCGTTATTGACCATCGTCACAGGAAATGCCTGCTCTGATACCAAATGACGCAGCAAGAAAGCAAACTCGGAACAACTCCAAGGAACTCGAAAGTTTTGATTCAATATTGATACTTTGATACCCCTCAATTATAGAGATGGACGTCCTATATAGCGATAGGACTCCTTTTGGAAATCAAATAAGTAAAGATAACATCAAATAAACTGAATCTAATCTAATCAAACAGAATATTTAAAATTAAAGATAATTACGAATTTCCTAAATCAGAAAAACTGCCGAGATTTTCGGCGATTCTGACGATCACGTAATTCTAAATAATTGCATGCCAACTGTTCTACATCAAGTGGTATGACAATTTCAAATAAGGGCCTCACCTCACCGGCTGGCCGGCTAAAGATTCCAATCAGTCAAGGGCATTTTCGTCAAAAGATAAGTTTAACATAATTTTTAGTTAAATTACATTAAAAATTAAAAAGCTCAAAGTTTAAAAAAAGAAAAAGAAATATAGCCTCCTGCCTGTGGCCACTGCCCCACCGTCAGTGGGGCTTCGACAATGGCCGCGGGGTCGCCGAGGGGCCTACGAGGGCTTGTTGGCCCTTGTTGCGCTCCCGCCTGTATTTATTTTCTATTTTTCTTACCTTTGAGCTTTTTAAATTTTTGAAAAACTAGAAAAAGGAAAAAAAAGAGAAAAATAAAAAAAAGGTAAAGGACGAAAATGCCCTTTACCAACCAGTGAGGTTAGGCTTTTTTTTTTTTAGACTAATATGGCCACTTTAAATCATCTTTTGAAATAATGTCAATTTTAGACTCTTATTTGAGAAAATGAGGACACTTTAGACCCTTATTTGGAATAAGATCCATTTTAAGTTTTTATTTGAGAAAACGAAGATATTTCTTGCCTTTTTTTTTTCTTTTCCTAAAGAAGACAAAGAAAACATAAAATATTTGGACTTTGGCCTGGTCTATTCTAGAGCTAAACGGGGTCTATGTATTTTCGTTTTTATCATTTAGCATGAACCCAAAGCCTGCAAAAACTAGACAAAAGAGAATCTGACTATCTCTCTCTCTCTCCCACCTTTTGTGCGCATTGAGAGCAACGACTCTCGCCTTGGATGAGAGCAATCCGCTAAAGTCCACTCTCTTTAATTGTTATCCACGCCCTCACGTTTCATTATTTCGACCCCTTCTTCTTCTTTACCCTTTTCTCTAGTGTCCATTACTCCAATCTTGGAGAGAGAGAGAGCGAGGGAGAGAGAGAGAGAATGGAGGTAGAAGATGATCGCTTGCAGGGTGAGATGGTGCAATATTGCACCGCAAGAACAATGGCGTCCCCAGAAATAGTGGAGATTGGCGAGGAGAGCAGAAGCGTGGACGTGGGCAGCAACGATGTGTATGTGGCTGTTGGGAAACACGACATGGATGTTGTCAAATGGGCTCTTGATCACCACGTTGTCTCGTCGGCCCCCCATCGTGCTCGCGTCTTTCTTGTTCATATCTTCCCTCCCATCACTTACATTCCCACACCAGGTAACATCTGATT
Organism: Lenwebbia sp. NSW1173648; assembly: GCA_029784005.1. Classification (NCBI taxonomy): domain Eukaryota; kingdom Viridiplantae; phylum Streptophyta; class Magnoliopsida; order Myrtales; family Myrtaceae; genus Lenwebbia; species Lenwebbia sp. NSW1173648. The sequence goes on from JARCGZ010000002.1 coordinate 1,548,267, forward strand.
CACATTACACTGATTCTGGGATTTGGAGTCTTTCCCGCGATGTGTTTTGTTCTAAGCATTGATGGGTCGTCATTTTTCTTTCTTAAAGTTTGAATCTTTTTTTGCGTACCACCCAGAAAAGTTGAATCTTTTCATCGAGGGCGTCCTTCAAAGCAGATGAAAATTGCTCAAAGTTCCGAGCTCTTGACGACCTTTCTCCGTGTCCTTTTATCTCCAGAAAATTTAGGCACTTGAAGAAATGATACATCAGTGATACTTCTGGTTGCTTCTCTACGTAAAAGTCGTTTGATTTTCTCGTTTATGTGTCGTTTAGGTGAAGTAATCGTTTCTAAAGAAGGGAGTACTTGAAAAGAAAATAAGTTGCTTCTCTTAGTCCCTGTAAGTTTATCGCATAGGTTTTACCATATGCGTATTGGTTGTCCGGAAACAATTTTGTCTCTTCCAAGTCGTTCTGATTTAAGGGCAATCAAGATCGGCATTGTGGAATTTGTGCCATCCGGTGAAACAACAGCATATTCCAATTCGACCAACAAACAGTTGGATTGACAGATACTTAGAAAGTTGGAATTGTTCTGTACTTTTCTCAGCTCATTAAAGGGTTGATGCGAAACAACTTCTCTCTGTCCATTCTAAATACTTGTTGTTTTTGGATATACGGTTCAATTCGATGTTAGGCAGCAATTTTTTCTTCTCGAGTTCACATTAATTTACTTCCCCTGCTTAAGTTTTTCCCTTTGAATTGTCTAAACTCAACTTCAGTTGGAAGATTATCGAGGAGCCAACTGAGCCAAGACCAGGTGAGAGTTTACATCAATGAAGAGAGTAACAGGAGAAGGAACCTTCTGCAGAAGTACATTCGCCTTTGTGCTGATGCCAATGTATATCTCCGAACTCTTATTGTCATCTCATCCCACCAGCTCTATCACATTGCAAAGTCCTAACTACTGAATTTAGATTGCACATTACAGGTGACTTGGGACACGATGCTTATTGAGCATGAAAACATTGCAAAAGCTATTCTCGATCTGATCCCTGTTGTCAATATCACCAAGCTAGTTATTGGAACCAAACGTTCGCCTTACTCAAGGTAAGATTTTTACTGATTTCCCGAGAATCTGAGAAGGGATTTTGATTATGGTTCATTTTTTAATTCACTACAACTACAATCAAAGAGTTAATTGCCTCGACTTTTTCCATCTTAAGGCGATTGACAAAGAAATTGGCAAAAGGAGAGTTTTTGAAGAAGCATGCCCCAGATTTTTGCGAGGTTACTGTTGTCTACAATGGCCAGAAGGTCTCAGACAACGAGAGAGCGAGAGAGCCAAGTCGTCCGGGAAAAGAAGTTGTGCGCCACTCTGAAAGGAAATTCTTTGAGTGCGTGTGCTTTTCAGGCAAGTTCAACTGACCAACGTAGTTGCGTTAACTATAGACAACGACATGTATATTTGATCTAGCCGCCACATTTTGCGAGGAACGCTGATGTTGTAAGCTGTTCATGGTTAGAAAACCTTTTGGACCTTTTCAGCTTGTGAGTAACTATGTACCCACACTTTAAGTGGTCTTTTTGGGAGTTTTGAGCTACAGTTTTTCTGAATTACAAAAAAACTTAACCATATCTAAGCTCCAGACCAGCAGATACTTTATCTCAGCGTGGCTTATCAGTGTTCTCTGTTGGTGTTTTTCTCTTATTCAGAAAGTTTCATTCAAAAACTTCATTATGCAGGATAGGAAGAATGTAGGGTTATCTAGATTTGTAATACTAAGAAAGCAAAGCAGGCCAATTGAAATTAGGCAGACTCTCATGTAAGCGTGAACACATCTGGAGTATTTTTACCTTGCTTAATATGTATTGAAAATCTTGGGACGTTGGCCACTGTACTAGAAGTTTATGCAGATTTGCATGCAGCATGTAGGCCGAAATTCGAAGAACTTCAAGCATGTATCAGACCTAGGAAGGATCGCCATAAGAACACAGCAAAACAGAAATAGCATTACAAAGATCAACCTTCTGAGTAAGAGTGGAAGAGAAAATGGCCTTCAAGCCGAGGGATGGATGCTCCTACACATGTTTCACACAACAACTGATCGGTTCGGTGCGTGAGACGGGGGAATGCAGATGAACCACAATAATATGATGCTGCAGACATAGTTGACTTCTCACGAGAGAAGCAAAAGCGAATCTCAGATACGCGTGCCCAATGCGACGTCAGAGGAAATCTGTAATAGCACAGCCTCTAGTTTTGAGTAGAAGAGGCTGTCTAGAATCAACTATTCCATCTGAAGAAAAAGTTCATTAGATGTAATGTTCAGCATCAGGCTGAAGAAGACAAATAAACAGGGCAGTACAAGCCCTTTTTTTTTTTTCTTTTTGTGAGAGAGATAGAGGGAGGGATTCTACAAGATTACAAGGTTTTGGATGAGAGGCAGAGGAAGAAAAACAGTTTGCAGCCCTTGAAATTGCCTTTCCTTGTCAATTTGTCAACTCCAAAAGTTGATTCTGAAAGCTACTTGAAAGAACCTCATTTCTAACCTTTTTCATGAATCTTTTCTTTTTTATTATTATTTAAATCTCAGGCACCACTTTCGCCATTTCTCAAACACTTCTTTTTATGTGGGTTTATCCGAAGTTCCGCAAGTAGCTCTCATGGTAAAACATGCAAGATCAATAACATGTATTTGGCGAGATAGACCGTAAATGAATCGGATAATCTCGAAATCAAGTACACTAGGCACCTCGTTACCATCAAAAACCAATCATACTCAATGGACGAACACTCATGATCAAATGACAACCTTAATCTTTTGATTATTTGGGTTGTGTCGTCATTGGTGTAATTTGATTTTGTCGAGAAAAAATTGGCATAAAATATAGGCCAACATAAGATAAATCAATCTATTGGAGAAATCCACAAGCCCAATCTCATCAACCAAGGCCCATCACTCTTTTAAGGGCAAAACAGTAAATTCGGACCCACTCCAACCCTCATCCCCAAGCTCAACCTCCTCAAAAACCCTAGCTCCCCCTCTCTTATTTCTCGCTTCTTGCCACAGTCGCACACACCCACGCCGTCGCTCTCGCCCCGACCTTCTTCTCAGAGCAAAATGACGACCCGATTCAAGAAGAACCGGAAGAAGCGCGGCCACGTGAGCGCCGGTCACGGCCGCATCGGGAAGCACCGGAAGCACCCCGGCGGCCGCGGGAATGCCGGAGGGATGCACCATCACCGCATCCTCTTCGACAAGTACCACCCGGGCTACTTCGGCAAGGTCGGCATGCGGTACTTCCACAAGCTCCGCAACAAGTTCTATTGCCCCATCGTCAACGTCGAGAAGCTCTGGTCTCTCGTTCCTCAGGACGTGAAGGACAAGGCCTCGAAGGACAAGGTGCCCGTGATCGACGTGACCCAGTACGGTTACTTCAAGGTTTTGGGCAAGGGAGTGTTGCCGGAGAAACAACCGGTCGTGGTGAAGGCGAAGCTGGTCTCGAAGATCGCGGAGAAGAAGATTAAGGAGGCTGGTGGTGCCGTTGTGCTCACTGCTTAGGTGAATCAAGTTTGTTCCTTTTCTTCTTTTTAGTGCCAATTTTGTTGGTTTTGTTTACTGAAGTTGTGTTATTTTTTTGGGGAATCGTTGTATCAGATGAGAATGGGGCGTTATTGTCGCATTGCTTGTCGAATGCTGATAAATGTCGAGCAGGGTGTCTTTCTTGGTCAATGGTTTGATCTGTTTTATGGAGGCAAATAGTAACTTTTTCGTTTAATTGGTGTTCCAAGTTTCGCTTCATTGTTATTGTCTGTCTTTTGACGAATCATTAGGAAAATCCGGTTGCAGCTCCTCATCTCGCCTGGTGTGTGAACTTCACTTGTGTGAAATCCGCCATTATATGAGAGAAAAGCCTGAGCTTAATGCCTATTGTGGATGACTGAAGTAATTTGAGCATTTTATGAAAATTGTGGGTGATTAACCGTTTGGGAATCTGTAACTGTTGTTGCATTGGATGAATTGTAACTGCTAGCCACTAGCTGGCGAGTTGCCCTGGTTAGCAAAGTCAGGGTGATCATTCCCGCGTGATGCTTCCTCCTCAATGTAAATAGTTCAGACAGATTTGGTCAAAGGATGTTCTTTGGAAATACTTTTCTGTATCGCACAAATCCTGTGTTCTACTTGCTGTGAAATACCCTGTAAATTTTATATGAAGTTACCTAGGAAAAATACAAGTAAAAGGAATACATTTGCTTCGGATGTATTCACAGTGTTGAAGTTTTAACCGGAATTTACCTTCCCTTTTGGGATGATGATTTTGAAGGCATTCACCCTTGTGTGGTTGGAATTAGCCTAAAAGAGGGCATAGACAGCACAAGAGAGCTTAGTATCTCGGGAGATGAGTAAAGTTATTTGTAGCAAAGGATTTTAAACTATGATATGTATTTGTTAGAGAGTACCTAGAAATGCCAATCCTCACATTCTCATCATGACATTGTCGAGTTGCAATGTGCGCTGCACTCACTATGGCACATGCTTCGCCTATGACTTGAACAGTTAGGTAAAGCTTAGTTAGAATGATAACGCCTGGATCGTGAAGGAGTTGAGTGCTAAGGCCAAATCTATGCAAAAGAGACCAATCAACTGAGAACTCTGGAGCTATATCTTGTGTGTTCCGGTATCGTGTGCTTCGATGTCGATCATCAACGGCTACATGCCTTTACTTTCACACTGAACTTCACAACCAACTGCTTTAGGTATTTTCGTCTAGAGTTACCTCATGTGCGTTAGTTGATTCTTTGACCGACACGCACTTTTTCTAATGTGTATGTGCCACTTTCTGTTTGTCATCCAACAATAGCTAATGGCTTTGACGAACCTATAGAGGTCCTCATGTTAATCAGCCCCTCCTCCTGGTCCCTAGAGTTCCTTTGGATTTTATTTTTTCCAAACTTGCCAGCATCTTTCATAATTCCGTTGCGATACCATTGAGACTTATATTCACTGGCGATGTCGCTTGAAAACATTTTTGCTACGAAGTCTCTACAGTATGAAAGGACACTGACTAATCTCTCTATGTTAGGCATGTGTTTTTGAGTCATATCGTTGGGGAAGTTCATTCAAAGGAAGGTGATTTGGAGTGAAAGTGAGGCTGCTCTAGTTTTACATGATTACTTTAAGCTTGAAATCCTTATCAGTATAATTAACTTTTCGCTTTAGATGGGGCTCGTTGGCTTGATTACTGGAGAAACTCCTGCATATGTCCCAATATGTACAAATGGTAAGGTTTTCTTGGAGATCACTGAAAGGTTGTATCAACTTTTGAGGAGATAAGTACATCAGAGTCTTAACATTTGTGTACATTCTTATCGAGTATTACTTCTTTCAATCGATGCAATAAATCTCAACCATTGTCGAAAGGGCAATGACATTTCAAGTTAGTACAATGAAGCTTTCATTCGACGACTGCTGTTTATGCGATTTCCACTTGCTAAAGACGCGGTCCTATGCCCAAAGGATGTTGTTACACCTAATGAAAACGATTTGGAGCTCTAATTTACAAATAGAATGGCTTAGGACTCGAATGCATTTTATGCTTAAAGTGCAGGATTTTGGATGAGAACCTTCCCATTTTTAAGCTTTCATTGGTTCAGGTGTATGCGTCGGCAGATAATATTCTTGTGGAAGGTTCTGAATAGTGAAACTGTAGTGAAAAATCATGATTCGGAATATCATCATGGGAGTTACCCTGGCATGATGAAAGTTGATTGCCAGACAAGTTCGAAAGCAACCACCATGACAATAGCACCCTAACCGTTAGATGCCTCACGTAAATGCAGAAAGGTCAAGACCTGAAAGTTACACTCATGAAAGAAATTAGCGAGGCAGGAACAGAGAAAGTACTATTGCAACTCCGTCGCGATCTAGGGGTACGACATATATCTCACAATGCTTGGAAAAAACGACACATAATCCAAAATGTTACAGTATAGGAAGATTACCCTGTACCGGACATGAACTAACAAGTTCATATCGGCTCTCGGAAGATATCGAAATGTGCCTGTATAATTTGATCATCTGACAGTGACATTGAGGGGTGATCGGCATGGAAATCTACTGCAGTGTGAGCAAGAAGGTGTTCCTCTTGCCATGAAATGGACTTGAGTTCTTCAGACCCCGTCACGTTCCCCTGAAACTGATGCAGAGGGTCCAACTCCCTGTCATCAGCCCAGGGTAAATCTTCGTTCTCCGCCACAGTGTTCAGTCGAAACTCGTTGTCGTTGCTGATGTTGTTTGAGCTGTTGCTGCAATATTTCTTTGCTTCGTGGAAGAACAAACAGCTTATTCTAGAGACCAGGTTGTCAGCTGTGTTCTTGTTCCCGTGATCAAATTCCATTGAGCTCGACACTGATGAGAACAGAGCGGCATTCATCCCAAAGTATCCTGGATCGACCGGTCTCGATTTGGCGCTGTAGCGAACAGGGTTGATAGCAGTATGGAATTCTAAGGAGGATGAAGGATCAAAGAGTGCCCTGTTCTGGTAGACCTCTCCAATTGATGATTCCATTGGTCCACCATGCATACCATCCATAGGAAATGCTGGTTCTTTTGCTCTTAGGCTCGATATACCTTGACTTCCCTTGAACTCCTGCAGCGCTTGCACGGCCTCAATCTCTACGCAATTCTCAGGCTTGCTTTTTAATTCTGTAAGTGGCTTGTGGGTAACCGGGTCAATACCTTGTTTCATCAGCTTCTTCCTCACGTACGAGTTCCAGAAGTTCTTTATCTCATTATCGGTTCGTCCGGGCAATTGTGTGGCAATTTGAGCCCACCTGTATATAATGAAGGGGTCAAATATGAAAGTGGCGATTGTACATTGTCTTCTTCTTGTGCTGAAGAATTGTAACTTGTCAGTGTCGGTACCTGTTTCCCAGGACTGCATGAAGAGTGATGATGAGATCCTCCTCTTGCTGCGAAAACATGCCTCTCTTCAGGTCAGGCCTTAAATAGTTGATCCACCTCAATCTGCAACTCTTCCCACATCTCTGCAAACCTGCAAAAGGATAAAACGGTTGCATTTTCAGCATTCAAGCGTTCATCAGAAGATCACAGATGCCCAAGAGTTCGAAGGCGGAGTTTCACCAGCTAGTTTCGGAACCGAACTCCAGCAACCCATCCCGTGTCTGGCTATATAACTGAACAGTTTCTCGTCTTCATCGGGCGACCATAACCCTTTCCTCAGTTTGTGATTACACGAGCTACGTCCCATTTGAATTGAGAGTGCTTGAGGAATATGAGAGAAACGGGAAAATGGGGTGGTTTGTGGGTGGGAAGTGAAGTTCTCATGAGGATTTAAAGTGAACAGTCGCTAATCATGCTTATACCTCAAGTTGGTGTCTGTGTGGGGAGAGAGAGAGAGATAGAGAGAGCTAAGCAATTTGGTGAAGGCAATCAAGTGAGGTTTACGCAAATCTGATGCTTCTTTTGCATTGAGAGTGGATTAGTTTTGAAGACATCTCTGTTCCAGAGAGAGAGAGAGAGAGAGAGAGAGAGAGAGAGAGAGAGAGAGACCGTGAAACATGTGACATAACTACATAAGAGTGAGTACTTGGTACTTAGTACTTGATTATGAGTAGGAATACAGATTTTGTCCCATGAATGCTGGAGAGATAACAGAGAGGAGGGGATTGGCTCCTGCTGCTAATATTGGTTCCTTATCAGAAAGCAATGTGGGCTCTTTTGAAGCAAGTTTTGGTCCACTTATGATCACAAACTACTCAACAGCTACCACTTAAAAAGAGTTAAATATCTGCCTCATCCTTCATTGAAGCACTAGTTTCTGCAGTTCTTGTGCATTCACATAGCAAAGATATCTCAATCTTGACTATTCTCTAAGTAGCGATAATCGGGTCATGAAGAGTCAAACCATTCCGTCATGTGCGACGACAAGAGTCATGAACAGGTCAATTGCTTGTAATTGTGTTCGAGATGAACGTGTTTAATTAGATTTGATCGGGAAGGAGATCTTAATTATGTACGCAAAATTTGACCCAAGATGCCAATCAAATATATCGAATAAAAGATAATAGTATTTTTTCTTGGTTAGAATTTTTTTTTCCTTGTACATTGATTTGATTTTCCTTAATTTGGGTGTGCATACCGCATGTGGAAGCAACTCACCAGTGTAATCATTTGGAACCTTACCCCTATTCTGCAATTTGCTCTTCACAATAGCCTCATCTTTATTTGGTCACTCCTCTCTCTCCTTTTCTGAGAGCTTTCTAAAAGTAGCATCCTCTACGGATCTTCCAAATCTTTGCCTTGCAGCAATAACTGTACGAAGTGCATGGACTTTGGCACCAATATTTTCCAGAGATAGTTTCACAAAGAAGTTCCTGAATTATTTCCAATGGTACATTAGTATTCTACTTCTCTTTTGTCTCCCCAATACCCTAAACTTGCAACGTTGACACAAAAATACATTCCGTTAGACTTCCATCCACAATGGCCGTTTAAAGAGAGTTGGCTCAATTGTAAACTAACCCTCTTATGAGGATTCGAGTATAGTGGATCAGGCATAACTTCCGAATGGTCTTGACTAGTGGAGCAGGCAACCAATTGGAGCCGATCCAATATAAATCGCTGAAGCATTTCTCTATCCCTAGTCTTTATATTGATATGTATATCGCGTGTCCAAATAGTTTGCCTAACTCATATTGGTACATAAGTACTAGCATTTTGGTGCATATTCTATAGGTTTGGGACAATAGCAGATGTCAAGCCTCGAGCAGCAGATTGAGTACTTGGTACTTAGTACTTGATTATGAGTAGGAATACAGATTTTGTTCCAGAGAGAGAGAGAGAGAGAGAGATCGTGAAACATGTGACACAACCACATAAGAGTGAGTACTCGGTACTTAGTACTTGATTATGAGTAGGAATACAGATTTTGTCCCATGAATGCTGGAGAGAAATAACAGAGAGGAGGGGATTGGCTTCTGCTGCTAATATTGGTTCGTTATCAGAAAGCAATGTGGGCTCTTTTGAAGCAAGTTTTGGTCCACTTATGATCACAAACTACTCAACAGCTACCACTTAAAAAGAGTTAAATATCTACCTCATCCTTCATTGAAGCACCAATTTCTGCAGTTCTTGTGCATTCACATAGCAAAGATATCTCAATCTTGACTATTCTCTAAGTAGCGATAATCGCGTCATGAAGAGCCAAACCATTCCATCATGTGCGACGACACGAGTCATGAATAGGTCAATTGCCTGTAATTGTGTTAGAGACGAACGTGCTTAATTAGATTTGATCGGGAGGGCGATCTTAATTATGTACGCAAAATTTGACCCAAGATGCCAATCAAATATATCGACTAAAAGATAACGATATTTGTTCGTGGTTAGATTTTTTTTTTCCATGTACATTGATTTGATTTTCCTTAATTTGGGTGTGCATACCGCATGTGGAAGCAACTCACCAGTGTAATCATTTGGAACCTTACCCCTATTCTGCAATTTGCTCTTCACAAAAGCCTCATCTTTATTGGGTCACTCCTCTCTCTCTCTCTCTCTCTCTCTCTCTCTCTCTCTCTCTCCTTTTCTGCGAGCTTTCTAAAAGTAGCAGCATCTTCCAAATCTTGGCCTTGCAGCAATAACTTTACGAAGTGCATGAACTTTGGCACCAATATTTTTCAGAGATAGTTTCACAAAAGAGTTCCTGAAGTATTTCCTTGGTACATTAGTATTCTAATTTTCTTTTGTCTCCCCAATACCCTAAACCTGCAGCATTGACAAAAAATACATTCCGTTAGACTTCCATCCATAAATAATGGCCGTTTAAAGAGAGTTGGCTCAATTGTAAACTAACCCTCTTACGAGGATTCGAGTATAGTTGATCAGGCATAACTTCCGAATGGTCTCGGCTAGTGGAGTAGGCAACAAATTGGAGCCGATCAACTATAAATCGCTGAATCATTTCTCTATCCCTATCGCGTGTCCAAATAGTTTGGCTAACTCATATTGGTACATAAGTACTAGTATTTTGGTGCATATTCTATAGGTTTGGGACAATAGCAGATGTCAAGCCTCGAGCAGCAGATTGAGGACAGCTTGCTTATTCATCATTCTCTTGTAAAGGAATGTACAAATCTGAGCAAACATCTCAAGTAGCTGCGACAATTCTTCACAGGGAGCGAGATCCAGTGACATCTTCCTCGGAAGAGAGATGATCAGATCGTTCGGCGAGAGTTTCGACGGAAGAGTGAGGCTCGGGCCTTGGCCAGTCTGAGGAACTAAGGAACAGGGTTATGTGCGTGGGAAGACAATAGATATGGGCGGGGCTTTTCAGGAGGGGACGGACAGATGGAATCGGTAGAGAGAAGAGGGGAATTCGATGAGCAGATGAGTCAATGGCCATTAAAGAGGAAGAGGAAAAGCTTGGAAAACTGTAAAGCCATTGAAGGGTATAGAGAAGAAGACACCCTTTGCATGACTGAGCTGTTGCATCAGTTCTAGCTCATCAAAGGCAAGTAAATTGTCTCCATCATTGATTGTTTTTTTTTTTTTTTGTCGAATCCATCATTGATTGTTGGGTCCAAAAGTTAGATATGAACTCGAAATGGGGTATCTACGGATGTCCCTTGTACAATCGCTATCGAATGGTCGGAACACGTGCTTCAGATTTAATCGAATTCTTATACGTGTTGCTCATTCAAGTGATTGCGTAACCTTTTTACAATGTTAGAGGATAAAATTCATTTCGCCCTTTATAATCATTTTCTCAAAGTCTTTAAAAGATGTGGCTAACTTTTTATTTTTCTTGTTAATACCATCAAAAACCTCAATTTGATACATCCATGACACATTTATCCTAAATTAATTTTTGTGTCACAAAAGCTCCCCAACTAGTACATCAATGTCACATTTATCCTAAATTGGTGCACCATTGCCATATTTACTCTAAACTAATTTTTACGTCACAAAAAACTCCCGAATTGGTACACCTGTGTCACATTTATTCCAAACTGATGCATACTTGCCGTATTTACCTCCAAAGAATCCGAGATTTACCATAATTTGGGATATATGTGGTTTGGCACTGATAAACTGGTTTGAGAGTTTTTGTGACATCACTTGGGAGAAGCCAATTGTGACGGCCTGAATTTCGTGAACCTTTATTTTTATGAGTGGAGTGAGTTATGTATTGACGTTTATGTTGGAAATACGAAACTACTGTTGTTAATTGAGCTATGGTTATGATATCGAATGCTCGAGTTGAGCTGAGGACCTCGATGTGAGTTGATCCGGTTGAGTTTTGTCTCAGAATTGAGCGCGAATGGACCCTTTAAGCCCCTAGCCGACCGACCCACATTCCCCCCCTCTCTCTCTCTCCTCCTCACCCCTCATTTCTCTCCTTCTTCGCGCGACACCCCTCCCCCTCACACCTCATTCGCTCCACCACCATCTTCCAACCCACGCCGCGCCATTCTTCGCCATTCGAGCTTGCTCCGACGGCCGCGGCGGCGGCCCTCAGCTTCCCCAAGGCCACCTCGTCGACCCCTCTCTCTCCTCTAGCCGCGGCATCGCTCGAAACCCCACCAATGTCCCTCTTGGCCGCGCGACGTTCAGAGGAAGAGGAGAGCGATTTGAGCTCGTTTCTTCGTCGATTTTGATCCCATTTCTTCGTGGATGTTCTAAGGCAAGTAAAGCTTATAACTTTGCTGCTATCTCGTTGATTTATCTCTCGATTGGCTGCGATGAGATGAATTGGTTGTGGGTATGGCCGAATGAAGTTTGAGTTGCATAAGCTAGGAAACGAGCTTGCATGTTAGATCCATTGCTTGAATAGAAGTCCTTAGAGCTTGGGCCAGCCAAATTTGGAAGCTGATCGTGTTAATTATCGTAAAAAGGTTGTGAAATTGAAGTGGTTCACTTGTGGGTGTTCGACCGTGTACTTGAATTGGGCGTATGAAGTGTGCGATTGAGTCCTTGATTGTGCGTCCTAGTCCTGCGTGAGATTCGTTGGGTTAAGCTTTGGCCGTGTGCTTGATTTTGTGCGAAGGAGGTCGATTGATGTCGTGTGATGTGTCTGGGTTTCTTGCCGTGAGCTGTGTTTGGGTGTGAGGATTGTGGGATTGACCTTTGGCCGTGTGCCTTGAGTTGGTGAGAAAACTGCGAGGTCTCATCGTTGTGTACGTCCTAAGAAAGTGTCGAGTTGCATTGCATCTAAGAATCCAAGCATAAGAGGTCTTGCTTGATGTGATGTGATGAAAGTTGGTTGTTCGTTGTTGTAATTGCATTTGTGATTGAGACATTGATAATGAACAGAGGGTCCCGTCGGCCTGTGTCCCGACGAGGACAATTGATGTCTGTCTATGTCCGGACGATGCCCCGTGGGAGCTTGAGTGGAAATCGGGAAGTCCACGATCTGTGTCCCGTTGGAATGAAACCCCGGAGTAGGGGAATCGAGGCTTGTGTCCCTCGAATAAAATGAGGCCTGTGTCCCTCATGATTCCCATGGCCGGTGTCCCATGGACGATAAACTGGGGTAAAACCCAAATTTGAGGCCCATGTCCCTCGCTGATGAAAATGAGACCTGTGTCTCTCATGTATCCATGGCTTGTGTCCCATAGAAAACTGGTAAAGAAGTGACAACTAAATGATTGGCGTGTGTTCATCTGCCTATTCATGTGTTTGTGAGGTCAGATTATGTTATGCGTGTATCCGTTAAGAGTCTCATGTCTGCCTGTCTTTAATGTCGAGTCTTTCTTGATTGTGTGATAGATTAATGGTTAGTTGTTGAGTTAGTTGTTTTACTAGCTAAGCTATTAACTCACTTCTGTGGTTAAACTATTTTTCCAGACTAGCTAAGTATGTCGATTCCCCCCGTTGTACCCACCCTTCGTTATGGTGCGCCAGTTGACTTTAGTCATTCGTGGGAAGACTACCATGACCGTGAGCTTCCGTTGGGGCATTTTCGTATCTTGATTTCTGTTGTGTGGATTGATGTAGGTCTATCGGAGATGCTGATTCTGCTTCGCTTTGTATCACTGTTCATGAGAGATGAAACGGGCCAACAACCAGGACCGTTGCCCTTTTTTCCTTCGGATAATGACAACGACGATGATACCAATGCGGTGTAGCTTCGGTGTTTATGTTAAGAAATTACTAGTGACTATCGTACAGGTAGGTTTTTGAGGAGAAAAAACGGCTGTCACTTTTTGGAACGTGCCGTTGTAACTTGGTGTTTGGATAAGGGTGGCGGCGATGGAGGATAGTAAGACCGTAGTGTGATGAAGTAGTTATGTTGTAATCCCAGTTGTTTGTTTTTAAACATAATGTAAGAACGCTATAAGTGTGTGAAAACAGATGTTATGTTGCGTGCGTGCCAAGGTCTTCTTGTTGATTGAGTGTTAGGTGAAATATCCACTGCGTTTCCTGCATGTGCTTTGGTTTATAATTTTATTATCATATAAAAATAGAGCTCGTAGAAAAGTGGCGTTGCCTGGGATGTCACACCAACGTACTCTGCATATAACCTTCGGGGTTGCCCTCACTTCACAAGAGCTCTTTAATTTGGGGTAAGTGTGTATGGGTGTACCAATTAGATTATTGATAGTATTGACCTTTTTCATTCACGGATTTCATGTACATAATATGAGTAATGTTACAAGTAGGTGCCCTCTTTGGAAAATAATATGAGTAATGTCTCTAACACGGGATTAGCGGTCCAAAGTTGATGGATGAGACGTTTTTGTATTTTCAATTTTAATTGTTGATTGTTGATGCATATGTCGATGCTCCAATGATGGGGAAAATTGTCAGAGAAGTTCTAAACCTATTGCATTTTTGCCAATTCGGTCCTAAACCTTTTGCATTTATGCCAATTTAGTCATAATCCTTCTTTTTGTGCCAATACAGTCCATCCGGTCCACTTTGGTCCACCGGCGCTGAAGTGGACAATTTTTAATAATATTTTAAGATTTTTTTGAATTATTTTTTAGCTTTTTTTTTTTCCTTTCTCTTTCCTTTTTCTCTTCTTTCTTCTACCTCCAGCTAGTCACCGATGGAGACTAACCAGAGGCTGAGGCTCGCCCCTACCGGTGTTGGACGAGTCGCGACCTAGCCCAGATTCTGACCTGGGCGAGCTCGCCCTCGCTAGTGGCTGGCGGGGGCGAGCCTAGCGCGACCTCGCCCAGTGTCGGCGAGGCTCGCCCTAGCCAGTGGCCAATGGGGGCGAATCTTGCCTAAGGTCGACCTCGTCGGCCTCAGCTTTTGGCCGGATGGCCGGCGACCGGTTGGAGGTAGAAGAAAGAAAGAAGAAAGGAAAAAGAAAGAAAAGGAAAAAAAAAACAAAAAAAAACAATTCAAAAAAATCTAAAAATATTATTAAAAATTATCCACATCAGCGTCGGTTGGCCAAAATTGGATGTATGGGCTGAATTGACACAAATGCAAGAGGTTTAGGATTGAATTGGGACAAAAAAAGGTTTATAACTGAATTGACACAAATGCAAAATTTGTATGACTGAATTGGCAAAATTAAAAAATTTAGGACTGAATTGGCAAAAGTGTAATAGGTTTAAGGCTTTTTTTTTTGATAATTTTTCATTCGATGATGTGTAGGCTAATAGTAGATGTCATGATATTGTTCGAAGACAGCGTGCCTTTTGGCAAAAAACATGTAATTGGTCACGTTTATCAGGAGCACAAAATTAAGGAAAATCATAATGCAAAAGTTGGCTCTTTGTCTTTTTCTTTATGACCAAAAAAGAAAGGGGAAAGAAAAAGAAAAGAATAGCAAGTAAAATGATAAATTCTGAAGTATGATAACAATCAAACGCGTGCACTTCTCCATACCCCATTATTCTCTTATAAAATGTCATTGATTTTCCTAATTATTAGTTAAATTGTAGAGATTATGATGGATTTAATCCGTGTTAAATTTAAAGTTTGGTTGGAGATGTGCTTCGAGATTCCTTGGTCCCCCATGAACTCATGTCCCGACACCAAATCAACCCTATCATCAGCTCTCTTTTTCAAGTCAAAAGTGGCAATTAGGGTGCCTTGAGAAGAAGAACCCTCAAAGCTAAAAGATGCTAAAGCAGGGTAGCGGATTATCTCATGTCTCCAAATTGATGTTAACAATATGATTTGACACCACCACCGTGTAGCCCTAATTCAACAGAAACGTCCTTGTATAATTTAGCCTCCAAATACTAAAATTTCGCTTTGTATGACATACATGGAAAGGCAATAATACGGTGT
This sequence comes from Lenwebbia sp. NSW1173648, assembly GCA_029784005.1. Taxonomy (NCBI): domain Eukaryota; kingdom Viridiplantae; phylum Streptophyta; class Magnoliopsida; order Myrtales; family Myrtaceae; genus Lenwebbia; species Lenwebbia sp. NSW1173648. Next base: position 1,563,522 of record JARCGZ010000002.1, read on the forward strand.
GAAATTATCCTGCGGATATGTATATTCCGTCTTATGAGTACAATGAAGCAATCTACATGATATTGATTGATTTACAGAGGAAGCTGTCGTCTTGATTCAAACGAAACGTTCTTGTTTAATTTAGTCTTCAAGTTCTTATTTCGATGAGTGTTGTACGGGAACGTGATAATACGGTGCGAAACTATGAATGGATATTGATCGTTGCGTCTTACAGTCATATAGCGAAGGTATAGGTATAAATTTGATGAGACCCACGAATGAAGTTGTCGTGAGTTTATTCCGAGCATGTTCTGTTTATTTGGGAAAGCTTGCATGTAGAATTAGACTACATTAATCGAAGAAGTTCGTAAGTAGCAATTGAATTATATTGTCAAATTTTGAAATTAATCAAGAAATCAAGATAATGTCATTCATATTTTTTAATTAATCATATTTGAGTATTTTTTTTTGGGTCGCCATATTTGAGTGGTTTACGTAGAAGAAACGGGGTCAAGAAAAGCAACATTGGAATGGATCTAGTAATTAACGTGGCTTGGGCTTGCGGTGGAAAATTGACAAAAGGCCCAAGGTTATGCTCAGGCCACGTATTTAGAGACATGTACGACGTTCTGATTTTTTGTCTTTGGACTCGGCGTCTCTATAATGGGTTGGTTTGTCGTCAGCCCAACGACATTTCCTTCTTGATCATATGCGCGGTTGGAATCTTCGACTCATAATCTCATAGACTGGTGGAGCTATGGAGTCGGCTAAGGCGGAGAAAAAAGATTTTTATCGCTACTAAATAGCATACATGTAATTTTTCATCATAACTGTGTATGCCCTAAACTCGTGCTATTTATTAAGACAATATCTTTTGTAGTTGTAAACCCTAAAACTTGTACCTCTGATACTACTAGTGAAGAGATTGCCTAGTGCGGGACCGTGGGTTTTCCCTTTATGATTTTGAAAAGGATTTTCCACGAAAAAAATCATGTCTTCTTCTCTGTTTTTCTCTTCAATGATCCGCGTTCCTAACAGCATCAGTGTTTGATTCGGCAAAATAGTGGGATCAATGAACATGGACAAAGGGAAGGTGAAGGATTGATCGGCTCGATGGCAAAGACTTTGGTTTCTGGAAGATGTAGATCAGAAATGTGCTATATCAGAAGAATTTGCATCGGCTTCTATCGGAGAGAAGCCATATTAATTCACGCAAGGAGATTGAGAATTGCTAGATCGGCGAGCTCTGGGTGTGATTGGTCTCACGTTGGCATGGAGGGTGGGTTGCCTTTAACATTGCCAATGAGAGGACAATGACAAACCTGACGAGGGCATTGTCCAACATATACGAGAAGCCTTCTGCATCAAACAAGGTTTATCCGATGCATCGTCTTTTCAATCTAAAGATGGACGAATGTGCTTCTGTGATAGATCACATCAACGAATTCAATGTGATCACAGCTCAGTTGAGTTCAACGAAAATCAAATACTAGGTAAAGCTTTAATTTTGTTATCTTCTCTACTTGAAATTCAGTGTAGCTATGACAATGAGCAATTCGTCCGATAAAAAAGGGTTGAGGTTTCAGCAAATCCGAGATTTGATTCTTAGCGAGGATATTCACAAAAGAAAGTCAAGTGAATCTTTGAGCGTTGTTTTATATACCGAAGGTAAAGGGAGAAGCAATCAATAAGGATAGAACCAGTACATTGATAGATTGAAATCTAGAGGAAGAAGCATATCGATACCTCGTGATGAAATAATTTGCTGGAATTGCAAAAAGAAATGCCATTTAAGATGAGATTGTAGAGACCCCAAAGAAGAAATTCAATATCGAGATTGACAACAAGAAGAAGGAAAATTGGTGAATGCAACTCTTGAAGAGACGCTTGACAATGATGCCTTAATTTTGAGGTGGCAGTCCAGTGAGTCTTGGAATCTAGAATCAAGTCCATCGTTTTACTCTACTTTGTGCAGACAATTAATGCACAATTTTGTTGCTAAAAAGTTTGTAAAGGTTTCATATTGCTAATGATGAACATTGAATATTATGGGAAAGGGCGATGTTCACACAAAGATTGCTGACGGGTATAAATGGAAGTTGTAAGATGTCAGTTTGTTCTTGGCCTTAAGAGAAATCTGATCTCTATAGGTCAAGAAGATAACACTGGATACAAAACTAATTTTGGAGACTCCTCTCGGAAGATTGTTAAAGGTGAAATGGTTGTAGCATAAGGAATAAAGTCACGAACACTATACATGACAAAAACTAGTAGAGAAACAACATCAGTTGCTTAGTCGAATTCTTATACGTGTTGCTCATTCAAAGAGGACGAAATTCATTTCGCCATTTTCCAAAAGTCTTTAAAAGATGTGACTGATTTTTTTTTACCATATAAAATCCCAAATTGGTACATTCGTGCAATATTTATCCTAAATTAATTTTTGTATCACAAAAACCCTGTAACTACAATACTCGTGCCACATTTACCCCAAATTGGTGCACCCTTGCCACATTTACCTAAACTAATTTTTATCTCACAAAAACTCTCAAACTGGTACATCCGTGCCACAACAAACTAATGCACTCGTGTGACATTTACCTTAAAAAAAATCTCAAATTTACCATAATCTGGGTTATATGTGACATGAGTTTGAGATAACTGTGGCACAGATGTATCAATTTGAGAGTTTTTGTGACACAAAAATTAATTTGAGTTAAACATGACACGAATGTACTAGTTTGAGGATTTTGATGGTATTGACGCTTTTTTTCATGGATTTCATGTATATAACAAAAATATATAGTGCCAAAAAACACACACACACACACACGTCTATTTTGACTCCACAAGTCTCAAGTGGGTAGCCCTCCTTGGAAAATAATATGAGTAATGTCTCTAACATGAGATTAGCGGTCAAAAGTGCATGGATGGGATTATTGATTGTTGATTATGCAGATGTCGATGCTCCAATGATGTGTAGTGATGAGCTTATTGTCGCAGCGATGCAAGATAGTTATCTTGATGATACCTTGTGTAACCTCTAATGGGACTATACAAGGTTTTGTTGTAATCCTGCTCGGCATAGTGGAAGCTTTTGGCGAGTTTGCTATGTGGTTTGCACATTAAAATCTCGTGTGTCCTCGCCAACCCGGCGATAGTCGGCCTCGCCGGCCTCGCCTCTGACCAATCCTCAAGGTCCGACGACTAGCTAAAGGGAAGAAAAACAAAACAAAAAAAATAAAGTACGAATATATATTAAAATATTGTTAAAAATTTATCAACGTCAGTGTCGGCCGTTCCACGTAAGACAGCCGGCATCCATGTTGGTGATTTCCAGTCAAAATTGGCACAAATACAAAATATTTAGAACTCAATTAACAGAAAAAAAGGTCTATGATTGAATTGACACAATTACAATAGGTTTAATAGTTTTTTGGTAATTAGTCTAGTTCTGGCGTAGAATAATATAAAAGGTTGGGTATTTTTTTTATAACCTAAATGTGGGGATAAATTTGAGAAAATAATAACATCCGGAAATTTTGTTGTTATTATCTTTCTTTTTTATAGATAATATTCAAGTTGGATTAATGTGACGCTTACGTGGTCCACCCTAATTGGTTGTGGCTCATGGTCGAGCTTGGATCGTTGTCCTACACAACGAATGAATATATTTAGATCAAAGCAATGTTAGGATAATGCTCTAAACGAGCGGGTCCCCAACAGAAATTAATGATAGCTTAGACAGCCGACCTGTCTGATTTTTCTTCCAAGTCAACCCATCATAGCCCATAAGTTTCGGCAAGTCAAGATTCCTACGCATCTATCATATCATATGATTGAATGTTTCGAGGACAGGACGCGAAGCATCCGAGCTTATCCGTTGACGAAGGGTCTTCGATGAGTTTTTGACTTGGTCAAGTTGGAATAATTACTCCGTCGAAATTTCTTCCTCTGACTTTTCTTAATTCACATTTCTTGGTTCGTCAACTTTCGGCGACGCGACTGTAACATGTTCTTAATGCATAAACGCTAATTATACAAGAACAATCAGATCTGATATATGAATGTAGAACACCATAATAGAGACACTCAGCGGAATTAAAACGTACCAATTTGAGCCATTGCTATTCTCGAAGAAAAATAGATCAACGATCTATTTGGAATGCCGATCTTCCTCTCTATGGCCTATTTCGTTACCGCAGCTTTCAATGGGATAAAGCGACCGATAGGTATAACCTACCCTTTTATAGGCTAGAGAGGGGACCTAGCAAACCCTGATCTTTAGTGCGTTAACTGGGCCCCTCCCATCACGGGCTTCAGTTAAACACAATTGCCCACACTTTGCTGCTCAACTAGGCCTGGAATTTATAGATGCCAAAACCCAATTCAATAAGATCACTAAAGGGTTTAACACATATATTGGAATATCCATTAACCAGAGTATTCAAAACATAAAATCAATTAATTAATGTAAGCCCTTATTATAGGAAATTTCCAACATTCTCCCACTTGGGCTACATTAATTAATTTTTTTTTTTAGAACGATTTTATTTCGAAAATGACACTCTCGGGTTAATAACTGAAAATTTGTTTTATGTGGCCACGATTTTAAAATAAATAATATTCTAATAATGGCATCTCTGAATCAGCCCAATCCTTTATAGCCTCAATATAGGACTATGGCGGTCCAAGTGTTAAGAAAATGCTGCAACACATGACCTTCCATAATCACATATAGTAAGCATTATAATTTCATGGATCATAGGCCTAGTAGTGTAGTAAGAAATAGTGCCAACATGTGATCAAACATGCACTATTCCTTATCGGTCCTCAATGCAATTTCTCAACGACATGAAACTGCATTACGACAATTTCTAAACAACACGAAATTGCCTTGGTACAATATCTAAACAACATGAAATTGCCCAACTATGTCACTATTCAACATGAGATCTCAAAATTAGTGACATCCAGTCATCTTTAAACTGAAATATGTGTAAAGATACTATTTTATATTTCCATCTCTCAGTCGACATAGCAAAATAATGATGAAAACCAAAAGTAAATGCTTCAATAAACATCATAAAAAGCATTATCAGTTTGCATATCATTATAATATCCAGATAAACAAAATATGCAAAACTCCCACTAACAAAAGGAATCAAAAGAATCTAAAACACCCATATTGTTTACATGTTCTTTAAACAAAATGGGTCGTAAAGCTTTTGTTAGAGGATCAGCCAACATGGACTCGGTTTTAATATTCTCAATCACAATATCTCCCTTCTTCACCAAGTCCTTAACAGTATAATATTTGATCTCCATGTGTTTTGATGCATTGCTGATTTTGTCATGCTTAGAATAAAACACAGTTGCAGTGTTGTCACAATAGATTACCATAGGTCTAGCAATAGAGTCCACAACTCACAATTCTGAGATCAAATTTCTGAGCCAAACAGCCTGAGTTGAAGCACCATAACAAGCTACGAACTCAGCATACATGGTAGAGTTCGTAATCAAGGTTTCCTTTGCGCTCTTCCAAGAAATAGCACCTCCAGTCATCATAAAAATATATCCAGAAGTTGATTTTCTGTCATCTGAACAACCAGCAAAATCCGCATCTGAATACCTAATCACCTTTAGATCCTCTACTCTGCTATACACAAGCATAAATTATTTTGTTCGCTGTAGATATCTCATTACTTTCTTAGCTGCAACCCAATGTTCATGACCCGGATTCGATAGATATCGTCCAAGAGTATTCACCGCAAAAGCAATATCAGGTCTGGTACATACTTGTGCATACATAAGACTGCCAACTGCACTAGCATATGGAACATTCTTCATTGCTTCTTTTTCAACATCATTTTTAGGGCACTGTTCTATGCTTAATTTATCTCCTTTCACAATAGGAACTTCACCAACCTTGCAGGTGTGCATATTGAATCTTTTCAAAACGCGGTCTATATAACTTTTTTGAGATAATTTCAGAACCTTCTTAGATCTATCACGATGAATCTCAATGCCTAAAACATAAGAGGCTTCCCCAAGATCTTTCATATCAAACTTTGAAGACAAAAAACTTTTTGTGTCATTCAACAGATCAACATCGCTACTAGAAATCAAAATGTCATCTACATAAAGTACTAAGAAAATATATTTACTCCCACTTACTTTCATGTAGATGCATTGATCCAATTTGTTTTCTTCAAAGCCAAACGATCTCACAACTCTATCAAATTTCAAGTACCACTGACGTGATGCTTGTTTGAGACCATATATGGACCTTCGAAGTTTGCACACCATATGCTCCTTTCCAGCTTCTTTAAACCCCTCAGGTTGCTGCATATATACTTCTTCATCCAGATCTCTATTTAGAAAAGTTGTTTTGACATCCATCTGATGAAGCTCTAAATCAAAATGAGCCACCAATGCCATAATTATACGAAAAGAGTCTTTAGTGGACACCGGAGAAAAGGTTTCAGTGAAATCAATGCATTCTCTGTGTGAACCCCTTAGCAACCAATCTTGCCTTGAATCTCTCTATGTTGCCTTTCTTATCTTTCTTGGTTTTGAATACCCATTTGCAGCCAATCAGTTTGTGCCCATCAGGTAAATCAACGAGTTCCCATACTTGATTATTTGACATGGAAGTCATCTCATCCTTCATCGCACCTAACCATTTATCTGTCTGATCACTATCAAGAGCATCTTTGAAGGTCACTGGATCAACTATATGTCCAATGTCAAAATCAATTTCTCCAAGATTAACATGATAATCATTCAAAAGCGTCGCTCTTCTTTGTCGTTGTGATCTTCGCACAGGCACTACTGGAGCTGGATCATTCATCTGGGGAGTTTCTTCCGTAACAGAATGGTCTATCGTCATATCTGCAATATCTGCTTCTTGCTGGGATTCCTCTCTGCAAATTTCTCGCACAGAGTCATCATTCAAAATGGGCAATGAAATAGAGACTGTATTGTTTGGTTCTTCCCTTTGAAAGGATTGAGAAGAACTCTCTTCAGCAACATCCAACTCTAGGAATTTAACAGTCTGAGACTCAACGATTTTAGTGCCACGAGTAGGACAATAGAACCTATACCCCTTAGAATGGTTAGGGTATCCAATAAAGTAACACCTAGTAGTCCTGGATTCAGTCTTTTTCAATGAAGGATCATAAATTTTCACCTCTGCAGGACACCCCCAAACTCGAAAGTGATTCAAGCTTGGTTTTCTCTCCGTCCATAACTCAAAAGGTGTTTTTGGCACTGATTTACTAGGTACATGATTCAATATATAAGCTGTTGTTTTAATTGCCTCGCCCCATAAGTATTCAGGCATATTAGATCTGCTCATCATACTTCGTTTCATCTCCATGAGTGTGCGGTTTCGCCGCTCAGCTACACCATTCTGTTTAGGACTCCCCGGCATTGTATACTGAGCGACGATACCACAATCCTGTAAATATTTAGCGAATGGTCCCATTTGTTGTCCAGTCTCAGTATATCGCCCATAATACTCACCACCACGATCAGATCTGACAATCTTGATTATCTTTCCCAATTGTTTCTCAACTTCAGTGCGAAATACTTTTAACATATCAAGAGCATCAGCCTTCTCCTTAATCAAGTAAACATAGCAATAGCGGGAGTAATCATCAATGAAGGTGATGAAATACTTATTTCCACACAAGGTGGTTGAATATGGCCCACTAATATCCGTATGAATTATCTCCAACAAATTTTGACTGCGAGTAGCACCTTTCTTCTTAACTTTAGTCAACTTTCCCCTCACACAATCAATACAAATCTCAGCATCATCTGAGTCAAGAGGAGGAAGGATATCAGTTTTGATAAATTGTTTTATCCTTTCTTTGGAGATATGCCCTAATCGTTTGTGCCATAGCAAAGAAGATTTCTCCTTAATCAAGGATCTTTTAGCCACGTTATTCTCAACATTGAAGGAACAATATGGTCTATCGAGAGATAAAGATAATCGATATAATCCATCAAACAGAATGCAATTCCCAATAATTTTCGAGTCATAAAACAAATCCACTCTATTATTTGCAAAATAAAGGCAATATCCAGCCTTGTTAAGCAAAGAAAGAGATATCAAGTTCCTCCTAAATCCAGAAACATAAAAGGCATTATTCAGAACTAGCTGAAATCTAGAGTCTAAATTCAAAACAACTGTCCCTATATGCTCCACATCAATGCCGATATTATTTCCAACTTTAAGCTTCGACTCCCTCGGACTTGGATTCCTTAGATTTGTGAGACCTTGTAAGGTAGTAGTCACATGTACAGTAGCACCAGAATCAATCCACCAAGAATCCAAAGGAACATCAACCATATTTGATTCAGAACAAACCAACAACTCACCTTGGCTACTTTCTTTCTTTGCTTTTAGCCAAGCTTTGAACTTATAGTAATTAGCTCTCTTGTGACCCTGCTTCTTGTAGTGAAAACACTTAAAATTCTTATCTCCATGTTTCTCACTATTGCCAATTTTCTTGAAGCCTTGATCTTTCTTAGGGGCATAAGCATTCGACCCTTTAGGCTTCCATTTTCCTCTAAAGGAACTCAACTTGGCATTAGTAATCAAGTGGGCAGATTCAATCTTCTCCTTCTTTAACTTTTCTTCCTCAGCCACACATTTAGTAATCATGGCATTAACACTCCAAGTCTCATTCTGAGTGCTATAAGCAGTTTTAATCTGACTGAATTCGGCAGGTAGAATATTTAAGGCATGATGCACAACATAATCATCAGAAAGGACAATATTATGGGCCTTAAGTTTGGATTGAATATGTACCATCCTCAATATAAATTCTCTAACACCCATAGCAGCATCATATCTCATACTAGTTAACTCACTCAGCAAGTTCCCAGCCTCAGCTTTGTCTGAGACTGCATATCTTGCTTCCACTGCTGCAAGAAACTCTCTCGCATTTGCATTTTCTGGCAAACCACTAATGAGATGCTCGGCAATGGACCTCTTCATAGCAATGAGGCTTAGTCGGTTGGATTTTTCCCATCTAGCATAATGAGCCTTTTGATTTGCAGTGCTTTGATCATTGGGCTTGGTAGGTTCATCCTCACGCAGAGCCAAGTCCATATCCACAATTCCAAGAGCAAACTCTATGTCTTGTTTCCATCTCTTGAAGTTCGATCCAGTTAACATTTCGACAGTGGCATTATTGTTGTTTACAGCAAAGGTAATTGTTTGATCCACATACAATGCAATAAGATCAATTATGGGCAGTAAGCAATTCAACAAAATAATTAGCACACTATAAACTCCCCTTTGGGCAGAGTATATAATGCACTACTATTTTTCACAGCATGAAGCTTACAACAACAAGGAGAGTTACACATAATTGTCAAGGACCCACCCCCTTTGGGCAGACAAGTTCTTTAAATTATACATCTCCATTATATCACTATAGAGGGGAATTACACATAACTTTCAAAAAACTCATCCCCTTTGGGCAGATAAATCTTTCGAGTCATACATCCCCATCTTTTAAATCGGGTACTTATCTTCATGCAATTTTCAAATTAATATACACAATAACCCCCTTTGGGTAGGTGATTGTATATATTAATCCTTATCAACAAGGAACTGCGAAAGTTCCATTCAAATAATGCCCATAATTACAATAGACAATATGAAACACTTTACGACATGTGCTTCTCAGGATCATATTGCATTTAACAAGGCAATTACAAAAGATGCCCCGAAATTGCCTAAATTAGATAACTGCCCAGAAACCTATCTAAACGACCTCGAAATGCCGAAAACCATCATAGTTCACTGCCAAAGGCTATGATCTATGATGAAAATTTTAGGATTCGTTCATAAATATGAACCCTAGAATCGAAAGTAACCAAGATCTAGGTGAAATTCGATTGTTATTAATCTTATGGATTCTACAATTATATATGATCTGGCCCTGATACCAAATGTAATAGGTGCTTAATGCATAAACGCTAATTATACAAGAACAATCAGATCTGATATATGAATGTAGAACACCATAATAGAGACACTCAGCGGAATTAAAATGTACCTATTTGAGCCATTGCTATTCTCGAAGAAAAATAGATCAACGATCTATTTGGAATGCCGATCTTCCTCTCTATGGCCTATTTCGTTACCGCAGCTTTCAATGGGATAAAGCGATCGATAGGTATAACCTACCCTTTTATAGGCTAGAGAGGGGACCTAGCAAAACCTAATCATTAGTGCGTTAACTGGGCCCCTCCCATCACGGGCTTCAGTTAAACACAATTGCCTACACTTTGCTGCTCAACTAGGCCTGTAATTTATAGATGCCAAAACCCAATTCAATAAGATCACTAAAGGGTTTAACACATATATTGGAATATCCATTAACTCGAGTATTCAAAACATAAAATCAATTAATTAATGTAAGCCCATATTATAGGAAATTTCCAACATCGCAGTGGGCGCTCGCTGGTGTACGTTGAGGGGGGATTATGTGACATCCTCGTCCCACATCGCTTGGGGGGAATCCTAGGCTAGTTTATAAAGGATTGAGTTTCCCTTAACTTGCATGAGGCCTTTTTCCGGGGTGTCCCGGAGAAAACAAAACCGTGAGGACTGTGTGTCCAAAGCAGACAATATCGTGCAAGTGGGACCCAGGGTCATTACAGTTGGTATCAGAGCCGACTCCCGACAGCGTGTGGGGCCGCAGTGGGCGCTCGCTGGTGTACGTTGAGGGGGGATTATGTGACATCCCCGTCGCACATCGCTTGGGGGGAATCCTGGGCTAGTTTATAAAGGATTGGGTTTCCCTTAACTTCTATGAGGCCTTTTTCCGGGTGTCTCGGAGAAAACAAAACCGTAAGGACTGTGTGTCCAAAGCGGATAATATCGTGCAAGTGGGACCCAGGGTCGTCAACTTTCGGCGACGCGACAACTAGAAAAACATGAATAGAGATGAGACGGAGCCATGAAGATACTCGTGCCGCCGTAGTCTTTTTATTGGCGATTGGAACGACGTGAAATCTGATTATAGTCATGGGCTGTTTTCGCTATAGAGGTCGTGAGAAGACGAAGAGAACGAGGCTACCCGCTCGACGAAAACCCATTTATCTCTGCGGATCTGCCGAAAAGAGCGGCGCCAATAGAGACGGCGACATGGCTGTTCTTGCTGGTGCCTGCATTGCAGTAGCAGCCACTGCTGCTGCGGCCACGATTATTTACAGTACCGATGGCGGCGCTCGCGGTGGTTCTGACGGAGGAGGTTGCGGTGGAGGGTGCGGCGGCGGTTGTGGTGGCTGAATTTGTCTGCTTGTTGCCGAAATCGACATGTGTGTTTTACACTTTTTACGCAGCACAAAATATGCATGTACTGGTTGGAGATGGACATGAAAATAACATAAGAGCAAGTGTAATTCGATTTGGATCTCACTTTATCCTTCTCTCATCCCCTAAACTATATGATGCTTACGCCACGTAGATCAAACTTGTCAGAAACATTTTTCGTGGGGGACTCCATGTCAGAGGCCAGGCCACATGATTAATGATTCGAATGCTTATGGTCTGTACGATTTAAATATCATGTAATTCACTGGTTCTTTAAGTTTTATGTCATTTTCTGATTAGGTAAAATAAGATTGATCATCCAATTGAGTAAGCATGAACTTTGGCTTTTTCATCTCTAATACCCTTCCTTCGAGGTTCTATAATCAGCCATCCATGTTTGATGGTATTGTGAGCCAATCTAATAAAGCAAAATCTCTCTATGTCGTAGTTCTATAGTCCACCGAGAAACGGATTCTCGAGGCCGTAACTCCTTTTTTGGTTCCAATATATGATAACGTAACACTGACTTTACGACCGGAGTACAAGATTTAATCTTTTCTTTATTCGGCCGGTGCAAGAGAATAAGCGAGAGTTGAGAGATCAATTCGAGTCGGTTGGATGCACTTTTACTTTATAAATTTAATTAGTATAATTATTAATTGAATAATTGTCTAAAAAGTCTTAAATCTATTGAATGGCCGCCAAATTCAGTTCTAAATTTTTTCAGTTTGACAAATTTAGTCATAAACCTTTTAACGGTTTACCAATATAGTTGTTCCGGCCGATTTTGACCTGTAATCACTAAAGGCTGCCTCGAAATTGCGTTCATCGTGAGGTTTCTTCCCTGAGATATTCACTAAATAAAGGTACACGTTCAGAGCCAGCCACCGATCAACAGTTGACTCCGGTAACAACTTTAAAAACAGGTTTGTTGCTTTCTATAGGAACTTGCTAAAGGGTGCTGTCTTAAATGTGGAGATGAGAAGGAAATGTCAGGACCTATCATTGCCATCCAAGATTACGCGGCAGTTGCATCTGGTGGTGCTGGGGATGTTATTTGTTCTCCCTGATGATGGTTGGTTAATTTTGTTATATAACATAGGTTGTAGCATCAACTCAATGTATTCTTGTTGACTAAAATCACACATAGGGCATATATGTTATGGTAGGGGAAAGTGTCAAAAAAAGTCCAAACCTTTTGCATTAGTGCCAATTCAGTCCTAAACCTTTTGCATTTGTGCTAATTGAGTTCATCCAGTCAATTTTAGCCGAAAATTGCTGGCGTAGAGGCCGATCGGCGTACGTGGTCTCTCGCGCTGACATGGACAATTTCAAATATTTCATTGATTTTTTTTAAAAATATTTTTTGATTTTTTTTTACTTTTTTTTTCCTATTTTTGGATAGAGGGCCGCGACGCCCTTGCTTGCACCATGCGAGGGCCGCACACCCTCGCCAGTCATGCCACATAGGATAGTCGATGTCCACGTCAGTTATTTCCAGTCAAAACTGGCTGGATGAACTGTTGTGTAATTGATGGCAAAAGAAAAAAATTGTAATCGACGTGGATAGCATGGACAATCGAACTGTTCATAATTTTCTAGAAAGGGGTGGTCTAGAGATTACATTAAGCAAAGATTGGAAAATAGGACAGCCCAAACTTACGTACACGTTAATGGCCTGTTTGGTTCAGCATTTGGCTAAGGGACTTTGGGAAAATGCAAATACCTTTGAGCTAAAGGGGTTTGGTGAAATGCAAATACTGTTTGGTAAACTGTAATTGAAAAGTGCATTTGGATGCAACTTTGGGGAAAATGCTGTTTGGTAAACTTTTAATATTTGGTGTCCCAATTTAACATTTTTTTAACTTTAATTTGTTTAAAATTAGGAAAAAAAAAAACAATCCGGCGGCCGGCGACTGGCGGCGGCGGCGGTCGGCGGAGGAAGGAGGAAGGAGGAAGAAGGAGAAAAAAGAGAAAATAAAATAAAAAATTATAGTTGCATTTCGAAAATGCAACTTCCCAAAGTACCTCTGAAGGTACTTTGGGCTAAAGGTATTTGGAGAGCATTTGAGATGCAATTGCATCTCTCCAAAGTGAGTTAAAAAAGTAGCCAAATAACATTTGCATTTCGCCAAGGGACTTTAGAGTCCCAAAACTCATTTGAAATGCTGAACCAAACAGGGCTTAAAGCTGGAATATTCCATGAATGTATGTCATAGATGACACAAAAGCACAACTCCCCCGGAGATGCAAGAACTCAGTTTTCTTCTTGCACGGTCAACGGATTAATGAGGACGATCATGATCCGACGGTTTAGATCCATACGAGTATTTAAGTTCCATCGTAAGGATTCATCGATTTAAAGAATCTTCACGAGTTTTCACTTGGTCAAGTCGTGCAGATATTAATCACTGGGGGATTGCCCCGGTGGCCACTCTTCCCATTTAGGAAGAGTGAGGTGGAGGGTTCGAATCCCCACCTTCGGGAGAAGTGGGGTGCGAAAGCATGAGGAGTGAGCATGGTTTTGTAATCTGCACACGGCATATAACGTGTAGAACCAGGAAAAAAAAAGTCCTGCAGATATTTATGACGAAGTTGGTACATAGCGCGTAGAGCCAGAAAAAAAATAAAAGAAGTTTCCCAAACATTCTCTCTCAGACTCTTCTTAATGACGAGTTGTTTCCACGAAAGTAATTAGTTTGTCCACTTTGGGCGATGCGACTGCTATAAATGGGAGAGAGAGAGAGAGAGAGAGCCATGAACAGACTCGTGCTATTGTATCATTGTCAATATAACCCGCGAAAACGACTTGAGATTCAGGTCATGGGCAGTTTTTGCTGTGGAGGTCCTAAGACGAATCAACCCACCGCAACGGCTGCCCGGCCACCCACTTATCAAGCCGGAGCTGCCAAGAAGAGCGGTGGCGGGGATGTTGGGATGGCTTTTGTTGTGGGCGCCGTCGTAGGGGCAACTATTTATTCTAGTACCTGCAGCGGCGGCGGCGGCGGCACTTGTGGTGGTGGAGGCTTGTGGTGGAGGTGGTGGCTGTGGTTGCTAACCGTTCATGTCCCGCATCGTTTTTGCTCTTCACGAGAAAGTTCACTGTTGTGCACAATATTTATCGTTGCGAAATATAGGTTTTGTACTTTCATGCTGGACGAGTATTTAAATAATTTCGGAGATTGTACATGGACATAAAATAAAATAACGAAGAGCAAGTTTAATAATATGAGAGGATTCTTCCTTTTAATGCCAGTGCCATCATAAGGTGCAACAATTGTAGCAAGTAAATTTCGAAGCTTGAGATTTAGTTTGAAGCCTTCAGATTCAGCCGAGCAGGGCGAGGCTCTGCCATCCCTGGTCGAGCTTAGGCAAAGTGAATATGTGGGTCAGGTTATGGTCCCCCAGATCTCAAATCCGTAATGTAACCAGGGTTGCCACTGCCATCACAGTGGCTGTCGCCAATGCGATGTCACGGCGATATCGCTGCTGCGGAACCCTGGCCAAATCGCTTGCCTATATTTTTAGATAGGTCGAGCTAGGGATGAGCAAATCGGACCGACCGGACCGGACCGGGACTGGTGGTTCGGTTCCTGATTTTAGAGGGCAGTGGTCCAGTTCACGATTCTTAAAATTGGAATCGGTGGCCAGGCGGTTCGGTTTCTGGTCCCAAGGGCCCAGGACCGGTAGAAATTTTTATTTTTACTTTTTATTTTTTAAAAGTAACCCAAAATTTGTCAAAACTAAAACACTAATATGGGAGATGTAGTATGTCAGTACTCTCCTTTGAGGTGACTTTGACACATAGGTACTGCATTTACGAGAAGAAGCACAGTAGGTAGTCATCTTTACGTTTTCCTTTTTTGGTTCCTGAACCATAGCATGAATGGTGCATGTTTTTTTTTTTTTGTGTGGCATGTTTTCGGTTCAATGGAACCGTCCGGGAACCGGACCGGACGGTCAGTCCGGTTCGGTTCCGAAAAATTGGGAACCAAGACCACCGATCCGGTTCCCAGTTCTTGAGGGGAACCGGACCGGACCGGGAACCGATCATCCCTGGGTCGAGCACATCAAGCTGTAAAAAGAAGCATCTCTGGAGAGCAAACTTTATTGCAAGTTTTTCATTTCGTCTTGGAAGCCCATAAAAAATGATTGCTGAAGCTCAATCCATCTGACAATGACAATTTCCATCTTCATCTCATGTTACTGCAACTCTAACCTGGACAGCTCATCAAATTGTTAATATGTAAGGTCCATCTTCAATAAACTTGATCCGCTGATTACAGATATAAACTCCCCAAAAAGAACAAGAACTGATCTCATTACATAATGTATATAAGATATGATGGGACGACAGAGATTGATGCATGATAAGCAAATAGTCAGATCCCACCTCGTCCTTCTCGTAAAAGTTAATGTCATTCAGAAATCTTGTGTCTCAAAAACCATTTTTTTCATCATATTTCGCCATCGTTCTGATGCACTAGATATGAAGAAACAAATGTCTCTCTCTGTTGACTTCATTTTGAGTTGCTCATTCAAAGATATCAATCTTCTCGAAGCTAAATGGGAGATGGTGTTGGGGCTAGCCTTATCACCTAGAGGGGGGGTGAATAGGTAATTTCAATAAACTATAGAAATCAATGCGGAATTAAAACAGATAAGCTCAGAGCTTAGCTCATATGATGATCGCTAACAAGATCTGAGGTGTGTTATGGAAAATCCCTCATGATGTTTTGAAGATGACAAAATAATCAAAGGCTACTAATGTGTTTATTGGTTGAGTAGAACCAGGTGAAAGAATCACAAGCCGTTATGCAGATGGTGTATTAACAGAATATCTGAAGGTTATGAGTTATCTATCAATGGTAAACAAGGCATTGGGCGTAGAGGTGTCTACAAGCTTAAGGTACCAAAGTAGAGGTGAACAAGCCTAGAACGGGAAGTTTGGTAAAGCTTGGAAGGACCTTGGATAGGTGAACAACGAGGTAGAACCACAATTGCCAATATACTTATAGGAACCAGAAGATGGAGCTCAAGATACTGCATCTGAATTATGCATCTGAAGTTCTGGATATTGCATCTGAGAAGAAAATTTTATATTGACCATAGTTGGATGTTCAGACTCAAGGAGTAGTCATCGCATATTTGCTTCTGAGAAAGTTGAAGTCTAGTATTCAGAAGGACGTTGTTGCCTCTAAAGACTTCAGATTGAGGTTCGTGTTGCCTCTGAAGACTCCAGATAGAGGTTCGTGTTGCCTCTGAAGACTTCAGATAGAGGATTGTGTTGACTCTGAAGACTTAATCTCGTGAAGATTTATATGCGAGCATTAACAAGATTTATATTAACATCAAACTCAGTGTATCTCTGTTCAGAAACTGCGACTTATTCAGAAGCAGCGATATATTCAGATTCAAGAGACTGCTTCTGAAGTCTGGTTTTGAAGACTGTTCAGAAGCTGCGAGATATATTAATTCCAGATTCTGAAGACCCACGCCTGACATATGTTGCTGAGGTATTTATGGAAGTTTGTAATCTTTGATTGACAGGATTATTCTATAACATGATTGATAGAATATCCTTGATTGGAAATTACCTTCCATGGGACAAGAAAACTTCTATATTTGAAGAACTCCACTTATGGAAACCGAAGATTAAGTTGTATGGGCGAATGAATCTGAGGGGTTCAGATTCAGCACCAACAGTCACCAAATCTCCCTAGATACAGTCTCGTTCAATCAAGATTGATGGCGTTCAATCAGCGATTGAAGAGCAATCCTTTGAAGACCTATCCAACGGCTAGTTTGGGGGTGAAGGAGTATAAAAGGAGATCCATGGTGCTACTACGGTGTGAGATCAGAATCATCAATTCCAAAGTGCTAGAGTTATTCAGATTCATACTTGTCTACGTGAGCTTAACGTTATAATCTTTGAGAGGCTTTGTAAGAGTGATTGAGGGAGGATAGTGTGATCTATCAAAGAGAGCATTATCACTTGTTGTAAACCTCCATTGATTCATCTAGTGGAATCCAGCCTATCGGCTATCAGCGTGGGAGAGTGGACGTAGACTTGATCTAAGCCGAACCACTATAATCGTCATGTGCAATATTCTCTATCTCTAAACTCTTATCATTGTGTTTGATAGAATATTGCATACTGGTGTTTATATTCAGAATTTGCATACTCATGTTCAGAATCATAAACTATACATATTCAGATTCAGATTCTATTTTGACTTGATTCTTTTGATTCCGCATTTTCTAGTCAAAATTATTTTAAATCACCTATTCACCCCCCTCTAGGTGATATTGCTAGATCCAACAAGGTGCTCTCAGATATAACTGCATGCACAATTCAACTATCACAATATAATAACAAAGAGTTTAAAGGGATAGAGAATTTGCACAGAAAGTTTATAGTGGTTTGGCTTTGTTCAAGCCTACGTCCACTTCTTCACGCTGACAGCCAATCAGCTGGATTCCACTAGTGAATATCTCAGAGGTTACAACATGGTGACAATTCCCGAGTCAATAGACTTCCCGTCTAACACTCTCTCACTTGATTGAGAACCTCAAAGTATTATAGTGTTTGGATCAAGAATACATGAAGGATGTGAAGCTCTCTTGATCTTGGAATTTAAGATCCTACTCTCTTGCCCGCTTCACTCTTCGACCTTGAGATGTCTTTTTATACTCCTCCACCTCCAATTACCCGTTGCAAGGCGTCCAAGGATCGCTCTCCAAACTTCCCCGGTTTGGACGAGACTGTATCAAAAAGATCTCGTAGCCGTTGAGGTCGATAAAGGACAGAATCCCCCTTTGAATCAAATCGCCCATACAATCGTGATCCTGGGTTTCCATAGATAGATTACTTCATTAGGTGAGTCATCCTTGTCTTCCTTAATCCACGTCCTTGATTGATCTTCATGATTGAGAATCTCCAAGTATGAATCCTGCTTGATTGCTAGCCGTTGTGATGATGTAATTTGTCAATTAAATTATCTTGGAATAGATCTCTTGATAATCTGGTTGTTACTCGTGAAACACTTATCTCAGAGCTTGAACTATGTAACAACGTCTGAGCTCCTCGCACAACGTCCGAGCTCCTCGCACAACGTCCGAGCTACCCGCTCAATGTCTGAGCTCCTCTCTCAACATCTAAACTAACCGCTCAATGTTTGAGCTACCCGCTCAATGTCTGAGCTCCTCGCTCAACATCTAAACTACCTGCTCAACGTCTGAGCTCCTCGCACAACGTCTGAGCTCCTTCAGCAGCGTTTGAGACCTTCAGATGCAATATCTAAAACTTCTATGTGATATCCAGAACTTCGGATGCAATATCCAGAACTTCACTTGAGCTTCCATCTTTTGGTCCCTCCAAGCGTATTGGCAATCACGGCTCTACCTCGCTGTTTACCTATTCAATGTCCTTCCAAGCTTTACCAAACTTCCCGTTCTAGGCTTGTTCACCTTCTACTCAGGTACCTCCAGCTTGTAGACACATCTACGCCCAATGTCTTGTTCACCATTGATAGAGAACTCATAATCTTCAGACGTTCTGTTAAGACAATATCTGCATAATGACTTGTGCCTTTTCATCTGGTTCTACTCAACCAATTAAACACATTAGTTGCCTTTGATTTATTTTGTTATCTTCAAAACATCATAAGGGATTTTACCTAACAATCTCCCCCTTTTTGATGATGACAAAACAATCTCTGAATATGCAGATGTGTAAACACTTTTCAAAGTAATACGCTTATCTTGCCAAATATAAAAATTCAAATGAAGGCATAATAAGCACATAATGCAATCTCCACCAAATAATGCAATCAGGAGATAGCAAATAAATTGAGCATAATAATAGTATCATCAATCGCAACTCAATATTATCAACACATATGCATATTTATATTCTTTCTCCCTTTGTGTCATAATCAAAAAGTGCTAATGATAGAAAGAATTTCAAGTAGAGAATATAACAATGCATTTCATGTTCTTCTGCAAATTATAAGGCATGAAACACAATCTTGAGTTGTTTCGCCAAACATAGAAGATATGCAATGTAGCTCATGTTCTGAATCAATCAAAAGGTTAGCAAGCAAGTATCATTCAGAACCTGTATCCTTTGTTATTATCGATAGGTTCAATTTCGAACCTCAGAATCTATATCATTCAGAACCTATACTTGAAAATACTTTTTTCATACTTGATTATGCAAGAAGCACAAAGTTAGCAATCAAGTATAACAATATGATCTAGTATCTCTCAGAACTTCCTGTTCCTGTATCATTCAGAGCTTATCATTGAGAGCATTTGTTCTTGTAACCCTCAGAACTTGTTCCTGTAAGTCATTATCTCTTCCTCTTTTGTATAAAGCAATATAAGGAGTATATAAATAAGTAGATAACAATCTCTCCTCCCTTTTGTAATCAGCACAAGCACAATGATCAAGCTAATATCTTTGTTTAATCAAAATCACATCAACATAGATAGAATAGTTCTTGTACAATCAAATATCATGTACGTCGGTGAACATATATCAATGAGCACAGATGAATTTCACTTCCTTTTGTCATAATAAAACGATAATATAGATTTGAGATTTGTTAATGACAATAAGTAAGGCAAATGGAAGATGTACTAACCGGATTATATAGAACTTAACAAGTTCTAACACATGTTTGTTGCGACATAAAATTAGGAAAATTCCAGGTTAAGGGATTACTAGATTAATTAAATGAATTAACTAACCTAGTTCGAGTTCTCCCAAGCTCTATCAATTCGCAACTTAGGTTTATGTTCAAATGATTTATATTTTTGAGCAGCCACTAATCTTTTTAGGTAGGTAGATTAGAAACCTAAATAAAGCATCGGGAGAATACTTTATTATCTGCTAACCAGAGATTTAAGTTCGGAGACTTGATTATGTTAATTTTTCAATTAACACCATTTCGGTACCATTCTTGTGAAGATTTCTTGATTGGCCAATTCAGTTGATTTAATTTGGATATCAAAGTGCACTTATGTTTTTTTTTTTTAATTTTCCTGTTTAAATGCAATGCAACAAAGTCTAACTATATGAATGTTATGCATTCTAAACTATATGACAAATACGATGACAATGCATGATGTCTAAAAAATCAAGTTTTAATGCACAAAAATATGGATTCTAATTATATGACATGCAAAACGACATGGTAAAACAATGCATGACGGCTTTTGGAAAAAATTGAATTTAATGCAAAGCAAACATGGATTTCGAATTACATGGTAGGCAATATGGACTACACCAATGACATGAAAATGCATGGATGGCACATAAGAATGCATGATGAATTAGACTAAATGAAATGCACATGAATTTTTGTTCTTAAGTAAATTTTCGATTTTTTTAAGATTTGATGCAGCTTGGTTCGACAATTAACAAAAGTTAAAACATTGATTTCTCAAGATTCCAACTTGTATTAGAAGTCATTAGCAATTGCCGAAAATTTTGATTAAGACCAAAGTGTGATGATTTTTATGAGTTTTTTTAATGAAAAAAGAATAAAATTATAATAAACCTTGAGTATCGTACACCTTATAATCCGAATTTTTTCGATGAATTCGCTTCATACCCAACGTTTAGGGGCGAAAGGGAATTTATTCACGTCGTACCCGGGAGTGGGGTCGGATGGTGAATTTAAATATTATGAAATTTGTCGGTCCGATCCCAAAGTTATGGGATGAGACGGACAATTTCATTGTGCTGATGACGTCTACTTCGAGGGTGAAGTCGAATGGTCATGCACAAATTTCGAGGGACAAGGCACAAGGGAGCATGTACTATACTCAAGGAATATTATAAAAATATTTGACTTTAGACTATAGTATAAAATGCATGAAATGTTCGGCCAACTAAGGGGAAGAATTGCCAAAATTTTAAAGGACATAAGGTCCTATCCAAAAAGGATGTTCAATCTTTTTAAATTAGGGAAGTTATCTTCTAAATTTTTTAAGATGATTCAGATAACTTCCAAATTCTAAAAGATAGGATCAATTAGGACCAAAACTTATCTGATATCTTCAGATTCCCAAAGTGATTTAGATAACCTAGTAAATTTTAAAGATATATTCAATCAAATCCGAAAAAATTATCCACAAGGCACATGATTTCGAAAATTAAGGATGTTGCCGGAAGTCTATAGATTTGATTGATACGCCGAAAATTCAAGGGAGCTTCTTGCCTTATCCACCAAGATTTGCATACATTTTAAAATAGTGCGATTATCTCATAAGATTTCAAAGAGAAAAGCCAGATAATTACCAATCTTAAAAATATGCTTTCAATTCAAGAATTCAAAGGAATTTCCGAGATATGCAACGATTTTCACCGAAATCAACCAAGATAAATATGGCAACTCAGAAATATGTAAAAATCAATTCAGATCACTAAGATATGCGAAAATCAATCTTCATCCATGAATAAAGTGAATGTTCAAATGAAGATCAACTATGCAGATCAAACCAACAAATCTCAATTGAATATTACTTTTCTTCATCTTGCCCAAGAGTCACCCTTATCTGATTAACTTTCCTTAGAACATGCAAGATAATTCAGAATTAACAAAGCAAAAGTCAATCTAAGCAATCTCAATTTTCGGATCTAGCAAGAACAAAGGAGAATTTCGAATTTTCCATGCATACCTTCCAATTTGATGATTTTCTTTTAATCGAGACAATTATCAGTGGCTAAACTTTAGCAAAGAGAAATTTATTTTTTAGCACGAAAGCAAGCAACCAATCACATAGATAACAAACTCCAACATTGTAACAAATTAGAATTGTTCATTACCTAATTTGAGAATTGATCTCCAAATTCGAACTCGGACTTTGCGGATCACGACGACTCAACTGGTGGAACTTCAGGCAAGCTCGATGAGGACTCTGACTCAAGGTGGCACTGGTGGAATTCATCGGTGCTCGTCAATGGTGCTTCACGGACACAACGAAAGAAAGAACAGAAGTGCACAAACGAAGAGACCTTCGTATGTCCCCTGCACGTATACACGTTAGGTATACATGAGTGTAAGAAAAGCCAACATGATGATCTGTAAAATTCATGAGCTCATCCGTGAGTGAGTGGGAGGAATAAAAAATCGAGGGAAGTCTTGATCTCCTCCCCTTCAGACCAGCACGTTTTTATATGCCTCTCTCCTTGGATGTTGTCTTCTTTTCTCTTTTTGTCTTCTTGATGCAAACCCTCACCAATCAGCCGCTTCAGTAGACACTTGGCAAGACAGTCCCATGAGCAAACAAGAGAAAATCAAACAAAGCAATCTCAGAAGAATAGATAACTAGTTGCAGATTTCAGTGAGGGAAGGGACAACTGGTCTTGTTATGGCCGTGATGATTTCATCAGAAACTCTGCCGAAATCTATTTGATGAGCTGCGACGGGAGGCTTCTCAGGGCGTTGGCGTGGCAAGGGAACTCGACAAGGCAGCAGCGATGGTGGCGGGTTAGAGCGAGGTAGCAAGAGGTCGTTGCAAAGGGGGTTGCAGCGCTCGGGTGATTTAACTCATTGGACTCGTCGAAGGCGGCTACTTGCCAGTTGGAGCACACCTCTTCTGTACGTGTCCCCTCTTTGCCTTTGAGGCTGCCCACTTCTGCTTCCTCTGTCTCTCTTTTGGAGTTAAGTACGCACCAATGTAGCAGCAGTAGAGGCGTCCATGGAGGAAGTCTTCGGCTAGACCCCCTCTCCTTTCTCTCTTACTGGCCGTATATTCAATAAA
Organism: Lenwebbia sp. NSW1173648; assembly: GCA_029784005.1. NCBI lineage: Eukaryota > Viridiplantae > Streptophyta > Magnoliopsida > Myrtales > Myrtaceae > Lenwebbia > Lenwebbia sp. NSW1173648. The sequence continues at coordinate 1,586,617 of JARCGZ010000002.1, forward strand.
GTGGCCTCCCTGTGAACGTACATATGTATATATAGGCACGAGATTAGGGTTTCTTGCCCTTGAATCTGATCATGGGTCTAATTGAGGCCTTGTTGATATAATGGGTCAAATTAAATTACTTAGCGCTAAAAAATAAACCCTTCCCACTTATGAATTTTGGCCACACCATCTCCCACGTGGACTTGGCTAGATTTTACTATTTTGTGGGCTTAGTCCAATTAATTAAGCTCGTAACCTTGAATTAAGTCCATCCACTTCCGGTCCGAATTAAATTCGAAATGCTCGTGAATGCTAAAAATTAATATGAAAAAATGATTTAATTATTTTTTGGTAAGGACTAAAATTAATCCCTGATTTTTTATGCATTATAACTAAAAAAGAAAAATTAAAATTTAGGTGTCAACAACGTTTACCTTTTCTTCCATCGTCAATACAGCGATCAAGATTGGGTAGAAATTTACTGATATTTAGCATGATTTTTCCATACTTGATCTTTGCCCCCCCTCAAACTGGGCTTTCTTCTGCCCAGTGGACAGATCTCCTGTACCATCTTCCCTATTTTCATTAAGGAAGGCATGGTACTCATTCACAATTTATCTATGATAAATCTCTTCTTCTTTTTCTTTGTCTTTAAGCCTTAATTTTTCAAGCTTTGCTCTAGCGGCAGCTTCTCTTTCTTTTTGTATCTTCAATCCAAATTCCGCGAGAGTGAGGTTGTCCTCATCGTCTGAGTCACTTTTAGTAGACTTTGAGTGACAAGAGAGATTGTGAAGAGCTGGAGTACCCACTGGAAACTTAGGACCTTGAAATTTCAATTCTTCCAAAGTGACAAGTATTAGTCACATATTTCGTCGTGGTAGAGGGATGTCTAGGTGCCATTTATGGTTTTGGATTGAAGGTTGAGAGATTTCTCGAGAAAGAAGGATTCGGGAGAGAAATTACAGAAGAAGATTTTTAAAGTAAAATTTCAAGAAGGATTTCAAGCGTAGAAAATAAAGATTTGATCTCTGCTTAAAAAGGTTTAAGAGAGAGGCGACGGTTCTGTATGAGATGAATTGTTTTTTTTTTTTTTGAAACGAAATATTTTGAAAACCAAAATAGGAAATGGCTTTTGACAAAAAGATTTGAGATAAATATTTTGAAAAGATATGATTAAATTATTTTTGGAAAATAAATATTCAATCAACTCAATCAAAATAAGCACGACAATCACAATATTTCACAGAATATTTAAAAAGATTGAGATTGTGTGTATCTTAGTTGTTGCCAAAAATAACTACTTACGGGTCAAAAGTTTGAACGAGCAAACCTGATGTTCATGTTCGTTCAAATGATGATAACCTCCTCAGATGATGCTTTTAGCTCAAAGGTTCCATTCAAGCATTTGTACTTCTCAGATGATGCTTTTGATTTTGATATCTCCTCAGCTGATGTTTTGGCGTTTAGAAGTGAATGTCATCCTCATATGTTGAGCAAGTTCTGAGACTTTGCTTTGAACTTTGTCAAATGTTGCATTTTGTTCAGAAGCAGATTTAACCTGTCTTGAAGACAACTCAAACAGGCACAATAGTAATACCAAATTCTTGTCTAATATATTCAAAAGAATTCTTTTCTAATGGCTTCGTGAATATATCATATGTTTAGAGTCAACAAATTGAATATTAACATCACCATTATGCACGTGATCATGAATGAAATGATGCTTAATTTCAATATGCTTAGCTCGAGAGTGCAGAATTGGATTCTTTGTGAGATTGATTGCACTAGTATTGTCACACTTGATTTCCACGTTTGAGGCTTCAACACCAAAGCCCCTCAGTTGTTGCTTCATCCACAAGGTCTGAGCACAGCAACTCCCTAAGGCGACATATTCAGCTTCTGTGGTTGATAGTGCCACAGTGTTTTGTTTCTTTGAATGCCAAGACACTAGCATGGATCCCAAAAGTTGACATGTTCCTGAGGTGCTTTTCCTGTCTAATTTGCAACCTGCAAGATTAGCATCTGAGTAGCCCTGTAAAGTAAGTTATGAGGTCTTTGGATATCATAATCCGAGATTATGATTGGTTCCAATATATTTTATGATCCTCTTTACTGCAGACAGATGAGATTCCTTAGGATCTGATTGAAATCTGGCGCACATTTACACACTAAAAATAATGTCAGGTCTAGAAGCAGTAAGGTATAATAGAGAAATGATCATGCTTCTATATAGCTTCTGATCAACCTGTTTGCCCTGTTCATCCTTGTCTAGCTTGGATGAAGAAGACATTGGTGATTCAGCTTTCTTACAGTTTTCTTGACCAAACTTCTTCACAATTTTCTTCACGCACTTGTCTTGATGTATGAAGGTTCTTTGTTCTGTTTGATTCACTTGAAGTCCAAGGAAGAATGTGAGTTCTCCCGTCATGCTCATTTTAAACTCACTCTACATGATCTGAGAGAAATTCTTGCAGAGTTTTTTGTTAGAAGAATCAAATATGATATCATCGACATATATTTGAATATGCAAGATATCTTTACCTTCCTTTTTGATAAATAAAGTTGTATCTACTTTACCTTTTTAAAAACTTTTACCAACAAGAAAATTACTTAACCTTTCATACCAAGCTCGCGGTGCTTGTTTGAGTCCATAAAGAGCTTTCTTGAGTTTGTAGACATGATCTGAGGTCTTTGGATCTTCAAGCCCTAGTGGTTGTTCCACGTACACCTGTTTCATCATAGTCAATCCCCTATTCTTGAGAGTAGGCTACGAGTCTTGCCTTATTTCTTGTAACTTTGCCCTTATCATCTAACTTATTTCTGAATACCCATTTGGTTCCAATGATTGAATGATCCTTGGGTCTGGGCACAATTCCCAAACTTCATTGAGTTTGAATTGATGTGGCTTTTGTTGCATTACTTCAATCCAACTTTCATCTGCAAGAACCTCTTCAATTCCTTTGGGTTCTACTTCAGATACAAGTGCAAAAGCGTTTATGGCATTCTTGAGTTTGGATCTGGTCTTGATTTCATCTTCTATATCTCCAATGACAAGATCTATTGGATGACTAGATTTGTGTTTCCAGTTCTTCTTATATCTTTTGTCTTGTTTATCTTCTGAAGAAGGATCTTGGTCTGTGTTCTCAGATGATGTAGTAGCCTAAGTATTATTGACGTTCTGAGGAGCTTCAGATGTTGTTGTCCTCAGATGATTGAGTCTGCTCAGATGATGGATTCCTCTCAGATGATATGGTGATTTCAGCGCCTATCTTCTGAGTATCATTTCCATCTTCAAACTTCACGTTCATTGATTCTTCAACTATTCTTGGGTTTTTGTTGCAGACTTTGTATGCTTTGCTTGAAGTGGAATATCCAAGAAATATTCCTTTATCTCTAGTACTTTGGATTCAAGTAGGTCCAAATACATCCATATGTAGAAGCTGCAAACCACGGTTAGTGGCAACATGGTTTTTAGATTTGTAAGAATTCCATACCTGTTTCCCAAGGGTGCAAGCACAACATAATTCTGTTTTCTCAAACTTAACATCTGGAAGTCCTCTCACAAGCTTTTTAGTAGAGAGCATTGAGATTTCCTTGAAGCTTATATGTCCCAACTTCTTGTGACATGTCTCGGATTCATCTTTGATAGATACTAGGCACTGAAGATCCTCAGATGATGTGTCCAAAAGATATATGTTTCCATGTGCACGACCTTTGAAAGATTGCTTGTTGATTTCCATTTCAGTTGCAACTTCAAGGATGCCAGGATTGATCTGAATATTCTCATGAATGTCATCATTGTGCACTTTTTCTAACTCCCCCTGAGTTTGAAAAGGGAATTTTGTATTTCTTCTGAAACTCCCCCCGAGTCTGAACAACTTCTGGAATGATGTTCAAATGCTGATTTATGCTTAGTAGAAAACACTGGGGTTCTAGTCATCCTCAACATTAGTTTGCTCATGGAATTCGAGAAAGAAGATCTTCTTCAATCAAGCTCGTGTCGAGTTCAATCTGCATAAGCTCAACAACTTTTTGCACAAATTTGCGTTAAAGATATAAATGTCTCACATAATATTTAACGCCTTTTCTTTCCGATAAATTAAATAGCAGCTATAAGAATATCAAATATTTGAGTCCGAAGCTACTTAACCTTTCATCCGATCCATTAAGGATTTGCTCAAAATATTTCGAGATGCCATCAAGAAATTTCTGAGAATTTTGCGCAAAGAGAAGAACTTTCGATCCTTTGAGAGTAGTGTAGAATCTTTACGATTTTTTTGGATCAAACTTTTCGAATTTTATATGGAGAAGCTCTTTTACAACCTTCCTTCAAATTAGGGATCAAACCAAGGTATATGTTTCAAACATACCATCGATTAAGATATGATCCTTCTCAATTTTTGCTTGAGAGATTCCTTTGATTGCACCATGATTTGCGTAGATTTGCAATCAATCTTCTTTTGTAGAATTTCCTGCAATAAGCTTGTTTCCCTTTTTGGTATCCACGTACATGGATCCTTTCTCTACGTTAGAAGCAAAAAAATAAGAAATCTTCACAGATGCCCAAGGAATCTTTTCCAATTCAAACTAACAGATCAAATAAGTAAAGTATATCATGCATAATAATCTCTTGAAAAGGATTTTCACTTTGCAAAGAAAGATAAGATCAGAGATCATCAATTAAATTTCTCGTAAAAAGATTCTCACTTTGCAACACGTGACAAAATTAGAGACCATAGAATCAGTCCAATGGTCTGAATTATTTCCTTCCTAAATAAGATATAAATCATTCTCTTTTCATCTCAAGATCCACGAAAATGAATTTAGACTCAAAGATTATTTCTCAACTCATCATGACATACCATTTAAGGAAATGATATTATGCATAATGATATCCCGAAAATATCTCACATTGTAAAGCATAACAAGATCAGAAATCATCAATCAAACAAATCACGTTATCTCTAAGCATGATGTCAATCAACGACTTATTTTAATTGATCTCATCTCATGAATGACCAAAATGCATCACACGATTTTAAAAGACATTCCCCGAACAATCAATTTGAAATTATAGAACATGTCAAGAGATATTGAGTACAAACAGAATTTATGAAATGTAAAGTATGTCCACAAAACAAATATAACATACATTTTCTTACCATTTTTCTCTTTATTCCCTACAAGAAGAGCAATCTCAACTTTTCTTTGGTACCCAAATAAATTTGGGTCCTTTTGGGTTAGAGAAGTTTGTAAAACTCAAGATATCTCGTGTATTCCTCCAGACTTTAGGACAGTAATTAAGAGAGTGATTCGGATCACCACAATTTGAGCATTTATAAAAATTCTGCCCCTCAGATCTTATGAACTGCTTTTGAAAATGAGTTTTATAAGCACGCTTTGGAGGTCTTCTCTTGAGTCTTTCTTTCACTTTAGGAAAATCATTTTTCAAATAACTTTCCTTTTGAAAACCAAGTCCAGACTTATTGTAATAAGGAACCTGTATAGAAAGAATATGCTTTAAGGTTTTTGAACCAGAGGAAAACTTTCTATTGATACTTGAAATTTCCTTTTTCAAGGATTCGTTTTCCTTTTTCAAAGAATCGTTTTCCTTTTTCAAAGAATCATTCTTGGTTTGTAAAAGGTTATTTTTCTTTGAATCCCGATCAGATTTGTCTTTGATTTGTGAAAACTTGATTTCAAGAAAATTAATTTTATCCTTTTGAGAAACGTCACTTTGTTTTAAACAAGAGATTTACTTAATTCTGAAATCCTTTTAGGAGCAGATTTATATTCTAAGCACATTTCATCCATAAAATCTGTTACCTCAGAAGGAATAGTAGAGTAGGTTACCTCATATTCTTCCTCAGAGTCTGAGTTAGCCATAAAATAGATGTTGGCGAATTCCTCATCACTTTCACATTCTGTATCGCTCCAAGTTTCAGCCTGTAGAGCTTTCTTGGATTTTTCATCCCTTCCTTTCGTCTTTAGAAGAGGACAGTTAGGCTTGATATGCCCTCTCTTTTTGCATTTGAATCAGATGACATCTTTGCTGTCTTCTTTGCTTTCAGATGTTTTTTTTCCTGATCATATCGTCTGAGGTCTCTATTTCCTTTATAATTTCTACCCTTTTTGGCCATTCTTCTGAATCTTCTGACCATGAGTTCTAATTCCTCATCGTTTTCGTCTTCAAAATCTGAGACATCAGAATCAGTATTAGTTTTTAAAGCAATAGACTTTTTACCTTTCGAGTGAGCTTTTTCATTCATTCATTCTTCCTCACAGGATTGGAGTGTTCCAATGAGTTCATCCATGGACAGTGGCATGATCCTCTGAGTTTCTCGGGTGGACGTCTTAATGTGGTCACCTCTCAGAAGTTTGTTGACCCTCATTGGTCCTGACACTAGTTGTCCATGATAAGTGAGACCATTCACTATTTCAGTGAAACTGTCAAACATTTCTTTCACGGTTTCGTTGGGCTTCATTTTGAATGCCTCATACTGGCCGAGAAGAATGTTGATCTTTGTCGCCTTCACCCTGTCCGTTCCTTCATAGGTAATGTGAAGCTTGTCTTAAATTGCTTTCGAAGAAGGACAATCTGCAATATGCTTATGTTCAGTTGGAGACAATGCACTATAAAAAAAAGTAAATAGCCTTGGCATCAAGTGCGCCTCTCTTTGCCAATTCGGTTGCAGATAGCGTTTCCGTGGGAGTAGTGTTGTTGTTGTTGTCCCCTACATTAGAATTTGCACCGGCTATTATATTTGCAGAAGGATCAACGCCTCTTTGAACAACATCCCAGATCTGCGGATCGTGGCATCTGATGAAGGCCTTGAATTTATTTTGCCAGTCACTATAATCTTTCCCATCGAAATAGGGTGGCCTGTTATTGCTGCCTCCTTCAATCCAAGTTGGAACAAAGTTGCTAGCCATAAATATCGTTAGCTTTGAAGTAATAACACTTCAACAAAAATTTGAGCACCAGGCTTTGATACCAATTGTTGGGGCTAGCCTTATCACCTTAAGAGGGGGTGAATATGTGATTTCAATGAACTATAGAAATCAATGCGGAATTAAAACAGATAAGCTCAGAGCTTGGCTCAAATGGTGATCGCTAACAAGATCTGAGGTGTTCTTAGATGTAGCTGCATGCACAATTCAACTATCACAATATAATAACAAAGAGTTTAAAGGGATAGAGAATTTGTACAGAGAGTTTATAGTGGTTCGGCTTTGTTCAAGCCTACGTCCACTTCTTCACGCTGACAGCCAATCGGCTGGATTCCACTAGTGAATATCGCAGAGGTTACAACACGGTGACAATTCCCGAGTCAATAGACTTCCCGTCTAACACTTTCTCACTTGGATGAGAACCTCTAAGTATTATAGTGTTTGGATCAAGAATACATGAAGGATGTGAAGCTCTCTTGATCTTGGAATTTAAGATCCTACTCTCTTGCCCGCTTCACTCTTCGACCTTGAGATGTCTTTTTATACTCCTCCACCTCCAACTACCCGTTACAAGGCGTCCAAGGATCGCTCTCCAAACTTCCTCGATTTGGACGAGATTGTATCAAAAAGATCTCGTAGCCGTTGAGGTCGACAAAGGAAAGAATCCCCATTTGGTTCAAATCGCCCATACAATTGTGATCATGGGTTTCCATAGATAGATTACTTCATTAGGCGAGTCATCCTCGTCTTCCTTAATCCGCGTTCTTGATTGATCTTCATGATTGAGAATCTCCAAGTATGAATCTAGCTGGATTGCTAGCTGTTGTGATGATGTAAATTGTCAATTAAATTATCTTGGAATAGATCTCTTGATAATCTGGTTGTTGCTCGTGAAGCACTTCTCTCAGAGCTTGAACTACGTAACTACGTCTGAGCTCCTCGCTCAAAGTCTGAGTTCCTCACACCAAGTCTGAGTTACCCGCTCAACGTCTGAGCTCCTTCAGCAGCGTTTGAGACATTCATATGCAATATCCAGAACTTCTATGTGATATCTAGAACTTCGGATGCAATATCCAGAACTTCACTTGAGCTTCCATCTTCTGGTCCCTCCAAGCGTATTGGCAATCACGGCTCTACCTCGCTATTCACCTATCCAAGGTCCTTCCAAACTTTACCAAACTTCCTGTTCTAGGCTTGTTCACCTTCTACTCAAGTATCTCCAGCTTGTTCAGCATTGATAGAGCACTCATAATCTTCAAATGTTCTGTTAAGACAACATCTGCATAATGGCTTGTGCCTTTTCACCCTGTTCTACTCAACCAATTAAACACATTAGTAGCCTTTGATTTATTTTGCTATCTTTAAAACATCATAAGGGATTTTACCTGACAGATGGTAGGGGGTTTGCTCACTGTATAATGTTTTTTGTTAGTGTCATCAACAGCTAAAAGACATTCGATTACAAAAGAAGTTGCATAATCTTCCCATCTTTTCTTTGTCAATGATATAACGTTTCTCGAATGTCATTTCTTTTCTTTGGCTAATCACAAGAACTCGTAACGAGGTTTGAGCCTTCAATACCAAAGCACATTACCACCACAAGGCACTACTAATAAGCCAATAATAAGCTTTTGATATCACGAGAATCGAGGTTGTTGCTATCCCGGTGCCCCGACCTAGCCTCGGGTGACACTAGCTCTGGAGCCGCTTGTGGCTGGTGAGGCCTCGATCTCCTCCCCTGAGGACATGAGGGGTCGGGGCAGGGGGGGGGGGTTGGGGGGCACGACCCTCCCACTTTCGTTGCCTGAGGCTAGCGGGGCCGGGCCTGGGCTATCGCTAGTCCTAGGCTCGGCGACGTCAAATCTGGCATTGCGAGCCTAGCTCGACCCCATAACGGTAGTCGTAGAGAGGTGGCAACAAAGGGAAAGAAGCCGTCAAATTTACTTGGTGTCAATATTTTGATCTTAAAGTAATAATACTATCTCTATTGAGAGAAAATTAACTTTAGAGCATCCCAATTCTTATTATAAATCACATTCACCCTTTTTTGGACGAATTTTAAAGTTCAGCAATCACTTACATATGTCCGTCTTAATCTGGTAATGGTACCTCCGTCTTAAACTTGGGTTTTATTATAAACATCCACAATTCACTACGTTCACGGACGACTTAGGTCGTAAGATCCAACCAGCATTCACCACGTGGTCATAAACTCGGAATATTAGAATTCCAAACCCCATCTTCGGACTTTTAAAACAGAAGAATATGCAAATTCCATATACGTTTATTGAGCTTTTTTGGGCGGTCAAAATGCAGGACTTGGACAAACCACAATGTGACATTTGAACCGACATCAGAGCACTAGGAAACGAGCTTTCCTTTTCCTGCGAGAATGAGTCAGAGGAAATATGTCGACTCGTGTCTGTACGAACTTGATCCATACGCGTCCGCGAAGACTAGACAAAGCCCATAGGTGATATTACGATGAATCTGAAGGGCATAAGAATAACATTCCATGAACTTTCCAGTCTGACTATTAATGACAAAGACCATTTCGGAGAAATTTGATTATTCCCCATCTTTTATAGCAGGCGTCGCCATGTATATATATGGCATTACATTGGAGAAACTCATGTCGAAACACAAAAATAGGCAAGAGGGTTTTTGGCTTTGGGCGACCATCGAAACTTGCAAGCTGTGACGTTTCTGTGTAACTCGATAAATCATGGGGTGCTTCTGCTTTGGAGGTAGCAAGAAGAAGGGAACCAAGCGTCCGACATGGGGATCTTCTGGTGCAACAACGGCTGGCATTGTATCTGGTAGCGCCGCCTGCGGAGGCGGCGGCGGCGGTGGCGGAGGAGGGTGCGGAGGCGGCGGCGGCGGCGGAGGGTGTGGAGGTGGCGGCGGCGGCGGCTGTTAGAAGTTGTTAGTAGCATGTTTATGCTGCTCACAAAACAATGTTACTTTGCTAAATTTCTAGACCTATATATTTGTCTGCGTACGTGGGTGCGCGCGTTTGACGGTGTACTACTTATTGTCTACATTGGTGGTATCGGATTGACGCCATGTGTCCAAATTTTGGGATTCTTATGAAGACAATGTTACTGCTTGTATAACCAAAGATTATACTTAGCATGTGCACGCAGATGCATCCACTCACCCTCGATCGATTCAATTAGCTAAATGTTTTGCATGTATGATTCGGTTGGAACCCCATTATCGAATTGGGTCAAAAGCCAATCCAGCCAAAAACCAGGTCAACCGAATTGAATACGGGTATATTAGAAAATCAGTTCTTCACTTTCGGTAAAAATGATAGAAAAACAATAAATTGATGAGGAAATAAAACTAATGAATTTCTCAAAAACTAAAACAATTACAACCGGTCATGTCACATTCTATGGCCGACATCCACATTAGCGATTTCCAGCAAATATTGGCCGGATGGACTTGGCAACTTGTCAAAAGTTTAGGACTCAATTAGTACATTGAATTGGCACAAGTGCTGTAAGTTTATTACTTTTTCAGTACTTTTTCCTTCCTATATGAGGTCGACGACCATTGCAATCGACTGCATATCTAAGATCTTTGACCTCAATTTGGGGTGAAATGAGGTTACCAACTCATATTGAGGCCTTCCACCTCTAATCCAAGGTCTTTTTTTTTTGGGGGGGGGGGGGGGGGGGGGGAGGAACCTCTAATCCAAAGATATTTCAACCTCTGATGCCTGTTGGAGTTAGCGAATACTTCGGGGACCCTTGTTTCTCACATCGGGTACGCCCACGTGAGCTTAGGGAAACTGAAGTGTTATCCAACGACATGTGACCCCTGCGCGCGGAATGCGGGGGTTCGGGGGCAGCGCCTCCAACACGGGTGCCCCGCTGCCTGGTCAGCGGGCGGGGGTTCGAGGGCAGCGCCTCCCGACGGGGGTTTCGCTGCCTGGTCAGCGGACAGCTGTCCCGCTCGCCGGTGAGCGGGCGGGGGTTCGGGTGCAGCGCCCCCGAAGCCTCAACGGGTTTGGGCTTTTATTTAAGCTGGCCCGTATGGTATGGAATTAAGGGGTTTCATATAGGTTTAGGTTTTGGGCCCGTTTTGGGGCATATATATATATTTTCTCGTTTTTTGATCATTGTAACGTGTTGAGAAGCTGTAAACCGAAACTATAGTGAAATCTCTTTGCAGGACGTAGCCCTATTCTGGGGTGAACCTGGGTAATCTCGTGTGTCTTCCAATTTTTCATTGATTTCTGTGTGATCGCTCTGATTCGGTGCGCGATAAATCCCTTCAATGCCTTCCACCTCTAATCCAAGGATGGGGGTCGAACAATTGTAGACCTAAGATATTTCAACATCGGATTTGAAGTGATCACAGAGAGAGAGAGAGAGAGAGAGAGAGAGAGAGAGAGAGAGAGAGAGAGAGAGAGAGAGAGATGTGTTGCAGGGCTGAGGCAGCTGCCTTGAAGTGACCGTGTGAGCAACTAGTCGCGGTAACATACTTGAGTTTTAAAACTTACATTTCGTGCATTTAAATCCTAAAACTTATCATTACTTACTTTTTCCGTTCGTCCCCAATTCTCGCTGGTAGAGATGGAAAAATGGGTCTAGATCCGATATTTTAATCCATATATAATAGTGCAGGTCATAAATGTGTTCCTTTAAATGTTTAAGTGGGTCATCAATGGGTTATTTAACAACTTAATGGATCTTAAGTGGGTCATAAATAGATTACCTAACAAGCTTTTTTTTTTTTGGTTGGGCTATTACCTAACAAGCTTGAGCGGATAATAAACATGTTTTTTCTTTTCAAAAATTTAGTTGTCCGATTTTTTTGTAATTGTTTTATTTTATTTTTTTCTTTCTTTCATTTCCTTTTTAGTTTTAACGAATCCGACGATGGTTGCCCACTGCTGGAGAGGACCAGGACCCTCGCCAGCGAACGGCGAGGGACGGGACCTAGCCAGTGAGGGTCGCTGGCCCTCGTGGGACTTAGAAAACAAAAGGAAAAGAAAAAAAAAATTATAAAAAATTTATAAAAAATTGTCCATAGTGTTTTAGCAATATAATTTTTTTTAGAAATTTATAAGAAGTAAGTTTTCCTAAATTGGGTTAAATTTAGAAGTGTTTTAGTAAAATAAGTCGAGTCGGGTATGAGTTGGGTATTGATTGGGTCGGGTATGAGTCACCAGATTAGCATTATCATGAATGTGTCATAAACTTGTTAAATGGGTCCATTTGGGTAAAATCGTTTATGACCCGATCCGACTCGCCCGTTTGACAAGTCTATTCACCGGTAATAATCCTCCGTTGTACCGTCCTCACCCGGACGATCCTTCTATCAATTTTATTTATTTATTATTCTAATAGGCTTTTTGTCTAGGAGCCGCGTCAACTCCAATTGTGGGAAAAATGGAGGGAATTTTCCAGAAAAACACGACCCACATTCTCCTTCCAAGAACAGCGTACACTAAAAGAAACAATGCAGTCAAATGTGGACGAGAGAAACTTACAATAAAGCAAAGATTTGAGCAAGACAAAACAGTCCTTTTCCTTAGAAAACTCAAAAGGGACAGATGGAAGCCGCATCCCATTTCAACCTCGTGTTTCATTTACACGTCCCGCAGAGACTCCATCGCACTTGTCAAGCCATCTCTCGCTTTAAGGAATAAGGACGACGCCCTGTCGTTGTAACGGTTGAAGAATTCAATCTGACTATTCAAAAATACATTGCACGGACGAGTGAAAAAGCAATTACTTACTCGTACCGTCGATTCTGGTCCCATCAAACTTCATCACTTCTTTGTGGAAGTAGGAATCGAATTCTATAAATTCCCGTGACAATATGGGTTCTAAACCTATTTTGCCACCTCTAGCAACTAATCGCGATAACATACTTGAGTTCTAAAATTTGCATTTCGTGCATTTAAATCCTAAAACTTATCATTATGTTAGTTTTTTCCGTTCGTCCTCAATTCTCGATTGGCAAAATGGGTCTAGAACTCATATTTAATCCATATACAATGGTGCATGTCATAAATGTGTTGTTTTAAATATTTAGGTGAATCATAAATGGGTTATCTAACTACTTAATGGGTCTTAGATGGATCATAAATAGATTATCTAACAAGCTTAAGTGGATAATAAACATGTCATTTTTAAAAAAAAATTAATTGTCTGATTTTTTTTTTTGAATTTTTTTCTTTTCCATTTTAGTTTTTGTGAATCCGTCGAGAGTGCGGCCCTAGCCCAGACACGATCCTCGCCAACTGCCAGCCACTAGGCGAGGCTGCGACCCTCGCCCTCAACCAACGAGGGACGGGACCTGGCCTGCGGTCCTCATTGGACTTAGAAAAAAAGGAAACAAAAAAATAAAATAAAAAAAGAAAATTCATAACTTTTTCAAAAAAAGTTATAAAAATTGTCCATAGTGTTTAGGCAATATAATTTTGCTAGAAAATTTATAAGAAGTAAATTTTCCTAAATTGGGTTAAATATAGAAGTGTTTTAGTAATATAGGTATGGTCGGGTATGTGCTGAGTATTGATTGCGTCGGATGTGGGTCACCAGATTAGCATTATCATGAATGGGTCATAAATTTGTTAAATGAGTCTATTTGGGTAAAACCATTTATGACCAGATCCGACTCACCCGTACGACAGATCTATTTACCGATAACAATCCTCCTTTGTACTGTCCTCATCCGGCTGATCCTTCTATCCGTTTTTTTTTTCCTTTTGTTTTTTCTAATAGGCTTTTTCTCTAGGAGCCGCGTCAACTCCACTTGTGGGAAAAATGGAGGGAATTTTACAGAAAAACGCTACCCACATTCTCCTTCCAAGAAAACCTTACACTAAAAGAAACAATGCAGTCAAATGTGGAAGAGAGAAACTTACAATAAAGCAAAGATATTAGCAAGACAAAACAGTCGTTTTCCGTAGAAAACTCAAAAGGGACAGATGGACTCCATCGCACTTGTCAAGCCATCTCTCGTTTGAGGAATAAGGACGAAGCCCAGTCGTTTTTACGGTTGAAGAATTCAATCTGACTATTCAAAAATACATTGAACAGACGAGTGAAAAAGAAATTACTTGTAACTTCTTTGTGAATGTAGGAATCGAAACCTATAAATGCCCGTGAAAATTGAGCTTGGACGATTCAGAGAGGGATAGGGTCCGCCCTTGGAACTTGGGTGATTGCACTGCATAGTAACTAGTCATGGGTTGCTCGTGCTTTGGACGTTGGAAAAAGGAGGATAAGCCGGGATCCGCTGCCAATGCTGCTGCCGCGACGGCGGTGGCCACCGTTTTTGCTAACGCTGGCGGTGCAGTCGCCGTAACTTCTGGTGGGGCCAATGGAGTTGTCATTTGCTAAACAATTAGCGAACGATTTGGATTGCCAATTGTCCCGTTCCTATCAAGTGCTTACAAGTTGCAAAATTGAAGTCTTTAGTCTATGTATCACTTAGGCTACACCACCACAATAGTTGATAGGTTGTAAATTCGAAAAAGCATTTTCATATTTACTACATAATATATTCGAAGTATTAAATTATATTTAGCATTTTTTTTTACATGCAATGGATACGTGAAAAAATGTTTCTGCCAAAATTCAGCATATCTCGATCAGCGTGGAAAGTGTGGATGTCCTGCTTGTCTTCTCCACAGACCCCTCTCTCTCTCTCTCGATCGAGCAATATGTATCAAAATCGAAAATCATCACAGTTCAGGTCGGGTCGGGCACCCGAACAGGATGAAATCACAGAGAATACTTAATTCTCCCAAAAAAAAAAAAGGCATGGACCATCAATTTTTGAATGAGTGGACCCCATAATTATTTTTAGTTATTTGTTATTTTTATTTTTTTTGTGATCACTGGGAATCTCGGGCTTTTTTCGAAAAGGGGTCCAAAAAAAAAAATTACCGATTTGGGGCTGGTTTTGAAAAATTTACGAATTTGGGGTCGGTTCGGGAGGGGGAATACCGAACGGAGCCCGTTCGGCAGTCTTGGTGCCGAACTGGGCCCAGTTCGGCAGCCCAACTGCCGAACGGGCTGTTCGGCAGCTGGGCTGCCGAACATGGCCCAATTCGGCAACCCAACTGCCGAATTGGGCTCATTTTTACTTGTTTTTCAATTATTTTATATTTATAACATTTAGTAAAATATAATTTTTATCTTTAAAGCTTATTTTTATAACAGAATTAGTTCAAAATTTTATTAAGATATATAATTAATAAATAATTTAGTAAAAGAACGTGGTCTTCTATTTCAACAAATAATTAATAAATAATTAATAATAATTAAAATATGAAGATGACATATCCAGAAAAAATCACTCTCATTCAACGTCACTAGTTTTGTTCAGCAAAAAGAAACATTAGTTAGTTCTAATGAGTTTTCAAGATGCAAATTTGCAATTCTTAAAGATTATTAGTAATTTTTCGTAATTTTTCCTATTAGGTATTTCCTTGGAAGATTTTTGTTATTTTCTCTCATTAATACAATAACACAGTTGATTATGCATGATTGAACAATGACGATTAACTATTCTCGAGTCCATACACCCATATTTGTCTTGTTTTTTTTTTTTTTTTGGTCGAAATATATCTTTGTTACTAGGCTAAACCCCTCTCTAGAATTATTCTTAATCATACTAAAAGAGAATGATTGGGACAAGTTTTAATTATGCATTCCAAATTGGATTTAATACTAAGCTAAACCCCTCTCTAGAATTATTCTTAAATTTTCGATGTTGCAGCGGAAGACCGACCCGAAAAGACTGACATCCTCCGCTTCGTTCTTCGGCTCATATCTTCTTCACTTAACATCTGTATATGAAATCAAGTAGTGAAGAAGCCATAAGACATACGGTATGGATTAGGTCGGTGAGGTTGCGGGTTCAAAAGAACACGAGAAGGGTTGCGTCCAAGTGAGAGCTTTTAGACATGGAAGGAAGCTAGCAAAGTAAACGTGTCTTGGCCGGGAGGATGGGTCGCTTCATGGTGTGGAATTTCCGCTTTATTTTCGGGTTTTTTCTTATATTAAAAAAAAATCCATGAGCTTTAAAGATAATTCATCTTCATATTTTAATTATTATTAATTATTTGTTGAAATAGAAGACCACGTTCTTTTACTAAATTATTTATTAATTATATATCTTAATAAAATTTTCAACTAATTATGTTATAAAAATAAGCTTTAAAGATAAAAATTATATTTTACTAAATGTTATAAATATAAAATAATTGAAAAACAAGTAAAAATGAGCCCAATTCGGCAGTTGGGCTGCCGAATTGGGCCATGTTCGGCAGCTGGCTGCCGAACAGCCCGTTTGGCAGTTGGGCTGCCGAATTGGGCCCAGTTCGGCACCAAGACTGCCGAACGGGCTCCGTTCGGTATTCCCCCTCTCGAACCGACCCCAAATTCGTAAATTTTTCAAAACCAGCCCCAAATCGGTAAATTTTTTTTTTTTGGACCCCTTTTCGAAAAAAGCCTGGGAATCTCACAGTGAATTAAAAAAATTCACATAATCATTTCTCTTTCCTTTTCGTCTCAATTAATCTCACAAGGTTCTCCTACTCTCTCCTCTTCTTGCATGTTCTCTCTCTTGTCGCAAGTTTTTTCTTTCGACCAACCATGAAAATCCTCCGTCCTTTGATTTACTCTCCTCTCCATTGCGATTCTCCACTTTGTCATCGTCACCATCCTCTTCTTCTTCAGTTCGTTTTCATTCTCACATCCAATGTTGATGAGGAGCTCCAAGAGGAACCGCAGTCGTCAGACGATAAGGGAGAGAGAGTGCATGTGAGAGAATGAGGTCAGAAGATAAGGGACAGGGGGGGCATGAATGAGTGGGGCGGCCATGGGTGATTGGGCCGCTCCCTTTTTCATTTCACTTTTTTAAAAAAATATTTTCTTTTTCTTTTTTGCTCTTTTCTTTTACTTTTTTCTATTATATACTTATTATTATTATTTTTTATTTTGCAATAATAAAGGGAAAATGAAAAATCAACCTAATTTGGCCTATTTCATTTTACAGAAAAATTAAAGTACGGGACCGACAAAATTAGGCGTCAACAATTATTAATTGAATAATTATCTAAAAAGTCGTAAATCTATTGAATGGCCACCAAATTCAATTCTAAAGTTTTTTAGTTTGATAAATTTAATCCTAAACCTTTTAATGGTTTACCAATATAGTCGTTCTAGCCGATTTTGACCTGTAATCACTAAAGGCTGCCTTGAAATTGCGTTCGTCGTGAGGTTTCTTTCATAAGATATTCACCAAATAAATGTACGCGTTCAGAGCCAGCCACCAATCAACAGTTGACTCCGGTAACAACTTTACAAACAGGTTTGCTGCTTTTTATAGGAGCTTGCTAAGGGGTGGTGTCTTAAATGTGGAGATGAGAAGGAAATGTCAGGACCTATCGTTGCCATCCAAGATTACGCGGCAGTTGCATCTGGTGGTTCTGGGGATGTTATTTGTTCTCCCTGATGATGGTTAGGTTAATTTTGTTATATAACATAGGTTGTAGCATCAACTCAATGTATTCTTGTTGACTAAAATCACACATAGGGCATATATGTTATGGTCGGGGAAAGTGTCCAAAAAAGCCCTAAACCTTTTGCATTGGTGCCAATTCAGTCCTAAACCTTTCAATTGTGTTGATTGAGTCCTAAACCTTTTGCATTTGTGCTAATTGAGTCCATCCGGCCAATTTTGACCTAAAATTGCTGACGTAGACGCCGGTCGGCGTACGTGGTCTCTTGCGCTGACATTGACATTTTTAAATATTTCATTGATAAATTTTAATTTTTTTATTGTTCTTTACTCTTCTTTTTTGTTTTTTTGTTTTTGGATAGATGGCCGCGACGCCCTTGCCTGCTCTGTGCGAGGGCTGCACGCCCTCGCCAGTCATGCCATATAGGACAGTCGATGGACACGTCAATTATTTCCAGTCAAAACTGGCCAGATTGACTCAATTGACACAAATACAAAAGTTTTAGGACTAAATTGGTACAAATTAAAAGTTTAGGAGCGAATTAGCACCAATACAAAAATTTTAGGACTTCTTGTAGACTTTTCCCTATTTTGGTCGAATACATCAATAAATGAAATATAATCGATATTGTTGTGTAAATGATGGCAAAAGAAAAAATTGTAATTGACGTGGATAGCACGGACAATCGAACTGTTCATAATTTTCTAGAAAGGGGCGGTCTAGAGATTACATTAAGCAAAGTTTAGAAAATAGGACATCCCAAACTTACGTACACGTTAAAGCTGGAATATTCCATGGATGTATGTCACAGATGACAGAAAAGCACAACTCCTCCGGAGATGCAAGAACTCAGTTTTCTTCTTGCTCGGTCAACGGATTAATGAGGACGATCTTGATCTGACGGTTTAGATCCGTACGAGTATTTAAGTTCCTTCGTAAGGATTCATCGGTTCGGAGAATCTTCACGAGTTTTTCCTTGGTCAAGTTGTACAGATATTAACCACAGGAGGATTGCCCCAGTGACCACTAAGTGGAGGGTTAGAATCCCTACTTCCGAGAAAAGTGAGGTGCTGACGCGTGAGAGGGGAATAGAATTTCGTAACCTTCAAGTGACGTATCGAATCAGAAAAAGAAAAAACAAAGGCGTGCAGATATTTATGACGAAGTTCGTACATAGCGCGTAGAATCAGACGAAAAAGGTCGTGCAGACATTTATGACGATGTAGTAAAAAAAAGTGGTACGGATATTTTTGACGAAGTTCGTACATAGCGCCAAGAATCAGACAAAAGAAGAAGAAGTCGTGCAGATATTTTTGATGTTACGACGAAGTTGGTGATGGAAAAAACCCAAACATTCTCCCTCAGACTCTTCTTAATGACGAGTTATTTCCACGAAAGTAATTAGTTCGTCCACTTCGGGAGACGCGACGGCTATAAATGGGAGAGAGAGAGAGAGAGAGAGCCATGAATAGACTCTATCGTATCATTTTCAATATAACCCGCCAAAACGACTTGAGATTCAGGTCATGGGCAGTTTATGCTGTGGAGGTCCTAAGACGAATCAACCCACCGCGACGGCTGCCCGGCCACCCACTTATCAAGCCGGAGCTGCCAAGAAGAGAGGTGGCGGAGATGTTGGGACGGGTTTTATTGCGGGCGCCGTCGTAGGCACAGCTGCTGCGGCCACTATTTATTCTAGTACCGGCGGCGGCACTTGTGGTGGCGGAGGTGGAGGTGCATGTGGTGGCGGCGGCGGAGGTGGAGGTGGTGGAGGTGGAGGTGCATGTGGTGGTGGCGGCGGAGGCGGTTGCTAACCGTTCATGTCCCGCATCGTTTTTGCTCTTCACGAGAAAGTTCACTGTTTGTGCACAATATTTGTCGTTGCAAAATGTAAGTTTTGTACTTTTATGCAGGGCGAGTATTCAAATAATTTCTGCGATTGTACATGAAAATAAAAAAAATTAACGAAGGTTAAGTGTAATAATATGAGAGGATTCTTCCTTTTAATGTTAGTGGCATCATAAGGTGCAACAATTGTAGCAAGTAAAGTTTGAAGCTTGAGATTTTGTATGAAGCCTTCAGATTGAGCCGAGCAGGACGAGGCTCGGCCATCCTTGGCTGAGCTCAGGCAAAGTGAATATGTGGGTCTGGTTATGGTTCCCCAGATCTCAAATCCGCGAAGCAACTAGGGTTGCCACTACCATCGCAGTGGCTGTCGCCAATGCGATGTCACGAAGATATCGCTGCTGCGGAACCCTGGCCAAATCACTTGCCGATATTTTTAGATAGGTCGAGCACATCAAACTGTAAAAAGTGAAGGGATTTATCGCACACCGAATCAGAATGATCACACAGAAATCAATGAAAATTGGAAGACACACGAGATTACCCAGGTTCACCCCAGAATAGAGCTACATCCTGCAAAGAGATTTCACTATAGTTTCGGTTTACAGCCACTCAACTCGTTACAATGATCAAAAAATAAGAAAATATATATATGCCCCAAACGGGCCCAAAACCTAAACCTATATGAAACCTCTTAATTCCATACCATACGGGCCAGCTTAAATAAAAGCCCAAACCCGTTGAGGTTTAGGCGGAACCATCGTCGAGAGGCGCTGCCCCTGAAACCCCACCCGCTGCCCGGTCATATAATGCACAATTTTGTTGCTAAAAAGTTTGTAAGGGTTTCATATTGCTAACGATGAACATTGAATATTATGGGGAAGGGTGATGTTCACTCAAAAATTGCTAACGGGTATAAATGGAAGTTGTAAGAGGTCAGTTTGTTCTTGGCCTTAAGAGAAATCTGATCTCTAAAGGTCAATAAGACAACACTGGATACAAAACTAATTTTGGAGACTACTCTTGGAAGATTGTTAAAGGTGCAATGGTTGTAGCATAAGGAATAAAGTCACAAACACTATACATGACTAAAACTAGTAGAGAAACAACATCAGTTGCTTAGTCGAATTCTTATATGTGTTGCTCGTTCATAGAGGATGAAATTCATTTCGCCATTTTCAGAAATTCTTTAAAAGATGTGACTGATTTTTTTTTGTAGGTTAATACCATATAGAATCCCAAATTGATACATTCGTGCAATATTTATCATAAATTAATTTCTGTATCACAAAAACCCTATAACTACATACTCGTGCTACATTTACCCCAAATTAGTGCACCCTTGCCATATTTACCTAAACTAATTTTTATCTCACAAAAACTCTCAAACTGGTACAGTCGTGCCACAATGAACTAGTGCACTCGTGTGACATTTACCTTAAAAGAATCTCAAATTTACCACAATCTGGGTTATATGTGACATGAGTTTGAGATAAATGTGGCACGGATGTATCAATTTGAGAGTTTTTGTGACACAAAAATTAATTTGAGTTAAACGTGACAGGGATGTGCTAGTTTGGGGATTTTGATAGTATTAACACTTTTTTTCATGGACTTCATGTATATAACAAAAATATATAGTGCCAAAAGAAAACCACACGCGCACACAAGTCTATTTTGACTCCACAAGTCTCAAGTGGTTAGCCCTCTTTAGAAAACAATATGAGTAATGTCTATAACATGAGATTAGCGGTCAAAAGTGGATGGATGGGACGTTTCCGTATTTTCAATTATAATTGTTGATTGTTGATAATGCAGATGTCGATGCAGCGATGCTCCAATGATGTGTAGTGATGGGCATATTGTCGCAGCGATGCAAGATAGTTATCTTGATGATACCTTGTGTAACCTTTAATGGGACCATACAAGGTTTTGTTGTAATCCTGCTCGGCATAGTGGAAGCTTTTGGCGAGTTTGCGCTGTGGTTTTGTTTGTTTGTTTATTGCTTGTGGTTTGCACATTAAAATCTCGTGTGTCCTCACCAACCCGGCCATGGTCTGCCTCGCCGGCCCTCGCGTCTGACTGATCCTCGAGGCCCGACGACTGGCTAAAGGAAGAAGAGAAGAAAAAACAAAAAAGAATAAAAAAGTTTGAATAAATTTTAAAATATTATTGAAAAATTATCAACTTCAGCTCCGACCATTCCACGTAGGACAGCCGACATCCATGTCAGTGATTTCCGGCCAAAATTGGCACAAATACAAAATATTTAGGACTTAATTAACAAAAAAAAAGTTTATGATTGAATTGACACAATTACAATAGGTTTAACACTTTTTTGGTAATTAGTCTAGTTTTTAATTGGGTCATGCTTTTTCCGCTCCTCTTTTGGCTAAAATACTCTTTTTTCTTGTGTTTTGATCTTATTATCTCTTGTGTGGCCCACCACTCTAAAACGTAATCCTGTTTTTTGTTTGGTCTAACTCTTTTTATTTTGTTTCTTCTTTTATTTTTTCCTTGCGGATCTCACTTTCGTTTTTTTTTTTTCCTCTGTTTCCACCTTTTGACTCCCAATTCTTGCTGTGAAAGTAGCGAATAAGCTTTGGAGGGAAGGCAAGGCTGTGAGGGTCGGGTCCTTGGTTTCTTGAGAACTTTTTGACGAGCAATCTCCGAGAATAAGGAGAGTGTGTTGCCTTACTACTGGATCAGCTATAGTTAGCATCGAAGCTGGATTGACTTTTGGTTGGGAGAAGATCATTGGAAGCAAAGTTAAGGCTATTGGAATTTGGCATTACTACGGAGGCGATCATTACTGCAGCCAAGCAAATGTCTTAGGGTGGGTTTGGTTCAACTTTGGAAACGGGCTTTGGGAGAATGCAACTACCTTTAGCCTAAGGGGCTTTAGGGAAATGCAAATGACATTTGGTAAAAATCACTTTGAAAAATAACTTTGGGCTAACTAGTGTTTGGCAAAATAAATTTCTAAAGGGGCTTTCTATCATATTTATATATTTAAATAAAATATAATTAAAAAACAAAAAACAAACCAAACCTAGGGTAAAGGCAGGTGGCCGCCGGCGAGCCAGATCTAGCTCCGATGGCCGTCGGTCAAGGCCGCCATGGGTCGGGCTACCTCCGACGATGGTCGCCTGGGCCGCGGGACCCCGACAACGAGGCTTGAGGTTGCGCAACCCAGGTGGCCGTCGCCTGGGTCAGGTGACCCAGGGCGCCATCGGCGGGATTGCACGGCCCAGGCGACGGCCGTCGGGGGTCGCGCCACCCCCGACGACCGTCGCCTAGGCTCTCATGACCCCTAGGCGGCCCTCGCCGGGGGTTGCATGACCCCTGGCGACCTCGGCTGCGGCTACCGACGAGCCAGATCTGGCTCGCCGGCGGCTAGGGCTTCATTTTCTTTTCTGTTTTTATTTTTTTTTAATAAAAAAAATAAGGGACAAAATCGATATTTGAAAGAAAAAATGAGGATAAGTTTGGAAGAAAATACCCTAACTCAGCATTTGGCCAAATGCTGAAAGCTCAATGCTTGTCCCTACCAGCATTGAGCTTTCAGCATTCCCAATGCCAACTTTCATCCTAAAGCCCCTTAAGAATAGTTGCCAAACACCCTGTATTTTTCCCAAAGGACTTTGAGGCTCCAATGGGTTTTGGGAAAGCTGAATCAAATCCACCCGTAGGCTAAGTAGTAGTCTATTTATCTTGATTTTTTCTTGGGATTTGGGTTTTGGAGCAGAGCTTAAATGGAGTAGCCGCCCTTAACGAGGTCTCTTATGCTATAATAAAGGAGAACTATTAAGTTTTTGGCCGCTTGAATTTCCTCAATGTAGCAAAACATAAATTTTAGAATGGAGTAGATTAAGTAACATTGCAATTATAAAAACACGTGGAGCTTCTTTTATTTTAGATTTGTATCGACTTGTGGCTAAATCACATGAAGCACATTTATCCTCCATTTTCATCCTCTTTGCAGGAGTTAAATGGTTTAAAATGTGTTTTTCCGTTTTTTCTCTTGAAATAAAATTATTTTTGTTTTTTCAGAAAATAAGAATTCTTTCGGCAGAGGGAGAGAGACTAAATGAAAGAGTTGCATTTCTCTCTCTCCTCTAGCCACAAAGTCATCACTGTTAGGGATGTGTAGAAAGAAGAGAATGGCTTGCAAGAGAGAAGGGAGACATTTGCAAGAGCTTAGAACTGAGACATCAAAAGCGTACAGAGAAAGAAGAAGGAAGAGGGACTTGCAAGGACAAAAAAAGAAAAGAAACAAAAGAAGAGTTAACTAAATAAAAAAGGATCACTTTTGTAGAATAGTGGCCACACAAGGGATATTATGGGCAAAACATAAGAAAAAAGGAGTGTCTTTGCCAAAAGCGGAGCGGAAAAAACGCCTCTCTAATTTAAAAGGTGGGGATTTTTTTTATAACCTAAATGTGGGCATAAAATTTGAGATATTTTTATAGATAGTATTCAAGTTGGATTAATGTGACGCTTACTTGGCCCCCCATAATTTTAAAATTAGGGTGGGCTCATTGCGACGGTGGTGGCGGAGCCACGGTTGCGGCTGGTGGTCGAGCTTGGCTCGTTGTCCTGCACAACGAACGAGGGGTTGACCTTATTCTCAACGAGGTTGTGGAACCAAGGGCAAAAAGGAAAAGAAGAAAAAGGGGGTTCAAAGGGCAAATGTGGTACACCCAATCTGAGCCGTCCAATTTTACTTTGTGCCAATATATTTAGATCAAAGCAATGTTAGGATAATGTTCTAAACTTAATTTCGGTGTTATTAATAATGATAGCTTGGACAGCCGACCTGTCTATATTTTTCTTCTAGTCAACCCATGCCATAACCCACAAAAGTTTCGGCAAGTCCAGAGAGTCCTACGCATCTATTACATGATTGAATGTTTCGAGCACAGGACGCGAAGCATCCGAGCTTATCCGTTGACCAAGCAAACCCAGAGCAAAAAAAAAAGAAAGAAGGTCGGCTAATGTCCAAAGAAGTATACAAGAAATTCCCTATGAACCTTTTGTCCACGGACGCAAGGAAAGACTGAAAACGCCGTCGTAAGGAGTCATCAAGGAGGATCTTCGATGAGTTTTGACTTGGTCAAGTTGGAATAAGTATGACTTTTCTTAATTCACATTGCTTCGACAAAGCCTATTGGTTCGTCAACTTTCGGCGACGCGACGACTATAAAAACATGAATAGAATTTGAGACAGAGGCCATGAAGTTGCTCGTGCCGATTGGCGATTGGAACGACGTGAAATCTAATTATAGTCATGGGCTGTTTTCGCTGTAGAGGTCGTGAGAAGACGAAGAGAACGAAGCTACCCGCTGCGACCCCCGCTCGACGACAACCCATTTATCGCGGTGGATCTGCCGAAAAGAGCGGCGCCGACAGAGACGGCGGCATGGCTGTTCTTGCTGGTGCAGGCGTTGCAGTAGCAGCCACTGCTGCTGCGGCCACGATTATTTACAGTACTGATGGCGGCGCTTGCGGTGGTTCTGGCGGAGGAGCTTGTGGTGGTGGAGGAGGTTGCGGTGGTGGGTGCGGCGGCGGTTGTGGTGGCTGAGTTTTTCCGTTTGTTGCCGAAACCGGCACGTGTGTTGTATACTTTTTACGCAGGACGCATATGCATGTAAATGTAATGGTTGGAGTTTGACAAAAAAATAAGATCAGAGCAAAAGTAATTCCATTTGGATCTCATTTTATCCTTCTCTCATCACCTAAATTATGCGATGCTTACGCCACGTAGATCAAACTTATCTGAAGCTCTTAATGTGGCAAAAGCCACGTTGCAATTTGGTGGGGCTGACTTATTCGGCCGATGCAAGAGAAAAAGCGAGAGTTGTGAGAGAATATATCAATTCGAGTCGGTTGGATGCACTTTTACCGATGAGTTATAAATCAATTAGAATTATTAATTAGATAATTATTAAAAAAAGTCTTAAATCTATTGAACGGCGACCAATCCAATTTTAAAGTTTTTCAGTTTGACAAATTTAATCCTAAACCTTTTAATGGTTTATCAATATAATCATTCCAGTCAATTTTGACATGTAATCACTGAAACCTGCCCGGAAATTGTGTTCGTCGTGAGGTTTCTTCCCTGAGATATTCACTAAATAAAAATACACATTAAGAGTTAGCCACCAATCAACAATTGAATTCCAATTTTACAAACAGTATTGTTGCTTTCTATAGAAACTTGCTAAAGGGTGGTGTCTTAAATGTGGAGATGAGAAGTAAATCTTAAGACCCATCGTTGCCATCCAAGGCACTAGTTACTGAACGGCAAGAGAGGATTATATTTTGGAACTGTCGACACTTAAATTTTGATTAACTTTTTAGTCATTTATTTTGCATAAAAATCAGGGATTAATTTTAATTCCTACAAAAAATAATTAAATCATTTTCACATTTATTTTAGCATGCCTTACATTTTAAATTAAATTGGACCGGCAGCAGGAACTTAAAGCAAAATTGACGAGCGGTGGACCAGGACTTATTAGGTAAAATTCGGATAGCATTGCCGAAATTTGAAAGGCCATTGGGTTTATTTTTTAGCTTAATTCAGCCCGTTCATATTTAAAAAATTAAGAAAAGGCTTTTATTTTAATGTCAAATTATTAGTAAAAAGCATAATTATGCCAAAAATTGCATGAATAAGCCCAAATTTGTATGTGAAATTCGGCTAGCCCATCCATGGGGCCTAGCAAGAAAATTCTGATCTAATTGAAAGCTCAATTCGTTGCAATTTAGTCCTTTGGGGGTTTAATTCAAGTTATGTTTTTAATCCTGGGTTTATTTTGCAAAGTTATGGAAACCTTGAGCCCCAAGCTTGCAAGGCTTTTTCCCTATAAATGTAGGGCTATCCGGGGTCGATTCACAATTCACAATTCACGGCATAGAGAGAGCACTGGAGGCCATTCATCTTAAACACACGGCCAAAAGGAGAGATTTCTCGCGGTGTTCTTGATCCTTCGTCCAGAAGTCGTGAGAGAGGGAGGGGACACAATTACACGGACAGTAAGGAACCAGAAGGACTCGCTCTTTCTCTTTCTTTTCATTCACGCTTCACAGGAAGAGACAAAGGTGAGGAGGCCACAGCACACTGAGAAGTACACGACAGAGAGAGAAAGGTTTTATACTCTTGCATTCATTAAACAAGAGAAAACCCAAAAATAATTGCTCCATTTGAACTTCAAGTTAAACCGATTTAAGTTGCCAAACTTAAACATTTTTCATGAAATTCGTGGTACTGAAAGGGTGTTGTTAATTGAAAAATTAACATAATCAAGTCCCCGAACCAAAAATCTCTAGTTTGTAAAAATAAAGTATTCTCCAAATATTTTATTTAGGTTTCTAATCAACCTATTAAAAAATGATTAGTGGCGACTTTGAATTTAACATCATTTGAACATTAATAACTTGAACAAAAGTTACGATTTGATAGGGCTTGGGAGAGTTCGTATTAGGTTAGTCGAATAATTAACCTAATAATCCATTAACCTAATAAATTTTATTTTTAGGTCGTGACAGGAACACCCGATGTAACACCAGTGATAGCAAATCGAGGGGAAGGTCCACGCGAGGAAAATAACAACTTAATTGCCTGCATTGTGGCAAGCCAGGTCACATGGAAATAGCTAACAAGAACGCCGGTCATCCTACGTGGTCTTCGCCGGCGCTGACTTGGACATTTTTAAATATTTTTTTTATGTTCTTTGATTTTTTCTTTACTTTTTTTTTTTTGGATAGCGGGCGTAAAAGCCTTGGTCGGTCACGCCACATAGGACGGCCGATGTCCATGTTAGTTATTTCCAGTCAAAATTGGCCGGATAGATTCAATTGGCACAAATGCAAAAGGTTTAGGACTAAATTGGCACAATTGAAAGGTTTAGGACAGAATTAGCACCAATGCAACAGGTTTAGGACTTTTTGGACACTTTTCTCTATTTTGGTCGAATACATGGGGTACATCAATAAATGAAATATAATCAATATCATAGTGTAATTGATGGCAAAACAAGGTTTAGGACACTTTTCTCCATTTTGATCGAATACATGGGGTACATATCAATAAATGAAATATAATCAATATCATAGTGTAATTGATGGCAAAATAAAAATTTGTACCCTCATTTTCTCAAATAAGGGCATGAAGTGGTTCTTGTTTCAAATAAGGGCTGAAGTGCCGTCCTTGTTTCACACACGTGTTATGAAAAATCCCTTATGATTTTTTGAAGATGACAAAATAATCAAAGGCTACTAATGTGTATTTTGGTTGAGTAGAACCAGGTGAAATAATCACAAGCTATTATGCAGATGGTGTATTAACAGAATATCTGAAGGTTATGAGTTATCTATCAATGGTGACCAAGGCATTGAGCGTAGAGGTGTCTACAAGCTGGAGGTACCTAAGTAGAAGATGAACAAGCCTAGAACGAGAAGTTCGGTAAAGCTTGGAAGGATCTTGGATAGGTAAACAAGCCTAGAACGGGAAGTTCGGTAAAGCTTGGAAGGACCTTGGATAGGTGAACAGCGAGGTAGAGCTGCAATTGCCAATATGCTTGGAGGAACCAAAAGATGAAGCTCAAGTACTGCATCTGAATTATGCATATGAAGTTCTGGATATTGCATCTGAGAAGAAAAGTTTATATTGACCTTAGTTGGATGTTCAGACTCAAGGAGTAGTCGTCGCGTATTTGCTTCTGAGAAAGTTGAAGTCTAGTATTCAGATGGAGAAATGTGTTGCCTCTGAAGACTTCAGATGGAGGATTGTGTTGCCTTTGAAGACTTAATCTCGTGAAGACTTATATGCGAGCATCAACAAGGTTTCTATCAACATCAAACTCATTGTATCTCTGTTCAGAAGCTGCGACTTATTTAGAAGTAGTGATATATGAAGAATTCAGAAACTGCAACTTATTCAGAAGCATCGATATATTCAGATTCAAGAGACTGCTTCTGAAGTCTGGTTCTGAAGATTATTCAGAAGCTGCGAGATATATTAATTCCAGATTCTGAAGACCCGCACCTGACATATGTTACTGAGGTATTTATGGAAGTTTGTAATCTTTGATTGACATGATTATTCTATAACATGATTGATAGAATATCCTTGATTGGAAATTACCTTCCATGGTTTAAGAAAACTTTCATATTTGAAGAATTCCACTTATGGAAACCGAAGATTGAGTTGTATGGGCGACTGAATCTGAGGGGTTCAGGTTCAGCACCAACGGTCACCAAATCTCCATAGATACAGTCTCGTTCAATCAAGATTGATGGCGTCCAATCAGCGATTGAAGAGCGGTCCTTTGAAGACCTGTCCAACGGCTAGTTTGGGGGTGAAGGAGTATAAAAGGAGATCCATGGTGCTACTACGGTGTTAGATTAGAATCATCAATTCCAAAGTGCTAGAGTCATTCAGATTCATACTTGTCTCTGTGAGCTTAACGTTATAATCTATGAGAGGCTTTGTAAGAGTGATTGAGGGAGGATAGTGTGATCTATCAAAGAGAGTATCATCACTTGTTGTAAACCTCCATTGATTCATCTAGTGGAATCCAGCCAATCGGCTGTCAGCGTGGGAGAGTGGACGTAGGCTTGATCTAAGCCGAACCACTATAATCGTCGTGTGCAATATTCTCTATCTCTAAACTCTTATCATTGTGTTTGATAGAATATTGTATACTGGTGTTCATATTCAGAATCTGAATACCCAGAAATTGCATACTCGTGTTCAGAATCATAAACTGCACATATTCAGATTCAGATTCTATTTTGACTTGATTCTTTTAATTTCGCATTTTCTTGTCAAAATTATTTTAAATCACCTATTCACCCCCCTCTAGGTGATATTGCTAGATCCAAAAATTGGTATCAGAGCAGGTTGCTCATTATTTTGAAGTGTTTTACTTTAGAGTTAATGATCTATCATGTCTAGTAATAATTTTTCAGGATCAGGTAATGCTCAATTCCACAACAAGCCTCCTTACTTCGATGGAAAGGATTACAATGTTTGGTGCAATAAGATGAAGTGGTTCTTCAAGGCCGTAGACAATATGATGTGGGATGTTGTGACTAAAGGAGTAAATCCTACTACTACTGCAACTTCTCGAAATGGGAACAATGCTCTTGCTCCTACCCTATCAGAAACTGAACGATCCAGAAGATAAGGACTTGACTCTAAAGCTGTTTATTCTTTCTTTTGTGCTTTATCTCCTGCTATATATAATCGTGTTGCAGAGGAAGAATCTTCAAAAGCTATATGGGATAGACTCCATGTCACCTATCAAGGAACCGACAGAGTCAAGGAGACCAATCTCAGCATACTTCTAAGTGATTATGAAGCTTTCAAAATGAAACCAGATGAAACGATAGCTGAGATGATTGACAGATTTCAAATATTGGTTGGTGGTCTTGCTCGGCAAGATGCTCCTATTTCTGAACCTATGCAAGTTCGAAAGATTCTTCGAGGACTTACAGATGATTGGAACTACATCAAACAATCCATTCAAGAATGTCAAACAATCAGACCATTATCCATTGACGAACTTGTTGGGACTCTATAGTCGTACGAGACAAAAAGAGTCAACAAAGAAAAGGATACGAAAGGTAAGAAGTCAATTGCTTTAAAATCTAACATGGATTCTGATGATTCAGATGATGAAGAGGACGAAGAAGAGCTTGCTAGTATGGTAAAGAAGTTCAGAAAAATGGCTAAGAAGGGAAGAAAATTCAAAGGGAAGAAGCCATTCAAACAAGCCGATCAAAAGAAAACCTTCAACGATAGAGAAGAAGGTAAGGACGTAATTTGTTTTCAATGCAGGAAAAAGGGACACATAAAGCCAAATTGTCCACTGCTAAATAAAAGGAAAGGCAAGTACGAAAAGTCCAAAAAGGCTTTGAAAGAAGAGACTTCGAGTGATACTGAATGCGAAGATAGCGATGATGAAGAGCTCGCACATATCTGTTTAATGGCTGAATCTGATTCTGAAGAAGATGAGGTGTTTTGCTCAAATCCTATTCTCGATGATGAAGATCTTTTTGAAGAGTTATGCGTGGAACACGAAAATGCATTTAAGAAGATCTCTGAATTGAAAATGGAAGTCTCTAGATTGAGACAGCAAAATGTTACGAATGAGAAAGGGATTGTTGATCTGGAAAAAGAAAATTCCTTTGTTAAGGAAGAGAAAGATATTCTGCAAAAAGAGAATAATTCTCATAAAGAAGATGTTCAAAATATTTACAAGAAATTTTCTCTCGGCTCAAAGACGTTAGAGCACGTTCTCTCAATACAAATGCCATACTACAACAAATCCGGTCTTGGCTACGAAGAGGTAAGTGAGATCAAGAATGATTTTCCGAAGGTCAAGGAGCGATTAAGGCGTAGGTCTTCAATCCAACATTATAGAAATCACTTCGGTAAGCATTTTGTCAAGCCTATTGGATTTCATTATTATAATTGTTCGAATTGTGGTGATCCTAATCACAATAAGCAACAATGTCCACATGATTGGAAGAACTCCAAATCAATCAATTCGAGATTTGATGCTTTCTCTAACAGAAATGAACCCAAGCTCATTTGGGTACTAAAGAAAAGATGAGTTGTTTCTCTTGCAAGGAATAAAATAGAAGAGAAAGAGAAATCGGTATGTTGTTATTTTGCTTTGCGAATATACTTCATTTATCTAAATTCTCATTGTACTTGATATTGTGCTTTGGTTGATTCGATTTTTTTATGACGTATTCGCTAATTAGATGTGCTTGAAATATCTTTTAGAAAGAATCGTGTGATGGATTTTTTGTGGTTCGTGAGATGAGATTAAGCGATGGATTGATATCTTGCTTGGAGATAATGCAATTTATTTGATTGATGCTCTCTGATCTTATCTTGCTTTGAAAGTTTTTTTTCAATAGATATCTTTATGCATGATATTATGGTTGATATCTTTTTTAGGAAAGAAAGATTTCGGATTATTGGACCTCTTTTATCTATTTTGATCTTGTCACGTTTTGCAAAGATAAAATCTTTTTAAAGGAGATTTTATTTGAATCAGATGTCATCTTGATATGGCATGTTATTTTACATCGTTAGTTGTGCTGCAAAGTGAGAATCTTACGAGATATTATTTGATTGGGCATATTGTTAGAATGATAATATTTCTTTTATGCCGTTAAGGAAAGAATGTTTTGGAATCTATAAAGTTTCCTTATTTTTACTCTAACGTAAAGGAAAGGATCCATGTACGTGGATACCAAAAAGGAAACGAGTTTATTGCAGGATTTTCTACAAGGAAAGATTGATTGCAAATCAACGAAAATATTAGTGCAATCAAAGAAATCTCTTAAAGAAAGATTGACAATGATCGTATTTTTCTCGGCAATTTGAAGGAAGAATCTAAAGAAAGATATTTGGAAAGTTTGATCCGAATATTGGAGGAAGATTTCGCACTATTTTGGAAGGATCAGAATTTCTCCTCTTCGCTTACAACTCTCGCAAATCATTGAAGGCGTATTAAAATATATTGTGCAAGCCCTTAGAGTATCATGTGAAAGGTTAAGTAATTTCTTCATTGAAATACTTGAGATGCTTACAATTACTACTCTATTTATTTGAAAGGGGCATGATTTATTACGCGAGATATCATATCTTTAACGCAAATTTGTGCAAGAAGTTTGTTGAGTTTATGCAGATTAAATTCGAGACGAGCTTGATTAAAGAAAATCATCGTTCTCGAATCTCAAGAGCAAATGAATGTTGAGAATTTTGCTACCTCTGAACAACCATTAAAGAAAAGACCGATGAGAAGAATAAGGAGTTCAGAAGAAAGAAAAAAATTCATTTCTCAGACGTAGGGGGAGTTAGAAAAAGTGCACAAGGATGACATTATTGAGGATACTTAGATCAGTCCTTGCATCCTTGAAGTTGCAATTGAAATGGACATCGCAACACTCAAGCATCTCCACCATTTTTTGGCTGCTCAAAGAATATAATGCTGCTACAAAGAAAAACATCCTATTCAACTAGCGCAACTCGGCGATAAAGGTTACTCGCAAAAGCTGTCTTGATGACAAGGGGAGAAAAGAAAGAAATGATCAAATTCAAGGGAAGTCTACTGATCAGATTCAGGATGAGATCATAGATCAGATTTAATGGGAGCCTGACACTCAGGTTCAGAAGGAAATCAGTCATGAAGATCTATAGGGGGAGAACCTTATTCAGAAGGACATGAAAAGCTGCAAGCTTCTGTACAGCAAGAAATGATGAAAACCATTATGCTACCCCACATTCCTAAAAGCTATGCTTGAATAAGTTTTGATTCTGAAGGAGCTTTGAACAAGCATGGGAAAGTTCTACGAAATTTGAGTAAATTTCATCCCAATCTTGATTACTATTCAGATAATGGAAGAAAAGGTAAACGTATGTTAGAACTTGTTAAGTTCTACAAAATCCGGTTAGTATATCTTCCATTTCCCTTACTTTTTGTCATAACAAATCTCTAATCTGTTTTATCGTTTTATCATGACAAAAAGGAAGTGAAATTTATCTGTACTCCTTGATATATGTTCACTGACGTACATGATGATTGATTTAGAACATGATCTGTTTTGCATCTAAAGATATATTCTCTACGTGATACCCTTTTCATTATTATCGCTTTTTGATTATGACAAAAAGGGGGAGAGAATATAGATATGCATATGTGTTGAATATTGAGCTGCGATTATGTTTCTATATATATTTATGCTTAGTCTATTTGCTATCTCCTGATTACATTGCTTGATTATCGTAATGTGGAGATCGCGTTACGTGCTTATTATGCCTTGATTTGAATTCTTATTTTTGGCAAATAAGCGTATCTCGTTTACTTTTCAAGTATACACAATTGAAAATCTTTGAAACTTGTTTGCACATCTGCATATTCAGAAATTATTTTGTCATCATCAAAAAGGGGGAGATTGTTATGGAAAATCCCTTATGATTTTTTGAAGATGACAAAATAATCAAAGGCTACTAATGTGTATTTTGGTTGAGTAGAACCAGGTGAAATAATCACAAGCTATTATGCAGATGGTGTATTAACAGAATATCTGAAGGTTATGAGTTATCTATCAATGGTGACCAAGGCATTGAGCGTAGAGGTGTCTACAAGCTGGAGGTACCTAAGTAGAAGATGAACAAGCCTAGAACGAGAAGTTCGGTAAAGCTTGGAAGGATCTTGGATAGGTAAACAAGCCTAGAACGGGAAGTTCGGTAAAGCTTGGAAGGACCTTGGATAGGTGAACAGCGAGGTAGAGCTGCAATTGCCAATATGCTTGGAGGAACCAAAAGATGAAGCTCAAGTACTGCATCTGAATTATGCATATGAAGTTCTGGATATTGCATCTGAGAAGAAAAGTTTATATTGACCTTAGTTGGATGTTCAGACTCAAGGAGTAGTCGTCGCGTATTTGCTTCTGAGAAAGTTGAAGTCTAGTATTCAGATGGAGAAATGTGTTGCCTCTGAAGACTTCAGATGGAGGATTGTGTTGCCTCTGAAGACTTAATCTCGTGAAGACTTATATGCGAGCATCAACAAGGTTTCTATCAACATCAAACTCATTGTATCTCTGTTCAGAAGCTGCGACTTATTTAGAAGTAGTGATATATGAAGAATTCAGAAACTGCAACTTATTCAGAAGCATCGATATATTTAGATTCAAGAGACTGCTTCTGAAGTCTGGTTCTGAAGATTGTTCAGAAGCTGCGAGATATATTAATTCCAGATTCTGAAGACCCGCACCTGACATATGTTACTGAGGTATTTATGGAAGTTTGTAATCTTTGATTGACATGATTATTCTATAACATGATTGATAGAATATCCTTGATTGGAAATTACCTTCCATGGGATAAGAAAACTTTCATATTTGAAGAATTCCACTTATGGAAACCGAAGATTGAGTTGTATGGGCGACTGAATCTGAGGGGTTCAGATTCAGCACCAACGGTCACCAAATCTCCATAGATACAGTCTCGTTCAATCAAGATTGATGGCGTCCAATCAGCGATTGAAGAGCGATCCTTTGAAGACCTGTCCAACGGCTAGTTTGGGGGTGAAGGAGTATAAAAGGAGATCCATGGTGCTACTACGGTGTTAGATTAGAATCATCAATTCCAAAGTGCTAGAGTCATTCAGATTCATACTTGTCTCCGTGAGCTTAACGTTATAATCTATGATAGGCTTTGTAAGAGTGATTGAGGGAGGATAGTGTGATCTATCAAAGAGAGTATCATTACTTGTTGTAAACCTCCATTGATTCATCTAGTGGAATCCAGCCAATCGGCTGTCAGCGTGGGAGAGTGGACGTAGGCTTGATCTAAGCCGAACCACTATAATCGTCGTGTGCAATATTCTCTATCTCTAAACTCTTATCATTGTGTTTGATAGAATATTGTATACTGGTGTTCATATTCAGAATCTGCATACCCAGAATTTGCATACTCGTGTTCAGAATCATATACTGCACATATTCAGATTCAGATTCTATTTTGACTTGATTCTTTTAATTCTGCATTTTCTAGTCAAAATTATTTTAAATCACATATTCACCCCCCTCTAGGTTATATTGCTAGATCCAACAACAAGGGCCATAAGTGGTTATGCCTGTTTCAAATAAGGGCTTGATCTCGCCGATCGGCTAAATATTCTGGCTGGTCAATGGAATTTTCATGAAAATATAATTTTAATTCAATTTTTAGTTAAATTAAATTGAAAACTAAAAACTAAAATTTAAAATACAAAAAGAAAAAGAAAAAAAGGAAACACAAGCCCTCTCGCCTGTTGTTGCCACCCCACCACCAGTGGGGCGGCGGCGACAGTTGCCGTCGGGGTCATCTGCGCTTCGGTGGGGGCCGGCTATGTAACCGTCGTCCATTAAGTTATGATTTTGATTAATTAACGCAAACGGAAGAAAATTCATATTGAACATAATACCTTCGTTCATTAAGATTAATAGACATAACAAGTTCATAATCACGCCATAGCCAAAACATATAATGCTATCAAAGGCATCCGGGGAAAAGATCTAACCAACTTAGATGGGTACACAAAAAGGATCTTACTCCATTCTATCGGGTGGTCACAACAAAATTTGTCCAATACATATTGACACTATATCCCATACGCCCAAACATACACACATACGTACATATACATCTACTATCTAGGCCTCAACCACCTCCCCTGGACCGCCCTCTAGGCCATCGTTGCCGTCTCCGTTGTTGCCGCCTCCTTCGCCGCCGTCATCTATGATCAGAGGTCCTAACACACGATCACCTTACCTAAAATACTAGGCGAAGAATCTAAAAGTAACAATAGGCAGACGACCCATGTTGACAAATTAGACAGTCGTATACTTAACAAAAATAGTTGGCAAATCAGGGAAAACAACATCCTCATGCCAAGATCTAATATGAAACGGCGCTCCATAGAAGTGGTTAGGTGGTACATCTATGGCTAAAGATATGAAATATTAGCAACAAGAATGAGCTATAGCCCAACAAATAAAACATCTAAACACTACAACATACGATTCAGATGCTACCCGACAACAATTTATCTGAGATACGCTTTTCTAATGGATCACCTCAAATAATACACAATTTAAAACTTTCTTTCAGGTTTGACGAGGAAAAAGTTATTATTATTATTATTATTATTATTATTATTATTATTATTATTATTATTACAACGACGACTTCCAAGGATCGAACTCCGGTCGTCTATAGACTTTTTCATTCCCCATACCACCACGCCGAGGCGTTAGCGGTGTTAGATAATGCTCTTTCTTTTTATCTATTTAACATGGTACGTAATTTTGATATTCTTTTAATCGCCATCCAGAAAAACCGTAATACACCAATCAAACATTCACAGAAATGAAAGTCACATTGTATGAAGTATGCTATGTACTCACGAATATGCAGATAATTTATTTTTAAGCCTTATTTCAGTTGACATTCCACGATTTCACTTGCCAAGGACCCACGGATTCCTCCTCCACATCCGCGCAATGGTACTACTAAGATTTTCACACTTGGGCATCTCAACTCCCGAGGCTTCCCTGATCACATAGCAAGGGCTTCCCTTATACACGAAGGGGCATCCCAAACACTTGGGGCTCCATTGGCACACTAGCCGATGGGAAATTTTCAAGTCTTTTAACTCCATGGTCATGCACACATGTTATTATGTGATATGAAATATGAACTATCCATACATAATTCAATGAGTCAACCACTACTTAGCAAGTATAGGCGAACATTTTCATGAGAAATTCGACATCGTAGCAAATAGCGGTTCAATTCGGCACAAGGTACATTATCGGGCAGATTTGGACTTAATCAGATTACATTGATTAATATTATCAAATCAATTCCAAAAATTAGGAAAATCCACATAATGGTAGTTCAATGTATGCTGAGCAACTTCCCTTTGTAAAGTTTTCTCATTTGGGCTATGGAAATGAAATTTTTCTATAAAATATGAAAGCCACTCATAAACAGTCAATATTGCACACTGATCGAAATTTCCACTTTTCACCAAGTAAAACAATCCCAAAAATCACGAAAATTTAACATGTTGTACATAAGACCTAGATCTACAATTTCATAACATGCATGAAGTCCAAATCAGTATGTATAAATCACAGTAAATCGAACAAATTACAACAAAAATCAGCCTCAGCCACAGAACAGAGTTGGTAAAAGGATATGTCGTTTCACTGACTTGAAGAACTAAAAAAAATTCTCAAATTAATATATGTTATAGCTTAAGATGTTATCTTCACTTTTATGTTTTGTTCTTAGTTAATAGAAGCTAACAGGAAACGGTATAAAAATAAGGGAAAATTCCAATTAAGGGCCTCAAGTGCCCTCATTTTCTCATATAAGGGCCTGAAGTGGACTTTGTTTCAAATAAGGGCGTGAAGTGCTCTCTTTGTTTCAAAGAAGGGCTTGGCAGAAGGGTATTTTTGTAATTTTCTCTTTTTTGCATTTTTTTCTGCTTTCCTTTTCTTTTTTTTCTTTTTCCCCTCCCCTCCCCCCCCGCCCCCCCAAGCCATAGTTCGCCATTGATGTTGACTTTTGCAGCTCAATCCTCCCAAAAAGAAGCAAAGAGATGATTCCACCACATCCCTCTTGCCAGACTCGTGCCCGACGACCTTTCCAGTTTTTTCAGATCATCCCACCCTCGACCTCTTTGAAACTTTCTGCTTCTCTCTCTATTTGTCCCCCCATCATCATCACTTTCCCATATTCTCTGCACTGGACTGAATCATTCTGTTAGGAAAACATAAGCCGAATCATTCTGCGGGTCGTGCAGATAGCTTATGAGTATCGAATGATGAGTCGGGTCGTATTGTCAACCTCTTTCAGATATGAATCCCTGGCCTCTCCAAGTCAGACATTCAGGTAAACTCTTCATCACCCATCCCCATGTTCTTGCTCTGTTCCAATCGCAATAAAGAGTTGAGGCTGTAAACCAGTGAAGTTAGTGGTAAGCTACTCGAATTCGATCCGTTGATTGGCACGATTCATCTTGGTTTGAGAAGCTCAAGTAATTGATTGTGCGCAAGTTCTTAGCGGCGTCAGTTGAATCGCGTGGCGTGTGATGCAGGTGACAGTGGAAGACGATCAGAAGTCGCTGGTGATCAGAAGACGATCAGAATCGTATATGACCTCCTCGACGGAAACGGTGACGAGGGGGCCGATCCCGTCGCTGGCGATGAGGGTGACGTCGTGTGGCGCCCCATCGCCGGGTTGGGGCATGTAGGTGACGAATCAAGAGGGGAGGATGCGCGGGGGGACGGAGTGGATTTGGAGAGGAGGCACCTCAGGGACTTCGAGATTGAAGTTCGAGCCATCAGGATTGAGTTGCGTAGATCGACGTCAATGGTAGGGGTGTGCATGGTCCGGGCCGGTCCGGTCCCGGTATGGAACCAGAGACCTGACCGGTAGTCCCGGTCCCCAAATTTTTCTAGACCCGGGACCGGATTGGCCCAGGTCCAACGGTCCGGTCCCAATGGGATCACTAATACCAAAAAAATTTAATTGTTTTTTACCTCGAACTTGACTCGAGGCTGCTGGTAATTGTGCAGTTTAGTTGAGGGAGGAAACCGCCCAACTGGTATAAATTCCTCTTGTGTAAGAGTGCGATCTATCGTATTTTTTTCGACTCTTTTTTGATCCATTAGACGAGTTCAGATTAGGCTAAAGAGATCGTATTGCTGTAATATACATTGAACTAACAAAAATGTCCGATTGAACACTTATTGCCAAACCCCTCAGTTAACAAAGCTTCATCCACATAACTTGGATGCCGCTCGGTTCTGATTTATTGTGTGAAAAACTTCAAATTCTGAAATTTATTTTAGAAGTAAGGAAGTTATTTTTCTCTTTTGATCAATAAGTACTCATAAAAATTGGATATCCCAGCAAGATGGTGTTGGCTACTTTTTTTTTTTCTAGGCGGTTCGGTCCGGTCCCACCCACCATGGGACCGAGGACCGGACCGCCCGGCCACAGGTCCCATTTATTGGGACCGGGGACCGGACCGCTCCCCTTAAGGATCGGACCAACCCGACCGGGTTGGTCCGGTCCGGTCCAGTTTGCACACCCCTAGTCAATGGTGTGGACTATGGATGGGGAGGGGAGGGGAGAGGAAAAAGAAAAAAGAAAAGGAAAGCAGAAAAAAAAGGAAAAAATTACAAAAAAGAGTAAAGGACAAGAATACCCTTCGGTCAGGCCCTTCTTTGAAACAAAGATGGCACTTCAGACCCTTATTTGAAATAAAGTCTACTTTGGACCCTTATTTGAGAAAATGAGGGCACTTGGGGCCCTTAATTGAAAATTTCCCTAAAAATAACAAGCGCGGAAGATCGGTTCAAACTTAGATACAGTACACACAAAAGCATGGACATGCAAGGCCTTTTGGTCAACCAGATGAACCCCAAAAATTCTAAAATTAATATATGTTATATTTTAGGATGTTAGAATCAACTTTTATATTTGACCTCATTCAATAGAATCCCATATAAATCGACAAAAAAATACAAGAACCAAAGGTCGGACTAGACTCAAATTTACCATAGACCAAAATCGTGAACATGCAAGGTCTTTTGGCCGATCATATGAACTTCAAAAATTGTCAAATTAATATATGTTATATTTTAAGATGTTATCATAAACTTTAATGTTTTGACTTTAGTCATTTGGAGCTTACAAAAGACGGTGTAAAAATAGCAAGGATAGGAGGTCAGATTAAACTCACATTCCAGACAACTTCCAAAATCCACATGCGTTGGCTATTTCTCACACTTCTACACTACAATCTATCACGTGCAGAACCATTGACATAACATTACCTCAAATAAGCCATGATCTAGCAACATTAAACCTTATGAAAGTAATGAAGAGATGTGATTCTTGCCTTAGAACCAAAACAAATCCAATCCCTTTGCAAAACCAACCCAAATCTCTTGCAACTTCTTGAGAGCTAAATGATAGTGTGTGTGAATTTTGAAAAAAATCAGAATGAGGGGGAGGGGGGTGTTCGACCATGGGTTTAAAGGGAGGGCAATGCTTGAGTGTAAGCTTTAATTTGTTATAAAATCTCATTGGGTATCATGGGTGGTGTGAATAGTATTTTTGGGATAAATCATGAAGTTACTTGAGTGCATTTTTTGGCACACTTCTCAAGGAATTTTCGGCCATATATGGGGGTGAAATGCCTATTTTACCCTCATTAACTTAATTATACACATTATGCACATTAACCATAGATTAGACTATAGTTTGCCCTATGATAACTTAGCATTTTCGGTTAGCATATAAAATTAGCATCTTAATCACGAAGTTATTCACGTGGCATATTCTAATCACTAACAAGTAGATTTAATTCTAATACGATTAAACCATGCTTTTGAAAATTTCTCTTTAGAGGTCAAATTTACACTATAGTCTCTTAATTAACCTCTTAATAGCTAATATCTAATTTAATATCGCGATCACTTGTAGTCGATCAAGAAAAGTCCCGGTAGTCACATTTGTACTATGATCACTTGGTATCTCTCCCCCGAGAAATTAAGCTCGCATTACCGACCCTCAGTAATTACATGACATTAGTCAATTCTAAGTCAAGTAATTTTTCTCTCATATCGTTATCACCTTTAATTAATTAGGCGAAAATTCATGATGTCACAGGCGACCCCGCCGACCAGTGACGAGGGAGAGGGCCGCACAGTTGTTGTCTTAATAGAGAACACATCCTCGAATATCGTCTTCAACTCAAAGGACCTCGCCGAGGCGCCGGCGACCCCTCTCTCATGTGTTTATTTTTTTATTTTGGAAAACAGAAAGAGGAATAACTAAAGAAAAAAATTAGTTTTTAAAAATAAATGACGAAAATGCCCCTAACCAACTAGTGAGAGGTCCTTTTTTGAGACTAATATAGCTACTTCAGGCTCTTATTTAAAATAATATTCAATTCAGGTTCTTATTTGAAATAAGGTCCACTTCGGGCCCTTATTTTAAAAAATGAGGACACTTGGTGCTCTTATTTGGAATTTTTCCAAATTTAATGTAATTGACGTTGATAGCACGGACAATCGAACTATTTATAATTTTCTAGAACGGGATCGTCTAGAGATTACATAAGCAAAGTTTGGAAAATAGGACACGAAACGTCCCTATTCATCCATTGACCGAGCAAAATATCAACTTATGCCCAAACTCGGTTATGCCGTAAGCTGGAATTTTCCATGGATGTATGTCATAGATGACAGAAAAGCACACTCCTCCGGAGGAGATGCAAAATATCAACTTCTGCCCAAACTCGCGTACGCCGTAAGCTGGAATTTTTGCTCGGTTAACGGATTGATTAATAAGGACGATCTTGATCGGACGGTTGAGATCAATACGAGTATTTAAGTTCCTTCGTATGGATTCATCAGTTCAGAGAATCTTCACGAGTTTTCACTTGGTCAAGGATGACGAAGTTCGTGATGGAGACAACCCAAACATTCTCCCTCACTCTTCTTAATGACAAGTTGTTTCAACGAAGTAATTAGTTCGTCGACTTTGGGCGACGCAACGGCTATAAATGAAATCGAGAGAGAGAGCCCTGAACAGACTCGTGCTATTGGGTCATTTTCATTCTAACCTGCAAAAATGACTTGAGATTCATTCAGGTCATGGGCTGTTTTTGCTTTGGAGGTCGTAAGAAGACGAAAGCCAATCAACCCACCGCAACGGCTGCCTGGCCACCCACTTATCAAGGCGGAGCTGCCAAAAAGAGCGGTGGCAGGGATGATGGGATTGCTGTTATTGCTGGTGTGGGCGCCATAACAGCCACAGCTGCTGCGTCCACTATTTATTCTAGTACCGGCAGTGGTGACGGCACTTGTGGTGGAGGTGGAGGTGGAGGTGGAGGTGGAGGAGCATGTGGTGGTGGCGGCGGCGGCGGCGGCGGCGGCGGCGGTTGCTAACCGTTCATATCCCACATCGTTTTTGCTCTTCACTGTTGTGCAGAATATGTTTGTCGTTGTGAAATGTAACTTTTGTACTTTAAAGGTGGGCGAGTATTTAAATAATTTCCGCGATTATACATGAATAAAATAACGTAAGAGCAAGTGTAATAATATGAGAGGATTCATCCTTTTAATGCCAGTGGCATCATGAAGTGCAACAATTGCAACAAGTAAATTGCGAAGCTCGAGATTTAGTTTGAAGCCTTCATTTTGAGCCGAGCACGGCGAGGCTCCACCATCCCCTCGTCCAGCTCAGGCAAAGCGGGCAGCTTCCGTCCATGTGTGTGTATGTAAGAGAGAGAGAGAAAAAGAGAGACTTGGGCCATTTGGCCGAGATTAGGGTTCCCCAGATCTCAATCCATCTAACGGTGACAATTTCCATCTTCATCTCATGTTACTGCAACTCTAACCTGGACTACTCATCTAATTGAATATGTCAGGTCCATCTTTTGACCGTCTCCCCTCCACGTGTGTGTGTTAATACAACCCTCCACGTCGGTGATTACAGATATAATACCCCACAAAAAGGGAAAAAATAAATAAACCAAAAGAACAAGAACTGATCTCAGTACATAATTGTTGACACCTGATTTTTAATCCTTTTATTTTTAAAAAAATTAATTAAA
Source organism: Lenwebbia sp. NSW1173648 (assembly GCA_029784005.1). Classification (NCBI taxonomy): domain Eukaryota; kingdom Viridiplantae; phylum Streptophyta; class Magnoliopsida; order Myrtales; family Myrtaceae; genus Lenwebbia; species Lenwebbia sp. NSW1173648. The sequence continues at coordinate 1,629,109 of JARCGZ010000002.1, forward strand.
AATAGCAAAAAAAAATCATAAAATTGAAAAATCAACTTTGGAAACCTTGACCTAGCCTTAGGAACCAATTTTAAATAAAAAATATTTTTCGTATTTTTTGACATTTTAATATTTATTTTTATTATAAAAATAGCCAAAAATTATGAAAAATAGTATCCGTATCCAAAAAAATATATAAAAATAATAAACATTTTTATTTTAATTCCCTTTTCACGTTGAAAAATTCAAATATCAAAAATTCAGCTTGGGTCACTATGTTCCTTCACAAACATAAACCCAAATTGAGCCAAAAATTGCGTTTTGAGTCTTTTTATTTTCAATTTTTACTTGTTCTAAGCTATGACATTGGTATATGAGGCCTTGAATTGCAATTGGGTCTATTTGATTAAGAATTTGTTCAATTTTGGCCAAAAGGACCTATTTGTACTTTTTATTTTCAATTTTTACTTGTTCTAAGCTATGACATTGGTATATGAGGCCTTGAATTGCAATTGGGTCTATTTGATTAAGAATTTATTCAATTTTGGCCAAAAGGACATATTTGTACTTTTTATTTTCAATTTAGTCCTCGGTTTCACTAAAAATTAAATTAATCAAAATTCAGGGGTACCATGAAAATAAAAGTCCACTACCCTATATTTTTCATCATACTGAATCCATTGATGGGGATGGTTTGGCTCGATTTGGTCATTTAGGCTTTTGATTATTGAAAATTCATTTTCGGGTCAAATTTTAAATTTGGGATTTTTGCACTAAATCAAACCTTTTAATCTCAAAAACACTTTTCTTAGATGAAAAACATGCTATGAAACCCAATTTTGGCGTCAATTTTGCAACAAAAAAAAAATGTCAATTTAGGGGTTAATTTGATAATAATAATAAAAATGCGTAACCGGGTTGGCCGGGTTGGGCAGACCCGACCCGCGACCCGGTTACTGTACATCTTCTTCACTCGGCAGCAAACCCCCGAGCAAAGATCGACGAAATTGAATGGCAAAATGGGAGCGATTGACGACACTAATGGTTGGGCTTTGAAGGCAACTCCCTTCCGATCCCAATGGACCAGTTTTCAGGACTTGGAATCGCCGGAGCCGCCATGCCTAGCCAAATTTCCGCCACTACCGAGCCCCCGAGGAGGACCCGGCGAGTTGCAGCCAAAATTCGCGACTGTTTTTGCACACCCATGACATGTACTCCCCACGGCTCCATTCCAGAACCTTCTCCTTTGCGTTTTGTCGTTTGTGCGCACTGGATTCATACAAAATCGAGGATGGGCTGGCTCGGGTATGGAGGATGTCGACTGAAAATGCCGTTGCAAGAGATTCCGTGAGCTAGCGACGCCCGTACAAGAAGAGAGAGAGAGCGGTACGAGGTGCTGGACGAACTCTATAAAATGAGGAGCAAAGCTACGACATCTGGGTTGGAGAATTTTGGCGAAATTGAGAGAGAGAGAGAGAGAGAGAGAGAGAGAGAGAGAGAGAGAGAGAGAGAGAGAGAACAACGGCCGGTCCTTGGAGGTCCTCCAGCTGACCAATAGGAGACTTTTGAGGAGAGATACCGAGCGGGCCGTGAGACTTCGAGCGACCACCACCCCCAGCCGAGCTTAACCTACACCTCAGCTTCCCACCGAGCCATCGTCGACCCTCATCCGCCACCGGAGTCGCCGGAAAAGGTAGCGCAAACCCCCCTACCTGAGCAACCCCCTGCTCTGGTTCTTATTTTTGGCCGGTTTTGTGTCGTTCGATTTTCAGGTGGAACGAAGCCAAACCGACCACCCTCGTTTGTTGTTCAGTGCATATTAGGTCCCCCTCAAGTAACTGTGTGCATTGGTTTCGCTCGTATAGTCTCTGTTTTACATTTTCAACAACGCATATTACATGTTCGATGAAATGCTCCGGGTGGTTCAAACCCCTGATTTTGAATCTGTTTTTCGTCATCCTCTTGCGTGATTTGTTGGTTGTTCTTTGTTCAAATGTGTTCTACGTATGTAGCTCTTCGCATCGGTATGTCGAGTGACCTTTGTTTGCGATTGAGGTGTGAGATATACCCCTTTGAAGTTGCCTCGTTGATCTGCTTTTGGTTGAACAATTTTTTTTTTGAAGTGTTGGAACACAAAAACAGTCCTGACCTCCATACTTTGAGCTTGCCTTTCATTACCTTCCCGTACTCTTTTGTGGTCATTCTTGGATTCTTTGCATTCTTTGTGTGAAGTAGAATGTGTGTATGTGTGTTTTTGCTCTTAGTTGTGCTTGTAAAGTGAGATATGGTATCGGGAATACCCCCTATTGGTTTGTCTGTGGCATGAAAACAGTGCAAGTGGGTGATTTCGGGATCCTTTTTTGATGTGATCTAGTACGTTTTTCAAGTCGTTTTTTGGTCCATATTGTTCCTGGTAAGGACTACTTTGCATCCATGCATGGATCTCCTTTTGGTTACGATTATAATGCAAGAAAATTATCCATGAATATGTCTCGGTGAACTGCTTTTGGGCATTAAAAATTTTCTAAGTGTTTTGAGCAATTGCAAGGTCGCTATTTTGGGGCCGTTTTTCTTAATGATTCCTCAAGCTTTCGAGGTTGTTCTTGGGTTGATATTACTCTCTATGTGTAGCACTTTACATCGATGCTAAATTTTGGGTTTGATTGCCTCTGTGGATTGAGTTATGAAATCCGAAATTTGCCTAGGTGAACTGTAAAGTGAGAGGCCTTTGAGTTGTTTTGGTCTGGAATTGCAACAAGCCGTTTTCACGACCTCGGCACGGAGTACTCACTTAAGTTTTTTCAGATCCGTTGATTGCCTTTGAAACCTTGTTTAATTTAGTTTCACGTGGTATCAGGTTTTCTTACTAATTGTGTCTGAGCACGGAGATAATCACTCCAAAATACGCCTCGGTGAGCTGCAAAGCTAGAGGTTGCTTTTTTGTCTATCGGTTTGCGATTGAGCACATTCTCGACACCATTACAACGTGTTCGATTGATCATTTCCCAATCCGTCGGTTGTTTTGGAAACATGATCATACCTAGTTTCACGTGGTATGATTAGTTTCCCTTGGTTTGATTTGAGCATTAAGATATTCACATTCGAAAACACCTCAGTGAGCTGTTATGCTAGAGGTTGTAAATTTTTCCGAGTGTAGTGGGCGTATTCTTGACGTCGTTATAAAGCGCTCGGTCAAGCTTTTCTCGAACTGTCAACTATTTTGGAAACCTTATTCTCCCTAGTTTTGTGTGTTACATTTGGTTTCCCCTAATTGTGTTCAAGGCCTGAGGTATTTGCCCGACAAAATGCTCCATTGGTTGAGCAAAATTTCAAAAAAAAAATTCAAAATTCAAAAAATTGCCTAAAACGGTGTCGTTTAGGCCGACCTAGAACCCTTATGGTTCGGGTCGGGTGCCCATGAGGCGCTGGTCGAGTCAACCTGATCTGGATAATTAAAAAAACAAAAAACTAATAAAAAAATCGAAAAATGATTAAAAAATCATTAAAAAAGGGAAAAATCCGAAAATTCCAAAAAATCCCGAAAAATATGAAATGGCCACGATCAACTAGCCAAACCTATTTTCGAGTACTTTGATCCTCGATCCTTCCAAAAAATGATGATTTTGCTCTTTTTAGCAAATCATCTCCAATCTTTCCCAAACTGACTCCAAACCTTAATCACACTTTCGCTGAGCCGTTAGGGCTTTACTAGGGATGTCATGACTTATCTTGACGTGTTTTATCTGCATCCTTGGTTGCGCACTTACTTTATTGATTGTAATTGATAGGATTAGTCTTCCCGACCTACATGAAACCTAGATTTAGACTTACCTCACCTGAAAACTACGTCTGCATGAAATCATAGTTAGGAAAATCACTCGACGTTAGGTACCAAAACGGTATCGGTAGAAATATCGGCGTAATCAAGTCCTAGAACCCAAATTCTCTAGTTTCGTAGAATCGAATGGATTCTCCCAACTGCTTGGTGAGGTATCCGGTCAACCTTCCAAAAATGACTAGTGGCAACTCCTTTTGCATGCACTCATTGCACATGTCACCTGACCACACTAAGATCGAAGCCGATCGATAATCAAATGAAAAATCCCGCCGCAATTTGGTATGGGCTTGGGAGGGCCCGTGCCAAGCCCGTCTTCGAAAAGAATACGAGGCCTTGGCAATCCATTAGCCCGCACTCGAGAGGGTCGCGACAATAATGAATATAGAGATACGAGACGAGAGAGATTGATGCACGATAAACAAATAATCAGCTCAACTCCACCCCCTCCTACTAAAAAAAGTTTGTCATTCAGAAATCTTGCGTCTCAAAACCATTTTTTTCATCATATTTCGCCATCATTCTGATGCACTAGATGTGAAGAAACAAATCACGCTCTCTTGTTACGTTGTGGTTCATACTCCCTAACAACAAGAAAGCATGTGGGTCCCACTCATAATTGAGTGATGTAACGAGAGGTGCGGGGTGCTAATTATAGTGGAATTCTCTACTGTATATAGTTTGAACCCGTAATTTTTCATTAGTAATTTGGGCTTGTGCTCATGAATAACTATTGATATATATACTTTTTTTCTGTTTGTAATTGAGTGATGTAACGAGAGGTGCGAGATGCTAATTATAGTGGAATCCTCTGCTGGACGTAGCCGTAATTTAAGGGCGAATCAGGATAAACATTGTGTTGATTTCTCTTTCTCGCTTTACGCTTTACTTTGATTTGATTGTGCGCCGAATCCTAATATCTCTCTCTTGGCTTCATTTTGAGTTGCCCGTTCCAAGAAATCACCTGCAATGCCTGTGAAGGTACGATCACAAATCAATCTTCTCGCTTCATGTTCAGGGAAATGCTCGTCCTGCTTCTCCTCTTGTTCTTGTCGCGCTGCCCATACTAACATGCCAAGAATATTTTGTTCTTGCCATTTTCCTCTTGAAGAATCCAAGTCTCACTCGAAGCTGAGTGGTGCTTTTAAAATGGGAGATGAGAGGTGGTTTGCTCTCTGTATAATATTTTTTATTAGTGTCATCAACAGCTAAAAGACATTTGATCATAAAAGAAGTTGCATAATCTTCCCATCTTTCCTTTGTCAATGAGAAATGAACGACCCTACTTCCCAAAAATTGTTTTGTTCGTCTTCAGGTTTTGATCTTCGAGTGTCATTTCTTTTCTTTGGCTATCAAAAGAACGCGTAACGAGGTTTTAGAGCTTCAATACCAAATCCGGATGGCACATTACCACTACACAAGGCACTAATAAGACGATAATAAGCTTTTGATATCTCGAGAATCGAGGTTGCTGCTATCACAGTGTCCCGACCTAGCCTCGGGCGACACTAGCTCTGAAGCCACTTGTGGCCGGTGAGGCCTCGATCTCCTTCCCCATGGACAGGATGAGTCGGGGTCCGCTTTCTTTGCCCGAGTCAAGTGAGGCTGGGCCTGGGCTATGGCTAGTCCTAGGCTCGGCGACGTCAAATCTGGCATCGCGAGAACTAGCTCGGCCCCATATCGGCAGTTGTAGAGAGGGGGCAACAAAGGGAGAGATGGCAGCGTTTGGTGCTCGAGGGCGGGTCCATTGCAACGGCCGCGAGGGTGTCTGTCAGCGTTAAGGGGTGGCAAAGGCGCAGTTGTGGCTAATGGTCAAGATTAGCTCATTGTCCTGAACTTACTTACCAAGTGAGCAATAAGCGATTTCATCACACTTGTCCGATGGGCCCACATTTCAGATTTCTCAGAAATCCCTTTCTCGCTCCTGTACAATTGTCGAGGGTATGGCGTCTGGGCACCGTGAGGATGCCCAATTTAGAGCATCCCAATTCTTATAATAAATTGCACTTACCCTTGGATGGACGAGTTCAACAACCACTTACATATGTCTGTCTTAATCTGCTAATGGTACCTCGATCTTAAACTTTGATTTTTATAATAAACATCCACAATTCACCACGTTCGCGTTTGACTTAGGTACTAAGATCCAACCATCATTCACCAGGTAGCTCCGATTCATACGCGAGCCAAACCTAATAGAATTCCAAACCCTATTTTCGGACTTTTAAAACATAAGAATATTCAAATTCCAGACGAATACGCAAGAGAAATCCATATACGTTTATTGAGCTTTTTTGGGGGTCAAAATGTAGTGCTTTTTTTTTTTGGACGAAAAAAAAAAAGATGACATCAGAGCAATGGGAAAAACGAGCTTTCCTACGAGAATCAGTCAGAGGACATATGTCGACTCGTGGCGATCCAAACTTGTTCCAGACGCGTCCGCTAAGACTAGACACAGCCCATACGTGATATTACTAACATTCCATGAACTTTCCAGTCTGACTATTAATGACAAAGACCATTTCGGAGAAATGGTCTTTGTCATAAACGCGGAATATTAGAATTCCAAACCCTATCTGCGAACTTTTAAAACAGAAGAATATTCAAATTCCAAACCCCCTCCTGCTTTCGTTGCCTGAGGCTAGCGGGGCCGGGCCTAGGCTATGGCTAGTCCTAGGCTCGGCGACGTCAAATCTGGCATCGCGAGAACTAGCTTGACCCCATATCTCGGTAGTTGTAGAGAGGGGGCAACAAAGGGAAAGAAGCTGTCAAATTTACTTTGTGTCAATATTTAGATGTTAAAGTAATAATACCATCTCTATTGAGAGAAAATTAACTTTAGAGCATCCCAATTCTTATAATAAATCACATTGACCCTTTTTTGGACGAATTTTAAAGTTCAGCAATGGGAAACCAAAACGTGACATTTGAACCGACATCAGAGCAATGGGAAACGAGCTTTCCTTTTCCTGCGAGAATCAGTCAGAGGAAATATGTCGACTCGTGTCTGTACGAACTTGATCCCTACGCGTCCGTGAAGACTAGACAAAGCCCATACGTGATATTACGATGAATCCCAAGGGCATAAGTATAACATTCCATGAACTTTCCAGTCTGACTATTAATGACAAAGACCATTTCGGAGAAATTTGATTATTCCCCGTCTTTTATAGCAGGCGTCGCCATGTATATATATATATGGCAAACTCATGTCGAAACACAAAAATTTGGGGTGACCGTCGAAACTTGCAAGCTGTGACGTTTCTGTGTAACTCGACAAATCATGGGGTGCTTCTGCTTTGGAGGTAGCAAGAAGAAGGGAACCAAGCGTCCGACGTGGGGATCTTCTGGTGCAACAACGGCTGGCATTGTATCTGGTAGCGCCGCCGCCGCCGGTGGAGGGTGCGGAGGCGGCGGCGGCGGCGGCGGCGGCGGCGGCGGCGGCGGCGGAGGGTGCGGAGGCGGCGGCGGCGGCGGCGGCAGCAGCTGTTAGAAGTTGTTAGTAATAAGTTTATGCTGCTCACGAAACAATGTTACTTTGCTAAATAACTAGACCTATATATTTGTGTGCGTACGTGGTTGCGCGGGTTTGACGGTGTACTTCTTATGGTCTTCATTGAGGGTATCGGATTGACGCCATGTGTCTAAATTTTGGGATTCTTATGAAGACAATGTTACTGCTTGTAATAACCAAAGATTATAGCATGTGCACGCAGATGCATCCACTCACCTTCGATCGATTCAATTAGCTAAATGTTTTGCATGTATGATTCGGTTGGAACCCCATCATCGCATTGGGTCAAAAGCCAATCCAGCCAAAAACCAGTTCAACCGAATTGAATACGGGTATATGAGAAAATCGGTTCTTCACTTTCAGTAAAAATGATAGAAAAGCGGTAAATCAATGAGGAAATAAAACTAATGAATTTCTCAAAAACTAAAAAAATTACAACCAGTCACGTCCCATGGTACGCCCGACATCCACATTAGCGATTTTCAGCAAATATTGGCCGGATGGACTTGGCAAATTATCAAAAGGTTTAGGACTCAATTAGTACAATTGAAAATTTTAGGATTGAATTGGCATAAATACAGTAAGTTTATTACTTTTTTGGTACTTTTCCTTCCGATACGAGGTCGATGACCATTGCAATCGACTGCATGTCTAAGATCTTCGACCTCAATTTGGGGTGAAATGAGGTTACCAACTCATATTGAGGCCTTCCAGTTCTAATCCAAGGTCTTTTTTTTTCTTTTCTTTTTTTCCGGTCGGAACCTCTAATCCAAAGATGTTTCAACCTCTGATGCCTTCCACCTCTAATCCAAGGATGAAGGTCGAACAATTGTAGATCTGAGATATTTCAACATCTGATTTGTAGTGATAGTGATCGGAGAGAGAGGGAGAGAGAGAAAGATGTGTTGTGGGGCTGAGGCAGCTGCCTTGAAGTGGCCATGTGAGCAACTAATCCTAGAGGTGTCAAACGGGTGGATCGGGTCGGGTTTGGGTCGGGTCAAATATGGTCCGACCCATATTGACCCATTTAATCCGTTTTGACGCATTTTCATGCTATGCAAATCTAGTGACCTATATCCGACCTAATCCATACCCGACCCGACCTGCATTATTAAAACACTTCAATTAATCCAGTTTAGAGAAAATTATTTCTTATACATATTTAAAGATATATATATATATATGGCTAAAAAAGTTTTATAGTTTTTTTAGCAAACTCATTTATAACCCACCACCATGAAATATGGATCAAATATGAGTTCTAAACCCATTTTGCCACCTCTAGCAACTATTCGCGGTAACATACTTGAGTTCTAAAATTTGCATTTCATGCATTTAAATCCTAAAACTTATCATTACGTTAGTTTTTTCCGTTCGTCCTCAATTCTCGCTTGGCAAAATGGGTCTAGAACTAATATTTTAATCCATATGCAATGGTGCATGTCATAATTGTGTTGTTTTAAATGTTTATGTGAGTCATAAATGAGTTATCTAACTACTTAATGGGTCTTATCATAAATAGATTATCTAACAAGCTTAAGTGGATAATAAACATGTCTTTTTTTTAAAAAAATTAATTGTCTGATTTTTTTTGAATTTTTTTCTTTTCCTTTTTAGTTTTTATGAATCCTTCGAGGACACGGCCCTAGCCCAGACGTGACCCTCGCTAGCTGCTAGCCACTGGGCCAGGCGGCGACCAGCAAGGGACGGGACCTGGCCCGCGGTCCTCGTTGGACTTAGAAAAAAAGGAAACGAAAAAAAAAATCGTAACTTTTTCAAAAAAAGTTATAAAAATTGTCCATAGTGTTTTAGCAATATAATTTTGCTAGAAAATTTATAAGAAGTAAATTTTCCTAAATTGGGTTAAATATAAAAGTGTTTTAGCAATATGGGTATGGTCGGGTATGTGCTGAGTATTGATTGGGTCGGGTGTGGGTCGCCAGATTAACATTATCATGAATGGGTCATAAACTTGTTAAATGAGTCAATTTAGATAAAAATCATTTATGACTCATCCGTTTGACAGATCTATTTACGGTAACAATCCTCCTTTGTACCGCCCTCATCCGGATGATCCTTCTATCTTACACTAAAAGAAACAACGCAGTCAAATGTGGAAGAGAGAAACTTACAATAAAGCAAAGATTTGAGCAAGACAAAACAGTCCTTTTCCGTAGAGAACTCAAAAGGGACAGATGGAAGCCGCAGCCCTTTTGAAACTCGTGTTTCATCTTGTTGAAAAGCAAATAAAAAACACACGATTTTACGAGGTTCGGCAATTTGCCTACGTCCTCGGTCAAACACCTCACCCTCTCTCTTCTTTTTTCTTTTCTTCTTTGTTATTTCATCAAGCATGTACAAACCCATAGATATACAACCTGACGGACTTCTTCTACAAGTCAAGTATCTACAAATTAGGAAAAAGAATCTTCTACAAATCAGGAGGAAAAATAAAATCCCTACAAATTAGGGAATTATAGCTCACGCCAACACTCTCCCTCAAGTTGGCACGTAGATATCTCGCATGCCCAACTTGTCTAGTGAGCTGTAGACTGCCCTGCTTGAAACCACTTTCGTCAAGATATCTGCTAGTTGATCTTCGAATTTCACGAATGGAAACTGAATCACCTTGGAATCCAAGTTCTGCTTAATGAAGTGACGATCCACCTCAATAAGTTTGGTGAGATCATGTTGGACAGGATTATGAGAGATATCGATAGCTGCTTTGTTATCACCAAACAACTCCATTTCAGACATAGGAGCAAAATCGAGTTCTGTCATAAGTTTCCGAAGCCATAGGAGTTCACACAGTCCCTTAGCCATTCCTCTAAATTCTGCCTCTGCACTTGAGAGAGCTACTACTTTTTGCTTTTTGCTCCTCCAAGTAACCAAATTCCCTCCCACTTAGGTAAAGTACCCCAAAGTTGATCTTCTGTCTAACACACTTCCAGCCCAGTCTGCGTCTGTAAAACCTTCGATCTTAAGATGCCCACCCTTCTGAAACTGAAGCCCTCTCCCCGGGGCTCCCTTTAAATATCGAAGGATTCGCATTACACCACCCATATGGTCTTCATGAGGAGCGTGCATAAACTGACTTACAACACTCACTGCATAGGTAATATTAGGACGTATATGCGACAAATAAATTAGTTTGCCAACTAACCTTTGATATCTTTCTTTATTTGTAGGCACTTGATCAGAATACTCTCCAAGTCTGTGATTCTGAACAATTGGTGTGTCTGTAGGTTTGCAATCTAGCATTCCCACTTCGGCCAACAAATCCAATAAATACTTCCTCTGAGATAGAAAAATACCTCTCTTAGATCTTGCTACTTCTATCCCCAAGAAGTACTTGAGTCCTCCAAGATTTTTCATCACGAACTCCGTTGAGAGCTTCTGCTATAATTTTGCGATTCTCTCCTGATCATCTCCTGTGATAATCATATCATCTACATAAATAATCAGCACAGTTATCTTAGCTCGACTTCGCCTCAAGAAGAGGGTGTGATCAGAATCGCTCTGAACATACCTATACCTTTTCATAGCCACACTGAACCGTCCAAACCAAGCTCAAGGAGACTATTTTAATCCATACAATGATCGCTCCAACTTACAAACCAATCCTGGTTGTGAGGAAGGACTATAACTCGGTGAAATATCCATATAGATATCCTCTTCAAGGTCACCATGGAGAAATGCGTTCTTGACATCAAGCTAGTGTAATGGCCAATCTAAATTAGCTGCAACAGACAATAACACTCGTACAGTATTTAGTTTCGCAACAGGTGCAAAGGTTTCCTGAAAATTCACCCCATATGTCTGTGTATATCCTTTTGCTACCAACCTCGCCTTATACCTTTCAATGGACCCATCTGCTTTATACTTGACCGAGAACACCCATTTGCATCCCACTGTTTTCTTTCCTTCGGGCAGTTCCACCAGCTTCCAAGTATTATTTTTCTGCAATGCCTCCATCTCTTCCTTCATAGCTTGAACCCACTTAGGATCTTTCAAGGCATCTTATACTCCTCTTGGAATATAAACAGATGATACATTCGAAACAAAATGCCCTTAATGGCTCAGATAATTTTTCATTCGAAACATAGTTAGTGATCGGATAGACAGACTTCTCTTTCCCTCCAACATCTAGTGAGTATCGGTTCGGGGGCTTTCCTCGATTGTGCCTGGCAGGTAATTTTTATCCCATAAAAATATTAGAATCATCATGTGAACATGTAGTAGGAGAAGTTACCTCAGGAATTTCCTCAGGAGTTGGGTTGGGTACTAAAGAAGACGGGGGAAGCTGTTCTGGAAGAGTTTGATGGTCTTGCAAACTCGGCTCCTCGAGGACCTGACCTCCCCTTGACGGGATTTGTTCTGAAACCTTCGAACCAGTTTGCCCACATTCTAGGCCTTCTTGCTCAACATCCGTCGGTAAATTTTGGCCAGTGCTGCCCTAGCTGCCGCCGGCAATGCCGACGCTCTACCGATTTGTACTTCCCCTGGGGCGATAATAACACCACTAGTCTCCCACCAATTTTTCTTTTCCATCGATATCTCCCCTTGGAAAGAAGAAGTGGTGTCCCGAAAGAAATATTCTGTCTCAAAGAATGTCACATCCATTGTAACATATGTCTTCTTAGTAGATCGATTATAGCACCGATACCCTTTCTGATGTGAACCATAGCCTAAAAACACACACCGCACAACACACGGTTCAAGTTTTGTGCGTTGTGTTTTGGGAATATGAACAAAGGCGACGCAGCCAAACACCTTAGGGGAAATAGTAAGAACTGATGGTAAGTGTACATGAGAGGAGAAAGCCTCCAATGGTGTCTGAAATTCTAACACCTTCGATGGCATTCTATTAATAAGGTGGACCGATGTAGTCACTGCATTATCCCAAAATCGGTGAGGGACATTATTTTCAAATAATAACGAACGAGCTGTCTCAAGGATATGCCTGTTCTTCCTTTCTGCTACCCCGTTTTGTTGGGGCATTCCTGAGCATGACGTTTCATGGAGTAAGCCATGCTGTAGAAAATATTCTTTGAGATGCTGATTAATGTACTCACCTCTATTATCACTGCGAAGGATCTGGACCTTCCCACCAAATTGAGTTTGCACCATAGTATGGAAAATTTTGAACACATTGGCAACTTCATCCTTAGTCTTTATCAGATATAACCATGTCATTCTAGTGCAATCATCAACAAAAAGAACGAACCATCGACTACCGGACACAGAATTAATAGGAGAAGCACCCCACACATCGGAATGAATTAACAAGAAAGGAATTGTACTTTTATTTAAACTGATAGGAAAAGGTACCCGGTGGCTTTTCGCCAAAATGCAAGTCTGACAATCAAACTGATAATCTTTCAAACCGAAAAATAACTTAGGAAATAACTTCTTCATGTAACCAAACGATGGATGCCCCAATCGTTTATGCCAGAGCCATATCTGAGTTTCCCGACTTGTAGATGACCCTCGGGCCTGATTAACATTCCCAGAACTAAAGTCGTCCATGTAATACAGCCCCCCTTCTTAGTACCACCCCCAATGATCTCCTTCATGAGGATATCTTGAAACAAACAGAAGTGCGGATACATTAGCACAACACAGTTTAATTCCTCTGTAACCTACCTAACTGAAATCAGTTTCGTAGATAGTGATGGGACAAGAAGTTTATTCGGCAGTGAGAGGGAAGGGGAAATATTAACAGCTCCAGCTCCAGTCACTAGATACGGCACTTCGTTAGCATTCGAGATACTACGGCGTCGAGGTTCTGTAATACTAACAAAGTCATCCGCAGTAAAAGTCATATGGTTAGTAGCCCCGAAATCAATAACCCACAGACTATAATCATTCTGTAGAGAAGCTAAAGCAAAACCATAATTACCCTCACCTTCTGTAGGTATCTTACTCTGTGGTTCGAGCTGTGGCACTAGTGACAACTGAGGCTCTCCCATAACTAGAGACACATTCCCTTTGCCATTGTTCCCTTCTCCCTCTATTTGCTTTCGAGCTTTGAGCTCCTTCCACCAATCAAGATACCCATGTAGCTTAAAACACGTCTCTCGGGTGTGTTTGGCATTCCCACAATGAGAGCAGCCACCACTTGGAGGAGTTCTCTGTTTCAGGGCTGTACTTGTTCGCCCACCTCCTGGTTTAGCTATCTGTAAATTTGGCTCCTGAGCTTTTCTTAGGCTAGGCTTGTCTCCTTGCGATAACATCGCCACAGAACTATGGGTAGTACTCCCACTGCTCAACATCACTATCTATCGCATATCCTCCCTGCGAACCCGAGCATAGGCCTGCTCAACTGTAGGGAATGGCTGCATCTGTAGCACATCAGCTTGTATCTTATCTAGGCGATCATCTAAACCATCGAGGAAAATATACACACGATCCTCCTGAATGGATGAATTGTATCTCGCAATATCATCTGGGCATACCATCGGATTCAGGCGACGGAAATCGATCTCTCTCCACAACCCTTGAAGGCTGTTATAATAGGCTTCAATAGGTCCTCCAGACTGTCTCATCCGGGTCACACGCCTCTTCAAATCATAAACCTGAGAAGCATCAGTTCCATCAAAAAAAGTAGTAGCCACTGCATCCCAAACTGCTTTCGCAGTTGGGAAGCGAATAAAGTTACCGATTAAAGCCGGATCCATGGAGTTTATCAGCCATCCTTTTGCAGTTGAGTCTTCAGTTTTCCACTTCCGAAATTGAGGGTCTGTAGGTAGAGGCTGAGGGAGGTCTCCATTGATGTACCCCAACTTGTCTTTGCCTGTGATATACATCTCGACAACCTGAGACCATAAGCCATAGTTGGTTCCATCCAACTTAACTGCAATCTGTAATGAAGATGAATCATTCTGCGGTGTTGGTGCCGCAGGATGAGGAGTTTGGTTCTAAGTCAGAATCTGAGTCAATTTGGTGGTCAGATTCTCCAAAAGTGCTTCTGTGGTCGAATTCCCCCTTGATTTTGGTGGGAAATCACTGCTCCTGTAGGATTCTGATCAGTCATGGGTCTGTGCGTACGCAAGAATAAAAAAAAAGTGGTGGCAGTTTCTGGGTGAGCTTATCGGCGCGGTACCTGTACGGAACCGGTGTGGCCACGGCAATCTTCGATTGTCTAGGTCGTGGACTGATAGGCAACAAGCGGAGTCGCGGCGAGTCGGTGTGGCGACGATCTGGATCGGAGTCGCAGCGGGTCGATTGGTGTACAGTACTCACAAGAAGCAAACCCTAGGCTCTAATACCATGTTGAAAAGCAAATAAAAAACACACGATTTTACAAGGTTCGGCAATTTGCCTACGTCCTTGGTCAAACACCTCACCCTCTCTCTTCTTTTTTCTTTTCTTCTTCGTAATTTCATCAAGTATGTACAGACCCATAGATATACAACCTGACGGACTTCTTCTACAAGTCAAGTCTCTACAAATTAGGAAAAAGAATCTTCTACAAATCAGGAGGAAAAATAAAATCCCTACAAATTAGGGAATTACAGCTCACGCCAACACATCTTACCCGTCCTGGATGACGACCTATCATTGTTACGGTTGAAGAATTTAATCTGACTATTCAAAAATACATTGCACAGAAGAATGAAAAAGCAATTACTTACTCGTACCGTATCAAAATTCATCACTTCTTTGTGGAAGAGGGAATCGATTCCTATAAATACCCGTGAAAATTGAGCTTGGACGATTCAGAGAGGGAGAGGGTCCGCCGCCAATGCTGCTGATGCAACGACGACGGCCACCATTGCTGCTAACGCTAGCGGTGGAGTCGCCGCAACTTCTGGTGGGGCCGGTGGAGTTGTCGTCTGCTAAAGTATTAGAGAACGACTTGAATTGCTAATAGTCCTGATCTTATCAAGTGCTTGCAAGTTGCAAAATTGAAGTCGTTAGTCTTATGTATCACTTAGGCTACACCACCACAATAGTTGATAGGTTGTAAATTCGAAAAAGCATTTCCATATTTTACTGCATAATATATTTGAAGCATTAAATTGTGTTTAGTATGTTTTTTTACATGCCATGGATATGTGGAAAAGTTTTTTTGCTAAAATTCAGCGTATCTCTATCAACGTAGAAAGTGTGGATGTCCTGCTTGTCTTCTCCACAGACAAGAAAATATTAGGTGGTCTTGGCATGCCAAGTCATCTATGAGACACTCTATTCATTGGGCCACATGTGTCCAAACGAGTCCCTCTATTAACCTTTATTCTCTCTCCTCCATTACTATCTCTCCCCCATTACTGTCAGCATTACTGGCCCTCTCTCTCTTCCTCTCTACACTTTTCTCTTCTTCTTCGTCGTCGACCTCCCCCAGACCAGTCAATGCTATTTCATGATGATATACTTAGGGTTGGCGAATTCGAAATGGGCTGAAATTTGGTTGGCTGCATAGAAACGGGCCGTTGATCAAAATAGACGGCTATGCCGTGACCGACGTCGTCTTTTCGCGTTTCGTTATCGTTTTGATGAATTTTTAGGCAATTTTTTGTAGTTTCAGTGGCTTTTTCGTAATTTTGTGTTTTTATTTGATTATGGTTAACACCGTATAAAAGGGTGTTTGAGATCAGACTGAAACAGACTTTTGCTATTGATTTTTTATAATCGTATTCAAGAGAACAAATTGTTCCTCTTTTCAATTCCGATTTTCTGTTTAGCCAATTTCTATTGCGTTTGGCATTACATGAGCTATGCCTAGAACTTCGATCACGGCAGGAGATCGTCGCCATTCGCCGAAACTTATTGATTGATTGATGTAATACCGTAGTGAGAGAGCTAGTAATGGCAATCAAAGAAAAACAAGAACGAGGAGGAGAAGGAGAGATCCAGAATCGATGAAATAAAGGATCCCAAGATCTAGACCCCAATGGACTGGGTTCCTTTTTCTTCTTCGTTTTCTAGCTAATTATTACAGAGATTGTTTCACGTGTTTATTCTTTTCTTGTGTTTTTTTTTTTCCTCTCTCTTCATGGTGGTGATGTTGATGAAAAAGTTTGTTTGTTTGTTTTTTTTAATTTCCTTGTGAGCCTGCAATTAGAGAGAAAATGAGAAAGAGTTATAACACTCAAAGCTAGATTCTCAGTATTGCAGTATGAAGAACTGTTGTTCTTGGGGTTTCTCTGGATTTAGCAACATTTGTTCTTTGTGCCCAAAAATCCGGTCACAAATGCTTGGAGATCAAGCACATTGCAGAGGTTATGGCTCAACAAAAAAAAAAAGGGAAAAAAAAGCTCCACTTCTGCATTGTGCGTTGATTATGGAGGTGGCTGGGAATGGATGTGTACCGAATAAGAAGATGGTGAAAGCTGGGTGAGAAGTAATAACGTAGGGGAGAAAAGTTTGGATGAGAGAGTGACGGAAGATAGAGAAAAGTGTAGAGCGGAAGAGAGAGAGGGCAAGTAACGTGACAGTAATGGGGAAGAGATAGTAACGGAGGGGAGAGAATAGAGGTTAATAGTAGGACTCATTTGGACACATGTCGCTCAATAAACGGAGTGTCTCAGAGATGACTGGACAAGCCAACACCACCTAATATTTTCTCCCCCACAGACACCTCTCTCTTTTGCTTTCTTTAACGTGTTTGAATATTGGTCCTTTATATGTCGAGGTCAGTTGGATTGTGATGATTGAGCAGAGACTTCACGAAGCATCATCATTGGAATTGTCACCGGTCAAAAAGGGTTAGAAATCAATGATAAACTGTGGAGAAAATATTAAGTGGGCCGGGGCCAACACGTCACCGTGCGCCCCAGCCAATCACGTAGCCCCAATGAGCGACGAGCGAGCGCCAGAGCAGAGAGCCCTCTAGCGACGGAGCGAGCGAGGGTTGGAGCAGAGAGTCAGCGAGCGCACGAGTAGAGACCAAACGCTCGCTCGGTGCGCCGGAGCAGAGGGAGAGCGAGCGACGGAGCAAAGATCGAACGAGTATTGGAGCAGAGAGCGCGGAGCGAGCGGAGCAAAGAGCACGGAGAGAGCGGAGCAGGGAGCGAAGACGAAGACCCAAAATTTAAAAGCAAGAGAGGGAGAGAGGAGAGTCACGTCTTCGTTCTTGAGGAGGAGCAAAAAGAGGAGAGAGAGAAAAAAAACAGGCTAAATCTAAGGGCTTTTAATGTACACAGGTCTTACAACAACAAAAAAATATACACAGATCTACTAAAAGGAAGTTTTTTTTAATTGAAAAAGAAAAATTAATATTTTTGTGCAGAAAAGTCGGTGGGGACCACTGGCTCACGTGGCGCTACGTGGTTGGCCTGGGCGCACGGTGATGTGTTGGCTCCGGCCTACCTAATATTTTCTCCAAACTATGGCATTGTGAGGCCTATTGGGTGTAAAAAGAACACCCGATCCAACCCGAACCGAAAACTTAGGATATTTATGGGTCATATTCTTTTTCATATTCAAGTAATA
The DNA here is from genome assembly GCA_029784005.1 of Lenwebbia sp. NSW1173648. Taxonomy (NCBI): domain Eukaryota; kingdom Viridiplantae; phylum Streptophyta; class Magnoliopsida; order Myrtales; family Myrtaceae; genus Lenwebbia; species Lenwebbia sp. NSW1173648. The sequence continues at coordinate 1,646,874 of JARCGZ010000002.1, forward strand.
TGTATCGAAATCGGAAATCATCGCAGTTCAGGTCGGGTTAGGCACCCGAACAGAACCAAACCACACATAATACTTAATTCTCGCTAAAAAAACAGGCCTTGAAATCCAATTTTTGTTAGGGCTTTGCTAGCATAAAAATATTTTGATGACTGTGAGAGTAATAACATGTTATGGATCATAATTCTTGAAGGAATTGACCCCACAATCATTTTTAGTTATTTCTTATTTATTTTTTTGTGACCCAGAAATTTCACGATGGATTTAGGAAATTCACATAATCATTTCTCTTTCTTTTTCCTCTCAATTAATCTCACAAGGTTCTCCTCTTCTCACCTTGCATGTTCTCTCTCTTCTCGTAAGTTTTTCCTTTGAGCAACCATGAAAATCCTTTGTCCTTTGATTTACTCTCCCCTCCATTGGGATTCTCCACTTTGTCATCGTCATCATCCTCTTCTTCTTCTTCAATTCGTTTCATTCGCGCGTCCAATATTGATGAGGAGCTCCAAGAGGAAGCGCAATCTTCAACATCGGTGGTCCAAGTCCAAGAACTGGGTTGAGGCTTCGGCTTGCTGGGATTCGAGTTTTAGAGTGCTAGATTAGAAGGTTTTTGGTGCTGTGAGTTCCTTCGATAGTTGTAACTCCGTTGGAGTGCAGTTCATACTCCTCATTGATAGGTAGGCACGAGGGTCCTACTCTCCCATGAGAAGGCAGGGGTCTTGAAGGGCCGTGCCGGTGGGGGTCGCATGGGATAGCGCCCCCCGGGCTGCTGGAGGGCTTTTATAGATTGTGTCCGTATTTTATTGGTAGTTTGAGCTTTGCTCCATTAATAGCTATCGAGTGGCCTATATATAATACATATATCTCTTGTAATTGGGAGTTGCAATAGGGAGGTGGGAGGTGCTAATTATAGTGAAATTCTCTGCTAGATGCAATCCTAATTTAAAGGTGAACCAAGATAAATCTTGTGTTTCGATTTCTCTTTCTCGCCTTTAATCTCTATTTCATTATGTTTGAACGCCTAATCTTAACAAGCTCACGAATGTCTGCTGTTTTGTTTGCTTTCTCTAGCATCCAGTGTTTGCTCAATCTAGAAGCTCTAGATTTTGTTGGTGTTCTGGTAGTGTTTTGAGGAAAGATCTCGTGCCGCCCATGAAGTTTTGGGCGTCACACTAACTTTTCGACTTTGATCTAATTTTATTGATCACGCATATAAGGACAAAGGTTTACCATAAGTCTTTTCACCCACGAATTATCGGGTTTTGCACGCTTCATATTATTGTCATACTATTAAGCTTTTGGACAGGACGGCTGCCGATCCAACAGTAACTTATCATAGCTTCAAGACATCCTCTAAGAACAGAAAAAACTATCCCAACATGTTAGAAAAAGGATCAGAAAAACTATAAATAACGGGTCACTTTTGGGTTTAATTGATTGTCTTGCGTAATTTTCCAAACTTGGACCGCATTTTTGGACGTTGACCACTTACGTAACCGTGTTTATTATCTTCTTCTAAAGATAGATTATGATGCACGAGTGCCCCACAGGCATGAGGACAATACCATGGTTGACAGGCCGACATGTTGGATGATCCCACGTAGTCCCGGAATGGTCAATTTGTTCCTGTGTTATCCTGGACAAAGTAGGGTTGCTTGTCGTAGATATCCACGTTTTTAGATCTTCATTGACAGATAAGTGTGAAAAATTCAAAGGTCAGGGTTGCCTCAATGATATATATATAGTATCACTCATCAGGCTGTGGTGAAATAGGAAACGCCACGAGTTCATTATCTGCACATTGGCCCAGCAGATTTTCTCTCGAACACACGAGCTGTCAAAGAGTGTTTGAGCTAGTTGGAGAAAAATGGAGACGTGGCAAACCTTAGTAATAGTTGGGGCTGTCTTAACCGTCGTCATTGCTGTCCTAGGTCTCCTCTTCCGAGGTCGTTACCGTTTAAGAGTTGGCGGGGGTGGCGGCGGAGGCATGCATCGCGCCCATCATCACATGATGTTTGGAGGAGGAGATGGAGGTTTAGCTGCCAGTTCTGCTTGTGGTGGAGGCGGCAGTACTGGAGGCACCGGCGGAGCCAGTGCAGTTTAGATACATATATTTTGAGGGGAATGAAAGAAGGTGGTTGGATCTGCTGAATGTTCTACCCTTGATTTTTGTTCTCTGTTTCGGCTTCCTTCTGATATTTGCAATCGTTCAGGGTGATTGTAGGAGTAGAGTACCTTTACACTTCGATTCATTCATCGACATGATAACCTCATGTCACTAGTATAAATAACACAATATGTTGAGTTGCAAACCTTCTCCAATGAGTTGTTTCATGTGATTAATAAAACCCATCAGCTTGTTAAACCATGAGGATAATGGACAACAGGAATTGGCAGGTACAGAATCCTTCGGGGATCTTACAGTTAGGACACTCATGTTTCTTGACATTCCCTTCTCCGGTGATTAAATTGTTAGATCTGGCTAGGACGATGACGGCCGATCGAAGCTTTCCTAGAGAAAAGAACTCGTAGAAGTATGTATCCTCGGAATGTGAACTACGCAATGGTATCGCTGCAAAATATCGGAGAAGTAGCTCCTTCTCATTGCAACGTCTTAGCCGGTTCTACTTTGCTGATGATTAATTTTAATGAAACAAACTCAAAAACTAAACAAGGGTACTCAGAAACCAGCAGTCTCGACTCCAAAAGAGGCCTCCAATCGTACTATTCACTGTTCAAGATACTAGTCTAGGCTCCGGCTATGGTGCCACATGCGACCAATCACCCCGTTGTATGTCCAACTTTGACATCACAAACCATCACTCAAACTGGAAAGCTCCTTGTAAATTTAGTATAACTTAAAGATGGCAAAATTGTCAAAAAAGTCTAAAATTTACTGCAGTTTTACCAATTCAGCTCTAAACCTTTTAAGTTTGCCAATTGAGTCATATTGGCCGAAAATCGCTGACACGGAGGCCAGTCGTCCTACGTGGCACATCCGGCGTTGACTTGGACAATTTTTAATAATTTTTTGATATATTTGTTGAATTATTGTTTATTTATTTATTCATTTATTTCTTGTCTATTTTTCCTTTGGTTTTATTCTTCAGCAAGCCGGCTATCGGAGTCAAACAGATGACCATCTCATTTGTTGCCGGCGACGGTTGAGGAAAAAAAATACAAAAAATATATTAAAATATTATTAAAAATTATCTACGACAGCACCGAACGTGTTAAGTAGGACAGTCGGCGTCCACATCGGCGATTTCCGGTCAATAAGATTCCATTGGCAAACGGTGAAAATGTTTAGAATTCAATTGGCAAACTTAAAAGGTTTAGGACTTAATTGGCAAAAGCACAATAAGTATAGGGCTTTTTTTGACAATTTTCCCGCTACAAGACATCCTCTAATGGCCCTAAAAAAAAAAAAAGGAATCACATGCGTCCTAAGGTTAGTCAAGTAAATTATCGTAAGGCGCCATACATGTTCTATAAGGTTAAGAAAAAGCAATAAATATCGCGTCTCGCCATTTGGGTTTAGCTGATCGCCTTGCGTAGTTTTCCAAGCTTGGACCGCGTTTTTCACGTTGACCACTCACATTATCATGATGCAAATTCAGGACCGCGTTTATCACATTCTTCCACATATAAACTATGTTGCATGAATGTCGCAACAGGCATGAAAACATAGTATGGTTGACAAGCCAACATGTTGAATGAGCCCACGTAATCCCAGAAATGGTCAATTTGTTCCTATGTTATACTGGGACAAAGTTCGGTTGCTTGTCGTAGATATCCACGTTTTTAGTTTTTCCTTGAAAGGTAAGGGCAGAAAATTCAAAGGTCAAAGTTGCCTCAATGACCACCATAATATATATAGTATCAGTCATCAGGCTGTGGTTCAATAGGAAACGCCGCGAGTTTAGTTATCTGCACCTTGGCCTGGCAGCTTTCTCTCAAATACACTAGCTATCGAGAGTGTTGGAACTAGTTAGAGAAAAATGAAACCGTGGGAAATCATGATAATCGTTTGGGCTGTCTTTGCCGTAATTGCTGTCATAAGTTATATCTTCCGAGGTCGTTACCGTTTAAGAGTTGGTGGAGGGGGCAGCTGGGGCGGCGGCGGCGGACATCATGCCCATGGACATACGATATTTGGAGGAGGAGATGGAGGTTTAGCTGCCAGTTCTGCTTGTGGTGGAGGCGGGGGTGCAGCTGCCAGTTCTGCTTGTGGCGGAGGCGGCGGTGCTGGAGGCGGTGGATCTAGTGCAGTTTGATGACATATATTTTGAAAAAGATCCAAGGTACGTGGTTGGATCTGCTGAATGTTGTACCCTGAATTTCTTCTCTGTTTCGGCTTCTTTCTAATACTTGCCATAATTTAGGATCATTGTTGAAGTAGATTGCTTCATTCATTGACGTGATAATCTCATGTCACTATTGTCAATAAAAGAATATGTTTGAGTGCAAACCTTGTCCCATGAGTTGTTTCATGTGACTGGTTAAATCCATAATAATTTGCTTCTGTGAAACATAAGTGAACGGACAACATGACTTGGCAGCAGAACTCCTCTGTTTCTGGATATGTTCCTTGCTGTGCGGTTGGGGATCGTACAATTACGACATTCGTGTGTGCCGACATTCTTTTTTTTTTCTTGTGTGCGTGATTAATTTGTTAGATCTGGTGAAGAAAGGGGCCGAAAAAGCTTTCCTAGAGAAAGAGCTCGTCAAAGTATATCCTGAGAAGGTGAGCTTCTTAATAGTATTGCTGCGAAATGTTGGAAAATGGGCTCCTTGTTGCAACAGCTTCAGCCGTTTCTACTTTTCTGACGATTAATTCTAACGACATAAACAGAAAAACAACAAACAAACAAGAGTATTCAGAAACCAGCAATCGACACTCCAAAAGAGGCCTCCATTCCTAATCTATGCCCCGCCATGGTCCCTCACGCGACCAATCGCCAATTGTAATCGAAGTAAACCCAAGTTCTTTTTTGTCGTAATTCCTGTATAAAGTGTCGTAACACATTTGTAGGAGTTTATTCTCTAGGGGACGTTGTGCAGGAGTTATGACAAAAAGAAGCTTAGTTGCCCTTCTAATCTATATATATCAGATCCAGGACCAGAAAGATGGAAACAAGTCTGAGCAATGTTAAAGATCTTACCATTCGGCCATTGATTCACCATGACAAGCCTAAGTTCACTTCTAGCATAGCCAAATTGTAGGTAGCAAACCTAGACTGATATTTATCCAGGAAAAAAATAAAAATAAACAGAGCAAACATTTCCCTCTTCAGCGGCATCGTACCAAGGGAGATCTAAATTCTCTCATATTTCGCCATCCCACAATTCGTTCAGGCTTTTATAAGGACTACATGTCTCGTGGACTGCAAAGTTCCCTTGGAGAAGCCTTTGCTGTATCACAAATGTGCAAGATCAAATGAATACAGGCATCAAGAAACAATATGAAGATCCAACAGGAGTATAGAGAAGTGACGTAAATACCTGGTGGAGTCCAGAGAATGTTGCCAAGAGCTCAGGAGGGATGCTCCAACTGAACAAATCGAAGTTCTCGCTAATCCTGGACGCGTTTACACTTTTAGGGAGGACGCTGTGACCCATCTGAATACCCCAGCGCAGAGCTACTTGGGCAGGCGATTTATTGAGTTTCTTTGCAAGTTCAACCAAAACTGGCTCCTTCAGGATCTCCCCCTTCACCCATGACCCTGGAGATCCCAAAGGGGAATAAGCCTGCAAAGAATCTTAGTCAACAGTTGAAATTGAAGCTTCCATGCTACACAATCAACAGTCCACGATTCGTGTTATATGTTGTCGGATGCCAATAAAAAGCTCAGGGTGCACGTTTTAGTCGCAGGAAAACATCTCCTTTTCCTACTGAACTGAAGCAGAACTGGCTCTTCTTTCGAAATGATGAAAAATGCACATTAAAGTTTCGAAGATGGCTTCTATGATCAAAAGACGTCCTGTAACTAGCTTGACTTTTATTTCGCTCCTCCCATGATCAACTGATGACCACACCATTGACCAGTCTGCCAGCAGCTGCAACCATCATTGGCAATGGTCACGGCAACATCGGCCATCACGAGGGCCACTAGCCTACTCTGGCTAGCACCATTAACATCAAGTTCAAAGCACCACAGGTGAGACATATGCCATTACCCATCGCCAGCCATCGCACATTGTCGAACTACTACTTGATAACTGACATCCGCCACTATTCTAACTGTAATAGTATTGAGAAGTTGAAATACAATGGGAAAGTTTTCAGCATCTTAAATTTTCCAAGATTACCGAGAGATGGACACCAGTGGATTTGCACAAGTTATGGAGTGCTGGTTGCTGCCAAACAGGGTGGCATTCGACCTGATTCACGGCTGGAGGCACTTTCGCATATTTGAGGAGATCCTGCAGCTTTTTAGTTGAGAAGTTGCTGACTCCGATTGCACGAGCCTGACCTGATGCATACAACCCTTCCATGGCCATCCATGTCTCGGGAAGGCATAGAGGAAGCATGTCTTCTGGGGCAAAGCCCCGAGTACCGGATTTCGTCCGCACAGGCCAATGAATCTATTATACAGCAAAGAAAACACGAAATTGAGTTTATGTAAGAAGCATCGTCAGCTTCACTCTTGGCAGTTGGCTTGAAACCTCAGCCTCAGCCTCTACTAGAATTTTGGTGTTCGTTTCTGTACTTTAGAATGTACTAACGAGAAGCTTCTCCTCTCCAATCTCAATCCTGAAATGCACAAAAAAGGATGCAATACTCCACTTTGGCTATGATGAAGCTCCTCAGGAAGAGCCAAATGTCAGATCTATGATCAAATTTTGACTAATTTAAAGTCAGTGCACAAACAAACATTGGAAATGCTTGTGCCAAAACAACATACAAGATATAAATCAACGTAGTCGAGTTGCAGGTCTTGTAAGCTCGTAGTTAGAGCCTTGGAAACATCTTCAGGCGCATGGTCGCTGCACCTGCATTTGTAATCAATCTGAAACTTAAATGCAGTAGCGGTACATGAATTAACAAAACAGCAATCCAAACCAAAGTCACAAGGCCCAAAACGTTTTTCAGAAAAATCTTGGATTCGGAACCCATGATTGCCGTGGTTCAAAAAAACCAAATTTGATATTATAGAAGCGAAAATTTTTAGGCAGTTCTACTTGAGAAGAGCTTTTCTTTCAACTTCTTTTGTAACTAATCTAAAGTCACAAGAAATAATAACAAACAAATGATTCAGAAAAATTCTGGAACTTTGAACTCGCAACCGCCGTAGTTCAATGAAACCAATTCCATGCCATAGACATGAAAATTAATGTCTCAAGGCTCAGGCTGAACGAAGGCATACCACAACTTGGATGTGATAAACATCTCATTTCGATCCACGACTCCCGAGGAAAATACCTCCTTCAAAGCCACGCCTACCTGTAATACGAATTATTTTTCAACTATATCAACAACTGCATACTCATGACGAATCGAAAGACAATGAGAAAGAAACCCAATTCACCTCTTTCTCATTGTCGTAAACTCGGGCACAGTCGATGTGCCTGTAACCGGCCTGCATTACGAGGAACGTTGAAGCAACATCGTCCACGGACAAATCAATTTGGACGGCGACGAAGGTAGAGAGAGGAGAGAGGAGGAGAGGGAACCTTGACGGCCTCGACGACGGCCTGGCCGACGACGCCAGGAGGAGCCTTCCAGGTCCCGAGGCCGACCGACGGGATCTTAGCTCCCGTGTTGAGATCGAAGCACAGACACCCGGGTTCGCTTTCTCTCGCCATGCCGTTTGGTTGTTGCAGAGTATGCAGCGGTAGTAGCAGTCACAATGCTAAACTTTGGAGGAGTAGAAGGCGTGGATTTGTTGCGCACGTTGCCAAGAAGAAGACGACGACGAAGACGAAAGAGAATAAGGTGGCGGCAAAAGCGATTTGATTAATGGTCGCTCCAGTTTTTGGCATTTTGTGGCCGATGTCGGTCAGAGAGACGGTCAAAGTCAAAGAGGCCAAGGGCCTCGCCGGAATAGAAGTAGAACCCTCCGACCATTTCAGGCCAAAATTCCTCCTCTTCTTTTTTCATTTTCTATCAAACACGCCATTTGTACCCACGTCTATGGTTTTTTTTTTTTATTAATATTAAAGTGGATAGATTAGACGTTCAGTCCGATCGTCAAGCACGAGAATAATAGAAGGAGAAGAAGCCAAAAGAACACGTTGAGGTTCACAATAGCCATAAGAGAATAAAAAAGACACATGATAAGAGGGCAATTCAATAATCATTTGTGACGAAAAATCTAACAATTATGAAGCGTAAGTTTCACACATTAAGGGATGCACTTTTATTTATTTATTTATAGCCCTTAGGTGTGATTCCATTATGATAAAATTTAATCAAAACTTAAGACCTCCACTAAAAGGGAGGTCCCCTGAATTTGACTCAATGTGTAATGTAGTCCGTGAACTTTTAATTTGCTTAATGTGATCCCTGAATTTTACCCCAATATACAATTTGGTCCGTGAACTTTTAATTTGTTCAATGTGGTCCTGGACTTTTGACACGTGTTCAATTTAGTCCCTCAATAATATGAAAATGTTTCGATATTTTCTTTCTATTAATTCAAGTTCAGGGACAATATTCCAAATTTTCGTAAAGTGCAGGGACTTAACTGAACATGTACCAAAAGTCCAAGGACTTCATTGAACAAATAAAAAGTTCAAAGATCACATTGCACATTAAATCAAAGTTCATGGACCATTTGTGTCATTTTCCCTCTTAACAATTGATCAAAACTCAAAACCTCCATTATGACTTCTAACCTTTGAGACATCATTTTCCATCCTGTCTACATCATTATGAAATTAATATGTGGAATTTCTCGAAAAGATCTAATCATCCTATGACGAGCTTATTACCAATGTATTTACATTTATTTCCTTGACTGTGATTAATTAGCAATGCAATAAGTTAGTAGAGAATTTGTAAGTATAAGATTGAATAAAAGTAACTAATCTCAACATCCGCCAAATAAAAACCAATATACGTGATACAAGTATATGATATGATTTACGTGTATTGATGTTGAATATCTCCATATGTTTCAATTATATGTGATGTTATTTGAAGTTATTCCATTCTTAAGTGCTTTCTTTTAGCGCAAGTTTTTAATTGCTCTAGGGTGATACCACCTTCGATAGAAAATTACTAATATTGTCTTCCTATGAAAGTAACATCAAACTTCTTAATTATCCATCTTTCCTTATTGTACGCAAATTCTAGGGTTTATGAAGATTATATTGTCCCATACACCGCACGGATTTAATTGCAGTCACCACCGAGGTTCTTCGCACCTCAATAGTACCTGGACCCTTGTGCCCCAGCCCTTGATCAAATAAAGTTGGCCGCCCGAAGCTCGCCCTATCTAGTTATCATTAAGACATCTCAATTCCTTGTAGGAAAAAAAAAAAACAAATTCAAATCCTAAAAGTAGTAACTTCTCGATTCCAAATAAAACAAAAAAGGAGAAACCAGAGGGGGCCACTCAGCCACTAAATCCTTAAATCTAATCTTTCCTTAATCATACCAACCCGAAATCTACGCAATCCTTATACATAGTCCCCTTATAACAACTGCACATCTTGCATGCTAGACACCAACGCATGGGGCCCTTTTGGCTTCCTCACAAGCTTATTACTTGCAACAAAAGTCCCAAAAAGCAAAGAAAAAATTACCAAAACTAATAACATTAAGGCTACAAACCACACTAATTGTTTTTTTTATCACCAGCCCCTTAAACTATTCAACACAAGTTCCTCCATGCATATGATGCTTTTGTTTCACATAACGGCTGGACGAGGCGTGAGGCGGCGAACCAGAGAATGAACTCCGGACGAAACGATAATCTGCGAGTTGTCGCCGGTCAAATCTGATGAAGGTGAAGTCGTCGAGAAGTTGCCGTCACGGTCCGGTCGGATTACCTGGAGGTCCGTGATCTGAGTCCGGCCCAAGTCGCGGGGGAGCCTGGCATACGAAGCCGAAGGGGACTCATTGAACAACGCCCCGAGCGGCCCTTGCTTCCCGTTCTTGTATTCCACCACCACTCTATACACGAATGGAATGAGACCCTCCATTACAATCTTCCCAAGAATGTTTTCCCAAGAGTGGAGAGGAGATGGAAGAAGAAAGAGAAGAAGAAAAGAGAGAAGTTGAGGTTACTTTACACGAGAGCGGTGGTTCGATTGGTTTATAAGAGAGAAAAGGTCGATGACGTGGCGCTAGGGACTGGATAATCACAATAAAGCTAACGTTTATTTAGCAGAAAATGAATGATTTAGAAAATATTTTCTTAAAAATATCGCTCGTATTTTTTGAAATAATTAGCCAATGAATGATATTTTTATATTATATAACAATTCATGTCTAAAAATTTTCGAGAATAGTGAAAATATTTTTCGTTTATTCATTTTTGTAAAAGATCCAAATGACCATTTTTATTGGAGAAAATATTTTAAATTATTTATTTTCCGCTAAACAAACGCACCTAAAGAACTGTATTTCTTTTCTTTTATGTAATTGACTCGGTCCATGGTAATTAACTTAAGTAATTATATTTCCGATCAAACCATTCAAGCTCTTCAAGCAAAAGCCGAGCATGTGTTGAACGCAAAAACCACACGAAGGCCTTGAAAGCTACGTCTCATGAAAACTCTATCCAAACCACACCCATCCCCTTCAATTCACAGCTCACCACATCATACGTAGCGTTGCTTTTTGTTCATCCTTTCGGACTTGTTTAGTAGTTCTTTGTGGGTGTTAGTTCGATGACTCTGCGCTTTTTCGTCTTGACTGGCCGGTCCTTTGCTTCTTTAATGGTTTTCCATGGCCCCTTTTTACTTCGTGCCGGTTTCATCTTGCTAATATTTTATGCACATTGGTTCGATGACTCTGCATACTCATGACGAATCGAAAGACAATGAGAAAGAAACCCGATTCACCTCTTTCTCATTGTCGTAAACTCGGGCGCAGTCAATGTGCCTGTAACCGGCCTGCATTACGAGGAACGTTGAAGCAACATCATCCATGGACAAATCAATGTGGACGGCGACGAAGGTAGAGAGACGAGAGGGGAGAGGGAACCTTGACGGCCTCGACGAAGGCTTGGCCGACGACGCCGGGAGGAGCCTTCCAGGTCCCGAGGCCGACTGACGGGATCTTAGCACCCGTGTTGAGATCGAAGCACAGACACCCGGGTTCGCTTTCTCTCGCCATGCCGTATGGTTGTTGCAGAGTATGCAGCGGTAGTAGCAGTCACAGCTTCAATCAACACAATGCTAAACTTGGAGGAGTTGAAGGCATGGATTTGTTGCGCACGTTGCCAACAAGAAGACGACGACGACGAAGACGAAAGAGAATAAGGTGGCGGCGAAAGCGATTTGATTAATGGTCGCTCCAGTTTTTGGCATTTTGTGGCCGATGTCGGTCGGAGAGACGGTCAAAGTCAAAGAGGCCAAGGGCCTCGCCGGACTAGAAGTAGAACCCTCCGACTATTTTCGGCCAAAAGTCCTCCTTTTAATTTTTATTTTTCTATCAAACAGGAATTATTTTCTTTGTTGCATTTTTTCCTTTTCTGTTTAATGTAAAAAGCACTCCGATATTTTTCCACATTCGAAACAAAAATTTTGATTATACTCTCCCAATTATTCTGAAAAATTTCAAAAAAATAGCCCGAAATGCCCTAATTTTCTCAAATAAGTATCTTAAGTGGATCTTATTTCAAATAAAGGTCTGACCAATGGCATTTTCGTCATTTTCTTTTTTTGCTTTTTTTTCCCTTCCTTCTCATCGGTCGAGCACTTAGTGAGGCTGGCCTCGTCCAGCCTCACCCAGATCTAGCTTGGACGAGGCCGATGAGGGCAGCCCTCGCCGGTGGCAAGTAGGAAGGGAAAAAATGACGAAAATGCCCTTGGTCAAGCTCTTTTTTGAAACAATGAAGGCACTTTAAACTCTTATTTAAAATAAAGTTTATTTCAGGCCGGACTAGAAGTAAAACCATCCGACTATTTCAGGCCAAAAGGCCTCTCTCTCTTCTTTTTTTTCTTCTAGCAAACATGAATTTTTTTATTTTTTGCATTTTTTCTTTTCTGTTTAATGTAAAAAGCAGTCCAATATTTTTCCACCTTTGAAACAAAGATTTTGGGTATACTCTCCCAATTATTTGGAAAAAAATCAAATAAGGGCCCGGAGTGGCTTCATTTTCTCAAATAAGTGTTTGCAGTAAATATTGTTTCAAATAAGGGCCTAAAGTGCCCTCATTGTTTCAAAGAAGAGCTAGACCAATGGCATTTTTGTCATTTTCTTTTTTATTTTTTTATTTTTTTATTTTTTTATTTATTTTTCCCTTCCTTCTCGCCGATCGAGTGTTGAGTAAGGCCGGCCTAGCCCAAATCTGGCGTGGACGAGGCCGATGAGGGCAACCCTCGCCGATGGTGAGTAGGAAGGGCACAAAAAAATGACGAAAATACTCTTGATCGGGCCCTTCTTTAAAACAATGAGAGCACTTCAGGTCTTTATTTATAATAAGGTTAACTTCAGGCCGGACTAGAAGTAGAAGCCTCCAACTATTTCAGGCCAAAAGCCCTCTTTTTATTTTTTAATTTTCTATCAAACAAGAAGTTTTTTTCTTTTTTGCATTTTATCTTTTTCGTTTAATGTAAAAAGCACTCCGATATTTTTCTACCTTCAAAATTTTGGGTATACTCTCCCAATTATTCGAAAAAGTTCCAAATAAGGGCTCGGAGTGCCATCATTTTCTAAATATAAGTGTCTAAAGTAGATATTGTTTCAAATAATGGCCCGAAGCGCCTTATTATTTCAAAGAAGGACTTGATTAATGATATTTTCGTCGTTTGCTTTTTTTGCTTTTTTTTTCCCTTCCTTCTTGCCGGTCGAACGCTGAGTGAGACCGGCCTCGCCCAAATCTGGCGTGGACGAGGCCGATGAGGGTAGCCCTAGCCGGTGGTGAGTAGGAAGGGAAAAAAAGTGGAAAAAAAGAAAGAAAATGACGAAAATGCCCTTGGTCAGGCCCTTCTTTAAAACAATTAGGGCACTTTAGGTCCTTATTTAAAACAAGGTTTACTTCATGCCCTTATTTGAGAAAATGATGGCACTTCGAGCTCCTATTTAAAATTTTCTCCAATTATTCTGAAAAAGGATATTTTGACATTACTAATTATATCGATAAAGTATTCTCCTTACTATATAAATGTAGATGGCATGAAATACGATTTTTTGACATTACTAATAAAATGATAAAGTATACTCTTTTCTAGATTAGTGTAGATGGCAGTGGAGTGAAACTTTGTCGTGGAAACTTTCTCTTTTGTACTCTCCCATTTGTAACCATGTTTATGTTCTTTTTATTAATATTAAAGTGGATTAGATTAGTCGTCCAATCGGATCATTCATTACTCGTGTACATGTAGAACGGATTTAGAAGCACAAGAATAATAGACGGAGAAGAAGAAGAGAAGAAGCCAAAAGGACATGTCGAGGTTCCCAATAGCCGTAAGAGAATAAAAAGACACATCAGAAGAGGGCAATTCAATAATCATTTGTGAAGAAAAATCTAACAATTATGACGTATAAGTTTCTTACTTATAATCTAAATTCACAAAATATATAAAAATACGGAACTCCTCCTTTTGTTTCCGAACTTCTTTTAAATCCAAAAGTACCCGTCAAACCGAAAGGTTGAAACTTTTCATCATATTCTAATTTCCACTCCAATTCTCGTAAGTTTTACACATTAAGGGATGCACTTTTTTTTTTTTTAATTTCTAGCCCTTAGGTGTGATTCCGTTATGATAAAATTTAATCAAAACTCAAGATATCCATAAAAAGGGGAGGTATCTTATTTTTGACTCAATGTGCAATGGGATCTCCGAACTTTTAATTTGTTCAATGTGGTCCTTGAATTTTACCCCAAGGTACAATTTGGTGCATTAACTTTTAATTTGTTCAATATGATCCTGGACTTTTGGCACATGTTCACTTTAGTCCAATGACCATTTGTATCCTTATGAAGTTAATATGTAGCATTGCTCGAAAAGAATTTGCTAATCATCCTTTGACGAGCTTATTACCAATATATTTACTTTTATTTCCTTGACTGCGATTAATTAGAAATGCCAATAAGTTGGTAGAGGGTTTCTAAGTATAAGATCAAATAAAAGTGACGAATCTCAACATCCGCCAAATAAAAGCCAATATACATGATACAAGTATATGATATGATTTACGTGAATTGATGTTGAATAGCTCCGTATGCTTTGATTCTATGTTGTGTTATTCGAAGTTATTCCATTCTTAATTGCTTTCTTTTAGCACAAGTTTTTAATTGCTCTAGGGTGATACCACATTCAATTGAAAATAACCGATATTGACTTCAACTGGAAATAACATCGAACTTCTTAATTATCTACCTTTCATTATTTTACGCAAATTACAGGGTTTATGAAGATTATATTCTCCTATACACCGCACGGGTTTAATTGCAGTAACCTCCGGGGTTCTTCGCACCTAAATGGTACTAGGACCCTTGTGCCCCGGCCCTTGATCTGATAAAGCTGGCCGCCCGTAGCTCGCCCTATCTAGTTATCATTAAGACATCTCAATTCCTTGTAGGCCATACAAAAACAAATCCAAATCCTAAAAGTAGTAACTTCTTGATTCCAAATAAAACAAAAAAGGAGAAAACAGAGGGGGCCACTGAGCCACTAAATCCTTAAATCTAATCTTTCCTTAATCATAACAACCCATAATCTACGCAATCCTATTGCATAGTCCCCCTTATAACTACTTCACATCTTGCATACTAGACAGTAGACACCAACGCATGGGGCCCTTTTGGCTTCCCCACACGCTTTTTACTTGCAACATAAGCCCCAAAAGGCAAAGAAAAAATTACCAAAAAAAAAATAATAATAAGGCTACAAACCACACTATTTTTTTTTTATCGCCAACCCCATAAACTATTCAACACAAGTTCCTCCATGCATATGACGCTTTTGTTTCACATAACGACGGGACGAGGCGTGAGGCGGCGAACTGGAGAATGAACTCCGGACGAAACGATAATCCGCGAGTTGTTGCCGGTCAAATCCGATGAAGGTGAAGTCGTCGAGAAGTTGCCGTCGCGGTCCGGTCGGATCACCTGGAGGTCCGTGATTTGAGTCCGGCCCGAGTCGCGGGGGAGCCTGGCATACGAAGCCGAAGGGGACTCATTGAACAACGCCCCGAGCGGCCCTAGCTTCCCGTTCTTGTATTCCACCACCACTCTATACACGAACGGAATGAGACCCTCCATTACAATCTTCCCAAGAATGTTTTCCCAAGAGTGGAGAGGAGATGGAAGAAGAAAGAGAAGGAGAAAAGAGAGAAGTTGAGGTTACTTTACACGAGAGCGGTGGTTCGATTGGTTTATAAGAGAGAAAAGGTCGATGACGTGGCGCTAGGGACTGGATAATCACAATAAAGCTAACGTTTATTTTGCCGAAAATGAATGATTTAGAAAATATTTTCTTAAAAATGATCGCTTGTATTGTTTGAAATAATTAGCCAATGAATAATATTTTTATATTATATAACAATTCATATCTAGATATTTTCGAGAATAGTGAATATATATTTAGTAAGGCAAAAGTAAAAAAATTTTCGTTCATTCATTTTTGTAAAAGATCCAAATGATCATTCTTTTTGGAGAAAAACATTTTAAATTATTTATTTTCTGCGAAACAAACGCACCTGAAGAACTGTATTACTTTTCTTTTATGTAATTGACTCGGTCCATGATAATTAACTTAAGTAATTATTTTTCCTATCAATCCGTTCAACCTCTTCAAGCAAAAGCCGAGCATGCGTTGAACGCAAAAACCACACGAAGGCCTTGAAAGCTACGTCTCATGAAAACTCTATCCAAACCACACCATCCCCTTCATTTCACAGCTCACCACATCATACTTAGCGTTGCTTTTTGTTCATCCTTTCGGACTTGTTTAGTAGTTCTTTATGGGTGTTGGTTCGATGACTCTGCGCTTTTTCGTCTTGATTGGCCGGTCCTTTGCTTCTTTAATGGTTTTCCATGGCCCCCTTTTTGCTTCGTGCCGGTTTCATCTTGCTAATATTTTATGCAAGTTTGATCGAGTTTGGTTTTCATCGGAGGTTGCTTCGTTGTCGGGTGGATGGGCAAGATTGATGAGCATATGCCACTTGTGTAATTCGTGTTCTCAGTTCTTGGGGTCGTGTCTCGTTTATCATATGGTTCACGCCAATATAATTAGCACTGTCCGATGCAGTTGGTGCATGGGAATCATGGTTTTACTCGGTTCATATCACGCGTTGCTTATTGTTTTTGGTTTTGTTCACCATTCTTGATGAACAAGATAACTGAAGCTACCAGCTAGCCTTCATCTTTGTGACTTTTCAAATGGGTTTTCTTCATAGGTTTTCTTCATCCACATGAAGGAACCGACATACCTCTCTTGTTTATATTGCTACTAGACTCGTCAAACGGGTCAATCGAAAATGGTCTGACCTAAATTGACTCATTTAACCAGTTTTAACCCATTTTTATGCAATTCAAATCTAACGACCTATACCTATACCCATAATACTTTACAAAAAAAATTATTACTTTCTTTATTTTCTATTTTATTTTCCTTTTTTTTAAGAAAATCTGGCGAGAATCGTCGTTCAACCCTCTCTGGCCACAAGCAAGGGCTGCGAAGCCCTGGTCGATTGCGAACAAGGGTCGGTCGGGCAACCCTCGCCGTACTTCGTAAGAAAAAGAAAAAGAATAAAAATTGTTCAATAGGATGACATCTCATGAATGGGGTGACTCAACTAATAATCTTTATAAGCTAAATGGGTTGTAAATAGGTTTAAATGCAAGTTTATTTATAACCCACATATAAGAAAGACTTACAACTTAAATCTATTAACAACCCATTTACTAAAACTTGACTAACCCATATTTGACCAATCTCATTGAATATGAAATAAAATACGAATTTTCAATCCATTTTGACACCTTTGTTTGCTACGTCCTAATTAAGAGAAATAATTTCTTGTGATGGTTACATCGAGAATAGTAACGATGCGGTGGGAACCAGCTAATCGCTGAGCATCATGTGTGTTCTACTCTCATTTTTATTGACTTGTTACATCACCTGTCACTGCCCTGAGATTTATTATGTTATGTCTAGTGTGGCGTGTGGGGTTCCCACAACTTTTGAGATATGATTAGTTTTATCTGTGAGCAATTCATTACAAAAAAACTCGTTCCGTCGTGACCAAAGATTTTGGTTGAAAAAACCAAAAATTGGTCTCAAATCGTTTCGCGACTAAAAATTAAGTGGCGCATCATGATCTTCGCCAGCAAGAATCTCTAACTTCCTCTAGACTTGTGCACTAGTCTAGGGGTGATTCGTAACTGCTCCCGATCCTTTAGGTACGGTTATCCCTTGGTCGATGGCCTCCTTGACTTATAATCTGTGTATTGGAAGCACATGAACAATAAACTCAATCGGGCATTCCATCTGCCGGCCTTGTGGATTGTGCTGTTATGGCCTTCATGATCGATGAACTTATTTAGGCATTCCACCCCTTCATTTTGCGGATCTGCTATTTATGACAATCAAGACAGATAAGCTTATTGAGGCATTCCATTGACAGACTTTGTGGATTGTGCTATTTATGCCATTCATGATCGATGAGCTCATCAAGCGGCTTTCTGGTTTGTGTAATTGTCATAATTTGGTTTGGGCCTTTACCTTCTTTCTGTTTGGGACCAGATTTTGAGCCTAGTGCCAACAACAAACGACGGCGACGGAGCTTGCAAGGCAAGGCTGCTTACGGACAGTGAGTCAGAGCGAAGGGTGAGATAGAGAGAAGAGAGAAGGGGGAACGATTACTATAGCAGTTTTGATCAGAGGTGCAGGTAAGCATAAAATGGGATATTAACATATCGTTGTTCGGCGCCCGGGGATAGCTTCAGAGGTTTTATAGTTTGTAGACGAAGAGGTCTGTGCCCATATTAGCCATATTGGACAAAGATGATTGAACAGGTTTGTTGAGCGGAACAAGGGATCGAATAATAAAATAGACGAAACAAGAAAATAAATCGAGCATCATATTTACGTGGTTCGATCGTAAAAATCTACGTTCACGGGGAGAGCAGTAACGAATTCCACTGTAGAACAAGCGATCCAATGAGAATACAAACCAGACTCGAGTCACTCAAACACTTTTTCCTACCCCCAATTACATCAAATAATGCACATAATATTTAGCCCATAATTTCTCACGAAATAATCTCTTAATCTCACAAAAGAATCATACGCAAATTCTTATCGCAAGAATTTCTCGACTAGAACACAAAAGTTATTGATGTAACTCTACGAAGAAAACCATGCCAAGCTCTCGTTCATAAAACGGCGCTTCTCGACTTCACGTTGTTCGTGGCTCTTATATATGCACTCGGCCTTAAGAAACCCAAAACCGAATTCTGCAAGGATGAGTTCCATATATTTGATTTCTTCGTATCCTTTCTTGACCATGACTGCACCGTACACTAGGAAAGTAGATTTCACAATTTTTTATTTCTTGTTTTCTTGTTTTCTCTTTCTGACTCAATCCACAAGCCCACACTTTCCTATAACTTATTATTTTCTTTCCACGGGCAGAGTTCTGATCCACTTTGACTCCAACGTGAACAAGTATTGAGGTGGACTCCAACACTAAAGCAATTTCCGAAACTGCAAGATTCAACTTTCAAGTTTCATGCTTATCCACAAATCAATTCAGATCGAGTTCGATTTATTAGGCTCAAACTCGAGACATAATTTCAATAATCTCCATCTTGCCTCGACGTTTGAGCCATATCACAATCGCTTCTCTGAAAATTCAAACCTCGCTACTACTCTCCCAACAGTCCCAATAGCCTCAACCGCCACAAACATCGTTCAAGTTCCAGCCTCGCTTGAACTTCGCCATAACCGTGGATCTTATTAGAACATCAACTACACATGCACCTTTAACTGCTCCATAAGGACTTTTCGACACAACCTCCTCTATCAAAGATAAAGCAAAACCACCGTTATATCCATATCCGTTAGGAGATCTTTCATGTACATTGTCAATATCAGCAGTTACAGCAACTATTGGCTCTACAGGCTCCACCTCACTACAAGCACCATCTGTGTCGATTACTACGCTAGTACTCGCTACCTCAAGAGTTTCTAGTTGCAACTCCACCTCAAGCTGAACACCGTTCAAATCCGTATGAACACTGCTATAATCATTCCTAGCCAGAAGTATTGGAAACTTGTCAAATGTAACTTATCTGCTGATAATAGACCAATTTAATTCCTGGCACCACAACCGATAACTCCGCTCACCTTGTGCATAGCCTAGGAACATGCACTTTCTTGCCCTTCTATCGAGCTTACTATCATTAACTCGAACATAATATGGACAACCAAATATTCTAAGAACAGAATAATCAGTAATGTTACCTGACCACACTTCTTCGGAAGTCTGACATCCAATCGCAGTCGATGAGGATCTATTCACCAGGTGGCTCGCCATACTAAGCGCATCCGCCATGAATCTCCTAGCCATACTAGCAATAGAGAGCATTTTATCGGCCATCTCTAGTAATGTTCTGCTCATCAATTCCGCAACATGTTGTGGTTCACTAGCACTAGTGCAGTGTCTCGCTATGCCTTCCTTCATGCAGAATTCGTTTAACAGCTCTGAGCAAAACTCTATGCTTTTGTCAGCCCGCACATGCTTGATCGTTTTCCCAGTTTCCTTTTCGATCAAAGCTCTCAACTGCCTGATCCTAACAATAGCATCAAACTTGTGCTTAAACACAAACACACAGGTCTTTCTCGAGTAGTCATCCATAACTGTTAGCATAAATCTAGCACTTTTCCTTGAAGAAAACCGCGACAATCTGCGAACATCTAAGTGAATTAATTTTGCAATCTTTGTGCTTTCTATGACAGTTGCACTAAACTGCACTTTCCGCCGTTGATCTAAATCACAACACATGTATACATTTAGTTCGTCAGCAATATAACCACATAATAAATTCATTTCACTTAGAACCTTCAGGTTTCTCTCGCTAATGTGCCCCAAATGCATATGCCACAATTCAGACTCTCGAACAGATGCATCCAGTCTCCGTAGCGAAATTCGCCACTGTCTCACCTTGAAGCTCATAAAGGCCATTGTGCTTGATTCCTTTTATTATCACTAAGCCATCTCGAATAATTTCTAGAACATCACATTCTGAAGAATACCGACAACCAGCTAAATCTAGCGCACTTAAGGAAATTAGATTTTTCTTCAACTCTAGAGCATGCCTCACTCCAGTCAATATTTTCACAATACCATCATGCATTCTGATTCTAACATCACCAACACCTATAACATCGCATTCAGCATTGTTCCTCAATTACACTTTATTACTATCCATGCATTGATAAGTAATAAACATGTTCCTATTTGGTGCAGTATGAAAAGAACAACCAAAATCCATAATCCATCCGCCAAACGATGAATCATCAGTGACAGACAAGACAAAATCAACATTATCAGAATTATTGTCAGCTACAGCTGCAACATCATCCGCAGATTCAACTCTAGTTCCTTTACCCTTCTCATTCTTCAGCTTAAAAGCAATCCCTTCTAAGATGCCCCATCTTGCCACAGTTCCAACAGACAGCACCACTAGTCCTAGACTAACTACGTTTGTTCATGTTTATACTTCTTCTGCTAACACGAGTACTAGTTCTTCCTCTATTTTCACATACTAAAGTAGTAGACACAGATTCACCAGATTCTCTTCTACGGATGTTCTCACTTAGAAGTAAATCTGGAATCCCATCAAATGTCAAAGTTGTTGGCACAAAAGAATTACTAACAGCAGTAACAGTAGTATTCCAACTTTCAAGCAATGAAGATAATAGAATCAAAACACATGCATCATCTTCAAAGTCAATATCAACTGAACTCAATTGACTAACAATCACATTGAAGTCATTGATATGATTAGCAACCGACGCACCTTCGCCCATCTTTAAATTAAACAAACGTCGCATCAAATAGACATTGTTGATCGCAAAGGGCTTATCATACATATCCGATAGAGTTTTTATCAAACTCGCAGTGGTCTTCTCTTTGATGATATTAAACACGACCTTACGAGCCAACGTCAGCCGAATAACACCTATCGCTCGTCTATCCAGCAATTCCCAATCAGCTTGCTTCATCGACTCTGGTTTCTCCCCAAACAAGGGTACGTGCAGTTTCAGCTGATATAGATAATCCTCAATCTGAATCTTCTAAAAACCAAAATCCTTTCCATCAAATCTGTCGATTTGAACTTTAACCTTCTGTTGCCATCGATTCGCTTCAACTTTAGCCAAACCAAGCTCTGATACCAATTGTTGAGCGGAACAAGCGATTGAACAATAAAATAGACAGAACAAGAAAATAAATCGGATACCAGATTTACGTGGTTCCGTCGTAAAGACCTACGTCCACAGGGAGAGCAGCAACGAATTCCACTATAGAACAAGCGATCGAAGGGAGATTACAAACCAGATCCGAGTCACTCAAATACTCTCAGTGTTTTTCAGTCCCAATTACATCAAATAATGCACACAGTATTTAGCCCCCAATTCTTCACAAAATAATCTCTCAATCTCACGAAAGAATTATACGCAAATTCTTACCGCAAGAATTTCTCGACTAGAACGCAAAAGTTATTGATGTAATTCTACGAATAAAATCATGCCAAGCTCTCGTTCATAAAACGACGCTTCTCGACTTCACGTTGTTCGTGGCTCTTATATATGCACTCGGCCTTAAGAAACCCAAAACCGAATTCTGCGGGGATGAGTTCCATATATTTGATTTCTTCTTATCCTTTCTTGACCATGACTGCACCGTACATTAGGAAAGTAGATTTCACAATCTTTTATTTTTTGTTTTCTTTTTCTGACTCAATCCACAAGCCCACACTTTCCTTTAATTTATTATTTTCTTTCCACGGGTAGAATTCTGATCCACTTTGCTCCAACGTGAACAAGTATTGAAGTGGACTCCAACGCTGAAGCAATTTCCGAAACTGCAAGATTCAACTTTCAAGTTTCATGCCTATCCACAAATCAATTCAGATCGAGTTCGATCTATTAGGCTCAAACTCGAGACATAATTTCAACAAGGTTAAAGAGTCAACCACGTACTGCGACGACTTTTTTCCGCATATAAACACGTTGATCCGATCGGACTCGACCTCCACAGCTCAACGTACCACATGTAGGATAAATGGACCGTGTAGAAGATTGTGAGCTCGCTAGTCGTCTATATAAGCAGCAATTCCACATAGCATAAAAATGGAGTCAAGAGTTACGTGTTCGGATCATGTCTCTTAGCTGAGTGACATTAGAGGAACACAGAAGAGAAGACACAAAAACTGTTCAGATCATGTCTCTTAGCTCTGTTGTCTTACTCTTGATAGTAGATGAAGCCGCCCTCAGACTTGTACATTCTCATGTTTGTGTGAAAGTAATAGGTGAAGATAGAAGCAGGTGGAGTCAATGAAGTTTCTTCAATTCTGCGTGAATAAATGGGCCTTTGTCCCCTTGGCTGTCCAAATACTATTACATGTCCTCATGTATGAAAGCAGAAGAAAAGAAAAGAAACGAGAATAGAAGCAATCAAATACTTGTATTATAATGCGAAAACGCTAACGGATCTTGCAATAAAATCAATGCGAGAGAAATTGAGAAATAAATGAGAAACGATAAAGAACATCAGGGATTTCTGTGGTTCGATCCGAGTGTCGGTATCTACATTCATGGGGAGAGCCAGCAGCAAATAATTCACTATAATCGGACAATCACAATTACAATCGCTCATACGCTCGAGTGTTTCCCACATCTAGATTAAGCCCAAGCAAATCCACAAGTATTATTTCGCAATCTCTCACAGAAAACTCACCGAGAGAAAATTTCATATTCTTCTTGTTTGCTCTACGTATGGCTGAACGAAGAGGAGGGATCAGGTCAACTGAAACATTCTAATGGTTAGCAATAACCATTAGGGGTGTCAACGGTACGGTTTGGTTCGGTTTTTTTTAAATAACCGAACCGAACCGAATCATTATGGTGAATGGATGAACCGAACCGAATTGCGAGATAATACTTGTGGATTTGCAAGTTTGCTCAAGGTCAGCTGAAACATTTTAATGGTTAATAAGAGGAGGGATCATACTAAGCGATTTTGAGAGCTAAAAGTTTAATATTGGTGCGGCATGAATGTAACGTGCGTGCTAATTGGTTAGCATTGCCAGGAAAGAAGATGATATGCCTTTGTTGATGGGGTGGCACTGCCCCCATCTTCTTGAGCTACAAGGTATTGGAATTTTTCCGCACTTCCAACAGATTTTTACTGAAATTTTGAAATGGCAATGGCCAAAGTGTTGAGCAAAGGATTTGATTTTAAAGAAATGTTTATAAGCCGAAATGATCACCAAGTTATATGGGGCAACACATTTTTCACAAGGTTTCCTCCGCCACTTATTTGTCTCAAATTCGATTGGCTAGATTGGGAGATCCTCAAGTTATGCAAGTTTGCTCAAGGCAATATGCGTATAGAAACTATGCATCTCAAGAAATTTTAAACCATAGGAGAGGAAAAGGCCAGTGAAAAGTTGATCACTCACGTTTGTGCAAGCCCACTAGCGTGCACGAGTGGGCTTTTTAAATTGTTGGCTTCTACGCTTTGTGAATTGTGCATATAATAATGGACGTGAAAAACGAGCACATTAGTCTTGTTCATTTTTCATATTACACGGATTATTCAACCCTCGACTTGACTAATCCCACCGATACACGCAAATCGCTCCATCCACGTGCATCGGATAAGGCTCCACATGTAGGATGGTCGGGTGTGACCCCAAAGGTTAATACGAGTGGGTTACGCCGGATTTGAATAAGGGATCTGATAGGTCCAAACAAAATGCTTAATTAGTCGGCTTATTATAATTAGACATTTATAGAACAAAAATGTACCTCAGAGGTCAATAACCTAGCATGAGCACTACTGAAAAACATACGTTCTCCAAAGTCACGAAATGTGCATATCCAATGACAAATAGAACGAGAGACTTAACCAAAATTATCAAAATTCAATCCAACATAATCTTTAAGAGGTTGAATTATTGCTGATCAAAATATTTTTTTTTTTTTTTTAAATTTGGTGTAACTTTATCACGACTTTTGGGGGTTGTCCTTCAGCTATTCTACAACCAGAAGTAACTGATGAAAGCCACTGACAACTTAAAAGGAAATTCATAAAGTGACGACAGAACGGTAGGAGCAATGGTCCTAATCAACACTATCTCCTTGAAGTTGAAGATTATGGAAATTCATTTTTATTGGCAACAATGCATGTGTACAATGAATCCAATCTTCTCCAGTCGCTTTCCATGTAAACAATTATGAGTATGGAGCGACAATGTCTGCGTTGACTTTCACTATTTTACGTATATATCTTGACCAATAAGAGGATGAGAGTTTTGGCATCCTATGTCATTAGTTTCAGATGGAACTCCCCAAATCAATTTACTAATGAATAAAAGAAATCAAACACTTGCCAACGTGACCTACTCGTATGATTTTTAACATAACTTAGTCAAGCCATCACAGCCACACAAGAAGAAAAAAAATCTAAAGAAAAAAGGAGAAAGAATACCTTTATGTGGAATATTCTTCAATCAACTTAAAGACAAAGATCAAAGTCGACATTCTCGGGTTAACGTGACCCAAAACGTGATATCGTATTATTGCAGTCTAAGATTAGTTGGATGTTTCAAAGAGTTCAAATTTTTAAATTTTCTGTCGTCAAGAAATAAAGAAGACAACACCCACCTCCTCGATTTCATACATGCCTGGAGTATAGGCGGAAAAATGGATCAAGAACCCATTTTTTAACCCACATTTTAGAGTGCGAGTCATAAATGAGTTGCTTAACAAATTTAAGTGGGTCATAAATGAGTCATTTAACAACTTAATGGGTCTTAAATGGGTTTTAAATTGATCATAAATGGGTTACCTAACTATCTTAAGTGAGTCATAAAAATGTTTCATGATTTTTTTTTATTTTCATTTTCATTTTTTATTTTTGTTATTTGTTATTTGTTTTTTTAGGAAATCTGGTGAGTCGCAGGCCGACCCTCGCAGCCACCAGGCAAGGGCCGCGAAGCCCTCGCCGGGGCGGGCGAGGGCCGCGCCAGCGACCCGCGAGGCCCTCGGGCCATCAGCCATTGGCTGGCGAGGGTCGCCGGCCCTCGCCCTTCTTAGAATAAAAAATAAAAAAACAATGGAAAACTTTATTTTTAAAAATTATAAAAATTATCCACAATGTTTAAGTAATTTTTCAAAAATTTATAAGAAACAAGTTTTCCTAAATTGGATTACATATGAAAGTGTTTTAACAATATAGGTCGGGTCGAGTATGGGTCGAGAAATTTGTATAGCATGAAAATGGATCATAACGGGTTAATATGTGTTGGACCATTTTCGACCTGACCCAACTCACCCATTTGACGCTATGGGCCCTGGAGTTACAAGAAATATTCAACATTAACAGTAGGGTTGGAGCCCGGAGTTTGTATCTAGTGGGGTCAATAAAATTTACAAAACTCCCTATATTTATGTTGTGTTTTCACAGAACTCCCAATCCATATAAATCACAGCATCTATATATAGTCAGGTGACCGGATTTGCAGGAAAAAGAAGAGTTTGAGGACGAAATTACAAAAGCTACTCAAGTTAGAGGACTGAATTTAGACTCATCCTAATCTTATAGTTTATACATAAAAAAAATTAATCATGTCTGATGTTGTCAACAGATCTCATACATATGATGAAAAAACGACTCAACAAAAGCTCCTTCCATATGGGAAGGGCAGAAACATTTAGATTGGCAGTCCTGTTTACAATAAGATATCAATTATAATCTTCTAATATCATAGGTTCGTGAAGTGATTTAGCAAAAGAAACATAAATAATATATCATAAGTCAAGCGGTGGTTGAGCGTGACAGGTACCAAACTAATTATACATTATACGTAGTCATGAATCGATATAACAATCATTCTTCCGAGTGGTCCAAATAGATTGACAGCGTTATCAAGCTTGACGATAAAACTAGATCATGAGCCAAGCTGCTCTTCTCAGAAATTTTAACCTACTTATCATTTCTGTCCTACTAAATACGTGCGGGCGCTGCTAATTCCCGTTCTACGCAACTTTCCGTATGTCCAACGTTTTTTAAGTTTTGGATGATCGAAGTTGGGTCGAATTTTGCTTCCATCACTCTATAGATCATCATCGACAATGACTTCGAACTGGCTGGATTAATCAAGAAGATTTATAAACCGATATTGGCTTAATGGCGACTCAAGTCTTTATTTAAGTTTCACGAAAGAGAAAGCCCAACTAAGGTTAGGGTTTGTATCATGAACGTAGTCAGTGAAAACATTTGTTTAACACGAGCATGTCTGACACAATATGTTGATTGCTAATACTATCACTTAGAGGGGGTAAATAGGTGATTATAATTAAACTTGATAAAATAATGTGGAAATAAAAACTCCAAGTTTGATAGGAGCAGATATGGAAAACAGAATTGTGCAGTGCTTCTATTAGAGTGTAAACAGATGCGAGTAAGAGAATAGAGAGCAATGAACGATAGTTTTTAGTGGTTCGGCTTTTACTAAAGCCTACATCCACTCTCTCACATTAACAGCCTGCTGGCTGGATTCTACTAAGTAATCAAATGAGAGATTACAGAAAAATTGTGATAGCTGATACTCAAGCAGTTTAACATAAGAGAGTACTGCTTCTATCCAAAGCTTTCCCACTCTACATACTTTTAAACTCTGTACAACACCTCTCGAAAGATCTCAATGACAAGCTCAAGAAGATAATTTGGAATATGTGTAGCTCTCTCGAAATATGGATGATGAATTCTTGATCTCTCACGCTCTACAGTGCCTTGCGCTCCTTATAAATTCCTCGACATCCAACCTTCCCACTGGATAGGATCGCCTCGATGATCAGTCTCTAAACTAGCTGATAAACAAAGATCACGTAGCCATTTGAGGTTGAAAGAACAGAGATTTGAGAGGATTTGCTCGCCCATGCAATCAAGTCCTTGAATCCACAAATCAAGATTCAAAGAAAGGAAATTATCTTCGGGGAGATTGCCAATCAAACAAGATTCTTCGTATGAAAAGTTACGAAGATGGTCTATAATATTTCTGGACAATCAATATAACTTACGAAAGAAATACCAACCAAATCATGAGCTGTTAGTGAGGAATGTTTCACTATAAAAAAAATTAAGTTTGATTTTATAACAACTATGAGGATTGCATGAATATTCAGAATATATGTTTCCATAAATGATCGAATATGTCTTGAGAGAATCTGCTTCTGTCCACGTAACCTGCTTTCATCGTATATAAGCATTTAACAGATTAAATATATAAGACATAATGATATACTCATAAAGTGCTCTCAAAATGTTTCACAAAATCTTTTCAAGATATAACAGCAATTTTGTCAACTTCAAAACCTAATAGAATTTCTCAACACAAAACACCCTCGTGAATAGAGTGCATGAACATGGTTGATCCATATGAAAAGAAGAGAAAATTAAACATGTTCACCATCAATCCACACTACAAGTAGCTTACGTAGTTAATCGATTCTTGGCCGATCAGAATCGCTCAAGTAGTAACGTAGTTGATCATAGGAAGTTTCCGCGAAACGAGGGTAGCAATCAAGAAACTCTGGAGTTCATTATCTTCCCATCCACCATTAAAACTTCAAGATCGAAAATAACGTGCGACGTTGAAGTTCCAATCAGAAGGAAGAGGTCAATTCGAAGAACCAACGCAGCTATCATTGGACCGACCATATGCTTTAAATGGATAAAATATATGTGCATGATGAAAGGTAACTGGTAACCGGTGGCGGGAAGAGACTATATAATAGCAATGTCAACAGATAAATCGACCCAAAAAAAAAAAAAAGACTGGTCTTGCCTCTCTTCTTCTTCATCGATAGTGTCATGGTTACAGCAACAATCAGTCTCTTCAAGAAGGTAAAAAATATCATGGAGACCAATGAATTCGAAGGAAACGAGTGCATTAAGGTAAATATGCAAGCTGTTCTGTTGGTATTTCTCTGTTAGATTTTCTTTCAGCTCATTGGTTTCCTAGAAATTGGAAATGGAAAATGACTTCAAGCTTTTTTTTTTTTCTTCTGATTTTGAGTTGCTAACGTTCTTCTCGCACGGTTTCTGCCATGTTATCGACCATTTTCAATGCCTTCCATAATCAAAAGGTGATCATATTGTGTTTTCCTGTTATAGGCCGAGTGGTGACAGGCAGCGAGTCCACATTTGTCAGCCGCTTTTCACGTTGTTTCGCTCTTGCTAGGAATATAAAGTGACAACCATCCTGTTTGTCTCGGCCTTCATTTGTGCACGAGGCTGCTTCTCTTCGATAGATTGCTAAGTCACTGCTTATCAAGGAGGATCATCAGTTTGAAGAAGATATTGTTGCTTCCTAACCTCAGCTTTAACAAAGTGAGCACTTGGACTTTCAGTCAAGTTGATTTAATCTGTTAAAATCATGGACGAGTTCAACTCTTTCCACCAAACTCAATACAACAAGCTCGCCACTGCTTCGCCCGGCTTTTAATAGTCAAGTACAATAATCAACTAAGGCACAAGCACTTGATTTCTGAATTGGCTGTTCGAGAGATGCATTGTTTACTATTCGGATCGAAGGGGCCACCGGTGAAGCGAAGAGATGGTTTGAGGATACAACAGGCGGGTCGGATTTCGTACAGAGGTAGTTAGGGCGGTAATTTTGGCGATTCCGTGTGTCTCGGTAATCATATCTTTTGTCCATCAATAAAACTGTGATTTCTGTGAAAATCGCTACTGCATGGGGAAGAACGCTTTAAGTGGATTTCTCAAGAGTCTATGTGAAAATTCGTGCTGGATATATGCAATCTTTTGGAAGCTTCAACATGAAAATCAGATGTAAGTTTGCTTCAACCTCTTCTTCCATTTGCTGATACATTTCTTCACGCTGGCAACTAAGGCATCTGGTGCAACCGAACTAGTCCTGGCTTTAAGTGATGAATATAGCGTAGGGAATTCAGTTCTCGGACAAATCAGTCAAATAATGTTAGTTAAGCAGATCTCCAAATTTCTGTTTGCCATGAATGGAAATGCGACTCGATCACATTAATTTCTCGTTGAACATAGGAGTTTGGAGTATATACGAATAGCACATGTTTAACTTTCCTCTTCTGTTCCTTTGTATCTCGCTACGGCTTGAAACTATCAAACAAATGCATTCTTCACCCATCCCGGTGGATATATAGCAGATCCTCAAGAGGATCCTGTTTGGGGAATTGAAAACTGATATCGTGAGTTGTGGCTAAGTTGAGGTTCATAATATGCTATTTCTATCATCAGAAAGGACATGCAGAAGTGGGCTATTATTTGTATGAGAAATGAAGAATTGCTCTGAATCCTCTCAGGTTCCTATCATGGGAAGATTGGTACTGCGATTATCCGAAAGTGAGAGCATTGACGGGAAATTCTCCCGATGAACTGTCCGCAGATGTGAATCAATTCATATCCTTTGATGATGACGGTGGCATTATTGACGGAACAGCAAGTCAGATCGCCTTTGCCGTGGCTAGAACATCTTGTCTCAAGTACAAACCGGGAGAAGGGTATTTTCCCGTTCTTGATCTTATGCCGGGGGGGGGGGGGGGGGGGTCACTTCATCAGATAACAATCCTCCGTTTTTGCTCTCCTATGACAGAGCTAGTTCAATGCATCTGTCTCTAAAATAAGAAATGACTTGTCCTTACTGTTAAAATGGTAGCTTGACTCAGATTTCTTGTTTGCTAGAATAATTGGTGAAGTGGTCTGCACAGAGAGCCATTGCTGGGTATCATTGGATGATGTGTTGACCATTCACTGCAAATCAGAGACACCTTTCAATGTGAGTATCCTTCCGAGACAACTAGTATGGAACATAGTAGAATGGCTTGACTATGGTCACAAGTTCAGTGATGAGAATTGACAATGTTTACTTCCTATCATGCAGATTCCAGATGAATGGTTGCCCCAGATTTCAGCTGGTGTTAAGGTACAGGTTCTTGACATGATCTCCTTCATAGTAACCAGCGGGTCGAATCATGTGATGACAAATAGAGTTCAATCTCGTACTTGCACTATTACAGCATCTCTCTGTCAATATTAAGCCGGTTATCTTTCAACAATGTGTCAATATTGATAGATTCAATGCTTATGCAGACTATTCTAGTATTACCTCTTCTTCCACATGGAGTTTTGCAGCTTGGTTCACATGAAAAGGTGCGCTAGTATGTGGTTTTGCATATCCAACAGAGTATGTTTCTTTGTTTTTCATGCATCCAGCAATTCAATCTGCAGGTTCCGGAAATTAAGGAGGCAGTGAATCACATCAAATCGATGTTTAGTTCGACTGGCTACGAACAGGCGCAATATGCACCTTTGACTCCAAACAAGAATCCGACTCACTCATTGTCTTCCATAATGCCATTTCTCTTGGATAACATGGATGGTTCCTCGCTTATAGATAGTATCTATGTAAGTGGTATGCAGTTTGAAGGCCCAGAGAATGGTGCCGAAGCAATTCGAGACAGAGTGACTACTTGTCAAGTCGTAGATCAGCTAGAAAATCTCCAAGAAGCTGATGATAGCGACACTCTTGTTCTACCAAAGGGCCTTCCTGAAATATCTAATTTTCCGAGTCAACCTGCTAATGCAAACCACACAGACATGGTGGATAACAACGATTTGTGGTTTTCTGGTATGGTTGAGGACTTACATGTCTTCACTAAATCTCATAACCTTGGGATGTCCACAGAGTTTTCTCATGGATTATCAGATTCTTGCACCGCCAATGATACTTCCGAATGGTCACTCAAAAGCACGGATGCAGATCATGCAGATCATGAGCCTACAAGCAATATGTTTAACTTCCCCACAGATTGCGAGCTGCACAAAGCACTCGGACCATCTTTCCAGGGACGGGCACTTGAGACATCCGTCTTATTTGAAAATGCATTCAGCGACTCCCAGATGAGTCACGATGTGGATTACTTCTATGATGTCGAGAGGTCAGCCAAGTACCTCTCCCAAGATGATGCCGAGTTTCTGTTGGAAGCCGTCATTCCAAACAGATATGGCAGCTCAAAATCTCCTTCACCTAGCGAGTCAAACATTACCAAGTTAACAGTCTTATCAAGGCAATCCGATACCTCCTCTAACGCACTCAATATTCTCGAAGGAAGAACCTCGGATGAAAATGTCTCTGCTGTGGTTATTCATTGTAAAGACAGGGTTAGCATTCCGTCTTCTCCAGTTTCCATGAAGAGCACGACAAGATCGTTTAAGAGGGAGCGATGGGATGAAGAGGATGCTCCAGCACTGGCCAGGAAGGGAGAGAAGCTGTTGTCTGGCTACAAAAGGAGGAGCAGAAGAGGTGACAACAAAAAGCCTAGACCAAGAGATAGACAGTTGATCCAGGAGCGACTCCGTGAACTTCGCATACTTGTCCCCAGCAGCATGAAGGTAAGTGATCTGTCATGCAGAGTCTTTACTTCTCACCTTCCAACAATTTCCCATGAGCAACTGCCCTATGTAATTTCTCTCTCTGCATTTGTTGACGATTTCCAGTGTAGCATAGATAGCCTCCTAGAACGGACGATAAAGCACATGCTCTTCCTGAGAAGGGTGACTCATCAGGCCGAGAATCTGACAAAAATGGAAACCTTTGAGGTACGACCATATACTACTGTTTTTCATCAAATAGCACCAAATTACCAGATAGAAGTGTGGTCTGACGATAACTTCTTGATGCATAAACTGGTTTTTGGTCAAAAATCGAAACTTAGATATTCATCTTTAAATTTGGTAACTTGTGCTGCTTCTGAAACTGGAGCACTATTCGATCAGAATCAAACTCCTGGAACTTGCCATATTTGGTGATAAGCATCCCGTGGGCTTGTGACTAAGACCTTACAGCATACACTGCCATCATCATATCTTTAACACAGAGACATATGTTGCTGTTATTTTGCAACTTTGCCTCATCTAACATGTTGACATGCGATGCAAGTCAAACATGTGAGGGAAGACAATTAGCTTGCAAGAATTCTAAAGAGGCCTACTGTTGCAGTATTATTTGTCAAGACATCATCACTCTAGTCAAGCCAGACAATAAAAACGAAGATGTGGACTAACCTAGTTGTTTGGTCCATTTCTCCACCCTCGAGTTTGGGGGTCGGATCCTTATCGACCCTTTCCAGGTTGTAGTACTTTCCTATGTACCAGATGGGAAGATCAAGCACAGTAACTATGCTATATGGTCATCGCCAGGAATATCTCATTTGGTTTTTGCTTAGCCTTAGGTGAAGTGAAACTGCTTATTCACTGAGTGAGATTCACTGTATCATGATATTTGCGTAAACCAATGTCTGACAGTCTATTGAATATTCGTTAACCGAACAGCGAAAGGTCGGTCTACAAGATAACAAGAATAAGTGGGAATATGCACCTGGCCATGGAAGAACTAACTTGGCTGTCGAAGGTGGAGGCGAGTTCCAAGCCTGCCCTGCACCT
Source organism: Lenwebbia sp. NSW1173648 (assembly GCA_029784005.1). Taxonomy (NCBI): domain Eukaryota; kingdom Viridiplantae; phylum Streptophyta; class Magnoliopsida; order Myrtales; family Myrtaceae; genus Lenwebbia; species Lenwebbia sp. NSW1173648. The sequence goes on from JARCGZ010000002.1 coordinate 1,679,731, forward strand.
ATAGCTGTTGAAGATCTTAATCAACCAGGGCACATGCTCATAAAGGTTTGACCTATTTCTCCAACTCTATGCTCCAACTTTTATTGACATGCAACCTTCTGATTATTAACATTTCATGTCGCTTCTCATGTGAACTGCTTGTTTTGTCCTATTTGTGTGCCTTCAATGGAGATCAAAGGATCTCATTGTCCAATATGGGTATTGACAATCAAATTTCTTGTCTCTCTATTCATGAGCATTAGAAGGTTTTCCCCTCCTCGATTTTTTCTGATGTGTTCGTTAAGATTTTGTCTGAACACCACAGTATCGAGCCTTGCTCGCACAGGCAAAGGATCTGTCAGCAGAAACATACATCTCTTCATGCTCACACTCTAGGTTTTGGTGTCGCTGTGAGAACAGATTAACACGGCCTCAACTAGTCACGTACATATATCAGTATGTCCCTTTTGTTTCTAAAATCACTGACTTGACTATTTCTGGTTTCCGAATCTGCAGGTGATATGCAATGAACAAGGGCTATTCTTGGAGATTGCTCAGGTGATCACACGTCTAGAGTTGACGATTCTTAAAGGAATATTTGAGAATCACTCCAATGATACCTGGGCCTGTTTTATTGTTGAGGTATCTGACTGTTCGGTATTAGCAAATGTGACTGTTAAGATCAAGATCATGAAATGCTATCCATACAACATGCCCCACTAAGCCCTTAACGTTTTATCTTTGCCAATAGGCTTCCAAGGACTTTCAAAAGATGGATATCTTCTGGCCACTAATGCAACTTCTGCGCTGCACAAGAGCTAAAGTTTCAAGCAAGATATGATTCACCGCCAAAATGGGCAACAACATGCAGGACTTTTGCTGTTAATCGTCTGCAACCAGAGGGTCATAACATCCTCGATGTGAATGCATGTAACCTAAGTAGATGAAGCAATACAATGTGTACAAATCAAACTAGATATAAATAAGAGTTTGGATGTTATGCACAAAGAACTGCAATCTCTTCTGAATCTTGTCAAAGTAGCTCCTGAACAAATGCTCTGTCATGTAGGTCAACCTAAGGAAACACAATATACATCCAGATGCTACATGGACAACTTTAAGAGAAACCCCTATCCTAACAAAACTGTTCTGCCTGGCCCTCACATGTGACATGTCAGAGATCTACACGGAAACTTCAGCAAGCAACAATGTGTGCCACCACCCACACGCAACATTTCTCGGCAGACAGCCATCGATTGGTACTTGGGAAGGGATGTTGCGATCAATTGAATCTCCAAGACCTAGCTGCATGATATATTTACAAAAGCATGAATAGATAGATCTATACTGGTCAGTGGTCAATCATTGGATCGTCCTCGAATAAAAATTAAAAATAAAATCATTTTCAATAGAGGTGCAGATTATGTTAACAATCTACCAGTAAAAACTTTGTTAGAAAAGGAAGGATGCAAAGCTTTGCATACCAAGTGAAAACAAATGGATTGAAACACAAACTATTGACTTCAAAATGAAGCAGGAAGCTTTGTTACTAACTTTCGATAGGAGTTTAAAGCGACCATAAAAACCCACATTACAACCTTTACTAGAATCAGCGAAATCTCTTTTACTTCATTATCACTCCAGCACAAAGGGACCCTTCTCTTTTTAAAGATAAGTAGCTTTAATGGTCGATTCATTCTACTGAACCAACTTGATCAACTGTTGAGGGTGGCTTTTGGGAATACAGGCTTTCTAATTTTCTAAATGAACAGAAAGGTTCATGAGGTGGAGGAAAGCGATATGGAGAAAAAAGAAGGGGTCAAAGAACAGAAATGGTGTACATGCACCGTCCATTTGCTGCTTCTTTGGATGACAAGCCAAGCGATCTATCGGCTGGCTAAACAACTGTGATATCAGCCCCCATACTCAACATGCTGTCATATAACTATCTCAAGGGAAAAAAGTACTGGGGTACACCTCCTGCTTGTTTGGAGAGTTAAAGGCCAAGCATCTTTGTATGAATAGCATGCCACTCATGCAAGGCACTTCCTTTGGCAACATAATTTGATAGGGCTCAGTGTTCCTGATTGTAACTACAAATAGCAGCACTTCTCTAGGGCATGACTTAAAGACAAGATAAACACCTCATTCACATATATTAATCCACATAAGCAAAGAAAGGCTGTGAACAGCCAAAGGTGGAAAAGTTCCCACAAGAGAATTTTAAATGATGACATCCCTAAAATAACGCCACTATTATTGAAGTGTTGCTACCTTAAAGGAAAAACTTTCTTTTGAGATATCAATCTCCCAATTACTTCCCAAACAATGAAGGGAAGAGACAAGTGAGATCATTGACTACATGTCAACAAATTAGACAAAGCTAGTGGCTCAAGTCAGGACAAATCGGTGTGGACAGCAAAAACATATCAAATTAGGAAATCCAGGATACAGAAAGAATAAATCATATGAGACATCAAGAATAAGGTGACGATGCAGACTCTATTATCTGTTTGTGCATACCTGTCAGTACTGCATTATGACGGGCTCCAGACGATACCACCTTCACTTGCTTGCCCTTCCAATCCAGACATTCCAAAAGTCGGGGCAGTGTCTGAATTGGATATCAAAGAAAGTACTCAAGTCAAAAAGCATGACAAGACAATAAGGAACCTATGGAAGACAGATCAAAAGAGACTACAGCAGTAATCTACTGGTATCTCATAAGAAGACACACCATCCTCATCGAGGAGCATTAAAGAGATTATGCAGAAGAAATAAAGGTCATCTAGTGAAGCAAATTGATGCACAAATGGCGTAGATGGCACCAAACAATTCATAACTCCGTCGTAGATGCAATCTTGCACAAGATAAGTTAGGCCTGGTATATGCATCATAATTCAAACTTCTCGCATATACAAGGCCAAATATCCTAAGTACCTCGGACTTTCTAATTTATATAAAAATTAGAACAATAAATACCCAAACAATTTTTTTGTATTAAATGCAGCCTTAGCTTGTTTAGTCAAGAACATCCTTGATACTGATGCGACAGGTGAAGTGCCAATTTTTAATAAAGAAAATAATGAGATCATAATAATTGCTGTGGCTGCCAATTGCTTAAAAGTTGCCATGTCAGCTACAATGTCAACTTTTTAGTGGTGCTCCTGACAGCCAACATAGCAAAAGCTGTAGTTGATTCAAAAATTAAATTTGGGCGTCTACTGAATAATTTTCAAAGCAGTCGGTATTTTTACACAAAAAGCGCAAAGCTCGGGATTTTTTAAAATATTTTGGCCAACATAAAATGTGTTTCCTGCCAGATGGAATTGAAAAAGTTGGGAAAGCAGTGGATAACAAGAAGAATCTACCTCTGCACTTTCTCCACCAGTCCCTAGTTGTCCAAACTGGTTACCACCAAAGGAATATACTCGACCTTCAGTAGAAACACAGATTGTATGCCAGAGACCAGCAGCAATTCCCCCAATAGCAGTTCCCAGTAAAGAAGATACACATGTTGGTCTGAGTTGATCATTCGTACTCCCTTGTCCACACTGTATCACAAAAGCAGAAAGTAAGTTTCAATCGAGGGAGATACAAGAGGTCCTGCAGTCCTAGAGAGAGAGAGAGAGAGAGAGAGAGAGAGAGGAGCAAAAGGAAGAATTCAAATAACAGGGTGCCTATCTCCTCCCATAAGCTATTTAACTCACTTTGTTTTGTTAAACCTTGGTAAATCTTCATCTCAAGAATATCTTCTGCCTATAGCATTAGGAACCATACAGGGAAGGGCCAGCATGATTTCGTGTAACATTACAAGTGGCCATTGTAGCTCACCTGCCCATAGAGCCCCCATCCAAAAGTTAGCAATGCTCCAGTATCTACAAACAAACAAAAATGAAACAGAAGAATCTCTTAAAATAATTTGCTAATCCGAATAAAGCCAGCAATTTAAAGCACAATTTGTTTGCTATAGAACACACCCATGCTGGAGTGGTAATTATATTTACTAGACAACGAAAATGTCGATGAGGTACCATCAATCCAAAGAATTGCAGATGCATGTAATCATTTAAGTCAATTAACATGTTATTCTTGGTCGCTAGATGTTCCTTAATTCCTACCATCTTGTTACTCTCCAAAAGATAATCATTGTAACAATCATTCAGGGGGTTTAGATGACCAAATCATGTTGGTCCCTATGAAGGTGTATCCATTATATTACACTCTTCAAATCTAAACAACCGAATGAAATAGAGACCACAGTCGACAACTACAAGTGAGCAGACCTGTAATTACCGCACTATGTCGACCTCCACAAGCAATTCCTCTCACATAATTTCCAGGTGCTTTTGAAGATTGTAATCCTGAACTCATGCTTCCTTGGCTACTGGTCAGTGCGCCATCTTTACCCGGATTGGGTGTCTGAATGCAAGGTATTAGATGAGGAGAAGACATCATTTTTATCTTGGTACCCAAACCTAGCTGTCCTTCACCTCCATAGCCCCAACCCCAGACCTGTCCCACATCTGAAACTTCGGTAAAAATATGATGAACCAGGTGTCTTGCTTTACATAAAAAATCTTCCATAGCTTCATACTTCATATAACATACAAAACTAGATGGGTTAACCATGAAGAAAGAACAACAGAGGAAAAAAAGCTGGCACAGTTGAAGAAGGTTTACCTGACAAGGCTAAAGAGTGGCGCCCACCAGCGGCAACTGTGGTAATCCTCACTCCAGGTCCCAGGGTGACGAGACAAGGTGATGGTGTAAATGTTTCCTCTCCTAGTGTTACACTCTCATTTTCTTGTTTAGCTGATGATACTTTTCTGCGCTTCACAGTTTCTTCAACAACCTTTCTGTCATTAAGTTGACTGACCGTCCCACTATTTGGGCTTGAGGGTTGAGATTTAGGGCTCACTATGGAAGAAAATAAAAATTCTAGTCAAAATAGAAGCCCATCATTCCAACGGATCTATGATCATCAACTATTCCATAAAACAACCTTGCTCACTCAATAAAGAGCTTTGTCTGGTGAGAGCTCCCTTTTGGAAGCTTCCTACAAAAGCCAAATCTGAGATGAGTTTGCTAGAAGGAACACACTCTTTCCAACCCCATGTGTATGTTTCACCTGGCTCTGCAATATGAAACGTCAATAGGTGAAGAGGGCATAATAGTCAGTCAATAGATAACTAAAAGAGCTCACGTAATTCTCATTTGATTTTGTATTGATGAGACCTTTGTCTATTGCGTGCACTGCAAACTGTTGCAAATAACTGAAGGGGCTAAATGACATTCAATATTTACATCATTGTGTGTTGATGTCTCAATGACTAATGAAATGAGAACATATCATTGCAAATCCACAATTACTAGGATAGACAGCATTTCCACATAAAGAGAATTCAATAACAGGCAATCCGCATCATATACTACCCTGTGGATAATGGAGAGAAGATTAAGCTCGTACAACATAACATAACCACGAATTGCTCAATGTGCACCGTGAGAGAGGAGCAGCAGGAAAGGTGGTACCTGTTACTGTAACACAATGAGCCCAACCAGCAGCAGCCTTCAAAACCGACGCTTGAGTTGGGAGAGGAAAAGGCTCTGGAGCATCCTTAATAAATGCAATCAAGAAGTAGCAAATTAATACCAAAACATGGCAGACATAGAAATCTTGTGAGCTAGAATAGGTATTAATTACCCCATGCTTTCCTGATGTCATGTAGCTTTGACCTTCATCATCTGCTGAACCCCAAGTAATTAGCTTTCCAGAATCTGATCCCTCATGTTTTTCAAATAAAATAGATTAGCAATATCGACAGATATAAGAGAGAGAGAGGGGGGGGGGGGGGGGGGGGGACATAAGAAGGTGTTTACAGCAGCCAATTCCAATCCAATATTCTGTAGAGCAAATGTACTATAGACTCAACAGTCACGACTTGACTATGACCATGTTGGTTCAGTGAATCTTCAACACATAATACCCAAAAATTCTTGTTAATTTTTCTTCCATTTGGGTAATGCTGCTTATCCAAATTGGTCCACTTTTGTACCTTTCGGAAAACGTATTCATCAACCCAATGACAGTTTTGGATAATTGCCGCCACAGCCAATGGCTGCTCTCATAATTTCTTTTCCGCTTTAACACAAGAGAGTATAATTGCTGATTCGAACTCCGCCCTGGACTTTGATGCTGGAAATATGAACTCTACTAATATAAGCTATGAGCCGTAGCTTTGCACAGGAGCTCTACTTATTCAATCAAATAGTGTTGCGCTAATAAATCACAGATCAAGTGAAAAAGTAGAACGAAGAAACTTCAACAATCAACACTCGCTACAAATGGAGGAGAATCGGTGTTACAATTTGATCAGCAACAGTTACACAAGATGAATAGACGACTTCATTTCCAAATAACTACCCAGCCAAAAGCATCAATCAAGCCTTTTGCGGGAATCGGTACCAAACTTTCACCTGAAACGGCCATGGCGAATCCGCAGCCGCCGCCGAAGAGTCCTTCCACGAATCTCCGCCTGGATCCCGCACCGGCGTCGGAGAGAGCATCGGCGACTTCTCCGGCGAGGCTCCGGGGAGATAACCACACATGTACACCACATTGCGCCTGCTCTCCTCCATTTTCACCCGATCTTCTCTCTCTCTCACACCGCCATGCATTGCCATCGAAACGCCACAACCTGAGGTAACAGACAATACTCGAAAATCGGCCAGCAACTTACTACGTCTCTTCGATCTCAAACCTGAGTAGAGAGAGAGAGAGAGGGGGGGGGGGAGAAGCGAAAATTCTCGCTGAGAGGGACGGGAGACGTACCATTTCCAGGGACTGTAGAGGGTGCCACGTCGGATGACACGTTGTCAGAAATACACGTGGGGCGATCTGGGCCGCGAGTGGGGTTTGTTCTTCGTTTTTGTGGGTCCCACGGGCTTCACTTGCTGGATGTTTCTGGGAGGAGAAGGCGGAAGGGAAAACTTTGTTTCCCGGCTTCCGTGCTGCCACGTGGTGAGGCGTCAATGGGCCGTTGCCTCTTGTTTAATCCAACTCCGGTTAGTTTAATCCGCTCGAGGTGGTTTTATCATTTCATGTCGTTAGTCCGTTCAAACTTCACAGATTCGTCAGATCTGATCGTGGCACGTCTTGAGCGGTCGATTCTCAATCGAGTTTAAGATTGACGAGATGAACGGACAGAAAATTGACGCGACTGCCACTGAGCTGTTCATCAAGATGGTGGTCAAGTCAAAAATTGCGCCTGACTATAATTCGTGTCCTCGCTCGTACTCTTTATTATGCACTTAAGCTTGGTTTGGTTCCTGAATTTTTAGTTTTTTAAGGTTTTTTTTTTTTTTATCGTATCCTGAATTTTTAGTTTAGATAGGATAAGATAAACAACTCGCGGATTTTGTATATCTTATTAATTATTTAGTGAATCACAATAATAAAGTCAAATACTTTCGTATCTTACCATGTCGAATATTTGGTATAAACGACATATTACTATAATCAAACCTGAAAATGCATAAACGAATCTGATGAGAATCTCTCATAATTCAAAGTTAACCACAAATGCACAAACGAAAATCCATCAATTAATCTAGGATTGTTAACTACATCTTAAACATCAAATGAGCTCATTCAATATTCCAGAGTCATAAGTTTGACTATAGCAAGAAATGTAAATGAGCATCCGCAACATCGAGAGATAGATCGGCCAACCAATGCTAAATCTAGCAAAAGAAAATATCATCATCCACTTTCGTAATTCCAAAACGTATAGTACTTCTACTTTCTTGCCACTTTTGTGAAATGTCAACGTGAACCAAAGAGAATGAGTTTACACATTCTTATTGCTTTTGTGGACTTTTGACGTGAACAAGAGAGTTATTGAGGAGACGAAGTTTCGCCTCTCTTGATGTTTTCATGGGGCTTTGATATGAACCAAAATACTACGAATGAGTCGTGAAATTTCAACATGATACAAAGATACGGAAGAAAATAAGACGAAGAGCATAAATATTTTTTAAGAAATCTAATTGGCCCCCACACTTCGAGAATTAAAAAGATCATTTTCAAGTTTGAATTTTTATTTATTTAAAATTTGGGTTCTTCTACTTCATTTATATTCGTTGATTTCTTTATAACTTTTCACTCTCTTTTTCAATTTCTATTTTATTCCGTTACATCTTATTAAATAAAAAACTATACTAAAATACCTCAAATATGTAATAAATATCAGTACTATATATATAGTCTAGAATAGAAAGATATTCAAATATAGTATAAATAAAAACGAAAATCGTTGTTATTCTTTTGTTATTTTGAAGTTTCTTTTTTCATGTTAGAGTTAAAATATCATATATATTTAACCATTCTTTTAATAAAGAAGTTTGTTATTCGAGAAAAATAATATTTATACCATGGATATAAGAAATCCTATCCACTTTATTCCACCTCTCTAATGAGATACTTTTATCCAAGCTATATTCCACCTATATTCGACCTTATCATGTCTTATGCAGATCTCGATTTTTATCCTAACTACCAAACGTAATCTTAAAGTTTAGAGGTTTCTTGTGATTTTGCTTGTCATTGATATGTTTGGCATTGGGACCATAAAAATATCAATTAGTAAAGTAAAGTGTAAAAATTTTAAAAAAAAATGAAAAAATTGTCAAAAATATTAAATTATGCTCATTATGACACATTTTCCAAAACTTTTATGTACCACAAATTTATATTCATGCGACATACTTATCCTGAGTCGGCATACGAGGGCCAAAGAAGGCAAAGAGAGTTGACCATGGCTTCGAATGCATTTTTTTTTTCAATTGTTCTTTTTTCTTTTTCCCCTTCCTTGAGTAAGTCACTGACTTATGAATTCAGGAGGTATTTGCTAGTTCACCAAGTGTTCTTGAATGGCATTGCTTAACACGCGATTTTTTGACTACCAACACGTCTGTATTGGGACAGTTGAAACCACAAAAAATGTCAAAACGGTGTTTGTTACCCTATTCCCTAATTTCAACACAACTCTTTCAGATCCCCGTCTGCTTAATGCCATGAAAGTGCATCTACAAATTACTGGAGTACCTCATACTCCAGACTCTATTGTAGCAACACTCCACTAATGGATGGATTAGTTTGGATTTTTGATAGATTAAACGTTTCACTAACGATCAAAGATTTTCTGTACTGAAAAGTGTTCTCTTTGGCATCTCAATGAATTTCATCCCTTAATATATTAAACGATAATGATCAAAATTAATAAATTTTACTGAAAAGCGCGAGCATGAATTGAATAGATCTTATGGCAAGATAAAGGGTCAATGTGCTGTAATCACTTAATGCAAATGTCGAAGTCACTGTTGTGTATGCTTTAGATGGAAAGATGCCAACTTCTATTTTCGTCGGGATGTGCCTAAGGTAGTAATCCAATCAAGAATTCATGATTACTCAGGAAACCGAGGATCGTTTTGCAAAATCACCAAACTTTATTGGAAAGATTCACGAGGCGAAGTCATGTTCGCCAGAGACCGACATGGTACTTAAACCTTCTTCCGTCATAAACAACGAGTGAAAGTTCAGATAAGTTCAGCAATCAATATGACGGATGTCTCCGATTTAGACCTAAAAGAAAGTTGAACAATTTATTGACTGTATCCTTGAGGGTTTGTTCAACTGCATCTTGCCCAACCATAGTTTTCCGCTACAGAATAGAGTTTATTGAACTGAGAGGTAGTTGACTTAGGAATGGAGAAGATTGTGTGACTTGGCTTAGGAGCCCGCTGTATAACCACCATCCACAGTAATGACCTGCCCTGTGACATATGAAGCCGCAGGAAGGCAAAGAAACACGGCCACGGACGCGATCTCGTTAGGCTCTCCCAACCGACGGATAGGCGTTCGCAAAATCAGCTCCATGAACTTCTCTCTCATTTCCGGCTCCTGAATGGTAAATGTTCAATGACAGTAAAGTTGATGCATCAGTCCAAGATCCTATGATCTCTATTTTGGGTAACTGGGTGTCTAAGAAGGCGTTATATCATATATCATGCTTCTCATCTCAGTGCCTGCTTCAGTATTAATCAGTTTCCTATATTTTGTCTCACTAGGCCGATATGTCGAGAGGATGAGTTATATCTCAGCAGCTTAAGATAAACAAATTTGCAGGGTGTCATTGTAAAGCACACATGAAATCCAGATAGAGAGAACAGGAAGACTTTTACAGGGGGTGCGACGGAGGTTTTCACGCCCCATGGAGCGACGGTGTTGATCCGGATATTGTCTTTGGCCCATTCACATGCCAAGTTCTTTGTTAGCTGATTGATAGCACCTGGAATACCGACATGATTTGATGAGCTTTGTGCAGAGTAAGGTAGAGCCTGGACAAAAGCATCATCATACCTTTGGAAGCAGAGTACATTGAGAGTGCAGGTAGAGATACTAGACCGGCAACTGCGGAGATAAACACAATGTTGCCGTCTCCTGAAGCTTTCAGGAGCGGATGTGCGAGTTGGCACAGATGGTAAGGGGACTCGAGGTTGGCTTTCAACATGTAGGAGCAGTCCTCCGGTGTGTGATCTAGTGCTTTCTTAATAACAAGCGTCGCCGCATTGTTCACCTGCACTAGCCGGACCAGCATCAAAACCGAGCTTGGTAACAAGACAACGAGAATATTGAATGAGGGCAGTAGTAGCGGAATATCGAATCAAATGTCAAACATCCATTGTCCATTGATTCAGCACAGCTAAAACAATGTCAATCTGGAGATCAGATTTGCGACAGCTATCGGACCTTTCACTATAATCTCTGATTAATCTACTACATCCGGAACCCTTTTCTTTTAGGTGGATTCAGTGCCTTAAAATAGTACGAATGCGACTAGTAGCGCCTGACTAGTTATATAATTTCCTATGTTTATGAATGCTTTTAATGAGATCACTGATGTTACTTGAACAGGAACTCAGTTGCCAAGTACAGGACACTATCAAAGCAGTAGATATTAAACGAGAATTTGCAGAATTGTCCATGTATGTATAGCCAAAACCACAAACCAATCGAAATAAAGAATTCTAGTTCTTGCTAGACTTTAAACAAGAGATGGATCGAGACAAAAGTTGCTTCCATAGCAACTCCTAGACGATGATTATTGAGCGTTACTAACCAGAATGTTCAGTTTGCCATCAAAAACAGAGGAGACAGTCTTAATCAGCTCTTCGTTTTGGGTACTGCGAGTGACGTCGCAAACCGAGCCGCTCACTCGAAACCCTTTACCCTGCCACTCTGCCACTCGCTCGTTGAGCTCTTTCTCGTTGCGAGAACACATGTGAACGCTCGCGCCGAGCCCCGCCAGCTCTTCTACGATCGCATACCTGATCCACAGACAGAGTGATCAAGACTTGAATCGAAAAAATGCTGGAGTTATATGTAAATGGTGACACAGATTGAAAATGAAAACTGAGACTGACCCAATCCCTCTGGTTCCCCCAGTGACCAAAGCGGTCTTGCCTTTCAGCGACCACCTTCGGTCGTTGAAGCAGCTCGTATCAGCACTTTCCATGATTGCTCCCTCCAAGTTTTCGTTTCGTTTCCCTTGGTGATGTTTATATAGTGGGCCAAATGATTATCGGGTTAAGAAATGGGAATGTCCTTTGGCAAAGCAAGGCCAAAAAACCTGTGAATGAGTCCAGACATGAAACGACAAATTTGTGGTCAATTTAGGTAACTGTAAAATAATACTCCCTGGGTAGACGGTTGTTAATGATGCTGAAGGTCAACCTGCTTCAAAAGTCAAAGGTGCGAATGCAAGGAACAAAGGAAGCAAAGTCAAAAGTGTCGTCGTAACCTTCGAGATGAACCTCGAGGGGTTTCATGGATTACTAGGTAGACATGTATAATTCTCTTGCAAGGTGACTTTTATGCTTTACAGGGGCTTAAAGCCTTGCCGACCGCATTAGGTTTCTCGTTCAATGTTAATCGAAAGAGATTGAAATCACCACTAACATATTCTAAGCCCGTTAGGCATTGAGTAAGGCCCAGGAGGCTGCCTTACTTTCGGGAACCAAAGATTTTTGGTCCAGGGACTTGATTATGCTAGTTTTACCTAACGCCTACTATCGATATCTTTTTTCATGCGATCTTTAAAACTCTTATTCCTAACACGCAAATTTATGTGGTGAAACGACCCGTGTCGGGCAAAGTTAATACATGTTACGCCCCTGTGCAGGACCCTGTGAGAGTTTTATAAAGATGAACACTTATGCAAAGTCAAATATGTAAATCACCTAAGCTTCTCATGCGAAATGAAATGTAGATGGAAAGATACCAACTTCTTTTTTCGTTAGGCCATTGACTTGTGCGTAAGATAGTTGCCGCAACCCAATTCCTAGTAGAAAACGGGAATGACTGCGTCCTACGGATAGAAGGACGCAGCCTCACACTGCCCAAAATTCAACTCCCAAAAGTTACCGTCGATAATGCCCTCGCTCTATTGGCCACTAACTGAAAAACCTGAAAAGGATTGGAATGAATGGGGTGAGCTAACAAGACTCAGTGAGTAATACATTTCTTCTAAACGGATCGAACAATCCCTATGTACATTTAATACACAAAACGCAACTCATTTACTCCAAACTCGGAATATAACAAACCTTTAAGACCAAAACGAATTATATATTACTTCAACATAATAGAACCATAGCAAAAGTACTCATTTTAGCCAATAACATCAAAACAAATATCAATGGTCCAACCTATTGATCAATCTCATAAAAAACACATGTCAATGGTCCATCCATTGACCAATCTCGTCAAAAACACATGCCAATGGTCAATATATTGACCAATCTCATGCTCAAGAATCTAACTATGGTCACGCATAACGCCCGTGACAAAAGACGATCAAGATTCCCCCCTTGGCAAGGTCTTCACCTATAATGCCGATGGCTCGGCTCACAAGGATATTCTAAACTAGTATGCGCATACCCACAAACGCCTCAAACGGGTTCACATCAATCTTGAGCACCACACAAACTACTAACAACATCTTTCTCACATTGCAAGCCAACTCATAATCACATCACAAAACGGTCACAAACCATTTCATATAATCTTTCACATAAATTAGAATATATACCACAAGTCGATTTTGTAAACCAAAACACATATAGCTCTCATGATTCAATCATATCAAAGCACTTTTCACAAACCACATTCATGAGTCATGAACTTTTCCCAATCCTTTCATAAAGGTTCACAAATCACGTAGATGAAATTACTCAAACATATAGCCAAAATATGACTTTCCATTTCAAATACACAAAACGGCAGTAATTGCTCCATCCTGTTCATGCAACAAAAATGCAATTTCTCAACTCATAACATATTTAGTACTTACCTTTTTTTTTTTTTTTAAGTACGAGTTTACAAACACAAGAATAAATAATACCACTCACCTGATAAGGCCAACATCAACCTACAATAGTTACTCGAGCAGACGCTTCCGAATTCCTATCAAATATACTGAAAAACGGATCAAAATCGAGTAACACGCCATTCTAACGCACGAATCGACTATACTGCACTTATTTAACATTAGAACGATGCCTACGTGCCAACGGAAACTCGCCCATAGCGGACCATAGCGAAAATCCCTCACTGTCCGCTATGGACAGCTTGCGCACTAAACTTCTTTAGGCCATAACTCTCTCCACCAAACCCCAATTCAAGTGATCTTATAGTCAAAATGAAGCTCATTCGACGTACTACAAAAGTCCTTACATGGCTAATCCCAAAAGACAACCAAAAAATAAAGATATAAGCCCCCGAAGTGTATTATTCGCACAGTACAGCAACGCGCCAGATTTGAAAAACTCGTTCTGGGCAAACCATAGCATCAAATTAAGATCCGTCAAATCCCACGGCTTCACAACACCCTAAAGTTTCATTCTTATACAAAAATGAAGCCCAAAAACTCCTCAATTGAAAGCAGCAACTTAGACTCGACGTAGATCCGAAATAGTGCCATAAATCTGAAAATTTCCTCTATTTAGACGAATAAAAGCTCTGATTCTTACCCGGCGTAATAGTTCACGGCTAAAACGGCTTCAGGTCACATGGTGCGTGAATTTTCTTCTCTTTTCCTCCCTCTCTTCACGGTCGAGCTCTCCCTCTGTTCTCTCTCTCGAGTGACGTTTTTCGTTCTTTGTTTATGTCGCCTGCTTCAAAACTTTATCTGCTAGATAAGAAGAAAATGGGTTGGGGCCTGGGCTTGGGTTTTTTAAGAGAAAAGGGTTGGTTGGCTTGATTATGCTAGTTTTAACTAACGCCTATTATCGATATCTTTTTTCATGCGATCTTGAAAACTCTTATTCCTAACACGCAAATTTATGTGGTGAAACGACCCGTGTCGGGTAAATCACCTAAGCTTCTAATGCGAAATGAAATGTAGATGCTTCTTTTTTTGTTAGGCCATTGACTTGTGTGTAAGGTAGTACTAATTAATAAGCCAATCAGGAAAGCATGATTACTCCAAAAAATAAGGATTGAATTGCAAAATCACCAAATTTATTGGCAAAGATTCAATGAGGCGAAGTCATATTCCCATAGAGACCAACATGGCGGTTAGACTTTTTCTATCATGACAACGAGGGAAAGTTCAAATAATTTCAACAATTAATTACGATGACGTCTTGACTTAGACCGCATAACCACCATCCACACAAATGACCTGCCCTGTGACATATGAAGCAGTAGGAAGGCCAAGAATGCGACCATGGACAAGATCTCGTTAGGCTCTCTCATCTAGATCTATTGAAATGGATCCAAAACTCATTTAATAACTACAGCTGAGCATCCGGCCAAAGAAAAAACAAAAACTAGAGATGAGCATAATGGACTGACTAGACCGAGAACTGTCCAAATCGGTTCCCGGTTCTTAGAAGTGGAACCGGTGACCGTGTGGTCCAATTCCCATTTATAGGGGGAAACTGGACCGATGGACAGCCTACCGGACCGACATCTTTTCATTTTTTTTAATTTTTAAATACAAAACCTAATATTCTAAAAATATAAGCTTGCGGACTGGGTCACAAAATAAATGTAGATGTTATAATCTTTCCTTGAACTTGGTCCGTTAGGGTAGATGTAGTCTCAACATGGTCAGACTTCCAGATACAGAACTTTGCTTGCGGGCTTCTTGAGGCCCCCCTTGCTTTCATCTTCCACAGCAGCTCACGTATCCATGAAGAGACCCAATTTGAGAATTATTCATCAACTTTCACCATGAATTCGAAACTCAAGATTTCAGGAGCAATATTTGTTGTGTTTAAAATCTTCAGCAAGTCAAACTCAATCAGTGCTATTGGAGCGCCTGTAAATCGCACCGGATCGAAGGTCCGGTCCAATCCCATTCCAGAGACCTCCAGTTCAGTACACGGGTCCTAAAATTGGGAACCGATCCCTTCGGTCCTGTTCCCGATTCCAGGATAGGACCTGACCGGACCGAGAGGAATAGGTCCATTGTGAACCCATTTACAACGCACTTAAGACAATCCATTTAAGAGTCATATAACCTTTCTTTTAGTTATTTATTTATTTATTTTAAAAAATCTGATTTTTTTTTCTTATTTCCTTATTTTCCTTCTAAGACCAGCGAGGACTTCGCGGCTTTTTCCCAAACCGAGCGAGGGCTACTGGGCCAAGCCCTGACCCATGCTGGCCGCGACCCTCGCCCCTGGTCGACGAGGGCCTCGCGGCCCTCGCCCAGTCGTCGGCGATGGTAGAGCGGCCCTCGTCGGTCTTAGAAAAAAAAAAGAAGAATAGAAAAAAAAAATCAGACATTTTAGAAGAAATAAAAAAAATCAGATAAAAAATTTAAAAATAAAAGATAGGCATGTGACACTTTTCTTGAACACGTGCCTATGTTTCAAATAAAAAATAAAATGGTTATCATATGCGCTATTACTTTCCAGCGAAAACATTGGCATGTGACACTTTTCTTGACCACGTGCCTATGTTTCAAATAAAAAATAGAATGGTTATCATATGCGCCATTACTTTCCAGCGAAAACATTGGCATGTAACACTTTTTTTGACCATGCATGTGTCGACAAAAGTGAAGATAAGACTATTCAATTTAAATTATGATGATTTTTTGTTTCTTTGAATCAAAACCAAGTAACACGCCATTCTAATGCATGACTCGACTATACTACACTTATTTAACACTAGAACGATGCCTACGCGCCAATGGAAGCTCGCCCATAGAGGAAATCCCTCGCTATCCGCTGTAGACAGCTTGCGCACTAAACTCGTTAAGGCCATAACTCTCTCCACTGAACCCCGATTCAAGTGATCTTACACTCAAAACGAAGCTCATTCGACGTACTACAAAGTCCAAATATGGAAAACCCCAAAAGACAACCAAAAAATGAAGATAAAAGCCCCCGAAGTGTACTGTTCGTACAGTACAGCAGCGCACCAGATTTGAAAAACTCGTTCCGGGCAAACCATAGCATCAAATTAAGATCCTTCAAATCCCACCGCTTCACAACACCCTAAAGTTTAATTCTTATACAAAAATGCAGCCCAAAAACTCCTCATCGAATGCAGCAACTCAGACTCAACGTAGATCCGAAATGGTGCCCTAAATCCAAAAATTTCCTCTATTTAGACGAATAAAAGCTTCGATTCTTACCCGGCGTAGTAGTTCACGGCTAAAACGGCTTCGGGTTGAGCGGCGCGAGAATTTTCTTCTCTTTTCCACTCTCTCTTCACGGTCGAGCTCTCCCTCTGTTCTCTCTCTCGAGCGATGTTTTTCCTTCTTTGTTTATGTCGCCTGGTTCAAAACTTCATCCGCTAGATAAGAAGTAAATGGGTTGGGACCTAGGCTTGGGTTTTTTTTAAGAGAAAACAGCTGGTTGGCTTGATTATGCTAGTTTTACCTACCGCTTATTAGCAATATCTTTTTTCATACGATCTTTAAAACTCTTATTCCTAACAGGCAAATTTATGTGGTGAAATGACCTGTGTCGGGTAAATCGCCTAAGCTTCTAATACGAAATGAAATGTAGATGGAAAGATACCAACTTCTTTTTTCGTTATGCCATTGACTTGTGCGTAAGGTAGTACTAACTAATAAGCCAATCAGGAAAGCATGATTACTCCAAAAAAACAAGGATTGAATTGCAAAATCCCCAAACTTATTGTTAAAGATACAATGAGGTGAAGTCATATTCCCATAGAGACCAACACGGCAGTTACACTTTTTCTATCATGACAACGAGGGAAAGTTCAAATAATTTCAGCAATTAATTACAATGACGTCTCGACTTAGACTGCATAACCACCATCCACACAAATGACCTACCGTGTGACATATGAAGCAGCAGGAAGGCCAAGAATGCAACCATGGACAAGATCTCATTAGGCTCTCCCATCTAGACCTGTCAAAATGGATCCAAAACTCATTTAATAACTAGGGCTGAGCATCCACCCAAAGAAAAAAAAACTAAAGATGAGCATAATGGACCGACTAGATCGAGAACTGCCCAAATCAATTCCCGGTTCCTAGAAGTGGAACTGGTGACCGTGTGGTCCAAATCCCATTTATAGGGGGAAACCGAACCGATGGACCGCCTACTGGACCGACATCTTTTCATTTTTTTTTAAAATTTTAAATACAAAACCTAATATTCTAACAATATAAGCTTGCGGATTGGGTCACAAAAGAAATGTAGATGTAATAATCTTTCCCTGAACTTGGTCCGTTAGGGTAGATGTAGTCTCAGCATAGTCAGACTTCCAGATACAAAACTTCGCTTGTGGGCTACGTGAGGCCCCCCTTCCTTTCATCTTCCACAGCAGCTCACGTATCCATGAAGAGACCCAATTTGAGAATTATTCATCAACTTTCGCCATGAATTCGAAACTCAAGATTTCAGGAGCAATATTTGTTGTGTTTAAAATCTTCAACAAGTCTAACTCAATCAGTTCTATTGGACCACTTGGAAATCGCACCGGACCGATAAGTCCAGTCTGATCCCATTCTAGGGACCTCCGGTTAGGTCCGCAGGTCGTAAAATTGGGAACTGGTCCCTTTGGTCCGATTCCAGGGTGGGACCTGACCAGACTGAGAGGTTAAACTAAGTGGATTATGAATGGGTCCATTGTGAACCCATTTACAACGCACTTAAGACAATCCATTTAAGAGTCATACAACCTTTCTTTAGTTTTTTTTTTCTTTATTTTAAAAAATCTGATTTTTTTTCTTCTTTTCTTATTTTCCTTCTAAGACCGGCAAGGGTCTTTGCCCTTGCCTAGTAGCTGCTTAGGCCCTCGCCGGCTGCAGGTGAGGACTTCGCGGCTTTTTCCCAAACCTAGTGAGGGCTACTGGGCAAGGCCCCGACCTACGCCGGTGGCAACCCTCGCTCCTGGCCGATGAGGGTCTCGAGGCCCTTGCCCAGTCGTCGGTGATGGTCGGGCGGTCCTCGCCGGTCTTAGAAGAAAAAAATAAGAATAGAAAAAATAAATAAATAATCCATTTTTTTAGAAGAAATAAAAAAAATTAGATAAAAAATTTAAAAATAAAAGATAGGCATGTGACACTTTTCTTGACCACATGCCTGTATTTCAAATAAAAAATAGAATAGTTATCATCTGCGCCGTTACTTTTCAGCGAAAACATAGGCATGTGACACTTTTCTTGACCACGCTTGTGTCCACAAAAGTGAAGATAACACTATTCAATTGGAATTGTATGATTTTTCGTTTCTGTGAATAGACTTTGATTGAGTTATAGTTTGACTCTTCTACTCCTCTCTCTCTCTCTCTCTCTCTCTCTCTCTCTCTCTCTCTCTCTCTCTCTCTCTCTAAAAAACTAAGAACAGATGATATAGTCCAATTTACAAAACTCATCCATCGCCCTTACTTTTCCCAGAATTAGAGTTCTCTTCAATGGTTACCACAAGTTCGTCTTCCCTTTCAAAGAAATGAAACAAGTCCCGTACTCTTCTCATCTTCATTAGCTAGTTAGGCCGAGGACCGCGGCCCTCCCTCGGACCTGGGCGAGGACTAGCGGGGCAAGGGTCCGCGGCCCTCTCCCGGCTCTGGCAAGGGCTTGCTAGCCCTCGCCACTGGTGGGTGGGGTCGCCGGCCCCCGCCGACGCGCTAGCGACCACGACGGCAACCACAGATTGGAGGGCTATGTTTCCTCTCTTTTTTTTTTTGTATTTTAATTTTTAGTTTTTTTAAATTTAATTTAACTAAAAATTGAATTGAAATTGTATTTTGACGAAAAAAGCCCTTGACAGGCCGGAATATTTAGCCGGCCGGCTGGCCGGCGAGGTGAAGCCCTGTTTTGAAATGGGCATAACCATTTCAGGCCATTGTTTGAAACAAGGAGAGCACCTCAGGCCCTTATTTGAGAAAATGAGGACATTTCAAACTCTTATTTGAAAAAATGATGGCATTTTGGGCCATTAATTGGAATTTTTCCGATTATAAATGCTGAAGGACAACTGGCTTCAAAAGGCAAAAATGCAAATGCTAAGAATGAAGGAAGCAACTTGAGCCGCCTAAAATCAGACTTCGACAGATTTCAAAGAATAATAACGACAAGTGATCCTACCTCTAGTTTTGGCCAAAATAGCCAAGTCTGATTAGGGATTTGGGTTGGGATTAATCGGGATGGCGATCCATCCCGTAATCCGAATGGACATATTATTTTATTTTATTTTTGTCTCCAAAAGTACTGTCAATCATGAGGATAACATAGGTTTCTAGTCTCGGACATAAAATTTCACATAAAGGGCGGCGCGGACTAGGAAACCATTCGGAGGAGGAGAGTCTTCCTGCGCTATCCAATCTGCTGCTTGATTTGTTTCACACGGGCTGAAGACAACTTGAATATTCATGGACCTAAGAAGCCAACTTGAGTATTTGAACGGATTTGTGCGTTACTCACCATCCTTTCTTTCTTTTTTATCCTACAATTACCTAAATTCCAGTTTTTTTCTAATCACCTCATTCAAACTAATCTAAATCTAAGAAATACATATAACTTCTCTCGTACCATAAGATGTGCCCATGCCCTTTTCCTTGTTACGACTTCACGATTCGTCCGACTTTGTCTCGCCCGATCTTCTTCGTCTTTCGTCCGACAGGCCCCTGATTCTATCACACCCACCTTCCTCCAATCTTCTCTCCCCCGGAGTTAATTTTTACAGAAAGTCCGTTACTTCTTGTTCTTGCAATGTCCAAAGCAGTCAGACTGCGAACTACTCGGCCGCATCCGGCGGATTTGTTTATTCGGAGTCATCGCGACCGCAATTGCAGTATGAAATCGAAGATCTGTCTTTCTCACCTTGAAGTCCTATTGGCCTTGTAAACAGGACACTCTTGGAGTCGTCCATTGAAAGTTCATGACATCCATCAATTCATAGGACTCACGTGGAGTAGAATTTTTTGAAATTTGTACGCCATTCCTTTGACGTTGTAAGATAAAGATTCTTCTGGCCTTTTATAGCCCTTGTGATTGCATTGCATCCTTCTTCAGCTAAATTTCTAAGCAGACTTTGAGTTCGAGCCATGTTCTTCAAGATTCTTGCTGTGCTCTCTCTGCTACCAGTTTTGGCTTACGCGCAAGATACCAGTTTTGTGTACAGCGGTTTCCGATCGGCCAATCTGAGCCTCGATGGGATTGCCAGGGTCACCTCCAATGGCCTCCTGAAGCTGACCAACGACACCAAACAGCAGAAGGGCCATGCCTTCCATCCCGACCCGGTCCAGTTCAAGAACTCGCCGAACGGCTCCGTTTTCTCCTTCTCCACCACATTCGCCTTCGCGATTCAACATCAGTACGCGACTCTGAGCGGCCATGGGATTGTCTTTGTGGTCGCGCCCCAGAGAGGCCTCCCCGGGTCCCGGCCGAGCCAACACCTCGGCATGTTCAACGAAACCGACAACGGCAACGATACCAATCATGTGTTTGGGGTGGAACTCGACACGATCCAAAACAGCGAGTTTCAGGACATTAACGACAATCATGTCGGAATCGACTTGAACGGGTTGACATCAGCAAACTCAACTCCGGCGGGGTATTATGCAGATGGTGGGGAGTTCAAGAACTTGACTCTAATCAGCGGCAAAGCAATGCAAGTTTGGGTGGACTACAATGCAACTGAAACGCGGATCGATGTCACATTGGCTCCGGCCAATGTGCAAAAACCGAAGACTCCCCTTCTCTCTCTTAGGCTGGATCTCTCGTCGATCATCAACCAGAACATGTATGTCGGCTTCTCGTCATCGACCGGTGCGGCCGTGGCTTCTCACTATGTTCTGGGCTGGAGCTTCAGGGTAAATGGAGAGGCTCAGGCACTTGCCCTGTTCCAACTTCCTAAGCTTCCTCGGATTGGTAAGAAGAAGACGTCGAAAGTACTGACTATAGGGCTACCACTGATGGTCCTTCTCGTTGTATCGATGCTGATCTTGAGCTTAGTTTATGTAATAAGGAAAAGGAAATTCGCCGAGGTCCTCGAAGATTGGGAGAGGGAATACGGCCCACACCGGTTCAAGTACAAGGACCTTTATATCGCGACAAAAGGATTCCGGGAGCAAGAGCTATTAGGGACAGGTGGGTTCGGTCAGGTCTATAGAGGGATCTTACCCACATCTAAGATAGAGATCGCGGTGAAGAGGGTCTCCCATGAATCGAGACAAGGCATGAGAGAATTCGTAGCTGAGATCATCAGCATCGGTCGGCTCCGTCACCGCAACATAGTGCCACTCCTCGGTTACTGCCGCCGGAAAGGGGAGTTGCTCTTGGTTTACGACTACATGCCCAATGGGAGCCTCGACAAGTACCTCTATAACCAACCAAAGGTCACCCTCAATTGGAGGCAAAGATTCAGGGTGATCAAAGGAGTGGCATCAGGGATGCTCTATCTGCACGAAGGGTGGGAGCAAGTGGTGATCCACAGGGATATAAAAGCGAGTAACATCTTGCTGGATGCTGACTTAAATGGAAGACTTGGAGATTTTGGGCTTGCGAGACTGTCCGACCATGGATCGGACCTGCAAACGACTCACGTGGCAGGAACGCTCGGTTATCTCGCCCCCGAGCACATGCGAACCGGCATGGCCACTAGGAGCACCGACGTGTATGCCTTCGGCGCGTTTTTGCTCGAGGTCGCCTGCGGGAGAAGGCCGATAGAGCTTCGGGATGCGGAGGCCGTGATACTAGTGGACTGGGTATTTTCTTGCTGGGACCAAGGTGCCATTCTCGAGGCAAGTGATCCGAACTTGGGGGCGGAGTTTGTGGAAGAAGAGATGGAGTTGGTGCTGAAACTCGGGTTGACGTGTTCCCACTCCAACCCGTTGATGAGGCCGAGCACGCGTCAAGTTTTGCAGTACTTGGAGGGCGATCTCCCGATGCCGGAATCATCGTCGGTCGGCCTTTCCTCCGGCGGGCTAACGTTCCCTCATCGCGAAGGTTTTGATGATGTAGCCATGTCTTATCCGTCCTCCATGTACAAGGCATTCGCACACACTTCTTCTTCTGTCGCAGAATCGCATCTCTCAGGTGGACGATGAGCCTCATGGTATAGTTCCTAATTTAAATTCCATTCTCATGTAGAAATAGATTAGCTGCAAGATGAGATCATGTGCAGATCTAGAATACGTAGGCTCTACGAGTCATTCGGGTACTAGTCCGTGTAAGTATGGCTAAAATACACGCTCTCATTCTTGATATGGCTCAAATTAGCTTCCGTTGGCTGCTGCTCCGCAGGTGTAGTTCACTGGTTGGTGTTCGTTGTTATTCCTCTGCAGAGCTAATCACAATTCCACACATCAATCGGAAATACTTTTTTTTATATTTTGTCTCTCTCCTCCTCCTCTGTTTTTCCTTTTGTGATATTTTCTTTTGACCAGGTCAACAAAAACCAAAAAAAAAAAAAATATTGACCAAGTCAACAAAGTGGAAATAAAAAGCAATAGGACACTCTGCTTCTTCACGATAGACAGAAGAGAAAAGAAAAAGGGAAAGAAAAGAAAGGGAAAGAGAGGAAGAAGAAGAGAAAAAAGAGAGAGAGAGAGAGGGGTTCTCGCCACGTTGTCTCGTCAAGCTGTCCCGACACCGATTAGCAACGTCTGGTAAGTGCTCGCACCTCTCGTTCCTTCTATAGAAGTAATTTTCGGATTTAAGGCTCAATTTCGGAACTATGTCGAGTTTGAGTTCTTGCGTTCGTTTGAGGAGTTTTTGGGCTACGCTTTTGTATAAGGATGATAATTTAGGATGTTGTGAAGCCGTGGGATCTGACGGATCTTAATTTGACGCTTTGGTTTGCCCGAAACAAGATTTTTAATTCTGGTGCGCTACAGTAACCGCGCGAACAGTACACTTCAAGGCCTGATATCTTCATTTTTCGGCTGTATTTTAGGGTTGGTCATGTTAGGACATTTGTAGTACGTCAAGTAAGCTTCGTTTGGACTACAAGACGGCTTGAAACGGATATCGGTGGAGGAAGTTACGGCCTTATCAATTTTGGAGCGCAAGCTGTCCATAGCGGACAGCAGAGGGTATTCGCTATGGGCGAGCTTCCGTTGACGCGTAGTCGTCGTTCTATCGTTAAATAGGTGTAAATTAGTTAAGTCATCCGTTAGAGTGGCGTTTTACTCGTTTTTGATCCGTTTTTCGTACTTTTGAATAGGAATTCGGACGCGTCGGCTCGAGTAACCGTCGCATTTTGCTTTTGCCTTATCTGGTGAGTGATACTATTTCTTCTTTGACTTGTGTAAACTCATATTTTTCTGAGAATGATAAAAAAATGTATAATATGAGTTTATATTGTGATTTGTTCCTTTGAAAGGGAAGTGAAAGCGATGTTTAGAGCATTTTTGTTGCATAAAACGGGATCGAACATTTACTGCTGTTTTGTCTATTTGAGACGGTTTGTGATCGATTGGTGCTACTGGTTTCGAGTTGATTGTGATGTACATCCTGGTTTATGATATTGATGTTGTTGTGAGTTTGTGGTGCTCAAGAATGGCCGTGAACCCGATTGAGGGGTTTGTGGGTATGCGCATACTAGTTTAGGATATCCTTGTGGGCCGAGCCACCGGCATTATAGGTGGAGACCTTGCCAAGGGGGGAATCTTGGTCGCCTTTTATCACGGGGCGTTATACGTGAGCACGGTTAAAATCTTGAGCACGAGATTGGTCAATGGATAGACCATTGACGTGTATTTTGATGAGATTGTTGTGTTTTGACGAGATTAATCAATGGATTAGACCATTGATATTTGTTTTGAGTATTTAATGTGCATAGTGATTGTTCGATCCGCTTAGAAGAAATGTATTACTCACTGAGCCGTGTTAGCTTACTCCTTTCATCTTCCTTGTCTTTCAGGTTCAGCGAGTCGCAAATAGGACGTGAGCGATCGTTAGTAGATGACATTTTTGGTTAGTGGGGGTATTTAGGTGAGTTGTGAGTAGAATGTGGCTATGATGAGCCCTTTGAGTTGTTGTTGGATGTGTTCATCCTTTTGGTAGAGTTATGTGGATATCTGTTGATGGTTTAGTAGCAAACTCTGATTTTTTTGTAACCAAAGGGCCTCTTTATCAAGTATATGTATATGGATGTACATATTTGTTATCAGGTTGAGTTTTGGTTAAGTTAAGGCTGCGTCCTTTTTGAGAAAGGGACGGCCGTGTCATGGCCCCTGTTATTGTGTTTTGGGGTGTGACACCTTTACTCCGTCTCAGCTTCTTCATTTTTTTTGGCCTCATTGCAACTATCTGGTGTCTCCCCCCTCTGTCACAAAATCGAAATACTCAAAGGGAAATTAGGTCCTGCATTATATAAGCCTCAATCACTCTGTGAAATCAGAATTGGTGAAGCGCTTTTCATTAGGAGAATCACTTATCACATGCAGATTGTGTTTATTGTCACAAACAGAGGATGGGATTATGATTAAATGTTTATTGATTGTTCACCATATTTCACTTCATGGCAAAAGGCTCGATAGATCAACATCAAAATGAATACCCTTGATGATGCTCGGGATGAACTTTGCTGAGAAATTGACAGTAGGCTGCAAGAGAGGGCCGATCACATGTCCCAAATTTATCACGACCAGGTCGATCCCGCTCTCTTTAGGGAAATCCCAAGCTGCCTTCTCTCGTCATAAACAACATGGTACTTAAAACTTCTCCCGTCATAAACAACGCGTGAAAGCACAGATAAGTTCAGCAATCAATATGACGGATGTCTCCGATTTAGACCTAAAAGAAAGTTGGACAATTTATTGACTACATCATGAGGGTTTGTTCAACTGCATCTTGGCCATCCATAGTTTTCAGCTACAAAAATAGAGTTCATTGAATTGGGAGGTAGTTGACTTAGGAACGGAGAAGATTGTGTAACTTGGCTTAGGAGCCCGCCGTATAACCACCATCCACAGTAATGACCTGCCCTGTGACATATGAAGCCACAGGAAGGCAAAGAAACACGGCCACGGACGAGATCTCGTTAGGCTCTCCCAACCGACGGAGAGGCGTTCGCGCAATCAGCTTCATGAACTCCTCTCTGATTTCCGGATCCTGAATGGAAAATGTTCAATGACAGTAAACTTGAAGCACTGCAAAAAGAGTTGTGCTGAAACTTTTACTTAATATCATCAGTCCATGATCCTATGATCTCTTTTTTGGGTAATTGGGTGTCTAAAAAGGCGTTATATCATATATTATGCGTCTCATTTCAGTGCCTGATTCAGTATTAACCAGTTTCCTGTGTTTTGTCTCACTAGGCCGATGTGTCGAGAGAATGAGTTATATCTCAGCAGCTTAAGATAAACAGAAATATTGGCAGGGTCGTCATTGTAAAGCACACATGAAATCCAGATGGAGAGAACAGGAAGACTTTTACAGGTTTTGCAATGGTGGTTTTCACGGCCCACGGAGCGACGGTGTTGACCCGGATATTGTCTTTGGCCCATTCACATGCCAAGTTCTTTGTTAGCTGATTGATAGCTCCTGGAATACCGACATGAGTTCATGAGCTGTGTGCAGAGCGCCGGAAATGACCCCTCAAGGTAGAGCCTGGACAAAAGCATCATCATACCTTTGGAAGCAGCGTAAATTGAGAGTGCAGGTAGAGCTAGTAGACCGGCAACTGAGGAGATAAACACAACGTTGCCGTCTCCTGAAGCTTTCAGGAGCGGATGTGCGAGTTGGCACAGATGGTAAGGGGACTCGAGGTTGGCTTTCAACACGTAAGAGCAGTCCTCCTGTGTGTGATCTAGTGCTCCCTTAAGAACAAGTGTCGCCGCATTGTTCACCTGCATTAGCCGGACTAGCATCAAAACCGAGCTCGGTAACAAGACAACGAGAAAATTGAATGAGGGCAGTAGTAGCAGAATATCGAATTAAAGGTCAAACGTCCATTGTCCATTGATTCAGCACAGCTAAAACAAGGTCAATCTGGAGATCGGATTTGCTGACAGCTATAGGACCTTTCAGTATCATCTCTGATTAATCTACTACATCCGGAACCCTTTTCTTTTAGGTGGATTCAGTGCCTTAAAACAGTACGAATGCGACTGGTAGCGCTTGACTAGTTATGTAATTTCCTATCCTTACGAATGGTTTTCATGAGATCACTGATGTTAGTTGAACAGGAACTCAGTTGCCAAGTACGGGACACCACCAAAGCAGCAGAAAGAGAAGTTGCCAAGTACAGGACACTATCAAAGCAGTAGATATTAAACGAGAATTGGCAGAATTGTCCTTCAATGTATAGCCAAAACCACAAACCAATTGAACTAAAGACTTCTAGTTCTTGCTAGACGTAAACAAGAGATCGATCGAGACAAAAGTTGCTTCCATAGCGACTCCTAGATGATGATTGTTGAGTATTACCAACCAGAATGTTCAGTTTGCCATTGAAAACAGAGGAGACAGTCTTAATCAGCTCTTCCTTTTGGGTACTGCAAGTGAGGTCACAAACCGAACCGCTCACTCGCAACCCTTTACCCCGCCACTCTGCCACTCGCTCGTTGAGCTCTTTCTCGTTGCGAGAACACGTGTGAACACTCGCGCCGAGCCCCGCCAGCTCTTCTACGATCGCGTACCTGATCCACAGACAGATTGATCAAGACACAAGGACGAGACAGTTAAAAAAAAAAATGCTCAATGCTGGAGTTATAAGTAAATGGTGACACAGATTGAAAATGAAAACTGAGACTGACCCAATCCCTCTGGTTCCCCCAGTGACCAAAGCGGTCTTGCCTTTCAGCGACCACCTTCGGTCGTTGAAGCAGCTCGTATCAGCACTTTCCATGATTTCTTCCTCCAAGTATTCTTTTCCCTTCGTGATCTTATATAAAGGGCCCAATGATTCTCGGGTTAAGAAATGGGAAGAGAAAGCAATCAATGTCCATTGGCAAAGCTAGGCAAAAACCTGTGAATGAGTCCAGACATGAAATGACAAAATTGTGGGACAAGGCATCAATTTACGTTAGTGTAAAATAATATTTCGTGGACGGCAGCTCTGTTAATGCTGAAGGACAATCGGCTTCAAAAGGCAAAGACGCAAATGCTAGGAACGAAGGAAGCAACTTCAACCGCCTAAGATGAGACTGACAGATTCCAAAGAACAATAAGGACAAGTGATACTTCCTCTGTTTTTGGCGAAAATACCGAAGTTTGATTGGGATTTGCGTTGGGATTTATCGGGATCACAACCCGTCCCATATGAATCCGAATGGACAAATCATCGTGATATTCGGATTCTTTAAGAAAACAAATAAAGTTATGTTTTTTATATAATACAACTATTAAGATATGAAATATATTTCGCGATCATATATTGAAAGCCTACATTTTTTTTTTGGTCAAATTTGAAAGTTTACATTTATTTTGAAATGATTACACATATGCTTCAAGTTGGTACGGTATTGAATACGAATACAAACTGTTGACATCAAATAATAATGAGTTACCGAAGTGGC
This sequence comes from Lenwebbia sp. NSW1173648, assembly GCA_029784005.1. Lineage (NCBI taxonomy): Eukaryota > Viridiplantae > Streptophyta > Magnoliopsida > Myrtales > Myrtaceae > Lenwebbia > Lenwebbia sp. NSW1173648. Next base: position 1,707,737 of record JARCGZ010000002.1, read on the forward strand.
TTTAGTATCACCATTTCCCGAAAATCGGTAAATCAGGAACAGTAAGAAGTTCGGTAAGTTATCTGAAACATACCGAAATGTCCAGAAGTCTAAACCCGATATTCGGGAAGTAAGAGAATATGGTCATTGATTTTCAAAATTCGATAAGATTCTGGACATACCGAAACTGTAAAGAGTTAGCAGTAAGAGGAGTGCGAAGTCGAAAGAAATCGCAGGACGGCCGAACTAGCCATGTCAGCAAGAAGTTACGAGCAAAAAATCCGGATAATGGGTGCGAACAGTTCATGGCAGTTATTGGAGAAGATTCAAATTTGAAGCCATATTGACAGTTGAAGATCAAGTTTTGGCTGATAAAACGTGGGCAAATGGGAAGTTATTAAAGGCGCCAAGATTCAAAGTTTGAAAGCAAGAAAATAACCGACGGACGGTTATGGAAAACTGAAGAACAACAAATACTCGAAAGAGAAGAGAAGGAGACAAAAAAAAACACACATCCAAAAGAACTCAAGTTTTTCTGCACTTTAACTTCCCTATACTCTCCTTTCCAGCATTTAGAGTTTTTGCAATTCCAGTTTATCTTCAAGCTTTCTACTGCTTTCGTAGGAGTATTGCAACGTAGCCTGTACCTTTGTTGATCTCAAATCCATATTCGATCCACTGATTTCCTACCCATTTCACTTCCATTTGTGTTACTTCGTGTTCTCACTAAAATTTTCTTTCGAGAGTTGAGCCATAGAACCCTCTTAATAAAAAACCGAAGACTGAATTTCGGTGAAAGATATTCCTTGTTGCAAAAACGAGCGAACATCTTTTTTGCATGCCCGGTGGGACTTGTGTGGTAAGATTAAGAGAAATGGTGAGAACCAGAGGTCAATCAGATGGAGTACCAGTCGGTAATATCAACAACCCAGATGATGGAGCACGATCGGAGCATTCGGCAGCGAATGAGGACGTACCCCACCACAATGCTGATATTCCTCGGCAATTGAACGAAGAACAAACCCACGCGTTGGCACCTGACAACACTTTGATAGCCACGATGAGAAGAATGTTTGAGGAGCAGCAGAATGAGCTCACTAATCATATGGTGCGTCATGTCTCAGATGTGATAAAGCCTATGATGATTAACGCCATAAACGAGGTAATATCGCGTCCTAGTTCATCCTCTCAAGTTCCTCCCTTTTATGTAAATCCCCTGGTACAATACCATTTCCACCAACATCGGGACATCCCAATGTTGGGTATAATGGTAGTGGAGGATTAAATCTGCAACCTCCAGTAAGAATTATACCAAGGCCGGAGAATCCTACGACAGCGAACCTAGTGAATGGTGTGAGTGGTTACAATTTCCCTCAAACTGGCCCCACTGATACTAACGTGATCAATCACATGGTCCCAAATTTACAGCCAGTGTGGAATATACCTCCACCAGTGCCTAATATGGATCCTATAAGACCGCCTGCAGTTCAACCATACCCACATGTGGTGGAAAACCCTCTCTACAGGCCGCCACCCATTAACCTTAATATGGATCAACAAGGCATGAACAGACCTCAGCAGGTTGACCCTAGGGGGCAAGATCCTTGGTTGGGCCAGCAGAATTTAAGGCCATGGAATCCAGATAGAGTTGCAGAGTTGGTAATGCAACAATTGGGAGCAGAGAGAGGCACACCAAGACCTGTATACAGGAAGCCACATCCCGATTGGGTGGATAACATCCCATATCCAAGGGGTTTTAAAATGCCAGATTTCACTATATTTACAGGTGAAGAAGATCAGTCAACTGTGGAGCATGTAGGTCGTTTTTTAGCACAATGTGGAGAGGCTGGAACAAATGAATATTTAAGGCTAAGGCTATTCCCATTGTCATTATCAAAGACAGCATTTACTTGGTATACAAATTTGCCAGCAAATTCTATTCATACATGGGTTGAGATGGAGAGACAGTTCCATTCTCAGTTTTACCGAACGGTACCAGAGGTAACAGTAGCCGACTTGGCCAAAATGTACCAGTATGGCACTGAGACAGTAGATCAATTTATTGCTCGTTTCAAGAAGTCCAGGAATCGGTGTTTGACTTCTCTCACCGAAAAGGAATTTACAGATTTGGCTTTTAATGGGTTGAAGTTCAATCTCAAGGAGAGATTTGAGGGGTAAGCTTTTGATGATCTCTTTCAATTAAATGCTCGGGTTTCTAAGTATGAGCACCTGCTGAAGGATAAGGATAAGAAGCCGACAAAGGATAATCGGCAGACAATAGCATCGGTTGAAAGTACCGAATACGGTGACTTGACTGAAGAAGAGAATGAGATAGCGGTAGCAACTATGGTACTTGAAAAACCATATGTGTGCCCAGCTTTGAAACCAGCAAGGGTAAGAGACGTGTCCAAGTTTAAAGCCAAGGAAACGAGTAATTATTCCTTTGATATCTATAAGTTGGATGAGATATTTGACTTATTGCTGAAAGATGGAATGATTAAATTGGCTGAGGGACAGGTGATCCCGTCCAAGGAAGAAACTACGGATAAAAGGTATTGCAAATGGCATCATTCCAAGACTCATGATACGGTGAATTGTATTGTTTTTAGGAAGACAATTCAAGAAGCGATTCGCCAAGGCAAGATCAAGTTTGCTGAAGACAAAGGTAAGGCTCCAATGGAAGTAGACACAGATCCTTTCCCGAAGATGATCAGTATGGTTAATGTGCATGAGTCTACAAGATATGATAATAAAACAACTATGCACCCGTTGTCATCAAGAATTAAGTCATCTGAATCGAGAAGTTCCCGAGTTTCAGTACATGAGGGGAACAAGAGGAAGATACAGATCGGGATCATTCGTCCGTCGAGAAGGTAGACCACAGATAAGGTCTGAGATCGTAGTAACTGAAAACGTTTCGGCACAATCAAAAAGTCAAGAAGCTCAATCAAGGCAGCTAGCACAAATGCCTGGGAGGCATGAATTATGTCCCGATTCGCCAAGACAAGTTCCTCCAACTCAAGAAGTCGAAACACGAGTTCATAAGGAGAAGGAAACCCCACGAAAACCTGAAAAGAAGAAGAGTTTATGTCAGCGATACAAAGAAGGGGATCCCAAAGTAGGATTGCTTGGAGAACCTAGTGGGAAATTTGATTACGTGGTGTACTATGGAGACACGAATGATTACTTATCCCCGTCATTGCTAGTTGAACCATCTAGTTGGGGAGATGAATTTGATGATCCACCACCATCAATTTCCCAGGAAGTTCAGAAGACAAAGACAATTAAGATCCCACACGATCCTCCCGAAGGAAAATGGTCCTTAGCTAAACCGCCGGGGCAAGCATCTTATCGAACTGCAAAAAGACGTTTTCAGCGAATGAAAAGCAGACAGAGGGATTTCGAGAATCGTCGGGACAGAGGAATGCCATCACCGATTCCTCCATTCAGATCTTTTAGTACGAGAGGAAATTGAGTTTGGAAAAAAAAAACCCTGATGATAAAGAACTTGTCAAACCAGAAAAAAATTCTGTATATGATTCGGGAAGTAGTTCTCACCACGAAGTGAAAAGGGGAAAAGAGGTTCAACAGGTTTCCCAAACAATTAACTTTGGGCAATTCCAGGTAGCTCTTAATCCAAGGCATCAAGTCAAGATAGAACAAAAGAATCTGAATCTCAAGATGTCGCAAGAAGATGACAAGAGTTGCCGAGCTGGACACTCTAAAATGCCGAAAGAGAATCGTTCGCCAATGAGGATCAACATGGTCCATGCCAAGCTTCCAGCTGAATATGGAGCTTGTTTAGTGGTAGAAGAAGAACTCGAGCATATCTCGGAGAAAGAAATAGCAATGGCAGAATTTGAATTCTCTGATAAAGAAATGATAAGGTTTGATAAAGTACCCTCAGACAAGGCTAGACATTTAAGGTCCTTGGTTATTTCGGGTAGAATTAATGGTCAAGCTGTCGGTAAGATCTTTGTAGATGCGGGAGCTACCTTGAATCTCATATCTTATAAGTACTTCAAGAAGTTGGGAAAATGTGATGATGATATAATTCCGTCGAATGTTCAGCTGTCTGATTTCCTAGGAGAAGTTACCGAAGTCAAAGGGGCAGTTGTGCTGGACTTAACCATGGATCCAAGACATCAAGGACGACTTTCTTCGTGATAGAGTCTGATGGTTCGTACAATTTGTTGCTTGGAAGAGATTGGATACACTCTAATCAATGTGTACCTTCGACTCTTCATCAGGTTCTGGCATTTTGGAATGGTAAGGGAGTAGAGTACATTGAAGCTGATTCGGGACTTGCTTCAATAGGGTTGACCGGTATTCATCAAGATCATCAAGAGTATTCACACGGAGGACATGTTATCAGAACACCGAAACCAGATTCACGATCCTACGCTTATTGCCGCTTTGGGAATATGAAAACTGAGTGGATTCCCAAGTCTAGCTTGGCATTAGAGGAGTTACATACTCTTTATGGAAAGCGAGCCCTTATTGCAAGAAGTTTGTGAAAGGTACTTCTCATACCTGGCAGAGATGACCCAGCAGAGTGCTGAAGTTTCAGATTGTATTGACGAATGGGAAAAGTCACCAATTGAGGAAGACAACAGGTCAACAGAAGCTCAAGACCCATTGTTAGAAGTTGATATAGGAGAACCTGGGTGTTTTCGTCCAATATATGTAAGTGCATTTCTGCAAGGGGGCATGAAAGAAGATCTAATCAACTTGATCACAGAGTACAAAGATTGCTTCGCATGGGATTACCATGAAATGCCTGGTTTGTCAAGAGATATTGTAGAACATCGTCTTCCTATTAAGAAAGGATTTCGTCCACACAAGCAGTTAGCAAGAAGGTTTGCTCCAGACGTGGTTGACAAAGTCAAGGAAGAAATTGAAAGGCTGCTGAAGGCAAAATTCATTGAGACAGCCAGGTATGTAGAGTGGCTTTCGAATATTGTTCCTGTGAAGAAGAAGAATGGGAAATTGAGAGTCTGTATTGATTTTCGGGATCTTAATAATGCCACTCCAAAAGACGAGTATCAGATGCCGATGGCAGACATGTTAGTAGATTCAGCGTCGGGAAATGAGATGTTATCTCTAATGGATGGTCATTCGGGTTATAACCAGATATTTATTGCTAAAGAAGATGTCCCGAAAACAGCGTTTAGATGTCCTGGTGCTATCGGGACTTTTCAATGGATAGTGATGCCTTTTGGGCTGAAAAATGCAGGAGCTACCTACCAGCTAGCAATGAATTTCATCTTTCATGACATGATTGGTAAATTCTTGGAAGTTTATATTGATGATGTTGTGATTAAATCAAATCAGGGAGAGCATTTGGATTATCTTGAGCAAGCTTTTGTTAGGATGAGAAAATACAGATTGAAGATGAATCCAGCTAAATGTGCCTTTGGAGTGCGAGCAGGGAATTTCTTGGGATTCCTAGTTAATCAAAGGGGAATTGAGATTGACAAGAATAAGGCAAAGGCTATCATAGAGCTTCCTCATCCTACATCAAAGAAACAGTTGCAGATGATACTCGGGAAAATTAATTTTCTCAGAAGATTCATTGCCAATTTATCTGGGAAGATAGAACCAATGACACAGCTCTTGCGTCTTAAAAATCAGGAGGAGTTTATATGGGGAGATAAACAGCAAAAAGCGTTTGATGCAGTCAAAGTTTATCTAACAAATCCTCCTGTATTGATGCCGCCAAAAGCAGGCAGGCCACTAAAGTTGTACTTGTCTACTACCGATTCAACTATCGGGAGTATGCTGGCATAAGAGAATGAAAATGGAAAAGAACAAGCGGTATATTATTTAAGTAGAACATTGACTGATGTTGAAAAAAGATATACCGCAATCGAAAAATTATGTCTATCTTTGTACTTCTCTTGTATGAAGTTAAGACATTATTTATTACCAGCTACAGTGCATGTACTCGGTAAGACTGATGTGATAAAATATATGTTGTCACGGCCTGTTATAAAAGGGCGTATAACCAAGTGGACATTTATCTTGTCTGAATTTGATTTGGCATACGTACCAATAAAAGCAGTCAAAGGTCAAGCCGTTGCTGACTTTCTTATCGAATACCCATGTTTGCAAATGGAAGAAAATGAACAGAATTTCAGTCAAGTTATACCATGGACTATGTATTTTGATGGATCATGTGTTAAGAGTATGGCTGGAGCCGGTTTGATGATAATCTCTCCCACCGGAGAGCTTACAAGGTGTGTTTGTAAGTTAGATTTTGAATGCTCAAATAATCAAGCTGAATATGAAGCACTAATTATCGGCTTAAGAATACTGATTGAGTTGGAAGCACAGTTCATCAAAATATTTGGTGATTCACAGCTAGTGGTGAAGCAGCTGAAAGGAGAATATCAGTGCTTAAATGAAAATTTAATTGGCTATTACTATCTAGCCAAGAAGTTGTTGGAACAATTTAGAGAATATGACATAGTCCATGTCAAAAGAGAAACCAATTACGAAGCCAACGAATTAGCACAGGTGGCTTCTGGTTATAAAATATCAAAAGAATTGGCTAATATTGCAACTATCATCACATTATCGGTACCTTCTATTGAACGAAGAGAAATACCAATAGCGATCAGTGAGGTGATCCGAGAAAAGGATTGGAGACAGCCTATTATGGAATACTTGAAATATCCTGATTCAAGAGATCAAAAGCTGAGACAAGCTCAGAAGTATGTAATATTAGGAGAATAGTTATACCGAAAATTTTCAGATTGGCTACTATTGAGATGTCTTGATAAAGACAATGCGAAACTGGTTATGGCAGAAGCACATGAAGGCATATGTGGAGCTCATCAAGCTGGAATTAAGATGAGATGGCTTCTGAAAAGGTACGGATATTTTTGGCCAACGATGATGCAGAATTGCATTGAATATGCCAAAGCATGCATTTCATGTCAAAAGCATGGACCTTTACAACATGCACCTGTTGTAGAGCTTCATTCTATTGTAAAGCTATGGCCATTTCGAGGATGGGCAATGGATATAATAGGTAAGATTTATCCACCTTCTTTTCATAAGCATAGTTTCATTATGTTGGCTACGGACTACTTTACGAAATGGGTGGAAGCAATTCTATACAAGAGTATTAGTCAGAAGACGGTGATCAAATTTATTGAGGAAAATATAATTCACCGATTTGGTTTACCGGAGTCAATCACTGCGGATCAAGGGACGGTGTTTACTGGAAATGAAGTTACGGAATTTGTGCAATCAAGAGGAATTAAGATGCTACATTCCACACCATATTATCCTCAAGCAAATGGGCAAGCCGAAGCTACTAATAAGGTCGTGATTGGATTGATTAAGAAGCATTTGGAAGAAAATCCAAGAGAATGGGATAACTTGCTATCGGTAGTGTTGTGGGCATACCGAACATCACGAAGATCAAGTACAGGCGTCAGTCCATATATGCTGACCTACAGACAAGAGGTAGTTCTACCGATGGAGATAACCGTTCAATCATTACGAGTCCAATTGCAAAGTGAAATGTTGCCAGAAGATTACAGAGATTGGATGCATATAAATTTGGATGAATTAGATGAAGTCAGGGCAGCTGCTTTGGATCAGTTGGTTGCACAAAAGAAAAGAGTAGCCAGAGCTTTTAACAAGAAGGTTAGGATCAAGCAATTTGCTGTCGGGGACTTAGTATGGAAAGCAATTTTGCCATTTAATCTCAAAGATAGGGCATTCGGTAAGTGGTCATCAAACTGGGAAGGCCCATATCTAGTTACCGAAATGTTCAGTGGAAATGCATACAGATTGATGGATGTCAATGGAAAAGAACTATCTCGTTCTATAAATGGGAAACTCTTGAAGAAATATTATTCACCAATCTGGGAAACACAAGGAGATTAATTTATTCATCAAAAGCGAAAATACATTCTGATCTTGATTACAAAGGTCTTCAGATCTTTAACAAGTTTGAGATTCTGGGTTACAAGTTTGGAATGTAATGCAAGATCATAGTGGAGTTCAGATTGCCGCTCTTTGAGATATTCTATGCGACGAGAATGGAAGCGGACAGCTTCAAGCTTTTCCCAAGTTTCCTGTAACAATCGTCTGTACCTGTCTGAAGAAACTTCGACCATGGACTTGACACGGGAAATTTCATCTCTAATTATCCTGCGTTCCGCACGGTTATGATTGGAAAAGAAATTGAAAAGCCGACGTGTCATCTCAACATCTTCTTTGGCATGGAGGCAAGAGTCCTGAACTTGAGCATATGCTTCCTTAGAATCGCACAATCGGGAGAATTCTTCCATAATTTGGAGCTTAAGAGTCTCAACTTCTACAATGATAGGCTCAAGGCTCCAAATTTCCTTCACATTGTGCTCAAATTCATCGAAACTGGAAGGGAATAAAGAGCACAGTTCCCACACTAAGTCCAGGAGATCAGAATTAGCAGTTAGGAATACCTTGGACCTGAAAATGTCCATCAGTTCGGTAATTTCTAACCTATGCTTATAATTCAGTAACAAAGCATGATGTCCCTGGGATAGTAGTTCAAGTAGCCGTTTCCATAAGGATCGATCATCTGTAGGCAATTGGATAAAAAGTTGTTCATGGTTAAAAGAAATGAAGAACAGTTGTCAAAGCTAGGATCAAGATACATTTAGCAAAAAGTTTACCTTCATGTTGGCCATTACAACGTCTATATGATCGAGACCAAAGAGGCAACTGAGATGAAGAACCATGTGAAGACATCATGAGCAAGATTGCAAATGTACAAGATAAATCGTGCAATTTGGGCAGTTATAAATAGAAAGGACATAGAGTAGATCGTGGGTAGTGGCATGCCAGAGCTTTTCTCGGATAATTGGAAGAAGTGGAAGAACATGGCCCATAAGTGGAGGAAGACAGTTACCAGCATTGCCGCCAAAAAATTCTTTTGCAAGAGAAAGTATGCAAAAGTCATTGAGGATTATCGGGAAGCCTTATCATTAGATTCTTTGTTAATCATTGAGGATTATCGGGAAGCCTTATCATTAGATTCTTTGTTAATCATTGAGGATTATCGGGAAGCCTTATCATCGGAATCTTGGTTAATCATTGAGGATTATCGGGAAGCCTTATCATCGGGATCTTTGTTAGTCATTGAGGATTATCGGGATCTTTGTTAGTTATTGAAGATTATCGGGATCTCTGTTAATCGTTGAAGATTATAGAGGAGTAGATGTTAGAATTCGGCAAATGAAGCAAAAGGACATTTGAGTCAGAAAGAACAAGATTTTCATTTCCATTTCCTCAACAGAGTCTTGGCTTCATTTACAAAAGAGCGGAGCTCAAATTCTAAATTAAAATTTTGTTCCATGAGCTCCACCCTCTGCTTCTCACAAGTCTTGACCGACCTACAAGTGGAATCGTATTCTTTCCTCAACTCCCGACACTTCTCCATCTTTCGTCTAACTGATGGACAAAGATGACGCATCTTCGCTTCTTGTTCCACCATTTGGACCTCTACCTTCTTCAATTATGCCTCAAGCTCTGCTCTTCTTTCTGCTAAGCGGTGAAGTTTGCTCTCTTCAGCTTTATAACTGTCATAGAACAAGCGGGTATCTACACATTTGTGGGTTATTTCATCTCGAATAGCTTGACCTCGCTGTTCTCCGAAGAGAAAATGTGGAAGACGATCGGTGTTAATCCTAATGGTGTCCATAGCATCCACAAAACCAACGGCGAAGATATCACTTTTGTCCTGGAAGTCTTGGGAAAGCGTAAAAGAAGGATTACCAGAACATACTTCCTGAAAGAGAGTTCTTGCTCGTCTCTCTCTGTTAGAGTCGGTAATCAACTTCCCATAGCCAGACTCTAATAAGTTAAGAAGTTCAGTCCATTTAGCCTTGGCCACTTCCTTAGAAACTTCAGAAAATGATACCGGGTCTATAGATTCTGGAGGACAATCAGCAATGGAAGAGCTAGAAAGATCTGTGAGCAGCATACTTTCCACTTCAGCTTTCTCCTCAATAGATAAGAGAGTTATCTCAGCTACGGCAGAAGGAGCTTGTGAAGAAAATGAGCTTGCCATAAACATTCTTTGAAGAGGCAGAGTGATAGTTGAAGGCTGAACAAGAGGCAGAGGTACATTAGTTGATGGGTGTCGCGACCTAAAAATTCCTGGGAAATTTCAGGTTAATGGATTACTAGATTAATTAAATGAATTAACCAACCTAGTCCGAGCTCTCCCAAGCTCTACCAATTCGCAACTTAGGTTTATGTTCAAATGATTTAAATTTTGGAGCCGCCACTAATCTTTTCTTGGTAGGTAGATTAGATACCTAAATAAAGTATCGGGAGAATACTTTATTTTCTGCTAACCAGAGATTTAAGTTCGGGGACTTGATTATGTTAATTTTCCAATTAACACCCTTTCGGTACCATTCTTGTGAAGATTTCTTGAATTGGCAAATTCAATTGATTGAACTTTGGAAACCAAGGTGCAATTATGTTTTTGGTTTTTTCTTGATTTAATGCATGCTATGCAAATGCATGAATGCAACTATGATGTGAAACTATATGACAAGGAAATAATCATGCATGATGACTTTAGAAAAAGAAAATCAAATTTTAATGCAAGAAAAATATGAATTCTAACCTAAATGACATGCGACATGATTTCTTAACCTATATGACATGCAAATGATGATATTGAGAAAATGGATTTTGATGCACAAAAACGTGAATTCTAATTACATGACATGCAATATGAAATCCATCCTATATGACATGCGACATGATTTAATTAAACTACATGACGAGCAAGAGTATTCTACCATGACATGCGAAATTTGAGGGTTTTATTTTAGCTTAAATGACATGCAAATTAAACTAGCAAAGCCAAAACTGTGTTCTAAATGACATGAAAATGCATGGATGACATCTATGGTATGCATGAATGACATGGAAATATGTATGAACTATACTATATGAAATGCACATGAATGACATTTTTTGGTATTTTTTATGTTATTTATGAAAAAAGGGAATCAAATACTAATATAATGAACCTTGAGCATAGTACACCTTAATATCCGAAATTTTCGATGAATTCGCTTCGTACCCAAAGTTTAGGGTCGGAAGGGAATTTATTCACCTCGTACCCCGAGGGTGGGGTCGGATGGTGAATTTAAATATTATGAAATTGGTCGGTCCGGTCCCAAAGTTATGGGATGAGACGGACAATTTCATCGTGCAGATGACGTCGTACTTCGAGGGTGAAGTCGGATGGCCATGCACAAATTCCGAGGGACAAAGGCACAAGGAAGCATGTACTATACTCAAGGTCGATTACAAAAAATATTTGACTTTAGACTATAGTATAAAAAAAGGAAAATGAATTTTCGGCCAACTAGAGGGAATTGCCGAATTATAAAGGGCAAGATTGCCCTATCCACAAAGGATATTCACATCTTTCAAATATTTCAAGAAGATTTTTCGAGATAAGTCATATATTCAAAAGATATGCTCGAGATATAGACAAACTTCAGATTTGATAACAAGCGATGCAAAATATTCTGAAGATGGACATAATATCCACGAGATATGTTCAAGATTCAAACAATTCAAATTAAGTAACGAATATCGCAAAATATTCTAAAGATAGAATCCGTTACCAAACCCGAATGTTATCTAAATTTCGAAGACGCAATCTTCGGATCACAGGATTACTTGCGGATGCAAGCTCTGTTCGGTGTTGGACGTCTTGCGGTGGGCTTGAGATGGATGGTGAAAGCAATTTTGTGCTCCCGTCAAGGCTCGTCGACAACTGGCGGCGACGATCGGCGGCGACTGGTGATGAGCGGCGACGGCGGTTTCCAGCGAGCGGCGGCGGCAGTCCGGCGGAAAATTCCGGCGAACGGTCCTACGGACTCCTCTCGACGCTTCGGATACAACCACGGTGTCGGTTTTTGAAGGCGACACCCGGAGGACGATGAACGATGGCTGGACAGCAGCTGTTCTAGTGGCCAAACGACGACGACGGTCACGGTGAGCGAACGGCAAGCTCGGCGGAGCTTGAAACGAGGCGGAACGCGCCGGTTCTCCACGACCGGCCTCTGTTCTGACCAAACTCACGAAATTCCAGCTACTTCCTGGACAATCAGTCCTCAGATCCTCGTAGTCCTTGATCTTACGGTCGCGTGGGCAAAAACGGAGCTCGATTCGCCCTCCGGACGAGCTCAAACGGGCGATTCCAAGTCGGGCGCGCGCTGAAAAACGGGATTGACAGGCTCTCGGGTTTGGGGCTGGTTCGGACAAATGGGACCTCCAATGGACGAGCTACCACTTGGAACTTGTAAAGGAGGGGCTGAGGGTGATTTAGGTGGTCGGAGACCGGCTCGGAGGTGTCGGAGGCGGCGCTCGAGCAGGACGAAACAGACGGCAGAAACTGGTCGGGCAGGGTCGGTCAGCGACCTTTGCTCATTCAAAACGCTCTACAAGACGAACCCCTGCGAAAAATTGAGGTCACAATATATCATTAGAACGGGAAGAGAATAAGGTTTCTATTGATGGGTGGAACGTCTCCATCCGACGTCGGATGACAATGTTATGGCCGAAACAGTGGAGGGCTCCGGAACTGGGCTGGTAGGGTCGGTCAGCGACCTTTGCTCACTCAAACCGCTCTACCAAACGAACGGCTGCGAAAAATTGAGGTCACAATATATCATTAGAACGGGAAGAGAATAAGCTTTCTATTTCTGGGTGGAACGTCTCCATCCGACATCGGATGACGAAGTTATGGCCGAAACAGTGGAGGGCTCCGGAGCTGGGCGGGCGAGCGAGCCGAGCGAGAGATCCTCCTCCTCCTTTGTGCGGCCGAGCCCCTCTCTTCTTCCTTCCCCTTTGCCCCTTTTTCTTTCTCCTTCTTTTTCTCTCCACCATGTAGTGGATGGTCTCTTTTTCTCTCCACCATGTAGTGGATGGTCTCTTTTTTCTCTCCACCATGTAGTGGATGGTCTCTTTTTCTCTCCACCATGTAGTGGATGGTCCCAAAAATTCTGATGCCTTTCTCTCTTTTCTTTCTATGCTTTTGGACGTGCGGCTGCCATCTCCAATTGATGATGGTGTCCCCTTGTCTGAAGCAATTTTTGATGATTCTAGCAGCTGCCTTCCATCAGCGGATGAGCATGCTGCTTGCTTATGCACTGGAACCAGGCTGATGACATCTGTTATGCAGGAAGGATGTTGAGATTCCATGTCAAAGTCCCTTGGAACCAGCTCAATACCAAACTTCTGACATAATCCCCGCAGTATTGCAAATTTCCTGACGTCTTTGTAGTTTAAGCTGCTAACATCCCACTCATAGCGTTTCAACAGAAAAACTTGTAACCATCTCCACACAAGGGGATGGAAACTGCAATCTTTACTTTTCTCCTCTTGGATGCACACCAAGCATCAGATTCAGTGCAGCAGCTACTGACGTTGCCATTTTCTCAACATTTGTGACCGAAGAAATCACAGCCTGAAGAATGTGCTTGGAAGCTCGTACTATCATCTCATGAGTACAGAGAGATTGCACATGCGATAACTTTTCAGAAAGCTTGACAACATGTCCAAGAGAACGCATGCGAAGACCTCTAGTATGCATGAAGTCGGTTAGAGTCCGATCATCAACTGGTGAGAGTTCTAATGAACCAAAATCAGCAACCAGTTTTGGAAGGGCAATGTCATTATAATATTTCTGAGGCAGTTCGATGAGCTCTGGCAAAGACTTCCGGTGAAGTCCAGTTTCTGATTCTCTTAGGCGGGCAAAGGCCGCATCAGACATCATAGTCTTGAGTGCGAGCTCATTCTCTTTCTCGATAGATTCAAGTTCAGTCTCCATAGAAGGTGATATAGCATTTTCAGCTTCTCCAACAACACAGTTCTCCTTGGAAGAAGAATTCTCCATCTGCAGTCCCAGATTGGCTCCAAACACGAGCTGACCTGGACAAGCAACCGGTATTACTCTGGATTTGTTGCTCGTGCACTTCACGTCATGGGGGAACTGCTCGTCGGCATTTTCTTCTCGTCTTTTTTCTTCCTCCTTCAGCACGTTCTGAATGTGAAACCCTCTTGGATCCCTAATGGCCGTGTATGATAATTGTATCGGCCTCTGGATTGTCGTCTTCAAAACCTGCACATGAGAAAACGGCAAAAGAAAACTTCCCTCCAGAAAATAAAAGAGATGAAACTGAGACTTCCCTAGAGAATCGGCCAGAATGTCCACCGTTGCAGAGGGATTTGTCTCCCCAGAATTCCTGTCAAGTACCGGAACCTCTTGTTTTCCTCCGGCCTAATTCAGTATACAAAATGCAATGCAATGCAGAGAAAATAAAATATGCAATGCATGAGGAAATATTTTTGGCGAGAATTAATTCTCATTTTATAAATGCTTTAAAGAAAAATCAAAATTTAGGTGTCAACAATGGGCCTTCAAGAAATTCCCCATCAGGAATCAAAATTCTTTTTGATGCAGATGAAGGCTCATCAGTACCTGTAAACACAGCTATGAGTGTTAAAACAATAGTATAAGGAGCATTCATTATTCGGTAAAGTGAAGACAATATTTACCGATAGAGGTTGGAGATTTTCCAGTCTGAGGAGAAGATGGGTGATCAACCAATTCTTTTTCCTTAAGTTTCGAAACCTGGATTTGCGTTGATGCGATAGGAAGTTCTGTCGAAGGAGCAGGAAGCACCAGTGCAGGGTCAAGGATTGCTATATCATCATCAGGAGCATTGGCAGAGGGGGAAGAAAGCAAAGCCTCTTTCGATCGTGTGGGACTGGCAGATAGGCTCCTCGGTGAAGAACTTTCAGGAGATGATAAAGATCGACTGGTAGCTCTTTCTGTTGTAGGCTTCTTCAGAACCTTTTCTAAAGCAGGCAATTCTAAGGCTTTGCTGGCTCAACGGGAGGAATGTCTTCACCTTCGGTTGATTGAGGAAGTGCAAGAGTAGCCGTCTCTTTTATTTTCAAAAGAATCGTGTCCAGTGACTCTGAAAATACAGACTTCCGATAATTCTTCCACCAGAAGTTGAATTCTTCTGAAGAGCGATCAGCGTCTACGACAAACTCGGTAACACAGAACAATCGGTATATGTCTCGAATCAGTTTGTTCAGTTCAGTGAAGTTTTGGCTGTCGCCTAGCTTGCAGAATACTTTGCTGATGGAAGAAAAGGAAAAGATATAGAGAGCCGGGACAGGAATCCCTTGAACCAACCCAAATTTTCTAGCACAATACTGGGGGGAGTAGATTTCAAAGCCGACAACGAATCTATCTTTTGTTGAAAACCTAGCAGGAAGGTCAATAGAGGTTAGAACGATTTGCCAGAAATCACTCTTATTTTTCTAAAAAGAAGGAAGGGATGATCTGAATTGGGGAATAAGAAAAGGAGACAAAGTGAATTGTTTCCCTTTGATTGAAAAAATTTGGGAAACAAAAAATCGAAAATAAGATAATTGTCCCTCTGGAACAGGAATCAACTCGCGGCTTAACGCACGACAGACAGAATGATTCGGGATAGAAACCGAAGGAGGTTGTGTAACTTGATTCTTGGAAAACCAAGAAGGAAAATAGAAGGCTGCCCAGGCTTTGAGAATCCAGAGAGGACCACCATAGACTCCACCAATTTCATCTGAAGCAAGGGAGGAAGCAGAGTTGGCTAAGCCTCGGTACAATAAGGATAAAATGGTTTTCCCTAAAGATAGGAGAGTTCCCGAAGCCAAGGCGGAAGCTATAGCAACTAAGTCCTTTGAAACTCTCACAATAGGATGACAAAAAAGGAATTTACAAAGCCAGTATAGGAGGAAAGCAGTGTGTTCCTCGTCGGTAACTTCACCCTCTTTCTTGAAAAACTTACTGATAAATGCCTTGTAGGCTAGTTCGGAATCAGATAATTTACCGAGTCCTTGGTAAGAATCGACAGACAAAATAGATGGGTCTGTGCCTAAAGGACTAAGACCAGTAAGGCAATGGATGTCAAGCAGAGTTACCGACATCGGGGAAAAAGGGAAAAAGAAACAATTGGTTGAAGCTGACCAAAAACAAGATAGGGCACTGACTAGCCCATGGTTCGGATGATAGTCAAAACAACAAAGGCGCAAGGCATTATGAATCGAAAGCCCATCCCAAAGAGAGCCCTTGGAAGGAAGAAGTCGAAGATACCATTGGTAAAAATTTAGTTCAAAATCAGAAAAAGCCCTAAGGTGAGAAGGACGGGAGTGCCAATTGTAAGCTAGAACAGAAGAGTGGTGGATTGGAAGTACCTCGGTTTGATGGCGAGGGAAGAAATCAGAGAGATTTGCAAGAATCGAAAACTGATTGTAAGCAGCAGGGCCAAGGATATAGGAATCCTCGAAATCATTCTGCACCGAGAATAGATGACGTTCATCGTTGAAATCATCGGAGTCTCTGAACTTGTGATAGCGCTCTAGGGCATTTGAGGCGAGAAAAGAGGAAGCTTGAGCCTTGGGAGCCATGGTGTTTGGTCAAGCGCAGGAAAAGGCACGAAGAAACGAAGAAGTGAAAGGGCAAGACAATAACGAAGAAGATGAGTTTCTGGAAAAAGCACGTCTGAAGGCGAGAGATTAGATTGTGTGGGGACATCTGATATATGCACTAAGTTGATACGAGGAGGAGTTGAAAAGGCAAGCGCGCGAAACGAGGCGGCAAAATGGCGTTGGAAGTAAAAGTAAGTGTCTTATCATCTTTGGCATTTAAAAGAATTAAAATTCTTTTAATTCTTTTAAAAGGGGGCATCTGTTGACATCAAATAATAATGAGTTACCGAAGTGGCTTTAGTATCACCATTTCCCGAAAATCGGTAAATCGGGAACAATAAGAAGTTCGGTAAGTTATCTGAAACATACCGAAATGTCCAGAAGTCTAAACCCGATATTCGGGAAGTAAGAGAATATGGTCATTGATTTTCAAAATTCGATAAGATTCTGGACATACCGAAACTGTAAAGAGTTAGCAGTAAGAGGAGTGCGAAGTCGAAAGAAATCGCAGGACGGCCGAACTAGCCATGTCAGCAAGAAGTTACGAGCAAAAAATCCGGATAATGGGTGCGAATAGTTCACGGCAGTTATTGGAGAAGATTCAAATTTGAAGCCATATTGACAGTTGAAAATCAAGTTTTGGCGGATAAAACGTGGGCAAATGGGAAGTTATTAAAGGCGCCAAGATTCAAAGTTTGAAAGCAAGAAAATAACCGACGGACGATTATGGAAAACTGAAGAACAACAAATACTCGAAAGAGAAGAGAAGGAGATAAAAAAAAACACACATCCAAAAGAACTCAAGTTTTTCTGCACTTTAACTTCCCTGTACTCTCCTTTCCAGCATTTAGAGTTTCTGCAATTCCAGTTTATCTTCAAGCTTTCTACTGCTTTCGTAGGAGTATTGTAACGTAGCCTGAACCTTTGTTGATCTCAAATCCATATTCGATCCGCTGATTTCCTACCCATTTCACTTCCATTTGTGTTACTTCGTGTTCTCACTAAAATTTCCTTTCGAGAGTTGAGCCACAGAACCCTCTTAATAAAAACCGAAGACTGAATTTCGGTGAAAGATATTCCTTGTTGCAAAAACGAGCGAATACAAACACTTCATTTTCACTCATCTATGGATTCTCCACTTGGCAATGTTCGTACTGCTCCGCTTTCCATTGTAAATTTCGGCACCTAATTTTGCCCCAATTCCTCAATTCAAGAACACAATGAAATTAGGGTTTGCAGAAGAAAATGAGTTTAGCCCTAATTCGTTAATTTGGGGCCACGTAGATGGGGTCGTTTAGCACCAGTATTGGTGACTTCATTTTGTCGGCGAGCCACCTTGGATGGGTTGCATTAAAATTTGGCCTTTTCTAACCACACAAATCGGCAATAGCATTGAAGTAATAATGTTTTTACAAAAAATGGCACTCAAGTGATTGCTTGAAAAGTTCTGACCCTAAAGTATGCGTCGTACGAAATTATGACACTTCTAATGTCATTTGCCCTTTGAAAAGTTAACAAAAATGATCTAATTGCGTGTAGCACGTGTAGCAGAATAACTATTTCGCATTGTCTATCACTATGTCAACAAGCAAGTGTTTCATTGTGTTTTTAGCTTTTGATCGTAAGGGAAAATTATTGAAGTGTTATTTTGATAAATGAAAATGAAATGTTAAAGAGGAAAGACGAGAAAAGAGCTAACCAACCCACTATTGGATATAATTCATCTACTCTCACATGGGTCTCCCTATAACGAGGTCAACACTAAGTCAACCCACCGGGTTTTATGTATTGAGGTTACCACTTAAAGTAACAAAATATTTCCCTTTCGATTATGCAAATAGTTCCTAATATTTACACCAGAGAATGATCTTCTCTAACTTGATTGTTGCAACAAGTAAAATCAATGCTAAGGTTATGAGTAAATAAACCAGAAGATCCTTATTTTCGTGCGAACTAACTTTTGAACTCATGTCAGGTTGATTTCCTTTAAACATTGTTAGGATTTAGCGCAAAAAAGCGAGAAAGAGAAATCGAGATACGAAATTTTATCCTGGTTTACCTTAAATTAGGGCTACGTCTAGCAGAGGATTTCACTATAAATAGAATGTCGCACCTCTCGGTATATCACTCAATTACAAGCGAAAAAGAGTATATATAGCAGTAGCTATTCATGGGACCAAGCCTAAACTATTAATGAAAAATTACAGGCTCAAACTATAAAAATCATATGGTGTCCAAAAGGCGTCGTCTCCTTAAGATCCCCACCCACTCAGCGTGGGGCGGGACTCACGTGTTGTGACGTCCTGAAATTTCAAGGCTTATGAAATGAATATTATTGGACCTTTCGATTTTAGTGTCAACTGTCGGACATAGTTTTGTTTGTCTTGGTAGAATTTGTGTGACCCTCATAGTATAGTTTATTTCTGTTAGTTTAGTTTAATTGCGCCACGATTCTTTCTCGTCGAATTCCTTCGCGCCCTTGTTCAACCCTAAACCAAATATCCTAAACTAGTCCTGATATATCAGTTTACCGTTCTGCCATCAAATATTATACGTATATGACAAACGCCATTAATATCGATTGACTCGTGGAACCCACGTCATAATTACCTTAATAAATATCCATTTGACTTTTGACTTTTACCCCCAAGTCAAATTACCCTTTTACCCCTCAAGATAACTTTTTCTCTCTTCTCTCTCTACCTCTCGGCACTTCCCCCCCACCCCCCCAATTTCATGTTCATCTCCATCATCTTCATCACCACCTCCATTTCTTCATCTTCAAGCCGCTGGACCGCCATCGTGAGCCGCTGCCGTTCGCCGCCTCACGCCGCGCCTAGCCAGCCCTTGCCAGTCGCCTCAGCGGCTCGCTAGCCACAACCGCCGCTGCTGCCGCTGTTGGCCAACGGTGGCCCGAGCCCCTCCGCCTCTGCCTAGCCGCTGCTGCCGTCCAGCAAAGCCGCCCGGAGCCCCGTCAAGCCCTCCGCCACCCTTTTTCCGCCGTTCGTTCGTCGCTGCGCTGCTTGGACGGCCGTTGTCCTTGCCCGTTCTCCGTCGTCAGTGTGTCTTCGTCGCAAACCGTAGCCGTGGTTACGTCCGGAGCGTCGAGACGAGTCCGTAGGACCGTTCGCCGGAATTTTCCACCGAACCACCGCCGACCGTCGCCGCCAGTTATCGAAGTGAGTTAACCCCTAATCCCTGATTATGATGTTAATTACACTTAGTAGTAATTAGATAGTTACCGTAGCTGATTAGCTAGTTACCGTAGTTAAATTAGATAGTTACCGTGGTTATATAATTAACTGTGGTTAGATTAAATAGTTACTGTTGTTAGGTTAATTAGTTACTGTGGTAGATTAATTAATTACTGTGGCTAGTTGGATTAATCATGATTAGGTGGAATGGTTACTGTGGTTAATTACCTATTTTATTGTGCTTGATATTTATCGATGTCTGATCGTGAATCGAAATGAGTGTTGATTGCGCTTAATTGCTGAATGATCACACTAGTGTCGAGATGTCATGTTCATCTGAAATTGAATATTCGTGTGACCAATTGTGGATTTGAACATGAAAATGGCCGCAGGCCGGGTTTTGATCATGATGTGAATGTGACTGCATTGGAATTAAGAATTGGCTTGATTGCCTGTGGTGAATGTGTGGTCACACGATGACTTTAATTGTGTCACCTTAACGTAACTGGGGACACGAGCGACACCCTTGTTGGCATGGGTCGCTGCCTAATAAATCTGTGTGCCAGCGTCGTATAGTTCGGGATTCCACGGCTTATTGGTTGCTTGTCAGTCCGTGCCGGCGACGGATAATCTGAATTACCACGGTTGACTAGATGCCGGACGCCACTAGTGTTGGTCCTTAGCCCTCTTGGATTTATTTCTAGTATGCCCGCTTTAGGAAATTTAAGGAAGCTATTGGATGTCGTCGCTGTAACGTAGTAGGACGACGCCCGATTAATCCGGAAGAGTACTAGCAATGAGGCTGTACTGTGGCGAGAGTGGGATATTTCTTAGCCTTTAAATAACTGGAACACGCTTGTTGCATTGTGCATGGTTTATGGCTGAGTGTTCTGGTTGCGTGATTGATCTGTTGTTTATTCCTTCCCATGAATTATCTGTCTTATGGCTCAAGATAAGGTAAGTTGCATGTAATTGTCTTTTGGCTGTTGGGCTTAGCTCGCTCGATTTGCTGGACTGCTTGAGTGAATCGACGTCCTAATTGGACTTAGGCGTTATCTCGTTGAGATTCATATCTCATACGCTGTGGCTAATCGCCTTTAAGGTTCTCGTAATGGTAGCACGCCACGTTAGGTTCGGTGTTCCCGTCTATCAATCCGCGGTCATCCACTATCGTCACGTCACCAATTCTGATGACGTCTGGGAGCAACACGTGACGACCGTCTGGGTCGATGAGGGGTCGTCACACTATGTGGCACACTTTTTCAAGGCCTGGTTTCGTTCGTCAGAATGATGTTCTCGTCGGATCGATTCGGGGGTTTGAGGTACCCCTGGGTGCGGGGCCGATCGTTCAGAAGTGGGACGCGATGGATTCGGATATACCGGATGGGGAGGTTGAGGACCCGAGTCCTAGTGCTGATGAGGAGGACCCCAATTCATCGCCAGAGTATCAAGGTTGACCCGGTGCCGGAAGTTAGCGCCCGAGTAGAGCTGTGGAGGAGCTCTTTTATTGGTTAGTTTTGCGTGTTAGTCAGTAGTAGTAATGTGTGTAGCGGCAATAGATGGTCCCTGACCAACCCGGTATCTTTTTGAAGGTTTAGGGAAGCAGCCCGAAGGTGGGGTTGTATAGTGAAACGTTTCTTTGTAGACTAAATGTATATTAATAATAAGACTTGTTGTGCTTCGCCTTGTTCCGTATCGCTATCCATGTTTGTTTGAAATTGTCTGGGGTTGTTGTTGCATCCGCATGTGCATAATTGCAATATAAAATGAAATAGGTTAATGACATGCCTGAGATGTTATCCTTTAACCTGACGTTTGGAAGGGATGTTCGCGCACCCGGAGTTCGGGGTGTGACATGTGTCTTTCTATCGATGGTCCCACAAAATCTCACGATATCAGAGCCTAATCATGCACAACATGGTGGCTGCTCCCTCTATCTCTAGAAAGATGGAGATCCTTCCTCTTCTTGATCCTACTAGTACTCATGCTCATGTCCCCTTCGATGGAGGTAGGCGAAAGTCGAAGAAGCAAAGAACAAGAAAATTTATGGCGAAACTGGATTGATGGTTCTGGTGGAGACGGGGGAAGCTTAAACCCTGACCTCACACCAGTTGAGTTCCCCAGAAGCCTCCATTTTGTTTTCTCTCTTCTTTTCTTGATTTTGTGCGGAGAAATCCTCAATATCGAAAACCAACGTCCATGTCGCCCACTGCAACGTGAATACAGGCCAAAAATCTCAACTTGTGGCCGCTGGGAACTTAGCAACCTCATCCACAGACAGGATTTCATCTCTCTCTCTCTCTCTCTCTCTCTCTCTAAAGCTCCTTTTCTCTTTCTCCGTCGTCAACCACAACACTCCAAGAACAGTACGCTCGACGTCTTCGTCTTCTACTTCCTAAGCTTTGTTGACTTTCCCTTTTTATCGTAGCCGTTCCATTCGGCGCAGATCTATGGCTGCCCCCGTGCCAGCTGCCGCAGCTGTTTACACCGCATCGGTACTCTGTTTTTCCCGCCAATTCCTGTCTTTGTGCGTAGTTTCAGACTATTGAGTTCATCAAAAGTGTCGAACCCTGTTCGTCCTCTCTTTCTCTTTTTCATCGTCCTTGCTTGATCATAGTTGTCATTCAACTGTTCAAGCATGCGCACGAAAAGCACACTCCGTTTTCCTGAAGAAAGTTTGCTTTTTTTGTTCATCGTTAGGGAAGTTATGAGATCACGCGTAACTGGTTAAGCTTCCATAGCCAGGGAATTCGTACTGTATTCACAAGATCTACGATGTCTGTGCTTGAGTCTCCTGCTTTAGTGGGACTTGGTGTTAACAAGGGCCTGACCTTGATTCAGCTAAATTCAAGCTGCGCTGGCCCGAGAAATTCGGGTCCTAGCTCTCTGTTCTTGGGGAGGAGCTTGAAGAAACCGAGCTCAGGGATCAACAGCCCGAAAGTGCTATCCAAGAGCCCCAAGGCGGTCGCGGAATACGATGAGGAGAAACAGACATCTAAGGACAGATGGAGTGGGCTTGTGACTGACACTTCGGACGACCAGCAAGACATAACCAGAGGAAAAGGAATGGTTGACACACTCTTTCAAGCGCCAATGGGGACCGGAACTCACTATGCCGTCATGAGCTCGTACGACTACATCAGCGCCGGTCTTCGCCAGTGAGTCACATCGTAACATCGCCACATCTTTTAATTAGTTATGGAAGAAGGAAAAACAGTTGATTTGAGTACTCAAATCATCGTGGTAGGTTCGCATTTGATAACACCATGGATGGCTTCTACATTGCTCCAGCATTTATGGACAAAGTTGTGGTTCACATAACCAAGAACTTTTTGAATCTCCCAAACATCAAGGTTAGTTTAACATATTGAAATCATGCGACTTTAATTTTGAAACTTGAATTTGAAGAGGAAAGAAATTGGATCGATGATTAACTCTATTGATGACAGGTCCCTCTCATTTTGGGTATTTGGGGTGGCAAAGGCCAGGGAAAATCATTCCAATGCGAGCTCGTGTTCGCCAAAATGGGAATCAAGTGAGTTTCATCAATTTCCTATTCCTTGGATAAAATTGACAATCTGCCAATAGAGAGATACCTAAACATTGATGACTCTGTGGAAATGGATTTTCAGCCCCATAATGATGAGTGCGGGAGAACTGGAAAGCGGGAACGCCGGTGAGCCCGCGAAGCTGATCAGACAGAGGTATCGGGAGGCGGCGGACATCATCAGGAAAGGGAAGATGTGCTGCCTGTTTATCAATGATCTCGACGCGGGAGCGGGAAGACTAGGTGGGACCACACAATACACAGTGAACAACCAGATGGTGAACGCGACCCTCATGAACATTGCCGACAATCCCACCAACGTGCAACTTCCCGGCATGTATAACAAAGAGGAGAACCCCCGAGTTCCAATCGTAGTCACCGGGAACGACTTCTCCACGCTGTACGCCCCTCTCATTCGCGATGGCCGGATGGAGAAGTTTTACTGGTCGCCCACACGGGAAGACAGGATCGGTGTTTGCACGGGGATTTTCAAGACAGACAATGTCCCGAAGGAAGATATAGTCAAGCTTGTCGACACATTCCCTGGTCAATCAATTGGTAACCTTCTTCTTAATCCTAACATGGCTTTCCTTAATCCTGCTCTTTTTATCTTTGTGCAACATAGCAAGCGAACTGACATTCCTGGATGATTATCCTATTTGGTATGGCAATCTTTGCTATTGTTGGAAGAGATTTCATACTTTTAAGAGTTGATGAATGGAGAATGTAAATTGGGAAGATGGAACTAATATCAGTGTCAACTGTGCAGATTTCTTTGGAGCACTCAGGGCAAGAGCGTATGACGATGAAGTGAGGAAATGGGTTGCCGAGATTGGAGTTGAAAATGTGGGAACAAGGCTCGTGAACTCCAAAGAGGGACCCCCGACCTTCGAGCAGCCAAGGATGACTCTGGACAAGCTACTTGAGTACGGGAACATGCTCGTACAGGAGCAAGAGAATGTGAAGAGAGTTCAGTTGTCCGATAAGTACTTGAAAGAGGCCGCTCTTGGGGATGCGAACGAGGATGCCATTAAGAACGGGAATTTCTATGGTTAGATCCTTTTTATCCTAGCAGGACATGGTCGAAGATTTGGCTCTGGATGTAGGATGACAGTGCCAATGAAGATTTGAGAAGAACAATAACTTAAGCGTTCAATTGTTCTTGCTTTCGATGCAGGCAAAGCAGCACAACAAATTAATCTTCCGGTTCCCGAAGGATGCACCGACCCATCTGCTACGAATTATGATCCGACTGCTCGAAGCGACGATGGAAGCTGCGTGTATCGCTTTTAGATCCATTGCAAGCCATTAATGACAGTTAAATGGGGCTTACATCCCTACTGTATACTGTGAACGAGTTAGGAACCTTGCCTGTTGAGACCAAATCAGTAGTAGCATTTGCTTTATTTTCCCTTTCTTCTGGCTGATCACCCGGGAATATGTCAAAATGTGGGCTGCTTGCCCATTGTCTTGCAACCTCTCGCATGATATCCTTCGTCATGACATATTGTTCGATCAAAAGTTGCCAATAAAATAGCCAACGGCGTGCAATAGCTTGAAAGGACAACCTTAGAATTACACCGCAGTCATTAAAATGGAGATCAGACAAATTCAGTCAAGAAATGAATGATCACTCGGCTTATGGGGTTCGATTGCAGCTTGAAAATGGTTGGACGTGGACCTCGATAGCACAATCGCCACCGAACAAGAGAACAAGATGGTTTGTCACACGAACATGTAAATAATCGAAACAGAACAGAAGTGTCGGATGGAAGAGACTAAGCGAAGTGAAGTTCATGTTCTTCAGATGTTTGTGCGTGCCTTCCTCTTTTTCAGTGGCCCATTTGTACCTGGTGGCTTCTCGAGCTCCACTGATCCATGTTCTGGTAAATGATCCCACTCCGCCGTTAACTGTCTCTCGGCTTTCAAATTGCCTTTCTCCTACGATCTTAATAGTGCCTTTTCGTTTTGGTTGATGGCATTTACTGTAGGATTAACCGCTCTCAAGTTCTCCGCCGTCTTCATCTGCTTTACAGTAACTGGCCTTCAGAATCTTGGCACTCCCAACTATAGCTTTTCTACCACATACTGGAGTTTATCTACATTACTGATCACTTGGCTGCTCGAGATTCTCAAGGTCCATCGCCACATCATCTAGCGATATTCCCTTCGAACATTTTAGGTGCCAAAACAAATATATTATCGTCTCTCTTGGTCTTGGAACTATTCTTAGATCTGCCACTCTTGCTACTTGACTATTTCAAATCAATGTTGCCCCGAGAAATCAATTTCTCGGCTTGCTCATCTTCGTTTTTCACACAGGAGAGGCCATGGCAGCCTTTACTGTAACATCTTCCACTGAAAAAATTCTCCACACCATACCATATACAAGTTATCGACCAAACGTTCACACGATAAAAGAAGCAAACAGAATGGTGTGAGGGCTTGATCTCATGATCAATGTCAATAACAGTAATAGGTAGATAAAACTGATTCAACATCCCAAAACGCATTCAAATATAGCAATCAATATACTAACGGTCATACTCTAATGATTTTAAACCTAGACTGCACTATCTATGAACTCACAGGTGACTTTTGCTTGTAGACACTCAGAACCAAATTTGGATAGAACAGAAAGCACATACATTATCAATTGGAGGCGAACACAGAAGTTCTAGTGTTGGAATACGACGTCCTTTCAAAATAACCGGAAGAGTACAAAGAAAACCCATAAAGAAACATACTTGCAAGTCCAACGAATGATCTCGCAACCGACTCATGAAGTTTCGAATCATAGAGTTAAGTGCGCCCTCCTGTTTTTTTACAGCAGAGGTCTCCGAATCTTTCATCAGTTTCGATGCGAAGATCGATGCATCATGCTGAGACTGTAGCGTGGCTATGGCTGCTTGATAATTTCTCTTATTGTGCTCCTCCTCCTTATTGAGTCGACGCACTTGTCCTGTGTTCCCTAGGTTGTGTAGGTGTACCAGTCTGTTCCCGACTCGGTCACGTATAGGGACTCTAGTTTCGTCCATGCCACCATAGCCAACTTCTGCTCTGCAACCTTCATCGAATTCTCATCGGGCGATTTCAACTCGTAAGATCCTCCTTTTCATCCTTTTCTAGAGTAATATTAAGGTGTTCATCTCGTTGCAATGCCTTGTACAAAACTGCGAGTCACCAGTAAATTCCAATACTACGTTGTTAGAAAATTCCAATGATCATACAGAGATGATCTCTAGCATCTCTCAGCTCACGGAGGATCTTTCCGACAACTGACATGCATCACCACCCCGACACTATCCGAAAAAACCAGCAAGAGTGGGAAACAATCAACAAGATACGCACAGAATTGAAGAACTTGCGCGGTCCTAATCCTTCTTTAATAGAGTAAGATTCCACCAAGTCGCAGATTGAGCTAAAAACTCAAGACAGAACCAAAACAAATTCGGAGGATTACCGGCATTTGCAATTTTGCACGAGGTAGAGACAAGTATCCATATTAGTGAAGACCAAGTGTGGCATTGTTCCACTAGGATTTTCCACCTCTTCACATTCTATTCCAATAAGGAAATACAAATTGAAATGGCAAGTAAAACCATACATGATATTTATTCTTTTTACGTGCAAAAATAGACGTACTATCCCTAACAATAGAGATATTGCAATTTTTCATATTATTCTTCAATGTTTTTTAAGTATAATATATGGTCTCCCAAATTATTGAGAAAGGATATACTCTTCCATCTTGATTAACGAAGAAAGTAACAATAACCAAGGAAAAGTGGCATTATCCCAAACTTACATTGCATGATATAGAATAACACAGCAAGATAGCTAATATCGCAAATTAACTTCATGTTTCGGGTTAAAAAATTCGTGAAGCTACCATTGAAATAAAATTTGATTATATTTCAAAAAGTATGCTCTTTGCTAAACGTTTGTAGTTTTTTTTGTTTTGAAAATTACTTGGCTCTTAAGCGACTTTCCGACCGGACGAAGTGTACTTATCGAGCAACATTATCGCCATAATATAATTTCGTATAGGGACACTTGCATTAAAATTTTGATTTGTACTATCACCGTCCACGAAAATCTATATTTGCAGGACAATTGAGCCGATCGGAGCACCGGGTTGCCAGCTAGTTGTGCAAGAAAACACGAGTAAAAACAAGTAACACGTGGTGGGGAATCCTCCTGAGCAAAGACCAACTTATAAATAATTCACAAATTTGCAACTTGATCAATAGAAAAATCTAGATAGCATTCAAAATATGTGATTCACGACAAAATTAGCCACAACTCCAAGAAAAAGAAGCAAGTGCCCTACCACTAGGGTTAATTAAATTAATGATATCGGTGTGAGAAAGTTTAAATATCAAATCACACGCATTCATTTATCAGTTTGAGATTTTAGAATAGTTAATAATAATCTCTAAAATTTCACATTTTAGATTTTTATTTGGTATATTTTAAAGTGAAGGGTTGACAATAATCTCATAAAGTCTCGCGATCCGCGTGATTCCGTCACTTGCGTTGAAGAAGACTCCGACATTTTCTTCACGAATTATTGATAGGAGTGGTTACTTTCGAAATTTCCACTATATTCCAAAGATTGAGATGGAAGTGGGCGACTCTGATGTCACTGCGCATTATAAAAGAAAACCAGCCAAGTTTGACCAATGTACCGCATTATGGGTTCGAGCTAATGTTGATGGAACATAAGATGCTTCGTGCTATGTCTTACTTTAACTTGGAGACCAGGCAACGGCCTAGGCCTCTCTCTCGAGCTAAATCGGATGCACTAGATTAATGTGAATTTGATCCGTCAAAGATATTGGTCACGCCAACCTTCATTATAAGAGAAAAGTATTTTGTGTGATGGATACATCATGTAACAATGATGACATTGTGCAAACAAGCAATTATTAGTGGCTTCTGTGCTATAAATGGCATCGTACTTGGCGATGTACATGTATCCATTCCCGGACCTAGGGGTTGGTGGTGGCCCCGTCCCCTCGTTCAGAAAATTTCCTATCATTTAGGGGAAATAATTATCAAAAAAGAAACTTATATGTATACTTTCGATTGATCGGTTACACTACGGACCGTCCGTCAAATGAAATACATTTCCTTCATATGGGCACCACACCATGCACATACACCCCCATAAAAACTTGTACAATTATGAAAACGAGTGGTTTGTAACTTTCTACTGATTATTGAAACACGAGTTCTTAGCATTGGTCATCACTTCTTTAATTATTTCCATAGTTAACATGGCGATTTGAGTTTACAAGATAATGAAATGTTGTTTTGCGAATGAAGGACTTTGGGAAATTATCGCAAACCTCCGATGAAGAAGGGTTGACTAGTTTTTCTAAGGATCCTGCTAGCATGACAGTGTGACAGTGTAACGGTGGAATGCTAGGCATATGATCAGAGGTGAGTCCCGCCATGATTGCTAAATTTTTTTGTCATTCATAACACTTGCGGTTAGTGGTGGCCACGGTTCGGAACCGACCGGTTCCGGTTCGTGGCCACTTTGAACAGGCGGTTCCGGACCGGTTCAAGGCCCTGTTCCGGTTCAAAATCGAAATGGAACCGGCCGGTTCCTGTCCCGGTCCTGGTTTCGGTTTCGGTTCCAAATTTCGATTTTGATTTCGATTTTCAAATTTAATTTTAAATAATTAATTATGAAATAATAAATTATCAAATACAAATTGTAATCAAGTTATAAATTGTAATCAAATTTGGGGAGAAAAAAAAGGAAGGGGAAGGGGCTTGAACTTAATGAATTATCATTAAGCGCCTAGATATCTTCTTGGGATCGAATAATCAAAGCCCATGTAGTTCTTTTACCATTGATAATCCCATACTTACCTCAACGTCAATTATCGCTACCCATTTCGCCGGTTCCGGTACCGGTACCCGTGGCGATGGTATCTCCATCATCAAAGAATTCGGCTTCATTGCTGTGATCCATCTCTTGTTGTCGATGTTGAGCCTTTGTCCAATCATCGACACAAACTTGAGTCTCCACTTATTCTGGAGCTAATCTTGAACGTCAATCGTCCAAAATGTTGCCTCCAACGCTAAATGCTTGTTCAACCGCAACTATTGAACAAGGGGTTGCCAAAACCTGTCTTGCGATGAGAGCGAGAATTGAGAATTATGTTGAATGCCTCTTCCACCATTCTAAAATTTTGAAATCTGTGCCTCCTTCGGATTCACTAAACTAAAAAAAAGTAGTTAAATAGGTCTCTATTTCGGAAATATTTCATGTTGCTCCCTTTTGTCATTTTTGCCTATTCATCAGCATTTTGTACCATCTACTAATTCTACCTAGGTCCTCGCTTTGTACATCACTAGGTTGGGAAGATTCACTATCACCTACATTATATCTATTAGAAAATTCATTATACATTTCTACTATTGCATTTTTAACTACTGTTTGTATAGTTCTAATATCTATAAATTCAATCAAATGTAAACAGTCATAATACGTATTCAAATCATCATCTAAACCATCTAATTTGGTACGTAGATCGAAAACACAAGAAACCAAATAAATATGAGGAATTTTGGTGTAATAATGCAGTCATTTCGTTCGCATTGCCATAATAGTCGGACCTAATTGATCATCTTTTTCATTTTCTTCAAAAATACCAGCAATATTAACACACTCTATTAAAAATAAATACGTAGTAGAATAATAAACACCGGATAAAGTATAAGTTGCATCATTAAAAAATTTTAAAAGATCTAAATTTTTTTGCAAATATCCCACTCTTGTGGGAATAAATTAATTTGAGAAATATTATTCCAAATAAACATACATAATAAATCTTTATATGTAAAAGATTGATTAAGCAACTCGTACGTAAAATTCCAACGAGTAGAAACATCTCTTGGAAATCTTTTTGGTCTTCTTCTATTTGTTTTACAAAATTTTCCCAATTCTTTCATAATTTGAGGATGTCTCCATAAAAATTGAATTGATGTCTTTATTGGGTTGAGAAAAACATCAAGAGTTTGTAAACCATCTTGTACACATAAATTTAAAACATGGCAAGCATATCTAACGTGAAAAAATTGTCCACCAAAAGCGGGTTTGCAAATTTTTTCTAACTCGGGAATGGAAGCGGTATTTGCTGTGGCTATCAAAACCAACTGAAAAAATTTTATTAACCAAAAAATATTCTTCTAAAACTTGCTTAATTATTCTATAAATATTAATTGCCGTATGCCTATCATCAAAAACTCAAAATGCAATAACTCTTTTTTTAATGTTCCAATCATCGCCTATCCAATGACATGTAATACCCATATAAGAATGAGTTTGCCAAGGATCACTCCAAATGTCGCTACCTATATGCACACGTCCATTGAAATTCATAAAAAAAGTTTTTCAAATCTTCTTTTTCTCTTTTATAAATATCAAAAAGTTGGCGTTTAAGCGTATTTCTCGAAACAGGTTTTGCTTGTGGAGTACATGCAGTTTGTATAAAAATGATTAAAACCAACTTTTTCACCAAAATTAAACGATAAACGTTCAAAGGCAGCATATCTAGCTAATTCTTCTTTATAAACTTTTTCATTGTAACGAAATAAAGGAGAAGCGTTAGAATTGGCGTACTCGGAAATTTGTTGTTGGCTGGTGTCGATCCCTGCTTGCGTTGGACGTTTCGACCTCAGATGCTGTTTAAATGTTCCATAGCCGCCTCCACCTGTAAATTTGTATGTTGCCCCACAATATTTACATTTTACCTCATACTTGTTTCCTCCTAAATGTTCCTTCGTGAAGTGTTCCCATATGTCGGATGTACCCTCCCGTTCCAGCTCCTTTGTTGTTGACATTTCTTCGACACTGGTAGGAGGAGGATGCAGACTTTCTTGCGCTGGGACATGCTCGACGTTGGGAATAATGTTGATATCATCAATATCGTCTCCCCAATATGCAAAATCACGAGGACCATGAGGATGATCGGATTCCCCCATCGGGCCCATCAGGCTCTTTCCTCTGCCACTACCGCTACTTCCACTTGCCATTTTTTGAGAGAATTGAGCGGAAAGCGAATTTAGAAAATTGACATAGTCACAGATTTGAGAGAATTTGTGAAAAAAAAAAATGAAAGATGAAAATGGATATTTATAGAATTTAGGATAGATTTATTTAATATAAAAAAATTGGCCAAATGGCCATTGCAAGGCAACGGCCGAACCGGCCCGAAACCGGCGGTTCTGGGCCGGTTCACAAAAAACGTAACCCGGAACCGGCGGGCCGGGTCAACGGGCCGGTTCCGGGCCCAAACCGGCCCGTGGCCACCACTATTTGCGGTTGAAATTGCAGCGTTATACTGTTACACTATCAGCTTCTCAAATCCCTTTTTCTAAACGATATAACTAATCATTTTTTGAAAAATATTCTCCAAATCTTGAGTTTTCCATGGAACAATCATACCCTATATAACTTTTGTAACACGCGCGAGCACGCGCGTGTGCATATATATTCTTTGCAGATAGTAGGATTGTGAATATTCTTACTTTATCTAGATCATTAGGTTTGAATCCATTGATTTTTGCATCAAACCTAATCAGCCATTCCTAGCAATGTACAAAGTTAATTAATACCTACTATTGTTGATTCCATCATGGCCCTTCATATATTTATTTCTGTACGCATATATATTTCTTTGCAGCAAGTAGGACTGAGTGGTTGTTAAGAAGTGTGTACATCCTTATTTTATCTAGATCATTAGGCTTGAACCCATTAAATCTTTCCACCAAACCTAATCACCTATCCCTATTGTATTCATAAGCAACGTTGACAGAGATAGTTACTTCCTACTGGAGTCTATTATTACATTGTTGATCTTGATAGACACCCATCACCCACCAGATGAGACAACAACACTTGTCGCTTTTGCTACTTAAACAAATGACGAGGCTTGCAGTAGCAAGTTGGCAACTGCCTTTCCTGACCGATGCCAAGATGAAGGGAGAAACGGGGAAGAAACGTCGGTCCCGTCCATGGAGTCCCGTGAGATCATCCGATGGCTCGTTTCCATTAGAATAATGAGAGGGCGACGGCCTGTTATTCTCGTCGCCAAAGGCGGACCTTCCATAAGCCACGAAACTATTTGCGGAGAAACCGGATGACTTGTTCATTCTGTTTCTGGAAAATGAGATTATGAAAGCCAATTTCTTCTTCCTATGTTGCTCTGCATAAAGGGCAAGGCATGTCGAGGAAGGAAGTGAATTTATAGGGGCAGAACCCTCAATTCTTTCTTTCTTTTTGTGGTCAGAGTTGGGGACTCCCCAGAGTAAGCATTTCTTAGATCATCAATATTTCATGTTCAAAACAAGCAAGTATTGTTGTTCAGAGATCATATGCATCATGTATATTAGATTATTAAATAAATTAGACCAACATAAAATCGAGAGCAAACAGTGCAAGAGAGTCAATAAGTTTGGTGGCCACGGTTTTGTGTAGAATGAATTTTGGGATAATGATATCGCTAAACCCTCGTTCTTTTAGTTTATTCAGTTTCTTTCATTTACTTTTTTTTCGGCCAATATGGTCCCTCAACTACGTTTATTATGTTCAAATTAGTCTCTATGTTAGAAAGCTGCTTCCAATCGAAGTATACAAGCACACAAAGATAGAAAGTGAAAGTCAGATAAAGAGAGAGTTAAAGAGAGGTGGCCGGCTGAAGTGGGTCGAGCAACCTCGAGCCAATCGTTGCTAGGGTTGCGCGACACTAGCAATATTTGGCTCACCTTGGATCGCACTAGCCCAGCCAACCATCACCATGGTCATCGCCACCCTTAGCCACCATCGGACTATGATAGCTGGCCCTTGCAAGTGGCCTCGGTTCTTGCTGGGTACAACGTGCCTCTTTCTTCTTCTTTTTTTAGTGCGAACTTTTTTCATTTTGTTTTCTTTTTTTTTTAAATATATTTTCTCGGTCTTTTATTGCTTAAATAAAACTCAAAAGCAGCTTAGGATGCCACGTCAGCACCAGCTCACCATTTAATGGTGACTAAAGTTAGCAAACCCTAGTAACGCATTCACCGCAAAGTCAACTAAAGAACAATGCTAAGCCAACTTCGTGTTCACATTGTGGAGAATTGATACATGCTCGCATCTCTAAGAAATTATGATCTAAGACTGGTCTAATTAAGCAGCACAGATTTGTATCTATGTCTATCTAGGCAAAATCTGTGTAATTTGTTTTTTCTACACATCGCGTATCCATTACTATTACTAAAACAACCCACATCAACGATGATTGATGAGAGTTCTAATTCTCTTCTTTGAATCTCCAAAATACCCTTAAAAATCTTGTCATACTTTCCCCATTTCTGTCGCGCCGCTGATTCGAACAAGGTTGTAAATTACGGGTGAAATTGTCGTGTTCCTATCTTTGAATTACACCGCGTAGCTTGTGGCATGCACTGGAGTGTCAAAATGAATCGTCAGATCTACACTGACACCATCATGCTTGTTAGAAGAGATTGGGAGGGAAGAAAAAGGGTTCCAAAAACATAATCGTGTTCGGATGGAGTAGAAAAGACGGAAGGCAATGATTAGGAAGGATCACGAGGGATTGATTTGGTTAATTTCATGTACATTCTAAAACCATATGAAGCGATCCGTAGTTATTTGAACGGCTTTGTGCGTTACTCACCATCCTTTCTTGCTTTCCTTCTTTTTTCTCCTATAATTACCTAAATCCCAATTTTTTTTCTACTCACTATACATATGTAACTTCTCTCGCACCATAAGATGTGCCCATGCCCTTTTTCTTGTTACGTCACGTGTACACAAGAAATTTTTTTGGGAGGCGTATCGAGAAGACCAGGAATGAGGCAGCCATGCATTATGGACCACTAAACTAAAGCACCAAAAACGTTTGAACAGAAACTTCTTCTTCTTCTTCTTCCCCGAACCTTCATGGACCATGCGCAGACCGGTCCGGAAATGGCGACCGGAACTGTGGACTTTCGGAGTACTTCATCCTCCCACCATGTGCGTTTGTCCTCCCTCAAATATTCCCATGGACCCCATGTCTTACAAGTGGCACGATCACATGTTTGTTTCATTAGGGCAAGGAAATTGACAGGCTCTTTGATTCTATCACACCCACCTTCCTTCACAAAAAGTCTGTCACTTCTTCCAATGTCCAAAGCAGTCCGATTGCGAACTACTCGGCCGCATCCGGCGGATTTGTTTATTCAGAGTCATCGCGCGACCGCAAATGCAGTATGAAATCGAAGATCTCTCTTTCTCACCTTGAAGTCCTATTTGCCTTATAAACAGGGCACTCTTGGAGTCGTCCATTGAAAGTCCAAGACATCCATCAATTCATAGGACTCACGTGGAGCAGAAATTTTTGAAATTTGTCCACCATTCCTTTGACGTTGTAAGTTAAAGATTCTTCTGGCCTTTTATAGCCCTTGTGACTGCATCCTTCTTCAGCTAAATTGCTAAGCAGACTTTGAGTTCGAGCCATGTTCTTCAACGTTCTTGCTGTGCTCTCTCTGCTACCAGTTTCGGCTTACGCGAAAGATACCAGTTTTGTGTACAGCGGTTTCCGATCGGCCCATCTGAGCCTTGATGGGATTGCCGGGGTCACCTCCAATGGCCTCCTGAAGCTGACCAACGACACCAGACAGCAGAAGGGCCATGCCTTCCATCCCGACCCGGTCCAGTTCAAGAACTCGCCGAACGGCTCCGTTTTCTCCTTCTCCACCGCATTCGTCTTCGCGATTCAACCTCAGTACGCGACTCTGAGCGGCCATGGGATCGTCTTCGTGGTCGCGCCCCAGAGAGGCCTCCCCGGGTCCCTGCCGAGCCAATACCTCGGCATGTTCAACGAAACCGACAACGGCAACGGCACCAATCATGTGTTTGGGGTGGAACTCGACACGATCCTGAGCAGCGAGTTTCAGGACATTAACGACAATCATGTCGGAATCGACTTGAACGGGCTGACATCAGCAAACTCAACTTCGGCGGGTTATCACGCAGAAGGAGGGGAGTTCAAGAATTTGACTCTAATCAGCAGCAAAGCAATGCAAGTTTGGGTGGACTACAATGCAACTGAAACGCGGATCGATGTCACATTGGCTCCGGCCAATGTGCAAAAACCGAAGACTCCCCTTCTCTCTCTTAGGCAGGATCTCTCGTCGATCATCAACCAGAGCATGTATGTCGGCTTCTCGTCTTCGACCGGTTCAGTCCTAACTTCTCACTATGTTCTGGGCTGGAGCTTCAGGGTAAATGGAGAGGCTCAGGCACTTGCCCTGTCCCAACTTCCTAAGCTTCCTCGGATTGGTAAGAAGAAGACGTCGAAAGTACTGACTATAGGGCTACCACTGATGGTCCTTTTCGTTGTATCGATGCTGATCTCGATCGTAGTTTATGTAATAAGAAGGAAAAGGAAATTCGCCGAGGTCCTCGAAGATTGGGAGAGGGACTACGGCCCGCACCGGTTCAAGTACAAGGATCTTTATTTCGCGACAAAAGGATTCCGGGAGCAAGAGCTATTAGGGACGGGTGGGTTCGGTCGGGTCTATAGAGGGATCTTACCCACATCAAAGATAGAGATCGCGGTGAAGAGGGTCTCCCATGAATCGAGACAAGGCATGAGAGAATTCGTAGCTGAGATCATCAGCATCGGTCGGCTCCGTCACCGCAACATAGTGTCGCTCCTCGGTTACTGCCGCCGGAAAGGGGAGTTGCTCTTGGTTTACGACTACATGCCCAATGGGAGCCTGGACAAGTACCTCTATAACCAACCAAAGGTCACCCTCAATTGGAGCCAAAGATTCAGGGTGATCAAAGGAGTGGCATCAGGGCTGCTCTATCTGCACGAAGGGTGGGAGCAAGTGGTGATCCACAGGGATATAAAGGCGAGTAACATCTTGCTGGATGCTGACTTAAATGGAAGACTTGGAGATTTTGGGCTTGCGAGACTATACGACCATGGATCCGACCCTCAAACGACTCACGTGGTAGGAACGCTCGGTTACCTCGCCCCCGAGCACACGCGAACCGGTAAGGCCACTAGGAGCACCGACGTGTATGCCTTCGGCGCGTTTTTGCTCGAGGTCGCCTGCGGGAGAAGGCCGATAGATCTTCGGGACGCGGAGGACGTAATACTAGTGGACTGGGTATTTTCTTGCTGGGACCAAGGTGCCATTCTCGAGGCAAGAGATCCAAACTTGGGGGCGGAGTTTGTGGAAGAAGAGATGGAGTTGGTGCTGAAACTCGGGTTGACGTGTTCCCACTCCGACCCGTCGATGAGGCCGAGCATGCGTCAAGTTTTGCAGTTCTTGGAGGGTGATCTCCCGATGCCGGAACTGTCGTCCGTCGGCCTTTCCTCCGGCGGGCTAACGTACGCTCATCGCGAAGGTTTTGATGATGTAGCCATGTCTTATCCGTCCTCCATGTACAAGGCATTCGCACACACTTCTTCTTCTGTCGCAGAATCGCATCTCTCAGGTGGACGATGAGCCTCATGGTATAGTTCCTAATTTAAATTCCATTCTCATGTAGAAATCGATTAGCTGCAAGATGAGATCATGTGCAGATCTAGAATACGTAGGCTCTACGAGTCATTCGGGTACTAGTCCGTGTAAGTATCGCTAAAATACACGCTCTCATTCTTGATATGGCTCAAATTAGCTTCCGTTGGCTGCTGCTCCGCAGGTGTAGTTCACTGGTTGGTGTTCGTTGTTATTCCTCTGCAGAGCTAATCACAATTCCACACATCAATCGGAAATACTTTTTTTTATATTTTGTCTCTCTCCTCCTCCTCTGTTTTTCCTTTACTCCGTCTCAGCTTCGTCATTTTTTTGGCCGCACTGCAACTATCTGGTGTCTCCCCCCTCTGTTACTAGATCGAGTCCCATCACAGTCCGCTCGTCTTCGCACTCTCTCGCAGCCACGTCGGCCCCCACCGGCCACCAAGCACCACGATGGGCGAACGTGTCGGAGAGAGAGAGAGTAGGGCGGTGGCTGTGGGAGGTCTCAAGTTGCAGATCAAGAAGAGAGGTGGAAGACGAAAACGACCTAACAGAGAGAAGAAGAAAGAGAGAGAAAAGGTTACGTAACGGCACCGTTGTCTTTTGTCTTTCTCTAACCAGCAATGTTGTAAGCTTTACTTAGTTCAGTGATGGCATGATGTCTGATCTTTTACGTAATACGTATTCTCTTGGCCTGTCATTGACGCAATGTACTTCGTGGCCCTCCGAATTTGACTGCCTTGAGGCAAGGGAACATTGAAGGCCTATTTGGTAATAACCCTGCTTTCAAAAATAATTTCTGAATAGAAATGATTTTTTTCTAATTTTATTACCGAAAATAAAGAAGTAGATTTTTTTTTTTTTTTTGCTTGTTGTTTCTGTTTCCAAATATGTTCCCTGACCACTGATCTGTTCTCGAAAAAAAAAAATTAACCGATGTTACCAAATAGATTTCTGTTTTTTTTTTTGTTCCCAAAAATAAAATAATATGAATCAGAGAAACACGGTCGTTACCAAACGGGCCCCAAACTTCTCAAGGCACATTATTATGCATATAATATATTAACATCGTCCAAGAGAATGTCTTGTAGCAGACGTTTGCGCAGATTCAAATTTTGAAAACTGAACACCTTCCAATTTAGTGGTAAATAAAGGACAAGTTTGTGAACTTTTATCTTAATGAAATCTAATGATGGCACGACAGGACCTGCGCGTGAACGTATCAGAATTGATTTTTATTTTTCTTGAAAAACAACAAATACGACTATTGTTTGACAATTTTATTTTATTTTTTCTTGATTTAAGAAGAGCCTTATGGGTTCATTTTACGAAGCCAAACAAGCTCCAACCTTCACAAATTAGTCAATGTGGAACAATATGGAGATGGAAAACATGGAAAACAATTGTCCCACGTTGCTTACCTAGAATTGGAAGTCTTTTTTTTTTTTTTTGAAATTATTAGTCTTTCAAAGCTTTCATCTTCTATAAAAAGCAAATTCCTCCCATCATGGGCCCGTCCCCTATTAAAATCCTAAACCTTGTTTCGTAAAAGTATGTTTGGCCAAATATGTCAAACCTCACCTAGAAGCAAGAAGTAGCAGACAGGTAATAAAACCTTGCTTCAGACAACTAAGAAAAATTACCAAAAAACCCTAAATTTATTGCATTTATGCCAATTTAGTCATAAATCTTTTAATTATCCCAATTGAATCCTAAATATTTTCACGTTTTATCAATTGAGTCCATCCAGTCAATTTTACCTTGAAATCGCTGATGTGGACGCCTACCGTCCTACGTGGCACGGCCGGCGCTAGCGTGAAGAATTTTTAATATTTTTTTCATTAATTTTCTTTTTATTCTTTTCCTTCTTTACTCCTTTTTTTTACTGTGGCTAGGGAGGGCTCGGCGAAGGCGTTACTGGGTGAGGGCTCGGCGACCCTCGCTGGCTACAATAAAAAAATAATGGAAAAGAGAAGAAAAGAAAAAATATTTAAAAATATTTAAAAATATTTAAAAAATTGTCCAGGTTAGTGCAATCGTGCCACGTAGGATGGCTGGCGTCCACATCAACGATTTTTTTTCCAAAATTGGCCGAGTGGACTCAATTGGTAAAACACGAAAATGTGTAGGATTGAATTGACAAAAGTATAATGGGTTTTCAATTTTTTTGGTAATTTGATCTCATTACTACAAATCTAAGCCACATGTCATAAAAGTTTGAGTTGTTTGCCAAATACCTATAAAAGCTGCAATACCCATTTTCACAGCTGAAATTGCAGAGGAAAAACTGTACCAAATAATCACTAAGTTTTGTTTTAATTCATTGTGTGGGTTGAGGTAAGTCATTGAGTTGAGTTTATGTGTGAGTGTGGATTGTTTTTTTAATTTGAGTTTAAAGTAATTTGGTAAGATATCTTTAGACCGGTTTAGAGCCTATTTCACCGGAGAGCCGATATGGTCAATTAGGTTTTTAAGTAGAATTCTTGGGTTCGGAATCCAAACCTAATCTGTTTCCACGTTTTGAACCCATGAATCTAATCGATCCTCTTAGGAATCGGGCTTTGATTGGACCGGACAGGCTGTTACCTACTATGTAGCACCGACACGACACGCGACACGCGACACGACACGCCGATACATGATTTCTTAAAAAATCGAGATTTTCGATACGTTGGGACACGTTATATATTAAAAATATATTTTCATATATATTCACAAATAAATAAATATTACAAAAAATCATAAAATAATTTGTGGAAAATCATTAAATTATCACCATGATGGATCGGACACACGGAAAATCATTAAAATTTTGCAAAAAGAAGAAATAGCAATTTATGTTTTATTTTTTAGAAACACATAAGTGTCATGCCCCGCGAACGCACGCTAAAAATCAAGTCCCAAGGACTTGTCAGCAGCCCCCAAAAATTCTTCCTTCGCCAAGGCCAAGACTCAAGGTCCTCAATCATGGTTGGGTTAACTTAACCACGTAGGTCAGTTGAAACTGCACCGCCTTGTCCTCTCCTCCTTTATGTGGCTGAGCATTCACAGAACTCGGACGGGACCAGAGGCGTTGTCCCATCCATCTCTCTCCGCCTCGTCCCTCAACACAGCGCCTTCTCGCTACGCAAGCTCTTCAACACAGGCTCTCACCTGCCGACCCTCCTGCCCACAACTCTATTCTCATCACTGGCGGCTCTCCTTGTATCTCTAACCTCGACGGCTGCCTCTCCTCGAGCCCGACCTCTTCTCCTCCGATGCCATCGCCGTGCACGCCCTCTGCGGCTGCCTCTCCTTGAGCCCGACCTCTTCTTTTTCTGAGTTCTTTTTCCCAAATTGCTCAGGGACACGCGAGTCCGTGCGTGTCCTTTTGTTAACAGCGTGTCTGAAACTCTTGACTGCGTGTCGGAGCCTGTCCGACCTTGTCGGGCGTGTCGGACACCGACGCGCTGGACATCAGCGCGTGTCCGACACGCAAAAAATGCCCTGGAGAGTGTGTCCGTGTGTCCATGCTACATAGGTTATCTGTCAAGTCCCGAGTTGAACGTGGATCGTTGCTCAACCCTATTTGTGAATAATATCTCAATTAAATATTATGTTTGAAAATGAGTTGTTTATTGCACTGTTTATGCAGTTACTGTTACTTTTGAAAAACTTACAAGAAATTTCTTTTCTTTTCAATAAATCACGCACTTAATGGACAACAACACCAAATACATTATAAACAAAAATACAGATAAAGTTACATGTATCCATACGTGCACTACTTATAAGTTGTCTGTCTTACATTGATATGTTACGGACTTCTTGATGGCACAAACCTCAACAATGGCCATGCAAGTTTTCTTTTCGATCAATGTCGTACCCGAATTTAGATGGCGTAAATCTCTGCTCAATAATAACTCACTTTTAAGAACTCATCACTGGATAATTTTTAAGGCATTCCGATGTCACAGCAAAATAGAGTCGATTTTAGCTGCGCCCTGCCTCTACTTATCCAACTTTATATCCGCAGTTCACCAAACAAAAGATAGGATATGGAAAAATCCTTAAATTTCTTATCCCATCATATCCAATCCTATCCTGACTAGAAATCCGGACGACCAAACGCAACCTAATAATATAATTGCATAAATTGACAAACTTAAGTATCCCATTGAATGATGCGAGTTTCTATGCATACCAACGTGGATAAAAATTGATTGGGCCCCATATTTTATTCGAGGCCCGAAACTTCACGGATAAGCCCAATTCATACATTCTCATATTTTGTTTTTCTCTCTTATCTCACTTATGTCCAACTCAATAATTGGATGGTCCAGGAGGACATTCTCTCTTTGTGGTGCGCAGGTCCGACCATCAGAGGAGCTCATCATCGTCGAACACCGACCCGAAAACAATTGGAGCCGCCCATCGAAAGCTGATATGGCTAAACTCAACGGATTTGTTGAAGTCTTGTTTCACGTCATTTGATAACGGATTTTATATGCTCTTTATATTTATGAATCCTTGGGTTGTATATTCTAACACGGTATCTTTTCCCTCCACTTATAGCTTAAGTTTTTGATTTGGACAATCTAACATGGTATTATAGCTAGTGCTATCACTTTCGAATATACGTCCACCCCCATGTGGTCAAAATTTCACGTGCCGCTCGTAATCCGTCTTGCACGCGTGATGGAAAGTTAAAGTATTGTCCCACATCGCTTGATAATGGATAACATATGCTCTTTATATTAATGTGGTCTCATTACAAAGGTTTAGGACTTTTTTGGAAATTTTTCCTTTGAAATTGAGTTAGGAACAGAAATGACCAGGTATTGCAAAGCATTGGTTCGACAACAAAATGTTTAACATGTTAGAACATATAGACTTATAGGCTTTTTTTCTTCCCCCTTTGTTTTTTCTTCTTTCCCTTTGGTCTCATATAGGAAGAGTATTAAACTCTTCACCTCTTCCAAGCTTATATAAAGGCTTCTCTCGTACATTATTAGATACACCATTATTAGAAAATAAATACCATTATCTCTTAATATTTCTTTCTTATCATGGTATCAGAGCCAATATCATTGTCTTAAAAGTATGCTCTGTGGTTGCCATAAATTGGACCTTCCGCATCAGAAATTAAGACAAAGAGCTCATTGTTTTAAAAATATGCTCTACAGTTGCCATAAATGAGATCTTCCACATCAGAAATCAAGACAATGAGTTTAGGGCTATTGAGCCGCCACTCTTACTTGCCCTAGTCAAGATTCCACATCCATCCGATCGACTTGCGCACCTCTACCCGCGCTTCGAGCTTCGCCGGGATTTTTTTCCTATGGCTCAGCATGTTACTCTAGCTTTTTCTTCTACGGATGACCGTATTGCTGCTCTTGAGGCCCAGCTTGCTCGGTTGAGTCCTTCGTTGCTCGGCTCTGGCTCTCCCGCATCTATTTCTTCTGTTGGCAACACTACTGTGGTTACTCCCTCTTCAAGTGACACTTCTGCAATCTGGATACTTGACTCAGGAGCTGCTAGACATATGTCTGCTTCCGCTGCTTGTCTCCCTCAACTCTCTGAACTCAAGCATCCAGCGTATTTCTTTACCGCTGATGGTTCTCCTCTCTTGGCTACCCAGCGGGGTACTCTCACCATCTCTCGGGGATTTTAGTGTCCCTGATATGTTACATGTTCCTTCTCTGTCTCTTAACTTATTATCTGTTGGACAGCTTACCGATGCCGGATGTACTGTGAGCTTTACTGACAGCTCTTGCTTTGTACATGATCGTTTGAGTGGTCGGATGATTAGCAGGGGCAGTAGAAGGGACGGACTCTATACTATGCAGAATCTCCATCTTTCGTCTTCCTCCCTTCCTGTTCTTGTGTTGGCTACCCTCGATCTTGCTCGATAGCATCAGCGTCTCGAGCATATTCCTTCTTCTCATCTCACCGTCCTTCATCAACAAGGCGCTCTGGGTCCTGTTTCTTCTGGTAGTCTTCCTCCTTGTTCTATCTGTCCTTTGGCCAAGCAATTTGCTAAGCGTTTTCCTATTAGTAACTCAAGATCTAGTGCTATTTTCGATCTTATTCATTCTTATGTATGGGGCCCTGTCCCGCTCTCTTCCAAGAGTGGTTTCAAATATTATGTCTCTTTTATTGATGATTATTCTAGTTATATATTGGTCTATCTTATGCGTCAGCGCAGTGATTTCTTTTCCATTTATCAGTCTTTTACTACCATTGTTTCCACCCAGTTTAACACGAAAATCAAAGTTTTTCGGTCTGACTCGGGGGGAGAATAACTCTCAGGTGTTTTTCGTTCTCTCTTGACTAGTAATGGCACGCTTCCTCAGCTATCCTATCCTGGGGTTCCAGCTCAGAATGAGGTTGCTAAACGCAAGCATCATCATATTCTAGAGACTACTCGCGCTCTCTTACTTGCCACCTCTATTCCTACTGAGTTCTGGGCTGAGGCCCTTCTCACAGCTGTTCATCTCATTAACTGCCTACCTTCGCCCTTTCTTAACCAGGACACCCCTTTTCACTGTCTTCATTCTTGATGTCTCACCTATACTCATCTGCGAGTTTTTGGGTGCACTTGTTTTGTCATCCTTCCTCCAACTGAACGTACGAAACTCACCACTCGCTCTATTCCGTGTGCGTTCTTGGGTTACAGCACCGAGCATAAGGGTTATCGTTGTTATGACCCAAATGCGTGACGTATATGTATCTCTTGCAATGTTACGTTTCATGAGCATGTCCCTTTGTTCCCTACCTACGCCACACCTCCTGTCTCGTCTCATGTTCCATTCATGGACTTCCCCGCTGATCCTCCTTCTCCCATTTCCACTCCAGATCTAGTCATCACTACACCTTCATCATCTCCGCCCGTTCCCATTTCCACCTCGGATCTAGATATATTGCCACCTTCTCCATCTCTGCCTGTCCCTTCTACTGCACTGCCTGCTCCGCCCACCCTTAACAATTCCGCACCTCTAGAGCTACGCCATAATCCTTCTCGGGATCGACGCCTGCCTGCTCGATATGTTGCTTCCACTTCTTATTCTACCGAGTTCAGTTCCTTTTTGGTTGCTGTTCACACTATACAGGAACCCACTAGTTATCGCCAAGCAGTTCAACATACTGAGTGACGTCAGGCTATGTCTGAGGAACTCTCGGCTTTGCAGAGTACTGGTACTTGGCAGCTTGTGCCTCTTCCTCTAGGTCGATCCCCGATATCCTGCCGGTGGATATACAAGGTGAAGACTCGTTCTGATGGTAGTATTGAGCGCTACAAAGCGCATCTAGTTGCCTGGGGTTTCTCGCAGGAGTATGGTATTGATTATGAGGAGACCTTTGCTCCCATAGCAAAGATGACATATGTCCGTACTTTACTAGCTGTTGCTTCATTTCGCAACTGGCCTCTCTTTCAGCTTGATGTGAAGAATGCTTTTCTTCACGGGGATCTTCAGGAGGATATCTTTATGCAACCTCTGCCTGGTCTTGCTCATACCTCTGGACAGGTTTGCCGCCTCCGGCGTGCTCTTTATGGTCTCAAATAGGCCCCTCGTGCTTGGTTTGAAAAGTTCGGTGATGCTATTCGGTCTGCTGGTTTTGCTCAAAGTGAGGCTGATCATGCTATATTCGTTCATACCTTTTCTGTTGGTTGCAATATTCTTCTTCTTTATGTGAATGATATGATCATCATTGGAGATGATCATGCTCATATTGAGCGTACCAAGAGGCACCTTCAGCAGCATTTTGCCATGAAGGATCTTGGACCGCTGCGCTATTTTCTCGAGCTTCAGATTGCTCGCAGTACGTGTGGTATCCTTCTTTCTCAGTAGAAGTATACTGCTGATATTCTCTTCAGGGCTGCTCTCTCGGACTCACGCATTGCTGCTACTCCTATTGAACTGAATCAGAAGCTTTGCCCGGACGACGGGGAACCTCTTTCTGATGTGACCCTCTATCGGACTTTGGTTGGCAGTCTTGTATATCTTACTATCTCCCGACCCGACATCACTTATGCTGTTCATGCTGTCAGTCAG
The DNA here is from genome assembly GCA_029784005.1 of Lenwebbia sp. NSW1173648. Taxonomy (NCBI): domain Eukaryota; kingdom Viridiplantae; phylum Streptophyta; class Magnoliopsida; order Myrtales; family Myrtaceae; genus Lenwebbia; species Lenwebbia sp. NSW1173648. Next base: position 1,752,553 of record JARCGZ010000002.1, read on the forward strand.
TTCATTGCTGCTCCTCGTACAGTTCATTATGCTGCTGTTCTGAGGATCCTGCGCTATCTTCGGGGCACTTTGTCGCTTTCCTTATTTATGCCATCTTCTTCTGCTCTCAAGTTGCGTGCCTATTCTGATGCTGATTGGGCTTCCAATGTGACTAATCGCAGGTCTGTCACTGGCTATTGCATTTTCCTTGGCGATTCTCTCATTTCTTGGCGTGCCAAGAAACAACAGATTGTCTCATGCTCCTCTACAGAGTTTGAGTATCGTGCTATGGCCGACACTACTGTTGAGATTGTTTGGCTTCGCCGCTTATTTGCTGACATGGGTGTTTCACTTCCGGATCCTACTCCTTTGCACTGTGACAACAAGAGTGCCATCCATATTGGCGCGAATCCAATCTTTCATGAGCGTACCAAATACATTGAGATCGACTGTCATCTAACTCGTCATCATCTCCAAGCTCGCACCATTTCTCTTCCTTTTGTTGGAACTAAGAATCATCTTGCAAATTATTTTACGAACACTCTTACATCACAACGCTTTCTATTTCTTCTTTCCAAACTCTCGTTGTTTGATCCAACTTGAGTTTGAGGGGGGTGTTAGAACATATAAACTTATAGGCTTTTCTTCTTTTCCCTTTGTCTTTTCTTCTTTCCCTTTGGTTCCACATAGGAAGAGTACTAAACCTTCATCTCTTCCAAGCCTATATAAAGGCTTCTCTTGTACATTGTTAGATATGCCATTATTAGAGAACAAATACCATTCGCTCTTAATCTTTCTTTCTTATCATAACAAATGTCGGGTTTCAAGTTTAGTGGTGGCAAACTTCAATCAAGAAGTGAGTGATAGATTGTATCCCTATCCAAATGGGGCAAAATCAAAGAAAAGAGTAGTACATTGCTTTATCAGAAACCTTATTACATGGCTTTGAAGTCCACAGCAAGCGGATACTGATGCAGATATAGCGTTTCCCTTCCCACAAGCTCAAACCAAGGGGAAGCCTTTCTCCATGAGGCTTTCGATGGTGTCTCGTAGGCTGACCTCCACAGGAGTGAACGTCGCGCCCAAACCTTCCCCTTTTTCCCTTGATACCCAATGAGCCGACACAAGAGGTTTGTCGTCTTCACATCTGTACACATTCCAAATGATTCGGGCAAGTCGGCTAAGTCAATGAGAATGAAATATGACCTATTCTTGTGTTGCCCATAGGATCAAATGAACTCTTCTTGTAAAGTTGAAGAAAAATTAGGACTAACCTTTCGGGGATGGGCAATGCAGAACAAAGTTTGCGCAGGAGCTTCATGACGTCGCGACGGTGAATGGTTTCTCCTACTAGACAGTATCTGCCACTAGCTGAAGGGTTTTCAAGAGCTAGAATATGGACGTCTGCAACGTCTCCGACGTCGACAAAATCGAAATACTCAAAGGGAAATTTAGGTCCTGCATTATATAAGCCTCAATCACTTTGTGAAATCAGAATTGGTGAAGCGCTCTTCATTAGGAGAATCACTTATCACATGCAGATTGTGTTTATTGTCACAAACAGAGGATGGGATTATGATTAAATGGTTATTGATTGTTCACCATATTTCACTTCATGGCAAAAGGCTCGATAGATCAACATCAAAATGAATACCCTTGATGAGGCTTGGGATGAACTTTGCTGAGAGATTGACAGTAGGCCGCAAGAGAGGGCTGATCACATGTCCCAAATTTATCACGACCAGGTCGATCCCGCTCTCTTTAGGGAAATCCCAAGCTGCCCTCTCTGCCAAGGTTTTGGCAAGCATGTACCATTGCTGCAAATAAAGCAAAACCACATCACTGCATTGAAAGAACTCTTGCTCCACTCGCGGACTTAATTGACTCCAACCCGACACCGATTTTGCTCTGCCTCGTCTAGCATTCCACAGAAACAACTTCAAAGGACTATAGCTTCTTCTCTTCAAGGTATCCGTTGGAGATCTTCAGGGAAGGTCAACTAGCCATTTGGAGTTGATGGGAGACTGGCCCAGTGGAATCAGGACTACCGCTGCAGTTTCCAAATATAGGATCTGCTGCACCTGTCCACAGTCAGAGAACTGACATTTTCTTTTGCGATTGCTTTCTCTATTTTTTCGCTACGGAACCCATACCTGTAACGGCTATATTCTAAGTCATCAACGGTCATAAAACGATGTGTATCTGACTATCATCAAATCCGATACATCACGCTTCAATCTATCAAGTATTATCACCAGTGAAGATTGCAAGTGACCAGGTTGGACATCTTCGGTAAAGATACCATCTTCATGACACAAGATGTTGAGATCAATGATCTTTTCCATCTTCAACCGTATCTAAATAGGTGACGATACTTACTCGACTGGTATTACCAAGCTACTATGAGTTCACATTCTCACTGGTGCTTGTTTACCGAAGTGTCAGAGATAAAGTACATCGTCTTAACTGATGAATAGGATCATTGATGATAACACATTTCACTATCGGAATTGATCATCCTGAATATTAGTAACAAAGACAGATTGATAATCATTAAAATACCATAGATGTTTTCCAACATCCTCAAATCATTCACAAATACTAAAAGACACTAAATGCTTGAGCCATTACTTAACTCATAAATAACTAAACCAAAAAAATATGAGTTTGCAAGGTCGAAGAAAAGATAGCACTACTCATTTGAGAATGCCCAAAACTAACAACACGCAATTAAACGAGCCGAAGATCTCGTAATCCTAACAATAAAATGAGAACCAACATCAAAATCGAGTAAAATACTACAACAATTACGAATCGGCTAAGAGACGTTTAAACGTTATCAAAATAACTCATACGCATCAATAAATCGCACACCCAAAGCGATTATTTAAGCCGTTCGCAATGCGGAACTCGCGCTCAAAACCCTTAAATTCTCACTCCGACTAAACCAATGCTTCAAAACGAGTCTCGCTTAAACCCGCTGCTCTACAACACCATAATTTACCATTTTCATGAAATCCCAAAGCTCGACAACTCAAATATCGGACTTCTCTCTCTTTTCTTCTAATTCTTCTTTCACTCTGTTTCTTCTTTTCCCTCCTCGTTGGACGAGCTCTCGGTTGAAAAAGAGCCGAGTTGCACACTGTTCACTTTTTGCTTTTCTAGTTGACTTTGTCAACTTTCTTTTTTAAGTAGGTAGAACCTAAGTAGCACTGATACGGATACGCGACGCGACACGATACGACACGTCGACATGTCATTTCTAAAAAATAGAGAATTTTGACACATTGAGACATGTTGTATATTAAATATATTTTTATATCCATGTCAACGAAAAATTATTTTGGAGGACGCAGTCTTAGATAGTGTTAAAAAAACCTCATTTTTTAAAATTATTTTATTTTAATAAAAATAAAACACAATACCCTTCCCTAGGCATGGCCACGGTTCGGAACCGCCGGTTCCGGTTCATGAATCGGTGATTCCGATTCGTGGCCATGGGGGAACCGGCAGTTCCGGGCCCGATTCCGGTTCAAAATCGAAAATGGAACCGCCGGTTTCGATTACGGTTTTTTAATTTAAAAATTAAATTGTAATGAATTTGAATTGTAATCAAATTATCAAAAAATGAATTATGAAATAAAAGAAAATAATGAATTATGAAATTATGAAATAATGAATTATCAAATACAAATTGTAAATTATAATCAAATTTGGGGGGAAAGCAAAGGGAGAGGGAGGGGGCTTGAACTTAATGAATTATCATTAAGCGCATACATATCTTCTTGGGGATAGAAGAATCAAAGCCCTTGTAGTTCTCTTACCTTTGATAACCACATACTTACCTCATTCTTAATCGTTGCTACCCGTTCCGATACCGGTGGCGGTGGTATCTCTGTCATCAAAGAAGTCGGCTTCATTATTGCGATCTATCTCTTGTTGTCTATATTGAGCCTTTGTCCAATCATCAACACAAGCTTGAGCCTTCACCGAATCGGGAACTAATCTTGAGCGTCGTTCGTCCAAAATATTGCCTCCATCGCTAAATGCTTGTTCTACCGCAACTGTCGAACAATGGGTTGCTAAAATTTGTTTTGCAATTAGAGCAAGAATTGGGTATTTGGTGGAATGCCTCTTCCACCAATCCAATATTGTGAAATCTGTGCTGCCTTCAGATTCACCAACCTTAAAAGAAACGGTTAGATAGCTCTCTATTTCAGAATTACTTCATATTGCTCCCTTTTGCTTTTTTGCCTATGCAACAGAAATTGGTACCCTCTACTAATTTTACCTTTGTTCTCACTTTGTATGTCACTAGATTGAGAAGATCCACTATCACCTAAATTATATGTACTACAAAATTCATGATATAATTCTATTATTGCGTTTTTAATCATTGTTTGTATATTTCTAATATTTACCTCATTAATTAAATGTAAATATTCATAATATGTATTCAAATAATCACCTAAACCATCTAATTTACAACGTGGATAAAAAATAAAAGCAACTAAATAAATAATAGGAATTTTCCTATAATAATGTAGCCATTTTGTTCGCATTGTTCTAATAGTGTCACTTAAAAAATCATCATTTTTTTTAAACTCCAACAATATCAATACATTCTATTAAAACTAAATGCGTAGTAGGATAATAAACACCGAACAAAGTATAAGTTGCATCATTAAAAACTTTTAAAATATCTAATTTTTTTTTGCAAATATCCCATTCTTGTGGGTATAAATTAATTTGAGTTATATTATCTGAAATAAATGCCCATAATAAATATTTATATGCAAAAGATTCATTAAGCAACTTGTAACTAGAATTCCAACGATTTGGAACATCTCTCGAAAATCTTTTTGGTTTTTTTCCATTTGCTCTACAAAATTTTGACCATTCTTTCATTTTTTGGGAATGTTTCCATAAAAATTGAATTGCTATTTTTATTGGGTTGAGAAAAATATCAAGAGTTTTTAAACCATCTTGTACATAGAAATTTAAAACATGACAAGCACATCTAACGTGAAAAAATGGTCCACCAAAAACGGATTTACAAATCTTTTCTAGTTCAACAATTGAAGCTGTATTTGCCGCGGTATTATCAAAACCAATTGAAAATTTTTTATTAAGCAAATAATATTCTTCTAAAATTTGCCTAATTAATCTATAAATATTATTTGCCGTATGTTTATCATCAAAAACTCTAAATGCAATAACTCTTTTTTGAAAATTCCAACTATCATCTATCCAACGACGTGTTATACCCATATAAGAATTAACTTCCCAATGATCACTCCAAATATCGCACCTATATGCACATGTCCATTAAAATTCATAAAAAAAATTTGTAAATCTTTTTTTCCTTTTTTATAAAGATCTTTAATAACGCTTTTAAGTGTATTTCTAGGAACACATTTTGCTTGTGGAGCACATGCATTTTGTATAAATTGATTAAAACCAAATCTTTCACCAAAACTAAATGGTAAATGTTCAACGGAAATAAATTTACCTAATTCTTCTTTATAATTTTTTTTCATTATAACGAAATAAAGGATGAGTGTGAGGATTGACGTACCAAGAAATTTGTTGTTGCTTGGTGTCAATTCCTCTTCGGTTGGATGTTTCGCCTTAAGATGCTGTGTAAATGTTCCATATCCGGCTCCACCCATATATTTGTATGTTATCGGACAATGTTTACAAACTACATCATACCTTTTTGGAGTTATATCAAATCTTTCAATCTTCGTGAAGTGGTCCCGTACGTCGGATGTATACTTCCGCTCCTTTGTTGTTGACATTTCTTCGATACTGGTAGGGGATGAAGACTCTCTTGCGTTTGGACTTGCTCCATATTAGGAATAATGTTGATTTCATCATCTACATCAACTTCGAAATCGAGTCCCCAAGGATAATCGGATTCTCCCTTCCTGCTCTTGCCTTTGCCACTAGTTCTACTTCCACTTGCCATTTTTTTTTCTTTAGATATAGAAAAAAATATATGGTATAATGCAAAAAATATAGGGTATGAACAAAAATTTGAAATAGGAAATTATTAAAGGAGATAATAAATAAAGAAAATAAGGAATTAGAGAACGTAATTGACAAAAAGAAAATAATAAATTGGATGTTGTGAACTTGTGAATAATTGAAAGTTAGAGAGAATTTGAGAGAATTGAGATGAAGAGAGAATTTGTGTGAAAAAAATGAGTGATATGAAGAGGTATTTATAATATATCATAGGTTAGAAATTAGAAAAAAAAAAAGGAAAAAACAAAATAAAGATTTGGGGCCTTTGGGCTCGCAATGGCTAAAAGAACCATTTTATTTTTCCAGTTCATTCAAATTACCAACCGCAATCGGGCCCGTATGTCACGGGCCGGTTACGGTTTGGAACCACGGGCCCAAGTTTAACCCGGGCCTGTTCCCGACTCAAATCGGCCCGTGCCATGCCTACCCTTCCCCCAACCCACCCCCACCCCCCGCTCTTCAAAGAGGTCTTGTGACATCAACCCTCGGTCTTGTCAACATCAAGCTTTTGCATTACAACTTCCTAGATTTTCTTTGGTTCTCACGTTAAACTCCCTCCTCATCTTTTATTCTCCCTTCATCTCTCTCTCACCACCCAGACTCCACAGGCCGGCCACCAGGGGAACTGTGACTTCCAAGTTCATCTGCCGTTTCGTTCTCCGGCCACCATTGCGCATCGTCGCTCGTGTTCTTTAGGAAAGCCTCGTCTCTAACTTTTCTCATTTCTCAGCCTGACGGAACCCAGATCTGTTCGTTGCGGGTTCGTCTGCCGTTTCACTGCCCTCCTCTCCACCACCATCGCCTCAGATCTTGTGCAACGCTCCGCCGTCACCGTCTCCAACGCCTACCTTGTCTCCTCCGACTTCACGCACCGCCGACGTCCTCCCCTACTCCTCCAGTTTCTCTTCTCCTCGACCTCCACAAATCCCCCTCCGGTCTCGCGTGTCTCCGGCAAGTCCGGCTCGTTGACCGCGTGTCGAACTTCCGACACGTGTTGACCACGTGTCCGACACCAACACGTGTCCGAAACCGACATGGTGCCTCCGGGGACGTGTCCATGCTTCATAGGGTAGCACCACTATTTTGACCTGGTAAAAATATCAAATCTTACGGTTTCTTTCGGACTTTTATAGTCTTTGTAACTGCAATTGCTAAGCAGCCTTTGAGTTTCAGCCATGTTCTTCAAGATTCTTGTTCTGGTCTCTCTGCTAGCAGTTTCAGCTTACGCTCTAGAGACCATTTTCGTGTACAACGGTTTCGGATCAGGTGATCTGACCTTCGATGGGATGGCCAGGATCACCCCCAATGGCCTCCTGAATCTGGACTACGACATCAGACAGCAGAAGGGCCACGCCTTCCATTCCTACCCAGTCCAGTTCAAGAACTCGCCGAACGGCTCCGTCTTCTCCTTCTCCACCACTTTCATCTTTGCAATCCGACCTCAGTACCCAACTCTGAGCGGCCATGGCATCGTCTTCGTGGTTGCGCCCCAGAGCGGCCTCCCTGGGTCTTTGCCGAGCCAATACCTCGGCATGTTCAACGAAACCAACAACGGCAACGCCACCAATCATGTGTTTGGGGTGGAACTCGACACGATCCTGAGCAGTGAGTTTCAGGACATTAACGACAATCATGTGGGAATCGACTTGAACGGGTTAACATCAGCAAACTCAACTCCGGCCGGGTATTATGCAGATGGTGGGGAGTTCAAGAATTTGACTCTAATCAGCGGCAAAGCAATGCAAGTTTGGGTGGACTACAATGCAACTAAAACGCGGATCGATGTCACATTGGCTCCAGCCAATGTGCAAAAACCGAAGACTCCCCTTCTCTCTCTTAGGCAGGATCTCTCGTCGATCATCGACCAGAGCATGTATGTCGGCTTCTCGTCATCGACCGGTTCAGTCCTAACTTCTCACTATGTTCTGGGTTGGAGCTTCAGGGTAAATGGAGAGGCTCAGGCGCTTGCCCTGTCCCAACTTCCTAAGCTTCCTCAGATCGGTAAAAAGGAGACGTCGAAAGTTCTGACTATTGGCCTACCATGGGTTGTTCTTTTCGTCATATCAATGCTGATCTTAAGCGTAGTTTACGTGATGAGAAGGAAACGGAAATTCGCCGAGGTTCACGAAGATTGGGAGAGGGACTACGGCCCACACCGGTTCAACTACAAAGATCTTTACATTGCTACGAAAGGATTCCGGAACCAAGAGCTATTAGGGAAAGGTGGGTTCGGCCGCGTCTATAGAGGAATCTTACCGACATCAAAAATGGAGATCGCGGTAAAGAGGGTCTCCCATGAGTCGAGACAAGGCATGAGAGAATTTGTGGCAGAGATCGTCAGCATGGGTCGGCTCCGTCACCGCAACATCGTGCCACTCCTCGGTTACTGCCGTAGGAAAGGGGAGTTGCTCTTGGTTTACGACTACATGCCCAATGGGAGCTTGGACAAGTACCTCTATAACCAACCAAAGGTCGCCCTCAATTGGAGGCAAAGATTTAGGGTGATCAAAGGAGTGGCATCTGGGCTGCTTTATCTGCATGAAGGGTGGGAGCAAGTGGTGGTCCACAGGGATATAAAGGCGAGTAACATCTTGCTAGACGCTGATTTCAATGGAAGACTTGGAGATTTTGGGCTTGCAAGACTATATGACCATGGAACCGACCCTCAAACGACTCACGTCGCAGGAACACTCGGTTATCTCGCCCCTGAGCATATGCGAACCGGCAAGGCATCTAAGAGCACCGACGTGTTTGCATTCGGAGTGTTTTTGCTCGAGGTTGCATGCGGGAGAAGGCCGACAGAGATTCGGGACGCGGAGGATGTGATACTAGTGGACCGGGTATTCTCTTGCTGGGACAGAGGTGCAATTCTGGAGGCAGGAGATCCGAAGTTGGGGGCGGAGTTTGTGGAAGAAGAGATGGAGTCGGTGCTGAAACTCGGGTTGATGTGTTCCCACTCGGACCCGTTGATGAGGCCGAGCATGCGTCAAGTTTTGCATTATTTGGAGGGTGATATTCCGACGCCAGAGTTGTCGTCCATCGGCAGCAGGTTAACATTTACATTCGGTCATCACCAAGGTTTTGATGATTTGGCCATGGACAAGGCATTTCCGCAATCATCTTATGTCGCAGAATCGATTCTCTCAGGGGGGCGATGAGCCTCGTGATTTAGTTTCTAATTTTATCCCATCCTCCTTATTGCTCTGTAGACGATCACACCACATCATCCCCCACATAAAAAAAATCATTTTTCTCTCCCCTCCTCTGTTTTTCCTTTACTCCCTCTCAGTTCTTTTTTTTTTTTCTGCACCGCAAGGCAACTATCTCGTTTCGCTCCCTTGTTACAAAACCGAGTCCCGTCAAAAGTCCTCGTTTTCGCCATCTCTCGAAGACCCGTCGACCTTCGCCATCACCAAGGACCAAGATGGCACGCCTCTGGCTTTTGTTTCCACCGCGAAATCGTAGCCCAAGAGAGAGAAAGAGGACAGATCAAGAAAAGAGTGGGGTGGTCGCCATGGTCTCAAGTTGCAGATCAAGAAGAGACGGGAAGAGGTGGAAGACACGAACGACCGAACAGAGAGAAAACGAAAGAGAGAGACATGAAGTTAGAAAATCAAAATAAGCACGTGAAGTACTTATTATTATTGTTTTTTCAAATAAGGGCGTAGCGTGACTATGTGTGTGACATCCTGAAAATTCCCATATTAAAAATAAGGCCTAATTCCCTAAAAAATCTTCAACTTTATGTCCAGTCCCAAATCTATCCCGAACTTTTTTTTGTCTCAGAAAAAACTCTCAACTTTCGATCCAATCCCAAATCTACTCCGAATTTTTTTTTTGTCTAAAAAAAAAACCTCAAACTTTAGGTTCAGTCCCAAATCTGCCCCAAACTCTTTTTTGTCTTAGAAAAAACCCCAAACTTTAGGTCCAGCCCCAAATCCGCCCATATTTATCTAAACAAATTCACAAAATTTCAATTTATTCTCAAATTTATCCCGTGGTCCAGTTCCAACTTGACATGGCATTTCCACGTCGATAAAAAATCCACATCGGCAAAGTAATGAAGCGATATGTACGAACCAACATGGCAATTTCACGTGAATAACAAATTCACCCCAATAAAAATTGTTGAAATTCTCAAAAATGAAACCGTTCTCAGATATTAAAGTTAAGGATGACTAACGACGATTTTTGAACATAGGGCTAATGGGGGTATATTTGAGATTAGAGTAAAAATTGGTAAATTTTCTCTTAGAAAAAAAATGTTCAGGATAGACGAACCTAAAGTTTGGGGTATTTTCTGAGACAAAAAAAAGTTCAGGGCAGATTTGGGACTAGATTAAAAGTTGGGGGTTTTTTCTGAGACAAAAAAAGTTCATGGTAGATTTGAGACTGAACATAAAGTTGAGGGTTTTTTTTCTGAGACGAAAAAGAGTTTGGGGCAAATTTGGGACTGGACCTAAAGTTTGGGGTTCTTTAGAGAATTAGGCCTTAAAAATAAATAGGAAACAGAAAAATTTCTCTTGACTTGTTCTTTAAGACACCTAGAAACTTCTAGAGAAAGCTATTATCTGACTTATTTAAGAAGTTTTCCCGAAAATTTCGTATTAGAAAACATGACACAGTAATATTTCTTGAATTAATATATAAGTCAATGCCAAGTAATAAGTCAACTAACGAAAAAGGATGATGTCGCTTTCAAGTAATTAATGAAAGGATAAGAATAATGCCATTTTTAAGTATTTAATGATAGGATAAGATCAATGTCGTTTTTAAGTAATTAATGCTAGGATAAGATCAATGTCGCTTTCAAGTAATTAATGCTAGGATAAAATCCATGTCATTTTCAAGCATTTAATGATAGAATAAGATCAATGTCACTTTCAATAACAAAGTCAAGAAACTATAAATGAGTTCACACTATAGGTAATGAAGCACCGGGAAGCAAATCAATTTGGTGTTCAATACCCCTTATTGGAGGTAATCCAGGTGGCAAATCCTCCGGGAACACACTTGCAAATTCTTTCAACTATGAATGCATTTTCGAATGCAGGGGTCTCTCAATCTCACTTTTCTTTTCAACCATAAGCAAAGCATATACATTCTTTTATTTGCTAATGGCTCTCTCAACCCGAGTTTCTTTTAAGAACAAATTCTGATTTCGAGTGTTTCCCTCCCTAGGTTGATTTGTGTGTGTCATGACTGGATTCAAGGGCACAAGAGTAATGCATTTTTGGAAATTTAGAACAAGGTAACAAATACAGATAGGAGACAGAAATTTTTTATTGGAATGCAAAATACTCGTACTACAACTTGAAGCTCACTTGGAGTTCCGTGGCTTGATTACAATGCTGAACAAGTGCTCTATTTATTGCTAAAGTTGTACTATTCAAGAAACTATTATCCTATGACTTTTCTACCAAGACAAATATAACATTGAAGATAAGCCATCGCCCATATCTTCTTACAAACATAAAGCAACAAAAAATCCACACAATAAATGCTCTTGAACCATCCGTAGCCTTCACACAATAAAAGTCAAAACACTATCCAAGCCATCAGAAAACATGCGTATCTTTCCATGAAAAGATTCAATGACTTTTGGGGACCTTTTTGTCTTCATTCTCCAATAAATGCATTACAAGAACAAACGTGGCCTTCTTTTCTTCATTCTCGTTCATTCCCATGCTAGCATTTAATGAGGTCCCCCTTTTCTTCCTTTTTTGTTTTTTGTTTTTGTTTTCATGGAGCATTGTCAAAACGGCAATCAATTTTATTAATAATTTAACACGAAAAATGTGACATTTCTGGATTATGTTCTCCAAAAAGTCCTTTTTTAGGAAAAAGATATTATTTTCAGTATTTGGCTGAAATATGAGAATGAACTAGAAAATATTTTCCGTCATTTTGTATGGAATAACTCATTTCATTTTCCTAAATAGACATACACTATTCGTGCACTAATAACTTGCTCAGGGACAGCCAGGAAATCGGGTACGAGCACTAGAGTCCAAGTCCGGCCTCGATGGACCTCAACCTTGGTGCCGGGATCAAGGCACGGGCACCTAGGTCTCGAGCCCGACCTCGAGGGACCCAGGTGTGAGCCCCATGGTACTGGGCTTAGCCTCTATGGACTCGAGTGCGGGCACTAGGGTCTCGAGCCCGACCTCGCTGGACTCAGGCGCGAGCATCGAGATCCCGGGCCTCGGCCTCGATAGACCTTAGCTCGGGCACTAGAGATCCGAGCGTGAGCGGCGAGGACCTAGGCACAGTCTTTGTGGACTCTGGCCCTAGTGCTAAGGATCAGAGCTCGAACGTCAAGGACCCGAGCATGAGTTTTGGGGACCCGAGCTCGAGTACCGAGATCCCACACTTGGCCTTTGTGGACCTGAGTCCGGGTGCTAGAGCATTGGGGCTTCGGGCACGACCTTGATAGACCTGAGCACAGGCATCGAGTGCTCGGGCATGGGCACTGGGGTCCCAGGCTAGACCTCAATGGACTCGAGCGTGGGCGCAAGGAACCGGGCATAGGCACGAGCACCGAGGTCCCAGCCTCTACCTCGATGGACCAAGGCTTGGGTGCCGAAAACCTAGTCCTGGACGTCGAGGACCCATGGTTTAGCGTTGGGGCTTCCGTACCTATACGTAGAGTTTTGAGTTCCAAGCTCCGATACCTAGTCATATCTTGAAAAATGATTTTCGATTTTTCAAAAAGGAAATCATTTTCCTAAATTTAAAGATAAATTTTTCGTTGATTAGGAAAACATTTTTCTTGAACTCGTTTTCTAAGTGAAACAAACGCCGGAGAATAAGGAAAATGTTTTTCCGAAAAATGTTATCCGCAAACAAACGGAGCCGAAGTACTTTTATTTCTTCTAATATTTGATCAATGCTGACTCCAGAAAATTCTAATGGAAACAATTGTTGGTTCTTGTTGATTTTTGTCTTCACTGCTATTATGTTATATGTGATTACATTTTGGGTTTTGTAGATTCAAGCTTTTTATATTTAGATTATTTTCCATTATCACATTGGATTGAAAAATTCGACCTATTTCTAATGCATTAGTTTCTTGTTTCGATAAGGATTGTCTATTAAAAAAAAGGAAATATAGAAACAAAATAATAATCCAAAAAGTAGTATCAACATTTCCACTGATATTTTGCGGCGTTTTCCATCCCTGAATTTGCATCTCTTGCCTCAACAATGTCACCTTCATCCCAGCAAGAAAACGCCCAGTCAAAGATGTCACTAGCTTTGACATCCCTGTGAATCACTTCTTGCTTCCATCCTTCATGGAGATAATAGAGGCCATGAGCAGCCCCTTTAATCACTCTAAATCTTTGGCTTCAAGTGATGTTGGCCTTTGATTCGTTATACTGGCAACAGCCCAGGCTTCCATTCCAATGGGCATGTAGACATACACCAACAGCAGCTCATGTTTCGACGCGACAATGACCGAGAATCGTCACAATGTTCCAGTGACAAAGACCGCCAGTTCTCATGATCTCCGCAATGAATTGCCTCATTCCTTGCCTTGATTCATGCCAGTCTCTGAGCCTGTCCATTTACATCAAATCTCCATCCGAGGATGTAATGAGAAGTTCCTAACGAGCTGGTTGAGGACAAGAACCCGTGTACATGGTCTCCTTCATGATCGGTCAAAGATCAATGCACAGTGATAAAAGGGGAGTCTTCGGTTTCTCAACACTGATAGGAGCTAATGTGACATTGATTTACCTTTGTGCGCCATCATAGTCCACCCAAACTTGCCTGGCTTCACCACTCATCAGGCTCAAGTTTGTGAAGACCCCTCTGGGACTTGCTGCGTAGATTTTAGAGAGGTCGGCCCATTGACGTCAATCCTAACGTGGTTATCATTGGCAGCATAGAATTCATCTTTTTGGGTCGTGTCAAATTCTACTGTGACAATGTGGTTCGTGGCCTTGCCATTGTTGGTTTCGTTGGAGAGGCCAACATAATAACTCGGCAGAGCTCCGAGAGGCAGAAACTCCGGGAAATAGAGCTCCGACTCGGAGCTCCGGGAGATTCTCTTCGAGGAGCTAACCCGTAGCCACCCAGAGGTGGATACTCGTAAATCAAAGTGAAGACCAACGTCACGGAGAAAGAGTAGACAGATCCATTGAATGAGTTCTTGAACTTTATTGGGGTAGGGTAGAAGGCATGGCTCTGCTTCTGTTTGGTTGTGTTGGTTTACTTTAGGAGGCCATTGCCCATGATGCGGCTAAACCATCTAGGCTAGGATTCACCAACTGGAAACCGTCGTACGTGAAACTGCTGGTATCGTAAGCGAATGCAAAGTTTGCCAGGGGAGAAACCGCCAGAACAATCACGAAGAACATTTCCAGAAACTGGAGAAATTCGCTCAATACACTACTCAGAAGATACCCTTTGAATCTCCTAGGATCAACTTGAATCCAATGTAATTTCAGCTGTCGGTGCGCTGACTTGGGTCACAATACATGCACCATTAACTCGTTGAATTTTCTATTCACATGGACCTTAACGTTAAATCATGCAAGGATTCAAACAAACAAGTAATAATCCTTATAAAAAAGAAGACAATTATGCTAATGCAGACATTCCCAAGAACATGTGAATATACTGTAGAAATTGGTTGATCCACAGAATCCCAAAATTACAGTTTACATGTACTCTCACAGTTGCAAACTACGAATACTTGATGTATAAGAACACTAGTTCGGTAATTACTTTGGATCTATGAAATGTGCTTTCAATTTAATATACGAAGCTTAAGACTCATCTTCCGCCGGAGAGGAGAGAGTCTGCGACAGAGGATGTCTGTGAAGATGCCTTGTCTGCGGAAGACGGATAAGACATGCCAGACATACTAAAACCTTTATGATATGCAAATGTCAATCCACTTGTTGAATTGCCAAGAGATGATAACTCCTGCATTGCGACATCCCCTTCTAGGAACTGCACTACTTGACGCATTCTTGGTCTCGCTGTTGGCTCCGAATGGGAGCACATCAATCCAAGTTTCAACACTAGCTCCACCTCCTTCGCCACAAACTCTGTCCCTAGATTTGGATCTCTTGCCTCTAGAATGTCACCCTTATCCCAGCAAGAGAACACCCAGTCCACCAATATTACATCCTCCTCCTCCCGAGCCTCAATCGGCCTTCTTCCGCAAGCAACCTCGAGCAAAAATGCCCCGAACGCAAAAACGTCCGTGCTCGTAGTGGCCCTGGCGGTTCGGGTGTTCTCCGGGGCTAAATATCCAAGAGTTCCCACCACATGGGTGGTTTGAGGATCTGTGCCATGATCGTATATTCTGGCCAGCCCGAAATCTCCTAACCTCCCATTTAGTTCTGAATCTAGCAAGATGTTGCTAGCTTTGATATCCCTGTGAATCACAACTCGTTCCCATCCTTCATGGAGATAAGAGAGGCCATATGCAACACCTTTGATCACTCTAAATCTTTGGCTCCAATTGAGGGTCACCTTTGGTTGGTTATAGAGGTACTTGTCTAGGCTTCCATGCGGCATGTAGTCATAGACCAACAGCAGCTCACCCTTTCGACGGCAGTAACCGAGAAGCGTTACGATGTTCCGATGACGAAGCCGACCGATGCTAATAATCTCCGCAACGAACTCTCTCATCCCTTGCCTCGATTCGTGAGAAACCCTCTTCACGGCAATCTCAGTTTTTGTGGTGGGTAATACCCCTCTATAAACCCTACCGAATCCACCAGCTCCTAATAGCTCCTGATCTCTGAACCCCTTCGTGGCAACATAAAGATCTTTGTACGTGAACCTATGAGGACCGTAGTCGCACTCCCAATCCTCTAGAACCTCTGCGAATTTTATCTTCCGTCTTATCAGATAAACCACAGCTAAGGTTAGCATTGACAGAAGAGACAGCAACATGAAAGGCACTCCAATTGTAAGCAGGTATGATTTCTCCTCCTTTCTCACATGGGGTAGTCTAGGAAGCTGAGACAAAACCAGTCCCTGAGCTTGTCCATTTACCTTAAAGCTCCATCCAACGATGTAATGAGAAGTTACTAACGAGCCGGTTGAGGACGAGAAACCCACGTACATGGTCTCCTTGATTATCGGCGAGAGATCAATGGACAGAGATAGAAGGGGAGTCTTCGGTTTCTCAACATTGATAGGAGATAATGTGACATTGAATTGCTTGTGCGAGCCATCATAATGCACCCAAACTTGCATGGCTTTACCACTCATCAGGCTCGAGTTTGTGAAGACCCCACCTGGACATGCTGTGTATCCTGCCGGAGCAGATCTTACGGAGGTAAGCCCATTGATGTCGATCCCAACGTGGTTATCATTGACATCATTGAATTCATGGTTTTGGATTGTGTCAAATTCTACTGCAACAATGTGGTTCGAGGAATTGCCATTGCTGGTTTCATTGAAGAGGCCAAAGTAATAACTAGGCAGAGCTCCGGGAAATTCTCTACGAGGAGCTAGCACGAAAGCAAACCCGTAGCCACCCAGAGGTGGATACTCGTAAATCATAGCGAAGACAAACGTGGTGGAGAAAGAGTAGGCAGATCCATTGGCCGAGTTCTTGAACTTGATTGGGTCAGGGTAGAAGGCATGACTCTGCTTCTGTTTGGTTGCGTTGGTTAACTTCAGGAGGCCATTGCCGGTGAATGTGGCTAAACCATCTAGGCTAAGATTCGCCGACCGGAAACCATTGTACGTGAAACTGCGGGTGTCCTGAGCGAGTGCAAAGTTCGCCAGGCGAGAAGCCACCAGAACAATCAGGAAGAACATGTCCAGAAGCAGGGGAAATTTAGCTGAATACACAACTGAGAAAGATATCGTGTGAATCTCCCTAGGATCAAAATTGAATCTAATGCAATTTCAGCTAGTGACCCTGCCCGTTAAATCATGTAAGGATTCAAACTTGGCGTGCAACCCAAATCGTACTCCACCTCTATTCATATTGTTTTCCAGACAATGGCCTTGAGAACGACTCCTCATTTCTGTGGTTAGCTGAAAGTCTTAAATTATTGCCTGTCTCCATCGGCATTTTCCACATGTGGGGCCGAAATAGACTAAAGCGTCAGTCTGCGGACACATGACTATTGACTCCTGTTAAGGTTTCGGGAAGTCGTCGACGACCGGATGCGTACGCAGAGTGCCAAATGTTACGAGGAAGTTTCGCAGCACAAACAAACCTTTCTGTTGTGAAATAAAAAATCCGACGTGTTACCAGAAAAGTCAAGAAGAACGATAAGGACCACCACTCACTTTGGTGGTCCCAGTGTCCATACCTACTCCACGAGAAGAGCCGGCAAAAAAGAATCCACCCTCAATCGAAAATCTACAGTCTCTAATGCTTTTTTTAACCCCAAGACAGAAAATCCTCACATGGACTCGTGCTTCTTTCACCTAGTTTTGCTAGAAAACCCTAATAGACACTCTAAACAGCTTATGTTCATGTTCAATTTTAAATAGGAGAGCTTCTTCGCGTAAAACCTGCTTGATTTAGATTGGGAAAACAATTGAAAATGGAGAACCGTGTCATAACAATTCCACACCAAGTACCCGGCCAAGGCGCAGAATGCGGGAATCCGGCCTGATTGTGGCCAGCTCGCCAGACCAGCCTTGATCCGGGTATCCTTGGTGAGTCCTTTCTCAACAACGGACACCCGCACTCAACCAATCCTCTTGAGCTTAGATCCTTACTCTGAAATGACGAATTCAGCAAGAGATTGAGCTGCAAAACTCATCAATTCTCCACCTTGATTCAATATTCTCAGCTTAGCTATAGTGCTCAACATTCATGCCAGCTCGCCCAACGCTTTGATGAGCGTTCGTGTTCCACAAAGGCCAAACGTATCGAGGTCCAGCAAAGCTCGAGCTTCACCAAAGGAACGGGCTGATCATCAATGTTTATCAGGTTCTCCACTGTTATAATCTTTCTCATAACAACTTTACCCTTCGCCACGACATCTCGGATGAAATAATACTTAATGTCATTGAACAAAACAAATAGCTGCACAAGGTTCGTAATTAAAATGGGAATGAGTGGTTCACGCACACTAGATGGCTTAATTGAGAGACCCTCTTCACACACATATATAAGGGCTAGTGCTTGCCGAGGTGTCTAATATGATTGACCTCAATAGAAAACTGAAGAGTAATGGCAGCAACTGATTGAGTTCATTAGCTCCTCATATAAAATTATTGACTCTAGAGATTTAGCAATACTATTCCCTCACCCAATTCTACTTCTTTATTCCAGAAAAAAACCACGTAAATACATTTTAAATACTTTTTTTTCTTTCCCTTTTTATTAAGAGAAAAACGTTATGTTATTATATTAAGGCCCTCACGGCCTGCACTGAAATAGTGTTTTATCCCTAGATGCCCAACCCCTATGTCTTGGTACTCTACCCTCCCATTCATAAGAGAATGGGAGTTGTCACCGAAAGCAGGTTAAAGCAGTGAGTTGAGTAAATCTTGTCAACAAGGCTTCGCACGTTGAAGAATGAGCCGGCAACTCATACACAGTGACTTCTTTGATTATTCGTATGCACCAATTGATTATGAAATTGCTCTGGTATCGTGTTCATACCATCGTATTAAATGATCCCGACATTTTTCAACCCTTAACGAGAAATAATAAATAAAAAGAAAAAAGGAAGGCTAGGTACTGTATGAAGTATTGGAAATACAGGAACGAAATACCACTTCGTCTAGGTTAAAATAATGTACTTAATAGTATAAGGAATTCGTTAGCGAGCACTCTTACCATAACCACCAAACCAATCTTTTTAACTCACGAAAATACTGGTACCTTACATCTATTTAAGAAATTCCTGCAGAAATTGGCTAAAACATTGATTCTTACATTCAAGTTCACATATACTTGCAGAAAAGCAAATTACGAATACTTGATGTATAAGAACAGTAGTTTGGTAATTAGTTTGGATCTATGAAATATGCTTTCAATTTAATATACCAAGCTTAAGACTCATCTTCCACCGGATAAGACAGAGTTTGCAACAGAAGATGTCTGAGGAAATGCCTTGTCTATGGAAAATGGATAAGACAAGCGAGACATACTAAAACCTTCATGAAATGCAAATGGCAATCCACTTTTTGAAATACCAAGAGATGATAACTCCTCCATTGCGAGATCTCCTTCCAAGTACTGCACTACTTGACGCATGCTTGGTCTCGCAGTCGGCTCAGACTGGGAGCACAACAACCCGAGTTGCAACACTAGCTCCACCTCCTTCGCCGCAAAGTCCGTCCCTAGATTCCGATCTCTTGCCTCCAGAATGTCACCCTTATCCCAGCAAGAAAACACCCAGTCCACCAATATCACATCCTCCTCCTCCCGAACCTCAACCGGTCTTCTTCCGCAAGCAACCTCAAGCAAAAATGCCCCAAATGAGAAAACGTCCGTGCTAGTAGTGGCCCTGGCTGTTCGAGTGTTCTCCGGGGCCATATATCCAAGAGTTCCCACCACATGGGTGCTTTGAGGATCAGTACCGTGATCGTATAGCTTTGCAAGCCCGAAATCTCCTAACCTCCCATTTAGTTCTGAGTCTAGCAAGATGTTGCTAGCTTTGATATCCCTGTGAATCACAACTTGTTCCCATCCTTCATGGAGATAAGAGAGGCCATATGCAACACCTTTGATCACTCTAAATCTTTGGCTCCAATTGAAGGTCACCTGTGGTTGGTTATAGAGGTACTTGTCTAGGCTTCCATTTGGCATATAGTCATAGACCAACAGCAGCTCACCCTTCCGACGGCAGTAACCGAGAAGCGTTACTATGTTCCGATGACTAAGCCGACCAATACTAATGATTTCCGCAATGAACTCTCTCATCCCGTGCCTTGATTCATGAGAAACCCTCTTAACTGCAACCTCAGTTTTTGAGGTGGGTAATACCCCTCTATAAACCCTACCAAATCCACCAGCTCCTAATAGCTCCTGATCCCTGAACCCCTTTGTGGCAACATAGAGATCTTTGTACTTGAACCTATGCGGACTGTAGTCGCGCTCCCAATCCTCGAGAACCTCTGCGAATTTCCTTCGTTTTCTTATCGCGTAAGCCACAGCAAGGATTAAAAGGGACAGAATAAACAAACACATGAAAGGCAGTCCAGTGGTGAGAAGATTGGATTTCTGCTTCTTTTTCATATGTGGTAATCTAGGAAGTTGAGACAAATCAAGCCTTTGAGCTTGTCCGTTTACCTTAAAGCTCCATCCGAGGATATAATGAGAAGTTAAGAGCGAGCCTGTCGCGGACGAGAACCCAACGTACATGGTCTCCTTGAGAATTGGCGAGAGATTGAAGAACAGAGACAAAAGGGGATTGCTCGGTTTGTCGACATTGATAGGAGATAATGAGACACTGATTTGTTCCTGCACACCATCATAATCCACCCATGCTTGCATTGCTTTGCCACTAATCAGACTCAGGCTTTTGAAGCCTTGAACGTTGTTTCCAGTGTATCCAGCTGGGGAAGATTTTACAGAGGTCAGCCCATTGACATCGATCCCAACATGGTTTTCATTGATATCGCGGAATTCGTTGTTTTGAACCGTGTCAAATTCTACAGCGAAAATGTTGTTGGCGGCATTGCCATTGTTGGTTTCGTTGAAGAGGCCCAAAAAAAAATTTGGCCGAGCTCCGGGAATTTCTCTATGAGGAGCTATCACAAAGGCAAACCCGTGACCGCCCTGAGCCGGATATTCGGGGACTATAGCGAAGACGAATGTGGTGGAGAACGAGTGGACAGGGCCGCTGGATGAGTTCTTGAATGCAATGGGGTCGGGATAGAAGGCATGACTCACCTTCTGTTTGGTCACGTTGGTTAACCTCAGGAGGCCATTGCCGGTGAGTAGAGCTAAACCATCGAGGCTAAGATTCGCAGACTTGAAACCACTGTACGCGAAATCGCCGGTTTCGCGACTCGCTGCTGTGCTTGCCAGGAGAGAAACCGCCAGAACAATCACGAGGAACATGGCCAGAGGCTTTGAAGTTCCTATGATGATGATGCACAGCCTCGAGTCGAAACTCAGGCAATTTCGATCGTCAGTGCCCCAACTTGTGCAACCCTAACGAACATACAACCGGCCTTCAGAATGAATCCTCGGTCGTATGATCAACCGGTCGGTCCGAGACATGTTATGCCTCTGTCATGACTGATTGGTCCGAGCTTCATCAGCAAATTAAATTTCTTCTGGACTCGCCTGTCTCTGCACGCCATTTGAACATTTGAGGGAGTCGCCAAAGTAGACTAAGGCGTCCGTCAACGTCAGTCGATGTTCTATGGTCTTCCCATAGTCATCGCTGAGTCGGTCACCGAAGGCGTACGATGAGTGGCAAAATGATGTCCAAGGAAGCTCACGACGAGCATGCATAGAACTAGAAGGACAATGTCCCCACAAATTTTAACTCTCTATTTAATATCATTATCTCTCCCTTACGATAATGAGAGGATTAGTACATAAGAGTAGGCAAGCCTAGTCATCCTATCTCTGACATGGATCCAGATCACCTAACATTGGGGTTTCTGTGACATGGGTAACATTACTCAAATTAGGCCGTCCATTTTCATTTGGACGGCCAAGAATGGGCCACATCATTTGTTGAGGGGAGGAAAAAAAATTGGGCGGGAATTTTTTTTGTGTTTAAAAAATTTTGAATCTCAACTCTCTCTCAAATCAGGTCGTCCATTTTTATTTGGACGACCTGATTTGAGTAATGTCATCCATGTCACAGAAACCCCAATGTTAGGTGATCCGTTTCCCTCTGACATTAACCTGGAATTCAATGTGTTGAGGTGTGTGCTAGAGATCTTATGTCAAAGATTTAGTGAATTCATAAATATCATACTTTCCATAATTGAATTCAAAATTTGCGGCAAAAGGACACATATTTGTGTGCAACGCTCACTTTTGTGTCAATATTTTTTTTTTATCACTTAAGTGCCAAATCGGAGAAAAAACGATCACTTAAGTGCTAACGGCGAGAAATTCCAGCTAACAAATTACGTGTCATTTATTTTTAATTTTTTAGTATTATGTGGAAAAAAAAAATTTGAAAATCGCCCCATGTGGCGTCCACCTGAACTTTTAAACTTAAAAATAATTATTTTTTTTAAATCAGAATCGGCGAGGGCTCACAGCCCTCGCCGCTGCAACTGCTTCCTTTTTTTATTTTTTTATTCTTAGGTTATTTTTATTTTTTAATATTACGTGGTTTTTTATTGATTTTTAATTATTATTTTTTGCCGACTAGGATCCTCTGGCGAGCCACGTAGATGCCACATATGATTTCTGGCGAAGTTCACCGGAGTTGGCATTGAAATAATCATTTTTCAAAAAAATGGGCAATTAAGTGATCCAAAAAAAAAAATTGCATCAAAGTGAGCGCCGTACACAAATATTGACACTCCAAGTGTTCTTTTGCCCAAAATTTGCATATTTATCACTCTCCACACAAATTTAATTTTGTATCTGTTTTCCTTAAAACCACACATGAGTTTCTAGAAGAAAGAATTTGTTTCTCCCAATTGTTCCTCAGATGTATAACGAAATGAAATTTCGAGGGACTTGGACACAAGCGATTAAAGTCTATGTATTAGAATGATAATAGGCTAATCAATTGCCACTTAGACTTTTCAACCTTTCATTCTATGGCTTTTATTATTATTATTATTATTAACACTTTTTACTTTTGCCTAGTAATTTTGTGGTCCACAAACATGGGCCAAGATTGAGGACATCTCGGTTGGATCTCCTTTTTTAAGCCGGGACCCACGGTCACGTGTCCATCCATCGGCGAATCTACCGCTCACAAGCTTCCACGTCAGACATTTATTTTTGTCCAGCAGAATCAGACAATGACCAATCTGATCATGCCATAACTTTTTTTTATGATGGGCATATCAAGAAAATCATTCAATTTTCACGTTGCGCCATTTGCCACTGTGACAAGGTAAGATAGAATACGTAGGAAGAAAGAAAAGAGTATATCTAATCGTTGAATTTAGCAATGATTTCTTAATGTAATAACAGATAATTCAGACAATCGAGTTCTTGAACTTGTTAGATTTTTATAATCCACTTCATATTCCAACTCGGGCAAATTGAAGCCAACGGTGCAAGCAGAAATTTGATGTGAAAATAATAAGTAGTGCTAGAAACGGAAAGGCCAATGAAAGTTTGTTTAGTCACTTTTCGGACGGTCGAATATGCAGTTTAGTCGGGGCAAATTGATTGCCCATGATGGACACATCGAGCTCGATTTTGACGGAATTGGCGACCAAAAGACTTAATTAGGAAAAATTTTACAGACATGGGGATTCGATTGCAAAAAATAATGAATGTGAGGGCCACATTGAAGAATCAGTGGCGTATTGTCCACATTTTCTACTAGATAGGGGGAATGTGAGAGGAAACAAACGGCCAACAAACCAGAAGTTCTTGGAGGACCCAAGAGATTGGAAAATGGCTGCTTCTTTTACCATCCACTCATCTTCTTCTCTTGCTCCCACGACCAGAGCTTCGAAGAGCTTCCATGGAGGCCGCCACCATCGCCAGTTCCTCATC
Source organism: Lenwebbia sp. NSW1173648 (assembly GCA_029784005.1). Classification (NCBI taxonomy): domain Eukaryota; kingdom Viridiplantae; phylum Streptophyta; class Magnoliopsida; order Myrtales; family Myrtaceae; genus Lenwebbia; species Lenwebbia sp. NSW1173648. Next base: position 1,776,164 of record JARCGZ010000002.1, read on the forward strand.
TTCCACAGCCCCAACCAAGCCTCCAGAAAGCCCCTCTCTCTCAGGGTCCGAGCTGCCAAACTTCCCTCTGGGGTACCACCATCATCTCTCTCTCTCTCTCTCTCTCTCTCTCTCTCTCTCTCTCTAGAATTTTCAGCTCATTTTGGATTTTACTGGAAGCGCAGGTGGAAGTGCCGAAAGTAGAGCCCAAGTTCCAGGCTCCATTTCTTGGGTTCACAACAACTGCCGAGGTTTGGAACTCCAGAGCTTGCATGATTGGCCTCATCGGGACTTTCATCATCGAACTGGTCAGCCTCCTTTCTTTTTACCTTAATTTTCCGGCTCCTTCTATTTCAAGAGCGTTCTGGTATTATGGTTACTAAAATTTAGTGTCGCTAGATTACATTGATTTATAAAAATCCGGTCTTGTTAACGTGTCCGCTTTAAACATGTTTAATTAGGAACATTTTCGATTTTCATGATAGCGATTATACATAATTATGAGTTAATGGAACCATCTAAAACAGCCGGCACCGGCAAGATTCTGTGGTCTTAATCTCTATGGCATTATTATTCTAGTAAAACCTTACATCAATTCTTGCACACCCGATAATGGTTCTTTCTGGATTTTGGTCAGATAATAAACAAAGGGATTCTTCAGGTGATTGGAGTGGACGTGGGCAAGGGCCTCGATCTTCCTCTCTGAGAAATTTCAGCTGAAATCTCTCTCTTTAGAGGAGAGTAAAATACAGTTTTGACTTCATGTTGGTGATAACTCTCTTGCCTCTACTCTTGCTGCATAACGAGTATCCCCTGTGCTGCTCCACTGGCTTTTCTTTTCTTGTTGAATAGCTTTGCATAATTGATTCCAAAGGTCTTAAATTTTGCTTGCAAATGACAGACACACTTCCTCTTTTGACCATCAAGAAGACAATACAGCAACAACTTAAAAAAGAGTATGAATTTGATCCTTCTGAATGAACAGCCAATTTGGATGTCTTCCAAACAGCAGTTGTCTCATGTTCTAGCATTAATTTTTACGAATCACTACCAGGTTTCGCTTGCTGAACACTTACTTGATCATATCGACATCGCAACAAAGGAAGCATCAGCCTTCAAACCTAGAGGAAACCGGATTTTGACATTTCTTGCAAATAGCAAGGGCTGGCTAATAAACTATAAACTGTGCGCACAAATTGCACATAAGCAGTTGAACTAAAAGCGACTAAATTTGAAACATCACAATGCTTCGTAGTCACGAGGCAGCTAACCGCCCTAGTGTTCACAATCGGCTCATAAGAAAATGGTAAGAGATTGCTCCGAACAGACAAGATTTGTAAACTGTAGCAAGATTTTCACTGTTTCAATCATTCTCCGAACCCAACGCAGTTTGACAAACTTATTCATATCAATCTTCACTCTATTGGGGTAAGTACACTACGAATATCATAACTTTTGTATGGTACTCACTTGAGTACCAAAACTTTTTTTTTCGCTCACTTGAGTGCCACATCGAAAGAAAATCGTTCACTTGATTGCCACTTTGGACAAACCGTCCTAAGTAGATTTTTTATTTATTTTTCAGCGACACGTGAATTTTTTAAATTTTTTATGGAATATTTTCTAATTGGTTTTTTTTATTTTGATATTTTTCTTTTCATTTTATTTTTGCTGCTTTTTTCACCTTGACCGGCGACGCTCGCCAGCCACGAACAGCTAGCCCAGGGGCGAAGGGCCGCCTCGCCCTGGGTCGACAGGGCCACAATGGCCCTAGGCGACGGCCATTGCGGCCGCGGGCGAGGGCGCTAAGGCCCTCGCCAGATCTGGGCGAGGGCCCTCGCGGCCCTGCTGGCCATGGACGAGGCAGCCCCCGGCCGTCGTGCCCTCAGTCGCGGTCGGGGATAGCCCTCGACGCGAGCGAGGGCGCGACGGCCATTGCCCATGGCCAGTGTGGCAGCGAGGGCCCTCACCCAGATCTAGCGAGGGCATTCACGCCCTCTCCCGCGGCTGCCGAGGCCACAACTGCCGTTAACCAGGGCCATCGTGGCCCCGCCGACCCAGGGCGAGGCGGCCCTAGCCCCTAGGGTCACCGGTGACCCTCGCCGGGAAAGAGAGCAAAAATCAAGAAAAACCAAAATAAAAAGAAAAATTGCAAAATAAATAAATAATAATAATGAAAAAATCCACGTGTACATTAAAATATTCAAAGAATCATTTCGCTGGTGCCACGTCAGCTTTTCCGACGTCCACGTCAGCTTTTCCGACATCCACGTAATCGATAGCACTTAAGTGGTAGATTTTTCAAAGTTATAGTAATCAAGTGAGCAAAAATAAAAAATTATGACACTCAAGTGAGCGCCATACAAAAGTTATGGCACTCGTAGTGTACTTACCCCCACTCTATTTGAAAAAGTTACATGGTACTCATAAGTTGAAAATCACTTTTTCCTAGGCTTAGATGCCTCACGACTCGCTGTTACATTCTCTGTTAATACTACAGAAGCTCAAACCTCTACCGAGTAACAAAAAACACAGCTTACAGAACCCGGCAGATCCGAGAATCTACAATTGGCACTTGGGAAGAGGACTCGGAACAATCAAGCGCCTCGGATAGTGACATGCGACGATTCCTCCACGCAGACTCTGCCCAGCTCTTCAGTCTCTCTCCCTCGCCCTTTCTATTCTCCTGAACGCAGAGGATCTCTGCATGCGCACCTACATTAAGGCATGTAGATTGTCAACGGACGAAGCCTATTTAGAGCTGTAAGCCAGTATATCCACAACAGGTCCTATTGCATGTGTGACGAGTGGGATACAAAGTATCTCTAACAGGAATGACAAATATGTTCTTACAAACCATTGGACAAAAGCAATGTAGACTGCTATAGCAAGAGAAAAGATGACAGTATTGACTAGACACATGTGGACCTTCTCGTTTTCCTCCATAAAAACCTGATTAGATCTTTTAGTTGGAAGCTATCCTTGTAAATCTGGCAAATTAATTTTACAATAACCATCTAGACAAACTAGAGACATTAGCTAACATGACTAGGGTGCAGAATTGCCATAGTTGGACACTAATAAATAATCCTCAAAAGTACGAACTGTAATACTCAAACACTCATACATACCCCTCGCAAGGGCAACAACATCTCTTCTATCAACCTTTGCTTCCACTCCTATACCACAAAGACACCAACAAGCATTAGGAATTCATATAGCATGCAACATGTTGAAAGAGGATATACACAATTTCTCCACATACCTGCACTCTCCAATGCAGGAGCTTTAAGCAAGTCCGTGGCCTTTCTAAGAAGTCCCTATAAAGATGCATCCAGATATGGACATAAATACATCAAGCTTACACTGGACGTGTCAGATTAGAGCTTTGACAAAGACACATTTACTATTTACCTCTTGAACCAAAAGAAAACTTGAATGCTCTTGAATTGCTTTCCATCGAAACATGAGCGCTATGCAAGTTAAGATGATGCCAACCTTGGGGTGATGTGATCCTGATCCAATTCATAGAAGGCAAGCAAATATGTCAAAATACTTGCTAATATTCAATTCAGCAAGATAATGAGTCCATTTAAAAGGAAAAAAATGATTGCAATTCTAGCATACCAAAGTGTTCCTCTGTTTTAGTTAAAGCCTTTGTCAATATCTCCTCAGCATCACCGAAATTTCTGAAAGCAGACAGGTTTATAACGGTGAACCACAGTCTTAAGAGCAAATACATTACATGGAAGACGTCCCCATTAATATGACCTACCCCAAATGTGACTCAAGCTGTCCCAAAGCACAGGTAGCTGCCAACAGAACTTCCTGAGAAGCCATATTACAAGCTCCTAAAGTGGTTTCTGCAAATTCGATGTTCTCAGAAGTCCCCTGAATCACCTTCTGGTAGACCTCCTTTGCCAATGAAAAGTTGCGTGACGAATGCAAGAATTCTCCATAAGATAGAGCCACATTACCATTTGTTAAAGCAACACTGCCTGTACGTAAAAATATAAATTAAAATTTTAAAATCAATTGTTGACTCACTCGTGATACATCAGCTACCAAGAAATTCACAAAACCTTAATAATATGTGCAATACTTATAACGACACATTTAGTATCTGACTGCAAAAGATTCAAACAGGAAAACATCCCACAAAAATAATGTCCACCAAATTATTCAGATATCCATAGAGACAATAATCTACTCTAATGCTTTTACAGCTTCATTCCCTGTAACAAAATCCTCTTTTGAGCACATAGGCTTGTTATGTAAGTCTGTCCTCCAAGCTTCCACAAGGAGAATCCCAATATACTTTTTCTGCTTTCACAGATAGCAGGAGTAACATTTAATATAATTTACAGGAGCCAAGTATTAAATAAGCACTCAAAGAGATCATAAGAAACCATCTCAAACACCCATAAAGAAGGCTCTAAAGATGTATATGCTGAGCTACATAGCTCAGAGTCAATTTAATTTTGATCATTTTCCAGAATGGAACAGAATAAGTTTTTCAAAACTATAAGAGGGTCATTGTTAATCAGCACACAAATATGTCGTTGTGCAATAGGGAGTGCTAGCCTGCTAGGTAAAAGTAAAAGTAAAACCTCACCAGCCAGGGCCCTAATTGTAACACAAAAGCTCATATAGAATTCAAAAGAAAAGTTCCACACATCACATGAGTATTTGTTAGAGATGACCAACCAAGAAAACAGCAAAGTACAAAGATCAAATATCTGAATCGCTAACAATGCAGCTTATTTTGTCCAAGGTATATATCAGCGATTGCAGTTGCAAGAATTGAGTGTAGGCCTATATAGCAGCAATCTCGAGCTGTGATTACTCCGCATACACCCAAACGCACAAATCCATCTATTGGAGTGAACAAATGAGTACTGGGTAAGGAAATGAACCTAACCAGTGGAATACTTGTCATCATTACTCCCGTTAAAGAGGGGCTCCACTGCAAAGTAGTGGAACATTTAGTCGCAACAACAAGAAAATATTAAACATCTTACAAATGTGGCAAAGTTTCAGTGAGGCATACCAGAATGGAAACTTCCACGGACTAGCTCAACCAACCCTTTCGCTGCTTTTGCATGAGCATTAATTATTGAAGATCCTGAGCCAGCCGTTTGTGTTGATTCTTTTTCCAAGAGCTTTAAGCATTTATCTGCGACCACTGATGAAGTATCATCCTATATAGGGAGATCATCTCCAAATAAATTGAGAGCGAACAGAAAGGAACTGTATTGCAAAGCACAAACGTAAGCAAGTCACTTACTTGCCCCATTTCCAAGTGCAGTCCAACAAGAGCTTCCATTGCAGCAACTACAAAAAAGCAAAGTGCAAACCAATATCGCCATGATTTGGAACATAAATCTGCACATATCAAAAGTTGATCTCTCTTAAAACAACACAATAAGGAAAATTTACCTTTGACACCCAAAGAAGGATTGCTTGAATCTGCAACACTCTGCAGCTTATGAATAGCTTCATCCAAATTACCCCTGAAACAAGATAGGTATTTAAGCAACCTCTGGCTTTATCTTTGAATGATATTATAATTTCCCGTGATCAAAATGACAGAATCAAGATTACAATTGCAACACGACCTCTCATACAAAAGAGTGGACATGGCAAGCAAGACTATCGATCTCGTGTTCTCAGCAACTTGGCCCTCACTGGGTTGAGTGGACAGACACTGCTCGAGCACAAGCATGCCCTGAGAATACGATTCATCTGCACAAGCACATTACATATGCCCCCATTATAGAAGAAGAAGAGGAAAGAAATAAAACCAACATTAGCCCTAAAATGAAAACTCAAAAAACATGAAGACGCATGAAACCTGGGAAATTCACAACTTTGAGGGGCTGAATGAATCAGATAAGTACCTGATTTCTGGGACCTAGCGAGGGAGAGGGCGTAATCGATCATCTGAGACGCGACCGGGTTCAAGTCTTGACCTTTGATGCGGTCGTGCAAGAACCTGGAGGGTGGCGACGGGGGACGGCTCACGGAAGCGAGTCTCACCACTCTCGCGAGGCCGGCGCGTGGTCCCAACAGCATCGACGCGACACCCATCATCGCCGAAACCGCCAGCTTCAGCTCGCTGCGGATTGTCGTGGGTTCTTCTCAGGGAAAATGGCGACTTGGCTAGAAGAAAAACCTCTGGTGAAGAATTGGAAGGGGTTTATCGTGGGGGCAATACGACACATCGTTTTTCGCTTGTGCCAGTCAAATGTCACCACCGTAATGGGCTTTCTATAAGTACGTGGCATAAGAGGAAGGGATCTACAATAATAATAAAAAACAAACATCTCATAAAATTTTGTCTCCTTGTGATCCCAACTCGATTCTCGACCAAGGAGAGATCCTCTGTATTTACACTACTCCGGTCAAATCCCTTTACCAGTTTACCACCACCAGCACCATGTCGTCGTCCTCGGAGCAGATCATCGAGCACGTTGTCCTCTTCAAGGTCAAGGCCGGCACCGACCCCTCCCGGGTCAACGCCATGGTCGATGGCCTCAACGCCCTCATCTCCCTCGATTCCGTCCTCCACCTCGCCGCCGGCCTTGTCCTCCGCACCCGATCCTCATCCTCCCCCTCCACTTTCACCATCATGCTCCACGGTCGCTACCGGACCAAGGACGACTTGGCCGCCTACACTCACCACCCGGACCACATGCGCGTGGTCAAGGACCTCGGCTCGCCCATCTGCGAGGACATCATGGCCGTCGACTGGGTCACTGACCGCGTCCCCGTAGGCGCCGTCGCGCTTCCCCCGGGGTCCGCCATCAGGGTGAGCCTCCTCAAACTGAAGGAGGGATCGGGGGATGAGGCCAAGGGCGAGGCGCTATCCGCAGTGGCCGAGGGAATTAGGGACGGGCTCGGCAGGATCGAGCATGCGACGTGGGGCGAGAACTTCTCCCCTTCGCGCTCCAAGGGGTTCTCGATCGCGTCGCTCGCGGTGTTCAAGGGCATGGAGGAGATGGAGGCGGCGGCAGGTCCACGGCAGGAGAAGGTTGGGAAGTATGTGGAGGGCATGATCTCGGTGGATTACGCGGTGCCGCATCTGCAGCCGGCGAGTCTGAGTCTTTGATGGGAACGCCATGTGTTTTGATGTATGAATCACCCAAAACGTAGTTGTTTTCGTTTTGATACTTGAATTTACCATGGTATTTGGGATGGATGGATAGATAGATAGATTAAGATGTAATGCAGTACCGTGCCATCTCTTTCGCCCTTCTTATTTTATTCCTTGCTGTCTGTTTTTGAGTGCTTAATTTGTCCACCAATTATTGTGCTAACAGCCATGGCATCGAGCAACGAGCAAGTAAAGAAAGATGGTTGGCCGCCGACTGTCTTGGTGGTGGCGGTGGTGACACCGGCAGCCACACGGGCACGGTGGCTATGGGTGGCGAATGCAGAGGGATGAGAGCTTTACAACAAATTAGACTATTATAATCAAATTATTATTAGCATTACATATAACTGAATAATCGATCGCACCCGTTTCCTGTTCACGACAAGCATCAGATTCCTAGCTTGTGGAGAACACGATTATTTCAGGCAGAGCAGAATCTTAGTACTGGTGTGTTAAAGCCACTAAATACGTCAAAAGGAAAACCTACGATCCATTCGACGTGGTCGAGTCTATCATGTACAAATTTTAATCTCATTCTGAACTGCATAACAGACAAGGAAGAAAACTAACTTCCGATTCCGATTCCATTGCCATCTCTATCTAGTTCGCATCAATTTGTTCCTGACAAAGAGACTAGTCTAATTGAAGGAAACAACACACTAAGACCCAACTTACAATTGTACTAAAAGCACTCCCAACTACTGAACTTAGCATTCATGGCTGCGCTTCCCTGTTCGCTCCTCATCAAATCGGAGGGCAAAAGGTGATCACGTACCTTGAAGCCCTGCACTTATTTAGACTAGAGGCATCATCGAAAGCGTAACTATAGGCTTTGGGACAAACAGCCTTGAACAGATGCGAAAATATGGTCGGCTTGCAGGTGTTTGGATTCGAGTACATGCCGGTGCAACAGTACTTGGCCGATTGCATCGCCAAGCAGGCGCTCTTGCACCCGACAACCTTGTCGCCTTTCTTCACCTCCAGCGCCGAGGGGCAACACACATTCAGATCCACCTCGCACGAGGCGACGCCACATCCCACCCCGCCCCCGACTGGCCTCATTGACACCGGCAGGTTGAACCCGTCCACCAGGCTGACGTCGTAGAAATGCAGGGGCGAGCTGGCGGACCCGAGCGTCATCTCCACGACCGTGGCCGGAGGGGCTCCGCCCGTGCCCTGGCAATGCAGCAGGCCGGAGCAGTCCCCCGTGTCGCACGACCCCTTCCCAGCCCCGTCGAAGCAGCAGCCCTGCCTGCCCCAGATCCTGCCCGACCACTTATCAGGCACGTCGACCACGACCTCCCCGCCGCTGCTGAGGACGAAGCCGCCTTCCCAGGGGGAGGGGTGGCCCGCGCCGCCGAGGATGCCAGGCCATATGGTCTCCTTGCAGTTGTTGACTAGTATTAGCTGCTCCCCATCTGCGAAAAAAACAAGAAAGGAGAGCACGTCAATTATACTCACACCAGAGCGCGGGGAATCATCTCCAACTAAAAGTCTTTCAGATGGGATGAGAAGTAAGAGAAGAGAAGAGAAGAGAAGAGAAAACACAGTCACACTTGAAAGTGAAACAGAGAGGGAAGTGAGCAAATGGAGGAGGATTGGTATGAAAAGCGATGTTGACATCTTTCTTTCTCAGTCTTTCTCAACAACTGGAGCTGTGCTTGTGATCCAACAAGGGTCGATGCAACTGAAGGTGAAGACAGAGTTAGAGGTGGAGAGTTAGAGGAGTGGCTTGAAAACCGCAAGGTCATGGGGGGTCAATAGATAGTGAGGAAACGGTCCATGTCAAGTGGGATTAGATTTATTTAAGGAGCAGAGAAAGTGGCGGCAGAGAGCGGGAGGAGAGGAGCGGCGGTTGGCCACTCAACTTTTTACGGGTTTCTCTCAGACATTCTTAATAGTTTCTTAGGTTTCGCTTTCGCGGGCATATATTCTTTGCTTGGGACGTGGGGCGCTCTCTCTTTTCTCTTTGGCCTCGTTAAAGCTAATATAGAACTGGCCATCAACTAAAATCTCAAAGACGAGGAGAAAAAAGAGCAGGACAACCACGTTGGATCCAATGATGATGTGGGTCGCTGCTAAAACCCTACGCATGTGCACAAAAAGAAGACTGAGGATGATGATGATGATGATGATGATGGTACGTGAAGTGAGGAGGGATTAGTGGAAAAAGTGGACGCCGGTGGTTCTTTGTTTGGGAATTTGAAAGGCATATCTTATCGAGGTAATCGTATTTATTTCGTAAATATGCTCTTTAGACACTTGAACCAGCTTGGATCACATCTAGCCAGTTTGGAAAAAGAAAGTGCCATTCGAACTACATATGTGTTCTTTGAAATCTTTCCTACTAATAAGGTTAATGAGTATATACATAAGTGGAAGACAAAAACGTGATTCTTTCTCAAGGATTGTGGTGAGCGATTCTTCGAAACGGAATCTTTGTATATAGATTTGCATAAGTTCATGGGTTAAAATATTGCATGAGATAGATGAAAGCTTAATAATTTATATGTTTTGAGGATTGTAATACCTAAAAAATTAAAGTGAAAATTGCAACAATAGTTTTAAGCGTCTGTCTAATATGCAATTGAGCACGTTTGAAAATGTGCAATCAAATCGTAGATAAGTCCTTCCAGCAAACTATGAAGCATCGACACGCAGTTAACGCTTGGGACACGTTGCCAACAAGCGTGTCGTGGAAAAAAAATACTAAGTTGGCGACACTCAGAAGCAAAAATAATAATAATAATAAGTTCGCCAAGTCAAAGGGATGCCTTTCCACACAAAAAAATTATTTATACTGCACTTCAACTTAGCCTAGCCAAGAGAACTAAGCACCCATGTCTCACCCATGACATTTTTAAAAGCCATCATATTTGATATACTCATAGGCAGCCGATGTGGTCCTCTTTCCTTCAACTTGTAATGTGACGCTCCAGAACGTCACGCGCTACACGTGTCTTTACTATTTTTATCTTTCATATATTTAATAGCATGTGGAAGCATAATAAAATTTTCACATCATCATACCCGACACATCATCGCGCGAGTTTACTAAATACATATGCATCATTTATTTTGTACCACTAGTTTACCAAATATATATAGCATAGTTTTTATATTACAAGCATTGATAGACAAACATCATTACAAAATACATAGACCTGAGAAAAAGGGTTAGGGTCGCCTATCTCTACTACTTCGCTCCTGCAACACCAAAGCTTGCCTGTATAAACGTCGGCTACCACTAAGGGTCGATAACTTCACCCATCGGTGGGTCATCATCACCGACACCTGGAGGACCATCGAAATCCCGAAGTGGTCCAAACAAGTCACCATCGAAGATCACATACCAGGCTATATACCGATGAGAAACCCACTCGGCGAGTCCTACGTTTACCCATACCGTAGTAGTGCACTTGGTATAAATAAAAATTAAATTCGGCAACAATACATCGTCATACGAATAATCAACATGCATCGGCACTCCAACTAGCTGTGGCAGTGGAAGGGCCATCCTACATATCTGGAAAAAAAAAAAAAAAGGGATGAGTCGAGGCCTAGTAAATGAAATCTCTAAGTCTAAGGTAGGTGATCATCTTACCGCTTAACCTGGAGGACCATCGAAATCCCGAAGTGGTCCAAACAAGTCACCATCGAAGATCACATACCAGGCTATATACCGATGAGAAACCCACTCGGCGAGTCCTACGTTTACCCATACCATAGTAGTGCACTTGGTATAAATAAAAATTAAATTCTGCAACAATACATCTTCATACGAATAATCAACATGCATCGGCACTCCAACTAGCTGTGGCAGTGGAAGGGCCATCCTACATATCTGGAAAAAAAAAAAAAAAGGGGGATGAGTCGAGGCCCAGTAAATGAAATCTCTAAGTCTAAGGTAGGTGATCATCTTACCGCTTAACCTGGAGGACCATCGAAATCCCGAAGTGGTCCAAACAAGTCACCATCGAAGATCACATACCATGCTATATACCAATGAGAAACCCACTCGGCAAGTCCTATGTTTACCCATACCGTAGTAGTGCACTTGGTATAAATAAAAATTAAATTCGGCAACAATACATCTTCATACGAATAATCAACATGCATCGGCACTCCAACTAGCTGTGGCAGTGGAAGGGCCATCCTACATATCTGGAAAAAAAAAAAAAAAGGGATGAGTCGAGGCCCAGTAAATGAAATCTCTAAGTCTAAGGTAGGTGATCATCTTACCGCTTAACCTAGTATTCACAACCACAAGCATTCAAAGTAATACATAAATGCATGAACATACGCACGATCTTCTTTCATGTCGGTAACAATCTTGCATGATGTCACTCATTCAAGGCATTCGAATGTCATGTTATTTCATAATGCACTAGTATCACCTAGTATTTTTATCAACCTGAATATATCATGCATTATCATCTTTTACTTCTCCTCCTGGGGCATCCATGATCACACAACAGTGGCATCCAAGATCACACTGCATGGGCATCTCAACTCCCGAGGCATCCCGTAACACTCCACGGGGCATCCCAGATCATACAATAGGGGCATCGCAACTCCGTGGCATTGTCGCCACCATCATGTGGACGAATGAACACTTTCATAATCTTTTACATAATTATCATGCAAAGATGTGCTCGTGAAAATTTTCCGCACTCAACATTACCACATGCCTTTTCTCAAACCAATATTCATGCACAAGTACTCTAGATCACGCATTACTTCGGCAACCCAAGAAATGAGCACATCAAAACTGTAACTAACTACATACAATCGGCAAATCTTTTTTATATTACTATTTTGTTATATTATTATAGTCGAGAAGTCCATAATCGGCAACACCAAAGCAGAAAATCAGTAACACCCACAACAATAAGCAAGATCATGAAATCGGCAACTTTAAATTGTATTTTATTTTATTATTTTATTATTTATTATTATTAAATTATTATAATATAACATTATTATTTGAGTAATGCATAGTCGGTCAACAGTGTTGACCGACGGTTACCCACAATTGTGGGTAACTTCACTCAGTCGGTAACTCATTTTTTTTATTGTTAATAACTATAATATTATTTTATTATTATAATTATATTAGTATAATACTATTAGCAATCCACAGTCGGCAACTTCATGTTCGGTCAATTCGACCAAAAAAAAAAAAAACTCTGTTAACTCGGTCATCCCACGAAATTGGTTAGTCTCTATTTTGTCAGTAAACCCCGCTCCCTCCCCCCCCAAATTCAGTAACTTTTATAAAAGAGAATCGGTAACTTCCCTACTTCGTCCGGTAGTCTCCATATCATCAATAAAGCTAATATCTATCCTCTCTTTTTTTTCACTCTTTTCATTAAACGTGTTACCAATTCTCATAGAGTAACGATCAAACCTCTCGTTTACAAAGAGACACCAATCAAAACACCACAATCAGAGGAAGAACTTCACATATAAATTTTTAGTCACTTCACGCTTATCACCAAACTCAACTAAAATTAGTAAATAACAAACAACCAAGTCAAGAGCACTAAGTAGATCATTCTAACTTAGCGCTTGGAGTCTTCACTTACCTTAAAATGACTTGAGCCGAAAATCAAAGCTTTAGTTTCCTTCAAACTAAATAAACAAAACCGAAAATCAACGAATGCTTTATTACGAAAACAACAAAAACTCTTTGGTAGAAAGTTATGAGAATCACGATACACCTCGTCCGAAATCGAACGACCAAGACAGAAACTTAAACAATGCAAGCATGGGGCCTTTGCTTTTACTGATAGAATTGAAAGCGAAGGAGTGAAGAGAGTAAATGAAAGTTAATGAGTGAAGTGAAGGGAGTGAGGACCTCACTGCCTTTAAAGAGAGTCTCTTCTTCATTCAGCAAGTAAGAAGAGTGAAAGAGTTTCAACCATAGTTAAAGGCATTAATTGTCTTTGAGTTAATGTAATGATTGCAAGGGGTATGTGGTCCAATGAAATTACTTCAAGTGTCCCTAAGTTTATAGGTAGGGTGCATGAAGCTTCATTTCATTTGCTACAAGAAGAGATATTTGGGTGGAGGAAAGGATGAGATGTTCTCCATTGGCCAAGTAAGAAGTGAACCATTACATGCATTAAATGACTAAAGCCAAAGTTCATGAAGTAAGCCATGACCTCATTACTACAAAACTTCATCGGCAAGTCAAGAAAATAAATGGTCCATTGGCAAGTAAGGGAATGAAAGGTTTCATCGGCGAGCAAAGGAATGAATCATTAAGGGTATTAAATGCATTAGATGAGGTAAGGCATGATATCATCAAGAGCATGGGAGGTAAATTCCATCGGTGAGCAATCAAGAGGAGCGGCATGTTTACAAGATATGCAAATAGCTTAATCAAATGGTTCCAAAATCGATATTTGATAAATTACCCAAGATAACAAGTAAATCAGTACGTAAACCAGGAAATCAATGTCCGTTTTAAACATTGGTAATTCAGAAAAATATTTTAAACTCATCAAAACGTTTCGTAAAACTTACCGAATGCAAAAAAATATTTAACTCGGTAAATTTCTAACATATCACTCATAAACTCGGTGGCATTACATGTTTAATTGCCACTCTATACAATTAATACGAAAACGATATTCGGCAATCCAATTCTAATGAACATATTTCTACAGACTTACAAACACGAAAATAAAACTACGTAAATTACTCAACTAGAGTTGTCACATGTGACATTTATTGTCCAAGAATTCCTACATAATAATAACGTAAGAATTTTCAGGATGTCACATATAAGCCTCTAGATCTCATTCTTGGCTTTTTAAAGAGACTTTATGTTTGTCTCTCTCTCATCACCAATGTGGAACTCACGAGAATAAAAACTTAGAAGCCAACCTGAGATTCCATAGCTGCTTTCTCGGCCTGCATCCTCCGTCTCTCAGCAGCCTTAGCTTTCTTCAGTTGCCGGTCAACTTTAGAGAGCAATGCTCTCTCATAATCATCAGCTCCATCAGCCCCATCGAATGTACGTTTTTTAGGAACTCGCTTGCTCTTGCGAACTGACTCACTACTGCGAGAAGAATCCGCCTTCCCCATGTTGAAACCACTAGCAGAGAAATTCTTCCACCATGGCACTCCTCGCAGGCGACTTGTCTTGTAAGAGAGAGAGAGTGAAATCTAGAAGAGCCATCCTAGAGAGAGAATATCATTCATTGCTCATCCAACTTTGAAACTGTTAAACCCCGTGGCATGCTTTTTCATTATAAACTCTCTTTTTGTAACAAGTTAATTTGATTGAAAAAATCATAAAAATAATAATTTATCTCATATATATATATATATATATATATATATATATATATATATATATATATATATATATATATATATATATATATATATATATTTATTTATTTATTTATTTATTTATTTATTTAAAGTATAACGTGTCATAACGTGTTGGCGTGTCGTGTCGTGTCACGTATCGATGTCAGTGTTACTTAGCCAGCAAATCCCTTGAGCTAATTTTGTTGATGTGGCACGTTTTAAATTCGACGCAGTAAATGTTTATTAAAATATATTTTTAGCATATATGGAGCAGAAAAAGTAAAAATTTTGAAGAAGTTCTAAAAGAAAATTGGACAATGATCCGATAACAATTGGACGAGGACCGTGGTGGGCCAGGGCTTATCCAGAAGACTTGCCAGGATCTTGAGCTCCCTGACGTGGCCCTTATCCACCAAGCAGCGACCAAATCCAATCTGTGAATCTACAAAGCCCACATTTTCCCGAGTCACAATTTCGCATTCGAAAAACACCCACCAAAATATGGCGTCCACCGCTCCTCCGCCGACGATTTCTCGAGCTAGTCTGCTGATTCAGCCGGCGAGAACGGCTCGCATCTCACGGCCGTCCTCCGTCGGCGGAGCGTGGGCCAATCGGGCGTCAATAGCTGGCGGGACGGCGGCGAAGAAGAAGGGGAGGAGCCTGACGGTGGTGGCTGCGGTTGGAGATGTCTCGGCCGACGGCACGACGTACCTGATTGCGGGTGCGGCCGCGGTGGCTCTGGTCGGAACCGCCTTCCCCATTCTCTTCTCCCGCAAGGACACGTCAGTATTAGTATTCCAATTCCCCCACGCTCTCTCTGGATTCTCCTTGCATTGCATATAACTCTTGTCCATCAATCAAAATTCAAGCTAAGGCTATAACGAGGATGTATAGATTCTGAATTTAGAGGACAGAAATAGTAATTAAGTCGAAAATCAAGGATAGTTTTTTCTATTCTCGTGTATCCTTCTTTCTTTTTATGTACATCAACCGATTTCATGAGCTTGCTCGTGAATTTGACTCACGTAAAGAGGTGGCTGTGATGCTGCTCACAGGTGTCCCGAATGCGACGGCGCCGGTTTCGTCCGGCAATCGGCGGCGACGTTGAGAGCCAACGCGGCGAGGAAGGACCAATCACAGATCGTGTGCCAACGTTGCAATGGCCTCGGCAAGCTCAACCAAATCGACAAATAAGCAGAGAGATTTCTAAGATTTGTGCTTGTGTGTGTAATACTGCAATTACCATATTCAGAACGAGACACTTTCTAGCCGTAATACTCTACATCAGAAAGTAGAGGATGGACGAAATTTCTATCTAATTGGTGTTTGCTATTTATTTGTTGAATTAGAGCAAGTTAGAGTTTGGCAGATGGGTGGTTCGGGTGGTGACGAGAGTCACATTTAATTGGTGATATATCAATGGAGTGGAAAGAGTGGCGGGTTTTATTCTAGTTCTACAAGTGAGGAAATACTTAATAAGAGAGGCAATTAAGGGAGTTTATAAAGATTTGAACTCAAGAACAACCGGCTACGCTACCTTGTGATAAGAACCAAACGTGACTAGATCAAAAGAAGTTTGGCATGATTGGTTAATAAGGAAAATGAGATCATGTCTCTCCCTGCTTAACCACAATGGACAGGACATTGGTGTTGTTTATTTCAAAAGTATATAGTGAATATCTGCTAATAATATGCTCCCTAAGAGTTGAACCATATAGAAACATCTATAATAACATGGTAGTCTACATTTGACGAATAGAAAATCGATAAAAAAAAAAAAAATAGATGAATGATGGCCCATATTTAACGAAAAATGGTATACATAAGTATTAATTTTATCCTAGATAAGTTGCTCACTAAGAGTTGAACATTCTCGAAACATCTATTATAACATAATAGTCTATAATCGAAAAATGAATTGTAAAGGTGGCCTAATAGAAGAATTATCTATCATGTAAATACTATATTACATGCTCTATAGATAAATGAGTATTAGACGATAAATAGAACAACTATTAGCAAATAGATAGATAAAGTCAAACCATCATCATGAAAAGTGTATACGAAGGAAATGACATATGTTTAGAGGTTTATACTATATAGTTTCGCAAGTGTCATAAGTAAATATAAAGGATAAGTGCACCGGAAGTCCTAAAACTTGTCACAAAAGTGCAATTGAGTCCTAAAACTTTCAAAAATTACAATCAATGGAATGACTTGATTTCACTAATTTTACGAGTTTTAGGACTTGATTGCACTTTTTGAAAGTTTTATAGGACTTGATTGCACTTTCTAATAAGTTTTAGAACTTAATTGCACTTTTTGAAAATTTTAGGACTCTATTGTACCTTCCTAACAAATTTTAGAACTTCCGATGCACTTATCCCTAAATAGCTTAATGCCTTTTATGATTAAAATCTTACGTCTTGTATAAAATAAAATAAAATAAAAAAAAACCTCTTTGAAAGTTTACCAACTTCTTGGGAAATAAATCAAAGAAATTCCAGACATGCATTATCGGGGAATGAAATATTACCGCATATTTTCGGACAATATCCAATAATTCTCTTTGTCATACATTGTCGTGGAGGACGAGATATGCGTCAACTCTTATAGAAACAAAAGATAAAGCATTAAATGATTACCGAAAAGAAAAGGGAGAGTTTCGTAATAAATGAAATTGAAGATAATTTCGAAGAATTCGCCTTTAACTCTCTTTCTAAATAGAGGAGCAGATGGGGGAGAGAAAAGAAGCCATTTTACTGTCAAGACAAATCCTCACACTTATAAACTTTATGTCTCACATTTAAAATTTATTATAATTTTATGCCTCTGCATTTTCTTCAATCGGAGGAAAAGATCTACATTATTGGGTTTGTATCCACTTTGAATATTTATTTTATGATAGTATTTTATTTTTATTTTTGCATAGTATTATTACATTTCTTTTGCGAAAATTCACATCGGCACCAACATTTATAACAATATAAGGGATATATTCTTAAACCTATGCAACGCAAGGGCATCTTGCTAGTAGAAGCAATATCATATTGTCACATCCGAAAGGCAAGTGCTAAACTCTAGATTGGATCATGTATATATCATGACGACTCTTATCTTCGATCTAAGATTATTCACGCTCATTAAGGCTTCGTTTGTTTCGTGAAAATATGAGTTATTTTAAAAATATTATCCTAAAAATGGTTGCATGTGTTGCTTGAAATAATTAGTCAATGAAAAAAAAAATCCATCGCCGACAATAATTTTTGTCTAAACATTTGCGTAAACGATCAAAAGATTTTTTTTGTTCATTTATTTTTGTAAGCGATATATGCGATTATTTTCCAAAAAATGTTTTGCAAATCATATCTAAAAAATTCTTTTCTCAGTGACATCTCTTACTTTGGAAAGAAGAGTTTTGCAGGATAAGCGTTCCACGTTTAATCACTGTCTTCCGCAAAAGGAAAATAACATGGACCGACCGCCATCAACAGCAATAATCTCTGTACTCGGAATACGTTAGGGAGACTAATTTGCTTATCCTAGGAAACAGCATTGACGGCAGAAACGTGCCCGGACCGGATGCTATTTCATTCTGAGCATCGGAGAGAGAGAGAGAGAAGCTGTCACCTTCCCCCTTGTTTCGGGGTCAATGCCAACGCTGAAAATCAGACTTTCATTTGTCAGAATTGGTGTTTGCCTTTTTCAGCATCAAGCAAAAGAGAGAACAAACTCAACCCTCCAACGCCATCTTGTCTTTCACCTTTGATCCACGAGAAGACACAAGGTAGCATTGATTCGAGGGTCTGTACCGGGCTGCGATAATGAAACTCGACGAGGATCTAGGACCCGACCGGCAGGACGAGTTCCAGACGGACGATGAAGAAAACCAAGCCGAGCGGAACTGTGGTTATGACGATGACGAGGATGTTAGCCAATCCGATGATCTCTCACCCGCCTTGCGAAACTCGTCGGATGATTGCAATGACGTCAATCCTCCGTCCTGGCCTCAGAGCTACTGGTTCCTTCCCTTTTCCCCCGTCTCTGTGGCTTGTTACAGACAGATTGTTAAATTTTCAGAGTTTTCGTCGTTTCGTTTCTCTATAGTATATTCATGCAAGAGACCGGCAGATTGATATGAACGGGCTATCACATATCGTGTACGATATATTTCTCGAGGGTTGAAATTTTTCTGATGCGTCCCATGTTTTCAAGGAAAAAGAAACAGAAAAACATAATGTATAAAGACGAGACCTCCACAATAAGATCCTTCAATCCCTTGTATAGAACATGTAGTTGATTTGAAATTGCAGGAAGTTCTTTCCTGGAGGGATTTCTGATCGAAGTTGGATCGAATTTGTGCTGCTGATAAATCTTGTCATTTTATCAGTACTCGATCTGCAACATGAATGCTGACCAATACTTAATCAAGGAGGCCACATTGATTTTGGCAAAGCCAACGAGTTGAAATTGCTTTATTCTGTTTTTCTTGCCTCGGAGCCTGACCTGAATTTGCTTACATTGCAGGCAGTCTATGGACGTGTTCACCACCGTTACTCCTCCTTCGATAAGTTTCTTAACAGGCTCTAGCTTGACACATAGAAGACTGCCACCTTCCGACTCCGAATCCTCCCTGCACAAACTGCTCGTATCGTCGACGAATTTCGACAAGGAAGTACTTCCGATAACAACTCCTGTTCATTCATTCACATCTTTGTACAGTATACTTTCTGTACCTGAACTGCCGCCTCCAAGAGAACAGTGTTCGGTTGCTCAAGCCGCACTAAATGGTAATACATAAAAAAGAATCAGGATTTCCTAAATGCTTGTATCGTAGGAGTTTTTGCTCTGGCCATTCAGTCCTTGGTCCTTTCAAGCTTCAAAAGATGATTATGGTTTTGTATCTTCTTCATGTACCAGGAATAAATGTGATTTGTGGCATAGGAACTCTAGCTGTTCCATATGCAGTCCATGAAGGAGGGTGGTTAAGTCTGCTACTGCTTCTTCTCTTCTGTATTATCTCCTTCTACACTGGAATCTTATTGCAACGCTGTTTAGAAGGTTCTCCAGGACTCAAGACTTACCCTGACATTGGACAGGCCGCCTTCGGAGTATCAGGTCGCCTAGTAATAGCTGTGAGTACAGAAACCAACAATGACACCCTGCTGGTTTTTACTGTAGTTTTGAGTATTTTCAATTCTGCATGACCATTAGCTTTAAGTAATATGGGGAATGAAAGAAGTATTGACATGAAGGTTTTGCTCCAATGCAGATAATACTCTACATGGAACTGTATGTAAGTCATATTGATTCAATCTAGTCCCTACTTTCTCCGCGATTAGGTGTCGGTTTTGTTTTTTCTTATTCAACCACACGCAATCATTTCTTCTTTCATAGGCTTCTTGCATAGAGTATACAATCATGATGAGCGATAACTTGGCCAAAATGTTCCCAAAAACCCATATGTACATCGGAGGCATGTATTTGACGTCGCATCAAATCTTTGCCATCGCGACAACTCTTGTTGTTCTCCCAACTGTTTGGCTGCGGAATTTCGGCATACTTTCTTACCTTTCAGGTTTGCAATTCTCGTCTCAGTAATTGGTGTTCCTGAACCACCCTCTACTTTGATGCTCACTTGTTGAAGACCTGCTAATCCAAAAAGTGGCTACCTTTCAGCTGGAGGAGTTGTGGCATCGATTTTGGTGGTGATTTGCTTATTATGGTTAGGAGTAGTGGACCAAGTGGGGTTCCACCCGAGCGGGACCATCATAGATCTTGCTAACCTACCATTTACGATAGGAATATACGGTTTCTGCTACGCAGGACATTCGGTTCTCCCAAATATATACTCCTCCATGAAGGAGCCTTCGAAATTTCCATGGGTTTTAGTGGCAACGTACTTTCACTAAATCTGTCATCCTGTTCTTTTTGTCAATAATTGCGTCCTGTTAGTGATGTTCTTGTCACAATTTATGCAGCATGGGTTTTCCTTCTGTCATTTACATTGGTGTATCAGTATGCGGATTCCTGATGTACGGGGATAAGATCAAATCTCAGTTCACCTTAAACATGCCCCAACAATATATGGCAACAAAAGTAGGGATTTGGACGACGGTAAGTTCAGGAATCCTTCAATGAAAAAGGTCCTGCAAATGCACAACCTAGGAACAACAGTACAATGACGTTCAGATAATATGAAATTAAATTGTTAGCTTAGTTTCTTTCAAATTTTCCTTTCTTTTGCAGGTTCTGAACCCAATGACAAAGTATGCTTTGACAATTATGCCAGTGGCATTGAGTTTGGAGGAACTCTTGCCCTCATCACATCGTAAATCTTACGGCATGGCATTGATCATCAGGACTGTCCTAGTAATGTCGATTTTGATCGTAGCACTGGCAGTTCCATTCTTTGGTAGGAACCTCATTACTCTTGATGCGCATATCATTTTCCTGCTTTTCTTGTGTCTGCTCATTTGCTTGACCGAATATAAACTAAGGAAGAAGCAAATTTAACTTGACAAACTATGAGAAAGTTTCGCTGTTGCTGCAGGTCTTGTGATGGCCCTGATGGGATCTCTTCTTTCAATGTTAGTGGTGAGTTGACTCTTCTTCCCGCAATATCAATCACAATTTACACAAAAATGAGTTTCTAGGAACTCAAGATGTGCTCATAGACCTCTGAAAACAGGCCATCATCTTCCCCTGCGCGTGTTATCTCAAGATGCTTGAGGGTAGACTGACCAAGTTGGAGGTAATAGCCCTGCTCTTCCCAAAATTTCATCAACTTCCCTTCTGAATGAGATGGCAAAATTATTGTCAATGAGATTATCCATTCTTCCGTGCAGATTGCAGCTTGCGGATCCATCATTACTTTCGGCCTCTTTTGCTCTTGTATCGGCACATACTCAGCATTCGCAAATTTGATGGACAAGATGGTCTAATTTGAAGGGTTTGGCATGGCTTTATCAGTAATTCAATTTGGAAGACTAGATAGCACCCCTAAGCATTATTAGCTTCAACCCTGAGTGGAAAGCAATTTACTGGCAGTGAATGGCTTTGAGTGAAGAAAGAAGGCGGCGGCTGGAAATTCAGGACAAGTTAAGAATGACTACATGAGAGAAGTTATGTTTTGCAGCAAGATTCAGGGGAAAGATCCAAGATACACTTGTAGTGACGCAAAATGCGCGTAAAGCATCAGTTGACTGAAGTTTCTTATTAAGAAAACTCTGAAGGTTAGGCAGATAATTAAAGACTGAGCTAGGTCTCCGCTTGTGTGGACCTCTGGCCGTAACCATCCGTTTAATGAATGATGGATGATGCTAGAATAGTTGCAGTCATATTTCAAGTATGTAAGTTTGTATTAACTACCTTAGAGGAAAATCTTATCCTGGAGGAGAAGAAAAGATCCTGTTAAATCTTCCAAATGGTGAACCTGAATTAGTTGGAACCGAACTCTTTTACCTGACAAATTGGGTTATCTCAAATCTCAAATTAAAGCCGGTGTCGATCTAGTAGGAGCCACATCAGTATACCTGAACCAGAAGTAGCTAGTCATCAGAATTTGTACGGGTGGCTTCTATGTCTTTACACTCACTTATCTATGTCACCCATGCCAAATACCAAGTAACTATAAAATTGCAGCAGGAACAAGGAAATTAGTACAGCAGTAGTAGCAAACCCAATTATTGTAGCAGCACTATGTCCTCCTGCCTAAACCATATTCTCCATTTGGCTCATAATTCCTTCTTAGCAATAGATGTACTCAATCTTATCTCCTTAATGTAAGCAGCCATTCGAACAATTACTGAAAAAAGAATACTTCCAATCACTCTATCAACGGAGGACAAGGACCAACATACAAGACAGAGCTTCTTTCCATCCAATAGCACTAAATGGCCCTAATCCAAGCCATCTTCAGAATTCTTTTATAAAGGGAATTGCCTGTTAAGGATTGCATAACCAAAGTAAACCCAGAAATCCAATCCCCTATAGCCTTCTGCACACCACAAAGATCAAGCAGTGATGACCACACAGCCGTAGAGAAGGACCGTTCAAAAAGTAAACGATCCCCTTGTTTCAGAAGTCGAGCCACATAGAAGACAAGTATCTGGACCATGATCACACTGCCGACTTGTTGAGCAGCCTATCCAAAAGCATAGGGATATCTGGTTTGAAACAAATCAGCCTATGCCAAGGCACCTTAACATTCCTACTTATTGCCAATTGCCAACCATTTGCATAAGGAAATTGTCAACCTTTAAGAACCAGTGGAGTCTATTCTATCTGCCACATCAGAGAAAGGTTGAACTGAACCACGTAAAACGGCTTGAGCTTCCACCAAATCTTCAGATCTTGCAGGTGGCCACACCCAACTACTCCCTTGTATAACCTCAGCCACTTTGGCATGTAGATCTAGGGAAGAACCATAAACAACCCTATAAAACACCCTTCGGATGCCGATTGTCATGCCAAAGAGAAGTAGAATGCACATCGCCAATTACGCGTCGAAACCACATGAACAGTTTTGTTACTGTAAGAGAGAAAGTAAAAAAAACAAAAACACGTACGTTCAACTTTTGACGTTTATAATTAGGTCCCATCAGTCCTAGAAATGGGACATATGTCCAACAGCATCGTAGTAACGACAGAGCTGATCACGATCTCTTGCTGCTAAATGGTTCGACACAGCATGCGCAAGTTTCCAACATGAGTGTTTTTCCTAGGAGGGACGCTCGTCGTCCTGGTTAGCAAATTGGGCTCAACATTCTCAATGCATAGATAGAACAGCAAGAGAAATGGTCCGGCTTGACTTTTATTCAGTATTTACATTTACAATTCTGGCTTGCATATGAGTGGCGTTGTGCAGCAAACTGAGTGGAGTGTTCTGCTTGCTTTTTGGCTTTCCCTCAACACCCCCCTGAAAGGCCTTAAAAAATTAACCAGAGGGATAATTACGCACAATCCTTCTTTAGTGTTGGTCCATGATTTTCGAAAGTGGGTATAATGATTTATGAAAATATTATCAAATATATTCTAAACCTATTGGATTTGTGCCAATTCAGTCCTAAATATTTTAATTTGGTCAGTTTAATCCTAAACATTTTGACAATTTGTCAATAAAGTTCATTTGGTCAATTTTGACCGAAAATCGCTCATGTGATGTTGACTTTCCATAATTTTTATACTTTTTTTTTTCTTTATTGCAGTCAACGAGAGATTGCACGCCCTCGTCGTCCATTGGCGAGGGTCGTAGCCTTAGCCTAGGCCCTCGCCGGCCGCGCGCGAGGGACGCCTTGTCCAAGCTCCCGCCGACCACATGCGAGGCGACCTTCGCCCAGATTTGGCGAGGGCCGGCCACCGATGAAAAGGAAAGAAAAAACATTAAAATAAAAAATAAAAAAAGAAATAAGAAATTTTTTTTGAAGAAAAACTAAAAAAATTATCTATGCCAGCATCGGATATGTCACGCAGAACTGTCAGCGCTGACTGGATCGCCACGTTAGCGTTTTCGATCAAAATTGGTCGAAATGACTATATTGATAACTTATCAAAAATTTTAGGACTGAATTGGTGTTAGGAGTGCGCAGTAGAAATTCAATACCTTCACTTGGGGAGATTGCCAAGGGGGAGCCCAAACCCGAGCCCATCAACATATCCAATTGGACTCACCTTCACTTAAAAGCTTAAACTAATGAGTTATTGGCCAACTAGGATACATTAACTGCTCTACACCACGTCAATTCTCCTATGTAAAATTTTTCTAACACAACTCACACGTGCATCCTAACAATCTCCCCATCTCGTATGAGCTCAGTGTTAGGTCTGCTCCTCCTTAATTCAAGTTTCCTTCTGCACCATCTTATCGCAACTTGAACCTCCAACACCCACCTTCATCTTTGGTCTCTTTGTCCGGACCGAACCATGAAGGCTACCATTTAGACTCGCGTTGCTACACCACAATGCCCACCTGCTTAGAACCTGTATTGGTCACTAGATTCTTTCCTTGAGATATTCACCAAACACCAAAACAGATTAGAGGCCCATCAATTTACCATCGGCTCTGTTACCATTTGTTGGAAAAGTGGAATCTCCAATAACTTGGAGATTCCACTTGCAAGTTGAGTGATGTAATAGAGATGTGCGATGTACCAATTATAATAGAATTCTCTACTAGATGTACCCTAGTTTAAGGGTAAACTAGGATAAATCTTGTGTCTCGATTTATCTTTCTCACTTTTATGCTCTATTTCGTTGTGGTTGTGCTTCAAACCATAACACCTGGTACCAAAGCTTGGTTAAGGTTAGGGTTTTCTTGGTGAAGAGAGATCCGAAAAATCGAATCTTGGAAAGATGTCGGCTGGTCAATCACGGATTGAAGTAGAGAAATTCGGAGGAAATGGTTTCGAGTTATGGAAATTGAAGATGGAGGCCTTGCTCATGAACAGAGATTTGTGGCACGTGATCGAAGATGATAAACCTGAGGTGAATCCCAAGAAGAAGTCAAAGAAGGATGAGAAAAAAGAGTCCACATTCAATGAATTGAAGGAGTGGATCAACAACGATCAGAAGGCGCGAAGCCTGATCTGGTTATGTCAGACCAATAACATCCTGGTGAACGTGAATTTTGAGAAGACGTCGAATGATCGTTGGACAAAGTTGGGAAGCCTTTATCAAAGTAAGTCGCTCGTGAACTGGTTGTTTCTACGGAAGCGACTGTACAACCTCGAATGAGTGAAGGTGATTCTTTTTCTGCACACATAAACGACATTAATACTATCTGTGGGAAACTTGCATCTATTTATGTTAACTAGATGAGAAAAATAAAGTATGTACCTTGTTGTGTTCACTGCCGAATTCATGAGAACAATTGTTTTGATTGGCACTAGTGTTAGTGCGGTGTCCTTTGAGAATGTTATATCTGCTTTATTATCTGAGGAGATTAGGAGAGAAGGTTTGACAATGCAACGAATGAAGCTCTATTCATAAGAGGAATGGACAATTGTTGATATACACGTGTGAGTTGTGTTAGAGAAGTCATACATTGAAGAATTGATGTGGTATTGAGCAGTTAATATATCATAGTTGGCCCATAACTCTTTGACTTAAGCTTTTGAATAAAGGTGGATGTAACGGTCTCGAACTTGAGCTCCCTCTTAGCGATCTTCTCAGGTGATGGTATTATACTTCTGTTGCGCGCTCCCATAATTGACACGATTGAACGATTTATAACTGAATTGACACATGTGCAATAAATTTAAAACCTTTTTTGAGTAGTTTTCCCAAACGATTTATTATGGATTTACATAGAAGACACAAGACTTTACGTGCATCAATATACATTTTGATTGGTAAATAATTTCTTTATTCTTGGCTAAGCACGACAACTTAATCTGCACGACAAATAAAACTGTGGTTTCATAAAGCTACATAAACTTTACTTGTATTTGGTAAGTTTTTCCAAAATTCAACTTGACTTCCGGTCTTCCACCGTCCGCCGGGGCTCTTATGTGCTTGGACCCCGGTGCCTAGCTGACATACCTGGGAACTCGCGCCCAAACCAGTGTCGCGGCGGCCCAAGTGGACAAGCTTCGGATCCGAGGATCGGTGGCTGGGTCTCGGGTCTAGGCCCGTGTACAAGCTTCTCCAAACCGGGAGCGACTCGAAGTCAATCTATCTCGCCCGTCAACTAATGAACACGACAAAAGCTTTAAAATGCATGGCCACCAGAAACGCCCCCACCCCAGGCGACGTCGTTTCGCTGCTTAGATAATCTTTTGGATTGTGTTAGATCTCACCTTCCTCTTCCTCTTCCTCTTCCTCGAGATATCTCAAAACTGTTCTACTTCTTCTTCTGCCCAAAAGAACCCAAAAAGAAGAAGAAGCTTTCCTGTTTCATCCAGTCAGACTCAGACTTGGTTTCCATCGCCATTTCGCTTTAGTACAGGTTCGCTCAGATCCCTCACACTGCCTGTCCCCGCACCACCCGACACCCACATTCCCCTCCAAAGTCCGAACCTCGCTCCCTTTTCACTTCTTCACATGCTCTTCTCCTCGTCTGTGACAGCGTCGACATCTCCGAAGCGACGATGAATGACCGGCGCCTCTCTCTCCTCTTCTTCTTCGCCTCCCTTCTCTTCCCCGTTCAGGCTCAGTCCCAGGCTCTCATCCTACCCCTACAGACCCAGGAAGTCCCGTCCGGGTCTGTCCCCACGCCCCCCAACAAGCTCGCCTTCCGCCACAACATCAGCCTCACCGTCTCCCTCACCGTCGGCACTCCCCCCCAGAACGTCTCCATGGTCATCGACACCGGCAGCGAGCTCTCCTGGCTCCACTGCAACCGGACCCCCGACTACCCCCTTTCCTTCGACCCGACCCGCTCTGCCTCCTACGCCCCCATCCCCTGCTCCTCCCCAACCTGCACCACCCGCACCCGCGACTTCCAGATCCCCGCCTCCTGCGACGCTGGTAACCTCTGCCACGCCACGCTGTCCTACGCCGACGCCTCCTCCAGCGAGGGCAACCTCGCCGCCGACACGTTCTCCATCGGGTCGGGCGGCATGCCGGGCCTGGTTTTCGGTTGCATGGGCTCCGCCTCCAGCTCCAACCCGGAGGAGGACGCCCGGAACACCGGGCTCATGGGCATGAACCTCGGGTCGCTCTCATTCGTCTCCCAGATGGGCTTCCCCAAGTTCTCCTACTGCATCTCCGGGTCGGACTTCTCAGGCCTCCTGCTTCTCGGCGACGGCGGCAGCAACGCCAACCTCTCGTCGTGGCTCGCGCCGCTGAACTACACCCCGATGGTCCGGGTGTCGACCCCGCTGCCGTACTTCGACCGGGTGGCGTACACGGTCCAGCTGGAGGGGATCCGGGTGTCGGACGTGATGCTCCCGCTGCCCGAGTCCGCCTTCCTACCCGATCACACTGGGGCGGGTCAGACGATGGTAGACTCGGGTACCCAGTTCACCTTTCTTCTCGGGCCGGTTTATGACGCCTTGAGAGCCGAGTTTCTGAAGCACACTGGTGAGTAAAACGCTGCCCAAACTCGCCGCCAAAGCAATCATAGTGACAACTATATCGAATCCGAGCTCCCATAACAGTTCTTTTCCAAACAGGAGGCGTCTTGCAGCAATTGGATGATCCGAATTTCGTGTTCCAAGGAGCTATGGATCTGTGTTACCGGGTCCCGCTGGGTCAGGCGAATTTACCGCCCTTGCCCTCGGTGAGCCTGGTGTTTCGAGGCGCAGAGATGACCATACAGGGCGACCGGGCACTGTACCGGGTCCCGGGTCAAGTGAGGGGGAATGACACGGTGCATTGCCTGACTTTCGGGAACGCCGACTTGCTGGGGGTGGAGGCATTCGTGATCGGCCACCACCATCAGCAAAACGTGTGGATGGAGTTCGATCTCGAGAAATCTAGGATCGGTCTCGCGCACGTGCGTTGCGATCTGGTAGGTCAGAGATTCGGTCTCGGCCTGCAAGGTAAACTCCAACGCGGCTGATCGGAACCAACTACAGTTATAGTAGTCCTCTTGGTATCACTATGTTGTACATGCAAGATTTCATGCCAATTTTGTAGAAGTATTACTTATCAGGGTTGTATCACAGACAAGGTAGCTCTGAACTAAAGTAAAGATAGCTCTGAACTAAAGTAAAGATTGCAAATGACATTAATTGAGCCTGGTAGCTTTTTCCGGATCTATCTTTTGGTGTCGGATCGACAACCCCCGTGGCTCTTTATGAAAAAGGAGTTGAAACAGCATGATCGCAGGCCAATAGAGCACGTGTGGTCAGCATCTAAATGGGAATTCTAATTCTTTGTGCAGATTTTGTTCTTTCATTAAAAAAAAAAAATTATAGGATGTTGTTGGAAGCATTCTTCCTAGTTCCTTGATTTGAATAGTAGAAAACGGGCACTTTTTACAGTAGAATAACGTGCCGAATGAGTTGAGAGCGCACGGTAAAAGTTTAATACTTTTGTCCGGAGAAATCACCAAAAGGGAATCAAAAGGGAATTCGAGTGTGAGCCCATTAGCATATTTAGTTGGAACCATCGTCACTTAAAAACTTAAATCAATGAGCTATGGACTAATTAAGATATATTAATTATTCCACACCAAATTAATTACCGATGAGGAACTTTTCTAACACTACTTGTACATGCAGGGAAAATTGTCAAAAAAGTCCTAAACCTATTGTACTTTTGCCAATTCAGTCCTAAACCTTTTAATTTTGCCGATTCAGTCCTAAACCTTTTGCATTTGTGCCAATTTAGTCCTAAATCTTTTTTTGTGCCAATTCAGTCATAAGCCTTTTACATTTTTTCCGATTCAGTCCATCCGGCAAACTTTGGCCGGCCAGCGATGACGTGGCACTACCAGAGCAATTTTTAATAATATTTTAATTTTTTAAAAAATTTTCTTTTTTTTTTCTCTTTTTTTTCTTTTTGTTTTTTGTTTTTTGTTTTTTGTTTTTTGTTTTTTGTTTTCTTCTTCCTCCATCCAACCAACAGGTCTCCGTTGGCTGGAGGAGAGGGCCGACGACCACTGGGGCCAGCGCCGTGGGGCGAGGCCGGCACCGACGCCAGTGGGATTGGCCGAGCCACACCATGGCTGGGCTGGGCTCGGCCTGGCCAGATCTGGGCGAGCTCGGCCTCGCCCAGATCTGGCTAGGTCGATCCTCGCCAGCCGTGGCGTCGCCGTTTGCCGATTTCGTCCCTTGCCCCTTCGAATATCTCATCCCCTTCCAGTCACCGCACTCTCTCCCTCTCTCGCATTGTCCATCGCTCTCTGTAACGTCTCGTTGGAGAAGGAATCGACAACGGTGACGCCATGGCTAGCGAGGTTCGGCCTGGCCAGATCTGGGCGAGGCCGAGCTCGCTCAGCCATGGCGTCGCCGTTGCCGTCACTAGGCTAGGCCGGCAACGGCAAGGCCATGGCTGGGCGAGGCCGAGCTCACCCAGATCTGGCCAGGCCGAGCGTCGCCCAGCCATGGCATGGCTCGGCCATGGCCAGCGGCGCCGACGCCCGCCTCGCCTAGCGGCGCCGATGCCTGCCTCGCCCCGCGGTACGGACCCAGTGACCTCGCCGGCCCTCTCCTCTAGTCACCGGTGATCTGTTTGTTGGCTGAACGAGGAAGAAGAAAAAACAAACAAACAAAAAACAAAAAAAGAGAAAAAAAACAAACAAACAAAAATTTTAAAAAATTAAAATATTATTAAAAATTGCTCCGGCACCGCCAAGTCACCGCCGGCCGGCCAAAATTCCTCGGATGGACTGAATCGAAAAAAAATGCAAAAGGTTTAGGACTGAATTAGCACAAAAAAAAGGTTTAGGACTGAATTGGCACAAATGTAAAAGGTTTGGGACTGAATCGGCAAAATTAAAAGGTTTAAGACTGAATTGGCAAAAGTGCAATAGGTTTAGGACTTTTTTGACAATTTTCCCTGTACATGCATCTTAGCAATCTCACACTGAGTTTTGTGCAGGCCAGATTCCTTAATGGAGATACTCACCAAACGCCGATACATATTTAGGAGTGCGTCACTAATAAACTATCTGCTTAGGTGCACGCATAAGAAATCCGATACCTTCACCTATGAGGATTTCCACAAGAGAGCCCAATTTGGGCCAGTCAATATATTTCACATTCACTCAAAAGTTAAAACCAATGAGTTATAAATCAACCAGATTATATTGACCGCTACACCCCAAATCAAATTTTTAAATGTAAGACTTTTCTAACATTACTCACACGTGCATCTCACGAGACACCAATTAAATGACACTAATCGACTAACAAAACAATAAGTTGACAAATCTCAGTTGTCAAATGACAATAATGTACGGTATTATTGACACCTGCTATTAGCCATTACCTTCGAATCTCGAAACTTAGGGACATGGCCAGATACGTGGTATTGGCAATCGGTACACATGTAGCAAAAGGATTGGCACGCTTGCAGCGGGATTGACATGATGCCAAACCAATGAAAGTGCGAGAAAAGTGTAGGAATGGAGATTGTGTCTAAACATGTGGTAGAATTGGTTTGGCATACACGGCGTCATGGTTGGCATAATTCCAAACGGGTTAAAGTCTGAGTGAAGTGCAATTACGGTTATTTCCTAGTCAAAATGTAGATTGTAACTAGGCACATGGTGTTGGGTGGTCTAGGGCATTACATCCTAAAAGCTAA
The DNA here is from genome assembly GCA_029784005.1 of Lenwebbia sp. NSW1173648. NCBI lineage: Eukaryota > Viridiplantae > Streptophyta > Magnoliopsida > Myrtales > Myrtaceae > Lenwebbia > Lenwebbia sp. NSW1173648. Next base: position 1,806,822 of record JARCGZ010000002.1, read on the forward strand.
CTCAAAGAGTGAGACTTTCTTTCGCACTTATAAAATGACCATCAGCTCATTCCACAGTCGATGCAGGATAACCCCAACAATCTCCCCATCACACATCGGGCTAAGGTTGAAGCAGCAACAACCCTCTCCAAGTAACTGTTGAGTCCAGATTTGTTGGTAACCTCGGCTCTAATACCAGTATTGGGTTATCCCACATCAATTGTGAAAGAGACTGGTAGTCAATTTATAAGAGTGAAGGAAAGACTCTTCTTTTGAGCTAGATTTTGGGGTGAGATAGGCCTAAGACCGCCCAATATTAATATCAGAGCCCAAGTTACCAACAAATCTGAACTCAATAGTCACTCGGAGAGAGTTGTTGCTACTCCGACCTAAGCCTGATGTGTGGGGAGAGATTGTTTGGATCATCCTACATCGGCCGTGGAAGGGATTGGTGGCTACTCCGACCTAAGCCTGATGTGTGGGGAGAGATTGTTTGGATCATCCTACATCGGCCGTGGAAGGGATTGGTGGTCACTTTATAATTATAAGGGAAAACCTTAACCTTTGAGCTTTTTTTTTTTGGTGAGAAAAGCTCAAGACTACCCAACACATAACAGAAGTGGATTGGCATACGTGAAGAAGCTATTGACATGAAGAACAAATTTGTTACTAGAAATTGGTACAAGGATGGTTGAGCTGAAACCGAATTGATCCGACCCAACCTAAAAATTATGTGAACAATTGTCAAGATATTAGGATTCATCCAGTAAAATAGTTTACGAAGCGATATGATCTTCACTAAGTAGTCATTTAAGCTAGTAAGCCTATTATGAACACCAAAGAGAATTCTATCACCGCACTTAACATCATGTCTAATTTTACGAGCCTTACTATGTCTAGCATTGTTCAAATTATTTTTTTAATCAGCAATTAAATATTAGAGATTAGATGAATTTATATTACTATAGTACATTACAAGTATCTTAGCTAATGAGACAAAAATTTGTGTAATTTTGACTATCTGAAAAATCTCGGACTATCATTGAAGCACCAAAAAGAAGATTGTTCACATGCCCGATCCCAAAACTATCGGGACCGGGTCGGGTTGACCCAGTTTTTCACCGATTTAATAAAATTCCACTTGTACCCTAAAATTTCAAAGCAAGTTATCGGGTCCAGGTTCGTTTTGGCCTGCTCTGCATCCGCGAATTTTATCTCGCCGATTCTCCGAACTTTTTTGTCTAGCTCATCGACTATTGAAAAACGATGAGTTCTCTTGTTACCTCATTTCTTAAACTGTTTATGAACCTTCTAAAGAATTGCAAGTCGCTGAGATTGATTCCCAATAACGAAACGGACAGCGACATGACTTGGTCAAAAATTTAACTTCCGATCGAAAAGAAAAGGACATAAACCGAGGGGGCAACAGCGAAAGGACAAACTCATCCCCATCTAAACCAAGAATCAAAGAACCGGTAACATCAAATGTCGTTGCTCTACGCATTAAGGAACAACCGACAATTACCAAGATGTTCACGTAACGCCCTCCACGATCTGTTTCTGCTAAGACTTCATTAACAAGCCTTCATGGTAGGAGGTTGAAGGCTACCACACAACCACGCTCATTTGCCAATTAATATCAATCTTTCTCCTTTTGATTTTGTATGGCATACTAGCGATTGAATTCCCTAGTTTATCCATTTTGTCATTTGACATTTAGGTTTTTAAACACGTTTCGGCAAATTTTCCTACTTTTAAGGCTCTATTTGTTTCGAGAAAGTCGAAGGATTGTAAGAATATTTTCCTAAAAATGATCGGTTAGTCAATTAAAAATGTTTTATCATCGACAACAACTTGTGTCTAAATATTTTTACGAACGATGAATTTTTGTTTTTTTTTTTCATTCGTTTATTTCTGTGAACGATACATGCGATCATTGCTGGGAAAATATTTTCCGAATCATTTATTTTCTGCGAAATAAGCACGTTTTAGAGTTACGTTCCTTTCGAACCCTAGCCCCCGTGAGCAACCACGTTTTCGAGGTGATGTAAATGGAATTTGTTTCATTTTCATGCTACTTTCGCAAGAACGAGCTTATTCTCCTGTTCTTGGAAACCCCTTTTGGCGACTCACCACCTGTTTTAACGAATCCGACAGGCGATTCTTGAGAAAATCTCTCGACCATGACATTATAAAATGTCGAGGGAAAAAGAAAGAAAATTCATGAAATACAAAGAAATCCAGCGGTCATTATATTGGGACGGACACATTATACACCGTGGCAAGTGAAAACGAAATTCAACTGAACATCACTAACGTCAACCAACCTCACTCGGCGAACAAAACTTGGATTGAACTCGCTAGACGTAGCTCTTGGTTCGGCCCTAGAGCCATTAGCCTCTCGGGTTTAAGATGTGATGTTGGTCCTAATCACCTAATTGACGAACCACCGCCCTCTCCTTCACTCCCTCTGTATAAAAACCCTCGAAGCCTGTCCTCTCCTCCATCGCATTCAAGAAGAGAAATCATCTCATCCAGTTTTAGTCTCCAAGTAACATTTGATCTCGAGAACGACGAGGACCGGAAATGGGCTCTGTTGCTGTTGCTGCTGCTGCTGGTGCCTCGGTTTCATGGCCGGTGATTCTGACGAGAGCCGCCTTCCTCGCACTGTGCGCTCTCGCGGTTTTGCCGCCTCTCGCTCAGGCGAAGCATGGAGGCGTCACCAGGCATTACAAGTTCGATGTGAGCAAAAGTTTTTTCATTAACAAGTCTCTGAAGCTTTAGTTAAGCCATGGCGAAGTTGATGATCGTTCTTGGTTACAGATCAAGATGCAGAATGTGACCAGGTTGTGCCAGACGAAGAGCGTTGTCACGGTCAATGGCCAGCTCCCGGGGCCTCGAATCGTCGCGAGAGAAGGTGACCGGCTCTTAATCAAAGTGGTTAACCACGTCCAGTACAATGTCACACTCCACTGGTACGCAAAACAGGCAGCTCCATTCATTATAGCTCCTCTTAATTCCCACGTTACCATAACCACTGATATAATGAGTAGGGTAAGATTCATTTTGGGCGGTTGCTGATCTCTTGATCACTAGCATTGTGCTTGCGAGGATAGCGAGTATTTTATCCGATTCCACATTTAAGTAGTCGTCCTTATCCGTCGACAGGCATGGAGTCCGACAGCTCAGGAGCGGGTGGGCGGATGGGCCGGCATACATCACGCAGTGCCCGATTCAAACCGGCCAAACCTATGTCTACAACTTCACCGTGACTGGCCAAAGGGGAACACTGTTTTGGCATGCCCACATATCGTGGCTCAGGGCGACTGTGTATGGCCCGATCGTGATCCTCCCGAAGAAACATGCTTCTTACCCTTTTCCCCAACCTTTCAGAGAAGTCCCCATTGTTTTCGGTAAGCCGATCATAACTCGATACTAGGGAGATCGAGAATAGGTCAAATCGATCCGAGCATCGGCGATGAGTTATTTCGATGGTTTAAGTTTCGAGGTTTTCTTTCGAATGTTGTAGGAGAATGGTGGAAAGCCGACACAGAAACCATCATAAACCAGGCCTTGAAGACCGGAGGAGCGCCGAACCTCTCCGACGCCTATACTATGAATGGCTTTCCGGGGCCCCTATACAATTGCTCGGCCAAAGGTAAGACTCCTTAGAGGCGTACACTGTGATTAAATTATTCAACTCATCCACCTTATTAAGAAAAATTACACATCAAGCCCGCTATTAGAGGTGCTTATTGCTCCAGTATCGTGATTTTACATGCATGAGCCGCGATTATACTGAAGATTAGTTATAAATTTTTTGTGACATCTTGTTCAGATACGTTCAAGCTCAAAGTTAAGCCCGGAAAGACCTACCTCCTTCGCCTCATCAACGCCGCCCTCAACGACGAGCTCTTCTTCAGCATCGCGAACCACACGCTCACCATCGTAGAAGCCGACGCAGTTTACGTGAAGCCCTTCAAGACCCACACACTGCTAATTACCCCAGGACAGACCACCAACGTCCTTCTCCGAGCAAAGTCTAAGGCCCCGAACGCCACGTTCGTCGTGGCGGCTAGGCCCTATGCCACCGGCCCCGGCGCCTTCGACAACACCACCGTCACTGGATTCCTCGAATACGCCAAACCCTCTTCACCCTCAAAACCTAAGGCATCCAAACTCCCTATCCTCAAGCCAACCCTACCGAAGTTCAACGACACGGCATTCGCCACGAAATTCTCCCAAAAGCTACGTAGCTTAAACACCGCTCAATTCCCCGCGAAGGTACCCCAAACCGTGGGCAAGAAGTTCTTCTTTACCGTCGGCCTAGGATTGAACTCGTGCCCGAAAAACCAAACCTGCCAAGGTCCTAACAACACCGTGTTGGCGGCCTCAATAAACAACGTCTCCTTCGTGCTGCCGACCACGGCCTTACTCCAAGCTCACTTCTTCAAGCAGTCCAGGGGGGTTTACACCACTGATTTCCCCACCAACCCGCCTTTCAAGTTCAACTACACGGGTACCCCGCCGAATAACATCATGGTGACTAGCGGCACGAAGGTGGTGGTCCTGCCGTTCAACACAACCGTGGAGCTGGTGATGCAGGATACGAGCATCATCGGTGCGGAGAGCCACCCTCTTCACCTCCATGGATTCAACTTCTTCGTGGTGGGTCAGGGTTCAGGGAACTTCAACCCGAAGAAGGATCCCAAGAATTTTAATCTGGTCGACCCGGTAGAGAGGAACACGGTCGGCGTCCCGTCCGGAGGGTGGGTGGCCATCCGGTTTCTCGCGGACAATCCAGGTGAATATACTCTCTTCCATGCACAATGCTAGTGTGTAGCCCATGAAGGTTTCTGTTGCTATAGAAAGTAATGTTATACTGATACACAACTTTTTATGTACAGTGATGCACAAAAAGTGATGGTGATCAGCTGTTATTTGTCAAAATCATCTCATATTCCCAGCATTAATCTTGCTAAATGCATAAAAATTACCGTTATGTCTAACGATGGAATCATATGCAAACGTGTAGGGGTGTGGTTCATGCACTGTCACTTGGAGGTTCACACGAGCTGGGGGCTGAAGATGGCATGGATCGTCATGGACGGAAAGGGTCGGAAGCAAAAGTTGCCGCCACCGCCGGCCGATCTTCCCAAGTGTTGATTTTCCGATTCCGTTTTCCCTTTCCAAGAGCAATTTTGGATTAGCTTTTGCATTGTTCTTTTTTATTCATTCTTTCTTCCCGAGTTCTTTTTTCTCCTTGGAGATCACGATGCAAGATGTAATAATGCAATCCCAAATCTCAACGAAGTAAAATAGGCAACCTTCCACGCTCTTCTCCTTAACTATTCCTCTTTTCGCCCATCTCTTCTTCGTTTCTCTTTAATGCAGTTTTTAAAGAGAAACGAAGTACGATATCTTATCAGTTTGGGTCAAGTTGTAAGCAAGCCTCTGATCAATTTGTTTGATTTCGGACATATTATCGTTATGGCTCTGATCGGACATTTCGTATCATGTACGAGAACTTATGACAACAAACGGGAGCGATTATTGCAGCCAAATCGCCTCTCTCGCTCTTTTTGTTTTTATAAAATATTGCCGTTTAATCACTGAGACACACACAGCATACACGTCAAGCATCAAATTATTTGGCTTTTGTCATCTTTTTTATTTCAATTATAATGGCAAAGATATACAAAATTCCCACTAAAATAAGTTATAGATTTATGGATTTTTTTTATTAATAACCTGTGCGCACGAGCTTCGCCACTACAGCGTTTTCAAGAATGACCGACGGCGGAGCCGAGCTTCGACGAGGATCGGGAATCCCGGAGCGAGGCAGACCAAATCCCTCTAATCACAATCCGTCGTGCCGACACGCTCCGTCCGGCCACGTAGCTCGCGTCGTCTTTGTAACAAGAATAACACCCGACAAGTAGAAAGAGATGGGTCTAAAGTTAAAAGACACGACACGCCCCTCCATATTCCAATAGCATCCGCGCTTGTTCATCTTGGTTCGTCGCCTGGATTCTTTCAGTGCCTGCTTCGTGTCGCGATGGAGGAAGGGAAGGCGAGCCCATCAGATTTAATCAGGTTTGGTTGCGTATTCTTGGATTAACTTTTTGTCCTTTGAGTGCCTCCTTGTTATGATTGATTGTAGCTACGATTTTGCCTTCTCTGTTTTGGGGGATTACTCATGTGCGTCGTAGTTGCGTTTCTGGTGGGAGGGGAAGTGATATCTCCCTGTTTTGGGGGATTACTCATGTGGGTCGTAGTTGAGTTTCTGGTGGGAGGGGAAGTTATATTTGTTTGATTTACTTGAGCCTGTTAATTCCTGCTGCGGTTAGTTTTCAGCTGCTCTGCTAAAAAATGGGAAGTTCATCACTTGAGCTGGATCCAAAAATGCCCAAAATAGGCGTTTAGGGAGAGAGATTGGAGTGAGGGTTTTACTGTATACAGCTTGTTATGGGGCTAGACTTCAAATTTCGAATTGTTTTGATTGGGAAACATTTCGGGCGACTTTTCTTTTGGTTTCTTAGGTATTTGTTATCGAAGATGCCATCGCTTTGCATTGGCCGAAGGCTATTGATGATGCCTCTGACTGCTTCTTTGCTTTTCGGGTTGTGAGCGGATCCTTGTTCTCGTACCAATCTGTTCCTAAGTGATTGGTTTTGTTCCAGATGGGAATAAATAAGGTTGAGTGCCGGTCTTAGATTGTTGAGCGTCATGTTCCGAAATGATTTTGGCGTACGAGGTTACATACATGTGTGCGCGCGTAGCGCGAGCAAGTGAAATGACCTGAAAGCATTATCTTCATTCTTTAAAGAGCAAGTGAACAGTCCATAAAACGCTTTGAGAACTCAATTTCTGCTTACTTTTAGACAAACTCTACCAAGTCCTTTGCTGCGGAATTTCTCTTAGTCTTGCAGATTGACCACCTTATCAGTGCAGAGTACAGCATGTATTTCTCCCCAATTCTTTTCTTGTAGATATTCAAACCCTAGAAAGTTAACCATGTAAGAGGTTGTGGAACAGGGTGTTATCGACAATTTTCCTCCAATGGAGGTTTTCCCCCCCCTCAAACTTTGACTTATTGCAATGGACAAAACTCATGATATCTTATCTTGAAGACTCATTTATTAACTGAGGGCCATGATTAGGTATCTGTCTCACTTTGATTTACCTCTATGCCAATACCTTATTTTCGTAACTGAAGAAAAAGCCGTTTTTCTCTTCATCTTCACTTCACTCGAGATTTTGTTTTCATTAGAGAGCTAATTATTTCGATCATATTTATCATAAGTATGTTTCTTGGGGATTAGTTGAGCCAAAGGTTTGCCCATTTGATCCAATAAAAAGTATAAGATTTCTCCTGATTTTCAGATATTTGGTGAATTATGTGACCTGGTCAAAGGAAAACATTTTCCCAGTCTAAACTTCCTGGTCTAAACCAAGTTATAGGAAAGCTGTGGCGACCATTTAATTAGTTTTGGCTAAACCAATTCAAGTTCATCTCTCACCATAGCACTCGTTCTGTGGTTGCCATCAACTAGCACCGTTGCCTTTAGAGGTGACAGCACACAGCCCCCACCATCAACTGACCAGTCCATTTCCTTCAGCACTTTTGACTCAGTATCACTGCTAGTATAACAACCCACTGGCAGATGACCGTTGACATCTCCAACACCACAAACCTAGACCCCTAGACTCTATTCATACCGGTGCTGCTGCTGCCACTTCTAAGCAAGTTAGCTATCTACCTCTCAAAGCTTTCAAAAGGAGGAAGAAGCGCACGAAATGTTGTAAGTTTCTGGTGAAATATTTACATGAAACAAAGAGGCTCTACTTACCCTGCCCAAATAATTGCAAAAAAAATTGCAAAGCTAACATTAGAAGCCTTTACAAGTTCTAGTGTTGCATGAACATCCAAGTTCTATACTTGCAATATGGCTTTGCTTTTGTTCTTCTTTATAAATTATGTACTTTTAAGTTTCGGGGCAAGTCTTCAGGAATTCTGTCTTGGGAAAGAAGGAACTATAGAGAATATCTTTTTTTAAACTTCGAATTCTTGTTTGAGGTTGTAATCAAGGTGCACAGCTTTTGTTTAACATAAACTCATTTCTTCTTGGTCATTTTACATCCTGGCACTGCTAACAGCTTTGAAGCAATAAAAGCTCTGAATATTGTTGACTTAAGCAAGAAAAGGAAGATTCTATCTGAGCATTTTGATTTGCCTTTACCAAACCACAAGTGCTTGGATGGAGGCTTTGATCCAGTTCTGCTCTTCGGGTATGATGGAAACCCAGATATTGAGGACTTGCCTGCATCCAAAATCAAGAGGCCGACTGAGGGAGGTTGCAGTCGCAATGAATCACAACCTGAATCAGCAAAAGGCAGCAACGCCTTTGCTGAAGATTCTGACACTGCTATGTCTGCTTATGGCGGGTGTAATTTAGGCCCAGATATTGCTGTGATAACCAGTGGAGCTTCCACTTCTTCTGTCAAATGGGCCTGGAACAGTTCACAAGACATGCCTCATTCCTCTGGTGCTGAAAAAGCTTTAACGAGAGTTGATAACAACGATGGAGTTGGGAAGCATGATCCTCCTGATCAAGACAATGACTTGCAAATGTTACTTGAAGAGCAGCTTTTAGAATTTGGATGCCATGGGGGATACACATGTGAATATGCAAATGACTGCTTGGAGACATGTGCAACTAAAGAAGTGGAAGACAGTATTTACTCCAATGCTTCAAATCCAGATAATCCTGTCCTTTCATCAGGAAGATGGAGTACTAACCATGGTAAAGCTTTGTTTCTATTTGTAAAGTTAGAAGGTCATCATGACCCATAAATCTTCTTCAACATTAATCTTGTAACCTAGACCTGGATTTCTTGGATCTGGAGTGTTGGGTTTTCATTTAAATAGAGGCATAGCTTACAGACACTTAAGATTACATCACGAGGCGAATGTTTAAGCAATTATAGATAAACATAGGCGCCTAAAAGGCAAGGGACTTAAATGCTCCACAGAAAAATGAGAATATTACATTGGAGGTTCCACGTAGCTAATATAATAGAGGAGGGAGTCTATGCCTTTATGTTTTCTTTCCCTTTCTTGTGATGTGAGGCGCGAAACCTGTGGTTATAGCTTTTCTACTTAGTTTTTTGTAATATACCGACTGATAAGTTTCCGACTCTTCAATGCAGATACTCTCCTCGGGACTAGAAAACCAACGATTGATCAAGAATTTGAAGATTACTTCTCCACGCTCATGATGTAGGGAAGCTTTGAACTTGTAAATATGCATAACTGAATGATTGACTTGGTTGATTGAAGAGACGATGCTCCTTATCTACAATTGCACTAAATTTTCTTCACTTTGGAAATTAGGGATGTGGATTTGCTTGTGTCCTTTTGCTATTTATATTCCGTGATTAGGTACACGTTCTGCATTCTTCTGTTTCTTCGTATCTTGCTAGACTTTTATTGTTTGTCTTTCCATGTTAGGCATATAACTTCTCTTTCTGTGAATTCCAAATATCATGACATAAATTAGCGGTGACAGGTATAAGATTGAATGTTGGCTCCCATATCCTCAGCTACTGTCCGAGTGATCTCAGTGAAGTGAAATATCATCAGCTTGTTTAATTCTCCTTTATTAGGTTTCTACTTCAAATTAATATCACTAGGATGCATGGTTTACTAAATCGCACATCAGCATTTTCTAGATTTTCCGTGTCTAACCAGTTTGCGGTTCGACTCTTTGACTCTCTGGACATTCGGTACTCAGAGCAAACTTTGGATGGGTCATTGTGGATGTTGTGTCATGGTTCTCATGGATGCTAAGTAGTTCCATTCCTGCTGCAGCGTTTCCTAAAAGGGGATCCAACATCAATCTGAACAAGAAATACTTCTTTGAGATTGTTTGGTGTTGACAAGTTAAGGTCATCTTTTGCAGCTTTGAAGCAAGGGGAAGATGTTGAGGCAAATTTGCCTCTGATAGGATACTTTAGCGGCGTGTATGAATCCATCCGGAACTGTAGATTACAGATTCTGGTAACTTGTATCATGTTTGTGTCATTACATGATTTTTCTTCTGAACAGTGATAGGATTACTGGGTGTTTGAAGTTGAAGAAATTGCTGATCATGTTGTGGATGTCTGCTGATATTAATTCCATGATGGACTCTCTTCTTCCTGTTCGAGAAATGCCTAAGTACATGAGAAGAACAACTTTTTGGAGCATTACATCTTGATGGAGTCGTCAAACAAATTTGCGCGGTAACAGGACAGACGCCAGCAGAAACTCGCAAACACGGCAAATATGCGCGGCAACAGAGGAACGCCCAATTTATGTACCGACTGAACGGACGTCGCGCGCATGCCTGTCTTGGCCTGCCTTTGGAATTTCTACTCGTCAGAAAGCTCACAAAACATTGATCAGGCCGTATCCGCGTTAGCGTTCATCAGAATTAGGATCTAACTTATTTTTATATCAAAAGAGCATCATCCACGCAAAACGAACGTCTCCTGCGAATTGCAATACAAAAATCAATTACTAATGAAAGCTCCTTAAATTTTGGCAACGAATCAAGGAATTTCTCTTAGAGAATTCTACGCGATCCTTTTCGTTTTTACAATTATCCCAATCGAGAAATCTAACAACTAAACTAATCAAGACTCCAATAATACAATACAAACTAAGCACAAGCTTCTCTCTTGGGAGCCACAGAGAACAGAGCATCGAGATCCGGCGGCTGAAAGTACCCGTTCTTCGGCGCATCCCTCATCTTCCGGCCGGTCGGCTTCTTCTTCTTCGGGGGCGGGGGACAGACGCTGGGCGGCGGAATTCTGTACTCCTCGTGCTTGGGCGTCGCGCAACCTTCCTCCTCTGCCATTACAGTCGGTTCCGAACCCAAAACGAGCTTCGAATTTCAAGATCTTCGCAACAAAGATGAAACGAAAAACTTGAGAGAGGGAGAGGAAAACAGAGGACTTCGCTGCGGTGACGAAGGATAACGAGATTTTGAAAACGTTGCTTGGAATCTTCGGGGGAGGTGCGGCTTCTGCGATTGAATCGTGGGCTGATGGTGGGAGACAGCTAAGCGGACCTTACGGATAGCTGACGTGGCGGGGGGAGACGTGACCCATGTTGCCTCCGCGTCTGCATCGCCATTCAAATGCGGCGGCGCCTACCTTTTTTGCGCGGGAAAACTCTGCCGTTTTTGAAGCAGAAGAAGCATGTGTTTGTGTTGTGTTTTATGGGGAGAAATGAATTTGCAGGGCCCGATGGTCGTGTCCGGATTGCATGTCACCGCTGACCATGGGCCCGAGGCGACAACCCACCCCGAGGATCGACCTCAAACTTTAGTATTTGGAGATCAAAAGTTGACTTATAATTATTCAACACGGCCTTTTCCAAACCGATGTGGGACTTGAGACGTCACGATTAGAGTAAGATCATTCGAAATTTTAATTTCCATTTTATTGATGAGAGACAATCATTTATCCTACCTGAGAGATTTCATTCCGTTGTTGATGCGCATTACAAATAATCACCTAGATTTTGATGGAATTTGTTGAAAAACAAAAGTTCCATAGTGGACGGATGCTAAAGACGAGATTAGTCTTTACTTTGTAGAGATTACTAATTTTTCTTTTTGCGTGGTTCACTTGTAATTGTACTTTTTATACATGTACATACTATACATAAAAAAAATTTCTGTTTAAAAGTTGTCATATTTGGGATGGCAATATAGATATGAAGGATCACCATATATAACAATCTCTCCCTTTCTCTCTCTATCTAATTGGACTCCGACCGCTCAACAACGTTTAGATCTCAGATGTGGGTGACAAGCGTGTTGCAAGATCCGGAGGGAGAGACATAGCGATCAACAGCAACGCCATGATCATCGACCCATGAGATCCGGAGAGGCAACGACGGTGTGGGCACAGAGAGAGAAGTAATCCGGGGCTGCCCATAGAAGAAGAGAGTGCGAGAGATGGTAAAGGAGTTAGAATTATTGGGGTGTGGTTCATACTCCTCATTATAAAAAAGCATGGGTTCCCGCTCATCGAGCGGGGGTCGATGGCTTTTATAGTTTGAATTAATATTTTATTAGTAGTTTGGGCTTGGACCCATTAATAACTGCTGCTTATATATACTTTTTTTTCTTGTAATTGAGTGATGTAACAGAGAGTTGTAAGGTGGTAATTACAGTGGAATCGTCTATGCTGGATGTAGCCCTCGTTTAAGTGTTACGCCTCGAACCTTACGATCGTGCTAACATCCCATCGGTCGGTAAGTTTGCAACATCCCAAGACTTGTCGCCGACCCATTCTAACCACATACAGATAAGCACTAACGGAAGCGAACGTGAACTTTCCAAACAACATACAAATAACAGGATAGAAGAGAGAGAATTGAACATAACAACATACCACTTTTATTTACATAACATTCGTACACATGATACATATACAGGTATTACCAGAGACAACCACATACAACAAAAAGGATCGGTGGTCGTCTAACCTAACTCATCTACGAAGAGGGTACACAAAAACGAAAAAAGGGAACTACACTAGTTCTCAATCCCCACCATCTTCAAACGACGGCTCCTACATTCGTACTCATGATACATATACAAGCATTACCAGAGACAACCACATACAATAAAAAGGATCGATGGTCGTCTAACCTAACTCATCTACTAAGAGGGTACACAAAAAGGAAAAAAGGGAACTACACTAGTTCTCAATCCCCACCATCTTCAGACGACGACTCCTACTCCGGGTCTGACTCCATAGGCTCCTCCTTATGGGTCTGAGTCTTCAGGGCTGGTGTCCGGGCTAGTAACAACTTCGTTAGGGGGAACGATCTCCATGGAGTTCCACTCACCTACTCCATCGTAGGGTACATCAAAACTTTGGAGCGGGCCGACTGACATGCCCCCATCTCTATAGGTCCACGCCAAAAAGATGTGGGGCTTCCAAAATGCATCCCCAACATCCACCCAAACCGTGCTAGCATGCCTAACATAAACTATACCCTCACCCACCAAATACTTCGTCACCGTACGGTTAATATCCATCGGGATCCCAAAATGCTGCAGTGGGTCGTTCATTCTCAGGGTTGGGAGTCTGAAAGGTTTGGCATACAACAATGAGAATAAATCTCAATAAGCTAGCTCCCTAAGCCTCGCTTAGGATAACACCCTCCGGATCACCCTAAACATGCAATTCTAACCAACGAGACGAACCTTTTAATTAACACAATTGAATCCACCCAAAAACTTTCAAATCATGGCATTGCATATACATGCATATAATCTACTAATAATCCGAACGCATCCAAATCGCACTCTCCAATACTTAGTATCCCACAATGCACGTCACACTCGTCAAGTCCAGATTATTAACGACCCGCGTAACACGCATCAGGCCACGGCGCTACCCGCGTAAAATGCATCAGGCAGGTAATCACTTGCCCCGTCGGGCACAATAACATCCCGCGTCAAATGCCTCAGGATGGGTTCAATTCCCCACGTAAGATGCATCAGGATTTTAGGTGATCACACGAACATAATTATCACATCAATCCATATCGTTATCCCCGCATGAAACGCATTAAGGTTTTACGTTAACACGCAAACACCATCAAACAATCACATGTATATAATTTCTCAATCAAACAACACGACTAAGCTCAAGAGCTCCAAATCACCAAATAACACCGCATGATCATTCACGGTCACACAATTAAATCAATTTGCACATTAAGCCAAATTGAACCACATAGCCATATCATAAGCAACCAGTAACTACCACTATCTGTCGCGACCTTAAATTTCGAGAAATTTCAGGTTAATGGATTACTAGATTAATTAAACGAATTAACCAACCTAGTCCGAGCTCTCCCAAGCTCTACCAATTCGCAACTTAGGTTTATGTTCAAATGATTTAAGTTTTGGAGCCGCCACTAATCTTTTCTTGGTAGGTAGATTAGATACCTAAATAAAGTATCGGAAGAATACTTTATTTTCTGCTAACCAGAGATTTAAGTTCGGGGACTTGATTATGTTAATTTTCCAATTAACACCCTTTCGGTACCATTCTTGTGAAGATTTCTTGAACTGGCAAATTCAATGGATTCAATTTATAGAGCAAGGTGCAATTATGTTTTTTTGGGATTTTCTTGACTTAATGGATGCTATGCAAATGCATGAATGCAACTATGATGTGAAACTATATGACAAGGAAATAATCATGCATGATGACTTTAGAAAAGAAATCAAATTTTAATGCAAGAAGAATATGAATTCTAACCTAAATGACATGCGTCATGATTTTTAACCTATATGACATGAGTAATGGTGATATTGAGAAAATAGATTTTGATGCACAAAAACGTGAATCCTAACCTAAATGTCATGACAAAATGAATGAATATTAAACTATATGACATGTGACATGATTTAATTAAACTAGACGACATGGCATAATAATGCATGAAACAAGATATGATGTGATGTAACATAATATGACATGCGAGAATGAATTCTATCCTATATGCATGAATGTGATTTCTAATCTATATGATATGAAAATATGCATGAATGACATGAGAAATATGTATGAACTATGCTATATGAAATGCACATGAATGACATTTTTTGGTATTTTTTATGTTATTTATGAAAAAAGGGAATCAAATACTAATATAATGAACCTTGAGCATAGTACACCTTAATATCCGAAATTTTCGATGAATTCGCTTCGTACCCAAAGTTTAGGGTCGGAAGGGAATTTATTCACGTCGTACCCCGGGGGTGGGGTCGGATGGTGAATTTAAATATTATAAAATTGGTCGGTTCGGTCCCAAAGTTATGGGATGAGACGGATAATTTCATCGTGCGGGTGACGTCGTACTTCGAGGGTGAAGTCGGATGGTCATGCACAAATTTCGAGGGACAAAGGCACGAGGGAGCATGTACTATATTCAAGGTAAATTATAAAAATATTTGACTTTAGACTATAGTATAAAATGCAATGCAATTTTCGGCCAAGCTAAGGTAGGTGCCGAATTATGAAGGGTATAAGACCCTATCCACAAAGGACATTCACATCTTTTTATTTCAAGAAAGATTATCTCTTAGAATTTTCCGAAGTGTATTAGATAATTTCCCAGAATTTAAAAATATGTTTAGGATTTCCAATTGAGATGCGATCTTATCCGAAATATTTCAAATTTGACCATCAGATATTTTGAAAGAAGTATGCACAATCTTTCAAGATCCGAATTTATTCAATTCAAATATTCTCGAAAATCAGATAAGGCTCAGCTTAATAAACCTCATCCACAATGCGGAGAAATCATCAGATAATCATGAGATAGCATCGCTCGACCAACCAGGATAAAATTCAAAGCCAAAGCTCATCCAAAATATGCAAAGATATGCAAATATTCAAAGATTAGGCAACGAATATTTCAAATGTTCTAGAGATAAACTTGTTACCTAATCTTGCGGGTATGTTTCCCAAAATTCGAACTCAACAGAATCTCGGTAGATCATAGCTCGCGTTTGCAAAGGATTCGCACATGTTCACGGATGCAGAGGGATTTGTCTCCCAAGAATTCCTGTCAAGTATAGGAACCTTTTCTTTTCCTCGGGCGTGCTTCCTTTGAGAACGAAGCTCCTTTTTCCCCTTTCGTCGATGAATCATTCCTCTGCAATTATCTTTTATCCATCGGACAGCGTGCCGTCCAAGTAGTCCTCGTCGGCGCAACAGATCAGCAACGCGCCATGATTATAGCTCTCGGATGGTGACTTCGTTATTGTCTGTCGGAGTCGTCGCCAGATGCGGACTGGAGCTTGGCAGCTTTGTTGATCGCCGATCAGGGTAAGCAAAGTGATACGGCCGTCTAGTAAATGTCCCTGTCTCTCCTCTGTGTCCTGACCGTCGAGACAGTGGTGATCGTGGCTGAATGAGCGTTGGGAGAGGAACAACGAAACAGGTCGCTGCGAATGGATTGGCGTGGAGAGTCGGCAGCAGTGTCTGCCTCAGCGAAGTCACAAGGGCCGGTGACTAGCCCAGATGAGGACGCCTCGGTAGACGGTGTCGAGGCCCGATTGGACGCAAGTGCGCACTGTGGATTGCATCGTCGCTGTCCTTTGTGCGCATTCAACGACTTCTTAATCCTCCACGAAGTCAATCAATGTTGAGATCAACGTGGCCGTAACGACTGATCATTGTATCCTATTCAAGGTCGCTTTTTTTGGCCTTTCTCTTCCTCAAAGGCACGTGTTTGTGTCAAGAGGAACTCTCCTTCTCAAGCGGTGGTCAGAGGCATTTTTCTTCTTCATCCCAATTATCACCACTTGGCTCAAGCTCTCAAATCCTTGCTCTCTCTTTCTATGAGTCCTGTATCCTCCAAAATTCTGTAGTTTTGAGCCAGAGGTCTTGAGAAGATGGACGTGTCTCTCTTCTTCTCTTTTTTTCTTTTCCCCCGAAAGGCCACCACCTCCACCTTCTTTTCCTTTTGATTCTCACGTATATTCAACTAAGTGGCCTCTCCACCCCTTCTTTTTTCCTCAACCTCTACTTTTCTTTGCTGGTGGATGGTCTCTTTTTCTTTCCATGTAGTGGATGGTCCCAAAAATTCTGATGCCTCCTCTTCCGTCTGGTGGACCTCCTCCTTCAATGATGTAGACCGTGTGTGGAAGACCTCCCAATGATGTATGTATTATTTTTTCAATGAATCCCCACTAATGAATTTATATATGATTAGCCTAAGTTTAGTTGGGGTCTTCATCTAATAAGGGTTTGACCGTGGGTTTATTAACATAAGGCTCAAAGCCTTATAGGTTAATTGGAACTCGTGGTCCCTTTTACTAACTCAAATTCGCACGGGCCAAATCTTAATTAAAGTTCAATGAGGCCCTGTTCTTCAAGAAATTTTCGGCTAGCATGTCTCCCAAATGCCGAAAACATTTTGGCAATTTAAGTCCAAATCGCCTGATAGATTTAAGCTCAAATCCTCCGTCGCCGGCCCAATTCAGTATGCAAAATGCAATGCAATGCAGAGAAAATAAAATATGCAATGCATGAGGAAATATTTTTGGCGAGAATTAATTCTCATTTTATAAATGATTTAAAGAAAAATCAAAATTTAGGTGTCAACACTATCTAACCACCTAAAATTAACACTAAACCAACCCTAATCATCCACAAACCACATAAATTCGAATTAGCCACAACTAACCTCTAATCAGCCACTAATCACATCCAAAACAAGTCTTAACTACATCCTTTAGTTACCTATCAACCTAATCAAGGTTTAGGGAGTAACTTACCACAAAACCAAGCTAGAACAATCACTAAACCAAGCTTAAGCAGTCACTGCCAGAATGCTCTCCGGCGACCAAGCGGCGGCGAGCGGCGGTCCACGGTGGTCCGGCGATGCGGCGGCGATGGCTAGTAGTTCACGGCGGCGGTGGTGGTGTGATGGTGCAATTCGGCCAAGCAAGAGAGAGTGAGAGTGAGAGTGAGAGTGAAGTGTGAGTGAAAGTGTAAGTAAAAAGTGAAAATGAAAGTGCAAGTGTGATCATTCCCTTTGCTGATCCCCTTCCCCACGTGAAGAGAGAGAGAGTGAAGAAGTGTGCAGCTGAAGTTTCAAGCTCCAAAATGGATGGTGGATCTCCAATCTTCCTCTCCAAGCTTCATCTAAGGATTAGGGTTAAATCTCCAAAAAGGTTTCTAGAAGGTTTGAAAGTCAAGGAAAAATATCAAGCAAGTGGGCAAGGGGGCTGCTGCACATGGGAATTTTGGCTGCATATGGGGGTGATTAAATGTCCAAAATTCCTTTCTACTTAATAAAGGAAGCATATTCAACCCAGGGTTATAATGGTCTTCTCCACTTTTCAATCCGAATTTCACTTTTTTTCAATTATTCGACGCGAACCGTTTCATCGATGGTCCTAATGAGGCGACGTCCAAAATATTGGTATTGGTATCCGTGAAAGTTCGACGTCCAAGTTCGGAGTTCAATTCGCGACCAAAATCAATTAACCGCGACTTTAGTGTATCTCAAACTAACGAGTGGCTTTTTAGGAGTTACGCGTATCGACCCGTGATTAATTTGTTATCAAGTCACGTTTAATTTTACTCAAGCCATGGCGACATTGGTTGTTATGTAATTGCGAGGGTTAATCACTAGTTCCGAAAGACGTGATCATTAGAAATGGGTTTCAAGATGTTTATAATCCATACAATGGCCAAACGGAATCACTCGTGATCCAATTATATAGCATTGGCAAATCGTTCTATAACCATCCTTGGATCGGCCTATAATGGCCCAAAATATTTCCTCGTCAATTTATATGACCAAAGTGTCAATCCATGGTCAAGTCCTTAGGTCCGTGTACTTAATCCATAGCTAGCCTTTCCCTAACGGTTAGTCTTCTCAAGAGCGATTAAGTCCGAGTGAGATTTAACTAAAGTGCATCAACGAGATATCCATTCATTTCATGAATCCCGAAAATGGGTCGAATTTCAGAATATCACATTAAGTGTGAACCAAAATAAATCTTGTGTCTCGATTTCTCTTTCTCGCTTTTACGCTCTATTTTGTTGTGGTTGTGCTCCGAATCCTAGCAAGAATTTGATGAAAAAGTAATTCCATTTTTTTATGTGAAAAATCATTTTTCAAATGGAAGACCCATGCAATGCCAAGTTGGGTGACCGACCTTAGGGCTTTAGCAAGACTCATTGTGGATATTAGACTTCTGATAAATGCACAAGATTTTAATGTAATCATCTGGCAAATTTAGGTTGAAACTCATTGACATGACGTCCAGTCAGGGTCCATTGTCTTATGTGGCACAACCGACAGTGAGATGAATAATCTTAAATGAAACAACGTCATTTGCAATTTATTTATTAAATTTTCTGATTTTTTCCCTTTTATTTTTTTTCTTTTTCTTCATATTCTTTTTTTTTATTGTTTATCTTCTTCCCTTCACCGATCGCGAGGGCCTTGGAGATGGCTAACGAAGGTCACCTGCCACAGGCAAGGGCCTGCACACTCTCTCCCAAATGTGGTTGGCGAGCGCCGCGACGCTCTTGCCCAATGTGGCTGGGCCCTTGCTTGATTTGGGCTAGGGCCGAGCATGCAAGCCCTCACCTATAGTCGTTGAGGGTTTGTTGAAGGGTCACATCTGGGCGAGGGTATGCAAGCCCTCGCTAGTGGTGGACAGTCGGCAAAATGGGCTACATGGAAAAATTGTTGAAAGGTTTAGAACTATCTGAACTAAATTGATGGTTATACAATAGATTTAGGGCTTTTTAAATAAAATTTCCAAAAAAAAAAAAACTAGAGAGATACATGACTAAGAAGTGTATTTCTTGCTTTTTTTGTGGAACTGGTGATTATGCGCCCGTTCCTTGTCAGTTCTTGGTTTGTTCTGTGCCTCCTTGAGTCAGTTTCCGAGATTCCCTGAACGTATGGGCAATTAGGACGTCCCTTGATATGTACCTATGTATTTTAGGGTTTGTTATTGATCGAACGGAGGACGTCGAGGATTAACCCGGGTCCGACACGTAATCCGAACATGTTTTGTCCATGTAATTTTGAGTCCTTTTGCATCGATTTTCGACGAGCTTCACTTTATCAATGCTTTTAATGTCTGTTAATAAAACTTCGGACTTTGTTTTGAGTCCTAACTATACGTCTTGCAGGAGACCCCGTATGTCACTAGAATCAATTTCATCTGTCCGCGTGATTCATGTTTTGTTGAAGTATCGGATCGGAATTTACTACGAATCTAGACTTAGGTACAATTACCTAAAATTTTCTACTATTAGGTACAATTATCTGACTGGTAGAGTTTGAGAGAGACCACGCAAAATGTAACCTCTACTTCGCGATAGGATTATTGACAACCATTTAGCAATCTGTTAAAACTCTTGAAGTTTGCCTTGAGAGAGGTGGGTCGCGATTGAGATGTTAGATTGAATTTATCGCTATCCAGTCCGCTCGAATTACAAAAGATTGGAGGCCGACAGGCTTTGTCACTCTAAGCCCACCAGGTTGGCCGAAGTCCAAGAATCTCTCCACACAAGTTAACAGATGTCAAAGGCACAAATTGGGTGAACGATGCTTATTGCTTCCTACGTGCCTCGAACTTACACAGTCGAGTCTTTCGCTCGCCATGATTTGACTTCTGTTTTTCCCTTTGGGCTCCCAACTGCTCCATTCTCCACACGTGACACCCGGCGCGGCCGGCACACGTGTCTCCCGACCGCTGGCCCCCTCGGCCCACCCGGACGGAGGGGTTGACTTTTTGTTATCGATCACCCGCATGGGATCGAAACGGGGGTGAGTTTCCCGCAGCCAAAGCAGCAGCTAAACCTACGCCCACTCTGACAGTCAACGCCCCTTGTCTTCACGTGCAAAACACCGGGGGGCCCACCTGGAAAACGCCCAGACCCCCTCGCCAAAAGTCAAAGCCCACATGCGAACAAAACCTCAACCTTCCCTCACTCCCAAGGCAACCGACTCGCGGGGGGAGGGATTAGGAACCGTCGTCGTCGGGTTGTGCAGGAGATGGGGTCTTCTGTGGCGCACACTTTGGTCGGCTGGCTAGGGCAGAGTAAGTAGATGCATGATTAACCTTGTTAATTGAGAGAGAGAGAGAGAGGGGACTAACATGTTTGGCTTCGTCTATCTATCTCCTTATCCATCGATTTGCGGTACAAGTTCGAGATCTCATCGAGAGGAGATTCGATAGATCCAACAACAGGCCAGGTAGGCCAAGCTAGGGCGGGGCTAGGGATTGCATTCATCGTGAACCACGTCTCGTTCGAGGAGATCTATACTTGTCGCGCGGGTCTCGTTGGCAAGACGAGATATGTGCTGACCCCCATTCCTGAGAGCACATGAGTTACCAGTCCCGTTTGCCCTGCATCTCAATGAAATGAACTAGTGTATCTCTAATTGAAAGGATGTACTCAAAAGGCCATAAAAAGATATAGTTTCAACAATGACGTATCTGATCTTGGTTAGGAGTCTAAAATTAAGTCGATCACTCGAGAGAGAATCGAGATGCTAGGATATGTGCGAATAACATTAATGAGGAGTGAATATGAATAGGCTATAGTCCTAAAAGTTGTGCCGATAAAGATACATAGTTGCTCAATTAATGCTGCGAAACCACCACTACAATCAGATTCTCTGCCCACGTAGGAACAATCACTTCCCAAGCAGAAACTTCAAACGTAGGTTCCGGGAAGTGGTCTCCTCATCGTGGATATTAAATAATACAGAGAAAATTAGCACGAAAGTCCTAAAACTATGGTAATTATGTAAATTCAGTCCTAAACTTTTATTTTTTGCCAATTGAGTCCTAAACCTTTTGCATTTGGGCCAATTCAGTCAATTTAGCCGGCTGACTCCGACGTGAATAATTTTTAATAATATTTTTTTTTATTTTTTCTCTTTCTTCCTACTAGGGCCGGCGAAAGAAAAAATAGAAAGAGAATATTAAAATATTACCAAAAAAATTATCCACGTCAGCGCTGGCCAGCCAAATAGACTGAATTGGCGTAAATGCAAAAATTTTAGGACTGAACCGGCAAGAAATAAAAGTTTAGGACTGAATCCGCACAATTACAGTAGGTTTAGAATTTTTTTGGTAATTTTTTCAAATAACACATGGGGGGTTTAACACCAAAAAAGAAATTTGTAGGACCAATTTCAATATTCTTTTCATAATCTATATAGTTCCTAGGCAATTAATTCATGCATGCATTATTTGCTTGCGTGCAAGGGAGAGGTTAGTGCTGAGTATACACCATGCGTGGCAGTAGGCAGGCACCATCATCACTATTCAATGAGATTGCAATTGAGATTGGGATGAAAAGAGAATGGGGATTAGTAAGTCGAAGGACATAGTTGAAACTTGAAAGTGAGTACAACTAACGTGGAAATAGTTGGGCCCACGATAGGTAACATTATAGAGGTTCTCTCGAATTTATATGCGTTGGGATTGACTTTGTTTAAGGCGTATTTATTTCAATAAATAATGTTATCCCACATCAGGTTAACCAAAACATGTTCATAATACAGATTACGCTAAATCGACTCGCATTGTGCCATTAACTTTCGAATTCCTAACAATCGACCGGCATACTCAAAATTCTAACACGTTTGGTGGTCGAATTATCCTCCATCAACAAGTCTAATTTTCGATCCATTTAAATGACTAGACCTTTCGCTACATATGATAATAGTCTCACAAAATTGTTCATAACATCAAAGGAGAGAGACATGTTCAGGATTTTCAAGTGTCTATTCGCCTCCTTAATTATATATTTCCACACTCCAGTCTTAGGTCAAGTCCCAACCTGAGCGTGGGACGAGCGTTGACATCAGCCTGACAAGATTTTTCGAAGTGGAATTCCCTTTTTCTCTATAAAGCATTTCTTGCTAAATTTGTAACAGAATCGGTATCGTCAGATCACCTTCATCTCAATAATTTACGATAATTTCATTATGCAGTATCGGAAGTTGGATTCACCTTGAGTGTTATGAGAAGGAAAAGTTCAGCGAAAAGGAGGAAGGCACCATGCAATTTCCCAAGGTATTATCAGTGTTTCTTTAGTGGTTGACTCTTCTTTTGGTGGAAATGGGTCCCGGATGGGTTAGCTTTGGTCCATCTCAATGCATCCATCCATGGCATACACGGACAAACCCGCACTAAACACCAGAACCAGAAGTCAGTACTCTCTGAAACAATGCAACATTTATCTATCCATCTATCTATCTACGTACCAGAGTAATTAGGGTTTTTTTTTTTTTTTCATTCTTGTGTGTAAACTTTTCTTTACATAAGTTATCTCGATCAAATGGTATGTGTTCTTTACATACACACCTCATCGTTCGAGCACAACATTTGTAGTGATAATACCGCTTTTATATTTCTTAACAGAAAAGATCCTACCATCGAAATGACTTTATCAAGAAAATACTTATTGACGCGTTCACACGCTGACATATGAAAATTCATGATGGAGAAAGAAAACTATCGGATTTCCTTAGAAAGTACTCGGTAAATCGCACTCGTCGGTATAAGTAATCAGTACTGGCTATCTTTGCTTTTCTCAATAAATTCGAGTTAGGTAAGCTTGATCACTACACTAAGTATAGCGTGTGAATTTTCAAATATAACTTGTTGTCTACTCATCCGGACGGGATGGAATGACGGCACTTGCTAATTGTCGATGAGGATCTGAGTCATTGCATAGAAAGAAACTTAAGAGTTATTTATTGCATCATCATAATTGTGGAAGTTACCTAGTTCAAGATCCTCAACAGTCCCACGTACGAAGAGATGCTTTCTAAGATTGACCCACCGCGAAGGCCAATCCACAGTGCAGAAAAGTTGACAGGCGTGGAATTCTCCCAGAAGTCAATTTCGAGTACGTACAAGAGAAACTCTCGTGTCTGCCTTTTGCTTCAAAAAGTCAATAAATATGTTACATTTAATGTGACTATAGTAAGGCCAAGATGAACACGTAGACGTCACAAACAACTTTCTCTTCTCTTCTCTTCATCTGCTCCACTCCATCCCTTTTCTTAAGCTTCTCTCATCATCTCCTCGCTCTCACTTCTCATCTCCATCTCTCTTTCTCTTTCTCTCTCTTAATTTGATGTAACCCTAGCATTTTGCATGGAGAGCTTGAAGATATAATGGAGGAAGACAAGGGTTTCGGTGACGAGGAAGAGCTTGTGAGGGAGCTTCTCAACGACGAGTCTCCCCTCTTCATGACGATGGACCCGTCGACGGAGTCGTCCGATCAAGAGGTGGCCATCAAGCGGCTCATGTCCACTGTCTATTCGGGCCCCACGATCCGGGACATCGAGAGCGCCTTGTTCTTGAGCACCCACCAGATGGATGCTCAACCACCACAAGATTATTCACCAGCCAGGTTTATTTCTGTTTTTTGGGTCGGATTGTGTAATATCGGACGGACTAGGACAGCCGTTGCATTTTGTGTGATTAGTTGTTCATGGCGTGTTCTTGTTGTGGCTCAGGGTTCAAACTTCGTCGTTTCAGAGGGGGCTCAATAAGATTGAGCACAAGTATACGCTTAAGATAAAGAGTTGTGGAAATGGGGTGACCGATGACGGATACAAATGGAGGAAATACGGCCAAAAGTCTATCAAGAACAGTGCCAATCCGAGGTAACTACTTGCTTTCTTCTTCTCAAGCCACATTATAAGCTAGCATTCTTAGCTTTCTATATTCGACATGTAACTTGAAATTGCTGAATCGTTCGGTTTATAAGTCGAAGACTTTCGAGATATCTAACTATTCTTAAAATTTCATTCCAATAAGGTTGTATAAGCACACATATTTCAACTTATCTCTGAGATGACGAATTTGATAACATCTCGTTCTTCAACGTCATAGTAGAAAATACTACTCTTGCTTGAAAGTTTGATCTTTGTTTTTTGTTCTTGTTTTGGTTTATTGTACTGTATGAAACAGAAGCTACTACAAGTGCACGAACCCAAGGTGCAACGCCAAGAAGCAGGTGGAGCGATCCAGCGACGACCCGGACACGCTCATCGTCACCTATGAAGGTCTCCACCTCCACTTCGCTTACCCTTACTTCCCCCTCGACCCGGCCCTCCAATTGGACCCGCCAGTCAAGAAACCCAAGAATGCTGCTTTGTCGACCGACGCCCAAGCCCACGATAAGCCCAATCAAGTCCAGGAAGCGGAAGGAAGCGCTGATGCCTTCATGACCGGGCCAGCCCAAACTGCTATCGAAGACTGTCCTCTGGGCTCGACCCAAGAAGCGATGGGCCACCAAGGGCTCGGGCTTCTCGAAGACATGGTGCCTTTCTTGATTAGGAACCCAACGAGGAACAACGTCGTCTTGGCCCATTCGTCGTCTTCCTCTTCTTCATCGTACAACCACCTCTCGCCTCCAAATTCGCCTTCTTATCAGTCAAGCTCCCCGAGTTATGCACCGCCGTACTATGGCATATGGCTTGGTTCATGCATCAAGTGAACATGCGTGCACACACGTAAAAGTCGTATATAGTTCAAAAGGTGAATAATTAGGCAATGTTTCTAAGGTTTCTTTGCATGTGACAGGAACGTACCGGTTCCTCTATATATAGCTGTACTAAGCTATAGTCATATTATGATAAAGTCCAGCTTGTGAATTGTTATTCAATTTTATGGTAATTTGAGTCGTTTCGACAAGCGGATCGCTCTAATTTAGGCCCAAACAAAGTGGAGATGAAGTCCTAATATGGGCCCTGATATGTGCAATGGAGCTTACTACCTTCTTGAGTTGGGGACCTACTAATAAGCAAATGCTTATCAAATGCAAGACTTGGGCTGTTCTTGATTGACTCCAAGACTATGTTTAGTGGGCCGATTAGGGCTATTAACATCGATCGGGTGTTTCTCTCCATTCCACAAAATGGGATTGTTTTGCCTTTAAGATTGGATAACCCGTTAAGGCCCAAATGAAGTTATAATGGGTTCTGGTTTTGTTGGTCTCCTCATTCATCATCTATACCATTTATAGATTAAATGGGAGATGGAGAAGTTAGGAATCGAACTCAAGGCCTCTTGGGTCTCTACGAGCTAAGACTCTCTTAGGATAGGATAACATATTGTTAACATGGACATATCTAATCGTATAAAGTATTTGGTGTGCTTCAGATATGGTTAAACAATTGTTTAGCACTATGTCTCTAGACCGGATGCAATCACAACCATCGACCCACGATGCGTGTCACAAGATCAACAGTTGTGATTGACTTAATCCATTAAATCCAGGTTCGAGTAGGGTGGACCGTGCCGGGACTAAGCATAATTGGCCTAGGCTGACATTTTTCTTAAAATTAATTTGAACTTTTTTAATGAAAGAATTTATGCAAAAAAATTAAATGAAGTTTTTTCTTTTAAAATTTCCAAGAAAATTAAGTCGATTGTTATTCATTTAAGGATTAATACTACGAAAAACTCTAAACTGATATACTTGTGTCAAATATACCCCAAATTGATTTTTTGACCACAAAAATCCCAAACTGGTACTCCTGCGATAAATTGTACACCCGCGACAAATTTACCATTCATTAGTTTCGTTAAATTTTACCGTCAAATTGCTGAGTTGTATAACATGTGGCAGTTGACGGGTATACCAGTTTGGGGTTTACCCTCCGTTTGTCACAAGTGTACTAAATTTGGGGATTTTTTGAGATATTAACTTAATTTAACAGAAACTAACGGAGGATAAATTTGTTGCAGGTATATCAGTTTGGGATTTTTGGTGGTCAAAAAATTACGTAGGGGTAAATTTGTCACAAGTGTACCATTTTAAATTTTTTGGTGGTTTCGTCGTATTAACCCTTCATTTAAACTAGGGAAAATTTATTTTACTAAAAAAACTAGGGAAAATTTCAAATTAGGGTGGCCCGAAGTGCGCTCATTTTCTCAAATAAGGGTCTAAAGTGGCATAGTAGTTTCAAATAAGGGCCTGAAGTAGCCATGTAGTCTTAAAAAAGGACCTGACCTAAGGACATTTTCGTCATTTAGCTTTTTGATTTTTTTCTTTAATTTTTCCTTTTTATGTATTTTAAAAAATTAAAAAGCTAAAAAAAAAATTCCATCGCCTTCATCAGTCATCACCTTCCCAGCCGTCGCGACCACCATGGACGACCACCACCAGCACCTATGGCCGCCGCGGCGGGGCGTCGGCAATGGCCGGTGGGGTCGACGGCGTCTCGGCTAGGGTGGGCGACCTCACTGACCAAAGCCCCCGCCAGAATCGGGAGAGGGCCGCGACCCTCTCTTAGATCTGGATGAGGGTCGCCGGCTCTTCCTCGTGAATAAGTATAAAGCAAAACTCCGGCTCAGCATCGCCGACGCCCCCATCGACGGTGGGGCAGCGGCCACAGGCGGGAGGGGCAGCCCTCCCGCCGACCAAAGGGAAGATCTGTTGATGGTCCACTTGCAACGGCGGTCGTCATTGGTTGTGCCAGTCTCCCATGCAACAAGGTCGAGATTCGGCTCAGTTCGTGGGATCAAGATTGTGTCCAAATCCTCGTCTACCATCGGGCGATCACTACTCGTCCAACGCAATGGTGACGAGGGAGTCGAATTCTCTCAGGAAGCCAGCAACACGAACTTTTCCCTCTTCTTACGGCCGCCTATCGACCTCGGGGCTAATGATGGACAAGCAACCGAATTGCCAATGAGATTACCCCGCGCCATTGACTCAAGAGCAGGCATCGGAGATGCCCGAGAGGCGCCATTGACTGTACCGGCAGCGGCTTTCGGAAGACGAACGGATTTGGTGGATGATAAGGCGAAGCCGATGTTCACAGATGACAAGAACTGCCGACTAGAGGAGGAGGAGGTGAGGAGGGAGAAACCGCGCGACCGACGGCGTTGGGGTTGGCGTCGATGAAGGGAAGGAATAGAGAGGGTAGGGCCTCGAGGCGGTCGCTGCGGTGCGAGGCGGGACAGAGATCCGGTGAGTGCGGTGGTGACGGTGGTGGTGGTCTTCCATAGTGGATCACGGCGGTTGGATGTGGGTGATGAAGATGATGGATTCTTTTTAATTTTTTAACTTTTTAAAAAACAGCAAAAAAAAGATAAATGACTACAATGCCCTTGAAGCCAGACCCTTTTTTGAGATTGTATGGCCACTTCAGGCCCTTATTTAAAACAAGTTTCACTTCAGGCTTTTATTTGAGAAAATGAGGGCACTTCGGGCCCTTAATTGAAACAATGTCCACTCCATGTCCTTATTTGAGAAAATACGGACACTTCATGCCCTTATTTGATATTTTCCTTTTAAACTAAAACGAAATACAGGAACATCTCTCCAATAATTTGAGGAAAATAATACTGTAATAAATGCCCTAATAAGGATACATACGAATTTCACCCAATTGAAAGTCCAACAAAATTTGGCGTCTTCAACGCCGTGTATCTCACCGTGATTCAAATGATAAACCGCCGTCATTGTCCTCTTATCTATATTGGGCGTGTTCGACTGGTGTCAATAGTTGGAATAAGCAATTACGCTCACAGTCACAGACAGTCACTTCCATATTTTTGCAGCCAAGACGCTCCAGTTGTCTTCAATGATCCGTTGGCTAGTACTGAACATAGACGCCGGCGGGGGACAGTAAGTCACGAGCCTTGGTGAAAGAATCAGAAATTTGGCGGACCTCCTCTTCCATCATTTCAGAAAGTCAACATTGTCTTCATCAACTCTTTCAATGTATTAGCGTAGGTTGTTGTCAAGTGCGTCTGCAACTCCCCAGTAGATAACAAGGAAGAGCTAGTCAGAAGGCTCTGGGTGTTTTTCTTCTAACGAAGAAGAGACCGTACAAATCTTCTGGGCACTACTCGATGAGGAGGCTACCGAGTCAATCGGCAGTGGAGAGTTTCGAGCTCCTCCAACTTGAGCCTTGGATCCAACACGTAGGACACCAAACGAACTTCAATGGAAGGCGATCAAAGTCCCCGTTTCGAGTTTATCTTCGCTTGAACTCAATCACTAACTGAGCTTATCATTATATCAGCAGAAACACTCTCCTAGATATACAGTTGAAATCTGATAGAGTTTATAAAGAATTGCAAAAATTATTTAAGCCAGCGTTTCCTCCACTGTGCCATATAGAATGGTCAGCATCCACATTAGCTATTTCCGGTCGAAATTTGTCGAAAGAACTATTATATTGACAAATCCTCGAAAGATGTAAGACTAAATTGATGGAAAATTTAGGATTGAATTAGTGTAAGATTAGGATCTTTTGGACAACTTTCTCTCTAAAAATGCATTTTTGTTGGGCACACGTGGCCCGCATGGGCCCAACAGTTGGATATTAGCCGGATCCAAGAGAACTTGTCAGGCTTGGGCCTAGGCAGACGAGGGTCAAACTCTTTTGCCTAAGCCCATCCACATTCCCAGCCATTTTTGGCCTCATTTGTATGAATTTGGTGATAAATGTTAAGTTTTTGGCAACCAATATATATATATAAAAAGAAGCATGCTAGCTGTTGCTCGGTCACATATCCATCATTTTCAAAACAGAGGAAATCTCTAGAAATTTTTCAAGTAGGTGAGCAGATGCCACCTGAAGGATGATGTTAATCCAGTCCCAAAAGAAGTTGATTGCCAACTGAAGTATGATGGTATTACTGATTAAAGATTGCGAGACAACTAGCAATCAAATAATTAGAGTTAACGTTTGGATAATTTCGGAACCATTAACTTTCAAAAGATTCTTACATTGAAATTTCTATCCTCACGTCCATTCAGCCAGTCATCCACGACCTCATATATCCACTTTACTTTTTGTTTATCGGACGATAGACACGTATCGAAATTTGAATGAATGTACAGCTGGATGATCGCCTTCGCACTCGAGCGAAGTGCCTTCCTCATATAATTTGGCTTCTAGCCATACAAAAGGTACAAGGTGGGGCGGGGACCTCCTCATGGGTCCTAACTATCGAATGGGCTCCTGGTTGTAAAGCAAAATAGCAAAAGGGATAGTCCCCATCAAAGGTGTACTGGTTCATCACCAATCATTTGTTGGGTCTCATTCATTTGATTCTTCCAGCTCTCGCAATTATTTATTATAAGGAAGTTAGATATGAAAACATTCAATTATTGATTGACAATGGTGGGAGCACAAAACTGATGACTTGATTGGTCAGATCTGGCGTTCGAAGTTGGAACATATTTGTAGTTTGCGGCTGGAAAGAGATCCTAATCAACGGTGTAATTCAAAGACACCCAAGATCATCACTTTTTCTTTTTAATGGGGTTCTAAGTATGGGTAGTTGGCTGACCCTTAGCTGGAGAGATTCGTTTATCAGTAGCAATCTCTTCTCTCGTAGCATGACTTGTGGTTCACATAAATTAAGGTTCTTTCTTCTTGACCTGTGATGATTGGAAAAATTGTCCAAAAAATCTTAAACCTATTGTACTTTTGCCAATTCAATCCTAAACCGTTCAATTTTGCCAATCAAGTCATAAACCTCTTGATACCTGATCAATTGAGTCCATTTGGCCAATTTTGGCTGAAAATCGCTAATGTGGACGCCGACCGTTCTACATGGCACAACCGACACTGACGTGAATAATATTTAATAATATGTCAATATTTATTTTCATTTTTTTGTTTTTTTTTCTTTTCTTAGTTTTTATTTCTTCATTGGCCAGCGAGGGTTGTCAGACCCTTGCCGGCAGCTGGGTGAGGATCGCCTGGCCCTCGTTGACCGAGGGTGAGGGCCGCGACGCCTCGCCAGCAGCCAGTGAGGGTGTCACGGCCCTTGCCTAGCGATTGCCAAGGGACCGGTGAGCTTCGATGGCCACTAAAGAAAGAAAAGATAGAAAAAAAAGTAAAAAGAAAAGAAAATATTAATAAAAATATTAAAATATTATTAAAAATAGTGCCAGCCGCGTTACGTAGAACGATTGACGTCCAACGCCAGTGATTTCTGTCAAAATTGGGCGGATAGACTTAATTGGCAAAATTAAAAAGTTAAAAGACTGAACTGGTAAAAGTGAAAGAGGTTTATGATTTTTTGATAATTTTTCCTATAAATGATCGTAAGTCGTCTGCTTAAAAAAGGAGATTTACTATACTTCCATGCTCAAGAGATGGTTGTACATGGAGTCTACCTCCACACAGTTTAACATCCCGGCTTGACTCGACTCAATTATGCATGGACTAGATCCAACACTCTGCTCGAGCTCGAGCTCGAAGGGTGTGATGGAGTCCACACAGTTCAATATCGAGCTTGACTTGACTCGGTTACACATGGCTTAGATCCAACCCATGTGTGAGCTTAGTGTTAGTTCTATTCCTCCTTAATTAAGATATCTTTATGCACCAACATATCTCATCAATGCCCACCCTCATCCCTGGTCTCTTTCTCTAGACCGAATAATGAAGGCATCGAAACTGATGTGGGGGCTCACCATTCAACCATTGGCTCTTAAGTCTAATACCTTCACCCGAGGAGATCGCCAAGAGGGAGCATAAATTTGAGCCCGTCAACATATCCAGTTGGATCCACATTTACTTAAAAACTTAAGCCAATGAGTTATGAGTCAATTAATATATATTAACTGCTCAACACCACATCAATTCTACGATGTGTGACTTTTCTGACACAACTCGCACATGCATTCTAATAACATTCAATGCTGAATATCTTAATAGTAAACCAATTCTTGATTAGTCTTTATATAAGTTGTCACTTCATTAAGTTCAACTCTTTGGTGAATCAAATGAAGACAGAAAAACTAATGCTGCAGATAATACTTCAAAGCTAATTTTGTCTCTTCTTGTATGCAATCCTTATTTATAAAATATCTCTCTCAAGTAATGAACTACTTTTACTATTTGGGTTTAACTCAGTTCCACCATTTTCGATTTGAAAACATTTTCTCGTTGATTGATTATTGACCAAGTCCGGCACTAGGGTTCACTAGAAAACCATATTAAATGTTTGATATATTGAACCACGCCTTCTTTTAACAGTTTAAACTTTTAGAACAGTTGACGGTAATCCCACAAAATCTCACAAATCATAGAAGACAGGTAAAATACAAAATAAACAATTTCGATGAAATAATTATGTTATCTTGATAGTATCATAACTTTCATTATATTAAAGATTATTCGTATTTTAATTAGCATGACATTAATTTCCGAATATTAGGTACAATCATCAAAACTTTTGTAACCGCATATTATAGTCCTCATGGTACAAGGCGAGACGATATTGTCACACTTAGGGTTTTCATGTACACTCGGATCACCATTTTTCGTAAGTCTCCACCTCAAATCACACTTTACGTATCAGGATTTCCGATAAAATAGTAATGGAGTGAAGGTAGGTTTATGACTTGTTAGTTGGAGGTAAATTTATATTCAAGTATGTAAAAATCGATGGTTTTTGTGATATTAACCCTATTAAAATGTGTGAATTAGACGGATCGAGAAGGAGCGATTGATCATCATACTGTGGTCGCAGAAGCATCATCTTCCAACCAAGCATGTTGAAAACCATCGTAGGAATCTGTCGTGTTACTAGGCCAATCATGACCCCTCATCTTGCTGTACTCCAAAAGAGACAGTGTTCAACCACCCCAGTCGCTGAGCTTAGTGGCGTTGGCTTGTGACCCAAGCCGGGGGGCATTAATTTGGTGGGACAGGTTCGGGCCAATTGGCCCTGTGCTGGCGGAGCGAATAGCTCCAAGCCTTTGAGGCTGTGAAAAAATTCGTTTGACAATTAAAAATAAAAAAATGTCGACCAAAAAACAGTTTATTATATTTATGTTCCTATCTATAGTTCAACTCTTATTTTTTCCTTAATATAATTATACACGCACGCATACTAGAGGTGGCCAAAATGGGTCCGGAACTCATATTTGACCCATATTTCATGGTGGTGGATCATA
Source organism: Lenwebbia sp. NSW1173648 (assembly GCA_029784005.1). NCBI lineage: Eukaryota > Viridiplantae > Streptophyta > Magnoliopsida > Myrtales > Myrtaceae > Lenwebbia > Lenwebbia sp. NSW1173648. Next base: position 1,839,333 of record JARCGZ010000002.1, read on the forward strand.
AATGGGTTCAAGTGAGTCATAAACAAGTTACTCAGAAACTTAATGGATTCTAAATGGGTTTTAAATAGACCATCAATGGATTAGCTAAAAAAATTATAAAAAAATTAGCAATATATATCTTTAAAAATGTATAAGAAACAATTTTCTATAAACTGGATTTTAATATTTTAGTGTTTTAATAATACAAATCGGGTCGCGTATGGGTCACTATATTTGTATAACATGAAAATAGGTCAAAACGGGTTAAATTGGTCAATATGGATCGGATCATATTAGACCCGATCCAGACCCGACCTTCCCGACTCACCGTTTTGACACCTCTAACGCATGCATAGGAGGACACACAGATGATGATGATGACGACGAATACTCATTTAATTAAGGAAAAATCTTTTTCAACAAGAAATTTTTCAATAAATATTCAGTCAATGTTGACTTCATCTTTATTTAAATAATTCTGCTTTGCAGAATGGAAAAAAATTCCACCTAAACAACATAGATTACAGTACTTGCGAAGGCGTATACATAATGTCAACAGAAAATCATAATTTCTTACAAGGAACATAACATGTAGGAAAAGATTACAGAATAGAATTGTCAATACACGTAAAGTAAGATCTAAGAGAGTACAATGTTAAATAATAACTTTACTAAGACATGACAAATGCAATTTGAGTTCATTATTTGATTTGCATCTTTCAAACAAAATCAATATATTTTATCGTGGCTTCTTAATCAGTTCAATGTTAGATTAGATATGACAAATAACTGTTCTAGCACATTGTTTTAAACCTTCAAAACTAGGAAAAGAGGCACGCACGCACTGTGTGCGCCATAAAAAGGGAAATGGGACAATTACAGTAAAAGTCTTAATATTGGTCACGCCATTGCAAGTCCGGTCATAATATTTCGCCATTTCATTTCGCCTTGGTCGATTTAATTCGGCCTCCATTTCGATCCAAATCGAACCGTACTCATCCCTTGTCATGTATCAATCGATATTCCGAAATCTAAATAATCGATAATCGTACAACACAAAGCCCAAATATTATTTTCGTCCGCTCTACTCATGGATCCAAAACTCGAATCATTCCCCACCATCTCTTCCAGAGAAGGAAGATGCCCTCGAACCAACCTTCCATGATCGTTCGCATTGCCCATGCTTTTTACAGCTATCATCTAAAGCATCACAACCAATTTGACCAATGACTCTGCAAAAGATCTCAAATTTTGCTTCCACACTCCTCTTTTTCTTTAAATAAGACAAAGAGGACAATGAATCAAAAGGCGTGCTCAATCCAATTTTTGTGTAAATTACTCCAATGCGAAGGCACAGACGTGGAGAAGTGGCAATTGCCCACTTCTCCACGTCTGTGCCTTCGCATGTGGCCTCACGATTTGGCATCGAACTTCGGATCCAAATCTTGGCATCTCCCTCCCCTCGATGACTACAAATTAAACTTCAAAGAAAATATAATATTTTATCAATCGGTCAATCACATTGCTTCAGCGGTCTAAGTTGAATTTCAACGCTTCTTCCTTGCTTTAGTCATTCACGGCTCCGCCAAGTGAATAATAAAAACATTTTTTTTAATCTCCACAAGATGGGGAAAATCAGAATCTTTCAAATTACATGAGGGCTACTAAAAGTGCCATAAATAAATGACATGTTACCACAGATAAATAACCCCATACATGTTTTGTGATGAGGGCTAAATTGCTAATCTTCGTTTCATTATGAAGCAAAAAAAAAAAAAAAGGAGCCATTTGATATACCCAAAAAAAAGTAGTAAATCTACTAGCAATTTACCATTTTATAGGCAAGGTAAATACCTAATAACTATTGACCAAAAAAAAAATGCCTAATAACTTTGCCGTATCTTAAGGAATTTCTCTTGTGCCGAAAGCAACCAAATTGGAAAGAGTCCATTAAGTTACTTGCCATCAAGGACACGTGGGAAGAACACAAGGGACGGAGAGAGGATGAATGGGGGACCAATAATTTTTTTTATTAGTGCGGGCTGCTTGGTGCCAATAATTGAGTGGATTGTGGATTGAGAAATTTATCTTAAAAGTTCCAAATTTATTGTACTTTTGTTAATTCAGACATAAATACTTTAAGTTTGCCGATTGAGTCATACACCTTTTCACATTTTGCCAATTCAGTCATATTGGCCGAAAATCGCTGACGTGGACGCCGATCGTTCTACACGGCACCAATGGCACTGACATGGACAATTTAATATTTTTTCGAATATCGTTATTTATTCTTAAATATTTTCTCATTTTTCCTTTTTTCTGTTTTTCTGTTCCTTTTTTCCTCCGGCCATCAGCCGACCTCGATCTCCGTTGGTGTTAGGCGAGGGTCGCCCTTGCCTAGGCGGGCGAGGGCCGCCCCCACCGGCCCTTGGCAAGGGCTACCCTCGTTGGCCCCTGGCAAAGGGAGCCCTTGCGTGGGCGGGCAAGGGCAACCCTCGCCTAATCTAGCGACGGACTCTGTTTCAATGTTTATAAAAAAAGAGTATACGAGCCGGATTATAGGTTTTATCAAATGACTATATAAGAAAATGAAAGCAAATATGTATAATAAAAAATATATTAAGATAAGAGTAATTATCTTTAATATCTCTAACACATCATTTGCCCATCATTGCCCATCGTTTTGGAAATAATCCCACGAGATTGTGTACCTTATGTACTGGACCTCATCACAATGAGTGAATTAGTTGATCAAAAGGATGCCTAAAATTAAGGCTGAGCATAATGGATTGATCGAATCGAAAATCACCCAGATCGGACCGAACTGTCTTATTTGGTCCGATTCCCGATGGCTCAGGTTCGGTTCCCGGTTCCATAAATTGGAACCGGTTACGGTTGGTCCGGTTCCCGGTTTCAGGGGTACTAGACCGAATAATATTTTTTTTTAGAAAAAAATTTCTAAATGTAAACCTACACCTATAATGCTTAGGATGTTTACTATGACTTCCAGGTTTAGCGACAAAGCGATGCAATTAACGAGAGGTGGTTCGATAAATATATTGTTAACGAGAAAAATTTCAATGACAAATCACAAAAAAATTGTGACTGATTCAATGATTGGACCGCCTAGGAACCAAACCGGACCAGTCGGTCCGGTCTAGTCCAATTCCCAGTCCATGAAACTGGGAACTAGTCCTCCCGGACCGGTTCCCGATTCCAGGGTGGGATTGGACCGGATCGAGAACCGATCACCCCTACCTAATATCTAATTTTTTGGAATTGACCTCATAGATGTGAATAAAACGCGCATATAACTCAATGTTTCAATTTGACCACCCCATCTTCTTTTTTTTCATATGACCTATAAAAATTAAGCATATATTTAATGATGGCTCGATATTTAATAAGTTAAAATAGACTCACTCCCCAATTTAAAAAGAATGAACGAGGGGATCCAACTCCAAGGACTACATATTTTGAAGTGGAATTGAATAGACGAGCCAGAAAGAGTCCAGAAAGGGCAGCTCGTCTTGGTACTCTCGTTCAAGTTTAGCTAATGCCAATCTTGATGGGCTCTTTCCCCACTTTTTTTTTTTGGTTCCCTTCTTTTTTCATTTCCTGCCAACTTCGTTTACGCTACTAATTAATTATTTGATCATCTAAACGTGAACAGACTAAAACTATAGATTATTTCGTGTGGAAGCGACTCGGGACAATGAACCAAAAGGGCCTCTGGTTTTCTGCCTATATATACTCCATCTCTGCCTCCCCTTCTTCCTCCCCCGCTCTCTCTTGCTTCTCTCTGCTCTTTCGCATTGACCCACATTCGTTCATCTCTCTCTCTCTCTCTGTTTCTCTCTGTTTCTTGCTAGTAATACCTCCATTGCCCATCTTCAACTGGTACGTTAAGTTTCCTTAGATGAAGCTCAATCTGGTTCTTTTGTTCGAGTCTGTATTTCGTTGGGCAAAGTCGTGGAGTTGGGCCTTCTTGTTGTTGGAAGCAATTTTTGCAGCAGATGCTCTAAAAGGGCGCCCTTTTTTTATAATTGAGACTCCAAATGGACGGTTACTAGTGGCTCGTTGTTGTCAAGATTAGTGTCGTCCATACATAAATACGTCTGAAATTAGAAAGGCCTTGCAATTAAAAAGTACCAATTTTTTTGGAAAAAATGACATGATTCCTCTTTGCTGACTTCATCCGATGTCGTTTCATCATGCTCGTTTGTCTTCTGGATTTCATCACGAGGGGGCTTACAAGTAACTCTGTTTCTTTAAAGAAGTATTTCTTTCCTTTTTCTGTATTATTTCAAGATACTTTACAGTTTTATTTTACTAAATACTTCGTGTAAAATTCAGTTTGCAAAAATTGTCTTGCATGTAGCTCCCAATATTCTCTTGTTAAAACTATTTTTAAAATCAAAACCAATTTTCTAAGTCACGCGCCTAAGTGAGATGGATGGACCGCTCGGTCGGTCAATGGAAAATCCGGTGGTCCAATTGTTCTCCCACCTCCACCACACGGTGGTGGTGGTGGCGCTGGTTGTTGGTGGCTCGTTTTCTCAACAAAACCAAGCCATCCGTCTGTTAATGGCCACTCATCTTCTTTTAACTGTTTCCTTTGTCTGGCTGTCATACCTTGCCTTCATACCAGCCATGAAGTTCCTGACTCTAAAACTCAGACTGAACGTTCAGATAACCTTAGGGGACTTGAGACTTCAATGGAACGTAGCGCTCATGCCTCTTCGTTTTCTTTTCAAGGTTCTGTGACGGAGATGGAGTTCCACGACCAGTTTTGCCCATCTCAGAGTCCCAAATATGACTGCCTTCTCTTTGGTAATCTGACCCTCCCGCCCCGTGTTTTTGGATCTCGCTCTTTGCATTTTTCAGTTGAGAATGGGAGGAATGATGAAAAAGTTGTGTCTTTGACATGCATTTTGCAGATTTAGATGACACCCTTTATCCGCTCAGTTCTGGCATTGCCAAAGGATGCCTTAAGAATATTCAAGGTAAATTGGCCATGTCTTGTCTCAACTCTGTGTCTTCTCTATTTGAACTGTGTCTTCAAGGTAAATTTGTTAGTGCAATTTCTGTGTAGATTATATGGTTGAAAAGATTGGCATAGATGAGAGCAAATTGGATGCTCTGTGCAACCTGCTGTACAAAAATTATGGGACAACAATGGCTGGTCTCAGGGTATGATTCTGGTCATTGCCCTTTCTAGTTACTCGCCATTCTTCTAAAGTTTTCTGAAGGGAGCATGTTTAGTTCGTGGATTATATTGATTTGTTTGTTTGCTTTTGCCTTTTCCTGAGCAGGGGATTGGCTATGACTTCGATTATGACCAGTACCATAGGTAAGACAAAGTGAAATTACCCTTGATTAAGATCTGCATTGACTAGATGTAGAATTTTGTCTATGTTATTGATGATATGAATGTGGCTAAAAGCATTATGGGGTCTACAGTTTCGTCCACGGAAGATTGCCCTATGAAAACTTGAAACCAGACCCGGTACTAAGGAGTCTCTTGCTCAGCCTGCCTTTCCGCAAAATTGTATGTGCCTCACCGTCTATATTCCTGCCTAATGACACAGTTATTGATGAGTACCCTTGGAACACCTCTGACATCATTCTGTGAATTGGCCAGATATTCACTAATGCGGATAAGATCCATGCCACGAAAGTCTTGAGCAGGCTCGGTCTAGAAAACTGCTTTGAAGGGATCATTTGCTTTGAGACATTAAATACTGTTCGTGGCAGTGTTGCATCTGGAGATGAGAACGACGCTGAGTTTGTGGAATCACCTAGCACTGCTAACAGTGGGAGTTCGGAGATTTTTGACATCGTCGGGCATTTCTCAGGACCCGATCTGGGTTTGGGATTACCAAAGACGCCAGTTGTATGTAAACCATCCGTGGAAGCCATAGAGCAAGCACTTAGGATTGCCGACATTAATCCTCACAGAACGGTGAGATTATGTTTAACAGCCATTTTGGCAGCTGACCTGATCTTATGTAAAGATACCGAATAATATTTCTCGTCTTGTTCTTGTGTCTCAGATATTCTTCGATGATAGCGTTCGCAACATACAGGCAGGGAAAAGAGTTGGACTTCACACTGTGCTGGTGAGTCAAAAACTGGATTCCTGTACCGAAATCTTTTCTCTACTGAAACTGAATAAGATTGTAAAACATGTGCAGGTTGGAACTTCTCAACGGTGTAAAGGCGCAGACTATGCATTGGAAAGCCTCCACAACCTGAGGGAAGCATTGCCTGAGCTGTGGGAAGCTGATTTGAAGTCGGAAGTCGGTTACTCTGGTGCGGTCCCGGTCGAGACTTCTGTGACAGCTTAGATAGATGTTAATATGATCTCTTAATTGACGAATCGGAATGTTGTTTCTCGAAATCTGCAGTCGATGCTCAATTTTTTATTCGGTAGATGAAGCACAAGTTCAGCTGTAAGCTTTGATTGTATATTAAAATGGTCTTTTTTGTACCTTCTCTCGTTTTCATTCTAGGATGTTCACAATTGCAATGAATTTCGTTTCCTGTTCGAGTTAAAGTCAGGATCAAATTTTGCAGCTGCATATTGTCTGACAAGACATGGCATTGAACTGTGGAAACTTAATCATCCTGGAAAAACCCTTTTTATAGATTTGCAATGTGGAAACGAGCGCACCTCAAATCCAGTCGGTCCCTGTAACACCGATTTACCTACTGATTGATCTATTATGAAATCCTGGAACAAATCTATCAATTGCAGTCATCAAGCCTTTTATAGTGCAAGGGCCTGCTGCACAAATAAGGCCCTTGAAATAGTCTCCAATCTTTTCGCTCTTCCCTTTTCTCACAAGCTAAGTCATCCAGGACCTCCGCCCCTAGAACGACCTTTTCATTTACCTCTCCTTTGTTGTTTTCTCAGGACAAGGTAATTCCTCTGGATGATTTTGTGTCTCCACCCTCACAGCCTGTACATGTTTGGACCTCAAAAAGTACTCGACTGGCCAAAAGAATTGTGGAGGTTTGGCTATTTTTGAGAGATTCACCATAGAAGTAGATAGCAAGTCCTAATGAAAGTTACAACTGGATTCCAAAATTTGCGCCTAATGATATGCTCCTGTTAGTCTGGATCAACTTTTTTAGACATAACATAGTGTCTGAGTTCATTTTGGCAGGTCCATTCACATGGAGAGAACGAGACAGAAACGACAGATCTTGAAGTCATCGCTCTCACTCCCATCTGGTGCAAATTAATTCATTACCTTGTACCTCTTTTCCAGTTCTGCAGTCAATGAAGGGCACATGGAGTGAAATCTTTTCACGCAGGAGATTGACCGGGCGGGGGACCTTCTTTGTTTCAACATTGATAACTGGAATGAGGATGCACGATCCATTATAATATTAGCAATCGCCGCACACCAGACCATGAAATGAAAAAGATGACTTTGTTCATGTGTTTTCCGGTCCAAGTACATGCATTCGAATCAACTCGCATAATATTTTAGTGCGGCGGATTCCATTACATTAGTAAATTGTCCTCGCTTGACAAGGTGGTCAGCATGTGAAGAAAGTTTGTGGTCTTTAACTAATTGTCTTTGGCTGGAGGCAGTAATTTGCTGCTATTCTTCAGGCGCATGAAGAAGACTGGGCTTGGCTTCTGCTGCCTCATCTCTCTCTCTCTAGAACCGGGAAATCCTTCAGGTACGCTTTCGATCTTCCTGTCAAAACTCAATGCAAAGAAAACTATTAGCAGAGATTAGGTGGATTGAAGTCATCGAATATCATAGAGGACATGTGAGTTTCGGAATTTTACATGAATGCAGTAAAAGGGTATCTGCAAATTTTGGTTGGTTCGGTTACTTGATCTTGTCACTGGTAACAATGATCGGCATCGAGAAAGCGTCGCCTTTTCAAATATTACTGGAAAATATCAGAACTTTTGCAGATTGATTCTTTCACGGTTCGGGCTGGCAATCTGAGTCTGAGGTTACAATAGGATAAGTCAGCTAGCTGAGAATATTTCTTTTTTCAGTTGGGAGCAACGAAACCACGAAATTTTGTGCTAAGATAACCAATCTATTGCAGTGAAGCTGGTATTTTCATGCTCTATTACAGTCAGAGTGAGAACGCATTGATGGATCCGCTGATGGGAGCCTTGTATCCCTCCAATGGGTTCTGCCCGGACGATCAGTCATTATCTGCTGTTGTAGATCGCGGTTTTGTTTCGAGACCGACTTTTCAAAGTGCACCCGACAAATGTGGAGAGATGCATCATTTGGTTGATGTTGCCCCATTTTCAAATGATTGTCATGATGCACCGTACACAGAAGAGACTGAATTCTCCGATGCAGTCCTTGAATACATAAGTAGCATACTCATGGAAGAAGACATAGAAGAGAAGACATACATGCTTCAAGATTCTTTGGATCTATTGTCAGCTGAAAAATCCTTTTACGAGGTCCTTGGCAGAGATTACCCGCCTTCACCTGAGCCAAGTCGCGTGAATTGCATCACTTACAATGACAAACACTCAAATGACAGTCTCTCAGACAACACTAGATATACTAGCACTAACGGCAGTAGGAAAAATGGATACTTCGCCGGTATTGGTTTGGTTCAAAATCCAAGCAATTGTGGTACATTGAGCTTTGAAAGAGATATTAGTCCATTGGCGTTTCAACCTCATGGAGCGGGTAATGCGCAGATGCTCGACTTTTGTGGTGAGAGCCAATTTGTTCGGCAATTTAGGATGGGGGTCGAGGAATCCAGCAAGTTTGTTCCTAACCAAGCAACTGCCGAACTTTTATCTCCAGAACCGAATGGACAGATTGACAAAGCGGACCGCCTCAGTGCATTGAAGAGAAAAGAGAGTCTCCATAGGGAGGAAGGAAACATGGGAGAGAGAAGTAGCAAGCAGGCTTTTGTTCATGAAGAATCCGTACTTCGATCAGAGACTTTCGACGTCATTCTGCTTAGCAGCCAAGGGGAGGGCCTGGCACGTCTTATGAGTCTCCGTGCATCGCTGAAGAACGGAGTGAACGACATTGCACACAAAGTCGAAGAGCCCAAAGTTGGGAGAGGTCGTGGCAAGAAGAAAAGAGGGAAAGGGGAGGTAGTCGATGTGAGGGCGCTCCTCCTCCGATGTGCACAAGCCATGGCATCAAATGATCAAAGGAGCACAAACGCTCTGCTGAATGAGATCAGGAAACACGCGTCGCCTTTTGGGAACGGGACACAGAGACTCGCTCACTACTTCACCAATGGCCTGGAGGCACGGTTGGTCGGCACAGGGAGCCAGATATATAGAGGCCTCGTCAATAGGAAAACAACCGCCGCCGATATGCTGAATGCGTACCAGTTGTACCTTGCAGCTTGTCCATTCCAAAGATCTTCTAATGTGGTCTCAAACTTGACAATATTGGATACAGTGGCGGATAAGATGAGGATTCACGTCATCGATTTCGGCATTCTTTATGGATTCCAATGGCCCACTCTGATTCAGCTCCTTTCCAGGAGACCTTGTCCAACGAAGCTCCGGATCACTGGCATAGACTTGCCTCAACCCGGATTCAGGCCTGCAGAAAGAGTTGAGGAAACAGGCCGGCGGTTGGCAAATTACGCTGAAAGTTTCAACGTGCCGTTTGAGTACAATGCCATTGCGAAGAGGTGGGAGTTCATTAAACTAGAGGAACTCAAGATCGATAGGGACGAAGTGACTATAGTCAACTGCATGTACCAGTTCAAGAACTTGTTCGACGAGACCATCACGGAAGAATGTTCGCGAGACATTGTCCTCAACCTGATAACAAGAGCCAAGCCCGATCTCTTCATCCACGGTGTTATCAACGGGACCCACAATGCCCCGTTCTTCATCACCAGGTTTCGGGAGGCTTTGCATCACTTTTCTTCTCTATTCGACATACTCGACACTATAATACCCCGCGAAAACCGGGAGAGGATGCTGATCGAGACGGATATGTTGGGGAGGGAGGCATTGAATTTGATAGCCTGTGAGGGATGGGAGAGAGTGGAGAGACCGGAGACGTACAAGCAGTGGCAATTACGCAACATGAGGGCCGGGTTTGTGCAGGTGCCCTTAGGCAAGAAGGTAGTGCAGTTCGTGATCCACCAGATGGTTTCGAGATACCACAAAGATTTCGTCGTAGACGAAGTCAGCAAGTGGCTGTTGCTAGGATGGAAGGGACGGTTTCTATGCGCCCTTTCTACCTGGAAACCGGCATAGCGAGGTCGATATGCGCATAGTCGAAGGAGCCAAAAAGAGGCCATCACAAACAGCAGCAGTCAAAAATCAAAGGATGACCGGAGGACATCGGAATCACGTTCATGATTCTCCTCAACATGTATATACTTGGGTTTTACCAGATGAATGGTTTTTATTTGAAAATCCCCTTGTTTAACACATTGTGTCGCGACCATCTGATCTCATTGCCCTTTTGTGTGGCGATTCTTTCGCGTCTCATTTTTCGGGCGAGGAAGAAGCATTGTTTCGATCATGTGATACCATATAATTGTTACTGAGGGATAGCAGAATCCAGCACCTGAACAATTTCCAATATCAGCTGTTCACATAGGCACATATCCATGCGAAACTTCAAGGATATCGTACTTTCAATGCATTTTCGACAAAGACGCCGCAGTAATATTCCAGGATGGACAGGTTGGGTCTAAGAAGGGAACTGCTTTCACTTTTATATCACTTAAAATCCGTGTAAGTTATGCTATTAATTAAATCGAAACCTAAGTACATGCGCCTAAGTGAGTTGGATGGACCACTTGTTCAGTTGATGTAAATCCAGAGGTCCAATCGTTCTTCCACCTCCCCCATACGGTGGTGGTGGCTTGTTTTCTGAACAGAACCAAGCCAACCATCTGTAAATGGCCGCTCATTGTCTTTTTTAACTGTTTACTTTCTCTGGCTGTCATCGGAGCAAGGACTCTTAGCTTCATACCAGCCGTCAAGTTCCCCACTTTAAAACTCAGACTGAACTTTCAGATTACCTTAGGGGACTTGAGACTTAAATGGAACGTAGTACTCATGCCTCTTCGTTTTCTTTTCAAGGTTCTATGACGGAGATGGAGTTCCAGGACCTGTTTCGCCCATCTCAGAGTCCCAAATATGACTGCCTTCTCTTTGGTAATCTGAACCTCCCGCCCCATGTTCTTGGATTTCTCTTTCGTATGTATGTTTCCTCAAATCTTTGCGTTTTTCCAGTTGAGAATGGGAGGATTGATGGAAAAAGTACCGTCTCTGACATGCATTTTGCAGATTAAGATGACACCCTTTATCCGCTCATTTCTGGCATTGCCAAAGGATGCCTTAAGAATATTCAAGGTAAATTGGCCATGTCTTGCCTCAACTCTCTGTCTTCTCCATTTGAACTGTATTTGTGTGCTGAGGAGGAGATAAATTTGTTCGTGCAGTTTCTGATGTGGATCCTCTTATTTGTTATTTTCCTTTCCGTAGATTATACGGGTTGAAAAGCTTGGTATAGATGACGGCAAATTGGATTCTCTGTGCAACCTGCTGCACAAAAATTATGGGACATCAATGGCTGGCAGTGTTGCATCTGGCGATGAGGATCACCTTGAATTTGTGGAATCACCTAGAACTGCTAACAGAGGGAGTTCACAGATTTTTTACGTCGTCGGGCATTTCTCAGGACCCGATCTGGGTTTGGTGCAAACCATCCGAGGAAGCCTTAGAGCAAGCAGTTAGGATTGCCGACGTCAATCCTCACAGAACTGTGAGATTATCTTCAACAGCCATTTTGGCAGCTGCCCCGCTCTCATGTCATAATACTCTTGTGTCTCAGATATTCTTCGGTGACAGCGTTCGCTCGCGACATACAGGCAGGGAAAAAAAGTTGGACTTCACACTGTGCTGGTGAGTCAAAACAGAGTCCTGTATCGAAATCTTCACTCTGCTGAAACGAAGAAGATTATAAACCATGTGCAGGTTGGAACTTCTCAACGGTGTAACGGCGCAGAGTATGCATTGGAAAGCATCCACAACCTAAGGGAAGCATTGCCTGAACTATGGGAAGCAGATTTGAAGCCGGAAGTCGGTTACTCTGGTGCGGTCACGGTCGAGACTGCTGTGACACCTTAGACAGATGTTAATGCGATCTCTTAATTGAAGAATTGGAATGTTGTTGTGGAAATCTGCAGTCCAAGCTCAACTTTTTATTCGGTCGATGAAGCACATGTTCAGCTGTAAGCTTTGATTGTACATTAAAATGGTATTTTCTTTTTTTTTTTGCCTTCTCCCGTTTTCGGTCTAGGATGTTCACAATTGCGATAAATGACGTTTCCTGTTCTAGTTAAGTCAGGATCGAATTCTGCAGCTGCATATTGTTTGACAAGACATGGTATTGAACTGTTGAAACTTACTCATCCTGGAAAATTAGATTTGCAATTTGGAAACGAGCGCACCTTGAATCCGGTCCGTCCTTGTTAGTTGTTACACCAATTTACCAACTGATTGGTTTATTATGAAATTGTTTGCACCGAAAAGTGACCAGGTCCTCGGCATGTGAAAATAACAAATATTGCTAAGCACGTGACCTATTGTCAACGATTGATATCGGAATCAGTTCTGGCATATGCCGATAATTTACACAAATCTGCTGTCGATATATGACGACAAACGGTCGATCGATAAAGGTACCATTTGGTAAGGATTTACCGATAAGGGAACCAATTGGTAAGGATCGACGAGATAACGAGGTATTAGAAGACGAATGAATGCATCAAGATATAGTTACAAGTTTGAAGCCTCTAGAGAATGGAATGACTGCGTTCGTGGGATAATTGACATGCATTTTTAGGGGAATAACCGCTTGGGAACAATATCATGACATCATGGGCACAAGATTTTTGAAATTGTAGAACATGGGCACAACCGTTGGGAACTGCTCGAGAGCAGTTATGGCACTACAACTTTAAATACCATCGCTTAACCACTGGAATGCCCCCTACAAAAATCAAGAAAAATCTACTATTTTCAGTATACTTACTTTCCTTGTACTTTTAGTTCCCAAACTCACGTGGTCGATTAAATCATGGCTTGTTTGGGCTTGTTTAAGAGCCGAAGTTTCTAGATTCGCGTCGTTGATTAAATTCCGGCCTTTATATCTATCATAAGTATTGTGTCGTCGATTAAATTCCAGCATAATATCTTATCATTTTTAGGCTTTATCTTCGATCAAATTCCGGAATAGTTTATTTATGCTTAGTCATGTTGTGAAGAGAGGAGGTAATACTAGCCTTTTTCCCAAATAGGAGGAATCCGATCAGCGGACATCATCCTCAAGTACCATCCATAGAAATCCACGTCGAAAGAAGGAAAACCCATGAATCATGAAAGGTCAGTGGTCCAGACATCTGCAATGGAAGGTCTTTGAATAGGAAGTAACTCTCCATTTTTTCAAGGAAAACAGGTCTAAGAGATGCAGGCACTCGGAAGTGGTTTTTAAGGCAAGGGCCAAGAACGGTCTCATTGGGATAGTCATCAACCTTATTTAGAAGATCAAGGTAACAAGGCTTAGGATGATTAGGAGCCATGGAGAACAGCGAAGGTGAAGGCGTGCACTGAGAGGGGCCAAGGGCTTTAGACCGAACGAAGGATTAGGGTTTAAGGACGAAGACAAAGAGAGTATAAAAATCAAATCTTTATTTGGAATATATATACTTTCTTGGAATAGACAGAGATTTAGAAGATGGCGGTTCGTAAAGATACAATCTATACTGATGATGATCCGTTGGTCGAGTCGATCAAGACAATGTGTCAGGACACTGTGAGCTAGCCGACTGTGCGAAGAGTATGTAGCGTCAAGTGGGACGATATGTGCCCTGGCACTGTTCATGGAGTAGAAGTTCGTACATCAAAGGTATTTCTTTAAAAGAAATTAAAAGTCACATTTAATTCTTTTAAAATGGGGCATATGTTTGCACCAAAAAGTGACCATGTCGTCGACATGTGATTAAAATAACAAATATTGCTAGACATGTGACATACTGTGAACGATTGATATCGGTATCGATGCCGACATATACAGGTAATTCACACCAATATGTTGTCGATATAGGTCGAGAAATGGTCAATTAATAAAGGCTAATCGATAAGGGAAGCTATTGGAAAGGATCGATAAGATACCGAGTTATTAGAAGAGGGATGATCGCATCAAGATGCGGTTACAAGTTTTAAGCCACTGGAGACTGGAATGACTGCGATGGTTGGATAGTTGGCATGCTTTTTTAAGGGAACAACCGCTTGGGAACAATATCATGATATCATGGGCACAAGATTTTGGGACTGGAAGAACATGGGCATATTTAAATTCCGACATAGTTTGTTTGTGCTCAATCCTATTGTGAAGTTTGTATTTTTCCGCCCTTGCCCAAATGAGGCTCTTGAACTAGTCTCCAATCTCTTCGCTAACAAAGCGAAGCGATCCAGCACCTCCGTCCCTAGGACAACCTTTTTATTTACCTTTCCTTTGTTGTTTTCGCAGGACAAGATAATTCCTCTGGATGATTTTGTGTCTCCACCCTCACAGCCCGTGCATATTTGTGTTGAAAGAAAACCTCCTAATAGATTTTGATAAGTGACAAAACAATCTTCATCATCCAAAATTGATAAATGCATCTAAGTATTTGTATGCAGGCAACAACTTCATAAGAAAGAAAAATATCAATGCTGTTTTTTGACTTCAGACTTTGCGTGTTGTACAACTATGGACCACAGTAGATATTATTGTATATTACGAGGATGGTCTTATCAGTGTTCCTGGATATGGTCAGAAGCCGAGATACGCATATTCTCAAGGCATTTGACATAGGAAGCTATCAAACTTAGACTCAGATCCAAAATCTAACTTATGTTCAGACTCAGACGCAAATCATTCTTATAAGGGCTAGTGATCTAGCTTGGATTCTACACATTGGAAAGGATCAATTTAGATAGTCTCACTAATTAAATATTACAGCAAGACATCTTGATTGATTGGCAAAGGCGAGATTATTTTCTAAATGAAAAACTCTACTTATAGAAACCCAGATTCAGGTTCTATGGGCTGACGAATCAATGGGAGATTCTAATCGTAATTTCAATGGCTACTTAATCTTCTTTTGGCAATTTCATCCAATAAGTTGATTGGAGAATTGATCCTCTGAAGACTATCCAACGGGCATATTGGAAGTGGATGACTATAAAAGGAGATCAAGGTGCTGGAGAGAAGAGAGTATCAAGAGTCTAAAATTCCAAAGTCTGAAGAGAGTTTCGATCCTACACTTGTCTTTGTTGAGCTTGTTAGAGTGATTGTGTGAGATAGTGTGATTTCTCAATCAGAGTATCATCACTCATTGTAACCTCTAAACGATTGAATAGTGGAATCCAGCTGGTAGGCTGTCGGCATGAAGAGTGGACATAGGCTTGATCCAAAGCCGAGCCACTATAAACGTCGTGTGCAAGTTTCTCTGTCTCTGAGCTTTTATATATTGCATCTGATGATCCTTGCATATACGTGAATCTGGATATACTGCTGCTCATATACTAATTCGAACTTGGTTGCTTAAATTCAGCTATAATTTATCAAGTTCTTTGAATTCACCTATTCACCCCCCTCTAGGTGATTTTACTAATTCGAACTTGGTTGTTTAAATCTTTTCGCGGGAGATTGACCGGGCTGGGGACCGTCTTTATTCGACATTGATTCCTGCGA
This sequence comes from Lenwebbia sp. NSW1173648, assembly GCA_029784005.1. Lineage (NCBI taxonomy): Eukaryota > Viridiplantae > Streptophyta > Magnoliopsida > Myrtales > Myrtaceae > Lenwebbia > Lenwebbia sp. NSW1173648. The sequence goes on from JARCGZ010000002.1 coordinate 1,855,052, forward strand.
TGAGTATGCACGATCCATTATAGTATAAGCAATTGCTGCAGACTAGACACTGAAATGAAAACAATGACTTTGTTCACGTGTTTTCCGGTCCAAGTACATAATACGAACCAACACACATAATATTTTAGTGTGACAGACTACTCTACATTATTAAATTGTCCACGCTTGACAAGGTGGTCAGCATGTGAAGAAAGTTTGTGGTCTTTAACTAGTTGTCGTTGGCTGGTGGCAGTAATTTGCTGCTATTCTTCAGGCGCATGAAGACTGGGCTTGCCTTCTGCTGCCTCATCTCTCTCTTCCTGTCTCTCTAGAACCGGGATATCCTTCAGGTACGCTTTCGACCTTCCTGTCAAAATGTAATATTTGTGTACAAAAGTGAAAAGAAGAAGTTGAATAGTCAAAAGGTAGAAAGAAGTGGAAGACTTGGTCTTGGTCGACAAAAGAGGGGACAGCAACATTTAATATCAGAGAGAGAGAGAGTGAGAGAGAGGGGCTCGTGAGGGAAAAGAAAAGGAAACAAAAATAAAAGAAAATTGGTCTTTCTTATTAAAGAGGAACAGCATAGCACGGCAAAACAGAGAGAGGGAGAGAGACGCGCAGAGAAGAAAGGGAAAGAGAGAAAAGAAATGGAAGAGGAAGAAGAAAAAGGAAGAAGCGAGGGGAAACGAATGAGCGAGAAAGGAAAAGAAAGAAGGAAAGTAAATTGATTGGTAGCTTGCGACAAGAATCAAAGAGAGAGAGAGTTGAAGAGGTCTGCAAACAAGGAAAAGGGAAGAGTGAGCTGAGAGAAAAGAGTGGAAAATCGAAAGAAAGCAAGAGGATTTCATTGCGGACACACTTCGGGGACCTCGACGAGTCAGATTCTCTCCATTCGAAGCCCGGTAGGTGCTCGCACCCTTCATTCATCTAATCATAGAGATCTTTTCGAACCGAGCCCTAATTTTGGATATTTGTGATTTCTGAGTTGGTGGGTTAAAACTAGGAGTTTCTAATCTGAGAAATCATGGGGGATTGATAATTTAGGGTGTCGTGGAGCTGTAGAATTTTACAGAAGTCAATTTGGGCTTATGGTTTGCCCAAAGCAAATTTTCGAAGTTACATGGAACTGCTTAACAGTAGCGAATTTGCAGTTTTAGCCTCAGTTGTGGCCTGATTTTGGCTGTCTTTGGAGTCGACAAAGCTTAAGATGTCTAAGTATCTTGAATGGGCTTTTGTTTGACTTTAGAATTGCTAGAATCGGAGTTTGACGGAGAGAGTTGTAGCTTGAACAAGTCCGACGCGTGAGCTGCGCGTAGCAGGCAGCAGGGAACATCCGCTACGTCGAGCCTTTGTTTGTTATGTAGGAGTCGATTGGTCGACGAATAAGAGTAATTAGTCGAGTTGTTCGTTAGGGTAGTTATTACTCGGTTTTTTATGTTGTTTTCCGATTAATTGATAGGAATACGAGTGCGTCGGCTCGAGTCACCATCGTGGGTTGCTTTTGGCATTATCAGGTGTGTGATATTATTTCTTCTTTGTATTTGTGAACTCATATTTCGAAAATGAAAGTACTAATATGTTATGACTTAAGGAATAGCACTTTTGTTGCATAAAACATGATCGAACATTTACTGTTGTTTTATATATTTGAGATAGTTTGTGACCATTTTGTGCTATTGGTTTCGAGTTAGTTGTGATGTTCATTCTTCTTTATGAGAAGGATGTTGTTGTGAGTTTGTGGTGCTCAAGATTGTTGTGAACCCATTTGAGGGGTTTGTGAGTATGCGCATACTAGTTTAGGATATCTTTGTGGGCCGAGCCACGGGCATTATAGGTGGGGGCCTTGCCAAGGGAGAATCTTAGTCGCCTTTTGTCATGAGGCGTTATGCGCGACTATAGTTGGATTCTTGAGCACGAGATTGGTCAATGGATAGACCATTGACATATGTTTTGACGAGATTACGAGACTGGTCAATGGATAGATCATTGATAATTTTTTTACGAGATTACGAGATTGGTCAATGGATGGGCTATTGACATGTGTTTTTGATGAAATTGATCAATGGGTTAGACCAATGATATGTGCTTTGATGTTATGATTTGAAATGGATACCTTTACTATAAATATGTTATGTTAAGGTAATATATAACTCATTTTAGTCGTAAACGTTTGATATGTTTCGAGTTTAGTGTAAATGAGTTGTATTTTGTGTATTAAATATGCATAGTGATTGTTCAATCCGCTTAGAAGAGATGTATTACTCACTGGGCTGTGGTTGCTCATCCCTCTCATCTTACATGTTTTTCAGATTCTTCAGCTAGCTGATAGTAGGACGATAGCGATATCGACAGGAACTTTGATAGTTGTTTTAGTTGACTTTTGGATATGAGTATAGTTGTGATAGTTGGAAATATAAACTTTGATATCATGTTTATGTTTAAGGCTGCGTAAGGACGGCCGTGTCATTCCCTACTTTTGATGGTTTCAGGGCACAAAATCCGATGCAAAGAAAATTATTAGCAGAGATAAGGTGGATTGAAGTCAACGAGTATTCGGAAATTCATATGAATGCGGTAAAAGGGTATCTGCAAATTATGGTTGGTTTGGTTACTTGATCTACTTGTCACCAGCAACATTGGTTGGCATCGAGAAACCGTCGCCTTTTCAAATATTACTGGAAAATATTAGAACTTGTGCAGATTGATTCTTTTAAGGTTCGGGTTGGCAATCTGAGTCTGAGGTTACAATAGAATAGGTCAGGCAGCCGAGAATATTCGTCTTCTTTTTTGTTGGGAGCAATGAAACCACGAACTTTGCGCTAAGATAACCAGTCTATTGCAGTGAAGCTGGTATTTTCATGCTCTATTATCGTCAGTGTGAGAACGCAAGGATGGATCCGCTGATGGGAGCCTTGTATCCTTCTAATGGATTCCGCTCGGACGATCAGTCAAAATCTGCTGTTGTAGATCGTAGTTTTGTTTCGAAACCGACTTTCCAAAGCGCGCCCGACAAATGTGGAGAGATGCATCATTTGGTTGATGCCGCCCCATGTTCAAATGATTGTCACGATGCACCTTACACCGAAGAGACTGAATTCTCCGACGCAGTCTTCGGATACATAAGTAGCATACTCATGGAAGAAGACATAGAAGAGAAGACATGCATGCTTCAAGATTCATTGGATCTATTGTCAGCTGAAAAATCCTTTTACGAGGTCATCGGCAAAAAGTACCCACCGCCACCCGAGCCAAGTCGCGCGAATTGCATCACCTACAAGGACAAACACTATGACAGTCTCTTAGACAATACTAGATATATTAGCACTAACGGCATTAGGCAAAATGGATACTTCGCCTGTAATGGTTGGGTTCAAAATCCAAGCAATTATGGTACATTGAGTTTTGAAAGAGAAATTAGTTCGGTGGCGTTTCAACCTAATCGAGCAGGCAATCCGCAGATGCTTGACTTGTGCGGTGAGAACCAATTCGTTCGGCAGTTTAGGATGGGGGTTGAGGAATCCAGCAAGTTTCTTCCTAATCAAGCAACTACCGAACTTCTATCTCCGAAACCGTGTGGAAAGATTGACGACCCGGACCGCATCGGTGCATTGAAGAGAAAAGAGAGTCTCCATAGGGAGGAAGGAAACATGGAAGAGAGAAGTAGCAAGCAGGCTTTTGTTCATGAAGAATCCTTACTTCGCTCGGAGACTTTCGACATCGTTCTGCTTAACAGCCAAGGGGAGGGCCTGGCGCATCTTTTGAGCCTCCGTGCATCGTTGAACAACGGAGTGAACGAAATCGCAAGCAAGATCGAAGAGCCCAAAGGCGGTAGACATCGCGGCAAGAAGAAAAGAGGGAAAGTGGAGGTGGTGGATGTGAGGGCGCTCCTCATCCGATGTGCACAAGCCGTGGCATCGAGCGATCATAGGAGCGCGAACGCCCTGCTGAATGAGATCAGGAAACACGCCTCGCCTTTCGGAAACGGGACCCAGAGACTCGCTCACTACTTCGCCAATGGTCTCGAGGCACGGTTGGCCGGCACAGGCGGCCAGATATATAGAGGCCTCGTCAATAAGAAAACAACCGCTGCCGATATGCTGAAGGCGTACCAGCTATATCTTGCAGCTTGTCCATTCCAAAGATATTCTAATGTCGTCTCTATCATGACAATATTGGATACAGCGGCGGATAAGATGAGTGTTCACGTCATCGATTTCGGCATTCTTAATGGATTCCAATGGCCAACTCTGATTCAGCACCTTTCCCGGAGACCTTGTCCAACGAAGCTCCGGATCACCGGTATAGACTTGCCTCAACCTGGGTTCAGGCCCGCAGAAAGAGTCGAGGAAACGGGCCGGCGCTTGGCAAATTATGCTGAAAGTTTCAACGTGCCGTTTGAGTACAACGCCATTGCGAAGAGGTGGGAGTTCATTAAACTAGAGGAACTCAAGATCGATAGGGACGAAGTGACTATAGTCAACTGCATGTACCGGTTCAAGAACTTGTTCGACGAGACCATCACGGAAGACTGTTCGCGAGACATTGTCCTCAACCTGATAACAAGTGCCCAGCCCGATCTCTTCATCCACGGTGTTGTCAACGCGGCCCACAATGCCCCGTTCTTCGTCACCCGGTTTCGGGAGGCTTTGCATCACTTTTCTTCTCTATTCGACATACTCGACACTATAGTACCCCACGAAAACCGGGAGAGGATGCTGATCGAGAAGGATATGTTGGGGAGGGAGGCATTGAATTCAATAGCCTGTGAGGGATGGGAGAGAGTGGAGAGACCGGAGACGTACAAGCAGTGGCAATTACGCAACATGAGGGCCGGGTTTGTGCAGGTACCCTTAGGCAGGAAGGTAGTGCAGTTCGTGATCCACCAGATGGTTTCGAGATACCACAAAGATTTCGTCGTAGACGAAGTCAGCAAGTGGCTGTTGCTAGGATGGAAGGGACGGTTTCTATGCGCCCTTTCTACCTGGAAACCAGCATAGCGAGGTCGATATGCGCATAGTCGAAGGAGCCAAAAAGAGGCCATCACAAGCAGCAGTTGTCAAAAATCAAAGGATGACCGGTGGACATCGGAATCACGTTCATGATTCTCCTCAACATGTTTATACTTGGGTTTTACCAGATGAGTGAATGGTTTTTATTTGAAAATCTCCTTGTTTAACACACTGTGTCGCGACCATCTGATCTCAGTGCCCTTTTGTGTGGCGATTCTTTCGCGTCTCATTTTTCTGGCGAGGAAGAAGCATTGTTTTGATCATGTGATATCCATATGATTGTTGCTGAGGGATAGCAGAATCCAGCACCTGAACAGTTTCCAGGCATATCAGTTGTTCACATAGATACATATCCATGTGAAGGGTAAACATAGCTAAAATTCCAAGGATCTCATACTTCAAATTAATTTTCCACGATTACACTGAAACCTGCTATTCCGAGGTGGACGGATCGGGCACTAAGAAGAGAATTGCTTGTAAGAATTTTTCTAATGTGGGCTACATTTATTGAAATTGATATTTACTGTTTAACGGGATTGGTCTATTAAGGTATGATATACAAATTCTTAATTAGTTTAATATGGGCTGGCTAGTGTAGGCCGAGTTGGCCCGGCCTGTGATAAGAGGGCTTGTGGCTGAAAACTCTATAAATAGAGCTCAAGTACATCCTCTAACCCTTGAATGCACAAGTCATCTCACATAAAGGAACAACGCACCCGTTCGTGAATGGTACTCTCATTTGTCCAGTGTTCCGGCGAGTTGAATAAAAGGGAATAGAGGGGAAGAATTTGAGTTCCGAATCGCCGCCGTTCCCGCATCAAGATCGATGGATTCTAAACTAGGTGTGCAGTGTCTCAGATTCTGGTTATGGTGCTCCTGGGGTGTGCCATTTTCGTGGCCTTACATTTGGTGTCAGAGCCGCCATAGCCAAGAATTGAAACATTCGGATTTGGCCTGTTTTCGAAATTTTTGCCCCGTGAAAACTGTTTTTGATCACATAGACGGATAGGTCTCGTCGATATGAGAATTTTGAGTGGTCGTACACCTCAAATGAACGCCGGAGACATCTTCATATGCCTATACGCGCCGCTGCGGCAACAGCACATGACGGCCACAGTGAATCTTACTGTTTTGACCTATTTTTTGTATTTTTTTTATTCGGTAAAAACTTTTTTTGACTACATAGATGGACTCGTCTCGTCAAGACGAGCATTAGGAGTGGTCGCACACCTCCGGTGGACATCGAAAATGGCCACACATGCCGACACGCACCTAGGAGGCGAAGGTACGTGGAGGCCATATGCGGCCATGACGAAACGTCGCCAGCCACACGTGCAACGATCGGTAACCATCGTTCCTGATGTCAGCGTGACGTCAGCAACCCGCGCTGAACTAGGACCCGACCCAACATTGACCCGTTGACTGTTGACCGTTGACCGTTGACCAGTCGAACTGGTTGAACCGGTCAAACCAATCATATAGCTAACCTATCCGGTCGGACCGTTTACCGATCGAACCATTCGTTCCTTGGTCCGGTCAAATTGGCGTTTCAAGCTGGTGAGCACGTCGTGTGTGCGTCTCACGCTCCGCGCACTCAAGTGGTGCGTGAGGGCGCGTGTAGGCTCCGTTTGGAGCGTGGTTGACACCGGTGTATTAGTATTGAGATTCTCTACATTGTGGCATATTATTTTACATGATTGATGCTTTTAAGGATGGAAAATGCGTATGGAACCCTATATACGTGTATTTTTTAGGGTGTTTTTGTTTTTTTTTTCTTTTATTTCCATGTGGTTTTGAAAATACATGATGCTAGCTCATATGTTTACGACCACATACAGTATGTGTAGAGTGTGATTCACTGATGGCATGCATAAGGTTTAATATGTATCAATGAATAGAGCAATGTAATTGGCATTACATGTGATTTTAGTGAAAATTTGCCATGTCTTCAAGTCTAAAATTACATGTACTTCATGGATGTGAGACATAAGGTTTATATCCCTAGTATGAGAGATTTTCAAGAATTCAATTGGGTAGTGACTGCTAAAGTGGCACACTTGATTGGGTTTAAGAAATATCAATCTCATATTATGTTGGGATGTCTCCTGTTCTAATGCGTGGTCATACTGTCAAAGGAGATGATTGTGTATTGGTTCATGGAGGGACGCATGTACAACATATGTTTGAGAAATGAATGATCCTAGTGGTTCATACACTCAAAGGCGATGAGTTCACAAAAATTGAAATATATTCTCATGGCCGCTGTCATGTAGAGAGTTTACAATGGCATGTCATGTATTCTGCCCCAAAGGTGATCATATGATAATATATGTAACTCTTGGGATGTGTACTTATATATATTCAAGTTACACAGCACTCACATGATGCTAATTGTGTATATTACTTGTTAAATCAGTCGCATTTTTCGGTAAATGGAAACTCCATTAGGATTGAGGTTCTTACTGATTCAAACTTTAAAAAATAGAGAGAGGATTTTCTATTTGGGATGGAGCTAACAGATGCTCATATTGCTCTTACTAAGGATAAACCGACTGATCTCATTGAGACCATTATGGAACCCCAGAAAGTGCATTTTGCTGCTTGGAAAAAAAGTAATAGGATTTTCTTGTTATCTATGAAGCGATTCATTCAGGAACACTTGAAAAGTGATTTGTCAGCTGACTACAATGCTAAAAAAATTATGGAAGCCTTGGAGGCTAGGAACCGTGTCTCGTCTAATGCTGAAATTGGGACACATCCGCAAAGACTCTTCAACATAAGGTGTAATAGTTCTGGTGGGGTTAGGGATTACGTCCTACGAATGGTAGACCTGCAGACAAAACTTGTGGCCCTTAATGCCTCAAGTTCCAGCAATAAGAAAAATAAGGTTCAACAATCGTACTCAAAAAAGTACTCATGAAACCACTGTTGGATCTAGCAATATCACCTAGAGGGGGGTGAATAGGTGATTCTGAACACTTTTTAATATTTAATGCGGAAATTTATAAAGGGTTCAGAACGTAGACTGAAAATGATCAGTAAGAGGACGTGCAGATAAACTAAACACAGCAAGATGAGTTTAGGGAAAGAGAAATTGCACGCAATGATTATAGTGGTTCGGCTTTAGCAAGCCTACGTCCACTCTCCCACGATGACAGCCGATCGGCTGGATTCCACTATGAGTCGTTGAAAGATTACAGGCGTTGTCACTCCAATCGCTCTTACAAATGAACCTCTCAAGACTACGAATTTTTAAGCTCACAGGAACAAGAGAATGTGTTTTTGAACAACTCAGCACTTTGAAATTTTTAGTTCTCGATTTTTTTTTGAAACAGTCACTATTGATCTTTCTTTATACTCCTTCAGCCTTGAACTAGCCGTTACCAAGGCCCTTCAAAGGATCGCTCCTCAATCTTTGATTGGACGCTATCAATCCTGATTGACGGAGACTGTATATGGGAAGATCCAGTGGCCGTTGAAAGTGAATCCGAACCCTTCAAATTCAGTCGCCCATACAACCAAATCTTCAGTTTCCATAAATAGAGTTCATCCAAATCTCCAAGATATCTTGTTCACGGAAGGTAATATCCAATCGCGGATATTCTCCTGATTTGATTGGAAAATAATCCTGTCAATCAAATCTTACAAACTTCCATAACAAGGCGCGGCCAAATCAGAAACCTGCCAAACGTGGGTCTTCAGAATCTAGTAGCGAGATATTGCAGAATCTGAACGTTGTTCAGAAGCAATCTTCTGAACCAGAGAGACTCTCTGAATCTGAACAGATTGGAACAGTGACTCTGAGCTTCTGTAAGATCCTTGCTGACGTGTCACATAAATCTCCTAGAGATGAGTCTTCAGAGGCAGCATAGACCTCCTTCTGAAGGCTTTAGATGCAACATAGACTTCCTTCTGAAGTCTTCAGAAGCACCACGATTCTCCATCTGAATGTAGGACTTCGACTATCTCAGAAGCAAGTGTGCGACGACTACTCCTTGAGTCTGAACGCCAGTCATGGAACATTATAAGCTTTTGTTCACATGCTCATGCCTGCAATAACAAATTATTTGTATTAACCAGATTCTCTTACTAGAAGGATAGTTTTGTCAGAATCAAAATATTCAGAGGGAATGTTTTCTCAACAACCACTAGTCATTTTGACAGTTCGGGTCATAAGAAAGTATCATTTAAGAAAGATGGTGACCACTGCTTCTTTTGTAATAAAAAAGGTCACATAAAGAAATACTGCGGCAAATTTAAAAATTGGTTATCCAAGAGTGAACGTACAGGTAATGGTTCATTTGGCATTTGGTTGTGAATCCAACCTATCAAAAGCCACATCCAGTTCATGGTGACTAGATAGCGGTGCAACAAATCATGTTGCATTTACCATACAAGTTTTCATAAACCGTAGGATGCCAAATCAAGATGAGTCAAAACTCACCGTAGATAACAATAATAAAGGTGACATCGAGTTTGTGGGAGATGTCATTTTAATTCTAGATTCTGAATTTACTTTGACATTAAGAAACACATTTTATGTACCTTCCTTTAGACGGAACTTAATTTTTTGTATCATGTCTAGATATGTATGGCTACTCTTTTGAAATAAGGAACAATAGTATTTCTATATTCTTTAATTCGTATAAGGTTGGATGTTGTTATATGTCTTGTAGATTGTATAGATTGTGTTTAACTCCCAATGATGTTGTTTCCAAAAGATCTCTACATAAGGAACGGTCTTATGCATTATGACATAAATGGCTTGGTCACATCTCTAGGAAAAAAAATTTGTAAAGGCTAATAAAGGCTGACATCATGCTTGCTCTTAAAAGTGACGTAGAGACTTGTGTAGACTGTTGTATAGGTAAGATGACTAAGATAAAGAAGAAAACTGCAGTCCGTAGTTCTAACCTGTTGGAGGTCATTCAGACTGATATTAGTAGACCCTATATGGCAACCTTATGTAGAAATTTTCATTTCATCACATTTATTGATGATTATTCCCGATATGATTATCTGTACTTGATTAAGGAAAAGTCTGAATCTCTTGATAAGTTCAAGATTTTTCAGATTGAAGTCGAGAAACAGTTGGAGAAAATCATAAAGGTTGTCAGATCAGACTGAGGTGGTGAGTATTTTGGCAAGCATGACGATGTTGGATAGCTTAAAGGGCCATTTGCCAACTACTTGGAGGATTCTAGGATAGTAGCTCAGTTTACTATGCCTAGGAATCCAGAACAAAATGGAATAGCCAAAAGGTACAATCGCACTCTTATGGATATGATGAGGAGTATGATTAGTAAGACCAATTTACCTGATTTTTGTGGGGTGAAAGTTTGAAAACAACCTTTTATGTTCTAAATCGTATTCCTACCAAAGCTGTTCTATTGACTCATTTTGAGTTATGGACTGGACGTAAATCTAGCTTGAATCATTTTAAGGTTTATGGTTGCCCTATATCCAACATTAAGTAAATTAGACTCTAGATTCACTTGGTGTTACTCCGTATCTTACTCCGATCATTCGAAGGGGTATCGGTTATCTAATCTTAATGGAGGCACAAGAATTGTGGAATCGTATATAGAGAAGTTTCTGAAATTTGATGTGCCCAAAGAGGGTAGCTACTCATAGACTATTAAGAATAACGGTACGGTGAGGACTACTACGTCATTTTCTCTGCCTATATAGACAATCGTGGAGCCCCCACACCACAGACTGAAGCTGTTGGGATTCAGGATGATGTTGTTGAGACAGTTCCTGATGAAATTTCTCAAGCCCTACAAGTATAGGATGAGGTTGAAGAAACTCCACTTAGAAGATCTATCAAGCAAAAACGATTAGATATACCACCGGACTACATATTCTATCTAGGAGAGCATGACTACGATATCGGCTGTGTGGTTGATCTAGTGAATTATACAGATGTTGTTTCTTATCCTCAGTCAGATCTATGCCTGGATGCAATGAAAAATGAGATGCGGTCTATGAAACATAATGGTGTTTGGGAGCTTGTTGAATTGCCTAAAGGTCACAAGTCCATCGGATGCAAAATGGTATATAAGACTAAAAGGGACTCCACATGAAAGATTGAGAAGTTTAAAGCCAGATTAGTAGCTAAGGGTTTCACTTAGAGAGAAGGAGTAGACTATGAAGCAACTTTTTTCCAAGTCTCTTTAAAGATTCTTTCAGAGTGATCATGGCATTAGTAGCTCATTTTGATATGGAGTCACACCGGATGGGTGTTAAAATTGCCTTTTGAATGGAGACCTTGAAGAAGAAGTCTATATGGTACAACCCGAAGGCTTTGCAGCTGATGATTCAGGTAAGCTTGTGTGTAGACTGGAATCTATTTGTGGCCTCAAGAAAGCTTCTAGACAATGGTACTTGAAGTTTCATAGTGTTGTTACTTCATTTGGTTATGTCGAGAATAAAGTGGGTCAGTGTATATACTGCAAGCTCAATGGGAGGAAATTTATTTTCCTCGTGCTTTATGTAGACGATATCTTGCATGTGAGCAACGATCTTCAAGTACTACATGAGACGAAGTGGATGTTTGTCAAAGCATTTTTGACATGAAGGACCTTGGTGAGACGTCTTTTGTCCTAGGTATTAAGATCCATAGGGATCATTCTCGTCGTGTATTAGGTTTGTCTCAGAGGGCATATATTGACATATTTTGAAAAGATTTATTATGCAGCACTACAAGCTTGGAATTTCTCCTGTCATTAAGGGTTATAAACTGAATCTGTCACACTGTTCTCATTTAGATGTTGAGAAAGCCCAAATGAAGGATGTACCTTATGCTAGTGCACTTGGAAGTATCATGTATACTCAAGTTTACACTAGATTAGACATTGCTTTTACAATAGGACTTCTAGGCAGATATCAGTCAAATCCATGACACGATCATTGGATTGCTGCCAAAAAGGTTTTGAGGTACTTAAAGAGGACAAAAGACTATATACTGATTTAAAGACATATTCAGGACCTGCAGCTAGTAGGGTATTCGACTTAAGGTCAACAACGACAAAAAATTTATGTTAGCAAGAGGTGCAATATCATGGAAAAGCGAGAAACATAAATCTATATCATCCTCTACCATGCAAGTAGAGTTCATAGCATGCTTTTCAGCTATTACTCAAGCTATATGGCTCTGAAACCTCATTAGGAAGTTAACCGTACTTGATTTTGTGGATAGGCCCATACAGTTGTATTGTGACAATAGCTCTGCAGTGTTGTTTATTAACAACAATAGATGTCTCAATGGGTCAAAGCATCTGGCGATCAAGTTTTTGACCATAAAGTAAACAATTGAGAATGGTGACATTACAGTAGAGCATATTTTCACAGATGATATGGTTGCAGATCCACTGACTAAAGATCTTTCACCATTGTGTATGTGGATGACATGTCATTAACATGGGCTTAAAAACAACATTGGATGTTGTTGTTTAGTGGGAGCTATTTTGATTTTGCTCTAATAAAGTTTATATCTGTATTTGTTATACTTAGATATGTATCAACTCTTTTGGATTCAATAAAGTGCTTTTATGAATGTGTTGATGTTTAATATATATATTTAGTAAAAATCTCAAGGTATGTGTAAACCTTGAGTAAAGGCTAGGGGCATTCGGTTATTAGCCTTAAGGATATGTCTTGTTACTCACAAAGTAAAGTTAACTATAAGGATAAGACACGTGTAGGTTCATTGGAATCATAAGGATATTCTCTAGTAGCATATCAGGTTTCGTGACGCTTAAAGAGAGAGAATTTGACTCACACAGGGGATAACACATAAAGTATCACTCTTTTATGATGTGTTATCCATTTGCTACACTACCATATTGAATCCACATCAGTAAAGTTAAAGGCATTTGTGACCATGGAAGACTTTGTGTCTATTGATTCAGTTACCTCCATGATTCGGTGTTTGAACTTTATGGGATCGGATTGACTATCAAGAATAATATCTAGACCAACATAAATATGCGTACATATAATACAGTTTTAATTAATATAGCCCAAGTAGGATAATGTAAGAATTTTTCTGATGTGGGCTACATTTAATGAAATTAATATTTATCGTTTGACGGGTTGGTCTATTAAGGTATGATATACAGATTCCTAATTAGTTTAATATGGGCTGACTAGTGTTAGCCGAGTTAGGCTCAACCCATTATGAGAGGGCCTATGGCTGAAAACTCTATAAATAGGGCTCAAGTCCCTACCCTAACCCTCGAATGCACAAATCACCTCACATAAAGGAAGAACGCACCCGTTCGTGAGTGGCACTCTCATTTGGCCAGTGTTCTGGCGAAGGGAATAGAGGGGAAGCATTTGAGTTCCAAATCATCGCCATTCCGTATCAAGATCGATGGATTCTAAACCAAATGTGCGAATCTCCTTTCCTCTATCATAGTGTGTGTCAGATTCTTGTTAAGGTGTCCCTAGGGTGTGCCATTTTCATGGCCTTACATTGCTTTCCCAAGCCTGCCTGACCTATGATCACATCTAATAGGTGTTAGATATATTGTATATAGGAAGAACATATAGGCCTTTCTTCTTTCTCCTTTGACCCACATAGGTCCCACATAGGAAGAGTACCAAACTCTTCACCTCTTCCAAGTCTATATAAATGCTTCTCTTGTATATTGTGACCTACACCATTATTAGAGAACAAATATCATTCCTTCTAAATCCTTCTTTCTTTTCATAGTATCAGAGCCAAGTTCATTGTCTTGAAAGTATGCTCTACGGTTGCCATAAATTGGATCTTCCGCATCAGAAATCAAAACAATGAGCTCATTGTTTGAAAAGTATGCTCTGCGGTTGCCATAAATTGGATCTTCCGCATCAGAAATTAAAACAATGAGTTGTGGGCTAGATTGTCAGTCTTAGGGCTTTTGAACCGTCACTCTTGCTTGTCCTAGTCAAGCGTCCCCAAGAAATTTTTTCTTTCTCTCGTCCTCGACATTGCGCCTTAGTCTTGCGCTGACCGTCTGACGGTATCTTCATCACATTGCCTTCACAATCTGTCCGACGTCCTCATCGTGGTTAGATCTTCTTCGACTTTGTCTCTATCGATCTGGTCTACTTCGTCTTTCGCCTCGATCTTGCAATTGACCTCGGGTTTTGTCTTCGTCACCCATACACCTTTTTTTGCTTCTACTTTCAATTATTGCTCTCAGAATCATGGCTGATAGTAGTGATTGCATTGATGTTAAGTTGGATGGCTCTAATTATGTTATTTGGAAACCCTCGGTGATGGCTGCTCTGGTTTATCGTGATTTATATGAGCATGTTGATGGTACTCGTTCTTGTCCTATGTCTTTGTCTAATACTGTTGAGCCCAAACCTAGTGCTACTCAGATTGCTCAACGCGAATCTGACATTAGGGCTTGGCATATTGCTGATTGAAAAGCATGGGCAATCTTGTTTGGTTCTATTAGCCCTAATCTTCGCCCTCAATTTTCTCAAATTGTTGGTGCGAAACAGTTGTGGGATCAGATCACTGAGATGTTTACATAGACAGGTTCTGTCTGTATTTATCAGCTTATGCAGGAACTTCGGCGTGCCACCCAGGGTACACAATCTGTTCGTGATTTTTATAACTATATGACGTCTCTTTGGTCCCAACTTGATGTGTTGGCTAGTTCGGCATGTCTCACGTGTGCTGGTTGCACTGCTTATGCTACATCGAAGCTTGAAGATCAGAACAAGTATCGTCTCTATGAATTCTTGATGCAACTCTCACCGAATTTTGAGGGAGTTTGCAGTCAGATTCTCTATTGTTATCTTGCTCCATCTCTCTCCGATGCAGTCAAGGAACTTCAAGCCGAGGAAACTAGACAAGGAATTCTCAGTGCTCCTTCCCCTTTGAATTCCTCTGCCGTATTGGCCACTCCACAGCTGAGTTTCCAGTCCAGCTCCTCTCAACGTGGTTTTCAGCCTAGTTTCCACTATGGCTCCTCTCAACGTGGTTCCCAGCGTGCCTCTACTCAGCGAAGCTCACGTCCTTTTTGTAACTACTGTAAACAAAATGGACATTTTGAGGATTGATGTTTCCAGAAGTTGCGTGATCTTTCTGATACATCGTTGCGCTCAGTTGCACCTGTCACTTCTCCCTCCGTGGACCGTGCCACTTCTTCCTCAACTTCGGATGATCGTCTTGCTGTTATTGAGGCTCAGCTTTCTCGTTTAACTCAACTTCATCTTGGTTCTTCTGGTGCATCTTCCTTTGTTGCCACCGTAGCTGCGGCGCAATCCTCAAGTGATAATTCTTGCTGGATTCTCGACTCTGGTGCTGCTCATCACATGACTGCCTCTGCTCATCATCTCACTCAGCAGACTGCACTCAAAAACCCATAAGGGTTCTTTACAGCTGATGGATCCTCTCTTACTGCCACTGTACAAGGCCACCTTACTATACCTTGAAGTTTTTATGTGCCCAATGTGTTGCATATACCAAATTTAGCCCTTAATCTCTTATCTGTTGGGCAATTTACTGATATAGGTTATATTGTGACATTTACTGTTGATTCTTGTGTTGTGCAGGTTCGTACGAGTGGCCGGACGATTGGCAGGAGTAGTAGACATGGAGGATTGTATACGATGCAACATCTTCAGCTTCCTTCACCTCAACCCGTTCTCGCCATCTTCGATCTTGACTATTGGCACCAGTATCTAGGTCATATATCTGCATCTCGTTTATCTTTTCTACATCAGTAGGGTGTACTTGGACATGTTTCATCTATTGCTATGCATCTTTGTACTAGTTGTCCTTTAGCTAAATAATCTGCGCCTCCCTTTCCTGTTAGCTCTTCTGTTTCTACTAGCTGTTTTGATTTAGTTCATTCTGATGTTTGGGGTCCTGCTCCCCAACTCTCTAAAAGTGGTTTTAAGTATTATGTATCATTCATTGATGATTATTCTCGTTATACCTGGGTTTATTTCATGCGTTCTCGTGATGAATTTCTCTCTATCTATAAAAATTTTACAACAATGATCTCTACTCAATTCTCTAAAACTATTAAATTTTTTCGTTTTGATTCGGGTGGGAAGTATCTCTCAACAGCTTTTCATTCTTTCTTAACTTCTCAGGGAACCCTAGCTCAGTTGTCTTGTCCTGGTGTCCCTGCTCAAAATGTTCTTGCTAAGCAAAAACACCGTCATATTCTAGATACTACTCGTGCTCTCCTGTTGTCTCATTCCGTTCCTCCTGAATTTTGGGCCGAAGCACTCTCTACTTCTGTCTATCTCATAAATCGGCTTCCTTCTCTTGTCATCTCCAAAGCCACCCATCACCAACGTCTTTTCTCGAAATCACCCACTTATCACCACCTTCGTATTTTTGGCTGTACGTGTTATGTGCTTCTTCCTCCTCATGAGCATACCAAACTATCTGCCAAGTCAGTACGGTGTGCTTTCTTGGGCTACAGCACAGAACATAAAGGCTATAGGTGTTATGATCCTTCTTTACGGCATATTCGTATCTCTCGTAGTGTTCAATTCTTTGAGCACCTACCGTTCTTTTCTACCTCTTCTACTTCTTCATAGTCCTCTCCATCTATTTTTATGAATTTCCTCTTGATTCATTTTCTGATCCTCCTCTTGTGTCTTCTCCGCCTGACCCAGTGTCACCACTTTCTCCTGTTATGCCTCCTTCTTCATCTACTTCACCTTTGCTCCTATTGCCAAAATGGCTTCTGTTCGTACTCTTCTTGCAGTAGCCTCTGTTCGTAATTGGCCTCTCTTTCAGCTTGATGTGAAGAATGCTTTTCTTCATGGGGTTCTTTAGGAAGAACTCTATATGCAGCCACCTCCTGGTCTTGCTCATTCTCCTGGTCAGGTTTGTCGTCTTCATCGGGCTCTTTATGGTCTCAAACAGGCTCATCGAGCTTGGTTTGAACGTTTTGCAGATGTTGTTCGGTCAGCTAGTTTTGTTCAGAGTGAGAATGATCATGATATGTTCACTCACACTTCTCTTGCTGGTTATACTATTCTGCTACTCTATGTTGATGATATGATTATTACTAGGCATGACTCTGTTCATATTGCTTACACTAAGCAACATCTTCACCGTCAGTTTGATATGAAGGATCTGGGCTTCTTAGGTTATTTTCTCGATATTGAGGTTGTTCGTAGTCGACGTGGTATTCTTCTCTCCCAACAGAAGTACATCGCTGACATTCTTGCTCGTGCTGAGTTATCTGATACTCGTATTGCGGCTACTCCTGTTGAACTTCATTTACAGCTTCTTCTTGATGATGGTGAGCCTCTGTCTGATGTCACTCGCTATCGGGCTCTTGTTGGCAGTCTTGTCTACCTTACGACCACTCGTCCTGATATCGCCTATGCTGTTCATCTTGTCAGTCAGTTTGTAGCGGCTCCTCGTACAGTTCATTATGCTACTGTGCTCCGGATTCTGCGATATCTTCGTGGCACTCTGACGCGCTCTGTTTTTCTCCCATTGACCTCCTCACTTGTTATTCGTGCTTACTCCGATGCTGATTGGGCAGCGGATGTTACTGACCGTAAGTCCATCACAGGGTTTTGTGTCTTTTTGGGTGATTCTCTGATTTCTTGGCGTGCCAAGAAGCAGTCTGTCGTGTCTCGGTCCTCTACTGAATCTGAGTATCGAGCTATGGCTAACACTACAGTTGAGATTATTTGGCTTCGTCGTCTTCTTGCTGATCTGGGTATTGCCTCCTCTGCTCCTATTCCTCTTCACTGTGACAACAAGAGTGCCATTCACATTGCTACAAATCCGGTCTTTCATGAGCGTACCAAGCACATCGACATCGATTGTCACATCATGCTTCATCAGCTCCAGGCACGCATCATTTGTCTTCCTTTTGTGGCCTCTACAGCCCAGCTTGCCGACTTTTTCACCAAATCTCTTACATCACAACGATTTGCTGCTCTTCTTTCCAAACTCTCGTTGGTTGACCCACCTTGAGTTTGAGGAGGGGTGTTAGATATATTGTATATAGGAAGAACATATAGGCATTTCTTCTTTCTCCTTTGACCCACATAAGTCCCACATAGGAAGAGTACCAAACTCTTCACCTCTTCCAAGTCTATATAAAGGCTTCTCTTGTACATTGTTACATACACCATTATTAGAGAACAAATACCATTCTCTCTTAATCCTTCTTTCTTATCAATAGGGAGTATCACATTAAGTAGCTATTAAATCACTCTTTCATCAAGAACGTTTCATAGTGGGATCACGAAGTTTTGGACCTCTAGAGAGAATGTTAAGACAGATCACACGATACCAAAATAGAGGGTTAGAAAAAATCTCGTGTTTCCTGTTCCTTCGCAAGGCCAAGGCCTTTTAGACCGAGTGAAGGATTCCAACGGTAGTGAGCTAGAAATTTCAAAAGTATGTGATATGAAAGTCAATAGGACTTCACAGATCCAGTCACAAGAATATTGTCAACGCCGAACATTATTTCATAAATTTGGTCATGCGAAGGACTTCACAGAATCAGTAACTATACCAGAAACGTAGGATTGGCCCAATTATGCGAGGATTAGCCAGAGTCGCAAGCACTAGAGTCGCGAGAACCATGTTCTCGGGGACCAACAAGATCGCGGGGGCCAGCAACACGTTCGCGAGGACTAGCAGGGTCGCACAGACCACGCGACCCATGTCCTGCCAGATGCGGTGCGAGCGGGTGACCCGAGGACCACGACCCTGCTGCACGAGAAGAACATGCTCTGGACCCTGTTGCGTGAGAAGAACACGACCAGTCACTGACCCGAGAACTAGCAATCGCTGATCCAAGAAGAAGACAATCTGAAACAATGGCTAAGGACGTGAGGAGAATGAGAAGGAGAAGACGATCTCCTCTGATACCATGTAAAAAGGAAATCGTCGTATCGTCATTCAATAAAAGTCAATATATGTACAAAATAAGCCCTAAAGCTCCAAAGACTATCTTACCCTTTTTATTCCTCTAGCACTACCAATTTCACAATATATTTACCATGGACGGTCATTCTCCTATTTCAGGCAACTCCATTTGTTTTACTTCTTTTGGGATAATTACCAAAAAAGTCATAAATTTATTACAATTGTGCCAATTCAGTCCTAAACATTTTGAATTTGTGCCAATTCAATCCATCTAGCCAATTTTGGACGGAAATTGCTGACGTGGACGCCGGCCACCCTACATGGTGCGGTCAACACCGACGTGGATAATTTTTTAAAAAAATTTAATACTTTTTCAATTTTTTATTTTATTTTGATTTTTTTTTCCTTCCTTCTTATGTTTCTCACTGTAGCCAACGAGGGTCACCGGAGCTCACCGGCCACTGGATGAGGGCCGCAAAGACCTCTCAACCGGCGGGGACCCCTAGCCGGCCGTGGGCAAAGGCGGCCTTGCCCGCAGCTGGCGAGTCTATGGCCGCCTTCACCCCCGGCTGGCAAGGTCGGCCTCGCCCAAATCAAGACAGCCGGCGTCCACGTTAGCAAATTCAATCCAAAATTAGTCGGATAATTGACACAATTGCAAAAGGTTTATAACTCAATTGGCACAAAAGAAATAATTAAAGATTGAATTGACACAATTACAATTAAGTTTAAGACTTTTTTGGTAATTTTCATATTTCATTTCCAAGCCCATGAGCTCCCTCTCATCCCTAACGTAACAACTCCCTGTCACAGCCAATCCTAACTTCTCATTTCAAGATTTAACAGAACATCGTAAGACTTTCAAGAACACAATCATTCGAAAGTCACGATTCGATCGACATCTACATGTTCTTCGGAAAATCGACTCGAGTTTCCTCCATGTTAAGCGGACAAAGAGGCTAAAAGCAGGACTCGCGTCTAATCTTATAAATTTTTTCTTTTGGTCAGAGTAATCTTACAAATTAAACAAGGCCCTGTCGGCACAACCAGAGGCGGGGGGGGGCGACGGGAAGCTGTGGCCAGAGAGCGGTGATGGATTCGCTCTGAGGTTGACCGTCTTTCCACGCCTCGTTCCCGCCAAACCTGGTTCTGGAAGTGGATTCTTCAACTTCAAGCACCGTCGTGCCCTTCATCATTCCTAAGTCACTCTTTCCATGTCGTCCGCGCTAAGTTGATTAAACCGACGCTAAAGTAGAGAACACGTTGACATGGAAGGCTTCTATTCCAGTCATGAATCATGATTTTCTCCAAGTTTGGTTTTTACATCTCTCCACTGTGTACTGTTTATTAAGTAATCTGGCAACCAACCTTTGCAGAGTCAAACCGTGGTTAATAATACTAAAGAAATATTAATAGAAATTATTATTATTGTCAAAAAAGAATAGAGTCATGTGCTCTTGAATAACAAACCAACTCAACTTAGATAAACAACTCTCCACGATAAGCAGTCAAGTTTTGCTGAGAACCGTTGACCAACCTTGTCTCTCTCTCTTGGTGTTGTGAGGACTGAGAACCCAATAAGAAAGGCCATTTTACTCGTCCATTGGAGAACATCATCGATCATCACCACATTCCCTGTCGTACAAGTTACAGCTTGCACCTCCTTTGACCTTGATGGAATCTCTGCTTCGACCTGCATTCATGACATGATCTCATAGTTTTTCTCTCTTCCTGGGTTGCATACTTTTTCCATGGCTAGCCGAGACCATCATCCATCAACCTCATCTTCCTCCGAGATCAAAGCCAGAGTGAGCTCATGGCGAGGCAACAATGCAGTACACCCGGTCGACATTGACATCGATGCTGGCACGGCTGTGTCTGTTCCGAGTCCCGTTGTGTGCAGAGAAGTCAAGCATTTCAAGAAATGGAAGCCCCTGCTCGTGCCCTGCTTCATTCTCGCAAACACTGTCGTGTTTGTGATCACTATGTACGTCAACAATTGTCCCCAGAACTCCGTCTCTTGTGTCGCCAAGTTCTTGGGCAGATTCTCCTTTCAGCCCTTCAAGGAGAACCCTCTTCTTGGCCCTTCATCATCAACGTGAGTCTCATTCCTCTCTGATTCTCCCCTGTTTTTCATCTATTTTCGGCTCTTTAACTTGCACAACTTATTTGTTGGATTTGAGTTTCACAACAATGAGGCTCAGGATGATGATGGAACTCCAGCTTCAAGCTTTTTTCTTAGTGAAGTCCTACATGACTAACCATTTATTACAGATGTATTGTTTGTCCTGAAAAATCCCACTTTGTGGTCTTAGGCTTCAGAAAATGGGTGCTCTGGAAGTTAGCAGGGTAGTGGACAGACACCAAGTGTGGCTCCTAATAACCTGCATCTGGTTGCATGGAGGAGTCTTCCATCTATTAGCAAACATGTTGAGTTTTTTAGTCATTGGAATTCGGCTGGAGCAAGAGTTTGGGTTCGGTACGTGTGTATCTCAATTTAATGTCGTGCATCTCAAATTTGTCTAATGTCGCCCTCTCAATTTGTTGTCCGTATAATTAACTCCAATTTGTTAAAAATGCGAGTATCTCAGTGAATTTTGGCGCGTAACCTCTGTTTTCTCTTTTCTACGTGCAGTGCTGATCGGGTCGCTCTATGTCATCTCGGGACTTGGAGGAAGTCTGATGTCATCCCTCTTCATCCAGTCAAGTATATCAGTTGGTGCTTCTGGTGCACTTTTCGGGTTACTGGGAGGGATGCTTTCCGAACTCATCACTAATTGGTCTATTTATGCTAACAAGGTACTCATCTGCATCGCATCGAAATGTGAACATTCAACGGAGGGATTCAGTTTGGAAGTAAATGCTGTAGTAGTTTCTCATGAGACAACCGATTCAATTCTACGTGCTTTCTTCAGGTAGCATCATTCTTGACCCTCCTGATCATCACTGTGATCAATTTGGCAGTCGGGATTCTTCCGCACGTCGATAACTTTGCTCACATGGGAGGATTCCTAGCAGGCTTCCTGCTTGGATTCGTGCTTCTCATCCGACCCCAGTATAGCTGGATCACGCAGAAGTATACTCCTCCAGGATATGCATCCGCTCCTGCGAAGCCTAAATTCAAGACATATCAGTGCGCATTGTGGGTCATTTCTCTGACTGCCTTGATCGTCGGGTAATCTTTCGACAAAACTGACCTTCTATCATCTCATGACATTGCATAATCTACATTTTGTAATACATTCTTGCCGGCGATTTCGATGCTAGGCCCTAAATTGAAATGCTGCAGATTCATTCTCGGTATGGTGATGCTTCTGCGGGGCGTGAACGCGAATGATTATTGTTCCTGGTGCCACTACATGTCTTGTGTTCCGACTTCTAGATGGAGCTGCAAGGCTGGGCCGGCCTCATGCTCGGTAGTCATCTCTCTCTCACTCTCACTCTCACTCTCACCCTCATATGCCAAATGATTGCGCTAATGATCAATTGGATTACCCTCTTTCGTAGTCTGACCAACTAGGAAGCCAGCTGAACTTGACTTGCTCAAGCAATGGAAAATCAAGAACATACACATTGCCTGGTGCTACCACTTCCCAGATTCAGGGTCTCTGCACTCAGCTTTGCAATTGAAGTTCACACGACGGACGATGTCCATTGGATTGTAGTTAGAACCCAAGATTGGTGCAAATTCATTTCACGGACAATTTTCTTGTTTCTCGGTACCGAGTATTCACTTGCCATCTATTCGAAAAAAACTCGTCTCTCCTGGAGATTCCGCTTCGAACTGGGAAGTCTGTGAAGCTGCATGTCTATGTGTAGGTTGAGTTTAGCTTAGGTTTCCATTGGATCCAAGGGTAGATGGATCAATACTCAAGAGAGAGAGGATGGTTTGTCTTTAGAATGTGATGCCTTTCAGTAGAAGGCCATGCTTTTGTTTTGGTTTTTCCATTCATGAATAGCTAGCTATTTTCTGCCAAAAAGAATATTTATTGACTTGAAAGAGGCTGATGCCATATGTGGGAATCGAACCCACGACCACATGGTTAAAAGGACTCGCAACAGATTAATTCTTTATAATTGGAATTAAATCTCTATTTCGAACCGAAGATAGTTATTGAAAAACGGGGGTCCCAAGGTTGACCTTATTGAGAACATGATCGAGATTGAGCATGTGAATAACAATAACTTATACTCGAGAATCTCTATCGATCCGACTGAACGCACGAAACCTATGTAGACAGGGGAAGAAGGCCATTTCAGTCAGACTGGTGGGGAGATCCACGGGGGATAACCAGACTTAATGTTCAAGTTCAATCCACCCTAGTGCTGTTGCTTCTTGTATTGGTGAACCAACCAAGATTGACAGCAACACAGCTTTGGCCTCGAGCGGACGGTTTTTACTGTGAGTATGTGTTGAGGTTGATCGATCTTACTCAGCCTTTGGCCATGATCTGCCTAGTGCCTACCGACGGCACGGATGCTCACCAACTTGTCCTTCATGTGCATGAGGATGCTGAGTCGAACCCACCAAATGTCCAGATCATGGCCACCATCTTTCAAGCCAACCTCATGAAGCACGATTCCATGGGCATGACAAACGACACAGGCAAAACTTCTTTATCTAGGTTGGACCTTCTCTTTCTGCTGCTTGCCACTCCGAGACTGATTGAGTCGGACCCATCTGATATCTCCAAATGTTCGGGAGTTTCTCCAATCATCTCTAAGAAAAATAAATCACCAGATCAAATTGTGAAATAATCATTTCTACCATAGTTGATCAAGTCTCGCCTATTTCGTCACGTGTTGGCAAATGAGGTAGATCCTTGGAGTGAAGTCGAAGTCCGCCAAAGCACGAGAATGCTCGGACGGCCGCACCAGACAACTTGATGAGTATCGATGGTCTGACTAAGACAATGTGCATGTTTATGTCCTTTCTCTTTTCTGCCTATTTTTCACGTAAGAAATGATTATGTGATTGTCATTAATCCACTGTGAAATCAACGGTTTATTCTGGCCACACAAAAAAACAAATGACAAATAATTAGAAATTGTTTATGGGGTCCACTCCTTCAGTAATTTGTGGCTCACAATATAATGCTACTCTTACAGTTACCCAAAAATTATTATGCTGGCAAATCTCAAAATTACTAGTATGAGTATGGTATTTGTTGGCATCGTTGCAAGGCAGAAAGGCCTGATAATGTCTGATTTTTATCTCCAGACGGACTTTAGTCCCACAGGGCCTAAGTACGTATAAAGAAGGTTGTTAACATAGTTTCCCAATTCAAAAAGTCGAACGCTCTTTCAAAATCGAACTCCTGAACACAATTATACTTTTTCGCCTCCTCTTTTTGTTATGACGAAACGCAGAAAATAAAGACAAAACACTAGGATTTTACGTGGTTCGATCGAGGCGATCTACGTCCACGGGCGAGGCGAAACGAAATTCCACTATGATCAAAGAGAATACAAAATCGCTAAAGCGCACGGCTCGCGACAATTACATAAAACGAAAAACTCTCTCAATAACAAACATGAAAACCCTAGCCTAGGTAAATAAGGCCCCAAAAAAAATTTCTCGGGGGCGTTGCCCCCGAACCCCCATAGAGATTTAGTTTCCGCTAAAGAAGTTTAGTTCGCTCTCTCCGGGTTGGGCCTATCGGCTCAACCCTCCGACGTCGCGAACTAAACCTCTATTTTTTTTTCTCTTCTTTTGGGCTGCACGAAATATATGTTGAACTGGATACATAAAATTCAAAGACATATTTAACACTTCTGGAGCAGGGAAGGATTTAGATCGATCTTGGGATATGCTTGTTCCCAGATTGGTTGGGTATTCATTTTCACCCTACCCTGGACCTACTCTAAATGCATCACAGGTTTACACCACATGATAGTGTACGGTGCGACCGTGTTATGAACCCCGCTCACCCGCGGATGACGAATCTCATCCATTATGATGTCGTCATGTGTGTGCAAAGAAACAATAATGACTGGTCAAGTACTTCAGCGTCAACATTGTCATGTGGTGCAACTGCAATACAGAATACATTCGCCGGAACCACCCTAGAAGCTGAAATTGTTGGTTTTTACAAATTCTAGGGCAATTTAAACTACACTGTACATAACTAGTATGTAGGGTACCAAGTATCTCTCTACAGTGTACTTTGCACTGTTATGTTTATAACCATAAAATTATATTTATCCTATGTAAACAAATAAATAATCTCTGCATGCTGCGATTCTTCTGTATGTTTTAATTTTATCTAGTTAGGGTTATTAAAAAGAATGGATTGTTGTTTTCAACATACTTAATCATGCCAACAGCAACAAAAAATGATTCTCGATTGCCATGGCACAAAATTATTAAGAAACTTATAGTTTGCTAATCACGGGCCATCATTAGTCAAATGCTAGGCATTGGATTTGGTAGATTTCTGGTGCACAAAACTACCTAGAAAGGAGGGAAAAAATGAAGAAAAGAATCCATAAATAAGTAAAATAACTTTGCTACCTTATACTGGCTTCTAAAGCTGTGCCTGGACCATCATTGTTTATCTCATTGTCCTCGTTAGATAATGTTAACTTGCACCCAAAATTATTGTGAAAAAAAAAAAAAAAAGAGCAACTCGACCAGGTAGACTCAGGTGAGTTCACCTGTCCACAACCCTACCTCTAACCCAAATCCCTAGACGGGAGCGTGGAGGCTTTTCTACCAGTCCACTCAGGCACTCAGCAGAAATGTCCATAAAGGTTCTTACATTGTTGCATTGCGTCGCTGCACCAAGCTTTTGTACTGAACCGTCTTCTTCAGGATGATCTCCATGAAGTAAAGTGGTGGAGAGAGAGAGGTTACGAGGACAAGAGGATGGAGATGAAGGAACTGCAAGTTTTCATAAATAGTACGTGAAAAAGGTTCGTGCCCGGTACAAAATGACCGATTGATAAACCATTTAAACAAACTAACATGTTTCCGTTAATTTATTTACGTGTATTTTATTAAGCACGGTTAACATTTAAAAAAGATATTGTCATGTGGTGCAACTGGAAGGTCGAGATATCACAATATGGCCACATCGAATGATTGCAATTTGGAGACGATCCCTCGAAATGAGCTTGTCACGACTAGTTGAAATGAGAGTCAGAAGCGAATACGGGGGTAAGACGAATTGGACAAGGTGTGCGACTCTGAACACCAATTTGGGATGTTGAGATTACATCTTCACTAATTTGTGTGGAAGAGAGGGTTTACATGAAGAGAGATCTGCTCAATTAATCAGAAGGAAAGGAAGAGAAGTCTTAGAAGAAAACGATGTCGTCTCGTCTGGTACACAAATATATTCTCTCGAAACTTCCAGCAGTACGTGTCAGCATCAGAAGAATTGTACTCTCAATAACCGTTTTGCAACTCTGAGCCTTGAAGAATTATAGTGACGAGAAGAAGAATTTGTGAAGGAATTTCTATATTTTTATTCCTTTATTTTTTTGTCTATTGAGCTGTAATTCAAGTATTCGCTGCTCTGGATCTAGATTTTTTCGTCATATAAATTGTAAAAATGAACGCTGAAGAAGATGAGCTCTCAGATGAAAAGTTTCGTGAAAATGAAGGAAATGGCTATGGCAGCATGATTTCTTTCTTTTCTGCTTTAATTATTTCCTTCTTTTATTCAGTTTTCTACATATGAATGAACCAATTACAAACCAAACAAAGGAAAATCCTGTTGCGCTATGAATATTAGTTGAATTAATTCATAAGAAGCGTCTTGGTGGTAACGGGATAGTTTAGCCTCTTCGATAGCGCTATTAAAAAAATGTGTTCTTAGAGAGTTTTTACCTGTAGCATTGAGAGCGCTGTCAAGAGAGGTGTTCTTAGAGAGTTTTTACCTGTGCATCAAGTCCCAAAACGTGAGGCTCAAATGGGATTAGAGCAAGAAGATCAATACCTTAAGAGAGCTAGGCCAATATAAACATGTGAAAATATATAAACATTGAGATAACTTGGTAGACTAGTTTAGACCTGAGCCAAAACATATAAACATTGATTTCACTTGATGATGCAATACTTCTATGTTTTGATGGCGCGCATGGCAACACTTCCGCTTCAGAAATCAACTTCTGACCAGTTGATTTTTCTACTTCTGCTCCAGAAATTAATTTTTGATCAGAGAAATTCGTTTGATAACGGTTGGAAATTTCTACTTCTGAAACATTATTAACACAAAATTTTCTACGACGAATTATTGTCGGCGGCTGAAAAATTTCTTTAAAAAATTATTTTTATTATTAAAAATATAATTTATTTTTTACTCCGGCTGCCGGAGATGGCCACTCGGCGGCGGCGGTGGTTTGCGTCGGGGGATTGCGGTGGCCGGCAGGGGTGGCCGGCGGAGGTCGGAGGCTGTGGTTGGCGGCGGCGGGCGGTGGTCGACGGGGGGCGACAGGCGATGGTCAGCTGGGGCGGTCGACGGCGGGGGGCAACAATGGGCGGGGAGCGGCGACGGTCGGCGGAGGTTGGCAACTTCAGGAGTAGAAATCCATTTTGGTAATGCAACTTCTGAAGCAGAAATCCGTTTGGTAAAAAAATTTACTTCTAAAAGAAATTTCTACTTCTGAACTTATTTTTCCCCCAATTTAAGAAGTTAAAAAAAATTGTTTCTCAACTCAAAAAGTACTTCTCGCCTCACCCTCTTTTCGACCACGCCCGCCTCCGCCCGCCGCCGACCTACGCCGCTGCCCAATGCCGCCCACGACCACCGCCGCCCACAATCCCCCACTGACCACCGCCGTGGCCGACCATCGCCTGCGACCACCGCTAATCGCCGACCATCGCCCACCGCCACCCGCGACTACCACCACCTGCTAATCACTGATCGCCCCCTGCTACCAAGTACCATTGACCTCCGCTGCCCGCAACCACTGCCACCCCCACCAATCGCCGGCTGCCGCCGCCGACCACCACCACCCCCCGCCGCCAACCGTCGACCATCGCCTCGCCCACTGCCAGTCGTTGACCATCACCAACCACCACCGCTGCCAGCCGCCAAAGTAAAAAAAAAATAATACTTTTTATTTTTTAAAAGAAAATAATTTTTTTAATAATAAAAATTATTTTTAAAAGAAATTTAAAAAGTTTAAAAATGTAGTAGAAATTTTTCGACCGCCGATAATAATTTTTCATAGAATATTTTGTGTTAATAATATTTCAAAAGTAGAAATTTAACCGTTACCAAACGAATTTCTCTAATCTGAAATCAACTTCTGGAGAAAGAAGTAAAAAAATCATCTTCTTCTTTTAAGTAGAAGTAGAAAAAATCAATTTCTGACCAGAAATTGATTTCCGAAGCAGAAGTGTTGTCATGCGTGCCCTAAAAGATGCGTGGATAATGTGAGGGCGAGCCAAGCCCTAGTCGGCGAGCGCGAGGCCGAACCTTGCTTGGGTAGAGCAAGGCGAGCCCTCACCGGTGGCCGCAAGGCCGCCCAACCCACGGCCACCGGCGAGGACAAAGAGAAAGAAAAAGATAAAAGATAAAAGATAAAAATACCTATGGTCAGGTCCTACTTTAAAACAATAAAGGTACTTTAGGCTCTTATTTGAAATAATATTCACTTCAAGCTCTTATTTGAGAAAATAAAGGTATTCCAGGTCCTTATTTGAAATTTCCCCTTAAACGCTCGAGCCTTCAAAAATTTCTGAAATTTGAAATCACAAAAGAGGGAAGAAGCAAGAACTCAGACTGGAGGCCGGAGGGAGAAGTACACTGAGACGAGAAGAGAGGTTGGAGGTGGGTCTGACTTCGGGTGGTAAATACCATGCAATTTTGTGAATATCCTCAAAAAGGCAAAGAAAATTGATAATTATTTTATTCAAAAAAAGGGTAAAAAGAAAAGAAAAGAAAAGAAAAGAGGAAAGGGGAAAAATGACAAAAGAAAACCAAACTGACGTGGACGTGTCACTGACAATCTGAGAGATTTTTTTGCAGTGACAGTCAGGTCGAGTCTTCTTTTACCGCGAAACCCGGACTCCAGTCCCCCCACCCCCACCCCGCCCCGCCCCGCCCCGCCCCGATGCCCCGGTCCCATCGTGCCACGTGGCGCGCCCTAATTACTAATCACCGGCCCACAATCCTCACTATGGCTACATTTATTTTAGGATTAATATCACGAAAAATAAATCTCAAATTATTGAATTGAATAACACGTGACAGTTTATGGATATATTGATATGGGATCTTTACCCTCAGTTTGTCACATGTGTACTAGCATGAGATTTTTATTTTCATTAACTCATTCTAACGAAAACTAACGGATGATAAATTTGTCACAGGTGTACCGATTTAAGATTTTTCGATGTGAGAAAAATTAGCTTGAGATAAATTTGTCACAAGAATATAATTTGAGATTTTTTGTGGTCGAAAAATTAGTCAAGTGTATCGGTTTGAGGTTTTTCGCAGTGTTAACCCTTTATTTTAAGAAAAGTAAATATTTTAAAAAATATTTTCTTAAAAATAACTATTTATATCATTTGAAATAATTAGGCAATGAAAAATAATTTCGTTATTTACAACCATTTATGCCTAAATATTTTCGAGATAAACAATACTTTTAGAAAATTATTTTCGAAATTATTCATTTTTCGCGAAAAAAAAAAAAGCTCACCGCAAGTTCATCTTCAAATTTAGTTTTCCTCTTTCAAAGACGAAATATTTGTTAATTATGTACACCATCAAGTAAGCGCCATGTTAACACAGTAAGTAAAATTTTGCTACGTAAGATCTTACTGACGTGAGCATAATTCATGAACACCATTCGATTGTATAGTTCGATTTGTGGACTTGATTACGTGAGAAGGAATCAAAAGGCCAAACAGTACAAACGGCAAAATTTAGAAGGCATCAAATTATATTCAAATTCGAAAGGGGTCATTACGTGAGAGATCCATGAACGCTTCTTCACAGTTCGTTGTCTTCCTTGAATCTTTTTTTATTCGATTTAGTCTTTGAATTGTACGAATTTGCTTCCATATGGTCCTTATTATAAATAAAGATTGTTAGGTGACATAGGAGATGGACACGATTAATTGATCTGGACAATGTTGGCATCCACGTGAAGACCATGCGTCGTATCGCCGTCCATGACCATTGAATCGAACACCGCCTATTATCGTGGCCAGCCGTCGCTTTCGTTGCAATCAAACCACCACTAAACTCGATTGCGCGACCGCTAATGATGCTAGACGACCACTATCGGTAGCGGTCACCCGCGCGACGACGATCAAAGATCAGACGGGGACGGCCATGGTGATAAGAAGTTAAGCAAGGCCTCGGCAATAGCTAACGAGGAGCCTAATACACATGGTAAATCCCTTTTCAATATAAATGAAAGAGACAAGACCGTACGTAAATTTCTCATGATCACTTCCCCCACCCCCACCTCACTCCCACTTCCACCTTTCACTTTTCTCTCTTTAATTTCATCATAGCCAACACAGTGTCCTCTCTCGAGATGAGCAAGTAGAAAAACATTCGGGAAGCAGATCATCGGACGTTGAACGGCCGATGGATCTATAACTTATAACACGTCGTTCCGCCAAGAGAGACGGATAAAAATCTGGGTCGGAGCCAAATATCGGTTGGCCTGAGAAATGAGAAAAGCCAGAGACGGGACTTCGCTAATGAACACGAGTGACGACAAGGTGGCCGGAGAACGAAACAGGAGACGAACTCGGAAGTCGCAAGCCCGGTTCACGCCGGCGGGCGGAGTCCAAGTGGGCGGTGAGAGAGAGATGAATGGAGAATGAAAAATGGAGACGGACTTTAATGCGAGAATAAAAGAAAATTTGGGGAGGTGAATGTTGTAAGACAGTAGCTTGAGGTTGACAGAACTTGGAAGGTTGATGTTGACAAGACCTCTTTGAAGATAGGGAGAGAGGTGGGAAATTGTGAATATTTCTTGTTAGGGAATCCTACAAAAGTAAAACAATTTCTCCAAAAATTAGTTTTTTTATTATCACAAGTGGTCTACTAAAGATAAATATGTTGAGTAAATATATTAAACGACACCCATTTGCTGTAAGTAGTTATTGTTTATTGAAAAAGATAACAGTAAATGAGATACGAATTAAATTTGTTTTACACAAAGAATTGTAGGTTTATCCTATATTCGTCTCGCGCGATGTCAAAATACATGAAAATTGAACCAAGGTCATACCGACCTTAGCATCGGCCTCACTCGAGGTTGCGCGACCTCGATAATTGTCACTTGACCTGTTCTCCGTGACCTAAGTTTATCCATTCTCCTTTTTTTCTCACAAAAATTTCTTTACAAGCTTAGACATCATGAGAGTGGAGGAGATATGAGAATTTCCATAATGCTACTTCAGGGGTTATGAATTTTTTTTCTTTCCAACTTTACCCTCACTTAACTATTTAAATTTCGATTTCACCCTCACCCTCGCTCTCGCTTTTCCAATGCACATATGACCGCCATCGAGGTTAGATCTGACACCAGCAACTTTTGCTTGAGGTCACATGACCTTAGCGTCGCCTGAACTTGGCGGTCCGTCGCTTGAATTGTCCTCCGTTGCTCGAACTTTCATCCATTCTCGTTGTTCTCATAACTTAAGATGCATAATGTTAAGTAGAAATTGTAATTGAAAGCTTCAAAATATAAAGAGAGTAAAAAGGAAAAAAGTTTGGATATTCGAGGAGCGCTTGTGACAATAATCAACTTCATGAAAATTTTGGGGAACGTTGACGGGGCATTGGAAAGGGGATGGAGTAATCATAACGACCTCAGCTTTGAATGGGAAATCCAAGGTGAAAAGCAAGACAAAATGCTCAGACTTGGCCCAGGGAGGGACCAAATTGAAAAAAGAGAAATTGAAAATCTCTAGCTAGAGATGGAAATTGTCCCAAAGTGTGTATATAACAGTCAC
Source organism: Lenwebbia sp. NSW1173648 (assembly GCA_029784005.1). Classification (NCBI taxonomy): domain Eukaryota; kingdom Viridiplantae; phylum Streptophyta; class Magnoliopsida; order Myrtales; family Myrtaceae; genus Lenwebbia; species Lenwebbia sp. NSW1173648. The sequence goes on from JARCGZ010000002.1 coordinate 1,886,838, forward strand.
GTCCTTTCGTTTTGTCCTTATTTTTCCAATAATATCAAGCTTGGTGAATCCTAGACCTTCCCCTCAATATAAACAACTTGGAGCTATAGCCCTTTAATATTAAAAACAAAAATGATATAAATAATTTTAAAATTTTGACTAAATATGCAATGTAGCCACTGAATTTTTAATTCGTTCGATGTAGTCCATAAACAGCCTAATATGTGTAACATTGTCCATGAACTTTTAATTTGTGTTATGCGGTTCCTGAACTTTCAGCACATGTTCAAACCAATCCCTGAACTATATAATAATGTTCAATGCTGTCCTTAAAGTTAAATTAATGGAAGGATAAGTTTGGGCATTTATCAGAAATTCAGGTACCAAGTTAAACAAATTAAAAATTCATGGACGTCATTATACATTGGGTTTAAAATTCGTGAATCACGTTGAATATATTTGGTTAAAGTTCACGAATCACTCGTGTCGATACAGCTCCCAGAAGATGTGAAAAGAAATAGGGATTCAAGAAACGCAGAAGAGCTAAACCAGAAAGCTCTCTGTAAAGCAGGACATGAATCATCAACTGAGGTTTAACGAGTGGGATGGGATACCCGTGATTTAATTAGAGAATATGCTGAACACTTGGTCAACGTCTCGAGGTTGATAAGGAAGGTGTTTCTCTAATTATCATCCATCGAACTATTCTCCGCTCCATTTTTATTTCTTACGACCATAACCCACATTTATCAAAGTGTAATAGTACAATATAGGAGACCGTCCGCTTCTTAATCGAGATAAGTTCGATGCGGCTAATGTCCATAACTTGTAACTCGTCGATTCGAGTTATGCTAGGAGGAAATGTACGAAAGTATTTGTCTTTGGTTATAAAAAAAAAAAGGGCGGAAACAAAGAGATGTAAGAGACGTGACCGAGGGGCCGAGCATTATTTTTCTTTTCAATGGCGCTTGTTTCGCGAAAAAATAAAAATAAAAATAAAAATAAAAATAAAAATTGGTGAGGATCATAAATGTTTTATGTTTTTTATTTTTTTGGAGTTAATTTCAGTGCGTGAATGGAGATAGATACTGTATGGTATACGGAGGAGGGATGGAGAGGAGGCAGGCAATGGTCTTTTCCATCATAATTCGTGGATCATGCAACTGGGCAGTGCCAGTGGGGTCCTCAATAATGCAAAAAATGTCTTCTCTCCTCCGCACGATCCCACCCATCCGACGGTCCCTGATTTCCCAAAGCGAAATCAAGACTTACCCCGAAACGGATCGTTTCATATGGTAGGAAGTGAAACGCAATCGCGCGCGCTCTCTCTCTCTCTCTCTAGTAGCTGCGTAAATGGGGGTGACGGAGCGACCGCAGAAATCACAAATAAAATAATAATGGAACTAAGAGAAGAGCTTACGATATCAAATTCCCTCGTACACGTCAGCCTCCGTGGGGACCACCTCTTCTTTTGTCCTTTCTTCCTACCCCTCGCATGCTCTGCTCTCTCTCTCTCTCTCTCTCATTTCTCTCTCTATCCTTGCTTTGCTCTCTCTTGTCACTTCCTGTCAAAGTTGTTTTTTTTTTTTTTTGCTGTCTCTCTCTCTCTCTAGCTTAGCTTGGAGCTACCTACTGTACTCTGCTTTTCCCTCTCTCTCTTTCTCTCTCTCTCCCTCGCTCGCTCTGAACGTTTTGCAGTCATCGAGCCGAGCATTAGCCAAACTGCTCTCTCTCTCTCACTTTTCTTCCTTTTCTCTTCGCTTTCATCGGAGTGAAAGAGGACGCCGAGGTTGTCGTCCGAGATGCGACGGAGAAGAACCTCTCTCCGGATTACATGAGACCCACCAGGGAGTAAAGCTCGCTCCGATGATAGGTAGATAGGAGCTTTCCTCTGACCTTCCCCCCCTTTTTCTTTTGGTGCCGAACTTGTTTAGTGTCTTAACTGTCGTCAATTATAAACGTTTCGCGTGAGCTTTGCTTGCCGTCTTTGTGCCGTGTGTGACTCGATTCGTTTGGTAAACGCGAATGCGGAATCGCTGCTGACTTTTAATCCCCCAAATGATAGACCCTTTTTATCTTTACTAGCAGAAGACCTAAAATGGTGGAGGTTTTGATTTCTTTCTCATTTTTCCGCACGGTCCGAATGAGTGATTGGCTTCAGTTTTTGGAAATATGGTATTTCTTTTTTCTTGAAAGAACAAAATCTGGTGAATATTTTATTTTTTGGCTCATGCCTGGAAAGGTTCTTCTTCCTTTTCTTTTTTATTTCTCTTTCGTTCTGGGAAAGGGTTCCGGATTCCATTGAACCTGAGTACTTAGCTGCATATTCGATCTTGTTCCTTCGTTTTCCTCGGACTACGTCTATCTTGTACCCTAAAGAATGTGGCTTCCACTGTTTTTAATGCAGACTCATTCGCTTTTTGGAGCTTTTATTTGGTCTCTCTTTCTGCTTGATGTGATGCTCTTGCATTGGTTGGTCCCCGTAGACTCACAATTGGAAGAGTCGGATACTTTTTGGGTGCATAATTTCTATCAGATGCTTGTAGAGATGGACTCCTTTTGGGGGTCATCCTCCTAGATCTTCTTTGGGGGCTCTACTATGTTGTATTCTGTGAGGTTTTAAGCTTTACTGGAATTTAACGTCCCTTCCTCTCGTGGGGTTGGGTTGATGATGCGGATGATAGGACTCGGTACTCATCATTTAGACTTTCGTTTGTTGATTTCAAGACCGATCATCGGAAAGGAGAATTCGACACAATTTCACGTTCAATTAGCTCCTTACTCCACTTAAATGGCGGGTGCAGTTCAGGGGCCGATTTAGATTCTCTCCTTCAATAGATTTAGACGGGTAATCTCTCGATAATAATGTGTTGGAGATTCTGGAAGAAGCATCTAGAAGTTAATAATGCAACACTAGCAGCATCAGTCATAGTGATCGCATCTGTTTGGCATGGTAGATTCTCTAATAGATTATTGATAGGGGTTTTCTGGATTTTCTGTATAGTTAGATTACTCGTGGTTGAATCTAGAGTGAAATCAATTGGCATTAGATATCAAACTATTTGTGGCTGAGCTGAAATTCCTTCTTTCAACGCTTTTTTAATATATTTATGGTACTAGTTTTCTTTCCTTGGACGAGTGTATGTGAATACCGCCCTTTTCTTAAAGATCATCGAATCAGAGAAGTGCATGCAAACATAGTGTTCTGTGCTTCAGAAATTGAAGAATACAGCTGGACCAGTTCGGTCATGCAGTGACTGGAAGTTTGCCTAGCGTAGTATCATTTAGCTTACAAAACCTAAAACAGATGACCGCGGGACTCTCTATCATTCTGTTCTTGTACCATTCCATTGTTTGTGAGGGTTGATCTCGCGGACATAGATTTCACTTTTCAGTTTTTATTTTTCTTGGAATAGGTATTATTAGAGAAATGTGAGCATCAGCCTGCTCATGTCCTTATAAAAAGTTCTCCACTTCTCTTCTTGAAAATGACCCGTCCACCCAGATACTCTATGAATTTGTGGAGGCTAAGTGATGATCTCGGCTGTAGATGTAAAATTTGTGACATGTTTTGCTCCATCAAAATGTTGTGACACAATTGTTATCTTTTATGATGCTTGTGAGAGATTGCCTGTTGTTTTTTCTTGCTTGCCTCATTAATTGTCCGTTGTCTTTTATAGTTTCCCCTAGGTCTGCTTTCATTTCCTTGGATAAACCTATCTCCCTCTTGGGATTCTTTTCCTTTCTCAGAACAGTTACTCCGCTAGAAATGTTGCGTTTTGTATTATGATGTGAGAAATTACTACTAATTTGTATTAGCGCCATCTTCTTCTATAGCCACACTATGAAAGATCTAAGGTTGAGGCAATGGGAAGTGGTGTCTACACCTGGAAATGAAGGAAAGACAGCGTTGGAGAGCTGAAGAGGACGCCTTGTTACGTGCATATGTAAAACAGTATGGCCCAAGGGAGTGGCACCTTGTGTCTCAGCGCATGAACACACCCCTTAACCGTGATGCCAAGTCCTGCTTAGAGAGGTGGAAGAACTACCTGAAACCAGGTATAAAGAAGGGATCCCTGAGTGAGGAAGAACAGCGTCTTGTCATCCAGCTTCAGGCGAAACACGGCAACAAATGGAAGAAAATTGCTGCTGAGATCCCAGGCCGTACGGCTAAGAGATTGGGGAAGTGGTGGGAGGTATTTAAAGAGAAACAGCAAAGGGAGCAAAAGGAGAACAAAGGTGCTTTACCAATCGACGAGGGGAAATACGATCATATATTAGAAAACTTCGCCGAGAAGCTAGTGAAGGAGCGATCTACCCCGGCACTTCTCATGGCCACAGCAAACGGCGGCTTCATTCACACCGATTCACCTGCTCTTGCTCCGGCTCTTCTACCTCCATGGCTTTCGAATTCTAATAGCACCCCGACTCTGAGGCCTCCTTCACCTTCAGTAACCCTAAGTCTCTCCCCTGCAACAGTTCCAGCATCTCAACCGATCCCGTGGCTGCAGGCAGATAGAGGACTTGATAACGGTTCTCTCTCACTGACCGGTTTGCCTAACCACGTTCCACTCCCTACTTCTGGAGAAAATATCTTAATGTCTGAGCTTGCTGAGTGCTGCAAGGAATTGGAAGAAGGGCACCGTGCTTGGGCAGCACACAAGAAGGAAGCGGCATGGAGGTTGAAACGGCTGGAGTTGCAGTTGGAGTCGGAGAAGGCGTGCAGGAGGAGGGAGAAAATGGAAGAGATAGAGGCGAAAATCAACACTCTCAGGGAAGAGCAGAAAGCTTCTTTGGATAAGATTGAAACAGAATACAGAGAGCAGCTGGCAGGACTGAGGAAAGATGCAGAATCCAAGGAGCAGAAGCTGGCTGAACAGTGGGCAGCGAAGCATGTGCAGCTCTCTAAGTTGGTTGAGCAAATCGGGTTTAGACCCCGGATTGCAGATCACAACAGGCAGTGAGAGTTACCGTGATCCGTAGTCCTTTATAGACACGTTACTTTCTTGTGCCAATCATGTTATTCAAGTCTGCTTATTAAAATTCCGAGACTCCGTTTTCCTACCCGACAAACACCCACCTTTACGTATATCTCAATAACATTACAGAGCTTTTCATCCTCAGCGAAGTCCTCTGAGACCTTCTGTATGGAAATATACCAGGCAAACTGCCTTCGTAAGTATTTATCACTTTGTTGTCCTCCTGGTCAGCGGCTTGGATGGTTTCTCTTGATTGATTTCCATGGGAGACTTTGTTCCAGGCTTGCAGCAGAACATAGAAGGAAGTCGAGATGTGCACATGTAACTGTTGAGGTAAATCTTGTAGTAGCTCTGAAATTGATGCCTGCCATTCTACATGGTCAAAGGATGCTTCTTGGGTGTTATTGCTGTTTCAGATTCATGATACAATCGAGTATTGCGATACATGTCATCGCAATACTCATGTATCGCAGTCGTGTTTTTGCCTGATCAACCCAGCAGTATATTTGGTTCGCAGAGGTTAGTTCTGACTTCTGGTTCAATCAAGTTTCAGGGCTTATCGTTGTTGTCTGCTTACATGCCCTTGCTAGCTTTTCTGTTTCTTTGTTTCCCGGGCTACTTAGTGCCTCTCACAGGTCCTATGTGCACGCGTCTATGCCTCTCCCCGAGAGAAACTATGTAACTGGAATATGATATTTAGGAAGGAAGACAGAAGTTTATGTCCATACACTTAAATCTGCATTTCGTGCTGAATTTTCACAAAATCAAGAATACCAAGAATCTGAAGATCATGTTTGCCCGATCACGCCACGAACTTGAGGCTTCGTTCTCACAACCTGCTCTAGGAAAAACTGAATGCAAAGATGGGCTTGCGTTGCCTCTCTATTTCTTCATCCAGTTCTTTGCCACCAGACTCTGCGATGATCCCACAGCCACCTGGTACGATCGGCATCTTGTGAGGGAGAAAGATATTCGGTCAACGAAGTACATATACCACAGTGAATTTAGATTATCAGATCTGATAAAATTCACGTGGGATCCATAGATTCTAATGGTCTGGACTTAGTTTAGCATGCATATTATGCTCATGTAATAGTTCTAATTACGAGCATAATAATCACCCGAGTAGAAGTGCATATAAGTGACATCACTGGGGATTTGAAGTACGCATGGATGGGCATCATCAACAATATTAGGCTCCGTTTCCGTTTGTTTCACGGAAAATATAACTTTTTTGGAAATTTTTTTCTAGAAAGTCGTTTTCCTAGAAAATGAGGATGTTTTTCGGTATTTGACTAAAAATTGAAAACGAACTTGAATATTTTTTTCACCGTTTGATAAGAAAATCAATGTCCATCATACACGCCTTTTGATGTTTGTATTTTTGTTTTTCAAAAAATTAATTTTTAATTATTTTCTCTTTATTATTATTATTATTATTATTATTATTTTCTTCCTCCTTTCTACTTCTACGCGGAGCAGCAGCAGAACAACTCCTTTCTTCTTCTACGCGGAGCGACAACAGAACAAAGGGCTGATGGTGGAGGAAATCAAGATTGCCCTGCCAATTGGCAAGTCGGAAAGCGGGTTGGAGTGTGGCCGCGAGCCTTGAGTGAGCCATCAGCGAGGCCGCAAGACTCGAGCTCGCTGTCGAAAATCAAACCAGATCTAGCTTCGCCCAAATCGTCCACGATCAACCGAAAGCCATCGGCCGCCAGTGCTAGCCCTAAATCGAAGATCGTCTATGCCTCCTCTTCCTCGAAGCCCTCCAAAAACCAAATCATCACTCCGCGAGCGCTTCTGCCAGATAGTCGCTTGCTCCCTCTCCTGCGACGGTGAGGTCAAGGCCTCCATGAGAAAGATGGGGAAAGGAGGCGGAGGAGGAGCGGCTCTTGAGATGAGGGCTGAGATGGAGAAGGTAGGTTGCATGAGAAAGATGGGGAAAGGAGGGGCTCTGAGGAGACGAGGACGCAGGAAGAAAGATTAGAAAATGATTTGGAAATCATTTTTCCCAGTTTTAGAAGGAAATTTTTCATTGAGCTGAAAACATTTTTTTTTACCACATATTTTTCGCCCCAAATGCTAGAAATTGGGAAAAATGTTTTCCAGGAAAACCTTTTTCGTGAAACAAACGGAGCCTCAATCTCATACAATTTTTCATTTATATTAGAAAGAAGACCGGTCCAAAAGCCGGTTTCCCATGTAGAACCGGCATTTCATAAAATGACTTAAATCGGGAATCGGCCGGTCTTGATCAATTTCCAAAATTTCTACCCTCCTGGCTCTCACGAGAACCAACTGATTGGGATCATTTCTCGGATTGAGCCGGGTTGATGCTCGCTCCTAGAATCCTAATATGAGCCAATTAGGTGTTGGGGTGTGGTTCGTACTCCTCATCAACAAGAAAGTACGGGGTCCTACTTCTCAATAACCAGGTGGGGGCCTCCGGGGACAGCGTCCCCGAAACTACCTCAAATGGCTTTTATAATTTGAACACATACTTTATTACTAATTTGAGCTTAAACCCATAAATAGCTACTGATATATATATACTTTTTTCACTTATAATTGAGTGGTGCAACATAGAGGTATGATGTATTAATTATAAGGGAATCCTCTACTGGATGTATCCCTAGTTTAATGATGAACTAGGATAAACCTAGTGTGTTGATTTTCTCTTTCTTCCTTTTACTCTCTTTTTCACTGTGGTTGTGCGTCGAATCATAATACTAGACTTGGCTTAGATAATTATCCCTACCTCTAGGGGCTCGTGATTGTAGTATGCAACATTGTATCATTTTTTAAGTTCTCCTACAGTGCATTTTTACAATTTTTACATAACAGTAACTTGTTAGTAGTTGTACATCTTTAATGTCACTTCGAACCTCTAATCTTGTTTCATTTATCTCAACCCGTGTACATCTGTGGGTCGAAGCTCGGGGCAACTCAAATAAGGTAAGGAAAGAAATATTTTCACCGAGCAAAAGGAGAGAGAGGGATTCGAACCCTCGATAGTTTTTTATTACGAACTATACCGGTTTTCAAGACTAGAGCCATCAACCACTCGGCCATCTCTCCAAAAAAGGCCCATTTAGGAACAAGAAAATGACATTGTAATTTGGATTAGATCTCAATGAAACAATACATCAGTGAGAAGTTTATTTGATAAGTTTAATAGATTTTTTGTGGAGGGAAAGAGGACAAACATGACTTTCCTGTTGATTGAGACCCTCTCTTGACTGTTGACTTCCCTCCCTTTAGAGCCGTGAAAGAAAAATCTCCGGTCATTGTTGCTACATAGATCGTTCGTACCCATCTTCTCTTTGTTTCCCGAGCCTATAGTGAGTTACAGACAGAGTTCGAAAAGTGTTATGCTCCATCTCGTACCCATTGACAAGTCTCCCGATCTAGATGTGGCAACTCATTCATGGTCGTGGTTTGACAACCATGGACAACCATAGAGGAGCCGTAGAGCTCGTCGAAAAGGAGTCGTTAAATGTTGGACAAATGAGGTAAAAAATAGAGAGAGAGAGAGAGAGAGAGAGAGAGAGAGAGAGAGAGAGAGAGAGAGAGGAGGGGCCAACATGTTAAAATATGTTTCCAGTTTGAGCTCGTGAACATAACTCGGCTTAAGATATATTATTAATTGTGGATGCCCAAGTATATGCCATGAAAAGCAAATTTCTTTTCCTGGTGCTAGAGTCCGTGTTGAACAAGGTTTCCAAGCTAAAAAAAAAGGGTGTTGATATATCTTGAATTAATTATGGACTTGGGCCAACGTTAGGGTTTGAGGGCAGTAGTATAAATATTGCTCTTTCTCAAACTATTATGTGAAGAAGCATATTTGAGCCGCCTTTTGTAATTATTGATTCTATAATGAATTTCGCTTCTCCTCTCCTCGTGGTTTTTCTCGCAAAGGTTTTCACATAAATCTTTGTGTTCTTTCCTTCTTCTTAGTTTTAATTTTGTTTTAGTTTTCGCATTGTCATAACAATATGGTATCAGAGCCTTAGGGCTTTTCGATCTCCTGGTTATGGCTTCAAGTTCAACAACGAAATTTGGTATTGAGAAGTTTAATGGGAGCGGCAGTTTCAACCTATGGCATGTTCGTATGTTAGCTGTTCTTACATAGCAAGGTTTGAAGAAAACTCTGTTTAGTAAAGGGAAGAAACCGAAATCCACGTCAGATGAAACATGGGAAGAATTGGATGAAAAAGCTTTGTCCACTATTCAATTGTATCTCACGAATGAAGTTGTGCATGAGGTACTAGATTAGAAAACAGCTGCCGGTTTATGGATGAAATTGGAGAGTATTTTTCTGACAAAATCTCTCACTAATCGATTGAGGCTCAAGCAACGACTCTTCACTTTTCGTATGGCTGAAGGTGCTTCTCTTAAATCTCATATTTCTGAGTTCAATGCTATTATCTCTGAATTAAGAAGTATTGATGTTAAGGTTGAAGATGAGGATCAAGCTCTTTTGCTTTAGTTTCACTACCTCCCTCTTATAAGAATTTTAGAGAGACCATGATTGTTAGTAGAGAAACTATTGATGTTGAAGATGTCAAGACTAGTCTGCTAAATAAGCAGAAACTTGATACAGAGTTGACTTTTGAAGGCAGTAATAATTATGGGGCTGGTTTAGTTGCTCGGGGAAGGTTTGTTGAGAGAAGCAATAGTGGCAGGAGCAGGTCAAAATCAAAGCACATAGATATGATTTGCAACTATTGTAAGTCTTCGGGGCATATTAAGATAAATTGTCTGAAACTAAAGGCAAAGCAGCAAAGAGAAAATAATCTGAATCACCAAAATCAAGGGAATGTCAATCGTCACAACAATCGCAACTACAAGAACAGACGGAATTAGGGAAACGAAAATCCCGCTCAAGCTAATATTGTTAAAGAAGAAAACGAAGATTGGCTATTGGTTGCAGGCGATAAAGATAAATTCTGTGATAGTTGGATTCTTGATTCAGGCTGTTCGTACCACATGTGTCCTAATCGTGATTGGTTATCTACGTACAAAGAATATAATGGTGGAGTTATTTTAATGGACAGTAATGCTAACTGCAATGCAGTTGGGATTGGGACTGTTAATATTAAGATGCACGATGGCATGATCAGAACCTTAGATAATGTCAGATATGTTCCTAATTTGAAGAAGAACCTCATCTCTTTGGGTACACTTGATGCTCACGGTTGTAGATTTACTGCTGAAGGTGGAGTTATGAAAATTATGAGAGGTTCACTTTTGTTAATGAAAGGGCTAAAAACTGGCACTTTGTATCAGCTGCAAAGCAATACAGTTACTGATTCAGTTGCAGTCATATCCGTTTTAATAGAACTAGACAACACTAAATTATGGCATATGCGATTAGGCCATATGAGTATTAGAGGGATGGATGAGCTCAGTAAAATAGGTCTTTTGTGTGGTCAGAAAATTGAAAAATTGTATTTCTGTGAGCATTATGTTTTTGGGAAACATAAAAGAGTCAGTTTCAAAATAGGAATTCACACAGCAAAGGGCACTTTGGATTATATTCATTCTGATCTTTGGGGGCCTGCTAAAGTTCCTACCAAAGGCTTTGGTTCTAGGTATATACTCACTTTTATTGATAATTTTTCAAGAAAAGTTTGGGTATTTTTTCTAAAGTAGAAAAGTGATGTTTTTGTTACATTTAAGCAATGAAAAAAATTGATCGAGAAGTAGACCGATAAGAAAATCAAGAGGCTGAGAACAGATAATGTGCTAGAATTGTGTGGAGGTGAGTTTAATGAGTTCTGTAAAAGTGAAGGCATTGTGAGGCATCATACTATAGTGAATACACCACAGCAGAATGGTATTGCAGAACGCATGAACAGAATTTTATTAGAAAGGACTAGGTGCATGTTGTCTAACGCTGGTTTGGGCAAGGAGTTTTGGGCAGAAGCAGTCAATACAGCTTGTTGGATGATAAATTGTTCTCCTTGCACATCTATTGAGTGCAAGACACCTGAGGAGGTATGGTCAGGTAATCCTGTTGATTATTCTTCTCTTCGAATATTTGGATGTCTAGCATATGCACGTGTTAGTGAAGGAAAATTAGAGCTTAGAGCGAAAAAATGCATCTTTCTTGGTTATGCTTCTGGTGTAAAAGGTTATAGACTTTGGTGTTCTGATTCATCTAAGATTATCATTAGTAGAGATGTTACTTTTAATGAGTCTGCTATGTTTCGTTCTATCAAGGAATCGTCTATTCCTTGTCAAGAAAATTCTAAAAGTGTAGCGGAAAAGGTGGAGCTTGAAGTAACTTCTTCGCAACCAGTTCAGTCGTCTATTAATAATATTGAGATTGAAGAACCTGAAGAGGCACATTATTCTATTGCCAAAGATAGACCAAGAAGGACAGTGAAGCCTCCGCAGAAGTACTCAGATTTTGTTGCTCATGCTCTTTCAGCTGCAGAGTCAATTGAGTATAATGAGCCTAAAACGTACAAGAAAGCTGTTTCTTCAAAAGATTCAGCAAAGCTGTTAGTTGCTATGAATGAAGAGATGGAATCTCTTGAAAAGAATCAAACTTGGGAGCTTGTCAAACCACCAAAAGAAAAGAAAATTGTGGGTTGCAAGTGGGTTTTCAAAATAAAGGAAGGTATTCCTAGAGTTGAAGACATCAGATTTAAAGCACGTCTAGTTGCTAAGGGCTATAGTCAAATTGAGGGAGTTGATTTTAATGATGTGTTTTCACCTGTCGTTAAACACGGTTCTATTCGGGTTTTTCTTGCGTTAGTTGCTATACATGATTTAGAGTTGGAACAACTCGATGTGAAAACAGCTTTCTTGCATTGTGAACTTGAAGAGAAAATCTATATGGGTCAACTAGATGGTTTTCAGTTTGAAGGTAAGGAAGATCATGTTTGTTTATTGAAAAAGTCTATCTATGGCTTGAAGCAATCACCTAGACAATGGTATAAAAGGTTTGATTCGTTTATGGTGCAATTTGGCTATTGTAGAAACAAATATGACAGTTGTGTATATCTATGCAAACTTCCTAACGACTCTTATATTTATCTACTATTATACGTTGATGACATGTTGATTGCAGCAAAAGATAAATATGATATATAGATTTGAAGGCACAGTTAAGCGTTGAATTTGACATGAAGGATTTAGGTACAACAAAGAAAATTCTAGGCATGGAAATTCGACGAGATCGAAAAAGGGGGAAATTGCATCTTTCCCAGAAAAGCTACATTGAGAAGGTGTTAGATCGTTTTAGCATGAAAGATGCCAAATCAGTAAGTACTCCTCTTGCTGCTCACTTTAGATTATCAGCTGGTTTATGTCCATATACAGATGAGGAAATAAAATATATGCTACATATTCCATACTCTAGTGCAGTTGATAGCCTTATGTATGCTATGGTTTGCACTCGACCGGGTATTTCATATGTTGTTAGCGTGGTAAGTAGATATTTATCATGCCTAGGAAAAGTTCATTGGCAAGCAGCGAAGTGGATTTTGAGATATTTGAAGGGTATTTTAGATTATGGTTTAGAGTTTGGGAAAACTGGTGATTTTCTTATAGGATATGTTGATTCTGATTATGCAAGTGACCTTGATAAAATGAGGTCTTTGACTGGGTACATCTTTACTATTGGAGGTTGTGCAGTCAATTGAAAAGCTTCTTTACGGCATACAGTTATTTTGTCTACTACAAAGGCAGAGTATATGGCTATTACAGAGGCAGTTAAAGAGGCTATATGGTTAAGAGTCTTATTTGGAGAGCTCATTGTGGATTATGATGTGACTGTTGTCCATTGTGATAGTCAGAGTGCTATACATCTTACTAAAGATCATATGTATCATGAAAGGACAAAGCACATTGATGTGCAGGATCATTATATTCGAGACATTCTTGTTGATGGCTATATTAAGGTCTTGAAGATTGGTACAGAAAACAATCCAGCTGATATGTTGACGAAGTCTTTGCCTATTGCTAAATTCAAGCATTGCTTGGATTTGGTTAATGTTTGCTGCAACTGAGTTTTACTCTAATGGGAGGAGAAGATTGTTTATTACTTATGTCTACTTGAGGAATTCAAGACAATGTGGAGATTTGTTGATATGTCTTGAATTAATTAAAGGCTTGGGCCAACGTTAGGGTCTGAGGGCAGTAGTATAAATATTACTCTTTCTCAAACTATTATGTGAAGAAGCATATTTGAGTCGCCTTTTGTAATTCTTGATTCTATAGTGGATTTCGCTACTCCTCTCCCCGTGGTTTTTCCCGCATGGGTTTTCACGTAAATCTTTGTGTTCTTTTCTTCTTCTCAGTTTTAATTTTGTTTTAGTTTCCGCATTGTCATAACAAAGGGAAATATACGTAAATTAGTTTCCTCTTGAAGTGGGTCTTTCTTCGACAAATTAGAGATAAGTATTCAAGCTAATTAAATTTTGTGAGTAAAATTGGTGAATTTTTTTTTTTACAAAACTGAGTGATTATTTCACGATAAAGCCTAAATAAGGTTTTAGAAGTAATTGGAGGTTGAGAAATGCCTATCGTTTATTTTATAGTGGAATGTTTTACTACTTTATCGGTGAACATAGGCCATCCGATCGAATCACGTAAATTTAGTGTCGATTTATTTTTTTATTCTATTTATTTTCTCATTTTTTTTTTCGGTCGGGTGTTTGCTTTCTCGTTCTATCGCATGTGCTCGCAATATTCTGCATTCACCAACTCACGTGAGGCCGACATCGGGGTATTTTCGTCTTTTTACATTTTCTAATTTTTTTCCCTTTTTCCTTTATTTCTCTTCCTCCCCGCTGGTTGCCTCATCTTCTTCTTTTCTTGAACCTTCAGACTTCCCCGAACTCTGTCACTCCATTCTACCTCCTCGCTCCTATTAATATTTACAAACACGACCATCGCCGGCCAGCCCCTTCGCCAGAAGCCGTTGAATTACGGCCGTGCCCCGACTGGGTGGCCGCCGGTGAGCTCCCTCTTCGCAGTGGCTCTGAACGGGCAGTTCGAGCTCATGAAGCCTTCCACCAAGTGCAGGTAGGTCTTGAGGTCGTCCAGCTAGTTCCCGTCTCCCTTCAAAGGCACATAGCGCAAAAGCTTTCGTGGATTCAGTACCACGAGCTACCCGGTGCCGGGCATTTGTTCCCATATGCTGATGGAATGAGTGCAGCCATTGTAAAGGCACTTATAGTTGGTCAGAAGCAGAGTTGATTTCCTAGTTAAGCTCCACCATGGGCGCGTCCAGGAGAGAGGGGATGTGAGAGAGCAGCCGCGTCGGAGGAGTGCCCGCCGTAATTTGATGACTTCCGGCGAAGGGGCAGGCCGGCGATAGTCGTGTTTGTAAAGAGGAGCGAGGGGTAGAATGGAGTGACCAAGTTCAGGGAAGTCTGAAGGTCCAAGAAAAGAAGAAGACGAAGAAAAGAAGGAGACGACGATGATGGCAACCAGCGACGAGGAAGAGAAAAAAAAAGGAAAAAAAAAACATAAATGTAAAAAGACGAAAACACCCTTGGTTGGCCTTTTTTGAAACAAAGAGGGTATTTCAGGTTCTTATTTGAGAAAATCAAGGTGCTTGGGGCCTTTTTTTTTTTTTTTGAAATTTTCCCTAAAGAATATGAAGTGCTTTCATTTTTTCAAATAAATATTTGAAATAAATTTTGTTTTAAAGAAGGGTATGAAGTGTTCTCTTTATTTCAAAAAAAGGTATGACCAAGTACATTTTCATCATTTTCTTTTTTTCATTTGTTTCGACCGGCGAGGGTCGCCACCCACATCGACTGCTGGCGATTCCTACCCATGCCCTCACTGGCCGTAGCGAGGCGACCCTCACCCAGATCTGGCGAGGGACGCCTTACCTGGGCGAGGGCGGCAATCCTCGCCGGCTGAAACAAAGGGAAAAAAAAAAAGAAACGGGAAAAAAGAAAAGATAAAAAAAAGGAAAAAGAAATCAAAGAAAGGAAACGATGAAAATGTCCTTGGTCAGACCATTTTTTGAAACAAAAAAGGTACTTCAGACCCTTATTTAAACTAAGTTCATTTCATGCCATTATTTGAGAAAATGGGAGCACTCCAAGCCCTTATTTGAGATTTTCCTATTTTTCTTTTGGTGGGGTTTTATATGAACTTTACATCTTCTTTTATTTCACGAAAATAAATATTTTAAAATAAATAAATAATCACTTGTATTGCTTAAAGTAAAATAAATTTAAAATTTGCAATAATAGAGATTTGAGTATTCTCATAAATAATGAAAACATCACTCGTTCATTTATTTTCGTAAACGATGCAAGCCATTGTTTTTCGGAAAATATTTTATAAATCATTCATTTTCTATGAAATAAACGGAACCTAGACATTTTTTGTAGCACCATACGCGGATCTACCAAGCGAAAGAGATGCTTTCGAAGGCCTCGCAATTATTTACTATCTTGTCCCATATTCTTCTCGATTTGTCTATTTTAATTTTATATAATTTCATTTGCCTCTTGCCTCGTACATATATTATGCGTGCAAATATATCAGTTTTTCATCTCAATCCGACCTTAGACTTAGACTTCATACTCGTTCACGATAGGCCCCAAACAAATATATCTCATTTTCGATTATCGTAATTGATAAGTGAATTAAATATATCTCATTTTCTCTTCGCTTAACTTGACGTGATGAGAAAAATGCCAATTGATTATTTCAAATGCCATAATCGAGAAAAAAAAATGTGTAAATATTATCTTGATTTTATGGACAATTGGAATTTAATATTGTGTTATCAACGATTATACCTGTTAAGTTAATAAAATTAAAAAAAATTTAGGCCAAAACTATAACAAAAAAATAAAAGAAAATGGGGACCCACATGAAGAGAAGAAAGAGGAGGGGTAGCAAAATAAATTTCGTGTAAGTCATTTATTTATTTATTTTGGCAATGAACTTAATAGAAAGTAAAATATAAGCAATATAAACGCGCTGCCGTTTCCCTTAATCAAGCAACACGCAAGCCACGTGATCTTCCCTTCATCTCTTCGCAAACAAAGGATTCCCCATCGTCCACAGATCCGACCTGATTCGTTCGCTCCGATGGGCGTCCCCGGCACGGACACGGAGTCTTCACTCCTCCTCCCCAGCGCCGGCGGCGCGTCCGCCGTCCCATCGCGGAAGGCTCCCGACGACACGTTCCACTTCGCCTACATCATCTTCTTCACCGTCGGCCTAGGGTTCCTCCTCCCGTGGAACGCCTTCATCACCGCCGTCGACTACTTCACCTACCTCTACCCCGACGCCAGCGTCGACCGCGTCTTCGCCGTCGTCTACATGCTCGTCGCCTTGGCCTCCCTCCTCCTCGTCATCTTCTACTCCCGCAAGTCCGACGCCGCTGTGAGGATCAATCTGGGGCTGGCCCTCTTCATCGCGGCTCTGCTGGTGGTCCCTGTCATGGACGTCACGTACATCGAGGGTCGGGTCGGGCTGTACGACGGCTTCTACGTCACGGTCGCCGCAATCGGGTTGTGCGGCCTGGCGGACGCGCTCGTCCAGGGCGGAATCATTGGCTCCGCCGGCGAGATGCCGGAGAGGTACATGCAGGCGGTCGTCGCCGGCACTGCAGCTTCTGGTGAGTGATGTCCTGATGGTTCAGTTTTGGTTTTTCCAAGCATTTGATCTTCGGATTATCTAACTGAGCTGCTTAACTGTGGAGATTTGTCTTCTTGTCTTGCTGATTGTGTTGCTTACTTTGATTTGCTCGGAATCATGTGGTTCATCAAGTTTACCATATGTCAATAGCTCTGGCTTTTGTTCTGATTAGAGAAACTTATCACAAGGTCCAATTTTCAAATGTTGCTTTTACAAATGTAAGCTTCTCTTGTAAATTGGTGATATACATAGGGTGAATTCTTTTGGTTCATTTGTGACTTAATCAAGCATTGATTGACAGGTATTCTGCCATGAACTAATTGAAAATTTGGGAGATTAAGTCTTAGGGAGAATTCCAGTTAAATTGGCGCATTGCAGCTGCGAGGTCAGAGCTAGATAGATGGGTAAACCAGATTAGATTCAAATATGATTGCTGCAAGTACTTTATGTAATATAATTTACCAGCCATCGGGCATGTTGCACTTAACTCGTACATATCTCCTTGAAGTGGCAGATATTCTGGCTTTATCATACTTAGATGGTTGTTTGGATGCTTCACGAAGTCCTCCATCCATCGCAAAGTAAAAAATTAGTAGCTCGGAAAGCCCTGAATCTTGGTCTATGAATCTACTGGTCTGAGAGGCGCAATGTGAAATGTTGGTTCTTCAGAAATTGTGAAAAAAGATGCAATTTCTGAGCTATCTGGCCTAAAAGAACTAGAATTTTCACGCTATTATTTTATCTCTGATCTACGCTACACTACAGATATACAATCTTAAATTTTCATTTGGACCGACCGAATCCTAAGTTGGGACAACAATCAATGCAGGGGTCCTGATTTCCCTCCTAAGGGTTATTACAAAAGCTGCGTACACCCAAGATGATAGTGGTTTGAGAAGAAGTGCAAACCTCTACTTTGCTGTTGGCATTGTGATCATGGTCGTGTGTCTCGTCTTTTACAATGTCGCACATAGGCTTCCTGTCGTGAAGTACTACAAGGAATTGAAGATGCAAGCCGTGATCGAGGCGAAAGAAGAAAAGGGCTCCTTAATTGAATCTGCTTGCAGTTCAACTCTATGGGACACTGTTGGGAGAATCAAGTGGTATGGATTAGGGATTGTTCTCATTTACATTGTTACTTTGGCAATTTTCCCTGGATATATCACCGAGGACGTGCACTCTGAACTATTAAAAGACTGGTATGCTATAATTCTAATCACTGGCTACAATGTGTTCGACCTTGTTGGGAAATCCTTGACCGCATTCTATCTTCTTGAGAATGCAAAGATTGTGATCTGGTGTTGCGTGGGGAGACTACTGTTCTTCCCACTCTTCTATGGCTGTTTGCACGGACCTGAGTTCCTCAGGACCGAGATTCCTGTTACTATATTGACTTGCCTGTTGGGGCTAACCAACGGGTACTTGACAAGTGTGTTGATGATTTTGGCTCCCAAAGTTGTGCAACTACAGCATGCAGAAACAGCAGGGATTGTGGTTGTTTTGTTCTTGGTTATTGGCCTGGCTATAGGTTCAGTTGTTGCTTGGTTTTGGGTCATTTAAGCAGAGCTCATGGTTTGCAAGCATGGAGAATCGCTGAAAGTCTGGGACACTCTAGGCCAATCACTGGGATCTGTAGTCTATCGATGCTTCCTTGTTGTAGTACTTCCCATTCTGTAAAGTAATGCAAACAGAATTGTTCATAAGAATGGTATTGTTGCACTGAAAGGTTAATTGGAACTTGGCAGGCACAAATGATCAGCATTTGGTTTAAAGTTCTCCTTTTTGTCCTTTCCATTTTCATGGGCTTCTTATTCTTGATCAAATAAAGTGTTTCATGCGTAGAGGAGGGGAGATGAGTGCACAAGATGTCGAGGAATGTTGGATGTGTTTCTGCTATCTTACTTTGTTAAAGGAGTAACCTATCGAAGTTTCGTCTGCCTAGGCAGTTAGCGTTCTGTTTTTGGTCATTGTAATCTCCTTTTTCGTAGTACTTACTTTGTTTTAGTAGGTGCAGGTATGTCCAATTAACGCCTGATTGTCTAAAGGGTGAGGTTCAGCTACAGTTGAGCAGGAGCATTACCGCTACTGTCGGTCATGTGGCTTGCATTAACAGTGTTGTTCAACCAACACGGGAATGTAATACCCCCGTCTGAAAGTCTCAACTCTAAACCTCCTTTGCCGGAGCTTAAAAAGAACCAAAACCCTCAAATTTAGACGGCCCATATCACATCTCACCAAGGTATAAGGTTTTGAACATACTCTTCAGGACTTTAGGGCATTCCTTCTTTGGTACCCTCATAATAATGTGCCCAGATTCTATCTTTTGGGAAACTGAAAATTCTTGAAAGAGTTATTTTTCTTACCACCTGTTAAGTTTGAACTAGAGACCATTAACGATGAGGAACATCTATTCATCTCCATGTTTAAATATACGGTTGGTGAAGGATTATCTTAATCAAGCATGGCTTTTTTTGTTGTATGAGTGGCTGGACTTTTTGCTTGAATACAGCCTACTTACGTGGGTCGCAGAAGATAATGTTAACTTCCAGAGAACAAAGGCAATCTCTCCACACAAGTCCTGCTTCACACTCTTCGCAAGTTTCTGTGGATTCCTTGTTTGTGCTTTGTTATAAGAATAGCAGGTAAAGAATCTTGGAAGAGGGCTCAAGATTCTTTTTTGTGCTTGTGCTATGCTGAAGGCAAGTTTAAATGAGTGTAATCCTGTTTAGTCTATTCTGAATTCCAACTGTTTCAGGCGGAGAAAATATTTGGTGGGTCTGTCTTGCCACCACTTATTAATTGTCACATGTCTATAATGGGCCAACTTATTAGATTTTTCTCTTTATCTCTCTCTTCCGTTACCCTCGTACCCTGCAACAATGGCGTCTCTCTTTCCTCCTCTCTAGCGCTCTTCTCTCTCTTTCTCCCTCCGGCTCTCTCCCTCACCTGCGCGCCTCCGGTCCGTCCCTTTTGCTCGAAAAACCCATCTGGTCATCGTTAAATTATTAATAAAATTGATTGTCGTTTTGACAATACTCCATGAAAACAAAAAACGAAGAAAAGAGGGATCTCATTAAATACTACCATGCGGATGAACAGGAATGAATAAAAGAAAGCCACACTTGTTCTTGTAATGCATTTATTGGAGAATGACTTTTGAAGCATGATGACAAGAAGGTCCCCAAAAGCTATTGAATTTTTTTTATGGAAAGATACGCATGTTTTTTGATGGCTTGGATAGTGTTTTTGCCTTTTTTGACTTTTATTGTGTGAAGGCTACGAATGGTTCAAGAACATTTATTGTGTGGCTTTTTTGTTGCTTTATGTTTGTAAGAAGATATGGACGATGGCTCATATTCAATGTTATGTTTGTCTTGGCAAAAAAGTCATAGGAGAATAGTTTCTTGAATAGTACAACTTCAGCAATAAATAGAGCACTTGTTCAGCAATTGTAATCAAGCCACAGAACTCCAAGTGAGCTTCGAGTTGTAGTACGAGTATTTTGCATTCCAATAAAAATTTCTCCCTCCAATCTGTATTTGTTCCCTTGTTCTAAATTTCCAAAGTCACCATCATTGTTTTGGTTCCAACATTTGGTATCAGAGCTATAAATGGCATCCACTAGTTCCGTTCAATTCCAACTTCCAAAGTTGAACGGAAAGAATTTCAACAACTAGTCCGTCTAGATGAAGGTTCTTTTCAAATCACAAGATTTGTGGAATTTGATTGAAATGGCTACAACGAAGTGGCCGATGCCGAAGCATTCGAGGCTTTAAGAAAGGAGGAGAAAGGTTCTTTGGTGGAGTCCCGAAAGAAAGATTAGAAAGTATTGTATGCGATCGTTCAAGACGTGGAGGAAACAATATTTGAAAAAGTATCAAGTGTGGAGACTGCAAAAGTAGCGCGGGATACTTTACAAAAATCCTACAAAGGCGACGATCGTGTCCGACGGGTGCGGCTGCAAACACTTCGAGGTGATTTTGAGTCTTTACGCATGAACGATTCTGAATCAATTTGGTGTATTTTGATCGTGTGCAAACCATCGTTAACCAATTGAAGGTTAATGGTCAAGAGCTCCACGACATACGTGTCGTAGAAAAAATCTTGAGGTCTTTGACTGAAAGATTTGACTACGTCGTCGCAGCGATCGAGGAAGGGCATGATGTGTCAACCTTAACATTGGAGCGGTTGATGGGTTCATTGTGTTCATATGAGCAAAGAATGAATCAAAAGTCTATTGGTTCAATTCCCAAGCAAGCATTGCAAAGTCGGATCGCTCCATCAAGTCGAGGAGGCTTTCAAGGCGGTCGAGGTCGCGGAGTTGGCCGAGGTAGAGGTGGAAATTCCAATTTCACCGGAAAATTTAAAACACGTGACAAATCAAAAGTCAAGTGTTTTAAGTGCAACAAATTCGAACATTATAAATCCGAATGCTAGGCAAAGGTGACATACGAGCAGGAGGAACACGCACATGCCGCTGATGCTAAAGAATACATAGTGCTAGCATGTAAGAAGGATGACTCGAGCACCGTAGACACCAACATATGGTACCTGGATACTGGTTGCAGCAATCATATGTCTGGTCGAAAGGAATTATTCTCGCAGTTGGATGAGACGGGTCGTGGTGAAGTCAACTTCGGGAATAAATCAAAGATTCCCGTGATGGGCAAAGGTTGTTAGATCTAGCAATATCACCTAATGGGAGGGTGGATAGGTGATTCTGAACACTTTTGGTATATAATGCGAAAATTAATAGGTTCAGAACATAAACTGAATAAGATCAGTAAAAAGACGTGCAGATAAACCAAACACAACAAGATGAGTTTAGGGAAAGAGAAATTGCACGCAGTGTTTATAGTGGTTCGGCTTTAGCAAGCCTACGTCCACTCTCCCACGATGACAGCCGATCGGCTGGATTCCACTATGAGTCGATGAAAGGTTACAAGAGATGTCACTCTAATTACTCTTACAAAGGAACCTCTCAAGACTGAGAATTTTAAGCTCACAAGAACAAGAGAATGTAAATCTGAACAACTCAGCACTTTGGAATTTTAAGTTCGTGAACTCTCTCTTAACAGTCACCATTGATCTTCTTTTATACTCCTTCGACCTTGAACTAGCCGTTACCAAGGTCCTTCAAAGGATCGCTCCTCAATCTCTGATTGGCGCCATCAATCTTGATTGACCGAGACTGTATATAGGAAGATCCAGTAGCCGTTGAAGTAGAGTCTGAACCTTTCAGATTCAGTCGCCCATACAACCAAATCTTCAGTTTCCATAAATAGAGTTCATCCAAATCTCCAAGATATCTTATCCATGGAAGGTAATATCCAATCGAGGATATTCTCCTGATTTGATTGGAAAATAATCACGTCAATCAAATCTTACAGACTTCCATAAAAGGACGCGGCCAAACCGGAAACCTGCCAATCGTGGGTCTTCAGAATCTAGCATAGAGATATTGCAGAATCTGAACACTGTTCAGAAGCAGTCTTCTGAACCGAAGAGAATCTCTGAATTTGAACAGATTAGAACAGTGAGTCTGAGCTTCTGTAAAGTCCTTGTTGACGTGTCACATAAATCTTCTTGAGATAAGTCCTCAGAGGCAACACGAACCTCCTTCTGAAGTCTCCAGAGACAATATGAACCTCCTTCTGAAGTCTTCAGAGGCAGCACGAATCTCCGTCTGAATGCTAGATTTCAACCATCTCAAAAGCAAGTGTGCTACGACTACTCCTTGAGTCTGAACGCCAGTTTTGGAACATTATAAGCTATTGTTCACATGCTCATTCCTGCAATATAAAAATTATTTGCATTAACCAGATTCTCTCACAAGATGGTTAGTTTTGTCAGAATCAAAATATTCAGAGGGAAGGTTTTCTCAACAAAGGTAACATTAATATCAATTCAAAAGATGGTACTAATGTTGCTATTGCAGATGTTTACTTTGTGCTACGACTTTTTTGGAATTTGCTAAGCGTTGGGCAACTTTCTGAAAAAGGCCACAAAGTTCACATTGAAAATGGAGTTTGCACCATCAGAAGTGTCAACAATAAGTTGATCACGACGGTGCAGATGACGAAGAACCGGATGTTCCCCATGACTCTTCAGATGAAGAATCTCTTGAGTTTTCAAGCGATGATGAAAGACAACAACTGGTTGTGGCATCTTCGATTCGGGCATCTAAATTTTCGTGGACTAAAACTATTGATCCAGAAAAAGATGGTGACCGGCATGCCTTTAATTGACTGTCCAGATCGTCCATGCGAAGGATGTCTCATTGGAAAACAACATCGAGAATCATTTCCAGTTGGGAAAGCCAGAAGAGCAAAGCAACCTTTGGAGCTGGTACATACAGATATATATGTGGCCCTATTGAGGTTGAATCATTCGGACAAAAAAGGTACATACTAATTTTTGTGGATGATTTTACTAGAAAAACTTGGGTATATTTATTGAGAGAAAAATATGAAGCATTTGGCAACTTCAAAGAATTTAAAGTTTATGTTGAAAAACATAGTGGCTTTAATCTGAAGACGTTGAGATCGGATACAGGGGGAGAATTTACCTCAAATGAATTTGACAACTACTGTAAAATTCATGGAGTAAAATGTCAGTTGACTGCTACCTATACCCCTCAGCAAAATGGTATAGCAAAAAGAAAGAATAGGACAATTTTTGAAATGGCGAGAAGCATGCTAAAAGCTAAAAATTTGCCCAAGAAATTTTGGGCAGAAGCTGTTGCATATACTGTATTTGTACTAAACAGGTGTCCAACAAGGAGTGTTCTTGAAAGAACCCCAAAAGAGGCTAGGAGCGGTAACAAGCCAGATGTTTCGTTCCTACAAATATTTGGGTACGTGGCATATCCCCATATATTGGTTGAATGAAGAAAGAAGTTGGATGACAAAAGCGAGTAGTGCATCTTCATTGGCTATAGTGACACAACTAAAGGTTATAAGCTATATAACCCAGTTACTGAAAAGGTAATTATCAGTAGGGATGTCCAATTTTTTGAAGATGAAGCCTAGAACTGGAACCAAAAGAGTGACCAGAAAAGCATCGCCATCGAAGATGAACCTTTGCAGGGAGAGACAGAAATGCCTCTATCATCTTCGACTGGTGGTACGTCTTCTTCACCAATAGCAGCTTCAGAACCACCACTAAGTCATTCACAGTGGTTGCGGGAGACGCCAGCAAAATTCAGGGAGTATGTGATAACATGAGACGATGACAGCGATAGTGACGAAATCACTTATGAAACTATGGTAAACTTTTGTTTATTTGCTGAATGTGACCCTGTATCTTGTGACGAAGCAACTGTAGATGAGAAGTGGATCCAAGCAATGGATGAAGAAATTCATTCCATTAAGAAGAATGACACGTGGGTGTTAACTTCTTTACCACATGGTAAGAAGCCCATTGGTGTCAAGTGGGTGTACAAGACGAAGTATAATCCCGACAGTCAGGTGGATCATTACAAAGCCAGACTAGCTGTAAAGGGCTCTAAGCAAAAGGCAGGCATTGATTATTTTGAAGTATTCGCACCAGTGGCTCGAATGGATACCATTCGTATGATCTTAGCACTTGCAGCTCAAAACCGTTGGAGGATCCATCAAATGGATGTGAAGTCAGCATTTCTAAATGGCATTCTTGAAGAGGAAGTCTACGTGGAGCAACCATAGGGTTATGAGAAAGGGCATGAAAATCAAGTTTACAAGTTGAAAAAGGCATTGTATGGGCTAAAACAGGCACCTCGTGCTTAGTACACGTAAATCGACACATACCCGTTAGAGGATGATTTTTAAAAGTGCCCATATGAGCATACATTGTATATCAAGTCAAACACTAACGGTGATATCTTAATTGTGTGCCTTTATGTTGATAACTTGATATTTACATGGAGCTGTGGAAAAATGTTTGTTGAATTCAGGGAGGCTATGACTAGCTAGTTCGAGATGACAGTTTTAGGATTGATGTCCTATTTTCTTGGCCTTGAAGTGAAGCAAGCACATGATGGCATATTTATTTCACAACAGAAATATGCGAATGATATTTTGAAGCTATTGAAAATGGAATCGCTCAAATCAATTCGCACTCCCGTAGTAGAATGGTTGAAGCTGAAGAAAGAAGGCACATGTGAACTGATAAATCCCACTTATTTCAAAAGCATTGTTGGAAGTTTGAGATATTTGGCTTCTACTAGGCCAGATATTACCTATGGAGTGGGAATTATTAGCAGGTTCATGGAAAAACCATACTAATCACATTTGTAGGCAGCAAAAAGAATTTTATGGTATGTCAGTGGTTTAGGGAAAATTTCTTATGATGTTTTAAAGATGACAAAATAATCAAAGGCTACTAATGTGTTTATTGATTGAGTAAAACCAGGTGAAAGAAGTACAAGCCGTTATGCAGATGGTGTATATATAGAACGTCCGAAGGTTATGAGTTGTCTATCAATGGTGAACATGGCATTTGGCGTAGAGGCGTCTACAAGCTTGACGTACCTAAGTAGAGGTGAACAAGCCTAGAACGGGAAGTTCGATAAAGTTTGGAAGGACCTTGGATAGGTGAACAACGAGGTAGAGCTGCATTTGCCAATATGCTTGGAGGGACCAGAAGATGGAGCTCAAGATACTGCATCTGATTTATGCATCTGAAGTTCTGGATATTGTATCTGAGAAGAGAAGTTTATGTTAACCTTAATTGGATGTTCAGACTCAAGGCAAGAGTATCGCATATCTATTTCTGAAGGGATTGAATCATGTTATCCAGATTAAGTGAAGTGTCACTTATGTAGCTTCAACCACACCTTTGAATGAAGACTTATATGCGAGCATCAACAAGGTTTCTATCAACATCAAACTCAATGCTATCCTTGTTCAGATTGTGAAAACTGGTTCTATGTTTTTTATTTTTATTTTTAGAAACAACGATATATTCAGATTCAAGAGACTACTTCTGTTTCTGAAGTCTGTTTCTGAAGATTGTTCAGAATTGTGAGATATATTAATTTCAGATTCTGAAGACCCACGCCTGACATATGTCCGTTGTTGCTGAGGTATTTATGGAAGTTTGTAATCTTTGATTAACAGGATTATTCTATAACATGATTGATAGAATATCCCTGATTGGAAATTACCTTCCATAGGACAAGAAAATTTTTACATTTGAAGAACTCAACTTATGAAAATCGAAGATTGAGTTGTATGGGCGACTGCATCTGAGGAATTCAGATTCAACACTAACGCTCACTAAATCTCTTCAGATACAGTCTATGTCAATCAAGATTGATGACGTCCGGTCAGCGATTGAAGAGCGATCCTTTGAAGACCTGTCCAACGGCTAGTTTGGGGGTGAATGAGTATAAAAGGAGATCCATGGTACTACTACTGTGTGAGATCAAAATCGTCAATTACAAAGTGCTAGAGTTATTCAGATTCATACTTGTCCTCGTGAGCTTTATACGATAATCATTGAGAGGCTTTGTAAGAGTGATGGAGAGAGGATAGTGTGATCTATTAAAGAGAGTATCATCACTTGTTGTAAACATCCATTGATTCATCGAGTGGAATCCAACCTATCGGCTATCAGCGTAGGAGAGTGGATGGAGGCTTGATCTAAGCCGAACCACTATAATCGTCGTGTGCAATATTCTCTATATCTAAACTCTTATCATTGTGTTTGATAGAATATTGCATACTGGTGTTCATATTCAGAATCTGCATACCCAGAAATTGCATACTCTTGTTTAGAATCATAAACTGCACATGTTCAAATTCTAATTCTATGTACATTTTGACTTGATTCGTTTAATTTCGTATTTTCTAGTTAAAATTGTTTAAAAGCACCTATTCACCCCCCTCTATGTGATATTGCTAGATACAACAAGTGGAACTCGTGACCATGGAATTCTATATTCTTGTATTGACAATTTCAATCTAGTGGGGGTACACAGATAGTGATTCGGCAGGTGATATCGAGACTCGGAAGAGTACTTCTGGATATATTTTTTCCTCAGATCAGGAGTGATTTCTTGGTCTTCGAAAACACAGAAAATTGTTGCACTCTCGACAGTTGAAGCAGAATACATGGCATTAGCTTCAACGGCTTGTCAGGCGATATGGCTTCGTAGGATGCTGAATGAACTGATGCATGAACAAACAGGTCCTACTAAAATGATGTGTGACAATAAATCGGCTATTGCATTAGCCAAGAATCGAGTTTTTCATGGCAGAAGCAAACACATCGACATCAGGTATCATTATATTCGTGAGAATTGAGCTTAATTTCTGCAGATCAGAAGATCAAATTGCAGATATTTTGACGAAACCATTGAAAGCGGATTCATTCGAAAAATTAAAAAAGATGCTTGGTGTTGTTGATTATTGAAATCAATGTTAAGGGAGGCTATTAAATTATTAATAAAATTGATTGTCTTTTTGACAATATCCATGAAAACAAAAAAGGAAGAAAAGAGGGACCTCATTAAATGCTAGCATGCGGATGAACAGGAATGAAGAAAAGAAGGCCACGTTTGTTCTTGTAATGCATTTGTTGGAGAATGAATTTTGAAGCATGATGACAAGAAGGTCCCCAATAGCCATTGAATTTTTCATGGAAAGATACGCATGTTTTTCTGATGGCTTGGATAGTGTTTTTGCCTTTTTTTGACTTTTATTGTGTGAAGGCTACGAATGGTTCAAGAGCATTTATTGTGTGGATTTTTTGTTGCTTTATGTATGTAAGAAGATATGGGCGATGGCTCATCTTCAATGTTATGTTTGTCTTGGCAGAAAAGTCATAGGAGAATAGTTTCTTGAATATTACAACTTTAGCAATAAATAGAGCACTTGTTTAGCAATTGTAATCAAGCCACAGAACTCCAAGTGAACTTCGAGTTGTAGTACGAGTATTTTGCATTCCAATAAAGAATTTCTCCCTCCGATCTGTATTTGTTCCCTTGTTCTAAATTTCCAAAGTCACCATTATTGTTTTGGTTTCAACAGTCATCCCCTCCCTCTGAGCCCAATTGACCAAGCCGAATCAAACCGAATGATGATGCTGGTGGCCATGGACGGGTGCCGGCGTTGCTCGCAAGCTTGGCTTGTCGATAACTGATGACGTTGTTGTCCATGGCTAGTCGGTGACGTTGCTATCCATAGCCCTCTAAGGCAAAAGGAAATACAGAAGAAGATAGTAAGAGAAGAGAGTGTCACCAAGGAGAGAGAAAAAAAATTAAAATGCGGGCCCCACTCGGACACGTGGCGATAAACGAGTGGAGCAACACATGATTTACATGTCAAGACCAGCCTACCCTATATATATATATAAGGTCGCCTTGAAACTTTGATATGGAAAGTACAATAGAAAGTATTTCTTTTTAAATGGTGGAGTAATTTTGTTGTGTCTCGTTCCAATGTTTTGAAACGAATTGGACAACTTGTTCTTTATCAATTTTTCTTTGTTTTAAAATTCCTCCATACCCAAGTTCCAAAGCATCTGTTTCAACAATTTTGAAAGCAGATGAATCAGCTAGGTGTAAGCAAGGAATTTCTTTGACAAAAACTTTTATCTTTTTAACAGTATCTGTATGTGAAGAAGTCCAAGCAGGTGGATCCTTCTTTAACCTTTGGTGTAAAGGTTTACAGATAATGTTGATGTCAGAAATAAAATCTATCACATAATTGAGACTACCCAAAAAATCTTTGTAGTTAAGTTTTGTCTTTTAATTCATCTGGAAATTTATCCGCAAATTGAATGGCTTTTTCAATTGGGGTAATTGTTCCAAGATGAATGTGATGTCCTAGAAATCTGATTTTGGTTTGGAATAGCAAGACCTTGGAAGAGGATAATGCTAATCCACTATTTTTGACAGTTTTGAAGAAAATATTTAGGTGCTTGAAATGGGAGTCAATATTTGACGAGTATACAAGCACATCATCAATGTATGTTATTATGAAATCAGAATATGCATTGAAGATATCATTCATAATTCTTTGAAATTCTGAAGGGGCATTCTTTAAATCGAAAGGCATAACATTCCATTCATATTGCCCAAAAAGGACAGTAAATGCGGTCTTATATCTATCTTTTTTGGCAATCTGGATTTGCCAGAACCTAGATTTCATATCAAACTTAGAAAAGATTTTTGAATTATATATATATATACTAGTACTGTCCAGAGGGGATAGTAAAAGCCGTCTTATACCTATCTTTTTCATCTATCTGAATTTGCCAAAATCCTGATTTCCTATCAAATTTAGAAAAGATTTTTGCATTATGTAATCTATTGAGAAGATCTTTTTTATTGGGATTAGGTATCTTATCCATTTTAAAGCAGTATTCAAGGGTTTATAGTTTATGACTAACCTGGGAACACCTCTTTCTAGTTCAGCATTCTTATTGACATAGAAAGCAGAATAGCTCCAAGGTGATTGACTTTTTCGTATTAAATTTTTATCAAGAAGATCTTGAATTTCTTTTTGGCAAAAATTCAAGACTTCATGGTTCATCTGTGTTGGTCTAGCCTTAGTGGGAATATTCTTTTCAGAAAATTCTGGCTCATAAGGTAGATCAACAATATATTTTTTCCTAAACCAAAAAGCACTAGGAAGAGTTGAACAGATATTGTTTTTGATATGTAATTCCAGGTTCCCTATCTTCTTACAAATCTCTGGAGTAGAGAGATTTTGTTCTATCCTTTTGTTCTCTAAGTCTTCTTTCAAGTATTGAAGGTGGTCTTCTTTGTTTTTAATAAGACAATTGACCTCAGCTATGGAATATTCTTGTAAAGTATTCAAATTTTTGGTGCTGGGTTTTGTTATAAAATTAAAAACTATTTTGTTTCCTTTAATTCTTGATTCTATGCCTTCATTGGTAACTTTGAAAGGCTGAATTAAAGATATAAAAGGGGTTCCTAGTATGACATTTTGTTTCAATTCTTTAACTAGGAGAAAGGATGTTTTTAAAGAAATGTTGTCTTTTATTATAAAAGCTTCAGGTAACTTATATTGAATCCTGAGTCAATTACCTGATGCATATTTCAAAGACTCGGTAGTTTTATCAAAATATTTTGTGGGAATCAGACCTTCTCTTATGCAATTTAAATCAGCTCCAATATGAAAAGGGCAATAGTATTTAAAACAAATTCATTATTTATACTGATAGAAATATCGATTATCCATTTCCTAAAAGTTACTTCTGAAAGCATTAAAAGGAATTTGTTATCAGGTTGAGAGTCAGATGGTTCTTCTTTATCTTTCCCTTTTAAGTTCCTAGATTTAATTTCTAGGATCTCTTTCTAAAGTTCTATTTGAGTTAATTTAAGGTTTCTTATTTCTATCTTCTATTGAGCTACCTTGCATTTCGGTTTAAAAAATGCCCCATCAGAATTTCAAAGGATTATGAATGATATCTTTAATCCTTATTCTAAATTCATCATAGTCTATATTGATGATGTCCTTATATATTCTCCCAATATTGATTCCCATTTCAAACACATAAATCATTTCTTCAATATTACCAAAAGAAATGGATTGGCGCTCTCTCCATCCAAGATATTGTTATTCCAAATCAAAATCAGATTTCTAGGTCATTACATACATCAAGGAATAGTCATCCCAATTGAGAGGTCTATTCAATTCGCTGAGAAATTTCCAGATGAATTAAAAGATAAAACTCAATTGCAAAGATTTTTGGGAAATCTCAATTATGTGATAGATTTCATTCCCAATATCAGTATGATCTGCAAACCTTTATATCAAAGGTTGAAGAAAAATCCAACTCCTTGGATAACCTTACATATTGACACTGTCAAGAAAATTAAATCAATGGTCAAAGAAATTCCTTGTTTACACCTAGCTGACCCATATGCTTTCAAAATTGTTGAAACAGATGCATCAGATTTAGGGTATGGAGGAATACTCAAACAGAAAAAAAGAAACGGAGCAAGTTGTACCGTTCATTTCAAAACATTGGAATGAAACTCAATGAAACTACTCTACCATTAAAAAGGAAATTCTTGCGATAGTTCTTTCTATATCCAAATTTCAAGGAGATTTATTAAATCAAAAATTATTATTGAGAATTGATTGTAAGTCTGCCATAGATATTTTACAAAAAGATGTTTTAAATATTGTATCAAAACATATTTTTTCCAGATGGCAAGCCATACTTTCTGTCTTCAACTTTGTTATTGAATTCATAAATGATAGTTCAAATTCACTACCAGATTTTCACACACGAGAATTTTTACAGGGATCACAGCCATGCCCCCCAAAAAAGATAAAGGCAAAGCCAAGGCTGAACCTTCAATAGAAACCAAAAAGGGGAGCCTCACCCCTATCAAGAGCTGGCTTCAAGCAGCTCAACATAAATCTCCTTCAATATCCCAAGCACTTTCGATAAAACATGAACAACCTTCCCCATCCATACCAATATCATAACTTGCTTCTATATTACCCAAAGAACACTGCAGGCGTTGCAAAAAACTTTGGATAAGGACCTCCCAATATCGGAAAAGGTATCATCCTATTATCCTTTAAATATAAAAAATATTTCTAGCGAGGTGGTTATTAGGCCAACGGCAACCCCTCCTAATACAATTAAATCAAAATTTGTGCAAAAAACCCATTTTGAAAAAATATATACTGTGGAAAAAGGATTTTTTCATAAAGATCCAAATGTATTTGCAAAAAATATGTTTGGAGAAAATTGGTTTTATACGCCCCATGATATTCACAAATCAGTTGCTTATTATGAGCAAATTCTAGAGGAAACCAATTCTATAGAATTCAGACATTTTCAAGATAAACAACAAATATCATCATCTACTCCACTGCAAAAATAATTAGGATCATTCATCCTACTGAGTAGAATCCCAATCCAATATCCCCAGTCAAATTAAATATCAGGCTTACTCAACCTATTCCAAACAGACCAAGCTTTACATATTTTGATTACCAACAAGCCTGGTAGAATGTCTTCTTTAGACAAAATACAAACCTCAGACACACTTGGCTTTTTTATTTGGAAGAAAACTTTGATATCGGCCAAATTCCATATTGGTTTCTCAGATGGTGGGATTATTTTGGTCCTCTCCAGCAAACCTTGCATAGTACAGCCCAATTGGGTTACCAGATATTCATGAAAAACTATAAACCATTGCCCGTTGAGGAACCTTTCCCTCCTCTCATGATGTTTTACATAATCTTCAAAGTCTCTTGGGTCACTGCCTACGAGTTTGACTATAGAAAATTTCCATATGATCCCAACATTTTAATCTTAGTCAGAAAATATAAGACCAAACGGTGCGATGATTTCAAATTTTGGAATAGGATCTCTGAACAAGCAATAATACACTAGCTTAATCAGAGGTCTTCCTCCAAAGGAACCCCTTCTCCTTCCAAGGAAACCCTATTTTTACATAACAAATCCTTTGCTGTCTCAAAGTTGGCTTCAACTCAGACAGAGCAACAATATTACTAGCTTTTGAAGCAAGCCATAGTTGAATATGAAGAATCCCAAAGTTCTTCTCATTCTCATCACAGTGGAAACACCAATGACGATAACTGTTACGGCATCAACTTGGCCGATGATGAAGACCTTGGAGATTAACATCTTTCATATAAAGAAGAAGATTAGATAGAATTTTTAATGTTTTACACTATAGCAACTTCCACTGTACACTGTACACTGTACACTGTAGCGGCTTTTAAATATCACTATAGCTTACTTTTCATTGTACACTACAGTAGCAACCCTCGACCTTAAATACACCATAGGTCCTGAAGGGAAGGAGCATAATTTTTCCGGAGAAAAATCAGTGGCTTCTTTCTTCATTCCGCAAAAGCCTGATCTCTCTTTCTCTCCCATACCTTTCTCAAGCCTACCTTTCCGAATCACCTTTGATAGACCCATACCCACACTGAAACTTAGATCCAAGGATCTTTCCTCAGTTTTTCATAACACTTCTTAGTCTACCATACCACTTCCTGGACTTCCAGATCCAGTAAGTTTTTATAACCTTAATACCCATATATCCATGTTTTGTCTTCAAAGTTCCAGATCTACTCATAGACTGTGAACTTTAAGATTTTTACATACTTGCACTTGTATTTTACAGTTTCTGCATTGTAATCCTTGTTCATATTTCAATACAACTATTTTTCCATATCTTATTTTCTTCTACATACCCCATAATCGGAAGGCTCAGCCTCCTGTGGCTGGTTTGTTCTTTAAATTATTGCACTTTACTATCTGTTCTTTACTTAAATGCAATTTTATTCATATACCCCACAATCGGCAGGTTTTACCGCCTGTGGTCGGTTTGTTCATTTATAGGCTTATTTTCTGTGCTTTTGATTTTATATCTTTACTTGTTCTTACCATTTTACCCTTCTTCCATTTTCCTCTTTTCGCCTTTGTTTCTAGTCCTCTATCCTGCGTTATTTTTAGATCTATTTATCTGTACCCTCAGATCCTGCGTGCTTTACACACACACACACACACACACACACACACACACACACACACACACACTAATATTTCCCTTTCCATGTCAAGCCCACGTGGGATATCTCCTATCTAATCTGTCATTAGGATTTTCTATAATTGTTTTAAGTGGATTCTGATTCCACCTTGAGATCTAAACCACCTCCTGCATGAAATATTACGTAAATGTTGGATTTTATGGGTAAATTTGCCTGGAAATAGTACTACTACTCAAAGGACCGCGGGACTCCTACCTTATCACTCTTATTTTGAGAGCCCTAGAATTTCATTTACAGTCATAATAGAATCTCATGATTTGTCACTTACCCACACTTAGTGGAATATAATAACAGGCAATAGATTGGAGTTCAAGGATGTGTTTATGAAAAGGTGACCAAGTTTATCTTGTCTGGGTTCATTTTGGTCTACTCTCCCCTCTTACATATAATTAGCGGCATACCCGTAATTTGTACGAGCGTGAATTTTTTTTTATTTGTGTAAAATCGGAATATATAATTTAATACAGATTATTGTTAAACCGTATCCTATTTTGTAAGAATCTTCCTTTTTTTCAACAAAAGAAAGATGGAATCCTTAGTTCAGATGATATAGTAATGTAAAATATGCGGACTCCATAATAGTTAGAAAATTCCTAAACGTCGGTGTTATATGACATGGATAGTTTTATATGTGATCAACGACATTATCGTAATGTTGAGAGAAATAAAATAAATAAAAAAAATCTTCCAAGGAAAAACTTAAAAGGAAGAGTTACAAAAGTGCTAAAATTTTCAATAATTGCTGATTTGACCCCTACTAATTTGCAACATAGAACTCATTAAACATAATATACTTATTTTGTAATGATGCTGATATTGAATAACACAAGCACAAATCTTAGGCAATAGCAAAATGAGTGGAGAGTGCAAGAAATGTAAGAGGGTGTCCAAAAAAAGTTGTCCACATCTCCAAACGAAGATAAGAAACGCTAGATCATAATAGAAGAACCACAAGATAGAAAGCAAATTTCACCCAAGTCTCATAACATACAATTTCATATAGCAGTTCAGCAAGGTAACTTCTCTAGCCACATGTGGATACAAAGTTCGGTTTCCCCAATTCTTGTTTGCTTATGTCGGCAAATATTTCCCCAATTCTGAACTCTTGGTCACCCAGAAATCTGCAAGCCAAACATGTTGTGGACAAGAAGAGAATGCGGGGAAAGAAAAAAGCCTCATTGCCTGCCTTATCCCTCTCCTATTGCTACTCCTAACCTCCACAGAACAACTTGCTCCTGCTATCTTGGGATGCCTTTCGGATCAAGAAGAAGGTAAAGAAAAAAAAAACAGGAACGGAACGCTTTTAAGCATCATTTCAGATCGAGAAAGTTCGGTATCAAACTTGATCAGCCATTAACGGATGCCAAAACAGAAGTATCATCTACTTCATCCCAGGTGGATTGCTTTCCTGGTTATGGTTGTCGGGCTTGAGGAACTTGTCCATCCAACGTTTCTGCACAGCATCTGGAACCTTGACATACAAATCCCAACTATTTTCTTCGCCATTTATCAATTGCCATCTGACCCTCTTGGCGATCTTGTCAAAATGCTGATAATGCTCTTCATCTATGCCCTCCTCAGCAACCTTACTGCTTGCGCCAACCTTATCCTTCTCATCAACATTCTTGTCAAAATAATGAAATGGTTGCAAGTCAATCACCATTAAGAATTGTGCCACGGCTCTTAAAAAAGGACAAAAAGAAAAAGAAAAAGAAAAATGTACTTTTATACATTGCAATAAATAATTGATCACCGATCTTGTAATTCAAAAATTACCTCGGACTGACCAGCTGCTTTTGATTCAAACTTGTCATTCTCATTAAGATTCTGGTCAAAAGTGATTAAAAGGTGGCAAGTCAATTGCAAGTACTTTCGACCCCCAAAAAAAAAAATTGCAAGTACGAATTGTCCTACTGGTTCTAAAAAAAGAAAAAGAAAAAGAACCTATACTTATATACATTACAAGAAATAATGATTCAAAAATTACCTCGGACTGACCAGCCGCTTTCGATTCAAATTTGTCCTTCTCATTAAGATTCTGGTTAAGACAATTAAAAGGTTGCAAGTCAATTACAAGTACGAATTGTCCTACTGATTCTAAAAGAAGAAAAAGAAAAAGAAAATGTACTTATATACATTACAAGAAATAATGAATCACAGTTTTGTTGTAATTCAAAAAATTACCTCGGACTGACCGGCCGCTTTTGATGCCTTCGGTTTTCTCTGGCGACTAGTTGGTCCCACGTCAAGACCCAGATGCTTCTTCGCCGCTTTGAGTGATCGAAATTGTCTTTTTGTTCCTGGCTCATAGAAGAACTTCAAAAGAAAGATAGCATATCATTATCATCCTCTCTTACTTGAGATTGATACCAATGAAAATTATGCTAGCTATAAAGAAACATCTTTAGAGAAAAATGAAACACGACACTTTCTTCATTCAGTCGAATCAAGCAGCAGCAAGCAAGGGTTACACTTTTCAATTGAATCAAGCAACAGCAAACAAGGTTTAGACTTCTCTTCTTTCAATGGAATCAAGCAGCAAACAAGGGTTAGGTCAAAATACAAGATTCCGAGCTACAAAATAATGTAAGTTATTGAAACTGCATTATCACAACTGATGTCTCAATGAGTTATCTTCAATCTGCAACGGATGGTGAATCCTCATCAGAATGAGTGACGTGCATGAGAACATTTAAGCAGGCAATGTGACAACAATCGTTATGTAATGGCAGTGCTGGATTTTGAAGAAAATAAAAGGAGATTGATCTAGATCGAAACCTCGAGTCAAATTGCGAATCAAACAGCAGCCAAAAGACAGGAAGGGACATATGTACACGCATGCGTGATACGTACATCCAGTGATTCTGAACAAAGAATTCATCCTCAATGCATAGCTAAATAAGATTTCCTAGACATTTGAGGCGGAAGAAGGAGGAGGAGAAGAAGAAGAAGAAGAAGAAGAAATCTGCGACACCAAGACAGAATGTTATAGAAGAAAGACACCAAGTAATGCCAAGAAAATCAACTCAAACTCTATCCTTCATTCAATCATGACAACCTAAAGAACTTTCAAAGTGTAAGTTCCTTATTTATTGCACCGCTTTTGTCATTTTGAAATCATACCAGAATTACAACGTGATTCCTAAATGCAAACCAAGTTTAATTGCACTCGCGATTTTAAAAGCATTTAATTATTGCCGTAATCCAATTTCTAGAAACGATCCGTACTTATGAGCTTTGTAGGTAATCGAAATCAACTAAGCAATCAATCATAAAAACGACGCCTCGCCGTTTCCTGCTGATTAGCACGGAAGTTTTCCGTTATTCTCCAAGTATCGACAATGCCCGCGTGTCTTTCCGTTTTGTTAGTTTATTATTGTTAAAGTAAACTACTCGTACGGTACGATCTCAAATAACCGTACTAGAAATTACAACGTGATTCCCAAAAACGCAAGCTAAGCTTAATCATGTATGCGATCTTAAACCCAATTGAGGATTATCAAAATGCGAGATCTCATAACTATATCCTTTCACCCACCAAAAGAAAAGAAAAAAAAGTTAGACATGCTGATCCTAGTTATCAAGGGAAGAACAGCAGAAACCCTAACATTACCTGATCCACTTTACCAGCGTATTTGGAAGAGGCTTTTCGTGGCCTGATTTCTGCCATCCACTCCTTTGGCAGCCCGAACATCGCCCCTTCATAATATCGAGGTTCTGCAGTTTTTGGTGGTTGTTCCCCGATCACCATAGCCAGATTTTCTTGTTCCACTTCCATTTGACTGGTTTCATCAGCCATTGGTTTTCTGTCTCTGCTCCCAAAGTTCTTTTCAAGAACAAAGAAGACTATACTCTCAGAATTTGAGCTGTCTTAGAGAGAGAAGATGACAGAAATGTTCTTAAAATCAGGAGAAAAATCAAACCCTGGTCTAACTTTTGAAGAGATTTTCAATTCATGCCCTCGAGTACCATGATACATTTATTACCTTGTGAGCAGTACGTCATTAATGTCTTCTTGCTTATTAAGGAACAAAATCCCGGCTTCTTGAGTGATTTTGATGCAAAAAAAAAAAAGCGATTTTGATGAGGACAAAACTAATATCTGACGTCGATATTGTAAGTGATGGTGGACGACCAAGGCTTTTTGTTCCAAGGTCAAAATGTTAGGTTATAGTTAGCGTCCTTCGTGGCTAATCACAAATTAATCATGTGTATTCACGAAGCATAAGCTTTTTCACACTCATATTGCTATAAGAATTCTTGAGCCCGGGATAAGGTTCGTGTAATTCTTTGCTAAAAGCGTTTATTGAGTCGAATCCGTGGGATTGAACTGAGTTGTTCTTTGCCTACTTCGAAACGGCGGCGTTGGTGCCGAATTTTGCGGACGTAGAACGTTTTGATCAAGATATCGCATAAGAGGAGCCATTTTGGGAGGCGCCTTTATTAACTTTTTTTTTGCAGATAGGCGTTAAGGATGTATGGTTTAATTTGGATAATTTTGTAGTGGTGTCTACATTGATAAAATTGTTGTACTCGCTTACGCCCTGCACCTCTGCACGCATGTCCTGCGACCCAAATCCTGGGATCGCACTTTAGAAAGCCAACTAGTTCAACCCTACACCTATTGTACGGATGTAAATTCATTCCTAAACTTTTTAATTTTGCCAATGTAATCCTTTCGGCCAATTGATGTTGGAAATGTCGACGTCGCAATCCACATAGGACGTCAGTTTGAGTAAAGATCCACGTCAGCATGCATATCGAGGGTTCAATTAGTTGCTTTATTCATTGTTGTTAACTTGTGGTCGAATAAATGAGTTGTGTTTCCAATTCACATAGTTTGGACCACCAGTTAGTGAATCAAGTCGTTAGGTTTACATGATTTTTTTCTCCTAAAAATAAAGTAATGCAACTGTTAATGGGAGCAAAACTTTGAATATTGCGCATTGAGTTGCATGTTTCATATATCGTGCTATCATTTAAAAAAAAAAAACCGTCATTGCGATACACGTCATATGTTGTTTGTTATCGAAAAAGTTTTATCCACTAAAGGACGCAGAGAATTAAGAATTTTATTTTGTTTTAATACAAAGTTTAATTTTTTAATATCCATTAAACTTCAGATGTGCTTACTTATGGTGAAAAGTTATAATACCTACAGTCAGAAATAATATTAAAACTTCTTTTTACTTCGCAAAATTTCGTGGGGGGCTATATATCTATTAGGTGGAAAATACAACAGAAAATTTACATAAGTTTTGCAAATCTACAATGTAATTAAAGAGCAAGTGAGGGAACATAACCTGGTTCGGGGCGATTGCTGATGATGTTCTACTTTTACTCCGAAGACATTTGAAACACTTAGGATACTAACGGGTACTCGAATCGAAAAGCCGATGAACTCCTGAATCTTTCGATCTGTCTTCCTTGAAGTGCAAAAACCAATGGATTTTAGGGCTTGTATTGAACAGAGAATAAACGAACTCTAGTGTTTGAAGTGTTTAAAATAGAGAATTTTGTTTTTTGGGGTGGTAGTGTAAAATGAGCAAGTCTAAGGGGTGTCAAAGGTAACCTTTCAAAAGCCAGGATCTTTTCAAACACATCTCTTCGGGAACGTTTGTACTAGTTCACGTAAACACACCTCTTTATTAGACTTAAAAACAACATATCCACTACAAACGACAAATTTATATGAACGGACGCACTATTCCATTAGTAGATAAAACTTTTGACTAAAAGACACCACTCTTCGAATTATTTTCCTAATTAACTTTGAATTACAGTAATGAAAGTGCAACGGGAAAATTAACAAAAAAAAAATCCTAAACATATTGTACAGTTGCCAATCAGTCATAAACCTTTTAATTTGATCAATTTAGTCCTAAACCTTTTAACGATTTGCTAATATAGTCATTCCTATCAATTTTGGCTAGAAATCGCTAACATGACGCCGACAGTCCTAGATGGCATAACCGCCGCTAACGCAGACAATTTTCGCAATTTAAAAAAAAAAAGTCTGAATTTTTTGTTGCTTTGTGATTGTTTCCTTCTTTTTTATTTCCTTGTTCTTTTCTTTTTATTTTCATTTTTTCCGGCAAGGGCCTGGCCGCAATGGGCAAAAAGAAAAAGAAAAAGAAAGACATGCAGAAATTTTCTTAAAAATTTGCAAAAATTATAAACGTCAACGGCGACCGTACCACGTAGGATGGTCGGTGTCCACATCAGCAATTTCAGGCCAAAATTGGCCAAAAGAACTATATTGGCAAATCGTCAAAAGATTTAGAATTAAATTGGCCAAATTAAAAGATTTATGGCTTTTTTGGGTAATTATCTCAAAGTGCGACAATATCTTGCACCTTAAAGCAGTGTGATCAGGTGCACCTTACATGGCCTATATCAAGTGATTTCTCTAACATCATTTAAAACAATCTAAGCTATAATCCCGTTAAGCAATAATCAGTCAAACCTGTTTATGAACTTAATGTACAATCTACTTCGAATGAGCATAGCTTTCCTAATTACAACCACTGTAATTCTATTCATATAAATTAGCCGTTTACAATTTGAGAACCCTATAAGACTTCAATGAACAGAATAGAACTCAGAGCCAATTGAGGGTTAAGTAAGTCTACTCGTTTTTTCTTTTCTTTTTTTTATGGTTAGGGGCATTTTCTCTATCCCTTCTTACCCTGAAAAAGCACCGAATCCCACAAATCGAGAACAAAGGATTTGATTGCATAACATAAAAGTTAAAAGATCAAATTGCGCACGTATCAAAACTTAGACGACAGTTTTATCTGGTCATCTTTTCTTAGTTATCCGACCTGCCACTAACACGCACAGGAATATCCGAGTTAGGCCTACTTCCCCTCGACCTAAGTATGCTTCCTACAGCAATGTCTCCGACCAACATGGAAAAGAAGAGAGAAGAAAAAAATAGGGTCAATCTTGACCACATGATCAAAGCCATTAATAAAGTGGGCCTTCACCAGAACCACTATATCAGTAATTGAGATTCACACGATCCACATTTGCCGGTCTTAGGCAAGAATCTCCCTGCCAAATCACTGTTGTGTCCTAGCAAAAGGGACAATATCATACGAGATGTCTGTTTCAATCATCATATTCAGGCAAACTAATTACCCGGCCAGGTCATTCTTATGCTTGCAGAGATATAATGACAAGCTAGGGGGTGAAAACCGAAAGAAAACAGATGTAACCCATTCTCTCCGGCCAAAATGATGTGGCCGACTCATATCCAAAGGATTGTAGCAAATGTGCATCGACAGCGACTCATTACGAACCTGGTGCCAGTGCGCACTTGTCCACATAATATACGGGTAAGAAAGGCTCGCCAATCAAGCAAATACTTGAAACTGCTAACGACACCAAAACAACTACCACTTGTAATTGACTATGCACAAGCACCAGTGGTCAGGACCAAACCAGCATTATTATTCAAGCAGAAAAAAGAAATGTCTGAATCACGTCCAAAGACAATTATCCTACTCTACAAGAGTGATCGAGTAGAGTGATGTTCGGGCAAAAGATGGATTAATCAAGTGCTAATTGAGAAAATCAGAAGCCAGACATTTGCACGCCAGATACCTAGCAACACCCTCTTGGGAGAATAATGACTTAAGTTAACTTGGAACAGCCAGTATGAGGAATCGATCAGTAACATAGCATCATCCATGAGACTGTACCAATGTTTCTAAACTTCAACACTTTGAGCGAATCAGAAGCTGTAACATTGAACTAGTAGAGAATGTACAATTGGAAGCATAGCAAAAGGTACAGTTGAATCTGATAAACTCCAATAAAAGGGATGACAGCCTTCTTAAATTACAAGTGGGGAAGCACTGTGCTAATGGATCTGTTAGTAAGATATTGACAGCCGACGGCGAACAAAAATGTATTGAAAAGGAAAAGTCATCTTATAACCCTGGATGTAATACCAACCAAATTTCCATTTATCAAATGATTTCTGTACAGACTTGGAAATGCCCCACCTTCTACCATGGGTTTATTTTTAAAAGAGCATCTACTTCTGAGTTTCTTCTATCATGGTAAGCATCTGATGAGAACGAATCTCCCAAGCCAAGCCATCTTTGTGACAACAAAGTGAAGCATTGAAGAAAGATTACCAGATCTCCAATGCAGATGATTGCTTGTCATCAACCACCTGGTAGATGTTTACCATTTATCACCACTTCAAGCAACTTTGTGAATACTTCCACTATTAGTCCCTGAAACGAAATTGCAGACAAGGTAAACTTTTATGTCCTTGTGAGTCAATAACAAACAGAGCATTAATGTCTATTCTAGAAGCAATGAATGGGGGAGAAAACGAAAACCTTTTTAAACAGCATCCTTGGCCATCTTGATGTACTGCCTAAGAATCAGTGAATTTACTCAACTCTATTTAAGAGCTAAAGAGGTCATTCCCTTTCGTGTCAACTGACCGCTTGACATGATTGCCCATTTTAAGTATTTCCCAATATTACCAATGCCGCAATACTCTTAAATACTCAAACACCAACAGCTTTGTTTACATATCCTTCTGACCAATCCTTTTCCTTCGTTTTTCCTTTTGGCGTGGGGTTACAAATTTATAAGTAACATGCACGTTCTTTCGCAAGATGCTCATATAAAATCTTAAATCATTCAAACTCCACTCAGAAGACAACAGTTGGACATGTTTAATACTCTTCGGACTTCCAAAAGTCACATTTATGCATCATAGTAGCAGCAGATTAATCAGGAGGTGCTTGCAACTGTGATAAACACTTACTTCATCTAAGATTAAAATTCAGATTCAATAAGCTTAGAACTTTTTCCCCGGCCAAAAAAAAATTGTTACAAATAAAAAAATGACGGTGGATAAAAGACGAAAGAAAGTCCAATTCCCAAAGCAGCACCTCAACTAATTTAAAGAGATGGTTCATGGTTGACATCATCCCAATGTCTCAAATAGCTGGACCACAGTTCTAACATTTTCCCGTGGGGCTTAATAGGTTCTCCCTGAATACCTTTTCTCGTTTGCTTAAAAATATTTCATCACTTAAAAAAAACATTAATGGGATGTTCGGGAATGGTTATAATCTTCCATATTTATAGCTATATAATGACTAGATTCATGCATGCCAAACACACAAGCCCAAGGCAAAAAAAAAAAAAAAAATCTAGGGGCTGCGTAATCCCAGAAAGCATTTTCAGTTTCATTTTCTCAACAAAATAGTTTCTGTTTTCATTTTTGAGTCTTCTTGAGAACAATTTTTACAAATGAAAATGAAACATTCCAACAGATGTGAACACAGTTAAATACATTTGGGGTGTTAATGAAAAACTGAAACCGATGTACTGAGCCGAACCAAACGGATAAGTTCGGTTTAACGATATATTGTTATAGTTAGGGGTGAGCATAGTTCCAGGATAGAACCTGGAACCTGGAGAACCGGACCGATGGGAACCGATCGGTTCCAGGTTCCAGGGTATGGAGGATAGGTTCCAGGCAGGTTCTAGGTTCCAGGTCATTAAATGTGATTATTCACTGCAATCGTTCAATTAAGAATACATGTGGAACCTGGGTGAAACCTAGAACTGATCCTGGAACCTGTAACAGGGTAGGTTCTAGGTTCTAAAGTATGCAGGGTAG
The DNA here is from genome assembly GCA_029784005.1 of Lenwebbia sp. NSW1173648. Taxonomy (NCBI): domain Eukaryota; kingdom Viridiplantae; phylum Streptophyta; class Magnoliopsida; order Myrtales; family Myrtaceae; genus Lenwebbia; species Lenwebbia sp. NSW1173648. The sequence goes on from JARCGZ010000002.1 coordinate 1,929,638, forward strand.
GTTCTAGGTTCCAAAAAATGAGAAACCTGCATAGACGGGTAGGTTCCAGGTGGAACTTGTACGGAACCTAGAACCGCTCACTCCTAGTTATAGTTTTAGTTTTAGTCTCAACTTTTTGGTTATTGGTTTATTAGTTTGGATTGGGCTTATAACTTTGGAAACCAATAAGTTTAATAAACAAAATTATTTTCCTTTTGACTAATAAAGTTTGTAGTTTAGCCTAACCAAGGAAGTTCTTCCTATCTAAGATTCCTCTCTACTATTAATAAAAGATTCTCACTTCTCAAGTTGGCCATGGATAAAGAATTTTTTATCTCAAATAATACTTACTAAAGAGTTTTCTTTTATCTTTTATGTTTTCCTTATTTGGAAAAACAATATTTTGATCATTTCATTTCATTTAAGTGTCATTATATTTCCTTTCTGTTTAGCAGAAAGACCTCAACAGAAAACTGAAGAGTAAAGGCAGCAAGTGATTGAGTTCAGTAGTTCCTCATATAAAATTGTTTATATTGTATCAATTTATTATTGCATGTTCAAGTTAGATATTCTAAACATGTATTAACTTCATACTTGTAAATCGATTTTGTTTTGGCTTTAGGTAGGGATTGGGCCAGAAATACCTCCAAACCGAATCAAACCAAATCACGAACACCCCTAAAAAACATGTTTGGTGTGCCTCCAAGTTAAAGCAGAATTCAGCCTAGAACTCAAACCTACCACTACAACCATCACTTCCAATATGAACTGAGTACGGAACAGTGAAATCACTCAATGCATGATCATATATTCTTGAAAAAGAAGACAAAAACGAACAGTGAATTCTGAAGCACTAATCTCGATGAAACAGTGTAATTTACATAAAAAGTGCAAGAAGTTAGAGTAGTAAAACAAAACATAACTAAACAGAAGCTATTACGCTAATTACTCACACTTTCAATTCCTGGATCTAAACCATCTTTGTAACGTGTGAAGAAGGATCTTCTGCATTATGAACATTCTCCTTGATAGGTACATCAACCGATTTTGTACTGCCATCCAACTTCATTTCCTCAAAGGTGAAATCAAGCTGTTTCTCCACAGATTTGAGAAGTGCAGTCCGTTTGGATCTCAACCGATATGGTGGAGATGCACTAAAAGCACCACCATTGCACATAGTGGCGCTAGCACCATTACTGAGGCAAGGACTATCATAGACACTTGTATTCTGAGATGTGGACTTATCCAAACTACCATTACTCCCTACATCAGGAGAATCAAACCTGTCTTTCACAATCTCCCCATCTACCTTTGTAGTTTTATTTGAAAACAAGTGCTTTGCAACCTGAGTTTTTCTCTTCCGCAATATAGATGGAGTATTAGGGAAGGTCTCAGCAGCAAGCCTGAGGATAGATTCGGGACTTTGTGTGCAAAAAACACCATTTCTCTCACAAGGTGGAGTGAGAAAACTAACAGGACTTGCAGGACTTGAGTTGCAAGTTTGCTTCAGAATATGAATGTTCATCTCAGAATCAAGAGGGATGAAACTTTCCAGAGGAGGTGGCTCGTAGCACAGACAACCATAAACCAGAGCTTGCTCTGGTGGTGTTGTTCCAACATCTTTGTCATCCCTTTTACAACAGGCTCCACTATCCTCACTCTGGGCCAATACTTCTAAATTGCTGGAAACATCTATTCTAGATTTAAACTCTGCACTACCTGAATCAGCGGATTCACTGAGAAGAAAACTTGGTGACTCACATGCTTCTTGATGCCGAGCCATAAGTTCCAACTTATCCTGATTCTCTTCTTCTAATTTGCATGTACCGGCATTTCCTAATGAAGTTTGAGGGTTCAAGTTTGCTCCTTTATTACAACCAAGTAATCTTTTAGCTGAAGTGGGTTTGCTTGCATCTTTGGATCCATTTTGTAAACCGCTTTTTGCTACTGGTGGGAGTTTACCAGTGGCTAAATAAAAGTCTAACTTTTTCTTCAAGGAACTATTCCAATGATTCTTTATTGAGTTGTCAGTCCTGCATAACAAAAGAGATCATTCGCCAATATAGCTTAAAGGTAGATTCAAGCAAATTCAACAATTTTTGCAGAAATAAAGCATATCCAGAATTACAATAGAACAGATGAAGCACATTTTCAGTGATATTGTTGCTAAAATTTTTAACAAGTACATCAACTTTACATACTCATAAGTTGCTAATGCTATTGTAAGCAAAAAAAAAAACCAAAAACTTATTAGATTAAGAAAATCTTCTCAGATATTCTTCATTAGTTGAAGAGGAGCAGAAGAAACGCTGTTTCTGACATTATGAGAAAAAAGAGAAAAAACACTTGATGGGATAGGCAACCCACAACCTCTTCATCCATCATTTTGGGGGACAAAGTCCCGAAAAGAAATCCGTTAGTCATAGTCAACTGATCAAATCAGCATCATTAAAATCTCAAATCAAAGATGAGAGAGCAATGGTACAAATAGCTAGTCCAGAATAATAACACTGCAAAACATTTTAAAAACAATTGGTACCGTCTATTTACATGTACCAAACCAAATTATTAAATACCCTGTCATAAACCAGAAGACACAGGATTGGCAGAAAGGCAGGGACCTAGGACACAAGCAATCATAGAGCAAATCTGATTTTACTCCGAAAATTGGCTAAAAACAACTGATATTTTTAGTTACAAACACCAAAACAAATTATTCAAATCCCTCAAAAGAATCAGAAGACAGAAGAGTGGCTAAAAGATCGGGACGTAGGACTCGAGCAATCATAAAGCAATGTGCTTTTACTCCCCCACTGGTCTATTCCATGTCTAGAAATAGTTAATCCCTTCACCTTTGAAAGTCATAATATATGGTGAAGAACTGCCATACCTTCCAGGTAAAACCTTAGCAATTTCAGCCCACTTATTCCCATGTACCCGATGGGTATTCATAAGGGCTAGTTCTTCATCCAACGTCCAAGCTTCTTTTTTGATATCTGGATTCAAGTGATTGTGCCATCTGAAATTTACAGAGGCAATGCCCTATCAGTAGATGATAAAAGAGAAAATTTACCTTTATGAATCTATTTAGAGGCATTGCACTATCTGAAATTTACAGAACAGTCAAGAAACTACACAGATGTCCGACAAAAAGTTGAAAAGTAGATCATCTCATGAAAACAGAAAGAAATCGAAATCCAGAAAGTAGATAGAAACCTATAGAAGTATTAGAAGTAAAAGGCTCCCATAGCAACAGATTATCACCCATAGAATAACAATCCGTCTCGATCAGATAAAGATCATGATCATGAAACCTACCTCTCTCGGCACTGTTTCCCTATACGACCAGGCAAAGACTTTGCTATGAGAGACCATTTTGTGGGACCATATCTTGATACCAAATCAATGATCTTATCATCCTCCTAATGCCAGAAAAAAGCAGGGAGTTAAGTAAGATAGTTTACATAGTAATTTAACCAAAAAGAAAGAAACTAAGTCCAACCTTTTGGGTCCAAGGTCCCTTAACAAGATCAGGATTAAGAACTTTTTGCCACCTGTGCAAACATTGGACTTCAGACCTATCAGGAAAGTGCTCAGCTGCAACCAAACAAGATCACCAAATAAGTCAAAGAGCAGTTCATCCTCTCTAACAAGCAGAATGCATAGAGATACTTTATACAGGTATATATCTGAATAATTCAAGCAACCGACTAACTTGTCCAGAGACTCCTCACATTACCCAATGAAAGAAAATGAGAGTTTTAGCATTTTCAATAAATTTAGGAGAGAGAGCCAATGCCAGAATGAAGCACATGTAATGGATAATAAAACTCGGAAAAATGTAGAAAGCAAGAGGATTATAAATAGCAACAAACACAAGGGAAAATATTACATAGTGATGATGATCTATACTGCTTTAACCGTTTGGAATGGCATTTTATCTGTTTCTTTTCAAAAAGCACAACTGTGCACCAGTTCAATGTAGATATTCTCTGAAAGAAAGCATTTGGAAACTAACTGTGTTAGAAACCCACGAAAAGGTGATGAACCGAACCATCTCTTCCTTTATAAAACCAATTCTATTAAAACGAAGCCATAAAAAAACCACTCAAATTCCTTACCAAAAAAAAAAACCACTCAAATTAAGAATTTGAGAATTATTGGAGTGTTTATAGAAATTTGAAGTGTTCTTCCTCACGAGTAATAGCCAACAATATATTTTTCTTCTCGTATGGACATAGCGCTCAATTGGTTAACATAGAACACATATGCATTCAATCTAATGTTTTAACAGAACAAGACTCATCTGTATCAGAAAATAATAGACCACAGATTATTCTTGGATACTTTAATCGGACTCCCAAAAGCAACTGATATTTAGCAAATTCTGGGTCTCAAGAATGGCATGACTGAAAGCACAGGCAGAATTTTAAGAAAGTCTGTCAGGAGAAAGAGAGCTACCTATTTTCTTCCAATTCTTGCCATTATAAACTGCAACAGCATTTCTCAATGTCTCGTCCTGAACGAGGTAGACAATGGTTAGAAACTGCTACTCCCTGGACAGAAACAAGCAAATATGCTCTACAATGAGGTACAGGCTCAGCAATTCCCAAGATGGTGTTTCCGAGGTTCAGTCTAGGCAATGCTAGTTTCGTACTTCTTTTGACTGGATAAAATTCTGCTCAGCTCTCTCCTTCGATATATGAAAACATAATTGTATAAAATGACCTCGGATGTAAAGTTCCAACAATCAAACAGAAAGAGCACATGCAGAGCAAAACATTCACTTGAGTAGCAGAAAATTAACCTCCTCTGGGGTCCAACCACCCTTTGCCCGCCTGATAGGTCCCGTTGTCCTCCTGAAGATAACATTGCAAAATTAGCCTACTAGAAACAATATTCCAGTGTAGTGATCTCCACCAGCAGGACACAAGCATGAAAATCTCCTCAATTAAATCAGCATCAAAGGGATGCAATTACAATAGACAGCAACAAGAGCAAAGAAACAAGGACAGAAAGGGCCGCAAATAGAACAACTTGAGAATTACACAGAAGAGTGGCCAGTTGTAAAAAGGTCGCTGTCTACAGCAATTGCTCTTTAGCAAGCCATACCGGTGAGAGGGAGAAGTAGTTGCCGGGCTGGACACTGCAGGAGATTTGAGAGTAGCACTGGCACTGCCTTCAGATAAAGAGGAGTTGGAGGCGGCAGTCAATTGTTTGTTCTCGAGACAACAATCCTCTATTTTTAACTCAGCCATTCCTGCCACAGTCATCTCCGACGCCCAAAGTCCTGCACCACCAACCACAGACAAAGCCAAAACCAATCAGCAACCAGAACTGATCCATATCCACCATAAACTTCCATAGCTGTTACAGGGGCGGACCTCCTCTCTACAATCAAACCAAATCCACGAGCGCCACAACAACCAAGAAAGAAACGGGCAAGAAAGCAAGGCGGAACCCAGATCTCGGAATCACTAGTCCAACAGAAACGAAACACCAAAAAAAACCCAAAGCAACGGGCCAATTCTAGGGTTTCCAGTCGCGTAATTCGAATCAGACCCCATCCAAGAACCGCAGCCGCGAAGCCGATCGCGAAGAGCGATTAAGCAAAAGCAGCAGAACAAGAGCGATTAACCGGAAAAAAAAAAGAAGGAAAAACGGAATATCTAGCAATCTGCGAGGGTCGAGCACTTTACCTCTTCTTGACGGGAAGTGGCGGGAATTGTAGTCGAGCTCATCCAGAGAGAGCTATAAATTCGAGCCTGAAAAGAAGAGAGAGAGAGAGAGAGAGAGCTCTCCTCCTCCTAGAGAGAGAGAGAGAGAGAGAGAGAGATGCAACAAGAGCTTTCGTTTCGAAAAATCCTCGCCCGTTGAAACAAGGAGAGAGAGAGAAGAGAGAGAAAGAAATATAAATATATATGCGGAAGCAAGGAACAGTAACATTCTAGGTCTCTTCCTTTTTTCATATTTAACGAATATGTGCGCGACAACTGACGTCGCCGTTAGCCGCCGTCAGTTCGACCAGCCGCCAATCCATTGCCAAGCCGGCCCAAGATTTATCGAGAGTTAACGGCGGTTCACGTTTCCATGAAACGTTGGGTGGGGGTAAATATGTTTGAACCTCAAACGGCACTCTGTTCTTGTTCTTTTCTTCTTCTTTTGGCACGAAATCTGAAAAGTCGCACGGGGTTTGGAGGGTCCAGATGAGGCTCGTGGATGGTCTTGGGCCGTTGGATCTACGAGTTTGGGGAAAGAAAGATACGTTGTAACTGAATCGATCGGGGCGGGGGAGGGCCGAGCCGCCTCTGTGAATTTCGTGGATGTCGTGTCGGTGACCCCCAGTTCTGCAGTCCTCCTCCTCCTCCTCCTCCTTTTTTTTCCATTTCTGTCCTTTAGGCATTGTGATATGATCTAATCGAAGTGACAATAATTATGAACTTGAACCAATCTTTTGAATATGGAATTATCGATTTTCGAGATGAAATAAATTCCGACTAGTTCGCGGGAACAGAACAAAATAATCGCAAAGGTGACGTAAAATATCACATATCGTGAATATAATATTATCCCTAAAAACGCATATAAACGATAGAAGCTTTTGTCTAATAACTAATATGTGAAAATTTCAAAACGTGTTCTTCAAAAGAAATTCTAAATATCAATTGGTTGCAATTATATGGAATTTGTTTTAGCGGGGTAGATATTAACTGGATCGTACTAATGATTAACATGACAATCACCCTTCGGTCTCATCAGATGTAACCACAATGTTTCTATATAAAATGAAAGAATAGTTTACAACTATCTTAAATAGATTAACATAATAATAATTTGATATAAGTAATTAATGAATTGTAATTTATACGGGATAAAAGTTTGCGATAAATATATAATTGAAAAACAAGGATACAAGTTTATAATAATAAGGTCTTATTGACGAATGTTCTTGGCCCACCTCTTAAACACACTAAACTAGAATATTTCATTTTTAAGTATCGAATGTACTTAAACAATCAGGAGTACGGTTTATGTATCGGAAATCACAGTATTTTATATATGGTTGCTCAACAATTGTCTCGGAACACCTTTTAACAGAATCCACAACAAATATATGGATGGCGCTATTTCCACACCTTCGGGCTAAAGCACGCAATTTGTATGTCAACTGACCAAATTACCCTCCAATCACAAGATTTGTTCAAATTATTATAATTAACCTCACCTTCTCTAAAAAAATATCTCATCAGCTCTCTCCTTCATTTACCATATGTGTTCTAGGTTTTCAAAAAAAAAAAAAAATTAACTTATCGCCAATGTCCTCCTGTCATGTATTCCCGATTAATGCAGCCTCGGATGCTTCAATTGTCGATTCTGAAATGACCAATACCTATTCATGCAATTTGGAATAGAATATAGAATAATAATTTGTTATAATGTCGTTAATTTGAGTGATTAGAAGATCGATCATTGGTTGTTATGTCTAGATTTTAAGCTATTTTGATAAAAGTCCAAATGTAATTACAACTTATTGGCATTCAAATTGTTTTTTTTTGTTTTTGTTTTTGTTTTTGAGGATATGATTCATGAGAATATCGATAACTTTCTTCACGGTTAAACAGAAAAAAAAAATGTAATCTTATCTCTCTCTTTCTCTTTTCTTTTCTATTTTGATCCTTTTCTAGTCTTTATCTTCAATGATTGGAAGAAACAAACGAATTGAAATCTTGAATTGAGTTCAGAATGCACATTCGTATCTTGTTTTTGCTATCGCGGGGTGAAAAGTAAATTGTTCTTTTCAAGGTTGGTTCAAGAAAGAATAGAAAGGGAAATTTTTGAATGGAACGATATGCGAAAATAGCAACTCAGAGATCATTAATTTGCCCGAAAAAGGCGTTTAGTAAAATATTATACGTGCTTAATAAAGTTGAAGACTGATTTGGCTATCAAACAAAGCACCAATCTTCTGTACGTGTCATATTTAAAAATATATTCAAATATACACTTACACATCTAAATACATCCGTACCTAACGTGTCGACACGAATAACACGTTGATAATTTTAAAATGCACATATATGACATTATCATAAATGAATACGAGCTTAAAAGATTAGTATATCAATGCGATTAGTTATTCACGACACGAGGTATTTAAACTCAACCTTGAAAACGCGCAACTATGCACTGTATAGGTCCCATGTAGACTAATGTGTCGAGAATTATCCCAAACTGATACACGTGTGATAAATTTATCCAAAATTAATTCTTTGACCACAAAAAACCTCAAACTAATTACACTTGTGAAAAATTTATCCTAAATCAAATTTTTAACCACCAAAAACCCCAAATTCTAATATACCTATAACAAATTTACACAATGTCAATTTCCGTTAAATTATGTTAATACTACGAAAAACCTCAGACTATTATGCATGTGACAAACGAGGATAAAAATCACAAATTGATATACACATCAATTTGAAATCATCTAACTCAGCAATTTGACCGTAAAATTTAACGAAAATTAACAGAGAATAAATTTATCACAAATATACCAATTTAAAATTTTTAGTGAACAAAAATTAATTTTAAATAAATTGTAATAAACATAAGTTTGAAAATTTCCATGATATTAATTCATTCTTCATTATACCCTCGCTATTATTTTAGAGGAAATTCCACATACATGCCCCATACCTCAATTTTCACCGGATAAGAATAAGGGTTAATACCATAGAAAACCCCAAACTGGTACACCTGTGACAAATTTACCCCAAACTATTTTTTTAACCACAAAAAACCCCAAACTGGTATACTTATGACAAATTTACCCCAAACTGGTACACCTGTGACAAATTTACCCTCTTTTAATTTTCGTTAAATCTAACCGTAAAATTGCTGAGTTTGATAACACGTCGCAGTTGACGGGTGTACTAATTTGGCGTTTTTACCCTCTGTTTGTCACAAGTGTATCAGTTTGGGATTTTTCGTGGTATTAACCCAATTTAACGGATGGTAAATTTGTCACAAGTGTATCAGTTTGGGGTTTTTCATGGTCAAAAAAATTAGTTTAGGGTAAATTTGTCACAAGCGTACCAGTTTAGGGTTTTTGGTGGTCAAAAAAATAGTTCAGGGTAAATTTGTCACAGGTGTACCAGTTTGGGGTTTTTCATGGTCAAAAAAATAGTTTGGGGTAAATTTGTCACAAGTGTACCAGTTTGGGGTTTTTCGTGGTATTAACCCTAAGAATAATACCCTCTCTTCTAGAATACCAGATGGTCCAGATCGCTATCTCTACACAAATGCCAGCTTTTAAAAAGACCGATTTGCCCCTTCACACGAAATCATCTCCCCACCGGACCCCATTTTGCTTCCAAGTTCCACCACAAATCACTGTCCGACACCGCATCCACCTCCCTGCCCTGCCCGTTGACCCCCGCCTCTTCCCTCGCCGCTTGATCCAGACTTTCAGCAATGGCCACGAGCTTCGAGCTCAGTTTTAGCGCAGCCATGGCCGTAAGCTTCAACCTCCCAACGATCCCGGCCGTGAGGCTTGGGCTATGGTTTGGGGCTACCATGGGCACAAGCTCCGAGCTTCATCGGCATGGCTGAAAGCCTCACTCGACACCAGAGAGAGAGAGAGACAGAGACAGAGAGACAGAGAGATATATGGACTTCCATTGAATTTGCAGGCAGAGGAGACAGACGAGGAATCGGAAGAACAGTGATGGCAAAATTGTAAGTAAGTGGACCATCTTATTGAAGGTTCTAGAGTCTATTATATTTCTTCCTCTTCTATTTATAATTCCAGAGCAATCTGGCAAGGTCCATATAAAACCTCGACAGAGGCAGACCCTTAGAATGTTCATGCGTTTTTCCGGCGTGGACTCTACCCCTCTGCACTCTTCTTCAATGTGGACGGCGAGTGATAATCTCTCCGTCACCACCCTAAACTGAAGCAGCATCGCTTGAACAGAACAGCGTTTCGACTCTGCCTCAGTCGTTTCTCTTATGCACGAGAAATATTCGCAGTGGTTCTGAAATCTAAAGCATCCCCTGTAGTCTATTCTATCAGGAAGAGAAGCAGAGGAGCAGAGAAGAAAGGAGCTAAGTTGGCTAAAACAGACAACAGATATGCACTAGTTACTGCATTTATACAAACAAGATGCACCTTCCGATTACAGCTGAGTTACAGAGAGGTCGCGACATAATAACTACATAACAAACACAAAGCTGCTTCTTATTTCTCCCTCTCTTTTCACGTCTAGCTTCCGGGATTAGGGACAGGTGGGTTGCGGCGGCTCAGAGACGTTCATTTGTTGCAGGTGCAGGGGTCGCAGGTGCAGTTGGACCCGCACTTGCACCCGTTCTCTGCTCCCGCGACGCCCATCTCTCCTCCCTCCATCTTCTCACTGCATTGGGCAAGAAAAAGTTGGCAAATTGATCTTTCTCCCTCTTAAGATCGAATTAACTAAGAAAAGGAAGAGAAGAGGAAGATCTCGAGCACGTACGTTTTCTCAGGCGCAGCGACGCCCATGACGAGGGTCTCGCTGCTGCCGTTCTCGGCGTAGCTCATGTCCGGATACACCTTGCACCTGCGTCACCGCCACCATTCCCTTAATTAGTTGGCTAATCAACAGTTAACAAAACTAAGACCACCTAATCATCATCACACAAGCAGCTGCTCTGCGTATTCGCGCTCGCCATCGAATTCGAGCGGCGAATTCCTACGATCGAAAAGCGCCAGAATTTCCGTCGAGAGCGCGCAAGAACCGAACCATCATAAATTTGAGATCTGTTTGCTTCATTTCGGAAGTCTACCGACGCATCATCTACATAACGTGCCAGAGAGAGAGAGACTCACCCTCCGCACCTGCAGCCGGAGCCGCAGCCGCAGCTTCCTCCACAGCACGAGGACATGTTTTCCAGATCTCAGATTCGCGAAGCAAACGACCCGAGGGAGATTGAGCACGCTAACGATCAAAGCTATTGAATCTCTCAGACGACGAAGCTCTGGAAAGGGCAGCGACGGTATTTATAGCGCAGGGAGTGGAGAGGAGCGAAACTGGAGATCCGCCGTCCACTTGTCCGGATCGGTCCCCCCACACCCACTTGTCGTCCCGATCTCTCGTCTTCATCTTTCGTGTCGCTTTCTGCCGAATTCTCGAGACCCGTGCCTTCCGGAGCTCTCGAGCTCCTTCGATCAAAGTCGGTTCCGCAATGTCCGCAATTCCGACGGCTCTGATGATTTCACAGTCACAGATTTTTCATTCTCGTAAAAAAGAGCCAAAAATATCCGCCACGTACCTACCCTCAACCACGCCCAATCTTATCCAGACGAATTTAAATCATTCTATGTGTGGACTTCACGCACAGCATTATCCATTTATTATAGAAATACTATTTTTGAAAAATTATTTTCTAACTTTTCGGCATTTGAACCGCCGAAAAATTAATGAATTTGCCAAAGACGTTTTCTTATCCGATAAGAAAGAAACCATAACCACCAAGCAAATGAAGGCGAATCACATCATTGGCTCGTTTTCAAAATAGTCTGTTTTTTAAGTTTAGCCCACCATTCAGCCATATAGATGCTTAGCGGAATCCTCGTAAGAGTCTGGCTATGTTTGAGTGATGAAAGTGCGCTATCCCTATCTGCATGGTCAATCGAACATGAGCTAGGAGGTCTCCTGTTCAGTCGACACCTTCTCCTAGTTTCTCGTCCATGCCTTTCGTATATCTCGGCCTCCACGGGAATCCGATTGAAAAATTACTCTCCTTTACTCGGAGATTTGATTGCAAAAACCAAACTTGGAGGAGGAATTTGCAGAAACAGCTCTCTCTATCAAGAAGTCTTACTAAAGTGGAGTGGGGCATCTCCACAATCAATTCCTTGGACACTCGCTAGGTTCATTTTAATTATCATGGTTCTTTGGTTGTTGTAGGCACCGACTCCTGCGACACCTGAAGAAGAAGAAGAAGATGCATCTCACTTACTTGAACCAGAAATGCTTTTATGTCTGAAGTTTTCTTATGCACTGTATGTTTGGCTTCACAAAGCCGCATGTGTTTTCCCGGAGATGACTTCACTTTTAAAGATTCAAGCCCCGATTAGTCGCGATAATCAACGCAGAGCATACTTTATCAGAGGCATGAGAAGATCAAATTTCTTCAGTATCAGTTTGAAAAACGTCTTATGTACACTCTGTTGTTCATGGACTGTCTGTCACTATCCAGTGTGAAATTGATTTCAACATTTTTTCTTCTAGGTTAGATCTAAGCTAGCAACTTTACATTTATAGGAAGAGAAAAAAAAAATGTGACTTAGTCTGTGTTCAAGTGCAGATCAATTCCTCCAAAAGATCATCCAGGATCAAGTCCTCGAGCTCGAGCCCCACGCACTCGCTATCGAACCGTAGATTCATCCACCCGTCATGCCTTTCTAGCTCTCTTGCAGTCACATAGTCCATTGCCGGATCCAGCTCAGGCCTTAGACTCGTGTAGAAGCTTATGCTCGCCCACACCTCCTCGAGAACACGGAACCCTTCCGGCATTGGATGCATGCGGCAGAGAGAGGACAGAGGCCTCGGATAGTACCCGAACGATCTCTGGTAGATATCGACCAACACCTCATTGATGAGATCGAACAAAACTAAGTGATCGAAGTGACCGCCTTCGCTGTTCTCTAGAGACTGGAGGTTGGGCAGCGAGCAACCCTCGACTTCTTCGTAAACCAAAGGGTCGACCGGTTGGTCTCCAGAATGCCATCTTCCCAGGGATTCATTGCCACCGAATCCAGAGAGGTCTAGGACATCTTTGACATAATTGAACAGCTCGATGTCTTTCAAATCCACAGGGACATACATTAAGTCCATGTCCAGTTGATAACTCGAGGTCTCCGCATTTTCAAGATGAACTTCATCATTGTATACCTCCGGCGGCACGTCACATCTGCTGGTTTCGCGACAGCAAATGGCCGAAGGATCGGACTCCACTCCATCGAGGACTAGGCTTCTTTGATTGGACTCTGTATCTTCTAGTTTAATGGAGGGCACCGGGGTCAGCTTGATGACATCCTCTGTTGAGTCGCACATATCTTGAGAACTAGCAACCGGCGTTAATTGATTCTCTTCTTTACTGACCGAAGAAGCTTCACTATGATCTATCTTCTCGTCATCGACTTCATCTTCTACATGCACATCTAACTTCTCCAAAGCTAACCTAAAGTTCTGATTGCTCGCCGCGTCAAAGCTACTTCCTCCGCTCACATCAGTGTCCGTGGGAGTCTTAACTGGAGTCCCGGTGAAAAAAGATACCGAAGAGCTCTCAGTCCTAAAAGAGGAAGATTTGAGTTCTGGTAAGGAACAAATGCGCGCCAGCGATCTCGCAGATACCTCACGGGGCGAAATCTTCTCTTGTCGTCCGACTCTAGATGTCCCGGTACCGCTGTGCTTGGCCTCTCCATTGAAACTTGACTCGAACAGCTGGCAATACTTCTCGAGCGACGCATCGAGGGACGGCGTCCTCTTCATACCACGTGGATTGCCTTGTCTTGGAGGGCTACTATAATCTCTCTCCAAGACCACGTCCTTCCACTTCCGTATCACGTCCTCCTTGATTTCCATCGATCGCTCATGGTCCTGAGGGATCTTGTCGAGGATCCCGTCCATGGCTATCCGGTGCTTTTCGTTCCGGCTTGCTTTCATTACATGTTTCAGTTTCTTTTTCAGATTCTTGAAGCTTCTACTGACGACTTGATTCTTGCCTTGCTTCTTTAGAAACAGGACGGGCACGGACACAGAAGCATCGGATTCCACCAAACGTGTGTCTTGACCGAGGCTGCCTAACTTGCTTTTGCTACACTCTTCTTCCTCTTTGTCTCTAGATGTGCTCGGTGCCAAGACATCTTCGCCTGATTGGTTCGATACTGGAGAAGTTCCGGACCTGCTCGACCCCATTTTCAAGCTAACCGCGTTTTGACCGTCAAAGTGCCGAGCCGAAAAGGATCCCTTGTCCTGTAAAACTTTGAGAACTAACTCCTTGTCCAGGACAATTCTATCCAAAGGATCAGGAAAAATCCCCGGCAGGCAATCAGAACCATCCGTACCATCGTATGCTCGGTGATGAAGACCGTATGTGGCATCACACCTTTCAATTAGCACATCATCCAGTGGCAGAGTTTGCTCTGAGTTTTCCGATTTTTCCTGACTATGTTCGCCTTTCTGCATCGGTTGCATCCCATGCATGTCAAAGTGATCATGTGAAGACCTGTGATGACAGGAGCCTGAGCCTGGGTGATGATTGGAACTGGCTTCAACCGACTGCAAGTGCGCTGGAGAGGTGCAGCTCCTGCGGTGCCGGCCCTTCCTTCTGTACTTCTCTTCCGAGATCAGCGCTTTTATCCGGGCTTTCACAGAGACCTTGGTTGCTGGACTGAATTCTCTCTTCTTCTGGTCCATTAAATTTCCAGATTTTTCATTAGCTTTCGAGGAAGACAAGACATGCAATTGTCGAGATCCCTTCGAACTCACCTGCAAGCTTTCGCCATCGACATTGGTGTGCTCCGGTGATCTGTCAGTATGATGGGCATTCATACTGCTCTCAGGACTTCCATTACCTAACGAAAAAGGACGATGGTAAAATGAAATTGTTCTAATTTTTCTATGAACTTTCGTCATTCCATCGACCCAATTATCACAGCTGGTAAATTAGTTCATTGAGACAACTTCGTAGGGAAAGGTCCCATGCAAACTAATCATAGGAAACTACTAATCTTTCAGTTCCAAGAGTACTGCACAAATCTCCTTAGAAAATGTTAAGACTACCAACAGAATATCAACAGCGTCATCGATGTCCACATCGAAATGGACAGGGATCGCTATTGCTTTACCTGCCGAATGCCTCCCGCCTCCTTGCCTCATGTGCGGAAGCCTCTTCTTGACGTAATGCCACTGATGGTATTTGAGACCGTGAAGTATACTCCACATGCATCCCTGCTGATGGTTCTCCAAATGGAGCTGCGCGCTCTTGCTTCGCACGTGCTTCCCCATCGGGATAACGGGTCGCCGCTTTTGGATCTCTTAGAGTCTCACAGAAAAGATTTCAGCTCCTGACGGCTGAATCATGTTACAGGCAATCAATCGATCAACCAACCGGAGAGAATCCACGAGATAAGGACTCAAGACCCTGTTACATACACGCGACCACCAAAGCATACGGTGCCAAATACACATCAGTGAACTTGGCGATGCCAATGAAGGAGAAACAGATTGCAATTATCTTTATCGCTGAACCCGCAAGATGCAGAATCAACGAGGGATTCGGAGAAGCACGTAGAAATCCTTTCAGACAGGACAACTTGCCTTGACTTATTCGAATTTGGGAAAACTAAGTGGGGTTGGATGAAACCTGCTCATGTGATGACGGGAACGGATAACTTCAGCAATAACTTTACTTATTGTTCATGTCATTGTAACAGCGTCCGCACAAATAAACGACCGCTTCAGTTATTCGGCGTAACAGCAGGCAACATTCAATATAAAATCCGTGCAATGAAACAGAGAAACAAGCAAGAAGAATGGCAGAAAACGGCATCGTCCATTACCTTTCGCGGTGATTGCGATGCCCGTGTAAATGAGCGATCGCTAGCATCGTCGGCCAATCAGCCAAATTAGCGAGATGCGACATTCAGCCATTTATTCGCAGAAAATCTTCTTACCGAAGGAGAAGGGAAAGAGAGAGGGATTTGGGTGAGGTCGGGACATGGCCGAAAGGTACAAAGAGGAATGAAGAAAGGCAAAAGAAGGACGAGAATAGGAATTTCAGAGTAGGGACAAAACCCGGCATTTTCGGTCTCTCGTCCCATTCGGTAAATTGTTCCCGCTTTCAACAGTATTAACTGCCATCTCTTATCTCTCTCGGACACGTGGCTTTCTTTTTTAGTTTATTGAAAGAAAAATTGGCTTCTTATGTGCTAAACATTTGCGCGAAATTTCTATGTAATTCTTCCGGCCAATTTTTCGTCAAGAAATCGCTGACATGACGATGTCACGTAAAAAGGCATGCAATAACTAGACCGCCATGTTAGCCGCTTTTAGCGAAAATTGATCGAAAGAACTACATTGTAATTTCATGCAAATGTATAATACTAAATTTCCAAAATTGTTAGACTAAATTTTTTTTTATAGCAAAATTGAAAAGTTTAGGACCAAATTGACATCTATACAGCAGATTTATGATTAACCAAGTAATTTTCCCAATTTTGGCTTCATAGACATTTACTCTCAAAGGGTACTTTTATAACAACGATGCTTAGAAAATTAAGTGAAAAGTGAAAAGCCTTTGAAGTATGGAAGCTCTGGATCAGGGAAGAGCGTCGTCTATCCATGAAGTATAGAATTCCGTCTTCATCCTCAATTTTTTTTACCCTTTGATAAGTATCGGGCCCGTGCCTAGGCCTTGACCTGATTGAACTTAGGTGTCGGGTCAAGCCCATTTTTTTCTTCATGGATTCGGCTGATTCCAATGATTGCGCCAGGTGACGGGTTGAAATATTTCGAGGTTGAAAGGCCCAAAAAAAAAAAAAAAAGATGATCATATATAGTTAGGAAAAATAAAGGGATAAGTGCACTGAAAGTTTTAAAAAATGTCACGAAAGTACAATTGAGTTCTAAAGCTGTAAAAAATGCAATCAAGCCATTCCGTTAATTCAAAACAATTTGGTTAACAAAAAAAGCTAATGTGATCTTTGTTTTTTTATTTTTTTCTCGTCTTAGTTGGCATTGATGCGGATAAAAAAACATCTTTTTGATCAAAAACTGACTTTTTAATACAATTTTTATTTAAATTGCATTAAAAAGTAAGAAAAATAAGAAAAAAGAGGAAGATGCAAGCGACCCTCGCTGCCCCCCGCCCCACCATCGCCGGAAAGAGTCGGCGATGGTGGGGGAATGGTCGGTGGGGGTCGCCAATCGCTGGCGAGGGTCGCGTCCTTTCCCTAAATCGGCGAGAGTCGCCGGCCCTCACTCAGGTCCGGAGGCCTACCAGTTGCGGAGGTCTGTCGCTAGTGGTGGCCCTTGGACGGGGCCGATCCATTGGCTGGAGGACAATTGAGCTCAAAATCGACACCCAATAGTGTCAAGGAAGATCATTTTGCACGATATCTGGCGGAATCTACAGGTGGGATGGGCCAATTTGGAGGGGCACCAAGCCCAGACATGATACAAAGGATTGTGTCTGGCCGAGGGAAGCTCTTCAAAGTAGAAAGTCGCGGCACTGGAAGCTGGTTCAAAGTACGACGAGACGAGACGCGGCGAGGAATGGATGGGAGCAACAAGCACAAAAAAAAGCAACAAATCGCTCCGAAGCTCGGTTCAGGCCCGTTCCACGAGCAACAAGCACACAAAAGAAGCCCCGCAGGATGCTATACAAAGAGCAAAAGGCGACATTAGGACATCTACTGTCCGCGAATAACCTACAAATATCTTATATTGACCGTCGTCCTAATCAGTACAACAATTTTACGAGAATCTATTTACTTTCTAAATGTGGATAAAAAAACAGGATCCTTCCTATTTTTCTTTCAGATGCCCCCCCAACACATGAACGAGGAATAAATGCCTTTTTTTTTTTTTTTTGGGTCAGACTCTTTCTTGCCTTTCAAAAACAGGCAAGCTTTACTAAGGAAGAATGCAAAGGTGGCCACTCCCCACTCCCACCTCCCACCTCCCTCCCTTTTGACTTTTGTGTTTATTCCTTCTCCTTTCTTTTTCCCCTAAACTTTTTACTCAAGCAAGTAACTGATCCCCTCCCTCCCATCAACTCATAGTCAACTCCCAACATTATTAAAGTACAAAACAAAAATCAAATTCAAACATCGTATGACAACCCAAAAATAACCCCAACCCCCCCCCCCCCCCCCCCCCCTTCCAAAAGTCAACTCCTCTCTCTCTTCCGTTTCATCATTTTGCTTCAACGTTTCATTTCAGACACTCTGCACGCATCAATGACAGCTTGAGCTTGAAGCATCCGCGGCCAAGCACGAGCACGAGCCGTCCGCGGCCGAAAAGCCACCACCTTTCGCCCGCCATGGGCAACGGCATCACCCGGCTCCGCCGCTGCTTCGCCGACTCCGGCGCCGGAGAGATCTCCCGCCGCCACGACGGGGCCTCCTTCCCCCACCCCTCCTCCTACTCCGACGAGGGCCACGGCCACTCCTTCTGCTACATCCGGCAAGACCCGGTATCCTCCTCGGATCTCCACTCCGAGGACTGCACGACCCAGACGACGGTGACGTCGACGACGTTCAGCTCGATATCCGGCGCCTCCATCAGCGCCAACGCCTCCTCCCCGCTGTCCACCTCGCTGGCCGACGCGTGCTACTACACGACGACCTCGCTCGAGAAAGCCTCCGTCTTCGAGAGCTCCGTCTCGTTCGCCTCCGTGCCCCTCCAGCCCGTCCCCCGGGGCGGGTCGCGGTCGGGCCCCATGGAGAAAGGGTTCTTGTCGGGCCCGATCGAGCTCAGGTCCGCGTCCGGCCCTATCGATCAGGGGCTCTACCACTCGGGCTCGATCGTCGACCGGTCGTCGTGCGATCGGTGGCAGAGGGACTTCTCTCTCGGCGGGTACGGCTCCAAGAAACGCAGGTTGGTCAAGTACTTGAGAAGAGCGATCGCTAAGCGAGTGTTGAGAGCGAACGATTACATGTTTTCAGGCAGGAGTTCGGATTTTTACAACGTTAAGAGCACGAGCAGCAGTGGAATTTTGAATGGCGAGAGCGAGTTTTATGTGGGGCATCAAAATCTCGAATGGGCACAGGGCAAAGCAGGGGAAGACAGAATGCACGTGGTGGTCTCCGAGGAAAATGGTTGGGTCTTCGTGGGGATTTACGATGGCTTCAATGGCCCTGACGCCCCCGATTTCTTGCTCTCCAATCTTTACTCTGCTGTCTGCAAAGAACTCCAAGGGCTGCTCTCGAAGAGTCCGGCGACCCCAGCCGACGGCGACAGAGGAAACCTCCATCTAGGGTCGGATTCGGGGAAGGCAGCCGATCGCTCGGACGTGCTGAACGCGCTCGAGACGGCACTAAAGAAGACGGAGGGAGCGTTTCTGGAGACAGCGGATAGGATGGTGAAGGAGAATCCAGAGTTGGCCCTGATGGGGTCTTGCGTCCTGGCGATGCTGATGAGGGGCGAGGATATTTACTTGATGAACGTCGGGGATAGCCGGGCTATTTTGGCTCAGAAGGGTAAACCGGATGCGAAGGGGACTGCTTGTAGGATCGATTCGAGTGACGGTGGTGACCAGTTCGATGAAATGCACAATCTGATTTCCCTCCAACTGACCCAGGATCACAGCACATATGTGGAAGAGGTACGATCTTGATTGCCAATTTTAGTCGGACTCTGCGATCCTTGAAAAGGTTGTGAAATTTGAAGTGTCATAACTTTCTGTACTTCAGGAAGTGCACAGGATCAGGAATGAACATCCGGACGACGCTTCCGCGGTAGTGAACGACCGCGTGAAGGGTTATCTGAAAGTCACCCGAGCATTCGGCGCCGGGTTTCTCAAACAGGTACACTTCCATTATCGAGTCCTCAATGCATTCGAAGTTTCCGGCTTGCAATGACTGAGAAATGCAGTTTCTCCGAGTTTGTTCTGCGAAGCATCTGTTAAGCTACATATGATATGCATAGATCCGGACATTTTGTTTAGGAGACTTGGAAACCAAATCCCCCTTGATTCGCGTCTATCTGCGTGTTAAAATTGTGATCCCACGCCGAGATTAATCGATCGGCGACAGCTTAAAATTTGGTTTCCTTGTACTTGCAGCCGAAGTGGAACGACGCTCTCCTGGAGATGTTCAGAATCGACTACATTGGGACTTCCCCGTATCTCACTTGCACGCCATCTCTGAGCCACCACAGGCTCGGGCCGAGAGACCGATTCTTGATACTGTCCTCGGACGGGCTCAACCAGTACTTCACCAATCAGGAGGCCGTTTCCGAAGTAGACTCGTTCCTTTCCTCGTTCCCCGAAGGAGACCCCGCCCAACACCTCGTTGAAGAAGTGTTGTTCCGAGCCGCCAAGCAAGCCGGTGAGGAATCCTGCTCAATCGAGACTCATATCGGATAAAATTACCGTGTCAGGCTAACGAATTAATAGCAACCATATAAGCCTGAACGAAACATTACTGTTGTGCAGGTATGGATTTTCATGAGTTGCTTGACATTCCTCAAGGGGATCGCCGCCGGTACCACGACGACGTTTCAATCATCATCATATCCTTGGAAGGAAGAATATGGCGGTCACCAATGTAAATACAGAATAGAGTTTCCTGAATGTTTACAGAATTGAGTAACCAAGTTTTTGCCTTCTTCCTGTATTTTTGTAATGACTAGGCTCGGGGGAAATCATGTTACATAAATCACAGTCCATATGTGCAATATCTTCTGCTTATTTCTTCTGATGCATGTCCCTCCACCCATTTTGCTCATCAATGGCCCGATTATTTCGGGAAAAAAACTTCTCTTAGCGGTTAATTTTGGCGACGGATACAACGTCAACAACATGCGACACATGTGAATCTTTTGCGATCTCTAATTGTCAATTGTGGAGTTGTTACCAGATGATGCTCAATGCATTTAGTCAATTCGGGCAAGTGATGTTGCAGAGGAATAAGAATATGGTCGTTGCATGCAGCAATAACATACAGAGTCAAATGGAGGAAAACAACCAGAGGAAAGTAAATATTATTGTGGAGTTGGCAAGGGTGGTTTGGCATGCCATATGGAGTGGTTCTTGCCTTCTGCTAAAGAAAATGGAGGTCAACTCTTTTATGTCCTTTAGGTCACCAAATCCAAAGTAAATTATCTACTTCCGTGGTGTTAGATCGACGCGGTAGAAATCAGATACCTTCGTCTGGGGGGTTACCTGAGAGGAAATCCAATCCGAACCCGTCAACATATCCAATTAAACCAGTTTCTATTAAAAGGTTTAAACTAATGACTTGTGAGCTAATTAGAATATACTACCTACTCCACATTGCACCACATTCTAATGGAAGACTTCTTTTGCCTGACGCCCTCACAGTGACAGGTACACCTCGACAAATTTCCCCCTCATGTGCGAGTTTTTTGTGTTGGGCTCGTTCCCCCTTTAATCCAAACATTCCTTCTGCACTAACATTATCTCAACTCGAATTTTCACTTTAGCCTGACTTAGTTTGGCAGACGTTGGAGAGAGGAACAACATTCGCCCTTCAAACTCTACCTCAATATCCTTGGTCGAGCCAAATTTAGCGGGAGGTCAATAGAAGCCATACACCACATAAATTAGAGAGTCCAATATGATATTTCTTCTTTGGATACTCACCGAACACCGATTCACATTGGAGGCCCACCACTCTATTATCGGCTTTGATGCCACTTGTTAGGACGACGCAGCAGAAGCTTAATATATATTTAGATCACCAACATGGAGTCTACATCCGAACCTATCAATATATATAGCTGGACTCACCTTCACTCAAAAGTTTAGATCGATGAATTATGAGCCAATTAGGACATATCAACTGTTCCACATTATACCGTGTCCTGATATGAGGCTTCATTCGCCTAACACCCGTACACGTGTACCTTAACATCTAGGTTTACTCGATTTGTCTCTTATGTTCAAATCCAAATGTCCCTCTCTCCTAGCGTAACAAAGGGGGTCATGCTTGCCAACATAGAAGTGGCGCCTTCCTCGATGCATGTGGATGTGGCGATTTGCATGTGTCCATGAGATTAGCTAATGCACAGTTGTCCCTCGTTTGCATTGTAGAAAGGTACAAACCCGCCTAGGCATGATCGTGTCATGATGAAAATCTGATAGCTTTTCTTATATAACCTCGATGAGTAATAGGTTCACTCTAGGGCCTAGGCATGTCCGTGGATCAAACCTAATAATCATCACTACCCTTGGAGTGATCTAACTTAGATCTTCCACTAGTCATTGTCCCCCTAGCCGTAAGAGTGGAAACATAGACCGGACTAACTTGGTGGGGGATGGTCATGTATAGCTCTCCCAAGAAATTCCTATATGAACACCATTAGGCTTCTTGTTTTTACTAGAATACCAATTTCCTGAGCCATTGTAACACGTCGTAGTCCTACGTATTTAGTTGTGACCCGCGAGAACTTAGAAAAACCACAATTAATGGAAGAAATTTAGTCCTATATAAATTTCCCTAAGAACAAACTAGTGGCAAAATGACCAACATTGATGTCCTCAAATCTTGAATTTTGGCAGTTCACGAATCATGTGATTGTAGTTGTCGGTGCGCAGGTTGGCAAACATTTACTCCTTTTTTTTCTGTGTCGCATCACACAAATAGTTACACAAAGCTTATCACCTCTAATGCCGTTGTTTTAGCACCAAGTGTTGCTTCATCATGTATAGCTTTGCCAAAAACACCGCATCACTAAGAGTAAATCTAGGTCAAACGTTAATTGTTCGAATTTTTTCATGTCTCATTAAGTCGATCCGAAATCACAATTTGTTTCTTCCTACCGTAAAAAAAGAGCAAATTCCTTTTCTCTCCGAAATTCGAAAACAAAGGGACAAAAACATCTAGAGTTCCAAAGAACTAAATTTCTACGGAGTTACATATTGATATTTTTGTATCTTGAAAAAGTTTGAGGTGCCCTCGTGCTAAAATAAAGTCAAATCATGAAACCCTCCAAAAAAAAGAAAGAACAACAAGGGGTAAAAAGTCTAATCTAAATAAAGTGATAACCCAAATATCGAATGATTTGTTTTTACGGGTTACCAAAATGGCATTGATCTAAACTTAAGACAGAACCATTTTGGTCAACTTAAGACAGAACAATAAAACTTGTCAGGCATACGCATATTCCAACTAACCTAAATTTAATAATACAGCAAAGTATCAGTTCCCTTATCATTTCCAAAGCAAGAATATTGGTTATTGTCAACTTGTAAGTGCGGTTGCATATTAGTGGAGGGAGTGATAAGTTTGTGGCCTTGATGGTGATAGTCAAAGAATCAAATTATTGCCACGCTTTCTTGTCCTGACTCGCGAATTCAACATCATCTGATCCGATCTGTTTATTTTATCCTCGTTTCTTTTCAATATTCCCAATGCCCTAATGTTATCCCCTAGGGCACTATCAAAAGCTATAAAGACTCCTGGAAGTTAACCAAAAAAAAGTCAACCAGGTGACATAGAGGATAGAGCCGAACTTTCTGCTTTCAGATGTGGCCCAGCATCATCTCCTCCGTTCCTCGAGTACATCAGACAACAGTTCGAGATTTCGACAGATGCATGAAGACAAAAGGTTCACGTAGGACGAGGTGCCTTCTTGGTGTTCTTGAGATAGCAGTTAAAAACTTTAAAAATAGGTTTAGGGTTGGGTTCACTACTTTCGGGGGCGGAATTAATTGGGTTCTCGACGTTAATTTAAGACGCATGCATACGGGGAAAGAAAGAAGAGAACAGGCTGCGGCCAACTCAGTCTTCGACAGTTGCTGGTGGTTTAGGTTTTCCTCTGACATCTCGTGACAAACTGATCGTATAATTAAAACCCTAAAGTAGGGAAGATGGCAAAGCATCTCGAGTGGTGACATTGATGGGTTCCTCACGCGGAGCATAGGGTCAATCATGGACGTGGTTGACAAATATTGCAATGGAGAGCACCTAGTTTGTGACACTCTATACTAAAGCCTGACTATATGATGAAGCTAGCTGTTGATTACTTGAAAAAAAATGTCTGATTTTCTCGCGACTTTCACAAACGCAACATCATCGTTCTCTCTCGGATCGATTTGAGCGGACGCTAGACGAGAACGGGGGAGCTCGGGGAGCTCCGATGACCGGTCGTCTAAATCGAACCCGAGATTTGTTAGTAATATCTCTCGAGGGTGGTGCCCGGATCCCAACCAATGATGTGGAGCTTTTGCGAGATGTGTGCATCAGCTGATCCAATGATCTTGGAAGACTGTAAATCGCAGAGTTGACTTTCGGCAACGATCATGTGCTGGATCTCTAAGCCTCATATAAGCCAAGCTTTCAAAAACAATGAATTCACCAAAGGGTTTATATTATGTAGATGGGTCCATCTTTCCAGCCAAGAACCTTGAGAGATGACAGGGACAAAGGATTTTAAAGTCTTCCCATGCATATCTGAATAGTTGGGGAGTTACCAAAATCGATTATTGGATCTTTATTTTTATTATGTTCATGGGTTCGGGAGAGACATATAGTTGTGCCCGCTTTACAGTTTATATTTAATAAGAAAATTCCGGGCAAGGCACTTAATAAAAAAGATTGGATAATTTAAAAATATGTGCAAGGACGAGGTGGGGTTCTGGAAGCTTTTGTTTATTGGACTTTAATTCCTGGTCGTCCAAAGTGGGATTCTCACCTCCCAACACAAGAATCCACATTCACTTTTCCTCAAATTTTCATTTTGTGTATAGGTTGGATACAATCAATTGCGATTGGTCCTAAGTCCCCTGAACCTCAGAATTTCGAGCTACCTTGGTCTTGTCATAAATGTCGACAGTTAATGTTCTTTAATCAACTTTTTTTGTTTTTTTGGCTGCGTGGTCTGAATCTGTTCAAGTGGCAGACGCCATGGCTGACATAAGGGCTTACAAACCACCACGTTCATCGTGCATTTTTAAAAGAGTCAATTGTGTTTTTGCTCAATGACTCTTGAAAGTAAAAGTCAAACTGAGATTTTAATAAATTTGAATGAGGATCAAACTGGGTGCTGCTAAGCGCTGGCGCTTACTACAGCCCCTTTTGTTTTCGTTTAGTTTAGTTTTGGCCCTTATTTAATTCGTAATCGGACGATTCGTTTGTTTTGATAGAAAATTATTTCCGAATCCGAATTTTTTTTTCGACTTTCTAGTGTTTGAATCACCGAAAACTAATCGTTCTATGGAACACATTTTCCATGAATTGAAAAAAACAAGCTCGGATTGGGGATAAACAAATTCACTTTCTGGCAAAATGAAAATCACTTTCTTTAAATTACTATACAAATGAAAATTATTTTCCTAGATATTAATTTTCATAAAATTCTCAATGAAACAAACGCACCCTAAATTAAAAAGGAGTTAGAAGCCTTATCCGCTTTACGCGTAGAAGAAGAAGAAGAAGAAGAAGAAACCCCACAGTAATGGCTTTTATGTAATAATCTAACAGAATAATTCAAGGTTTTAGGAGAAATTGAGGTCGCCTGTGCTATTGTATTTCACGTTTACATCCGAGTGTAGAACGGATGTAGCAAAGTCAAGGCTAGATGAGCGCTCAACCTGTATGCCCTAGGCTCAGTTATCATGGAGAAATGCCCTCATATGAACCCTACGAAGAGAGTCGATATCAACACATCGCGTGCGACGAAAAGGTGGAAAACTTCAAATCTGAAATCCGTGTTGTAGCAAGAGGGGCAGCATGGATAAGCAGAGTCTCCAATCTGACTCTGCAATTGTCTGCTTGCAAGAGGTGCACAGCTGCAACTAATCCACCCAAAATGAGTAAATACTGATTGGCCAGAAATAGCAAGCATTAACTCATTCTTAGACTATGGCATCCAACCTCATAACATGAGCAAACGAACTATGAATAGCACCATCTTGCAGGTATGTCATGCAGGAGAAGGCATGGATCCATCGGCATAAGGCTTGAGCGCGGTCCTCCTGTTTGATCAACATTGTCTTCCGAGAAAGAAATAAACTAAATTAACTCCGTATTGTTCAGTTGGAAAAATTCACCCACAGAAAATCAAAGTAGATCATGCACATGTAACAAGAAATAAACCACGTCTTCTACAAGGTGTGAATAAATCAGAAAATCAATGAGGCGTGGGTACCCGATGGCCGGGAAATGTTGAATCTGGAAACCGTTCAAGTCATGTTAGACATACTTCGTCAGAAAGTTTAGACTTTACAATTGAAGTTCTCATAGAAAAACATGCCATGACTAAAAGACTTAAACTTTCCTGTACACCCTGACAGCAATTGCATAAAAGGCAGCAGAGCCATCATGACCAAGCAGGTTTGAACTTCAAGAGGAAGATACATTGGTAATACAGTCATTTAACTTTTCTCCATAATTATTGGGCTATCTGAATCTAACAAACTCAAAAGCGGAAAAGAACCATGAGCATAAAATCCTACTGAAACATTTTCAACCATTAATCTGAAGCAGCAGTTGTTTATCAGAGAACTGTACTAACAACAAGAAGGCTGTAATTTTCACACGACCAATAGCATCGCATGACCTGTTTGGAACACTCCAAAACTTCACTTGACAGAGTCAGATTCTTATGGCTAAATAGGAATGTGCAACAGATACTAGATTGTGCTTGTAATAAACGTGATGTGCATCGTTCTCACTTTAACTAATTTGCATGGGTTAAGATTGCATTTGTTCAAGCACGACCTGAAGTTGAACAACAATGTGACAGAAAGACCTCTCATGTCATTCCCGCTGATATCTTTCCTGATACAACAAAGGATGACTTTCATTTATAATCAACACCAAACGATCATGTATCGAGCAAGTGAAAGTTCAAAAGAAGCTAAACATATATGTGTGACATCTTAGGCAGAACTGA
Source organism: Lenwebbia sp. NSW1173648 (assembly GCA_029784005.1). Taxonomy (NCBI): domain Eukaryota; kingdom Viridiplantae; phylum Streptophyta; class Magnoliopsida; order Myrtales; family Myrtaceae; genus Lenwebbia; species Lenwebbia sp. NSW1173648. The sequence continues at coordinate 1,956,247 of JARCGZ010000002.1, forward strand.
TGATGTTCAAGAACCAATGGGATTCCACTGAATGACCTTTTTTTCAATCAAAGGTGCATCGCATGAGGTCAATACTTACAAAAGGGTTTCACTATGCTCCGTCCCTTCTTCTACATCGTTAAATTCGACTTACAAAATTGTTCTTCTAAACTATGTAATTTTATTGAATGTTCAATTCACGTATGCATGAATACCGACATATCTGAGAGGTAATTCCTGTCATTCATGGCAACAGTTTCTCTGTCATTTTTTTCAGGACAAACTGCGACCTTGTTACCATTCTCGGAGAAGGAAATGGGGGACCGAATTAAACACATAACTAGCCAATAACTAATCCCCCTAAAGAACCAAAGATCAACTTTCTATGTACTCACCTAACCATCCAATGCACCCGAAATGCAGCAACTACACAGTTCGCATGACTGAGGGACTTATTAAATGCTTCAAGTAACATAGGCGAAAATACTAATCCACTTTGGAAAAGTTCAGGAAGAAAACAGAGACCTGGAAAGGAGAATGACTAATCCACTTTGGAAAAGTTCAGGAAGGAAATACTAATCCTTCCCTTTGCAGGGAGAGTGACACTTATGTCATCTGCCCTTCAATTAATCCCCAACCACGTATTTTCCACTGACTTGGTGCCCTAAAAATCTGTAAGAGATGGATGGAATCATGAGAAAATTCTGGGGGGGGGGGGGGGGGGGGGGGGGGAGGGAATAAGCAAGGTCAAAGTCCCAATCTTAACCTACGGGCTTGGGATAGTTATAGTTTATGATGCCAACCAAAGAACTTCGGGGATCTCTGTTTCAGGAAAATGGAGGATGTCAATAAAGCTTTCATATCAAAACTAGTTTGGCAAATAACAACGGATAAGAAAAAACTGTGGGTCAGTTTGTTCTGACAAAAATACTGTCAGCGACACTCGTTTTTGCATATTGAACAATGCCCAACGACTCCAAAATATGGCAGGACATCATTCAAGGGAGAGAGACGCTTAGCAGAGAAATTTGCTTTATGGTTGGAGATGGGTAAACATAAAGATTTGGACAGACCCCTTGGTACCAAACTTAGAGGGATTCAGAGTCCAACCGAAAAATAATCTTGCTCCTAGACCTCAAAAGGTGAAAGATTTAACGAGAGAAGAGGAGGGAGGATGGAATGTGGACCTACTGTAAATTATTAAAAGACGAAGTGATAGTATCATGAGAATCCCATTAAGTTGCACTAAACTTGAAGATAAGTTAATTTGGCTTCCAAAACATAGATCGAAATTACACTATGAAATCTGGAATTGCAATAGCTACTTCTTGCCGGTTTGGACAGGTAAAAGGTGTGCAACAAAACTTGTGGAAACAGATTAGGAAAATCAAATCTCAAGAAAGGTTGCAGATGCATGCTTAGAGGATAACAGCTGGAGTTCGACCATTGCCAGAAGACTTTCATTTGGTCAACAGCAAACACAAACTAAAGTGTCCTTTGTAATGCTCTCTCCGGAAAGAGTAAACATGTACTTTTTTTATTGTCATGTGGCTAGACAGGTATGGTTGTTAAGGCATTAGAACCAATAACCTCCAACATTGACAGACAATGGAATGGGTTGAGGCAATTCTAGATCCAAGTATTGGTCTAGCTGATGATGAGATAGAGCCTTTTAAAATGTCTAGACTTTTACTATTAGATTATTTGTGGATGTGGAGGAATCTCGTAAACATGCAAAGGCTGCTTTTAGATTAGATAAATGCATTAAGAACGTAAAAGCTCAATACAATTCCATATTGGATCTTTCACAGAGAAGTACACTAAATGCTCAATCTCACTTGCAGGAAATGACATCAAGAAGGATTTTTCTTGGAGCAGACCGCCACAAGGAACTGTGAAGACCAATTTTGATGCTGCATTTACACCAGAAACACGTTTCAGTGGCAGCAATAGCAAGAGATCATTTTGGAGAGATGCTGATGTTGGTTGGATCTTGGAGATAAACTCACAATATACCATGAGAAGCATGGGCAGCGAAAATTGCATCTCTACTGGCAAGATCACGAAGCTGGCAACGCGTCATTTAGAGGGAGATAGCATAAATGTCATAAAAGCATATATTCCTCAGAGTCTCCTTGGTCAATGGAAGCTTTTGTAAATGATGTTAAGACATTCATGAAAAGAGAAGCCCTCGGTAACGGAAAGTTGGCTTCCAAGCTAAGCAAACATGACAGCCCATGAACTAGCTAGACAGAACCTTTCTCGTAGATATAAAGGATGCCTCAATCCTCCTTTTGTTGTTGCACTTAAGGCTGCTGATACTCTCACTTTTGGTTTTGTAATTTCTGGACAGTTCTTGGAATTATCTTGCACACTCCTCTCTTATCTATATAATATCACCTACTTGGCTAGCGAAAGGAAGAAAAAAGGTCATACATTTGTAGCCATAGCCAAAAAGAAAAATTTCATAACCAAAGTACCCGAGGCAACAAACCAACACCCAAATTGAGTTTAAGACAAAATTTATTTCTCAAAGATTCAAAGAAATAATCAGATATGATCAAAAGCGAACTTCAATGTGGATGAGCCAACTTTGGAGCCAGATCCGAAACCCTTCAAGGGATGGTAGGTGCACTCCCATCCAAACACACTACAACCCTAATAAAGACCACACAATTTCAGCTGAGGCTCAAACTCAGATTAATTTCTCTTTTGTGGTACATCCACTTAAAGTAACACAAAGTTCATGAAATTAAATCATGCAAATCTTGGAAAAATTACCTGCATTTTTTAACCCTGGCATTGCGAAGCAAGGTCGAGTCGACTAAAGCAGCGGGCATATTGAGATCATCGGCCAGTGATCAAGCCGGGGCCCTCGGATTGGACGAGAGGAGGAAGACGGCGACAGCAATGATCACCCGGACTCTCTTGGTCCACCTCCTCTACCACGTCAAAGGGCAAAGCGCGGTGGTGTTAGCCATCATTCGCCGCCCTACTTAGTAGCAAAGTTGAACTGCTTGAGCTTGACGCATAGTAAGCGTCCAAAGTCAACGACACTGTATCAGAGACAGAGACCATGACTATCCATCTATTTAGATAAAGTTAATCATCACGATTCCTTATTTTTTTTCCTTACAAAATTGATATGAATTGAGTATTGGCAAAAATAATACTGTACTTTCTTTTGAAGAAATTTATAGATAAAAAATAAAGGAATTTTAAGTTATAATCTATAACCTCATTTCAAACTATAATTGAAGAAAATTGCCTTTCACTTTTTACCTTTGGCTTTTTGTTGATATTTAGACTCACACACTCTGCCTTTATTCCTTAACTCGAAACACCTGAAACTTTCACAACACACTATTTTGACATGTAGATTAGCCAATCCACGACATTCAAATGTTCAATTATATTTTGATCATCAATTGGTAACCTTAAGCCAGTTTCATTCATTAGCAAAGCACAAGTAACGAACGTCCTGACTTGTCCCAGGGAAACAGAGGATCCAATGGGAAGAGCTAACAAGCAGCTCTTTTTCAATCCATGGCACCACACATGTTGTTAAGAAACACACAAAATAGCAATAAAAGGTTTGGTCTAACAAATATTAAAAGCCTAACACGTGATGGTAACTGATTAAACGTTCTGAGTCCCACACCTAGTAAAAACCAGAAGACAACACACCGTTCGAAAAAGTTGCTGTGCTTAGTGCTCGGCACTCACTTGAAAAGTTAGAAGTAGAACAAGGGTTCATCATCGGCTGCAGTAAATGGAGTCGTACAATAAGCCATTTAAGGAATGTAGTCATCATTTCCATTCCAAACAATTCATGGACAACCGCGCAACAAAAAAGGCTGAGGATATTCTTGCATTAGTTTTTGGTGCAAGGACAGGCTTAAATATCTATAATCACGAGGTGCACAAATACTGTAGACCTTTACTATTTCTAGAGGCTACCATATAAATCTCTGAATCCCAGGCTCATGATCCCACCGGAACGGTCGAAATAAAAACATGGACATTGTGAAGATATTTGTCACTACATAGAGGAAGCCCATCAGGAACCAACTTCGACTATCAGTAACATTAGAATGCAGCATCAAAAGATAGAATGGCACAGTGTAATATCTGAACTCGATCACCGGAGCAGGAACAAGAACTGCAGCAGTAGCTAGAAAATAAGCTACAATCCAGATCCTTTTTTGAAATCTTCCTGCCAAAAAAAGGATTAAACCACCTTTAAAGTGGAGTCAAAAAGAGCTATGTACTAATCAAGACTAGCATATCAGCAGTGGACTCACCCAAAACACTGAAAATAGAAAGCCACGAGTATGCGTAAAACGGAACCAGAAGATATCTCATGGACCAATGTGCATTGATGACCTTCCGCCATAAATAGAACGGATAGTGCCGATTATCAGCAAGGAGATAGGGATGGGCTATGCTGCACGGTCAAATTTCCAGAGCGATGAATCAGGTGTAAGAACCAAATGCACGTGCATACTTGCACAGATTTGTTTCCACATCGTGAGATGAATTTCCAATTGTAAAATCATATGATTTTCTATAATTGAAACATTTATGCATGTCCATTAGCAAAACTTACTTGATTTTTACTTCAAGCACAGTTAAATTGTAATAACCAAGCCAGTTTTTTATACAATGGTTAACTGATCTGACCTGAAAAAATGAACAGAGAGAAAGCCAGCACAAATAGCTATAAGAACTTGAAGAAAACTGAGAGGTCTATTTCTCCACAAGGACCGGAAGATTCTTGCAGCGTGACCCCATGAGAAATGCACAGGCGCCATGGCAAGTGTGGAAACCAGACCAAAGTACATAACCTGTGCAAAATGAGGAGAAACAGTGTGTGCATCTTTTGCACCTGCAGCATAATGATGTAAGGTGAGAATTGAACCCAAGGGTCTGTTTGGCAACGATTCTGATTTTCTAATTCTATTCCCCAGAACAAAAAAGGATGAGAAACATATTTGGTAACGTAAATGATTCTGATTTTGATTTTGATCCTGTTCCCGGGAACAGTTTTGGAGCAAAAACAAAAAAAACAAAAAAAAGTTGATTATGGAAAAAAGAATCACTTTTGAGAATCACAAAAACGAACAAAATTTCATTTCTTTTAAAAAGATTATGTCCACGTGGACTTCTGAACATTAAAAAAAAAAAAATAGATTTGAAAATTTACTAAAAACTAATTTTTTTTTAAATCAATTTTTTAAAATTTAAATTTAAAAATAAGCTTTAAAATTTAACAAAAAAAAGTTAAAAAATTTAAAAATGCAAAAAAAAAAAAATGGTGGGAAATTAATTATTTTTTTAAATGTTAGAATTTAAAATAAAATAAAAAAAGTTTAAAAAACATTTATAAAAAAAAGATGAAAATTTTTAAAAAAAGAATTCTCGTTACCTGGTTGTTCCCGAGAACAGAAATTTTGTGCAGTTACCAAACGTGTTTTGATTCTCTAAAAATCGTCTAGAGAACAAAATCAGAAAATATGATTCTAATCAGAATTACTTTTTTGGATCAGAATCGTTGCCAAACAGGCCCCAAATAACCTAAAACAGGAAATAAAAATCAGGAAAGACAGTCAAGTAAAGAAAACTTAAATGAATTATACCAAGCACTATGCTTCCGTTCCACCTGATGAATGCAATAAAGGCCATGAGGATCATGAGAAAGGGAACAAAATGCACCAAAATCTCCCACTTCATATGCCAAGAAGTTGACAAAATGGCCTTAATCTCATCTAGCAAACCTGATTAAGATGGAAGAGGAAAAAACAGTTCAACTAATGTGCATAGCCTTTCATGAGCTGATGTGCATCAACAAATTGATAACAATTGTTTCAGGAAACCTGGCATCTCAGATGAAAATATATTTGCAGTAGGTCTAACATTTTCACCAGTATTCACGGCACCATTGTACTTTCGCCTTCTCAAATTTGAGCTGATATTACTATTCTTGCGAATTAGCTGACTTGGTTCATTGATTGGACCATCAATATCAGCTACTTTTACATGACACTTTCCAGAAAGAAGAGTAATGTCTATGATTCCAGTGCAGGCAGCAAAAAGCATCCATACAATATTTGTTTGCCTTACGATTACAGACAATGCGCCAATCTGCAAAAGATATTTATGAGAAAAGTTACTCAAAACTAGACAAAGGACTAAATATCTTAATCTTCAGTTTTCTAATAATTACTACATAGTCCTTATAATCATCAAGACTGAAAGAGTCAGTTCAATGCAATATTCTTTTCATTCAAACGCATGACAAAGAACTCGATTCATCTCAATATGGATTTTAATGATTCGATAATGTTGTTCAAAATTGCAAAAAAAGCATATTAAGGTGTAAAATCTTTTAGCATCTGGCTACAACTAAAAATATAAGAATCCACTCAATGACGAAAGCACAAAAAGAATGGCATATAGAAGTGAATACTTTTCACTTTAGTCAGGAGTTGGTACATAATTAAAGAATGAATACATCATCATAACAAATTAAATTCTTTCATGTGGATAAATATGATAGACGGCATGCAATTATTCTGCATCGCCGAATATTTAGACTTGGGACCAGAAATAGGCATATATGGTTGGACAATATTGAGAGATTGATAATAAAAAAAATAGTCAACCTCTAGGCATCAATCAAGCAATATTCAAACTAAATTTATTTTTCAAGAACTAGACTCTCTTTTAACTTTATGTCTCAATCTGACCTCTAGATGACTGATAATCCTCCAGCACATAAAATTAGCTCATCAATTGTATCAAACTTTTCATTTTGCTCTTCTCCACACTCTGTACTTCCTTCTGACACTGAAACTATTTCACCAACACGAAGCATACTGCACTGTGATAATTAAAAGTACGTTACTGAAAAATTTAGCTAAGGAAAGCAAACTCACTAGTGCACTTATCCAGTATCTCTTCTTCAAGCAAGCAAGATACATAGCCAGAACCATAGTAAGGGATGCAGCATCAGTGTAATACAGAAAAGTGAAGAACCACTGTAGAGGATATGATGCTAAAACCACTGCACAAGCTGTAGCATTCCTATCATTGACCCCGGGTCTCAATAATGTCATTATCTCGTATACAAGAACGCTGCATATCACGGCCAAGACACCATTCACAGAACGAAGAATTTCTGGTGAGCAAATATCCGGAAAAGATGCGATTGCTCGAGTAAAGATCATCCCTGGATACAAAATCCCAACATAGGCAAGTGAGAGATAGTACCTGAACAAGAAATTACCAGTCAACATCTGTAACTCGACATCTCCCCCTAAAACGGTATCTAAGTAATAATTCTATTATTTTCCCCTTGGCTTTTATCTTGTCAAACAGTGAGAGAATGGCAAACATTGTAGGCCGCAGCAAACTACATAAAAAGCAAGTGCCATAAAAGTTATTGCCTTCTCCTATAGAAGGGGAAAAAAGAAAAGAAAAACTGATCACAGCATATAATTACTCGAAAAGGACCAGAATTGGTTCAATGAGAACTCCATTCAGTCGGTCAATTCATGATTTGGTTTCAGTCACAAGATTTACATAAAGAAAAGGTAAACGCACTCTCCTTGCAGCCCCTCAAATTCTACATACATCTAACAAAGTCTTCTCTTCACTTCCATTGCCTTGCAATACAGCTTTGAGCTCAATAGCCGTCATAAACGTTAGCAAAAGAGAACCCCTTTACACGCACAACCAGTACGAAATGCTGTCCATCCTAATTCCTACACCCAGTGACATGAACACACCAAACCAATCAAATCTAGCACGACCATCATTAGCTAGCAAATCCTTGTCTCTTGAGAAAGCAAGAACTTAAAAGAAAACACTAAAATGCCCGTAAGGAAAAGGAAAAGGAGCAAAAGAAAATACAAGCCAGGAGGGGTGGTGATCATGGGATCCCAACTTCTGAAATTGCCTCTGCAGTACTGCTGAGCCTGAGGTATGTGAAATATCTCGTCCTGCACGAAAATTCGGACAAGCAAAAACAATTAACAAAAACAACTGACCCAAAGAAATTGCCCAACTCTGAAGAATCGGAAGAAAGTTTTTCCATCACTCCCTAATTTATTTACCATGTACGGCTCGGGAACGACGCGATTCACAAGAATGGACATGGGAACGACCCATAAGCTCACGATCACTGCAACTGCGACTCTACCCATCAATCTCTCTCGCTCTCCCTGACCGACCTCGACACTGGCAAAAATCAGACAATCCCAGACGACCGAACTGAACAAGAATACAGCAAAAACACAGCAGCTTCAGGCACTTGCTGAATTCCTTTCCCTCCTCCTTCAGAGTCGGACCATTCCGCACTCTGCAGAGCAAGATGGAGGATGCCGCCAGATTTCGGAAGGTAGGAAGAAAAGCTGCCTCTTACGGTGGGCCAATGCCGGTTCGATGTCGGGTCGAGAAGACACTGGTTTCGGGTCATAAGAACTCGAAAACCAGTTATTCAATGGCCCTGTCTGAACGGGCTATCAAGCCCGTCCACTGACAAGAGAGCAGAACTCACGCCCCGTGACGTTATTCAATGGGATGCTCTAATCTCAAATCTTTATGAGGAAATTTCAATGTAATTATTCCAATCAATTATCATCGAAAATCGTGGGTACCCGAAAAACCTTGTTTCTAGTAAAATTGTCCACATCGGTGTGCCACATAAAACGGACGGTGATGATTGGACATCACGTCAGCATTTTTTTTGTTGGTATTGGCCGAAATGACTACATTCGAGTTTCATAAATAGGTTTAGGACTATATTGAAAAAAATAAAAAGTTTAAGATTGAATTGAATGTGCAAGAATTCATTATGCACTGAGCTAAACACTAATGTGTATGATACCTATCTAGTATCTATATTGCACTCTTGATTGTAAGTTGTCCAACTTATCAACCGGAGTTAGAGCCGTCGGTCCTATCATACACAGTCGTGTATGATACCTGTTTATATTTAGACATTTAAAATTATTTTTATTCTGCAACGTATATACTCTCTATATTTATTTAAAATCTATACATATTTAAGGTATGTTAGTATAGTTTATTATTCAATAATTTTTTACTGAGAGATGATGGAGGGGAAATAAAAAGGAAACAAAAAAAAGATAGGGAAAATAAAAAAAAATGACTATATGAAAAAGAAGTAGAAAAACCCAAATTTCAAATGAACAAATTCAAACTTGAAAAATGATCTTTCTGATTCTCAAAGAACGATGGGCAATGAGATTTCTTAAAAAACTAGGGGTCCCCATTTCCTTTTCGCCCGTATCTCTAGTTCATATTGAAGTTTTATGATTCCTCTGTAATTCTTTGATTCACGTCAAAACTCTACAAAGACTAGCAAGAGAGTTGAAGTTCCTTCTCCTCCGCAATTTTTTCGTCCACATCAAAAGTCCATGAAAGCAATAAGAGAGCCAAAACTCTTTCTCCTATGTAACTTTATGATTCACCTTGAAGTTTCACGAAACTAGTGAGAGAATCGAATCACTCAAAATCGCAAAAGTGAATAATTGTGTTGTCTATCTCTTATTAGATTTGACGTTCGTTGACTGATCTAACCATCGATGTTGCCATAGCCCGTTTACATTTGTTGTCATAATTGAACCCCACACTGGAATTGCATTGAGGTCATTTGCTGTTTAGGATTTAGATTATACAATAATCATGAATTGATCGATGGAGGTTATTATTTGTGCATTTGTGATTTTTTTATTGGTGAATCACGTGAGATTCTTACAAATATCATTATGCATTTTTAGGTTCATTTATACTAATATGCTGTTCCTCCCAAACAACATATATGATAAGATATGGAAACATCCAATTTTATTACTGCGTTCATAAAACATTGAATAAAATATAGCAAAAATCCTTGATTTTTATATCATATCATATCATATCATATCATTATTAGAAATTCAGATGACCAAACGCAGCTTGAAAGAGGGACTAACTTGAACAACCAACCACATCTTCAAGGACTTGAGTGCACATTATTGAATTTCCGAAAGATGGACTAACTCGAGCAAACAAACACATACTTCAAGGGCTTGATTGCACATCATTGAATTTCTGAAAAGAGTTGGCTGGAGTCAACGCTAGGGTGGCTATTGCAAAAGGTGAAGCATCCGGGGCAGAATTGCCACGACCCCGAAAATCAAGGGGCGTAGTGTAATTCATTCGAAAATATGCAAGTCGTACTTCAGAGTGCAAATACGACGCCGTTTCTACAAAACCAGTTCAAATTCAAACGGCGCGACTGCTTTCTCGTCCTCCGCCTCCCTCCCGAGCCAATACCATCGCCGGAACGAGAGAGGCGCCGATGCCAAACACCAACAATCTCTTCTCGAAACCCTAGCCTCACTTCACCATCCTATATTCTTCTTCTTCGTCTTCTTCTTATTCTTTTTCTTCTTCACCTCCATTGCATCGCCGTAATGACCTCACAAGTCGCTCCTTACTCCATCGACGACAAGGACCTCGACGACGCCACGTTGTGGGCGTTAATGGACTCCGCGGCCGCCTCTCTCTCCTCCAAACCTCGCAAGCTGCTCCCAATCAAGCACTCCACTCACCAATCCCCGACTCCTGTCTCCTACCACTCTCCTCCGGCTCTCACCTTCTCCGCCAAATGCAACAAGCGAGCTCACCACTCGCCTCGCGTGGACTCGGATTCCAGGGTTCTCATGGACGGAGAGGTCGTGCAGGAGCCGGTGGACAGCGGTTACAGGCAGCCGCCGCAGCAGAAGATCGCCAGGTCTTGTGGCTACGAAGCGAGCGAGGCCAGTCCCCTGCCGCTGGTGAGGAGCGCGCAGCGGACGCCGACGACGCCGATGCGTTCGTCGCCGGAGGCATACTTGTCGCCGGAGATCTCGAGGTCGGCAATGAGCTCGCCGGGGTACTATGTGCAGAGCGAGGAGAAGGAGGTCATGAGGCATTGCTTGAGTGGGAAGTTTCCTACGGTTTCGCTGTTCAAGGAGTATCAGAATGCTGCCATGGCGGTATTGTTTGATGCATTTAGCTTTGGATTCCCATTTTCTTGTGCTCTGTACTGTAGGAAACGTGCATGCGCAAAGTCTCTGCGTTACTATGTGATAGGAATTTAATTTACTGGATATTCCTGTGAACTTGCGTGTTCCTTCAAGTTCATGCTGTTATTGTAGTAGAATAGAAATTACTTGGGGAGATTTATGGAGAAAACATGTCAGTATACGACTCTTTTGTTTGTGCTGTCCTGTTGCTTTGGTGGAGTAGATAAAGTGCAATTGTTGTGAGGGAAGGGGTTAAAACGAAGTATGGTAAAAATTAGAGACCAACAGATACCAAAGAGCAAGCGGCTTTGGTAAACAATATAAGAAAAGATGGAAAACTTGATGGGAATGTACCTCACAGGACACAGTAGGAGATATGAGATGGAGAGGCACATCTGGCAACTTTTGAGATTGCTAGTATCAGTTAAGCTTAAGGAAATTTTTTTATAGGATAGCAGTAAGGCTGGCAATGCTCTACATTGCACTTAGCAGGAAAAGGCTTTCCTAATATTGATGTTAATGGTGGTGTTGTCGTTGTTGCTGCTGGGTCATTTGCTGTGATGATGGATCAAGGACTTTTCCAGCTAAAACCCTCGCATTATTATCTCTTAGAAGATGTTGACCATATGTTTGTACTTTTGTTATACGCAGGAAATAGTATCCAGAAAGGAAGAAAACCATCTCTTAGAAGAGTTGGTATTGTTTGGCCCATGCATAGAAACTATGCTGCAGAAAGGTGCATTTTTGTGGTCATGTCGAAATGATAAAGGGGTTTCAAAGGAAAAAGGTCATTGAATTTCTCCAGAAGATAACTATCGATAAAAATTAGGAGAATTACCGGTTGATGAGAAAGTACCTAGTCGGAAATTATGAACAAGGCTATTGAGATTGCTCAAAGAATTTTCTTTTCCAGCATCTTCCTACTAGCCATCATGAGTAAAGCTAGTTGTTTTGTGTTTTCTCCTTTAGGGTCCACCTTCTTACTCAATCACTTCTTGTTTAAAGCATGATGCCTAAACTGGCCAACTTGCAAGTAGTTTAAATATAGTCATTAACTTCAATTTTATTAGGTTACTTTAGATGTATCACAGAAAGATGAGATGATGAATGAGTACTTAGCACATGCATACAGTCTCCCCTGCATCTGGGATCCAAGGATGTTGGTTGTTGCTTCTTGACTGCTCGATCTCTGTGTTATTTTTGCAAATAATTAGATCTGCTTTCACTTTTTTACATGCAATTCTTTTTGTTTAACCGGACAGATTCTGGAGAAGACAGACTACACAATGATTTCCGGAAACCCGTTTATAAAGAAGTCAGGTAGTTTATGAGGTATTTTAGTTTTAAGATGGTATGATAGATGTGACGAGAAGCATTTCATGTTACAGGTTGGAGAAAAATATCATTCTACTTCAACCTTTCTTACGAAATCAGAGATAAGACGATTGAATTTGATGAGAGCCGGAATGTACAGCGCGCTGAATTTGTCGTCCGAGCATACATGCAGTATGTTCTGTCTTTTGGATGATTCTGTCATGAAGGCATGATTTTAGTCAACTATTTAAGGCTGCTTCACTACTGTTAAAAATCTCACCTGCAGTTGTGTATGATCCATTTGCTAGGGGTGGTCGATTTTCTGATGGTTGGGGCTCATGCGAGCGGCGAGAGAAGAGATTTTTAAAACCAAATCATGATATTCCTAGTACAGCAGAAACTAGAGCCAAAAATAAAGCCTGCCAGGTAATCTACATCAATGTCCAAACTTCATTGCTTGGCTTGTATTTGCATTATTGAGTCAGATACTTTCAATTGCAAAAATGGCAAGCTTTTAATGCTCCTTATTGGCAAAAACAATGCATGCAAGTAGGCAACTGTTGGAGCTAATCAACAATTTCCTATATTACATACTTTTGGTATCCATGTGTTGTATAGGGAGCTCTCATGATTGATTTGTTTCACAGATTCCCCAACTTACAGCTTTTGCTTCTATACTTGAGTTGTGTTGGGTTGCTTTTTGGGTGGGTCCTTTGGGTATTCGAGTTTTGGCTACGTTGTTCTGGTTTTAGCCAGGGTTGAGTACGTCCTCCAAAGCATAAGGTCTAGTTACCGATTATGGCATCTAGTACTTCTTGTTATGATACTTCAACTCGAGTATGTTATCATGTCGTGGTCAAGCTCAACAATGCTTAGGCTTGATAGACATCATCCTATCCTAATTGAACGTTTATTTTTTGTTCACAACTTACAAACTATATTATAAAGATAGACATAGAAAATTTGTCAAATTATCTAATATATATAAGTATGTGGAAAATAATCGAGCTTTGTTAACATCAAAATTGAGCAACCATAAGTTCGACTCCTGAAACAACTCTACATTAAGTACCAAATTTGGCGAAATGAGGATTTCATCGCCTTAATCTTGTTTTTGTCTAATCAATGGTGACAAAAAACTCATTTGGTTGTGTTTGCTTAGACCAAAGGCGACAAAAAGTGCAGTTCGTCACCTTTGTTAAGTTCTGATCCTACAAAACGCGACGAAAATAGAACGTTGTCACAACAACAGCAAATCACCGCTTTCGTTGCGAAAGGACTGGTTTGGTCTACTTTAGCGCTCTATAAAATAGGTTTTGTCGCGCTTGTTTGGAGCAATGGCGATGAAATGATAGTTTTGTCGCCTTTGTTGAGTTCTTGATCTTATAAAGGGTGACAATAAAACTTCGTCATTGTTGCTCAGACCATATGCAATGAGATTTCAATTTCGTTGCCATACACATAATCTATGGGGATGAATCACCACTCCTTGCTATAGGACTGGTCTGGTCTATTCTAACGTGACGAAAAAAACAAGTCTCTTCAAGTTTGGTTGGAGCAGTGGCGATAAAATGTGCTAGTTTGATAAGTTCTCGGTCTTATGAAAGGCGAGAAAAATAGGACTGTGTCGCTCTTTCTCAAAACAAGGGCGATGGAGTTATATTTTGTCGCCATTGCTCCACCTTAGTGCGTTGAATTTTTATTATTGTTGCTGAAGTTTGGATTTGGTTTGCTGGACGTAATGAAACTAATTTATCGTCGCACTAGGGTGGCGCAATGGCGACAAATTTTTTAATTTCGTTGCAGTGGCAACAAATTGCTTGGCCTACCTCGACGTAGGGCATCTATAGCGACGGAGCTATTTTTGTCGCTAGATAATTTCATTGCCATAGCCCTGTTTTCTTGTATTGTGGAACTAAAATCTCTTCCAAATTTCCAATTCACTGGAAACATTTGAAACAGAGTGGGATTGCTCTGATAGAGTTCAGTTGGAGGATCTGCAGAATGTCTCTCAGTGGGTTCTCTTTACATTAGTATGGGCTAGCGGGAGCCTTCATGCATCCTTTGAGTCAATATACTCTAAGAAAGGATCTCTTGCTTCTAAGGCGGCTCGTATATTTCTTATTGTGTCTTGCCAGGGAAGGGAAATAATCAATAATGGTGCAGCCTCTGTCCCGACTGTCCTGATCCTTTAGCTTATTAATGTTCTAAGCATGTTACATTCACCTGCAAGCACATAACAAAGGAAGGACGGCATATTTGGTGTATGAGATACGCTGTGTCTGCCTCACAATCTCCAAGAATGTTATAATTTCTTTGATCTGATATACTAGGCTGTCTAAGTCACTGGCAGAAAAATTGGTTCAGCTCTCTGTAGATGCATATCCTAGTTTCTCTCCTGAATATGTCTCATCTTGTTTCATGCAGGACTTGCTAGGTATCGGGGAGTATCGTCCTGGTGCAAGCCGTCCTCCGTGAAGAGCAACTCTTCTCTTCCTGGCACAGATAAAGTCCTCGTCCATTTACCATATCCAATTCTTTGCTCGTTCGGCAGCTCTCACGATTCTCTGGGACCAGTGTCGTATGTTGTGTGTAACAAAACGGTTGTTCTAGGCGCCGATATCGATAATCAAATCTTGGAGGGTGGGGCGGCAGAAGAAATTCGGGAAACCATATGCAATGTCCTAGCATCCCGACCTCTCTTTGTTATACCTGAATTTACTCACGTAATTGCTCATTACAGAGTAAAATTGTGACTCGTATTTCACAAGTTTGTGCTGACAATCTTGTCAGCTTGTTGGATATCGTGGCCTGATGTAGGCTGGTGACAAGCCGAACAGAGACCTGCCCCTTGACTCAGAACCGTGGAACTGTTTCTTCCTCCCACTTGGAACATTCAACCCGAATATTCTTTTTATATAAGAAACCGGTGGTGATATGAGATATCATGACTAAAATCCAATATAGAAAGTGAGATTTTTATGATAACATTGAGAGATGATCCGGATGGGTCACTCAATGTCCTATCCCACCGTTTTTAATTCGGCGGAAACAAATAGGTGAATGATAAACCCAACATTGGTGCATTTAGGTCTTGACGGGGGCCCATTCCAGACTTTTAAACTCTTTCATGTTCTTCTTTTAGACTAAATCAACACATGGATTTGGCAAAATTTGAGCGGTACAATTTAGAAAGGGAAAGGTCATGAGCGCTGTAGCTACCGATCCTCGCCCAGTTCTCCGGTTTTTCTTTGATTGATTGAAAGAAAGATCTTCATTTCATATCCAAACGAGATACATCACTTCAAAATAAAAATGAAAATCCTACAAAGTAAGTATATATGAAAAGTGAATTAACTTGGTATAATAGAAACTCGCTTATTTCATAACGATGGATCTATCATAGCATCCAAGCACAATCGGCGGCCGATTTACGGCTTTGTCAAAAAGCGGTGCGGGCCTAGATTCGACGTTTCTAGCATCATCATCGTATAGAGGCAAGATCAACTCAAATAAATTGAGAAAGAAAAAAAAAAAAAGACCTGTAAATTCAAGATCAATATTTATGTGGTTCCCTTTTTCCGCTCTCTCGCTCTCAACTCACGTACGGAACTTAAAAAAAGAAAAGAAAAAAGAATCCCACCTTCACTCCACTTCACCAGCTGAATTCATGGAGTATGCAGAGAACCAACCCATCTGTCAGATCAGTTGTACTGAGATTTCTCTTCTCTTCGCTTCGCTCCGCTCCACCAGCTGAATTCATCGTTGCAGAGACCCAACCCAACCGTGAGATGTCGTTCTCTGCACCTACTCTCTCTCTCTCTCGGTTTTAAAATTGTCAAAGTAACTCGGCCTGAGATGTCCTTCTCTGCACCTACTCTCTCTCTCTCTCTCTCTCGGTTTTAAAATTGTCAAAGTAACTCGGCCTGGACTCACCCATGTGAAAGCAATATATTTTCTCCTCAATGCATGTCACGCTCGTTAGAGGATATACCGTTTGCTTTCCTGCTCTGCATCCTTTCTTTTTCGTTTATTGGGTCTGACGGACGGACGCGGGCGGGGTGCCATTTTTAATCATCCCTTTGAAAAGACATCCTCCTCACTGGACGCTGTCCCTTTTTGCAGCAGCTGTTGGGGCCTTAAAAAGCAGAGAAAGATGGTCTTCTCTCCTCTGGCCATGATGACTTTACCGTCCTTGTCTCCCTCTTAGAACGCGGCAGTCCCCGTCGCTCTCTTCTTGAGAGGGGGATAGACAGAGAGACTCATGGCTGAGCAGGTAGTTTCTTTATTCGCCTCCTGCAAATGGGAAGTTTCGTTTCGCATCGAGTATTTCTTGTTTTCTGGTTCTTGACTGCTACGTGTTTGATGAAATGCGTGTTCAGGAAGGCGGGTGGCCCCTGGGGCTGCAACCGTTGAACGCGAGAGTTGGGGTCGTGAGGAACCGTGGGTGCTCCGGATCAGCCTCTTTCAGCACTCTCCTCACCGGGTCTCCCACTTCCACCGCCGACACTTGTTCAGATCTTGATACAGAAGTGAGTTGCGCTTGTGTTTTATGGGCGTGTGCCGTTTGGGATATGTTGAATCTTCGATTGCCTGTTAAGAGACAGCCTCGAGATACTAACTGTACGATTCGTCGGTGGGGGGAGTTCCATGGCTGAAATGAGAAATGTCTCGCATCAAGTACTCCACTAGGCTGTGATCATTCTCTTGCTACTTGAGTTTGTACCTCATCTCGGTGGAAATGAAAGTCTTTTATGTGCTCCGAATCCATCTTAAGGAAGATGCTCCATTGGCTTGTCAAAACCAAATTTCTCCACCACTTGATTTGATAATTTGTTTAGGTTGCTCATTAAATTTAGTGGTACATGTTTTGTCCTCATCATTCTCATTGATCATACTTCAGTTATATTTGGTTGACGAGGAGTCTCACAGCATGCAAATGTGGGCGTGCAAACTTTCCAGTCTGAGATTGGACAGGAACATATGTCCTTTCCCATCCTTTTGGTGAAGAGCAAGTCAAAGTCCTAAAGTCATAAGTTAGCGAGTGTCGAGAAATCGAAGAAACACCGAAGAACTTTGGTTTGTTTGTCGATAGGAGGAATCCACAGCGGAATGCAGTCTAGAATATAAACCTTTTCTAATTTCACGTGTCCTGGTTTTCATTTGACTTGAAACCTTTTTTCATCAACTACTATATGTTGTATGAACTGGATTTCACTCCAACCCAACTCCCTCTGCCCATGTAAATGATCAACTATACGGTTCACTGACTGTACATTCTCGATGATGTTGTGTAAAATGGCCTAATACTAGGAGTCCAGTTAGTCTTTTGATCATTTAATCAAGTATTGCAATACTCTAGATGATACCTGGTACCTGGCTTGTTATCCAATACTCTACATGGTATGCTAATCAAGTTTTTGTTCTCATGGGACTGTTCTGCATCTTGCTTTTGTATTTGCTCTATTTTGTATCCAAGCTTCTCCATGCTTTTGTGTGAGAATTTTTTATGCTATCAATTTCAGTCAACTGGGTCTTTCTTCCATGACAAAAGCATTACACTTGGAAGCCTAATAGGTGCTTCTAGCATTCTAGAACTTCCAAGACGGTCGACGAGGATCAGAATCGCTGAAAGTTCT
Source organism: Lenwebbia sp. NSW1173648 (assembly GCA_029784005.1). NCBI lineage: Eukaryota > Viridiplantae > Streptophyta > Magnoliopsida > Myrtales > Myrtaceae > Lenwebbia > Lenwebbia sp. NSW1173648. Next base: position 1,974,257 of record JARCGZ010000002.1, read on the forward strand.
AGAGATAAGAGGAGTTACAAGTCCAAATCCTGGTTCTTCTCGCTCTGCTCGAAACTCAACACAGATGCTGTGACCATCAATGGTGCTCAATCCCTTGGTTACTTTCTAGAAGCAGAAAGAAGAGCCGCCGGCGGTTACCGAAGGAATCACAACCTGGCACTTTGCCGGCCCAGTTACCTCACACAAGATCCTCCTGCTTCAGAATCAAGAGCGCTGTGTGTTGGTGGACCAGTGGCTACTAACTCGGCCGTTCTCCCGGGTGCAGACGGGAAGAGGAATCCGCGAAAGGTACAGGTAGATGATTTGAATGTTTATGGAGTTCCCTTATTCTTTTCATGTTTGAGGGGACAGATCATTGGATGATGGCATGAAATAGCAATTTTTATCGATTGGTAACAGACTAACAGTTGCTTCGAGCATTTGGGACTCACTGATAAAAAAGGTTCAATTGGTCATTTTGAAGTCGATGATATCAACTTCTATCTTGAGTCGCTGAGCAGACACTTAAGGAAGCTGTTCTAATCCTTTGACTTTTCAGATTTGTCATAGTCCGTAGCTTTTTTATAATGTGGTAAGACATAATTAGAAGCCGGGGTTCACGATCTCCGCGTTGAATTTCTTCCGTACTTGGGAAGGACCTTAGGGTCCGTTTGTCTGAAGGAAAATTGTTTTCAGGAAATTGCTTTCTGACCATCCGGTGTTTGGACGGCGGAAAAATAATTGATCTACGAAAAACGTTTTTCATGGACCGAAAACAACAAGCTTAGATTGAGGGAAAACGAATTCTCCTTTCATAAGGAGATCACTTTTCCTAAACCACTAAACAAATGATAATTAATTATTACTTTATCGTGAATTATTTAGTGATTCAAATGGACTCTTAATTTTGATCAAAAGAACTGGGAATTTCCCAGAACGAGTGTGCAAAGCTCGAATGTAATTGGAGAGTGCTATTGTTATAATGAAAATATAGAGGAGATGTAACTATTACTGCATTAATCCACAAAGAGGAAGATGTGTCTACAGAACAAAAGGAATATGCTACTCAGGAAGCTGACCCTAATTGTAAGGATCTTCATCATATTCGGGTCGGAAGTTCTCAAATAGGCGGGCCGGGTTGGGCCCTTAATAGGTAAGGGCCTAATTTCGTTGTCGAAGCTAGATAAACACAGACATAAAGTGAAAAATCTCTCTCACTAATTGCCCAAAAAGAACTTCAACAACGTTATTCGAATACACAAAATCCAGCCCAACTAGTTAATTTAAGGCACTTCAATTGCAGCACAAAAGTTTTCCCCCCAAAGATTCTAATACATTTCAATCTTCTCCACTCTTATGCCACATTTACATGCAATGCCATTGTTGTCTTGTCATCGTGTCATGTCATTTTCCCGTGTCATTACATCCCATGCCACCACATCCGTAATGAAATAAACCGCATCCATGCTTTGGCCGGGTTAACTTTATCGGAATGAGCTTTTAACGTCATTGTTGGTGAAATAGTCATAAGAACTAGTCATGAATGAAGCGGTGGATATAACTAATTAAAATATTAAAAAAAAAATTAAGGAAGAGGGAAAATTTTGAATAAAACAAGTCTTAAATTTATTGCATTCATGCTAATTCAATCTTAAACCTTTTAATTGTGTCGATTGAGATATAAACTTTTTGACAATTTGCCAATGCACTCAATCTCGTCAATTTTGGTCGGAAATCGTTGACATGAACGCTGCCGTCTTACGTGTCATAGTCGATGCGTCGACGCAGACGTTAATAATATTTTGAATATAATTTTTTTTTTTACAACTCTAGGCAGGTGAACCTCGGTTGGTCTGGGCGAGGGCTGTGCTCATTGGCCACAAGTGATGGGTTCGCGGCCCTTAACCAAACCAAGCGAGGATGTCGCGGCCCTCGTCGACCAATAGGCGAGGGTCGCAATCCTCTCCTAGATCTGGGTGGGGTGTGTCCGTGGCTTTTGGGGGGGGGGGGGTGGAGGCCCTCGCCCAGACCTCGCTTGTGGCCTGCGAGGGTCAGCCAACGACCTTCGCCCGCCCACTGTTGGGAAAAAAAAGTAAAGAAAAATAAAATAAATTAAATTAAAAATTATAAAAATTGTCAACGTCAACGTCGGCCATCTTACGTTAGTCATGCCACGTAAGACGACCGGCGGGCGTTGATGTTAGTGCTTTTCAATCAAAATTGATCGGATGGACTACTTTAGCAAATTATCGAAAGGTTTAAAATTTAATTGGTCAAATTGAAAAGTTTAACACTGAATTGACAAAAATGCAATACGTTAAGTACTTTTTTTTCGATATTTTTTCCAAAAACAAAGTGTTTGGCGAGGTCAGTCTCTGTGAATCACACCCTTCCCGTCGATCCCATCTGGCTTCAAAGTGGGAGAGAGAAAAGGCAAGAGAGCGAGAGATTCCGAGAGCTGTTGATAGACATTCTCGTTCCTCCACACGTGCGCTCTCAATCATGGACGATGTCTTGGATTCCCCCCCCTCCCACCTGCGCCCACATTCCTCTTACGTAACCCCTTCCACCGCCGGGCCCCATGACAGAGCAGGCCTGTGTCTGTCTACGTGCATGCGATCTCAAAAAAGGGGACGTCCCTGCTCCTCCACCACCCAAAAACGACGTCGTTCCCCTCGACTTGGCCTTGTCGAAGAAGATAAAGAGGACACGGATTGGAGCTGGACCCCCCCCCTTTTCTCCTCCTCCTCTTTCTTTTGATTTTGAAACCGGAAGGACCTTAGCATCTTTGTTACCATCTCTCCTTTTCCGCTTTGATGGGCCTCCCTCTCTTTTCCCTTTGTCGTCTCGAAAGCCTATCAAATCACACTTAGACACACTCCTCTTTCCAGGTGAGGAGAGGATGGCATCCAAGGAAGAATGCTGCCCTTTCGGAATCTCCAAATTAGCCGTGGAGTCGACACGCGGCTTTAGTTCGTGACACGACCCCAACGTCGTAGGAATTATGGCATCTAATTAGCACGCAACGTTGGATGCGTCTGTCGTATCGGACGTGGTGCATGTTAAAAAGTATAATGTAGATTTGTCTTATATATGTATTGTGTGTGTGTCCCAGATATCCACTGTATGACTATTGTTGAACTCGTTTTTCGTACGTTAAGCTATTCCAGTAAAACGAATGCATCATACCATGGATAGACATTGACGATATGAAGGGAAAGAGATTTAACAGTATAATAATTGCGAAGAAAGGAAAAAAAAAGGAAAAGGGAAAAAGAAAAACAGAAATAAATAAATAAATAAAAGGAAAATAATAATAAAATTCTTCAAAGATATATAAAATATTACTAAATTGTTCACGCCAGCGTTGGTGGTGCTATGTAGGACAATCGGCGTTCACGTCAACAATTTCCGGCCAATAAGACTAAATTGGCAAAAGAAAGGTTTATGATTGAATTGACAAAATTGCAAAAGGTTTATGACTTCTTTTGTCAATTTTTTCAGTTTTAGGCCCGGCGAAAAACCGTACCTTAACTACAAGATCGAGGGTAGAATGGTCATAAGTTTGGTAAGCATTATCATGATGGCTTGCTCTATTTGAAAGTCTCTAAAAGCATTTCAGCTGCGTAAAGGTTATACGAGGGCATGCTAGTTATCTATTTAAGCAGCAGATTGACTATAATGTAGAAGGATTCTATAAAATGACACTGTAGACCAAATGAAAGGGATGTAGCGTAGCTTGGTAGTGCGCTTGTTTTGGGTACAATATGTCACAAGTTCATTATTGATTATTAAATGGAATAAGAATTAATTTTTAGTCGCTAACGTTTTCTCAGGATTTTACGTTTGCCTCTCTGAGATAAATAATCTTTTATGTGTATTTCCAATGGAAATGTCTATATAATATGTATATAGTTAGATATTATATGCATAGTAGGAACTGATTCATAAAATAGGTATATCACTTAGAGGATCGAAGAGCTTTGAAAACTACAAAAGAAAGCCAAAGCATAACAAGATAGATAGACCATAGTCTAATCACAAAGGAAGAGAGACAACAATCTTACTATGTTTCGATAGTGGTATGTTGCTACGTCGTGCACGACCATGGAAAGCTCATGATTGGTATACACTTAGTTCTAAATTGGGGGGAAAAGTTAAAAAAAAAAAACAGTCCTAAATCTATTGCATTAGTACCAACTCAATCATAAACCTTTTAATTGGACCAATTGAATCATATACCTTTTTGCATTGGTACCAATTAAGTCTTTCCAGCCAATTTTGACTGGAAATCGCTGACTTGGACACCAATTATCTCACGTTGGATTGTCGACGCTGACGTGGACATTTATTTGATAACATTTTAATAATATCTTGATTTTTTTTGTAATTTTCTTTGTGTTTTTTTTTCTTTTTTCTGTTCTTTTTTTTTTTTTTATTGAAGACAGGCAAGGGCTACTGGCGGACCCTCTCTTGCGGTCGGAGAGGGCTTCGCGACTCGCGCGAATTCTGGGCAGGGGTCGTGACCCTCGCCAGCGACCGGCAAGGCCTTCGTGGCCCTTGCCCCCAGCCGCCTGTGGTTGGTGAGGGTCGGGTGGCTCACGCTTGTGACTGACGAGGGTTAGCTAGCGGTCCTAGCTGAATTTAAAAGAAAAAAAAGGAAAAAAAGAATAAGTTTAGATTTTTTAAAAAATTATGAAAAATTGTCCACATTGTTTTAGAAACAACTTTTCCTAAATTGGATTAAATATGGAAGTGTTTTAGTAATATGGGTTAGGTCGAGTATGGGGCGAGGAATTTGTATTGCGCTAAATGGGTCATAAATGGGTTATATTGGTCAATTTGGGTCAAATCTATTAAATTCCTTTTGCTGTTATCAGCTTGGTTTGCACGTGAAAAGAGGTGATAAAGTATCTCACGTTACTTATCTATGACATTATGGGATTTTAGCGGGTTTTATATTCATATAATTTCTCTCCACCTAACCACCTAAATATTTGGGAGAGAAATCCAAAACAATACTGTTATTCTTCCAATCATCTGTAAGCGTCAAGTACAGAATCAACACCGAAAGATGTTCCGTGTTCTCAGGTAATTCTTTGAAGATCAATGTCTCTATTGTGCAGTTTATTTAACCTCAATTTAATGCATAAGTACCTCTAATTTCTCTTAAATTGCGGGATATTACATGCTCTAGATGGGCCTAACTTGGCTACCGAGCCTCCACGCATAAGTACTCGAAAGTTTACTTCTTAATTTTCGGCAAAACTAACATCAATTGAATATCATTGAAGAACGAAAGTAGCACATGAAAACTTATTCAAGACCCTACATTGAGGTTCACCGGCAAAAGGTGATTGAGCCATTTTTGCCTTCAAAATCCATTATTTTTTCACGTACTTTCGGACACTTTTACAAATTTGACTGCAAGCATCTTGTTACTTTCGACCCGTTTGAAATTTCGGTTGCTTTTCTCCGACAATTTTTTGAGCTTTACTACGGCTTTCAGAATATCTTATTTTAGCCCGTCGGTCCGAAGAGTCAAAGACCAAGTCCAGAGCCGCCGCCCCCCCACCACAAAAAAAAAAAAAGGATGACTGAAAACAAACGAAACTGGCCGCTCCCGTAAATAAAAAGTTTGAGTCAAATATTAGTCTATATAGTTTTTTCAGGAGTTCATATATAAATGTTTTACGTAATAGGGAGAATTCTATATATTTCACGTCGCATAATTCACGATGTATTTATTAAGAAATTTATTTTGATATAGTAATAGCTCTTACTTTACAGTATTTGAACATGATTTTCGTTATAAGTAAAAGTGATGCGGAATGTATTAGTGCTGCGTTTCTGAATCAATTTGACAGGAAGAAGTCCAATCGGAAGGCGAAACGGTATGGCGACTAGAACCGGCGAACCGGGTCGACGACATCGGATCGAGCTCAAATTCGGCCTTCTAAAGAGAAACGGCGTCCTGATCAATTTTCACAACCTTAGGCTGTGAGTAAAGGCTGATTTCGGCGATTCGGAGTCGTCTAGATGGAGTTTTCGAATTTTCTTTGTTTTTTTGGGCAGTTTAGTAATTTTGCGAATTTAATGATAGGGTTTGCTGTTACGGTTAACGTCTCATATAAAATGCTGTTAGGGTTAACGCCTCATATAAAAGGCATTCTTTTATGTTTTGAGGGATACGTTTTATTTTGGAATACAGAATTTCGAGATTATTCTCTCTAGCAAGATTTTCTTGCTGTTTATCGCTGAACACTGCGTCAAAAAGGATGAAGAAGGGCAAGTTGAAGTTATCCCTCGTTATAGAATGTTGGGATTGAGCGATACCTACATTTTACGCCTGCGACACATAAGTCCAAAATTGGCACAAGGTGTGGTGGTCAGAAAGGTGTCTCCACGTACAAAGTATGCCACAATAATATCGCAAGAGCTATTCAGATGTTCGCTCACAATTCGGGAAATAAACTTGCCGGAGATAGGCGGCCCTTCATGGTTAGGCCAATCACGCCGGTGGCATATTTGGACGCGGCTGCACTGTACAAACATCCCGTCGTCAACGAGAAACGATTCGATTCTACAGGGACGTTGCGAGCAAAAAGGAAAAGCTGCAGAATAAAATAGAGAGAGAAGGGCACGAACATCCATGTTCTAACAGCAGCATCAAAGAAATGGAAGTCAGGAAGAAACTGATGTCGGCTTGGAAGTTTGAGCCGCTGTTTCTTTTTTCTGGTCGGATAGAGTGCTGCTCTTCGTACCATTTTCTTTTAACTTCTTTTTTTTTTTTTGGGTAAATAGAAGGTACAAACTAAATAAACTACTGAAATCTACAATCCCAACTTTATTACTAAATAAAACATGTGATATTTCTCTAGGAGGCCGCATGTATAATGCGGTATCCAATCGCTTCGCTATATCAATATTGACAAGCATATCTGCAGGTCGATTGCCTTCCCGAAAAATATGATGAATTTTGAACTCAGAAAGAAAGTCCAGAAGTCTTCTAATATCTTTAAGTAGTGCTGGTCCTGTGATATCCGCTATACTCTCTTGATTAACAAATTCAGTAATAACTCTAGAGTCCATCTCGATGATGAGTTTTTGAAAACCGTGTTCTTTTGTTATGGTAAGCCCCAACCATAGTGCCCATAATTCGGTTTGTGAAGACGAACATATTCCAAGAGATGAGGTAAAACCGCCAAGCCAGTCACCCCATTCATTTCGAAATAATCCCCCAGCTCCTACAAGTCTAGGATTACTCTTAGACGCTCCATCCGTATTCAATTTGGTCTATCCTGGTCGTGAAGGATCCCAGGAGACCATACTGGGAGAAGCATGTGATCCACTTTTAGCCAAGTTGATCGTCGGCGAAGCTGTGATTTCCTTCGTGTGTGATTGAATTACATGTACAGGATGGGAAGGAAAAACAAAAATTTCTTGGAAAAGCGACTTGTTTCACCATTGCCAAAAAAGCCAAACACTCACACCAAAGATAATACTCCAATCACAATGAGAGTTGAATCTCCTTTTGTCAGCCAGGTTGGATTTCAACCATTGATATAAATTCATTGAGAAGAATTCGTCCAGACAGTATTGTGGGACAAGATCAACCCAAATATTCTGAATAACTGGACAATCCCTCAAAACATGCAAAGTTGTTCCCACTGAATACTCACATCGCGGACAATAAGGTTCTTTTAACTTCTTTAGTTACTGCTGTCATTAATGTTCGGGATCACATAAGCAGAATTCGAGAGAGAGAGAGAGAGAGCTTTTTGGCATGACGGTTTTGAATGCTTTATATGATTCGTTCAGTTCAGGGGTAAGCAAGGCAGGTTGCCTTGGGTCTTGCAAAAGGAAAAAAATCCAGAGACACAGAGATTCCTTCCCTTTCATGATGACGAATCCCCTTCTTCGAATTATGATGTTATCATATAATCCTATTGCCCATGGTTATAACATGTCCCGTTTCTAGGGTTAAGTCCTCAGTCTTTCATGGTATTTTTCGAAAAGTAAAAGATAGACAACTCTTCGTATCGAGATCTATTGCATTTCAACTCGACGGTAAAAAAAATTGCGAGGGTACCGTGCCCATGAGAAACTACTAGACTCGCTCCATTTCTATAGGGTTAAAATGGAGTTTTTTTTATTCTTGACATGGATTTTTCGACCGCCGGGTGCTTGATGTGAGCCATAACTATGCAGTGCATCAGCAAGTTTACAAGCCCGTCATCGCAAATAAACCAATGTATCAAGAGTCCGAAAGTCTCTGCACATGAAGTAGCATATGGCCGAAATCATAAGCTCCGACCATCTCATCAGTTCATGTGCGTTCGCCCGATAAAAATAAGCGATCCAAGCTTGAATCATGAAACTCACAACGAGTTAGTAACATGAAATTAAGTGACTACGTCACGTGAGAAGTGGACTCGACTAACCCATCCTAACAACAAACACGAACTTACTATGTAAATCATTACCAACAAACTATTAGGCGTACAGAGAGTTATGCAGAGATTTGAACTCGGGAATTCATGCCTCGATATTACGTGAGACTTTGTCGGGATTGTACTTTAATATTTAAATATTCTAACAATACCTGACAATACCGATCAAATTGAAACTTGTGCTACATATACAAATGGATGATTTCACATTAAAATGGGGTTAAAATTGCTTTTGGTAGGTAGGGTCCTTCCAACAAGAGTCCAAAGCGATGATTTTGGTCCAAAAACTGACAAAAGACGAGTTTGTTTTCTTGTGAGTCGTGAAGGGCACGCGGATCCACGCGCGTCAAAGTTGCCGAAAGTGGCGACGCCATCCATCTCTTTTACTCTCTCTCTCTCTCTCTCTCTCTCTCTCTCTCTCTATCCATTCATCATCGTGTACCCAACTTCAATTTTTTTTCTTACTCCATAGTCTCCGTCTAAATTTTGAATATTAAATAGATTTCAGATCCACCTAACTACTTGTCATACTAAATTTAATCGAAATGGCCATGATTAATTAGTGACACGAGCTTGAAATACGAAATAGATTTCTCGATTAAATTACCGTCAAGTCGGATTTTGCACGCCTTTTCAACATAAATATGGTTATTCATTTGAGTTCTCAATACATCAATAATCCACACACATTCACCGTCGAATTATCAAATGTGGAAGAATTCGGGCGCAAAAACTAACTCTAAGCACATTTGCTACTCACATCAGCAATATAAATCCGACCAAATACCGTTCATAACTCTAAGCACTTTTTTGACTAAAAAGACACCTATTTTATGAAAAACCGACCAAAACACCATTCAAGTCGTATTTGGTCAAGCATCTTATGGTCAAATGTTTTGTTGGGGCTCCTTATGGAGGAAATGATGGACCCGAGTTTTCCTCTTCGTAAAGATCATGGACCATTTCGATGAAGCTCAAAAGGATGAACTCCTATCACCTTAAAATCAACTATTTCTTTCTAGCAATAAACCAAGATAAAGACAGGTGAAAATCTGGTCTTCAACTTTTTACCTTGCTTTTACTTAAGTCCTCAAACAAATATACGTCATTCATTGTGATGTGGAAGATCAAATCACGGATATACATTGCCGTAATTACAAAAAAAAAAAGTTCAAAACTTTTTATAGGGATGTTAATTCAGTCATAAACCTTTCAATTTGACAAAATTTAGTCCTAAACATTTTCATAATTTGCCAATGTAGTCCTTCCGACAAATTTTGGCTAGCAACTGCTGACATTGACGCCAACCGTTCTACGCGGCATGGCCAGAGCTGGACTAAACAATTTGCAGCATTTTTTTTTTCTAATTTTTTGAATTGTATTATCATTTTTTTGTTTTTGTTTTGTTTTTTGTTCTTCTTCCTCCACCGATCATTGGGCTTGGGTGATGGCCAGTGAGGTTCGAGGCTCACCCAGCCCAACCCCAGTGAGCCTCGACCCTACCTCACTCGAGGCTAGCAAGGTCAACCCTCGCCTATGGCCGGTCGCCGACTAACGCCAAGACCTAACGACTGCGCGGGGGAAGAAGGAAAAAAGAAAGAAAGAAAAGCAAAAATAAAATAAAATAAAAAATGCCAAAAAAATTGTCCAAGTCAGTACCGTGTCAGGTAGGATGGCCAATGTCCATGTTAACAATTTTCGGCCAAAATTGATTGGAAGGATTAGATTGGTAAATTGTCAAAAGAGACTATGACTAAATTGACCAAATTAAAAGGCTTTAGAATTGAATTGACATCTGTACAATAGATTTTGACTATTTTTGGTAATTTTCTCGATTGAGCAAAAGAGATGGTGGCAAGGAATCAACAAGAGGGGGTGAACACCCGAGAAAATAGCCAAAGAATACTAAATTGGCCTTCATATAATAGCTCGGGTTTTTAGAATAGTTGAAATTGATCCATCAATATCTTTCATGGTATTAGAGCATGAGTTCCTACCTTTAAATATTTTCAGACCTCGTGTTGGATATTTAAATATGAAATCACGGCTTTATTTAATAATATAAGATTCTAAAAAAAGTCTATAGTGGGTCTCACAAAATCTTTCATCTTTAACCGAAATAAGTGTGGAAACATCGCCTCACCTTTTTTTTTTCTTAATGTGAGTCGGTTAAAGATTTTGGGGTGTGTTTGTGTGTAGTTAGGGTTTTGAGTGGTAAAAAATCTTTTGGCGTCTTTTGAGGCTCTTGTCCCACCAACCCAAAATCACGTAATTAACGCTTCATTCTCTCTCTCTCTCTCTCACATCTGACCGACCACTCAAGAAACGGTCAGTACATTCTCACATATTCTTGTTTATTGCTTAACTACATTCTTTACATGATTCCAAAATCATTCCTTTGGGTATGCGACCGAAAACCCTTCTCTTCTCCTCGAAAACCCCCCAAAGACTTCTATGACATTGTCGGGAAATCCCAGGAAAACCTAGGTAAAATCTCTTCCAAATTTCTAGAAAGTACAGTTATGTTGTGGTATATTGAAAGAAGGGTCTTTGGTGGTGTTGGATAAATCATTTCCGACCAGAATTTACAGAGAGAAAATGAGACAGATTAGGTAATCTCGACATACGACATATTTTTTTAGTATTTCTCATTGTGTAAGTTGCGGCTTACCTATCAGACACGCTATTGAGTTGATAGTTTTTTCAGTTGGGAACACAAGCGGAATAATAGGAATGATGAACGGAATATATATGAATATAAGTTGTGTCGAGCATTCACATTCGCGTTTGTGCTTTGATGTTATGTTATACAAAGCGTATACTAAAAAAAGATCGAGAGAAATGTTTGGGCACTGTGATGTGTTTGAAATGGTGATGAGGCTATAACCCGAATGGCAGATTGAGACTTAATTCAAACTAAATGAAGAACTAATAACCTCAATGTATTTATTAAATGAATGACATTCATTGAACATTATTAATTACACAACATGCAAAGTGATAAAGACTAATAAATTTTTTTCCATTAGTTCCACTTAAAATGTGAAAAAATTGTACATTATCTCACATGAAAGGTGACACATTTATACACATGAAACTACTTCCGAAGCGACTTGTTTTTCAGACTGTAATCGGATAGTAGGAATATTTTCTAGTGCAACTAGAGCGACCTTAACCAAAAGGACATCAGATCATCGATCTCTTGATTTTGTTCGACAATGAATGAGCCACGACATAAAAAATTTAGCGTAGAAGTAATATATCGCTCCCCAAGAGGTTGCATTGTATACGAATTGAACCTGAGACGTTATGGTTATTGTCTTCGGCCATTTTATCAACTTGATCAACCTCTAGGAAATTTCGATTCTAGGGCTTTGTCTTTCTTTTTTTTATTTCACAACATATATCTTAGAACATGGCATTCGAATAATCTAACACCTTCGTGATTTGCTAAAGTTCAATTGAGAAAGAGCAAAAACATACTTTCTAAAATAATTCCACGAATCTCATTATCATCACTTTGTAGCAAATCAATCTTTCTTCTGATGGCGTGGGCACGGTGCATTTAGATCTTTCAAACAGGTGTCTCTGTCCACGCCTCATTCGTCGTATTAAATGGTGTTCAAGTTCGTGGCAAAGAACATCAGCTGAGCTTTTCGTTGCGAGGATAACTGTGATTCTTTCGAATTGCTCAACTCAATCTACTCTCCAAAGATCGTTACAGACTATCGACACAACGCATATATTCCAGATCGAAGACGTGTCGTGATCTGAGAAGAGAAAAATGATGCAGTCTAGTCTTCTAAATTAACATCTCAGCAAGAACTCATGCTTTCCTCATCGGCAAGATCAATTGGAGAAGAGGTGTTCGTTTTTTTTCTTTTGTGCCGTAAGGTAAGAAGGATTAAATTACATCAACTAACATGCCCTCGAGTTGAATAAAAAATGTCAATGACGGAGCGAAGTAACTGAAAGATATCGATCCCGTACCAGCCAAATTGTTATTATACAAGAGAGACCTTCTGACCATAATCGCATTGGGCGCTCAAATATTCAGAAATATAATAAGTGAACGTATATGACCTACGTGATGGGATTAATAACTTTGGACTAAAGATATCCACAAAAAGGAGTGAAGAAAACTTGTATTACATTACTTTTGGGCTCCCAATACCTCGTCTTGTACATCACCTTGAGCATAAGAACACTAGCAAGACATGGATATAGATGCAGCTTGCGGGTTCTGTCTCTTTCGCATGTTATACATGTCAGAGGCATCATCGATCTAAATTCAAGCAAAGAAAAAGCCACAGGAAAAGAGGAAAAAGAAGATAAAACAGATGCAAATTCTAGGGTTTTCTTCAGTGAAGAACACAAAGCTCACCCTTAAAAATCTCAGTAATTCCTGAACCAGTAGGCCGATTATGGGCAAGTCGTAGCTGCGAGCACGATGAGTATTGGGGCTCTGTTGTTGAAGTTGAAGCTACACTACAAAAGAACTGAAGCTTCAGCGAGGAACGTTTTTTGGACAAAGCTAAGACTTCAAACGCATCACCTCTATAAAGCACCGCTTGTAGAAGAAGAGCTAAAACCCGAAAGATCGGTCCATGCGCTACCACCACCAACACTCCAGAACTGGTCATTTGCCCCTGAATTCCCCATCAACTGCCTCGACAAGTTCAGCTGATCTTGGTTGATGTCTTCCACCTTCACCGAGTTCGTCTGAGAAGCCCCTGAGTTCATGAACAGATTTGGCCTCACCTGTTGATGATGATGATGATGACCTGTGAAACCCGACGGCTCGACGCCACTCGTGGAAGCATCCATTGGGTACAGATTGGTGTGCTTGTCCAAGCTACTCATGAAGGGGAACTGCTGTGTGACCTGATGCAGACGCCACTGGTGCTCGATGCTTCCCATCGATAAGAGCGAGCTGTTACCACCCAATTGGAAGCTCAAATTCCCGGCTTCCCCAACCATAGAACCAGGAATCCCGCCATAGTTCAACCCCATCTCTCCCGAGTTACCCAGCTCACCTAGGCTGCTCAAGCTGCTTGGAGACATGTAGCGGAGGCCCGGTATTTGCGCCGTCGCCCTGTTCAGTATGTCACCGGCGACACCACCGCTGCTTCTTGAGGTGATGCTGCTTGCAGATCCGCCGCTGGATAGTTGGTCGCCGCCGCCACTGGTGATGGGAGATTTGGAGCTGCTTCCTTTGCTCCTCTTGTTCCGCCTGCAGCCTCCTCCAACGGGAACATTCCTTAATGCTCCCCCTCGTGTCCAGTACCTTCTGCAGGTCTTGCAGAAGTGCCTTGGTTGAGAGAGGCTGTAGTTGTTGAAGTAGCAAAACTTGGTGTTGGTGGACTCGCATCGAGGGCACTTGAGTGCTGCCTCCGGCATGGGTGCGTTGGCTAGCCGGGCGCGCTCGACCATCGAGCCCGGCCGGATCGAGCCGCCGGGGTTGCCTCCAGCTCCTCCATGAGCTTGTGGAGGAGGAGGAGGCGGCAGCGGCGGCGGAGGAGCTGGTGGGAGCTGAGTGTTGAGACCACTACTTCCAGGTTGATGATGGTGATGATTTGGTTGCTATGAAAGTGTGGAAGAAAAGCAAGAAATCAAATATCTCTGGTATATTCAACCAAGGGATTAACAAAAGCAACAGATGAGAGAATATTTATCTTTTGAAAAATTTTAGCTTTATCTCGCAAAGCAAATAAACCATGTTTGAAGAAAACCCTCACCTGCTGCCAGTTGGATGGATCAAGATAAGCTGGGAGGGATGAGAAAACCATGGTTGCTTTGTTGTTCTTTGATCTCTCTTTTGTAAAGCTTGATGGGTTGGCTTTGAAGAAATATGCAGTGGGAGAATCAAATCAACACAGGCAGAGAGAGAAAGAGAGAGTTGAAGAGAGAGAGAGAGATGTGGAGAGAAAAGGAAAGAGGAAGTGGAATGAAGGAGCAAAAATAAAGGAGGGTCCTTTCGGTTATTTATATATTAACTTCTTGTTGTTCCATCTTGCTCTGCTCCTTTTTGTTCTATGCTTTTTTAGGGTTAGAGAGAGGGAGGTCATATATATTCCTTAACCTATAAGATTTCTGCGGTGTTAAGCATTGTAGTGAGAGAAAAAGAGAGGAGGGAGAGATTAGTGGCTCTCATCATGCATGGAAAAAGATGTGTGTTTATGCTCTGAAATGGAGAGAGTGCCCACATTTATTTTATATTTGAGCAGACTCATCTGGTGATAATGATAGTCAAATCTCCACACATAGGAGCCACGTTTTGAATAACTACTTCAATTTATGCTTGAGAACTTCCTCCAAACTTTATGATGCGAAGGATACTATATACACAAGTTCAATCATTTAGGAAAAACACAAAAAAATGTTTTCACTCCAATCACGAAATTGTTAAGTGAAAACATATTAAGTTTGCTACTTCAGCCCCACTAAAATGACTTAAATATCACCCCTTGTGTAGAAGTTCCAAAGCCCTAGCCTCAGACCACACAAAAGACCTCTCGTAAACCCAAGTCTCCTCCCCCCCGGCAGTGCACCTCCTTTGTGGGAGAGAATTAGAGGGAACCGGGGAGGATGACGGGCAAAGGGACAACTATTGGGTTGGGCGTCTTCGCCGTGACATCAGAGGATGCTGGGCAACTGGCCAGAGACCTCGGCGGCGGCGGTGAGGTTGTGGCTAGGGTTTGGACATGGGTGGTGCGTGAGTTAGGGTAATAGCATTTGTGGAAAGAAAAATGACAACTTGTAAAAGCTGCACAATTAGTAGAAAACTCGTACTTACAAAAATGGAGGTACAGTTTCAGCATGGAAGTGAAGAGTCGCGTATGTCTTTGATATTTCCCAATCCTCATTTCTAAATAACTTCGTGCAATCAAGACAAGACATCCCTACACACGAATGTTTTACTCATAATGGAAATGGGTTAAGTGTCGTGTTTTCCCAAAAGAAAAATATCAACTCGTTTTCTTTCGACGCTTTCGATATGATCAAGAGTGCTTGGACCCTACAAAAATACTTCGAAGAAGGTTCTGAATAATTCCCTTATGGCGATGCTTTTTTGAAATATGATGGCGGATGAAAACATTGAAAATTGGGAAAAGGAGGTGCTCAAAGAGTGCAGTGTGACGATTAATTGGGGGAGTTTAATGCAATTATGGGGTCTACTTAGGAATGCAAATTATAAATAGTCAAACGAGGACTTTTGACTCCGGGGGACCACCGAAAGAACGAGCGCATAACTTTGAGGACCAAAACATGGTGACCCAAGCCAAGCGCGGTAACTACACAACTTTAGCTGCATTGCGAAAAATTGAAGAACGCAAAATAGGAAAAGGTGTTATAGCTGCATCACGTGATTACTTTATATGTTTGAAGAGCATGTAAGCTTTTATGTCGAAAGTTATGGTTTTCATTCCCGCTATACGCACAACTTGGTATACTCCTGCTGCTATACGACTTGGTAGTACACTTGTTTCGACAATACGGCTGACGGTGGTGGCGGCGGCGGCTATGATGGCGGGTAAAAAAGTCTTAAGCTTATTGCATTCGTGTCAATTAAGTTCTAAACTTTTCAATTTATTCAATTTAGTTCTAAACCTTTTGAAATTTTGCAATAAAATCTTTTCGGCCGATTTTGGCTGGAAATCGCTGAAGTGGACGTTGGTTGTCCTACGTGGCACGGCCGACCCTGACGTGGATAATTTTTGCGATTATTTCATTTTTTTAAAACTTTTGAAACTTTTTTTTTATGGCCGGCTAGGGTCGCCGGACCGCGAAAGAACCCTATCGCGGGCTAGGGCCTTCGCTGCCTGCTGGCCACCAACGATGCTGCCCTTGCCTAGTCTGGATGAGGCCTTCGCGGCCAGTGAGGGTCTCTGGTGACCCTCACCGACATATTGAAAAAAAAAAAAAGCAAAGAGAAAAAGAAAATAAAAATTCAACATTTCTTTAGCAAACTTTTAAAATTTGTCCACGTCGGCGATTATCGGCCAAATTAGTCGGCATGACTCAATTAGTAAATTATCAAAAGATTTAGGACTAAATTGACCAAATTAAAATATTCAGGACTAAATTGGAACAAGCATAATAGGTTTAGAACTTTTTTGATAATTCTCCGTATGACGATGACACAACGGCCATGCACTACTACATGACTTTTATGTGGTGACGATGGCGATGGAGGAGACGACACAATCGATTCGTAAGTAATTCTATATTTGTTATTTTGTGCTCATAATTAAATAAGTCAAATGACAACTTTGATAGACAAACATGATATATATTGTGTTTGGAAGCAAGTAATTTGAAGTTGTCGACGTCTCTCTTTTTGGGAATATGGAATATGGAATATGCATGTGGGGTTGACACGATCGAATTCGATGGACGCTCTTTTTGTTCGACATTTGATGGCACCCTTTATTTCAGACATTTGCTTGTGTCGTTTTTTAGGATAATGCTCGAATTTGTGGTGGTTATGAATGAGTTACACCATGATTTATATTTCGACATGGACTAAGTTAAGGATTTCGATGATTTGTGCTGAATATTAGACGGATGAGTGGTATGAGATTGAAATTCTATTGGTAGTAATGAGGGAAAGTAATCCAAAAAGTCCTAAACCTATTACACATTTGTCAATTCAGTCCTAAATCTATTAATTTTGCCAATTCAGTCCTAAACCTTTTCACGTTTTACCAACTGAGTTCATTCGGCCAATTTTGACCGAACTTTGCTAATGTGGACGCCGGCTGTCCTACGTGACAAGGCTGGCGCTAACGTGAACAATTTTTAATAATATTAAGATTTTTTTTATTTTTTTTTCCTTTTTGTCCTTTTAGTCCTGTTTTTTTTTTTTTGGTCGAAAAAAAGATATTCATTTCATATCAAAGAGAGATACATCACTTCGAAATAAAAATGAAAATCCCGCAAAGCAAGTAAATCTGAAAAGTGGATCAACTTGGCCCAGTCTGCAGAATCTCGCTCATTCTTCAAGGATGGATATGTGATTGCATCCAAGCACAACCGACGACTGATCGCCGAATATCGCATCATTATTAGTGACGAGCACATACCGAGAAATCTATCTCCAATAGCTATGATTTTGCCAAAAGGCAATGCGCGTCTAGGTTTGGCGTCCCCAGCACCATCATCGTGCAGAGATAACAACAACCTCAACAGGTTGAAAGAGAACAAAAAACGCCTTGCAAATCCCAGATCTATTTTTAGATTGGAATAGAAGAGCACCAAAATCTAAATCTAACTTTAGATCGGGAGAGAGTAACTGCAAAAAGGATACATGTTGATCATAAAATCACTATCAGATAAGCCGATTGACAGAGAAAAAAGTTCGAGAATTTGCGGAGCGCTTGACAATCTGGAACAAACACCCGAGCCGGAGCGAGCAAATTCTTCAGAAGCACTCGCGCTTCGATCTTCGAAAAGTTTAGACGTCGATCACTCGTCTGTGAAATTAACGAAGAAATTTATAAAAAGGGATAACTATAGGAAATCTGAAGAAATATAGAGAACAGGGAGATGGGGAGGGAAGGACCCTCTCTCTCTCTCCCTCGGGAACGCTTTGCTGGAAAAAGAAGGGAGGCGGCGGCAGGAGGGAGAGAAACCCTAGGGAGAAAAGTTGGCGGCACAAACTGGAAGCTTGCTGTGCCCTGACCCCCTACCTCATACCTTATGTAATGTCCTTTCAGTCCTGTGGTTCCTGCCATTTCAGAAAGAGGGTCTTCAATATGCATACTGATAATTCTTTTTGCAAAATTGGTAGTTGGGCGGGCCTGGATTTTGTCTCGTGCTGGGCCCGGCAAACAATTCCGCTCGAGCCCGTCAACTAGCATCTAGATCTAGAGTCGAGGGAAAAAGTGACTCCTACCAACTGGATCAACTCAAACGCGAGAAGCATAAACCGATTGTGACTTAGTAATCCATGTGGAACCCCGAGATTTTCTCATAAGAATGCATGAATGGCTTCGTCCGTTACAGTTTGGTGTTAGTAATTCTCGATATTTGCCTGTCCTATCCACCAAATCCTTGTCTCAATTTGAATATTTACATAGTTTAATACACTCGTTTCTTCTGTGAATTGAAAAATACAATCATGTTTTCGTACAGCCAAAGATCTCGATCTTCACGCGCACCCACCGTTTTCTTCCATGTATCACTAACCGATGAGCTAACTTTCATCTTTCAAATCTCTCTCATCCAAAAACTAGGAACTAAACCTCGTTACTACTACCCCGGGCTAGATCTCGACCCCCGAGAACCCCCTCTCTATGATGCTCCGCCGCCGGAATGCTGCCGAATTCCGCCATGGCAAGTATGACATCCGCCGGAGGACCCGTCTTCGCTCGACACAGTGGGCAATTGGCGTGCGAGTAGAGCCACGCGTCGACGCAAGCCGCGTGGAAGTAGTGCATGCACTCGGGCAGCACCCGAACCGACTTGCCGTCCTCGAGCTCGCAAAGGCACACGGCGCACGTGTCCTCCCCTCTCGAGTCCTCCTTGTGGTCGCGGATCACTGCCAGGTCCAGCTCCACCGGGGCAAGGCCCGGCCCGGCCTGTCTTGGCCTGCGAGCCCGATCATGACTTTCTTGATCGCGCTCATCGGAATCGCTACTGAGTTGAGCTCGGTGGTGTGCTGTGTTGGGGTTGGGCAGGCCGACGAGGATGCAGTGGTAGGTCGCGACCACGACGGCTCCGACCATGATCCCGAGGAGGCCGATGATCAGTGGGTCGAGCTCGAACCTGTGGTTGGGGTGGTGATGTTCTCCGTCCATGGCGGAAATCTGAACAATGTGTTTGTAGGAGCAGAGAGATTTCACTTACTAGAGATCAAAAAGAGGTTCGTGATATATGAGTCGAATCAATATAAGTTTCTATAAAAAGGGTATTAAGCGTTCCGAGACAAAGGAAAGTTCTTCGGACATTATCGATTTTCCGGTGATTTTCTTAAACGTGGACCAAACGTTTGGGAATTGTGGGAAATAGACTCGTTCGTTTTTTTTTTTGGCGGAAGGATATTGACAAGACTCATTGCTCTATTTTGGGAACTGTGGGAAAAAGGCTCGCACGTGCTAGAGTTAGATCGGCTAAATGAATTGACGGATTTTTCTATCGCAATTTGGTCGCATCATTTGGCGAATCAATTTTACAAAAAAAGAATTTCGTTTTTCTATCATTTCCTAACTTTTGTTGCGTTATTTCACGGATCAATTTACATTTCCATGGCATCTCTTATTAGAGGAAATCTTTATATGTCGATAATATCCATTGACGATCAGAAGTCGAGGAATTATGAATGGAGGGAAACACGATTTTACTTTCCGGGGTCATGGCTCCGAGGAAGAGACAGGATAGACTTCTTTAGTCCTTCTCAATTTTTGTGAATGGACAAATGAGATGACCACCAATATTTAAGTGATATTGAGGAAATTAACGTTTGAACGACCCGATCATATTCAATATTCAATAAGAGTTTATTATAATTGTTATATATATATATATATCGACTTTACAAATTATTTGTGGAGTTTGTTGTACGTCATTTCAGCATCAGTCTTTTATACTCTTGACTAATGCTGGTATAGTGAGACCGATTTACAAAATCGGTACATTAAATGATGCGATAGATTATAATGCAAATAAGTGAATCGTATGCAACATCCAATAAGATTTTTTTTTTTGCTTTTCCCTGCCTCGCAACGAGTGTCTACAACATACTTAATATACTAATTTTGTGAACCAGTAGTAAGATCTTCGCGTTGGTACTTTGGGTACGTAATTTTATATTTCCATTCACGGGAAGTGTTCTCCGGAATAATGAAACTCCAACTAGAGATTGGGGAGTGGGCGAGACGCAAATTGGTATTCCCTGCCCCATCCTGCGACACTGCCGATAATACATATGAAAGCAGATAATGACAAAGTTGAAAATGACATGAATTTCACATACACAGATTCGAAAGCTCAATGGCATCAATTGACACAGATTTCAGATCCGAATTTGATACGTGAACGCCCGTGCGACGGCGTCCGTGCCCTGGTGGTGTTAGGGGGTCGGGGGCCGTTGCAACATTGATGACCAGTTTACCCCTGAGGTGATAGGCCCGTGGCCCACGGTGAGGATACTGTAGTCACACACTAAAGGCCCATGACGTGAGTGCTCGTGCATTGAAATGCAGAGCAACCTATTCACATATTGCACATCTTATGAAAGATTTCAAATGGGTCGACTTTTATTTCCCAAGGCCTCATAAAGAACAGCAGTTTGAGTCTCTACCGGGTCTAGATAGACCGCTTTGAACCGGCTCTTGAATTTCATTGGGTTCAAAACCCTAAACCTAGAACTAGATTTGGGAGTGTGAGCGAGTCCTGTTATATATTGCAATGCTAAAGCAATGTGCATTCGCATGAATCTTTTTAGGTCACGGTCAGGCCTTGTTGACGCCCTCCACGGGTTTGGTGGCTGTCGAGCTCGACGCTGCGGGGGGCTCGACCAGATCCGGGAGCAGGCTCAACCACATCCGGCATCGAGCCCTCATTGATGCTAGGTAGAGAGGCGCCATGACAAAAAACACTGGGCAGGGAGGGAGAGAGGAGCATGGTCATGGGTGGCTGTCGAAGACAAGGTTGTGGCTCGGCTCGAGATGGCAGGGTGGTGACGGTGCGGTACCGGAGAGGAGGGGCTCAGCTCAGGTTGGGTTAGGATTTTAATTAGATGGGCTTTGGGGTGGATAGCTGGAATGGCAGGAAAGGGTAAATTTGGAAAGCAAATTCTCGATTCGTAAGTCGTATTAAAACCGAGATGAAAGTTCAAACGGGATCTTAAAAATGAGGATGGTTTTTTCAGCTAGGTTTTGAAAATTTTATATTCGATGCGATAAAATAAAGATGATTTTCGAAATTTTCCCTAATAATATCAACCTTACATTATTGGCACGTTAAAAAAGAATAATCTGCTTATCCAGACATGAAACATACCACAGACATAAAGATGAGAAGGAGACAAACGGCATGCAACCCTAATCCATCAACGTACGTACGTGAACGTCCATAATAATAAATGACATTGATCACCAGTTATATCAGAGGCTTGTCAACTTGGCATCGCATGGCAGAATTGGAGCCAGAAGCTGTCCGCCAAGAAATCAAATCCCATCACATCATTCAAAGATGCAGCGAACATATCGACCAGAACCGAACGTGGCCTTGTGTTTCGTGGTTATTGTAAGAGTTCGTATCTCAGATGTGTCGTTCTCATGGGTCGAGCGGTGAGTTAAGTTCATAAGCTCGAGCGGGCCACTGATGAGCTGAAGTGGCACAGCTTCAACTTGGTTCAGGTGGAGGGTTTGTGTGGTTTCTTCCATGTTCCCCTTACCCTAGGGCAAAGGGGATCGCCGCCATGCGTGGTGTGGCTGAGATTTGATGATTACCTCCTTGTATCGAGAGGATTCCTATAGTCTTGGCGGTCGACCTAGTTCTCGATGTGTCGCTAATTAATCGAGCACAGTTCCACCAACTTCACACTTATTGAAATGCCATAAAAAAAAAAAAAAAACTGTTGAGCCTATCTCTTCATATGTCCGATCAAGCACGCCTTTCGAGTTTAAGCTCAAGTGAAGGTGAGAGATGTCGACCAACTCAACTTGGCTAGAACTCGACTATGTATGGCGTTATTCTAAAATCACATTGTACACTAAGCTTGAGCTGGGATCAAGGTCGAACTAGATTTCCACGTCACGAAGATAGAATGAGCATGGTACTTTTATCACTACATTAGTAATGAGCTCACGAGAAGTTGAATTAAAGTAAGATGGAACTCCAAGTTGGCTCGACATATTACGAGCTAGATGGAAATCAAGCTAGAGAATTGGGTAGCTTTGTTGATAGAGCGACTCATGCTCCACTCTTATTCTTAAGAAACCGTTAGTCCTAAAAGTTTAAAACCCTCTTATTGAATATATTTCTCAATACTCTTGATGATTCTCTTGGAGCGCTAGGATCAAAAGTCGAGCTATATATGGCGTGTGGATATGGTTGAAGCGACATCGAGTCGAATCTTCGAAGTACATATAGTGAGTCATATTGTTCTTGTGCTAATTGTCATCATCGAACGGTTCCATGGCCAAGTTTTAGCATCTTTTCTGATTCTTTGGTTCACTCATTAAGGTCGCATTCTCGTGTTGCACAGGACAGCAAGTGTACTTCATTCATAGAGAATTGGGAACTCGTGGATGAACATGCACTTATGCCGAAAGTGCTTTTATATTCCCCTCCAATTGCCTCAAGCTAATTTTTCGACCGGCATATAGCTCAGCATATTCAGGGTACCAAACGAACCGAACTCTGATATCATGTTAAACAATTTCCATGTGAAGGCTCGATCTATGATACAACAGAGAATCAAGTAGTGCTTTTTGGTACTCGATTCATCTTGGAGCATCTTGCGGCGGTCCATGTTGTCGGAACTTACACTTGACGAGGTCACCGGAGGACAGTGGCGGCGGTGGACTTTTTCCCTCGGAAAACACCACCCTTCTCCTTCCTCGCTTGTTCCAATTCATCTCAAGATTTCTTTCTAAAGAAAAAGTTACTGCATTGTCATATTCTATTCAGTTGGGATGAAATTTTCCAATTCAGCTCACATTCGGATTCCGAAGTGAATGACCAAACATTAGATAGGAAGTTCTTACAACCCCTTTTAAGGTATATCCGAGCTACCAAGCGAACCCTTTGGTCAAAGGATAGTAGATGCAATGTCGCAAGCATACACTTAATTAAGGAGGGAGGGCAATATTAAGTGCATGCTCTTGCTTCATCTAATTAAGTGTATGCTCTTGCTAATCCATCAACCAAAAGTCATCATCTAATTGATTCATATTTTGGGGGTGAAGCAAGAGCTATCAAAACTTTTGGTCCCATTTTACTGTCAAGATTGACAAGTGGTATTATCACCGTGTTCCATGATAGGACTCTGTATAAGTTGTCGAAGTTCATATCACTAACCTTACGATGTGGTTAGATACGATAAAGCAGGTGTCTGATCGAAACTCGTCTTTATTGGATGGCTAGAACAAAACATATTGTTTCTTTCATTGATACGTGTATAAGCGGTAGTTCAAAAAGATGGCTAGGAAAAGATTGACGTAAAAATTTGGAAATGATTGCTTGGGACTGTGTCTACTAGTAGTTCCTGGAACGTGGGATGGGACTTACAAGGTCTCTGTCTCGGCGAAAACAAGAGCTAGATTAGATGACAAACAAAAGGAAGTCAAAATCAAATGTCAGAATACTACAAGATGAATAAAGTAGGCCAAGCCCCTCCCCCCCCCCCCCCCCCCCCAAAAAAAAGGACTAGATCTCTCATTTTACGAAAAAGAATTGAAAATTAGCACTTTTTCTAAGACAAATGCTAAATGCTAAGGACATCAAGATAGTTATGTTCCAGTGGTCATTCTATTGTCTCATTTGCCACACAAAACTCCAACCCTCTTCATTCATTTTTCTAATCTTTGTTGTGAACATTAAACACTAAGTTCTCGAGGTTGTAACGTAAGCAACACGTGTCGGGCCAAAGCCTTTGCCTCTTTGTGCTGATGGACTCTAATAGTGATTGGGAAAGTGTCTTTGTGCATTGAAGATAACTAATTAAATGGTGAACAATCGTTCAATGGTGGTTGAATCTCTACGGTCGTGCCTATGAGTTTTGAGAAAGGGAAAGCGATTCTATATGAAGGAAGATAAGTTGTGATATGTCTCCACGCTATTTGACTTGCCACATTAACATATATCAAGAGAACGAAACATTGTACTCAAGCTAGTTTAATTGGACAGTGGTAGGATGGTCCAAAAGCATATGATGAGCTAATTTTCAAACGCTTAGTCGCAAAGGGTTTTCCCCTTTTCAGATTATGGAATTTATTTTCCTAACTTTAAGCATGCATATTTTCTTTGACCTTAAAGGGGTTTTCGTTGATTGATCATTTTCAGTTAATCAAACACGTGAAAAATCAAAAAATTCTTTCGCTCAAATGAACACACCCTAAACAGTTGAATGACTCTTATCGGACAAGGAATTACCACCTCATATATGTGTCCCAGAGGATTCAAGAACTTGCCTACTATTACTCAACTATTTGCACCACACCAAGTGTTGTCGCTTAGTAGTTAAGGGTTGTCTTCAACAAGGTCACTAGATCGATTCATGTCATGAGCCAACCTCTGCAAACTTGTGTTTTGGAAATTTGTTACCTCATATAGACAAACAATTTGATATCTGGCATACTAGTAGAGCTATAATGATGAGTAGTACACCTCAAAGTGGACTAAGTACCTATGATTCAAATTGAACATCTATGATGAGGGTGGGATCCTCATGGCAAAGTCTCCAAAAGGGTAACTAGATTCTTTGTCCATCCCCACCATTTTTTTTTCACTTATTAAAAAGACAACTATCTAGCATATAACATTCCGAAGTGATCTGCTAATAAGTCTTTTAATGGCAATTCCATCTATTACTTTATTGTAAAAGACTAGATTGACTGGTTCTGCCATAAATACCTTCATATCCTGCTGAGTGGGATTCGATAATGAGTTTGAGTCAATGATTGGAAAACTTCCTTTTTCCGATCTTAATTCACATAGAAATTCAGGAACTGGAGGTCCTAATTGAACCGAAGAGACGCATGGCAAAGTTAAAGAAGATAGTTGAGAATACTTGAAACAATTCAGAAAGTCAATTGAATACGGTGAGACATATTTATAATACCATTATGTATGTATGTGTGTACGTATGTATGTATTTGGGTAATAAACACTGACTGGTAGAGTTTACTAACAAACAACCGGTCAACAAAAAGGCTTACGCTCAGCAAAAAAAGGAAAGGAAAACCAAAAGGCTAAGGCACGATATTTGCTATAGAGGTTGACTTGAACTGCTCCAAAGTTATAAGAGAGCTATAGAGCTTGAACCACTCCAAAGTTGTAAGAGAGCATCAAAGTCAATATTTCACCAAGCAATCTCTCTCTCTCGCTCTCTCGCTCTCGCCCTCCCTCCTTCCCACATCAACAAAGTTTGCACGCTTTTGTCCACACAAAAGCTCATAAACCCTGCCAAATCAACACTATCTCCTCAATGGCCACCTCAACAATAGCTGAGCAGGCCGAGGTGGTGCGGCGTGCGCGCTTGAAGTCGGCGCTGCGCACGGCCCTGGCTTGCTCCATTGTCGGGTTCACCACCCTCTACGCTCCGGCCCATGTTCGGAAGTTCTTAGCATACCCGGCCTTCTCGTACGTGACGACCATCTTGATCGTGTCGGACGCGACGGTCGGCGACACTCTGAGAGGAGTATGGAATGCGCTCCACGCGACTACTCAGGTCATGCTTTTCTCCGTGCTGAGCTTGTGGCTGGTCGGGCCTGCCTGGTTCGCCACTCCTGGCGTGGCTGCCGCGGCGGTGTCTCTGGGTGCTTTTCTGGTTGCACTGCCCGAGTCGACTCATCTGATGTCCAAAAGGATTGCTTTCGGCCAGATGGTGATCATCTATGTGGGAGCCGCCATAGGGGGAGCGAACACGGGAGTCGTGACGCACCCGGTTCACGTGGCGTCGAGCACAGCACTTGGCGCCCTGGCTTCGGTGCTGGCTCTTTTGTTCCCGTACCCTTGGCTTGCTTGCAGTGAGGTAAATGCTCATCCCTGGAGAGTTAACTCCATGTTCTTGGATTTCTCAGTTTGAGTCCAACAGTCCCATGATCAGGGGCAGGACAGGTTTGACTGTTACTATGGAGTTATAACATGAAATGATAAGTGAAACAGTTTAGGATTAGAACACACATCTTACACATTAGCAGCATTCCACATGAAACCACAAAAATGATCTGAAGGTAGATTTTAACTGGCTTTTTTTTTTTTTGTCTTTTCTGGTGGAAAGATTATTTGCAAGTTGAATCTACTGCGGTCAAGATCAGGATAGCAGACCAAAGGCTTAAAACATTTCCAGCCTAACAGGACAAGTTCCATTTCATGGAAGAACCATTCAGAAAGCATATAGAACCATCTGACAGAAGAATGAATCCACAACTGGTTGTAACTAAGTAAGCTAACTATGTTTTGTCCAATAACTGGTATTAGTGCAGTATATATTGTGAGATTGGATTCATATCCTTTTTATGTACCATTGTTCGTCGAGCCATATTCCAATTTCCATAATCGATAAGATATGCTAGCGCTTTATGCTTGGGAATCTGAATACTAGAACCCCCTGATTACGCCCATTTGAGCAGATACGATCCAACTAGCAATTCTCCGTGTCTGGAAAAGTTTTGCAAAACGGAAGCAGATGTTGTCCGGTCAGTCCTTTCAGTGTAAAAGTTCACAAAAGGAGACACACAGTATAGTCTCCATTGCCACTAGGCAAGCTTTATGAGGAGTCATGAGAAATTAGTGCTCAGTACCCTATCGTTTCCTCGTAAAGACGACGTAACTTCAGCAGTTTATTAGGCAAATAGACGTCCTACGACGAAAGCTAGAAACTCCAGTGCCAAAATAGGATGGGTATTGAGTTAGCTGGGCAAGAACAATCAAGGATGATAAAACAAAGGCCGTGCTAGGTTGGTGAAGAGATGTGCTAAAACTTAAGCCCGAAGCAAAGCATGACAGCATCGACCACGTACTTGATGTAATATAGAGTTAGGCTGCATCAGATTAAAATTGACAATGGTCGTCACCTGTGCAGATCAGGAAAACGTGCCGATTGTATGCCGAGAATGCATCGGAGAGACTGAATCTCTATTTGGATGGTTTCTTCGCCAAGGGACGTCCAGCCGCAGGAGACTTGATTTCCCAAGCAGCATGCTTTTCCAGAGTAGCAAAGAAGCTCCTTCAAATTATCAAAGAACACGAGGTAATCAAGAACGATAACTCTCCATGTACCCTTGAACAGCCATTCACCTTCGTTCTTCTGAGTTTCCAAAACTTGAGTAGAGAATTTTACAAAACAAATGGACAGTAAAATCAATGAAAATAAGAAAACTCGATATAGTTTTCTATTACATGCTGATTTTCCTGATAAACTCCACGTAACTTCACCATCCCCCATCCTTTCTTTTTACATTTGAAGTTCTTTCACTAGTTTTTCTAGCTAATGCTACTTTTGTTGCTAAACAGAGAGGTGTGTCATGGGAGAGACCGGGAATAAGATTCCTAAAGCCTAACTATGTCAACTTGGGAAAAAGATTGCAAGAGATAGAGCTGCCGTTGAGAGGAATGGAAATGGCCCTCAATTCTTGCTCCTCTTTTCCTATCGGCATGGCGGACCAAGAATTTCAAAAGGCTTCACCCAAAATTAAACTGCACTTGAGGCAAAAACTCGAGCAAGCTAAATGTTTCGCACCTTGTGATGCTACAACAGCTCCTGAGACCAAGGGAGACGACATAGAAAAAGCCCTCCGGCCCTTCACCGCTATCCCCGCATCCGAGGAAGGCCTACCAGCACTTTTCTTCCTTCACTGTGTCCAAATCCTCCAACACGGCCTGGTTTTCGGACAGACTCTAAAACCCGTCGGTTTCAAGAGCCAGGATTCTGTCGCCCAACAGCCTGGAGAAAAAAATCAAGCTAAGTATTGCTTTGGAGGGAGGAGGACAAGGCTAAACATGAAACCGAGCTGCCAAAGTTTGATTTTTGCATTGAAGTGCTCCCTTTCTCTGGGTCTCGCTGTGCTATTCGGTCTGATATATAACAAGGAAAATGGGTACTGGGCAGGACTCACCATTGCAATCAGTTTTGTGGCAGGAAGGCAACCAACCTTCACTGTCGCAAATGCGCGAGCGCAGGGCACGGCCATGGGATCAGTGTATGGATTACTGGGCTACTTCATTTGCGGAAAATCTGTACACTTGAGATTCTTACCTCTTCTTCCATGGATCATTTTCACTAGCTTGCTCAGACACAGCAGAATGTATGGCCAAGCGGGTGGCATTTCAGCAGTCATAGGTGCGTTGCTCATCTTGGGTCGGAGAGATTATGGACCCCCAACGCAGTTTGCGATCGCCAGAATCACAGAGGCGTCCATTGGACTGATCTGCTTCATCATAGTAGAACTACTATGGGAACCAGCAAGAGCGTCAACCCTTGCTAAGGTTGAACTCTCAACGAGCTTGAGAAAACTTGGCGAATGCATCGAGGGTATAGTTCTTTGCTTGGAAGAGAAACAATGGCCAGACTCAAAATTCCACACCTTTCAGGAAAAGCTAAAGGATCTAAGAACCCGCACCTCCATATATGGTGTTCTGACAGAAGAGGCCGTATCAGAGCCTAACTTCTGGTTCCTTCCCTTTCCAGGGGATTGCTATCTCAAGATTCTCGAATGCTGGTCGAAAATGGTGGACCTCATGCAATTTACCAGCTTCCAACTGGAGTCTCTCCAACGATTATCTCTGGGCATCGGTGTCGCTTGGAAGGAGATTCAAGAGCCATTGGAACAGGATCTGGAGCTTTTCAAGGAAATGATGGGCACTTCAATCCAATTCCTTGGAGCAGTCACTTCACTCAAGTCCCTTTCTGCTATTGACATACAATTGCAGAAGACGAGAATGGTTTGGGACATCGAATTAGGGAAGTCGCAAAGTGGAAACCTGACTATATTCTCAGGTACAGATGACGAAGATGTTGCGAAGGTTACGAGTTCATTTCTCCGCCGATCGAATGAAGTGGCAACAAGAATTCATGCTCAAGAAGGTTTGGAGGAGCTCAAGAGCCAAATAGTTTTGTGCATTGGTGGCCTGGGCTTTTGCCTAAGTAGGTTGATGAGAGAAACAATGATCATGGAGGAAATGGTAAAAGAGCTTCTTCAGAGGGAGAATCCTACACGTCTCGTAAACATCTCCGAAATTTCTTCCAAGCTAAAAGCTTTGAACATGTAGATCTGGAAATGTTAATCATCCTCTAACTAACAATGCAATCATGAAACGCTCTTTACTATAGTGACTTCAAAAGTCCAGAACTCAACTACAGAAAACTGGACATGGAAAAGAAAAAGGCATTCATGATTTCACTTTTGAAATATTAAAGCATGAAATCCACGGCCGACTGAATAAATCCTTAAGGATAGTATGCTCAAAATCATAGGGAAACAAAACGCTGTTGACATGATTTACTGGAAAACCAGTCAAAAACTTTTCTAACCCAATCCAGTGGCCATGCCTTATAGGTAAAAGGATCACACTCATCTGTATGAATCTAAGGAGAAGAGATACGAAAGCTTCCAGTATGCATTATTCAAGTAACCGCAATCTTTATTAATACGTCCACAACGTTCATGTCTCAGATCCAACCATTCACTACATCAATGTACTGTCCACTAGCGAAAATGACAAACGATCTACATTTTTCTTGGCTATAACCCAGAAAAAAAAAAGGAGGAAACATATCCTAATTTCCTTCATACTTTGGGTCAGCCGTCACATAATGGTACGCTATCACCAATGCAAAGATGAAAATGCCAAGAAAGTTGGCCAAGAAACCCAGGTCCTGATCATCAATCATCTGTATCAAAACAGAGTGAAAAAACAAGAAACGTGTCAATGTAATAAATTAAAGCAGCACGGTATTGTTTGGATAGTGTTCAACTTTATGAACGCATGTCCCAATGTTGTAGCACATCACAAAACAAAGAGCAAGCTCTTTTCAGTTTGAGATTCAGATAATAGAAGAGCTTCCGTAGATCTAACACTGCATTAATCCTACAGCAATATAGTAAAAGTAACTCACACTCAAATGGAAACTACAGAAAAATCCTCGAGGATGTTAAAGTAATACATTATGATTAGCACTCAAACACCAAACAATGCAAAAGAAATAGTAACAGTCTCTCTTCGATCTAATTTTTCCTTCCTGTCCTTCTGCCCAATTTCAATTTTACAATATCGTCTATACCATTATCCAATCCACCACAACATATAAAGCAAGCAAGAAAAAAGAAGCTGTCAATTCCGGCATCCTTATAACTTAGAAAACAGTTCCTTTATTGTTCATTGCACCGAAGTACAGTTGAGAATTTACCAGCGTATCCTCAAGTAGATAAATTAGAAAGCCTGCAATATATAGCAGCGGTTCTATTTGGTGTCGTTACAATACTACCATTCCTGATTCAAATTGTATGGTTTCCTACTATGCATATATAAAAGGCTTAGACTCAAAGGGGTGAGAAGGAGAACGGCCTCGTGCAATTCGGTCATAATACTAGATTGAGTTAAAATCATATATCGTACTGACCCAATATATGATCGAACAGCAATTCGGCTCGATACTTGATTGTGTTACAAGTTTCCACCAGATATAGTGAGTTAGGCCTCAATTTTTAGGCCGATCTAGGACTTCATCAAACTTAGCAAGGACTTGTACAATTTCACCTAGTCAGAACTTGAAAGAATTGGCCTTCCAAATTACAATACATTAAGCGACCATTTTCTATCATTTGTCACTCACTCTGTCAGAAGCAATCCTGCAACTTTAACCATAAAGAGGTCATACATGTTTTCTGGACCACAGATGAACTTTCACGGGGTGGACAATGAACTACTGCAATCATAGATATTGGACATTTACAATTTTCAATAGAAATCCAAGTATAAGATATCTCAGAAAAGTATTGTGAAAGTTGAACTACAACAGTCACGGTCCAAAATAGGATTATGGTAAAACACGATGGGAACAGGCCATTCATCAAAGGTTTTGCTACGGCAGTATCAATCGTAAACCAAACAAAAGCCACTAAATTTTAAAATAGGACAATCCATGGGACCACTTTTTGGGCCAATACATCAAAGAAAAGAGTCAATCACTTCAGAAAGAAGAGGAGGTAAACCCAATCAAATTTCTTTTCTGACTCATACATAGAGTTGAATACCTCAATCTTTCTTCTTTTTGGGCCATAGAGTTGGATACCTTGAATTCCGAAACAATAAGTACAAATCCACACAAAAGGGAAAATGCTCAAACGTAGTCATCGGTATCTGTGCATTAGTCCGACACAAACCAGTTTGATCATCAAAGACAGTTCATTCATCCACTCAGAGATTAGGAAATTCATAACCAATTCATTTGCTCGTTATTTCTTGCGACGAACCAAGTAGGTTTACACCGAGCTAAACGATTCAATTTAACGCAGAGCCAAAACTACATGCACGGCTAAGCGATCCATAGATCCTGAAACCCAACGCTCGGACAACGAAGCGGACGAAGAACGAGGTAAGATTGACAATGAATACGAAATTAAAGAGCCGTACCGTTGCGACAGTGTCCGAGTGAAACCCTACGGCTTCCTCCGCTCCAAGAACTTGAAGGTTTTGACGCCCTGGAGTGAAGTCCGAACGTCGCTACGAAGCAGACAGCGAACGAAGGAAGGAAGGAAGGAAGGAAGGAGGTCTCGCACACGAGTCAATCGAGAAACCCAACAACGCTGTCGTTTCCACGGAAAAGACGGCGTCAATTAAAAGAAGGGAAAATTACAATGACGCCCCTGAATTGAGGGCATTTTCTAAAAGTACCCCTTTACTTGAGTTTGTCTCAAATAAAAGTCCATATATAATTGAGGTATCAATGATCCCCTTTCGCTGATCGCCGGCCAAAAAAAAAAAAAAGGCCGATCGTAATGCACGTGCATCGAAATATAAAAAATTTCTCAAATAATTGAAATTTGTGGAGATTTCAAAAAATACTCTGAAGTAAGATTCTTTTCTTGAAATATCTCTACAGCGTGGAGTTTATCTCAAAGTACTCGTTAGTAATTTCCATCTTAATTAACCCCAATCTCACCAACAGCGCATCAAATAGTCAGCCTAGATGCAGTGCCAGTGGTGACGGCAAGGGAAGGAGTGGAGGGGGTTAAGAGTCGGTTCCCTTGAAGCAAAGAAGCTTCCATGCCCTGAACATACGGCAATATTTAAATTTTATTTATTTAATTCCAGATCAGTAAACATGTGTTAATTTGTGAGTGAATTGTGAGTAAAAATCACTTGCCACATGAACTATTGATGTCTACCACCCAATATTTTTCACATGCATACATATGAGGTTTGCGGCCATGTCGCCTTCGCTTGACCGGACCCTCAATGCCACCGCCACCTCTCCCTCTATTTCCTCTCTATGTCTAGGTGTAGCTTTGTTTTTAATTTTCTGAGCAGTTTCGTTTATGTTTTGAGGAGAATGCCCCTGATTGACTTGAAATTACCTAATGAGATTATTGTGGTGTGGTTCATACTCCACATCGACAGGAATTGAGTGAAGAAATGAGAGGTGCTGGGTGCTAATTATAGTGAAAATCCTCTACTGGATGTAGTCGTAGTTTAAGGGTGATTAAGATAAAAATCCCGTGTCTCGTTTTCTCTTTCTTGCTTTTAAGCTTTACTTCATTGTGATTGTGTGCCGAATCCTAACATAAATGCACATGCATCATGGCCGGTCACTTTCATCACTGGTGATCAGCAAAAGGAGAACATCGATACCCATTCATCAAATATAAAAAGGTCATTTGAGATAAGCACAAGCATTGGAGGTGTTTTGAGAAACCAGCCCAATCCACAAAATGTACCTCGCATTTCCCGATAACTACTCAAATATCTTCACTATTGAGAATACAAATAAATACCTAAATTTTACTTTTGGACACCATCAATAATCTTTTGTATCCCAATTTAAGATATGCCCTAGGAAAAAAAATGATGTGGCTGCTGGGATTCGAGCCCAGGTCTCCACGGCCACAACGTGGAATTCTCACCACTAAACTACAGCCACTTAGATGACTTTTACTTCCTTCAAATTTTTATTTATAATATGAGATTATTGAAGAGAGCCTTTATCAAGCGTTGTCAGCCAACCAAACACAATCGCACGGATCGCTGTTCTCTGCC
Source organism: Lenwebbia sp. NSW1173648 (assembly GCA_029784005.1). Classification (NCBI taxonomy): domain Eukaryota; kingdom Viridiplantae; phylum Streptophyta; class Magnoliopsida; order Myrtales; family Myrtaceae; genus Lenwebbia; species Lenwebbia sp. NSW1173648. Next base: position 2,007,619 of record JARCGZ010000002.1, read on the forward strand.
GTCCAAAATTTTTCAATCTGACGGTCGAAAAGAATTCCGCTTCCCAACAAGAAAACCACATAGCCGTACAAAATTCCCACCTGCCCTTTCCCCAATTTCTTGCTCGCGCTCAAAACGCATTCAATCGAAGCTCCCCTCGAAACCCTAACGAAGCTCGATCCATCCATCCATCTTTCGCCATGTCCGGTCGCGGCAAGGGAGGCAAGGGCCTGGGCAAGGGCGGAGCGAAGAGGCACCGCAAGGTCCTCCGGGACAACATCCAGGGCATCACCAAGCCCGCCATCCGCCGCCTGGCCCGCCGCGGCGGCGTGAAGCGCATCAGCGGCCTCATCTACGAGGAGACCCGCGGGGTCCTCAAGATCTTCCTCGAGAACGTCATCCGCGACGCCGTCACCTACACCGAGCACGCCCGCCGCAAGACCGTCACAGCCATGGACGTCGTCTACGCCCTCAAGAGGCAGGGCCGGACCCTGTACGGCTTCGGCGGCTGAGGGGATTTTGAGCGAAACGCGTCTGTAAATTCGGGTTATGCCCGTTTGTGTTTTGGAGTATCTCCTTTTTTATGGGCAGCGAGTGGGTGTTTGCTAGTGGTGTCGAGTCCCAATTGTTCACGATCTTCATTGTAAAAGTGTACCTGGTGTGATCATCAAGTGTTGGGACTGCATTTTTATAGCTAGTTGTTGTAGTAGTGACTCGTTGGATGCACTCAGTTGTTCTTTGGATATTGCATTGGTGTTCAAAGTAGATTGAATTCCCAGATTGCCAGCCTCTTGTTCATTTCGTTCAGCTTGAGGACTATTCTGACTTGCTTTGAATCTGCCAACTCTCCGAATAGATGCAAAGGGAAAGATAAAGACTCGGTATTGTCGGGAAGGTTGGTTTTGCTGGAATTCGTGAGAACGCTCATCCCTGCATCGGTCACTGTTCAGCTGCGATCTGTCTGTTGTCCCGTTTCTTGAAATTCTTTGAGCCCCGGCGTTTTGATTTGATGTATTTTCACTTACATTATTCCCATGTGTACAGGGAGTGTTGGTTCAATCGATAGTCAAACTCGTCGGGTCGGGTCGGGTGACAATAAGTGTACCGGGTTGGGTTTTTGGGCCGAGATGAACAGCTTCGGTTAAACCACGCATGTTTCCATGGGAAAAAAGTGGTGCAAGGGTTTGGATAATATATCATGTGTACTAGCCCAATACCTGCCACAATATCAACCTTTTCTACTATATAATTCAGAAAAAAATAATGCATTGTCAATAATTAATGTCCATTATGGGAATTTAAAACTCTTAAGTTACAATTCTACCCCTAACCTTGATTCTTAAAAGTTAAATTTCATTTACTTGAGTCACTCGACTTAATGTTACATGGGATTTAAGTCGTCAATGATATTACCAATGTGAAATAACCTAATCTATGACTTAACTTTTAAGTCATCTTGATAATTTTAATTTTGAGATTTATTAAACATAAAATAGGATGATTTTGTATTTATCTCAAGGTTTTCCCCTAGTGATTTAGAATTATATTATAGATCTAGTTGCTAACCTCATTCCAGATTGAATTGTCGGGTCCGAATCGCTAGTGCATTATGGACCCAAGAGACCATTATTTGGGCTTTTAGCGGGTTTGACCGAAAAATTGAGTTAGTAAGAATAGATCTAGCTGTGCGCGCTTGTGTGGACTAATGGATCAATCGGTATTAACATGGACTTGGAGGATCTCATTGTTGAGTTGGATCGAGGGAAAAGTACCAAAAAGTCTCAAATCTATTGCGTTGATATAATAAACCTTTTAATTTGAACAATTTAGTGTTCAACCTTTTGCATTGGTACCAATTCAGTCTATCTGGCCAATTTTGGCAGAAAATCACTGCATGGACGTTAGCCGTCGCCAGCCGTCCTACGTGGCACAACCGGCGCTGATATGGACTAATTTTATAATTTTTTTATAACTAAATTAGTACCAATGCAATAAGCTTAAGGCTCTTTTGGTATCTTTTTTGTTAGACTGATGATTGCGGTGGCGTTATGGCCCTTTGATTTATATTATTTTGCGATAGACCTGATCGATGGGTGGGCTCGAGCGAGCTGATTTTATAACCGGGCTTATTGATTTTTGTCCAAGTGCACTCGTTATTAAATAGATGTAACATTTTTTAGGGTTGAGTATTGTCTTCGTCCACCAAATTTTCAGCACTCGTACGATTTTGTCCTCTAAATTTTATTTTGTGTAATCAATTCCTCCGGCTTTCTCGATTTGCACAATCAAAGTGAATCGCTCTCGCCAAACCCTCAGATTAATCAATGACGTGGCATTGTCAGTGTGGCAGATAATGTCACATGATGCTAAGGTGGTGCCAAATGAGTGCCAAATCAATGAAAAATCAAATTGGAGAAAAAAAAGAAAAAAGAAACTGATTTGATAACGTTAATTACCCACGTGTAAAGGAAACACTTCATTGCACTAGAGGACTTTTGAAGGAACAAAATAAAACTTAGAGGACCGAATCGCACAAATCGACAACGATATAGGACTTGATTGCATAAAATAAAGGTTAAAGGACCAAATCACACATTCACTAAAACTTAGAGGACTAACGCTGTACTTAACCCTCACTTTCAAATTAATGGGCTCTGATGGGCCTAGGTGCATGCCAAATTGTCCATGTTGCTCTACGGGCCCGACCAGGCATGGGCGAGCCCATCATGCGGCCTGCCGATGAGAAGTTTCAACTTGAGTGTCGCAAGGGATATTGTGTTATTCTATTAAAAGAATAATTACGGATTCCACTAAAAGGATTTTACCAAAGGGTACCTCGAGATAGAAAGAACATTTTACGATTTGCACTGCACTAATTCTTCTGTCATAAAGTACAATCCGTGTTTTGGACATCGAAATATTTCTTTTTTGGTCGAGGACATTGAAATATTTCTCGCGAACCATGTTTTATTTCTCACATTACATTGGAGCTCGGACCCAACACATGAAGTCCGATTCTTTTTGTATGTACGTGCCTGCGACCAGACAATGTAATGTGGCTGAAGCTCGAGCTACGGAAACAGGGTTGGGTTGGGTGAAAGTAAACGCTGACTCATTATGGAGACCATGGACCAATCACTCCAAAGGCCTGACGATGGACCTATCATTCCAAGGGTCGTCTCACTTCATATTCACATAAAAGTTTGGAGCATTGGTTATTATTATTATACTAAAATTTTTAAAACTTGTCACGAAAGTGCAATTGAATTTTAAAACTTTCAAAAAGTGTAATCAAATCCTAAATCTTCTCACGAAAGTACAATAGAGTCATAAATCTTTCAATAAATACACTTTCGCAATAACTTTTAGGACTTGATCGTACTTTTTGAAAGTTTTAGAACTCAATTGCACTTTCGTGATAAGTTTTAGGACTTATAGAGCACTTATTTGTTGTTGTTGTTGTTGTTGTTGCCTTCATGGATGATTAACTAGGCATAAAGTCTAACATTAAGAACATCAGTTTGCTTTATTGATAATAATAAGTTGAAGATAGGTGAGGGCCATCGACCTTCATCGTGGCGGCGCTCCCGCCCATATGATCCTGGCATGATCCGAGAGCCTGCCAACCCTTTGATTGCGTGCAATCGATGTCGTTTGATTTGCGAAAGGTAAGCGACGAATTATGAGCGAGCACATGTCGCTCAGAAGGACGTTGTCCCTCCATTTAGCTTCGGCGAAAACTAATGTGAAAATAAGACAACTTAGGTGGGTTTTAGAATTCTAAGTCGTAAGTAAGACAACTTTCATAGTTCCATGCCATCATTACATATTGTTTGGCTCATTTGGTTGATAGGTTAACAAAGAAAATAGAGATAGATTAGAGAGATCGGGTCATACACGCTTGTATCACGGCCTAGCAAAATCCTCGATCGAGGATGGTCCGTGACACGATCATCTGGCCATGCAGCGATACATCACATGAATCAATTCATGACCGGGCGCATGGATCGACCAGGGACGATCCAACATGGCCGAGCATTAGCCAAGACGGCCGAGTAGCGCATGAATTGCCGCACGATCTAGAACATGATCCGTGCGATACAACGCATGATGCATCGCTCGATCAGAATGAATCAATGCACGATGCGGCAATCATACAGCCTGACTCACTGCATGGTGCAGGACTCGACCAGCACAATGCAGGGCATGATGTCGTGCATCATGCCACGAACAACCCAGCGAACGGCCCGAGCGGTTGGGCGAGCGAGCGGGCAGATGAAGAGTCACCAAGACCCCTCACCTTCCATGAGCTTCTAGAACATCCAAGGGGCCATCATTCGGCCATGGGGGAGTCCAAAGGTCTCACAAGAGGCCAGCCACAAAGGACAAGGCATGGGGAACTCAAACTATGCAAGACAAGTGAATGAGACGAACAGGAAAGGACGAAACTGGGTAGTCCAACGGGCCAAACGAATCTGCCCTCTCTTTATTATAAATAGAGGTGAACCCCCACATTGTAACACATCTGGTACACATCATTCACCAAGCAATAGAGCATTCTCTCCTCCGAATCTCTCTCTCTCGGTTCACTCTCTTTCTCTCCACCGATCGTGAGTTGTGAGCGTGTGTGAACAATCCTCGGGCCAAGGCTTGATTCGAGCGAACATCACCAAAATATCCCCGAGTCGCCGCACGGTCGTGGTCCAAACACCGCCCCGTGACACTTGCATGGAACCTCGTTGGAGAAAGACAATGGCGATCGGTGCTAACAAAAAAAAGACATTGTTTATTGGTTATTTGACCTGAATTGACTCTCCAATGTTTAAGTTAGCAAGAGGAAAGTCTGAGTGTCCAAGTCTAGATAGATTCGGAAGAAACTTACTTGACTGGTGAGTCCATATTTATTGACGGGAACGATCCATATGTGGTGTTACAATCCCAACCAAAATAGCAAGATATCATGACAAGTGGCTGCGGTCATGATTATGGCAGTCAAACCTTCTTTGAGGGTCAATAATAGTCAAACCAAATAGTGGTTCCCCCGCTAATTCCTCCAATCATATGAGTTTAAAGTAGAGGTCTGGCTGGAATGTCACTAGCCGAAAATGGTGACTTAGAAATTAGGTGGATTGAGTCATAAATGATCCGACTCAAATAGACTCATTTAATCTATTTATGATTCATTTATTGCAATGTAAATCTAGTAATCAATACTCGACCCAAACCATACCCAACATATATCCGACCCGACCCATATTTCTGAAACTCTTCCATATTTTATCCAATCTAAGAAAACTCATACCCAAATTAAGGTGAGAGTGCCGAGTGAGCGAGCAAGAGAACGAGTGAGGGCGAGAGAGAATGAAGAAAGAGTCATAGAGTTGTGTGAGCTCTAAATAAGTTTTAAACCCATTTTATGACCCTTTAGTGAACCATTTAACACTCATATTACGTTTAAAATTATATATGATCAATTTATTGAATGTAACTAACTCATATAACAATTTATCCCATCAATATGTGTAAAAAAATGTGTTTATGACCCATTTACACAGGTCTATTTGAAATGATTATCAAAGTAGCATATTTCCGTGTAAAAGCCCATTGTGTAAGAATGTTAACCAGTTGGGTACATAGTGTACAGGTGAGGAACCGGGCTGTTCAACCCGCAAACCAAACCGAACTGGCCTTATCTAGCCAATTTTCAGGCCGGTCCCCATGAGGACTAGCTCGGTTCCCGGCTGAAAAATTTGTGAACCGGCTTTGACCGGTTCAATTCGCGGGTCTTGGCCTTCAACCTGTTTGAATGCCGGTTCCTAAATCAAGCCGTACAAGTCTCTTAACTGAGAACTTAAGCAGGCCATATAGTGTCCTAATTGATTAACTTTTACAAAAATAATGCATACGAGACAATAATAAAACAACAAAATGAAACTAGGAAAAAGGTAAGTGGTTCTCGGGTTAACACTGAAACCGTCACCCTTCGATAATATCGTCTATAATAATGGAATAGAGACGAGAGGATTTTTCTAAAAGCCACAAACTGGGGACCAACTCTCATAAGGTAGGTTTTAGGTTCTTGATTTGGAACCGATCACCTCTTACAAAGGAGATACATGGCGCGCATTTGTTAGGTAGCTAAAATCTACCGTTATTACTCATCACCCCTAGATGATGGGTGAGGGTTTGCTGGCTCTTACCTAAGAATGATTAGGGTTGGTAGGGCATTCCTGAAGATAGGAGAGGGCCATCGACCTTCTTCATGGCGGCGCTCTCACCACCATCAGATATCGGTGAGGGTACCTATGACCAATATGATCTGGGCATGACCAAGGGCCTACTGAACCGAGGGCCTTATTAACCCTCACTTGAGTGCAATCGAGGGACAATCGGTCTGTGTGAGGTAAGCAACAAATTATTAGCGATCGTGTCAATTTAAGTCACGTCATTATTGTCATGTCATCTAAGTTGACGTCAATCAAAACAATTAATTTGTGCAAATTGCAAAAGATAGGGGACTTGATTGTAAAAAAAGAAAAAAAACATTGGAGAACTTGATTCCACGTTCGAAGAGTTGGAGGTACAAATGTTCTCAAGAAGAGTTTCTGGTCAATTTAGTTCCCCAACCAAAAGACATCGTTCGTTAACCATACGGGAGAAAAACAAAATATAAGGAAATTCGTCCCTTGGTTTTCCTCTAAGGACGGATCATAGGAAACGCATCTTCATTCGGCATCCACTTTAGGTCAACATTAGAATATCAGATTCTTATGACTCGTACGTAGGATTCCTCTCGATCCGTTATCTTCACTGTTTTGGCCAACTTGTTGTCATCCTGCATGCACCAATGCGGTACACGTCGCTCAGGAGGACACTGGCTTCGACGAAAACTAATGTGAACGTAAGACAGCTTAAACGGGTTTTCAAATCTTAAGACGTACCTGAGACGACTTCCATAATTTCGTGCCAACACTGCAAATTTCTTGGCTCACTTGGGTGACGGGTTACTGAACCAAATAAGGACAGATGAGGAGATCTGGTATTTACATGCTTGCGTAGAACCTCCATAGAGAAGGACAATGGCGATCGGTGCAAAACCACAGGCATTGTTTATAACGGCATGTTTTGACTGGTATGAATGCAGTACACGTCGCTCAGGTGGAGACGACCCTCCATCGGTTTCGACGAAAACTAACGTGAAAATAAGACAACTTAGGGTTTTTCAGACCCTAATTCGCATGCGAGGAAACTTTCATATGGTTGACAGGTGAATGAAGCAATCAGGTCTGATAGTGAGTGGTTACTTTGTCTCTCCTTTTCGAGATGATCCATTGCGTTCTCCTGATTTGGATCGCGTCACTCTTTCCACCGATTATACCAGTACTAGACAAGAAATATGTGTCAAACTTGGTTATCCAAAATGGAAATATATGCCATTGATTACTCGGCATTACCGGTTTATGTGCTTATCTTTCCACGTAGAATGAACTGTCGACTAGTCCAAGATGAATGGATAGATTTCAATTGTTAATTATAGTTTTTGTATCTTTAACACTCTAAATCAAGCCAAGTGTGTAGCGTCTCAACTGAGACGAATCCAATCAAGCAGCCAGAACTCAGATGGATCCTCGTGTCTTTTGCTTGGCAAGATCAACCACAACATGGAGATACAGACGGAAAAAAGAGGTGATCATTCACGAACATCAAATGAGAAGTTTCCAAGTTTCTTCCAAGTACATGATTAAGCAAACTTGACTTTGTTCTTGGACGTGTAGAAGAAGATGGACAGAATGGAGAAGAATGCATATATCCACATGGCGTGTAAGCGATGTTTCTGGATGAAGACTTCTTAGCATTTCGCTTTTGTAGATATGCTCTCTTATTGGCCGGCATTGGATTAGTTTAACTTCGGACAATTGGCAGATACCTAAACACATCAGCAATGCTACAAGAGAGTCGTTTGTTTCAAATGTTTTGGTCAAACTAAACATGCCCGAAGACAAGTAAGGAAAGTGAGAAAGCATGAGAGAACTACCTAGTTTACACTATTCGGTTGGTCAAGATGTATATGAGGTTGCCTCTTTACGGTGGTTGTACAACGATCGAATGGAAAGTTCCGTAGGAAGTCCTTAATCTTATGTACGAAGATGCAATTGAGTTCAAAACTTTTCAATTTAGTTCAGACAAGTCCCTTCGAAGAATAATACCTAAAATTGCCTATGTGTCCATCAGATAAGAATCAACCACTAGTATTCTAAGTTAGGGGAAAAGGAGGAGCAAAAAAGGGAAAGAAAAGAAACAAGACACAACAGATCCGAGTAGTTTACACTTAATGTGCATACGCGGCTTGATATTTAAAAAAAAATGAAATTTAAAAAGTAAAAGTCATTTCAGCGGGTTGTTTCTGGAAAATTCAAAAGTCTATTTACTCTATGATTTTTATTTTCGGGTTAGCTTGTGAGAGAAAGGCTATTAACAGTGTTGCACGTCGGCCAGTCCTATTCTCAAATGGGTTTTTGACAATATGACCGATAGAGACTTTACACACGAAGTCACGTTCGATGAAGCATAGCCACCCATAGTTGTCTGAAAAACCTAAATAGTTACGCGTACACGAGAATCGCAAAAGCGTTTTTGATAAATTCATCAATATAAATAAGAAAAATATATCGAAAAACAGTTATTGCATAGTTTATAGACAGGATAATGACACAAATGGTCAATGAGCTTTGACCCTAGGTGCAATGTCATCTATGAACTTTTAATTTGACAAATATGATTCATGAACTTTAGCCTTATGTGTAATGTGGTCCCTGAACTTTTGGAACATGTTTAACTTAGTCCCTGAACTATTGGAATATGTTCACTACAGTCCTTTAGAGACGACATTGGACATGCTCTTATAGTGTAGGGATTAAGTTGAACATATTCCAAAAGTTTGGGGACGACATTAAACAAATTGAAAATTTACGGATCACATTTCATATTGAGCTAAAGTTCAGGGGCCATATTGGTCAAATTAAAAATTCAAGGATTACCTTGCACAATAAGCTAAATTTTAAGGACTATTTTTGTCATTTTCCCTTTATAGAACATGAAGAACGATAGTGTTTGGATCACCACTAAAATGCGTCCCTCCCCATATTATCAACGGTAAAGATGCGCTCGGATGTTCATGGAAATAATTGACCTGGACGAAAACAAACCTACACGCTTCAAGGAAGGTGTCGACAGAACGAGGGTGAAAGTACTCGTGCCTCCACTTTACTTTGTCTAGAATGATGACGACGAGGACTATTATTTAGCCAACAAAGTATACAGTATACTTGGAATCGGGCCTATCTGACTGTTCTTCCAGCGCAAGATCTCTGCCTGCACGCCGTCACAATTCTCCAATTACGTACGCAACACATTCGAGTAGGATCAAGAACAGCACAATGGGATCCAACCAGACAGGAATCCGTGGCCCTTCGCTCCTTGCTTTTTAAGCGCAATGATGACAACATTTGATTTCATGTCCAAACAGGTAAAGAGGGTAAGATTTCTCAGATACACAACTGATGTCTGTGTAACATCAACTCGTTGACTTCTCGTGTGTGGTGCATGTCTTTCAGCTGTGTGTGCGATCGAGATTGAAGTGCACGTGATGTGAGATCTTCCTCCCACTTTAGGTCGATCGATCCATGAGCGGGTTGCGGCCCTTGGGAGAGATCGTATGGTTCTCGTTTATCCAACCAAGTCAATAGTGGCATGAAAAATTCGAATCACTTGAAAAAGTTATAAGCAAACAAATCAATAACACTCCGACGCGTTATGATTAATCCCTTTTTTTTTTTGTTCTTGTGAATAGAAATATCGTGATTCAAAAGCACTTAAAAAAATTTCCCGTCATCAAGCAGTTGATTCTTCACCTGCTTATGAAGCATGACAGGAGAAGATCATAATCGACCCTCCAGAGTTCTCGCTCATTATTAATCTCTTTTTGATTTTTGGGATAAGTGCACTGTAAGTCCTAAAACTTGTCACGAAAGTGCAATTGAGTTCTAAAACTTGCCAAAGATGTAATCAAATCATAAAACTTGTCAAATTGGTGCAATCCAGTTCTTCTGTTAACTCCATCCAACTTGACTGATGAAAAATGTTGGCGTGACTTTTTATTATTATTGTTTCTATCCTATGTGGTGATGACGTAATTAAAACGACGTTGTTTGGTCCAAAGATGTTCTTAATACAATTTTTATTTAAATTAAATAATTAAAAAAGCTAAATAAAAAAAGGAGACGTGAAAAAGCCCTCGCCGCTTGGTTTCTCACATCTCCTTCCTTTTTCTTTTTCTTTTTTTCTTTTTTCTTTTTAATTTAATTTAAATAAAGTTTTTATTAAAAATCAGATTCGGATCAAAACAACATTGTTTTAGCCTTATGTTTTATCCACATATGAAAGAGAAAATATTAAAAAAAAAGCCACGTCAGTATTTTCCGTTAGTCAAGTTGGACCGAATTAACGGAAGAACTTTTTTTTTTTGGGTCGAAAAACGGAATAACTTGATTGTTCCAATTTGACAAGTTTTAGGATTTGATTGCATTTTTTGCAAGTTCTAAGATTCAATTGCACTTTTGTGATAAGTTTTAAAACTTTCAGTGCACTTATCCTTTGATTTTTTTTTTTTTTCGATTTCCTTGCCTGAGTTTAATCCTAGGCTTTGAATGATTCTACATGCTCCGGAATAATGGTTCTCACAGTATTTATTAACTTTTGACTTTTGCCTTTTCTTATGACACATATTTATGAACCTTGAGGTTTGATTAATTCTTGCGAACGTTAAAAACCAAAACTTGCCTTGCTTGATAACGGATGCTTCGATTGCGCTCGAACCATCAAGTATCAATCACCCGAAAGCACAAGAACGAGCACGGTGAACCCCTTGAGGTGGACCTCGTGGCACTCGCTGACCTGACGCTCCAATCAACCACATTGTCAATGATGATGATCTCATAATAGAGGTGTATAATAAAAAGAAGCATAATAATGATAGAAAGGCAAGGTTGACCAGCTTCCCAACTTACGTTCTAATAGTAGATACCCGCAAGCTATGCCATTCTCATGCATCGGGAAAGGCCTACCCACCGGGTGAACTTAAATATGAATATGTTACTCTGTCATTTGAATATAAGATCTGTTCAATACAAACCAAACGCTTAATAGGGTTAAGTTTCGTGTGTCTTTTTTTCTTTTCTTTTCTTTTTTGATGCACGTAGTTTCGCTTCATTCAACATCCACTACTAACATTCCCTATGTTGAGGAATCTTACAATATCAGATTGATTCCCACTCCACATAGTCGACATCATATATTCAAACAATGCTCGCGCAAACGATCATTCCTTCTACGGTGTAGTGGCTATTGATGGGATCTTGTCCAATCATGCGCAACCAACCATCACGGAGCAAAGGCAAAACAAAGCTCAAGGATATATTTTACTAAAAAAGTTCCGATTCGAAAGGTGCATCGATGCCGGATCAAAAAGAAGGGTTAGAACACTAGATGCCACCTTCACTAAGTAATAATGATTGGACTTTAATTTCTTGATTAAGGACATGAAATCCTCATTGAAAACAAACGTCGCAAACTGAACCGCTGAAAGCTCCCACGAGTGCTCCAATGCATGCCACGTTTCGACACAGAGAGTCAGCATAATTATCCCTGATTAATATAAAGTCAGCTCTAGTTATTGCTCGATAACACCAAATTCGACGGTACTCCATCAAAGTAAGCACCAAGCGATCATCCACCCCGCTCTTTATTTAAACAAATCGAGTGTGACACATAATTGCGCTTTCAAAAACTTCTTTAAGTGCCAAGTGTGGGGACACGAGAGAAAAGACTGGACAGGATCATGTGCGAGTCGAAGTGCCTTAATGATCATATCCGCGAAGATGGGACGAGCACGACGTAGGATTGAAGTCAAAACACGTGGTGGGCAAAACGAGTATTTCCACAAATTTTAGGATATGACGTAGATGGCACTAGTTGAGGAAAATATTTTGATTGGCTACGGTGTGAATTAAGGAGCTACCGACATATAGTCTAATGGCATAAATGCATTCAAAGTCTCAAGACTTGTCACAAAAATGCAATTAAATCCTAAAGCTTTAAAAATGTGCAATGAAATCCTAACACTTGTCAAAAAGTGCAATTGTGTCCTAAAACTTGCAAAAAGTGTAATCAAGTCCTAAAACTTATCAAATTAGCGAAATCAAGCCGTTTCATTGATCGCACCTTTTTGAAAGTTTGGAGGACTTGATTGCATATTTGTGACAAGTTTTGGGACTTAATAGCACTTTTTAAAAGTTTTAAGACTTAATTACACTTTCATAACAAGTTTTAGGATTTCCAAATCCTTAGTTTAATTAAAATAAAATTTCGAATATGATATCACGAGCGACCCATCAAATGGAACCCAAAAGACATTGTCAAAGTGCATCGCATATACGGGGTGACGAGTCAATAACACAAAACCGGTGCAGCGTTCTTCCTTAACATGGGCATCCAAGCTTTCCGGCTCCACTAATCACTATGCGAATCGTCTCATCCACGCAAGTTGCATTGATATGGCTCTGCCTATAACAAGCAAGACCGCCGACCACTCGGTGAACCCGAGGGCTCAAATCAGTGAACACTTGAAACCCTGTCGGTCGTCCATTTTTTTTTTTTTTATAATCGAAATGAAAATCTTCATTTTATATGAAAGAGAGGTACATAACTTTAACATAAAGATGCAAATCCACAAAGTAAATCTGAAAAGTGAATCAACTTGATACATCATATAGAGACCCGTTCATTCCACAAAGATGGATCTGAAGCACGAACGGCGGCCGATCACCAAATCTCGAATCAACATTGGTGATGAACACACGGCGAGAAATCTCTCTCCATTAACTACGGTTTTGCCAGAAGGCAGTGCACGCGTAGATTCAGCGGTCCCAGCAGCACCATCACCGAGTAGAGAACACAGCAACCCCAAAAGATTGAAAGAACACAGAAAACATCATGTAAATCTCAGATCTATTTTTAAATCAGGATAGAAGAGCACCCAAATCTAGATCTAGTTCTAGATCGAAGAGAATAACTACAAAGTAGATACCAACTAACCACAAAATCACTTTCAAAAATACCGACTGCTGAAGACAGCCGCAAAGGAGTCTCGAAGACTTGTAGAGCGCTCGACAATCTGGAGTAAGCACCGGAGAGCGACCAAATCCGGAGAGAGTAGATTCTTTCGACCCTCTCGTGCTTCGATTTACAAAGCTCAAAGATGCCGATCGCGTCGTCTACGAGAACAACGAAAAAGTCTACGAAATAAAAAAAAATAAGGAAAATAACTAGAGAAGGGAACAAGAGATGAGAAGGGTGAAGGGAGGGAGGGAGAGAGAAGGTCTCTCTCCCTCCCTCGGGAAATCTGCTATTGGCGGCGGCTAGGTTGAAGAAACCCTATCGGTCGTCGATTCAAGAGGATACTTTTGTTTTTCGATTCTCTGTATCTTTTGGGGATTCTACTCTAGTTTTAATTCGTTCGTGCTTTATCTAATCCATAGCTAAGCTACATTATTATCTTATTGCCCTTTTCGGCGACTTCTTCTTAGAAGTGCCACGTTTGAGCACACAAGAAAAGACATCACGCTTGATCATGTGTGGAGTCGAAGTGGCTGATGATTTTGTCCCCCTGAGCTGAGATGGGATGAGAACAACGTGGGATTCAAGTCAAACACGCAATTCGCGTGCTGAAATTATCACACAAAAACCTGTCTAAAAATATGAACATGAATATTTCCACAATTGCTGCTAAATCGGGGGATAAATGGGCACTTTCACAACTTCAAGTAACTAAGCATTACTTCTCAGACGCGTACACGGCAATCTTTATATATGGCATATATAGCGCTACTCGAGGGTAAAATATTTTTATTGGCGGTGATGCGGATTAAGGAGTTACCGACATATAGTTAAGTTCCAAATGAACAAAAATTGAATGTGACATCACAATCGACGCCCCAAATAAAGCCCAAAAAAACACATTAAAGATTTATAGCTTAAATGAGCTTGTATATGGAAAAAAGAAGAAGCTATATTATGTCGAGTGCATGAAAAATATGGTGTGACGAATCAATCACATGAGATCAGTGTAGTCTTCTTCCATAACATGAGGGGAAAATTACCAAAAAAAGTCCTAAACTGTAATTGTGCCAATTCAATCTTGTTTTTTTTTTTTTTGGCCTATTCAGTCCTAAACCTTTTGCAATTGTACCAATTCAGTCCATCATGCCAATTTTGGCCGGCCGGCGACATAGTATTTTAATTTTATTTTTTTTTGAATTTTTTTTTATTCTTTTTCTTTTTTTTTCTTCCCTCTTCTTCTTCCTCTAGCGAAAATTGGTCGGATGGATTGAATTGACACAATTCCTCGTTTGTACACTGTTAGATGAATGTGCCGTTTAATATTTAATTATTCGACTTGGAATGTGTGCAAAGATTTGAACTCAGGACCGCTTTGATACTATGTAAGATTATGTGGGACTACTATCAACTATTCTAAAAGTTTAAGCTGTTAGATGAATGCGTGATTTATTATTTAAATATTCTATCACTCCCCTTCACACTTAATCTGGTCCTTTTGTATAGTACTAAGCATGGAAATATTTAATTTGGCAAGTAAAGATTCGAATTCAGAACCTCCTGCTCTGATACCATGCGAGAGTTTGTGGGGTCACCGCCAACTGTTCTAAAAGAGAATAATCACTGTTCCTCATTTTTCATATATATATATATGGAATTTCGTGTCCAGCGTCTACGTTCTTGGCGAAGTCGTTCGTGGGTAAAATCATAATGTGGGAACTATATAATTCATGGGAAAAACGTGTTCAAAATGAGAGACGTCTTGGAAAATCATGGGATTACTTGTACTAGGAAGTTCCACCACAAGACGAGTGAAAAAACCTTCTATTGTATTTGCCTTCGGACGTCGGCCAAGGGGCTTGATTGGTTAAGCAAACATCGTGTTTATTTTGTCCACGTCATACACGAAAAGGGAACGAAATTTACATGTGAAAACGATGAAAGTCTTAGATAAAAGGATAACGACATTGCAACTTCTTTTCTCTGTTGATCACCTCGAGAAGATATTGAGATGAATACAAGACTCGATCGATCGAGTTTGAGAAGATGGTGCTTCGTATTATCTTATCTTAAATTTGTGCAAAATTATAGTTGACTTTGTTACAAGTGTCCGGGTCATTGGTTAAGTAATCAAATAAGGGAATATCCGTATTTTCGAATGCAATGTCCGTATGCCCGTGCGATACCCACGTCCAACGCTCTGAAAATCGGACATTTCTTCATTGCGGGGGCGCTCGTCGTCCCGTGGGGTGAAACCTGATTTCGAGTTCATTTTGTAGATTTATCATACGGCCGATCGAACAAATCCATAAATCTTTCACGAAATTTGAAATTGGGCTGCAATTCGCAAGTGTAGCTTTGCTTTAATGGAAAGGGGGGGGTGAGGAGCTTCATTTCAATCCCGTGAGCATATTGGTTGAAGATTGCTCAGTTTGGTGAACTTTTTGTCCTTGGAGCCATTCTGCACCATGAGTCTACATTACAACCAGACTAGCTTTGCCATGGGAAAAGCGAGCCAACTTGTTCGCACTTCACATGAAAACGGTCGAACCGTATGCTTCTATCGTACCCCCCCAACCCGGCTAGCGAAAATGACCCTTTCAAGCACATAAAACTACAATCGGCGCTTCGGGGGATCACGGTCACGAGTCGGCCAATCTCGAGAAGACCTTTTCATAAATCAGCCAGTGGCTCCGATGGCCATGCCGGGTCGGATGGGGCAGGCTCGTAAGAGAAACATCCTGTAGCCGAATGTGGAGTTCTTATGACAACGTCCGGATGCACTGTTCACGAATACGATAGGTTTTCATCATCTTCCTCTCATCCTTTCTTGTTTAGTAAGATAAATAGACATAGTAGACCGTATGCACTGTTCATGAATACGATAGTTTTTCACGACTAAATTTTAGAATGCGATAATTTTTTTCTTAATTAGAACCGTAATTAAGAAATGTAGTAGGGTTTTCTTAAATTCATATCCGGTCACGTGTATGCCAGTTGGATAAGACCCTCGCGGCAATGCATATGTTTAATAGCTATTCACTAATTGAAAAATGGCAAAATGGATCACGTGTAAAGGAAATTTTACGTAAGCAGCTTTGCGCACCCTTCATTTTAGGATTTTATTATTCAATTACTTATAAAGTCGCTTATATTAATTCTTTTTAACACCCCCGGAATATACTATAGTTTACTCATTAAATTTAAAAAGAAAAGAAAAGAAAAGGGTTAACCCAAAGTCGGTCAACTCAACTCAGCAATGATGCAAACAAAAGCTCCAACTCTTGCTTTGTCCCGTCCTCCTCCTCGTCCTCCCCCTATAAAAATGGCTCACTTCGTTGCACTCTTCACGAGCCCATCGACTTCTCTCTCTCTCGATCTCGATCTCGATGACGATCCAGAACGCAAAATCACCAACCGAAAAGACAATATAACACGACAACAGAAGAGGAAAAGAAAAAAAAAATGACGGTGAACATAACCTCCATCGAGACATCCTCGAACGGGGCATGGCAAGGCGACAACCCCCTCGACTACGCCTTCCCTCTCCTGATCGTCCAGACGACGCTCATCCTCGTCGTTTCTCGCTCCCTCGCCTTCTTCCTCAAGCCCCTTCGCCAACCCAAAGTCATCGCCGAGATCATCGTAAGTGTTTTATGATTGTTGACTTTGTTTCGTGGTGAAAGTGAATTATGTTTATGTGTGTTTTGCTTTTCGCGAATGAATTTTGAAGGGTGGAATTCTGTTGGGCCCATCCGCGTTCGGCCGGAACGACGCCTACCTGCGCCGGATATTCCCGTCTTGGAGCACGCCTATCCTCGAGTCCGTCGCCAGCATTGGCCTCCTCTTCTTCCTCTTCCTCGTCGGCCTCGAGCTCGACCTCGGCTCCGTCCGGCGGAGCGGGCGCCGCGCTCTTGGCATCGCCCTCGCCGGCATATCGCTCCCCTTCGTGTGCGGCATCGGGGTTGCCTTCGTCCTTCGCAGTACTGTGGAGGGCGCCGACAAGGTCGGCTACGGCCAGTTCCTGGTCTTCATGGGGGTGGCGCTCTCCATCACCGCCTTCCCTGTCCTGGCCCGCATCCTCGCCGAGCTCAAGCTGCTGACTACCCAGGTCGGCGAGACGGCAATGGCAGCCGCCGCCTTCAATGACGTGGCCGCGTGGATCCTGCTCGCGCTGGCTGTGGCGCTTGCCGGGGATGGGGCCGAGGGCGGGGCCCACAAGAGCCCGCTCGTGTCGCTCTGGGTGCTCCTCTCGGGGTTCGCCTTCGTTGTCTTCATGATGGTCGCTGTCCGGCCAGCCATGAGGTGGGTGGCGCGGCGGTGCTCCTCGGAGCACGACGTGGTCGACGAGGCCTACATCGTGCTGACGCTGGCCGGGGTGCTGGTATCGGGGTTCATGACGGACCTGATCGGGATACACTCGATATTCGGGGCGTTCGTGTTCGGGCTGACCATCCCGAAGGGCGGGGAGTTTGCGGAGAGGCTGATAGAGAGGATCGAGGACTTCGTGACGGGGCTGCTCCTGCCGCTCTACTTCGCGTCGAGCGGGCTCAAGACGAACGTGACCAAGATACAGGGCGCGGAGGCGTGGGGGCTGCTGACGCTGGTGATCACGACGGCTTGCGTGGGGAAGATCGCGGGGACGTTCGCGGCGGCGATGATGTTCGCGATGCCGGCCCGGGAGGCCATCACGCTGGGCGTGTTGATGAACACCAAGGGGCTCGTGGAGCTCATCGTCCTCAACATCGGCAAAGAGAAGAAGGTAAACTAAAACTATATATTTATATATTTCATGAACATTAGTGACATTTTAAAAGACCAAACTTTAGTACTTTGTGTGTGACGATCAGACCAGGCCCTATCGTAAGTGGACCGACACTTCCACGTAATAGACTTCTCTCTCCTGTCGCTAAAAAGTATTAGGTGACTTAGATAACATCGTTAATAAATCATTTTCTTACGTTAATCTTGATATCCTTGGGGTAGTTTATTTACTAAATCTAAGTCAGAGCAACTTCGAAAGATGCCAGGATCAAGAATCTTGTGATCTTAGGTTTGACATCACGGTCACGCTTTCATCGTTGGGGAGTAATGATTTTTGCTAGAAAGGTCTTTAAAGTATAGGTGACGGGTCAAAGGAACTTTAGTTAAGCGTCAAATTCGTATAATAATAGGCGTTAAACTACCCGTAAGTTTCCCTCCTCTTGAAAAGTCGATGGCTATATTCCAGTCGCTAAAGCTTAGTCACGCGGGTGGCTTCGACTTATTTAGACAGCCACGTCATCGCAACCGTCATCATCTAAGTATTTTCTATGCGGGTCACCATCTAATCAGTCATTAGAGGCCTAATCATGAATCTCTTAAGTAAAAAAGTACGACATTTCTCATTTTTTGTCCGCCCCTAGACGATGTTGGCAATTTGCCATTTGCGTAAATCTGGACCGCACATGCTAGTGATGAGCCAACTTAGGTCCGATTTTGAACAGGAGTCAAATATAGTGCGAAACCTTATGTTGATTATGCCGTGACAACTTTTTTCCTTTTTAGTGAAGAATCAAAGTTACGGAATGCAATTTCTAAAACTATTAAATGATGATTATTTTGAACTTGTGACCAAGATTGCTCTCGTGTGATCCGCAGGTTCTTAACGATGAGATGTTCGCGATTCTAGTGCTGATGGCGCTCTTCACCACCTTCATCACCACACCCACCGTCATGGCCATCTACAAGCCTGCCGGCGGCGGTCCGACGCACCGCAAGCTGCGCGATTTGTCGAACAACGACGACTCTTCCAAGGACGAGCTCCGGATCCTTGCGTGCCTGCACGGCCCTGGGAACGTGCCCTCGCTCATCAGCCTCATTGAATCGGTCCGAAGCACCAAGAAATCCATGCTCAAGCTCTTCATCATGCACCTCGTCGAGCTCACCGAGCGGTCGTCCTCCATCATCATGGTCCAGCGGGCCCGGAGAAACGGCTTCCCTTTCTTCAACCTGTCGCGACGCGGGGAGTGGCATGACCGAGTCGCGGGGGCGTTCCAAGCGTACAGCCAACTGGGCCGGGTCTCGGTCCGGCCCACCACGGCGATCTCAGCGCTGACCACGATGCACGAGGACATCTGCCACGTGGCGGAAGACAAGGGGGTCGCGATGATCATCCTGCCATTCCACAGGTCCTGGAGGGGCGAGGGGGACGAGGCCGTGGAGGACAATGTGGGCCACGGGTGGAGAGGGGTCAACCAGAGGGTGCTGAAGCACGCCCCGTGCTCGGTGGCGGTGCTCGTGGACCACGGGTTTTGGGGCGGGTCCGAGACCCCGGGGCCAGACATGTCGGCGGTCCAACGGGTTTGCATCCTGTTTTTCGGTGGGCCGGACGATCGGGAGGCGTTGGAGTTGGGCGGGCGGATGGCAGAGCACCCCGTGGTCAAGGTGACCGCGGTGAGGTTCGTGGAGAAACCGGAGGCCCAAGGGAACGAAATTACATTGAGGCCATCCTCAAGCAAATGCAGAGAGAAGAGCTATAGCTTCTCGACTGCGCATATGAATCGAGAAAAGGAAAAGGTACCTTCTTTTTTCTTGCAATTTTTTTTCTAATAATCTAAACACACGAGCTGATGATTCAGCATACTTAACTCTCCTAGTATCGACTAATTAAGCCCGTTTCTTCGTGCTAATGATCCAGGAGCTGGACGAGGCCGCGGTCGCAGAATTCCGAGAGCGGTGGGACGGCACGACAGGCTACATGGAGAAGGTCGCTGGCAACGTGGTCGAGCAAGTCCTGGCGATCGGCCAGAGCAAGGATTACGACCTTGTAGTCGTGGGCAAGGGGCGGTTTCCTTCGGCTATGGTGGCTGAGTTGGCGGACCGCCCGGCCGAGCACCCCGAGCTAGGGCCGGTCGGGGATGTGCTGGCGTCGTCGAGCCACGGCATCACGTGCTCGGTTCTCATGATCCAGCAGCATGATTTGGGCCATGGGGAGGAGACTCCCGTGTCTAAGGTGGAGAGCAGCGAGCCCAACAAGTTGAAAGAGATCGATGATATGGTATGATGATGGATTGAAGTCATCGCGGGTCGCTGCACGCGTTTCTCCTCGAATAAATACTTGATCATATGAGATCTCATAGCTTTTTGTACAGCAATTTGGGTGTGTTTTGGAGCAAATTATATCATTTCTAGAATTTGTTGAAAGTGGGGAGTAGTGGAAGTGAAATGCAACTCTCCCTCATGCGTGGTCAAGGCAAATTCACTAACTAATTTTGAGGTACTAAGACTTTATGTTTCCCGGAATATTTGGCTCTAAACGTGTCAATATTCTTTATAAGCGATTAAGTAAGGGCTAATAGCACATAAAATCCTAAGTTGGTATCGCTTGGACACACCACCATTTTTTTACCTACATAAAACCCTAAAATCGTACCGCTATCCTGAATTTATCCTTCATTAGCATTATGTCCACCATTATGTCCAGGTTCGCCCTAAATTTTCCCACATAGTAGTAGTTCGCCGTGGCAAGAACGTGACCAATCCCGCATGGACTCTCACACATGATGCCTTCTACAAGATGACCAATTTTAGGCCGGAACTATGCTGTTTTTAGCTCACTTATTCAAGAGTTAAAACGTCGTTGCACCGTATCCGACCAAACAAAAGGGTTCGCTATCTAAGAACTGTCACATCGACTACACACAAAATAGTCAACGGAGGCTCGGAGAGCAATGGAGGGTAAATTTGAGATGGTTGTGTACGACTTTGAGGTTTCTATGATTTGAGAAATAATTTGAAATAAACGTGTCTAAGTGATACATGCTCTTTATTATAACTTTCATTGGACTTGGACTGTAATTCTCCATTTTGACTATGAATCTTTTACTCGAATAACTTCTATTTATTGAATTAAATCATTCATTCTATTCTTTCTTTAGTCCTCTTTGAGAAAAGTATAAATGTGGTGATGGTAATCCTGGACAAAGATCATATTTATATTCCGCTCTTAGTATTAGAACAAATCTATTAGTTTAATTTGAAAAACTTGTGGAGCAACCTATTTTTCCCTCCCGCGAGGATTGAGCGGGTTTACAGGTATTGCCTATCAGTCTAGGCGCGGACTCTCCCAAATCCTACCTCACGTGACATTAGTTTTCGTTTTCATGATTAGCAACCTAAATCATTATTAGGAGTCGCCACTAGTCTCTTGGGGCTGGCTAGAAACCAATCGAGATACGAGCGTGTTGTCTCGATTCTTACGCAACCAAAGCATTTAGGTTCGGGGACTTGTTTACGCTAATTAGCTAATTAGCACCATTTCGGTACCTAACCAGTTAATATTTTCTAAGGTGCCCACACATTCTACTTATCATTCAAAGCCTATTAGGTATCTAACCAGTGATAGATGATCATGCATAATGATTTTGTCATTTTTGTGCAATTATTTACTTAATCCTTTACCTAATCCTAGTAAAGCGATTAACAAACAATTTTTATCGAAATGCAGAGTTAAATAAACACTCGAGTATTTAAAGCAGCTATCTAGTGACTAGAAAGTTAACACGCAAACCAATTAGAATTAATTACAATCCCAAATAATAGAACCCGAGACATGATCGAGTATACAATAAATCGAACCGGAATGGACATCGGTCAACCACCATCGCCAAACCCCAATGGACTGTCATCTCCGTGGACGTCGCCATCGATCGTCACGCTGTAATGTTGATCTCATGCATACGAGCATTTAAAGCGTTTCAATCAATCAAAGGATAAATCAGACAATTCACATTTAAACTAAATCACCACGCTAATCTAACCATCTAGGCATGTATCGCAAGTCAAGTCAGTCATCAAGACATTCACATGCAAAGTCTATCTAGGTCATGAGAATAAAACATGAAAAGCAAACAATCAAGCATGTAAAAGCGGAATCAGACAAAATAGAAAAGTAGAGGCATTTTCCTACCCATTTTTCTATTTTTCTCATTTTTTGGCATTTTCTGAATTTTCTGATTTTTGAATATTTTTTATTAATGAAAAACTGGATCCGGTTAGAACCAAGTCCAGGCCTTCACGGCCTAGGCTTGCACTCGGGCTGGGCTCAAAATAGCAAAGCCTAAGATAGGCCCAAGTCCCTCTTGGCCCAAGACCTGGCTCAGACCCATTCTTTTTAAATAAAAGTGTACACAGGCTCAAGACTTCTTCTATTACTACTTTACATGGACCCGCCCAAGGACAAAGTCCAAAGACTCGTCCACCAACAACAGAGCAAACCCAGATTTAATGTTCTGACCTGACCAACTAGCTCCTCTTCTTCACCCGATACTCAGGTAATGAGCAACCGAGGATCAATCTCGACTTCTAGCCATCACAGGCCACCCATAGCGCTACTCATCGGCACCGATGGGCGACGTGGGAGTTGAGAGATAGCTTCAAGGGGACTGGTGTCCTGAGATCTCCACTGGAGCTCATTCATAACGTCAATGGCCTCTTTCTCATCCTTCTTTTCCACTCCCTCTGTCTTGCACGAGTTCTTCCCCGAATGATCCCCAAAGAAACCAGACCTGCTCTCGTTTTCTTTTTCTCTTCCGGTCCCCTGTCTTTGGGGACCCAGAAACTTTTTTTTTTGTTTTTGTTTTGTGGTTCTTCTCTGGTTCCACTTGCTGACTCCTCGCTTGATGGATCTCTCTGGCCTTCTCACTACTCGAACAGCCGTTGTTCGCTCGCTCCTCGCTACTGCTTGTTGGCGACGGGTCGGGTCGACCAAGAAAACGACGGGTCCGTTGATTGCCGGTAGGGCCTGCCCTCGGCGAAAAGGCAAGGAGCAGCGGTGGAGAGGTCACGGCCGGAAGATGGCCCAAACGGACCAACAAAATTAGGTGTCCAACAACTTGTTTTTGCCTTTTCTCAACTTACCATGTTGATACTGACACGCTGTCTTTTTGTTAGTTTTTCATTGGTCAAACAACACTCCTTGTGGAGACTGTTGCAGAGAAGGCTCAAAGCCCTACTATAGATTCATTTACTAAATTTGTTGATAACAAAATTCTGGTGATTGATTCAAAGCGATTGAGTTAGATAATCAGTTATAGAGCGTCGCATCACTTACTAAATTAATTTAGCGGACGAATCTCTCTGCCTTTGGCACTGCTCAATTCATGTACGAGTTGGGTCGGGTCAACCAGGTATAACCTGATTTTACCCGGCAAATGAAAAAATTCTTCCTTTTCTCTTTGCTCGAAACATCATAATCACATTTGAAAATTGATGAAAATTGTATGATATTCATTCTTGTTAGCTAAGATATGTGGAATATCTTATAGAGAATATACGATTTGTCTAATGCCAAAGGAGGGGTCACTTTGTTGATCTGAGGCTAAAATTGGATACCATTATGCTAATAAAAGAATGTGTGATTTATCTAAGATGAAAGAATATAGGATTTATATAAGTTTGACCGAGTCGGACTTACTGGAATTCCTTTGACTTCAATGTGGATTCTGGTGTTTTTGCCTTCCATTTCGATTCTGACTTAAGGCCGCAACCAAGTTGTAATCACACGCAAATTTGGGTTTCCGCGCGGCTGGGCTTACATTTGAGACATAATTTCTTGTCTCTCTCTCTCTCTCTCTCTCTCTCTCTCTCTCTCTCTCTCTCTCTTCAGTTCAATTCCGCATCCGTGGCGCATTCCTTTCTCCACTTACCAAAGCGAAACCTAGCATTTTCCATCTCTTCCGACAGATTCCATCAAAATTTTCTCTTACTTTTCATCGGTTTTGACGGAAAAAAGGAGAAATTATAGGTCAATGCGACACAAAAAAAAAAATTAGTATATTAGTGTTACGGTGGTCATAATTTAGGGTTTTATTTTATGGTATTAACCCAACTTTAAAACTCTCGATTGTTAGGTTTAAGGAAAAAGAAAAGGATGAACCGCCAAGTTCTCGGACTAGGTTGTGGTCAGGTTCCTAGTTGCGAATCGGGGAGGTTAGGGTTCGGACTTCGGACCCCTCGCCTCTCTTGCTTTACTAGATCCGCAAGTGGTGGTTCTGCTTCAATCCTTACCTTTGCATGTCGAGTTCGAATACTCACTCGCGTACTCAGGTCGGACTTGTTGTAGTGTAGTGATGGGACGGGCCATTACTTCAATCACGAAGAGAAGTTATCGGAGCGAGCGAGGACAGTGCAGATTTCCATCATGGCCGCCAAAGAAAACAAAAGGGTCGCACTTCTCACATGGCTCGTTGCATGGATTCTTAGGGGAAATTTTATATATATATATCAATTCATTACTAAACCTTTTAGTTTAGCCAATTTAATTTTAAACATTTTGACAATTTGCCAATTGAGTCCTATTGGCTTGAAATCGCCGACGTGGATGCCGATCACCCTACGTGAAACGGAAGGTGCTGACGTAGATTATTATTATTATTATTTAAAAAAAATTGGATTTTTTATCACTTTTTTTAAAAGATTTATTTTTCTTTTCTTTTTCTTTTTGTTTTTTTTTTGTGCTAGCGACCTATCGCTTGTAATTGAGTGATGTAACGAGAGGTGTGTGGTGCTAATTATAGTAGAATATTCTGCTGGACGTAGCCCTAGTTTAAGGGTGAACCGGGATAAAAATCTTGTGTCTCGATTTCTCTTTCTTGCTACGTTTTACTTCGTTGTTGTGGGCCGAATCCTAACACGACCCTCATCGGCCTCGAAGGCCCTAGGTGAGGCCATCACGGCCTTGCCAGCAAGAGCGCAAGGCCCTCGCCAAATCTAGGTTCGGACCCCACGCCCAAGGCAAGCGAGGCCGCGAAGGCCCTCGCCATGGTTTGGCAAGGGCCTTCGCGCCCTTGTCAGTGGCCCTCACGAAGTCTAGACGAGGTCTTTGTGGCAGGCGAGGGTCGTCAGTACCCTTGCCGCCATAATAAAAAAAGTCAGAGAGAAAAAATCTATAAAAGTATTTTTTTATAAAAAAAAAATAAACAAAAAACTTTCCATGCCAATGTCAGTCGCGCCACATAGGACGACTGGCATCCACGTCGGCGATTCCTTGCTAATAGGACTCAATTGAAATATTGTCAAAAGGTTCAGGACTAAATTGATCAAATTGAAAGGTTGATGATTGAATTGGTCAATAGAATTTGTTAGTAATATTTCTTGGATTCGCATGAATTCGCAGTTTCTTACTCCCGTCAATGGAATTTCAAGGTACACGGGTCGGGTGCCATAGCCACTCACTGGAATTTGTTCCCCTACAAGTGATGAGGCCGATGCGATTCCAGCTTTAGGCATACATTCTTATTTGGAGAAGATTTGTCTTCCTCCTCTTTTCTGTAATGGTATCGCATCTCCGATTCCCAATTCGCAGCAATAAGGATGGAATTTTCAATTTCGCCCGCATAAAAACTAAACGCTTGTGTTCTGTCCACGATCACGCCCGCCTATGACCAAGCTCAATTTTGCCCCCCACCAATCCAAAAAAAAAAGAAGGATAAATAATAAAGATTAATATTACGAAAAATCCTAAATCGGTACATCGGTGACAAATTTACTCTAAACTTTTTTTATCACCAAAAACTTTAAACTGGTACTCCTGTGACAAATTTACCACAAACTAATGTTTCAATCACCAAAATCCCAAATTGGTACGTCTGTGACAAATTGACATTCCACTAGTTTTCGTTAATGTGACATTCCCGTCCCACATCGCTTAAGAGTCCTAGGCTGGTTTATAAAGCATTGGGTTTCCCTTAACTTGCATGAGGCGATTGGGTTCCCCTTAACTTGCATGAGGCCTTTTTTCGGGGTGTCCCGGAGAAAATAAAACCGTGAGGACTGTGTGTCCAAAGCGGACAATATCGTGCAAGTGGGACCCAGGGTCGTTATAGTTGGTATTAGAGCCGACTCCCGATAGCGTGTGGGGCTACAGTGGGCCCTCGCTGTATGCAGTGCACAGCAGGGACACTGTGCCGCCCGTCCCACATCGCTTAGGGGAGAGTCCTGGACTGTGTGTCCAAAGCGGACAATATCGTGCAAGTGGGACCTAGGGTCGTTACAGTTGGTATCAGAGCCGACTCTCGACAGCGTGTGGGGCCACAGTGGGCCCTCGCTGTATGCAGTGCACGCTGTGCCGCCCGTCCCACATTGCTTAGGGGAGAGTCCTGGACTGGTTTAGAAAGGATTGGGTTCCCCTTAACTTGCATGAGGCTTTTTTCCAGGGGTATCCGGAGAAAATAAAATTGTGAGAACTGTGCGTCCAAAGCGGGCAATATCGTGCAAGTGGGACCTAGGGTCGTTACAGTTAAATTGAGTTAATACCACGAAAAACCCTAAATTAGTACACTTGTGACAAACGGAAGGTAAAAATCCCAAACTGATACACCCGTTAACTGTCACATGTCGTTCAACTCAGCAATTTGATGGTAAAATTTAACGGTAGCTAATGAATGGTGAATTTGTCACAAGTATACCAGTTTATGATTTTTTGTGATTAAAAAATTAATTTGAAATAAATTTATTACAAATATACCAATTTGAGGTTGTTCATTTTATTAACCCAATTAATTATAATGCATGTCCAATGCAGGTCGTGTCGAGACAACAATTTGTTTTGGGTCAAAAATGTCCAGACAACATAGACCCGGTGGACTTGCAGCTCTTTTCCCCAGTAATATGTCTATTCGGGACTAAAATCTTTAGCTAATAGACGAAGGAGATCACATAGTGCACATAAACTTATACCCACATATTTGAGTGACTTGAGATATGCCCTCTCACATGCAAGCCGGTCGAAGAATGAAGAATGGAGGTAGCGACGAAGCCGGCAATCAAGGGAGAAAGTACGGGTGTGTTTATTTTGCGAAAATTGGCAAGATCGACTCAATTGAAAAAATGTGAAAATATTTAGGACTAAAATGGTCCAATTAAGATATTTATGACTGAATTAATACCAATGTGATGAGTTTAGGTTTTTTTTAATACTTTTCCCTGCAATCTAGTGGTGCATGGAGGGCACTACTTTCGATTGTATTCGGCTTAAAAGTTTGGCTTAGGTACTTGTATTATTGTGACATATAGGGAAGATTACCACATAATAAATCAACATCGTTCTATTGATTAGTGACATCTAACAATTCAAAAGAAAGATCGAAAGCAGCATTGACCTCGAATTTTCTCGAGTCACGTTTATATGTTAGGCATTAAGTTCATATTGTTCCAATAATAAAAAAAATGATGAAACGTGCCCACGTACAGCTTTTACCCGGGAAAATTGTCAAAAAAAGTTATAAACCTATTGCACTTTTGCCAATTCAGTCCTAAACCTCTCCCTTTCTCTTGGCGACCGGCCCGAGGAGGGGCCAGGCGAGGCTCCACCTCACCGGTCGCCGGGTAGGGGAGGGGAGGGGGGAAGGAAAAAAAAAATAAAAAAAGAAAGAAAAAAATAAAAAAAAAATATATATGTTAAAATATTCGGTCGTCGGCGGCCGGCCTCCACGCCAGTGCCGGCCGACCAAAATTCTTCGGATGGACTGAAATGGCATAATTGCAAAAGGTTTAGGACTGAATTGGCACAAAAAAAGGTTTAGGACTGAATTGGCACAAATGCAAAAGGTTTAGGACTGAATCGGCAAAATTAAAAGGTTTGGGACTGAATTGGCAAAAGTGCAATAGGTTTAGGACTTTTTTGACAATTTTCTTGCCTTTACCCTATCTATGTTAACATCAAAACCGTTTTAGTGGAACGCAAAGTTATCCACCAAAATTAAGATTCTGCCTTACGGAGAATATGATAACATATTCTATGAATCTAGGCGCACTTGGAGTAAGCTAGCGTTTATTCACAATTGAAAGTTCCATGCCATCGACCTTAAATAGCCTAAGGCATCCTCAGATTTTGCGAAAGCTCAATTAATCTTATCGGAACCCTCGTCGAGCTCAATCTCAAAGAAGTTTTGCTCATCAACCATGTCGATGTTGTCGCCCAACGTGACGACGGTGGGGACATCGTCGGACGGAGTGTGGCAAGGAGACAACCCGTTGAACCACGCCTTCCCTTTGCTCATCGTCCAAACCATTTTGGTCCTCTTCCTCAGCCGATTCCTCGCCTTCCTCCTCAAACCACTTCGCCAACCCAAAGTCATTGCTGAGATTTTGGTACATGATTTGCTTTTGATTGGCCTTTCCGGCTATGGTATCGTAAATTGAGAACAAAATCGTAAAGGCATCGAATGGCCAGCATAGGAGAATCGTGAAAAATCTGTATGTCATAGAGGTTACGCAACCCGCATGACGTGTTTTCGCTTCGATTTCTTGTTTCAGGGTGGAATTCTGCTTGGGCCGTCGGCACTAGGGCGCGTCGACAGCTTCCTCAACCTAGTTTTCCCCTCGTGGAGCATTCCGACACTCGAGTCTGTGGCGAGCATCGGTCTACTCTTCTATTTGTTCCTAGTAGGCCTCGAGCTCGACTTGGGCTCCATCCGGAGGAGCGGCAAGAAGGCTTTTGGCATCGCGTTTGTCGGCATATCCCTCCCTTTCCTCTTCGGAATGGGGGCCACCTTCATCCTCCGCAAGCTCGTCCATGGGGAAGAGAAGGTCGGTTACAGCCAGTTCCTTATGTTCATGGGAGTCGCCCTGTCCATCACCGCGTTCCCCGTCCTAGCCCGCATCCTTGCGGAGCTCAAGCTTCTCACCACCCGAGTGGGCGAGACCGCCATGGCCGCCGCGGCTTTCAATGACGTGGCTGCTTGGATCATGCTGGCCCTGGCGGTGGCGCTAGCCGGGGGCGGCGGCCCGAAAAGCCCGTTGATTTCCTTGTGGATCCTCATTTCGGGTATGGCCTATGTCGGCTTCATGTTTGTTGTCATCCGGCCCATGATGAGCTGGATGGCCCGACAATGCTCGCCGGAGTACGATTTCATGGACGAGGCTTATATTTGCATAACCCTTGCCGGGGTAATGCTATCCGGGTTCATGACGGATCTTATAGGGATCCACGCCATCTTCGGAGCCTTCGTGTTCGGTTTGACTATCCCGAAAGGAGGCGTGTTCGCGACTAGATTGATCAAGAGGATCGAGGACTTCGTGTCGGGTTTGCTCCTCCCGCTCTACTTCGCGTCGAGCGGGTTGAAGACCGACATCGCTAAGATCCGGGGGGCGGAGGCGTGGGGGTTGTCGGTGCTGGTAATATCCATGGCATGTACCGGGAAAATTCTAGGGACATTTGTGGTGGCAATGGTGTGTATGATTCCCATTAGGGAATCGCTTGCGCTGGGTGTGCTGATGAACACTAGAGGGTTGGTGGAGCTCATTGTTCTCAACATTGGCAAAGAAAAGAAGGTCAGTGTTTCCTTCTTCCAATATTTTGAGACAAGATCAAAATGGATGTTTTAAGTCTAACTAATTCATCCACGAACTGAAAAACTTACCTTTTATGCTCTCTGACATAGACATGTTCCTAAACTTTTATTGCACGAGTCCACTGTTTGTGTCTATATCTAGCTAAGATTGGTGTATACAGTTCGTTGACAAATTGATATGGTACTTATAAATGCCTAATATGGTTAGTAAACGTTCACTTACACTCTATCGCATTATCTTGCAAATCGATTTTGTAGAATTTCCTAGTCTTAGTATAGCTCACATGAATCAAGCTATGATTACTCTCTCACCTTTTATTAGGGTTTGGATCCATGTTCCCCTCGACTTGTCAAAAAAAAAACTTTCTACGGCGCACTTTACTCTTTGATTTTTAAACCTCCTTTTTTCCACCCTTAGCAAGATCAAACAACTTGAGAAAAATTAGCTCTAAAGGACAAAGCTAGATGTATAAGCCTTCGTCAGAACACTTAGTGCATGAGAACTTCTCTTTCGATGGCGAAAAGGCCCGCCGTAGGTAAATTCCGGACCCCATGAATATGTGAAAGTAAACCGTTCCGCAAGTTGATGTATAGAAAGAGTCCGTTGTGATGGTAACTAGGGTTCCTAAGTTGCTGTTCAGCGATCCCTATTTAGACAATCAGCAGTACATCATAGGTTGTTTTTCCCCAACAAAAAGAGGAAAACTGAGAAACTTCATGCTTAAGTTAGCGTATAAATTATGCAACTAAAATTCACATCTTGGGTATGCTCGTAAGGTAAGATCGAATCATATTTTATTTCGATTTTCTCCTTAGTAAATGGGTTTATTAGTCGCCACAAGATTACCGACCTCCCTTCTTGTTAACCCTCCAGTGCACAAGAAAGTGCTAGTCAATTAGTCGCCGCACCTGTGAAGATGTAACCAATTCCATAGGCATGGTTATCAGCCTTGATGGTCTCTTTTCCAACTTTAATGAGCATAAAAACGATGGCCACTTCGATCTGTGAGCTTCACAGAAGTCATGATCATATTGGCCATGGCGCCAAATGGGTAACACCCACTTAATTAGATATTTAACTCAATGACAAGCATGTTACACCTATCTGTAAACCGCGTCAATCAGGAGATGTCCTAATCGTGGGGAGGAGAAGGAAGGAGAACTCTTTGAACAACACGCTTGTCAAAAAGTGCAGAGGGGGTGGTGTAGATCAAATGATTTGCCTTTGACCTGTCGAAACCAAGCTTCAATATGCTCTAGAAAGACAAATAGACATGGGGAGAGGTTGCATCATTGTGGTGACTACGTAGCCTTTTTTACTTCCATCTCCGACAAATCCAGCACTTACACAGTGAATCAGACTAAATTAGCCAACTAGGGTTTCAGGATATGATTCCTTTTTTTCTGATAGTGGGAGATCAATCATGATATTATAAATTTCGTTATGTGCTCTCGTTTTGATCTTTACCCTAGAGTCCTAGTTGGAATATAATGATCTGTATGTCTTCTTCGGGCCTGTTCTGAACTGGTGTGGACCTACCGCGCAAGCAATACAGGATGATATGTCGATTCAATTTATCTGCCTTTATCTTTATGCTTTTATGTTGTGGTATGTTGGAGATGTTTTCCTCTTTTCGGGATTATTGAGGAGATTAGGTTTTGTTTATGATTGAAACAGATCCGTGGTGGTCGCTTTTGGAATAAAATGAGATTGCATGTGTTCTATTCTTCCCTTTAGAAAGGAGCACTACATCAAAAGAAGGGTTCCTTTTAGTCGGTGAAGAATGCTTTACCAAATTCTCTCTCTTTTTTCCAAAAAGATGAAAGTTAAATGCTTAAGTAATGATGAGGATTAAGTGAATTTACGACTAAAATACCCTTTAGTGTTGAACTAAGTAAATTTCCCAAAAGCAATGTCGGTACGCTAATTGGTTTGTTGAGTCAGACTACAAGTTGATATTTTGAAGTGTATGAAGAGATTGTTACGTTTTCTTTCCTTGTCAACAAACAGGTCCTGAACGACGAGGTGTTCGCGATTCTAGTCCTCATGGCGATTTTCACCACCTTCATGACGACTCCTACGGTCATGGCCATCTATAAACCCAGGCAAATCATCCCCCCTCTGGTCGTTCGCAGATTGAGAACACAACCGCACCTTTCGGAAGACAAGCTCCGAGTACTCGCTTGCGTACACGGACCCGGAAACATACCGTCGCTAATGAAACTCGTCGAGTTCACAAGGACTAGTCTAAGTCCCCCTCTCCGGCTCCACGTGGTGCGACTCGTTGAGCTCACCAGCCGTCCATCGTCCATCATCATGGTCAGGCGAGCTCGGAAGAACGGGCTTCCCCTCATCGGCCGCTTTTGTCACGGTGCCATGCATGACCAGGTGGCGGTGGCTCTTCGGGCGTACAGCCAAGCGAGTCGCCTGACTATCCACCACTCGACGGCCATCTCGGTCTTGTCCACCATGCACGAGGACATCAACCACGTGGCGCAAGAGAAGAGGGCGGAAATGATCATCCTGCCGTTTCACAAGCAATGGAGAGGAGAGGACGAGGAGGAAATAGAGAGCGTGAGCTACGAATGGAGAGAGGTCAACAGGAAAGTGCTCGAAAGCGCGCCATGCACCGTGGCGGTACTCCTAGATCGCGGGCTTGGCGACGAGTTCAAGCAATGCGAAGAGCAGGAAGTCATGGTGGAAAGACGGATTTGCATCGTGTTTTTTGGAGGACCGGACGATCGCGAGGCTCTGGTGCTGGTGCGAAGGATGGCAAACAATTCGACGGTCAAGGTTAGCATCATAAGATTCATGGATGAAGCCGGGAAGGATCTTGTGAGCATCACAAGCTCTTCCTCACCAAATCTGTTCGAGGAGAAACGATGCATCCCTGCGGAGCCAGGGGTTGAAGAGAAAGAAAAGGTAAGCTTTCTTGAGGCTTTCTTAAGAACAATTCCAAAATCGCAAGTTGATGAAATAAAGAGTAAACAATCAGAAGCAAATTCTCTCGAACAGGAAATGGACGAGGCGGCGGTGGAGGAATTCAGGACTTATCACGGCTCAACAAACTACTCGGCAAAGGCCATGAACAACCACCTCGTGGAAGCTCTGACGGCAATAGGCCGAAGCCGGGAATACGATTTGGTTGTGGTTGGGAAGGGTAGGTTCCCATGGTGGATGGAGGCTAAGCTGGCTGGCCACGAGATTGAGCACGACGAACTGGGGCTCACAGGAAGCATTTTCGCTCGATCAGACGAGGGACTCGTATCCTCCGTCCTTGTGGTGCAGCAACAGGGGGCGGTCCAAAGCAACGAGGCTCCGGAGAAAAATTGCAAGATCATCAATGGCGCAAATGAGGAATCATGCGCTTGAGTGGCTCGGCGAGAGGCGAAAGAAGGCGTACGTAACCTTTTCTTTATAGTCCCCTGTAACGAGGTTGGTCACGGACTTGTAGTGCAACAATATGGGTCAAATAAGCACCGAGCGTGCCACGTTTGTTTACTCACTAACATGTCTAGTTATCAATTTTTAACCATGGATCATCTGCCTATTGTGGTCAGATTTAGGTATGCTAAACCTTACCACAATAGCTTCATCTTTAACAAATTTGGACTGGCAACAAACTTATAAATACTAATCAAAAACCAAATAACATGGAACAAATATATCGCCTTTTGCGATATATCCGACTGAAGTCAACATGACTGTTGAATTGCTTTAAAAAAATTCCAGTTACAAATAATCATATTGTACTCACAAAAATCAGTCTTCTCTCAACCTTTCATGACAGTTATACATACATAAACTACTTCGGAACATGCCAAAGCTGTCCATAAATTTCAAAACAAAACATTGACGCAAAACCTAAAAAAAAATGTTTAGAAACCATTCTCGGCAGCTGTTTGATGCCTTCTTCTATTGAATAGATTTCCGTCTTACTCGCCATCGGATGAGTAGCTACAATCTTGTCAAAAAGTCACAAATAAAATGGAGTCAGGAGAAAATATAATATGCTCTTCCTTGCCACATAAGAAATTATCAGATGGAAAGCTGTTCTTGTTAAATAGTTCACATGATTAGAACAAGTCAGGAAGAGCAGAGAGGCCAACGCTGAGAGCTCAACACTACCGACACCTCCATCAGTCTATGTGAAGGTTAAGTACCGCGTATGACGAGTGGGCAAAAAAATTAAATAAGAAGCTTCTTCGAGATGTGAAAAACCTGTTTCTCTTTAAGAAAAAAATACAAAGGAAAAGGAACAGTGCATTAAGATGCACATCGGCTTTCACAATAATTCACACCACACAAACTTGCATTTGAAAGCGTGATAGAGAAGTTGTCATATACCTTAAAGGAAGCCTCCTTCTGTCCAGGTGGAATCTGATTTCCCATTTGGACCAGCAGTTCCCTTATTTGGGGCACTCTGATACCAGTTATCATATCCATCGTCCTTCGCATCATCCCATCCAGCCCAACTGTCATTGTTACCAGATGTGCCTCCATTTGTTGTTTCTTCCTTCTTATTCTCTTTGTGGTCCCAATTGTCCCAAGAGGTCGAGCCAAAGGTTTGGGCATTTCCACTTGAAGAAGACTGCCCTCCAGAAGAAGCATTCCCTCCTTTACTCTCTTGCTTAAACTCCTGATAATATTCATTTCTCTCGCTGTCATTTCTTTGCCAGTTTTCATTGTTCCAGTTCATGCCATCTTTAGAATACTCCTCAACCTTCTGGGAAGCTATCGCCATTACTCCTTTCATAATGCCCCACGTCCTCTGTCCAATCTCTGTTGTTTTGTTGGTCACAACATTGACGGTTTCATTCACCTTGTGATCATAGCCTCCTTCCTTCACCTGTAAAATGAATTATCCCAATATAACCAAAAAGCAATTCATATCAACAGAATCAAAAGAACCAGTCAAAACTTCCAGAAAGTCATCCAGACAATTGCCTCAATTTTAGCAACCACAAAGATCATAGATTTTACTCCAACAAAAAAACAGCCCGCAGCCTTGTGGCTTTCATATATGAAAGAATCTGAAAAAGATACTATACCATCATCATCCACATTGTTAAAAGGCCAGCAAATGGTTGACATTTCACGGATGATATTTTGGCAACAACACACCAATATGGAAAAAGGTCATTTAAATGTCCAATGTTGTCCTCAGAGCATAACAATTTAGTTATTGGGCAAAAAGAGAATACAGGGAGCCTTTCAAGCAAAATCATAAGAAAAACAAATTGCCCGAACTTTGTAAAATCTGCAACAAGTTCTTTAAAATCATCGAGAGCTACAGGCTGAACCAAAACTAACAAAATGTGAGAAAAAGGAGAAGCCACCCATTACATATTTTAAGTACATCAGAGAAATGCTTGCAAAGACCACTGTCAAATCACATCATTTCATACACATATCTGCAACCTAATGTTAACATCAAAACACAGAAGCTGACAGCAGAGAACAAGAACACCCGCTTAATACGACCCGCAATAATACCTACAGCTTCTCCCAATTCGACCAGGTCACAAGAATTACAAACCCTTATGGGCACCTTGCTTCCAATCTAAACCTATTAGTTTCTTTGTTCTTAGTACGCTCCTCGCGTCAAGCTTCTTTCACTCCTTCTGTAATATCCCTTTCCTTCTGGACGCACTTTGACTATGCTATTTCCAGACATTACGAGCTAAAGGGAACAAAGCCCATTATGCAACCAGAACTCTAACTACTTCCCCGTTACTCGAAGAAGTCACACAGTTGAACAAGTTGACATTTGCCTAAATATTGGATGCTTTACCAAGCTTTGATTACCGATGGACAGTCGTATCAATTCACGACTCAAACAAGAGTGCTAACTGGGTAGAATCTCTCCTATTAAGATTTGAGTACTGCTAACAATTTATTAATCTTCATATTCTGTTATAAGTAGGATATCACATTTCTTGTACTAGGATACCTACTTCAGTTATGTCTCTTGTCTAGAGGTTTCCTGCTTCAGTTTGGAGTGAGATTTGATTATATGAATACATGCTCTCCTATGGCTAGAAACCATGGAGTGAGTGAAGTTTATCGAGTTTTAGCAATTGTTTGCTTTTGGATTATGGGTGACAATTCTTTTCAAGTGTGATGCTCAAGAACTCCTGGGATGCGCTGTTATGATGCCTAAAGGAATTCATCTGTCTCGAGTTTTCTTCATTGTGATATCTCTTCAAACTATCAGTCTAATCGGGACATCAATTTTGGACTCACCATCCTTGTACAACTAATTGAAAAAAAAGATACAGGTTTCTTCTATTTTTTTGTCCAATCAGAAAAGATGAAGTTTACCAACGAATTTTGCACTACCCAACCACATCAATTTGCTGGCTAAAATTGTTTTGTTTATATTACCCTTGCAATTCCCTTCTTCTTCTTCTTCTTCTTTTTTGTTTCGGTAGTAGGGGAACATTGTCCTTCACATTTACACTACCTACATTTCCCCAAATCCTTAATATGTTTTTAGGATGGGATTCAGTTACTCCTTATGCATGTGACTAACGAGGAAGGATTTCAAGTGTGAGTGACTACATTCACATAGAAGTACAACGATACTAAGGATTTCAAGGAAAACTAGGACAGGTTGTGAAAGGATAGGGAGTAAAGTGACACATATTAACTTCAAAGAGCAAAGTGATGCAGGAAAAAAAACAGGCATAATGCAAGCATCACTTGCTTCAAGGGCGACCACATTCCCACTAAAAACACGACGACTTTAAGGATTTTGAAAGCATATGGTGGAAATGACACGGAGAAGACCATCTCAACGCAAATGCTGTAGTAGTAGTCGCCGACATTGTCCCTCACTCCGAAGAAAAGAAAAAAACTACATGGGTCTTCACCTGTAACCTTACCCGTGTAAGGATGCCATTATCAAATGTCTGTTTTCTGCTGTAAGTTAGCTCCCAAATATCAAGAATTAAGTTGTCCAATTATGTTGCATCGTTCAGAATCATAACAACAAGAGCCACTAAAATTTCTGCCCAAGAAGTCAACTCAAAATAATCGTCTGAATCACATTCTCAAACAAATGCAAATTCAAGATATACCAGATGGCTACGAGACTATATATGACTTCTATTTTTCATGACCCACATGCTTTAACATTGCTCAAAACTTCCACGCTAAGCTAGCTTACTTTGTACCATTATCATCCAAAGTATCCAAAAGGTCAATGCTCCAATCACTATCCATACATCCCGGATTGAACCCTTTGATCCACGATTTATCTAACCAGTGCCATTAGCATGCAAAAGAAAGATTCAAGGATACAGCAAGAAAAAGTATTCCTTGTCTTATCTTTTCCAAAAAACAAAAAGACAACCATGACAACAGAGAATGTTAAGCATGAGAAAGAAATCAAGAACAAAATATCTGCAGCCAATCATCCTCCATCCTAAACTAGTAGTGTTGAACTTGTTGCTGGCCTAGTTCAAGCGAATTACATTCTGAGATACCTCAAAGAGGCAACTTCTTGTCCAAATAAATATAAGCCAAACCAATAGTATTCCAAATTCTGCGTACCTTAGCAGTGATCTCCTTCGTTCCTGCTTGGACCACACTTGCAGCTGACTGAGCGGCTGATGCCGCGACCAAAGACAACCTACCCAACCCCTGCAAAAAACGAAATCTTCGAGTCACTAATTATACATCTACGCTAATCAATCAATCGAATTACCAATAATTTCCGTATAACAACAAACCTGGGATACAACAGAGAGCACGTCCCCTTGTGAATTATTGTTGTTACTCATCCTGGGAAGCGCAGGGCTCGATCCAAACCCAACATATTTTCCGCCCTGCGAGGGTGGGAGCCCCTCAGGCCGTGTATCATTCTCCGCCATCTTCTGAGCAAAGAAGCTCTCCTTATTAGCCGCAGATGCCTCCAACTGCGACCGAGTATAGATGTCCTGTGTAGATTTAGATCTCACCGGAGCGCCACTTCTCCCTCCACCGCCAGCACCGCCCCTAATATCGCTGGTCGATTGATTCCGCCTCATATCGCTGGAAGATCTAAAGCTGTCGTCATTATCCCAGCTATCCCAACCACCGTCTGCGCTACCGCCACTGCCACCGCCGGTTTTCTGAGCCAGGGGAGGCCTGCTCTTGCCCCCACCGACGCTCTCCTTCACAACGGGAGGGTCCCGCCAGGGGCGACCCTCCGCGAGCGCCTGAATCCGGTCGCGGTATACGCCGGCGGCCTTGGTGTTGTACTTGGTGACGATGTCGGTCTCCTTGGGGATCCCGTACTGGGCGAGGAAGGCGTTGAGCTGCTCGTTGCCCCCGACCTCCATCTTCTTGATCTGGATCTCGGACCAGGAGTCCATGGTGACGGATCGGACGAAGGAGATGTGGACGCCGAGGCCGCGGTGCTTGCCGGAGCACTCGAGGCACATGAAGACGCCGTAGGACACCGAAGCCCACTGCGGGTTCTTCTGCGCGCAGTCGACGCAGGTCTTGTTCGCCTGCTGCGACTGCAGGTCGCGGAGACGCCTCGATGCCGCCATTCCCGGTCGGTGGTGATCGGGGACGATTCGGGGGATCGGATTCTGGGAAATGGGAATCGGCGAGATTCGGGAAGGAAAGGATAAAGATCGTAGCTTTATCGTATTGGACTCGATTCGATTCGAGCCGATCCCTCTATTTCCTAGGAGGAGAGAAAACGCGGAGATCACCGACACCGTGAAATCGCGTCATGCGATGAATTTGGTGCGTGAATTCGCTGATTTGCTGCCTGTCCGCAACCGCAAGGAGGGACGGAGGGAGGAGGAGGAGGGTAAAATGGAAAAGCGCGAGGTCACTCTAATCATGAATGATGGAGAAAATTGCCGAGTAAATATTCTGTTGAACAAGAGATCGATTTAAGTTGGCATTTAAACCTAACTTTTGCTGTTCACACAAATTGACACTTTCAACTTTTATTTTCAAGCGGGTCCTTAAAAAATTTCTCAATTTGTGCAACGGGGCATTGCTATTGCTATTGCTATTGCTAAGGTGGTCGGTCATGACATGCTCCATAGTCACACGTGTTGCTGATGTGGCGCCACACAAGCAAAACGATGAAAAATTGTAAATTTAGGGAGAGGAGAGAGAGAGAGAGAGAGAGAGAGAGGTGGTTGTTGCCCGGTGACCATTGAACACCCGACGGCTAGTTGGCCATTGCGGAGACTAAAAAAAGCTTTCCCCACTATAAATTGGCCACCTCCCTCTCCTCTTGTTTTTCATTATTTCTCAATTCCCATTACATATCACTTCCTTCCTAACACTCTTTTTTCTGTAAACCTATTTGTCGACTCATTTATTCCCTCCTCCTTACAAGTTACGACGATTTATAATCGCATTCTATATTTCGCAATGAAGAACAACGGCGACAACTCAATTTGGGACTTCATCCTACCTACAACCATCGTTGCACTCACTCACTCACTCACTTAATGAGTTCTGTGAAAACATAAACATGCTTTGCTCCACCCCTGCAACAAAGCCAAATTCAACGTCGACAAGACACAACGACTTAACGATTGGGAGGAACTGCAACGGCGAACACCACAAGCTAATCCCTGTCAAGATGCGAAATGCATACTTTCCGAGAAAACCCTCAA
Source organism: Lenwebbia sp. NSW1173648 (assembly GCA_029784005.1). Lineage (NCBI taxonomy): Eukaryota > Viridiplantae > Streptophyta > Magnoliopsida > Myrtales > Myrtaceae > Lenwebbia > Lenwebbia sp. NSW1173648. Next base: position 2,046,741 of record JARCGZ010000002.1, read on the forward strand.
GCAACTACAGCGCCTACTACATGGAGAAAAATGTCCGACTTCAAATCGGTGCCAATGTGTCCAAACAGAAAGTTAGCCGTCGGATCTAATGGGGAGGCCCACATAGAACACACTATTTCTCAAATGGTTTGGATTCAATTTAGTATATACACTACACTAATCGAATTATTTCTCCCTTTTTTTTTTCTCCCTTGACTAAGTATAAAAACGTCTAGAAATTTATTTATTCGTCATTATGACATCTAAAATGACATCAATATATGACCCCGCTGCCTCATAGAACCCCACTTGGAAAAGGACAGTGATTCTCTTTACTTACCATCTGAAACTATACTCGTGTCCTCTTCCTTCCCTTTTGAAGAGCACATATGTCTACGAGGTTATTCGAAAAGTGATTTCTCATTCAGACATTATAATTACACTTCGAACTCAGTTCACTTTCGCGAACTTAGCACTCGAACAAGTTCCAAAAGCACAGAGGATACAACAACTTTTCCATATGACGAGAATATTGGAAGAGCAAAACATAAGGATTCAAAGCTTTCAAGAACTGGGACGGGAGAATGTTTTTTCTACATGAAGAGAGAGGTACAAAAACCCAGAAAATGAGAGAGACACTCCGGCGAGCATTATCCACAACATAGCCTCCAACGAGATGTATGGGCTCAAGAAGAAGATTACTGCAATTGATGCACTCTGCCAGACTTTTAGCTGCGCAAATGCTCCTTCCTGTCCCCAGAACCAATCAACATGGACGAACAATCATGATTAATTGATGATTCATGTCAAATCAGAAAGAAACAACTCAGATAGATCTACCCTATAGATTAAATACATGTAATGCAAGCACTCTGCTTCCTGAAAAGTTAGGCAAGCAACATTACGAAGTAATGCACGTTCACAAAAAAGCTCTCGATAAAATTTACCATATGTTTATGCATGGAATAATAGAAAGAGTAGTGTCTTAACTTTTTCTTACCGTATCTCTCTTGAAGAGCAATCCAAGAAGAGCATTCAATTGTGTATTAAGAACGCCATCACCAATTCCCAAAATTGCAGCCAGTACAAGGGGGCATATAATCTGAAACACTCCGCTAAAGCTGCATTACAACATCACAACAGTGGAAATAGATGCTTCAGATCACAATGTTGATTAGAATTTGCTCCATAACTCAATCTGAGTAAAGAGAGAACCTGCTTTTCACCAACATCCAGACGAACGCAGAAGCCTGAAGAAGAGCGCCACCGGAAACTATCCAAGTAATTGATGTAAGACCAGAGGTGAGACGGCCAGCAACCAGGGAGCACTGAGAAAGATACACGTATTAAATGAAGAGATTATAGTATTGCAGTCTATCCAAGAACCCACAGTTCTCCAATGGATATGAAAGCTAACATACCCACTTTTATAGAGCAACCAACTGGAAAAAATTGCTTACTCAGGCAGGCTAGTTGCTACTTTTCCAGTATTAGGTCCTAATGGCTTGTTCCTAAGAATAGCTCTCCAAGTAGACCTCAAGTACAAAAATCACTCATGGACTAATAATTTGCAGGATTCATGCAGCAACACTAGAAACTAAAGAATACAACACTCAATAGTCCATGATGCAGAGATCACAACCAAAGAAGGAAAAAAATAACACCGTCAATAATACTTTTGCAAAATTAGTTTGTTCAAAAAGTAGAAAAAGACATAAAAGTAATGAAATTGTCAAGGGCTAAGAAGAAAGTGAAGATCCAGATCCTGCATGCATCTTAATACTTACTATAGCATCAAATGCCCCATAGACGACCATAGAACCAGCTACACCAGACTCCCCAAGAGCTGGCTTGACAATGTCCTTCGTGAATTCAGCCCTAAGATATCAAAATGGTTTATTAACTGGCGCTTAGGAACACCGCAATGTAACAAGCATCAAAGTTTGCAGGCACGCAAGTCATTCAATTTAAATGAAACATTAAAGACCTTGAATCACCGCATCAAGAAATCTTTCACTGCATATGGTACCATGCAGATAAGCTGATTGTAATGTCACAGAACCTTCTCATTTTAGGATTGACATCATATTGAGTACAACCATGGTTCAACTAATCACCGGCATATTAAAGTAATCATCTAAAGCATCTTCAAATAGCGTTTTCATAGAAACTGATGGGAAGAAACAGAGAATAAAACAAGCATGACTAAGACAGCATTAGCAGGCATCTGTTATTTGACTTTTGATTAAAAAGTTGATCAAACCAGACCTACTTGTTTTAGTATATTCTGTTGTAATTTTATGCATTGGCAATTTTTTTTTCATGGTACTTGCCATGAACTCAAGTCGATGGTAACACTTCTCGGTGTGAATCAACAATTGTAAAACCAATGCAAAAGTTAACAACCTTACAGAAAGTACTCGATCTCCATTAGGGTGACAGTGCTTTATAGGATGGACTACTTGGCATTTAAGTACCAACAGGTACACATACAACTGTAGCTCCACGTACTAATTCTTCAATGAAATTGCTTTATGGCTTTAATTGCAGGATGAAATGACTTGTTGACTAGTTCAAGGCGCTTTGGACATGTCAACGGACAACTTAACCAAGATTTCAAGCAATTGCATGCATCACAACAAAAAATCAATGACTGACGTATGCACAAGAACATAAAATAAAATCACTACAGATACAGAGTAATGTAGTACTTACCAAACAAATGCTTGCTGCAACCCTGAATATGCAATCAGTGGGATTATCAGCAGCATTCGTATGTCAAACAAAGGACTAATCACAGACTTTGATAGAGACACCAGAGAAGAATGGAAACTAGCAGGGTATTCTGGGGAAGCTCTTTCTTCTCTACTGTCTCTTTTTCTCAAGAAACACATAAGTATGGTTCCGAAGGTCATACTGCACAGAAACACAATGAACAATAATGTCGTTCCGCTTGCACTCCCATCCTACATTTAAGGGAAACGAAATCCACAATGAAGGATAATGACACTCTTAGAATCAAGGGAAGACAAGAACAAATGCAGAAACACTTGTTATAATCATCTTTCCGTACGTAAGAAAGGATGTCACCAAAAGGCAGTATTGTTTGCCTTCTATAAATGGACAAAATGAGACAAATTCATGTGGTATGATTATGTATGTTAATTAACAAGCAAAACAATCGAAAAACAAAGGAATGAGTAAGGGGATGCCACATACAGATTCCTCTCTAAAAACAGCTAGTGACAATTTTTTTTTTTTTTTGGGTCAAAAGCTAGTGACATTAGAAAGTTATAGAAAAGAGAAGGAATGAGTAAAGGGATGATGCCACATACCATTTCCTCTCCCAAAACAGCTAGAGATACTAGATTCCCAACAACCTGCAAAGACATGGTCAAAAAGATCAGGACAACATGCTGGATGTTCAAGATAGAAAGCCCATCTTAAAAAACGTAATTAGCAAATATGACCTGATGACTAGCAAACATTCCCCAAAATTCTCCATTAAAGGCACCAATAACTGTTCCTTCATGTAAGCTGCAATCTTTTGCATGACTACGCGCAGTCGAGGTGAGATATGTCCCCTAATAGAAAAAATTAGGTAAGGGAAAAAACCGATAGCAAGACAAGAGCAGTGGACCTAAAATAAAGACAGACTGAGTGTACACACAAATCAGAAGGAAGCAAATCCACCTGCCCAACCCATATTATTGACGCAGCAAAGCCAAGATATAAAGAAGCTGGAACCATTGTGAGCCTGCATCAGGAACATCTAAAAAATGAAGAATTTGCAGTCCACCACAAAGTTCTTAAGTAAATGAACAGATATTTAAACTGTCAATTTCTTTTTCAGCCCAAAAATGAACTGTCTAATTTATAAGTACTAAGGATGTCTTCACTATCTCTATCTGGCACTTTTATTTTGTTTTGGCAAGAAACAGGCTTTATGATGGCCAAAAGATTGATAGTCTATTGAGTACCCCAGTAACCTACAGATCCATAGTACTTCTGCATTTGCACAAAGTTAGATGACCAGCTATGCCTATGAGCTAACTAACTAGATCTCTGAAGTTTAGAACATAGTAATCTGCCTGTGACGACATCTCATTAACACTCTCGGAGGTTCTTATGTTTACCGGGAGCCGCCCCATATACCACATTGTGGTGGAACAAAAGGCATGCCAATGTACACAATGAATTCATCAACTCTTTGAAACACCGGAGCCGGAAAATTATCTACAAGCAGACTGAGCAATATACAAACAATCTACAAACCCAGAAGGGCATACCAGGATGGTTTCAAATTCGCTGCTATGAACAGCCAGTAACCAGTAGTCCCAAGAAGAATAGCATTTTTGGGGCCCATTGCCCGAACCACCAGAGAAGCGACCAAGGAGAAGAATGTGAAGGACACGTACAGAATCCCAAGCGAGATCGTGCCCAAATTATCCGTCTGCAACAAAATCAAGAAACTCATCAGACCAAAACGCAACGTCAAACGACAAAAAGCATTCCTAAAAGCAACCTCAGACACAGAAGTGCAAAATCTGCTCCTAGGTTTTCATCTCACGACCATCGACTTCTCTCGGTCTACCCGAGGGGGGGAAAAGTGCGAACTTAGAGCCCGCAATTCAACGAAATTGTCTCCGAAACTCACAGTGTTCACAGTGCTCTCGAGATTCTGAGCAGCGCCGTAGGCCAAGAAGATGAGCAGAAACCCGCAGCTCAGTATATGAACATCTCGGGCATGGCTTCTCCGAAGCGACGGAGCCGGCGAGGCCTCGGCAGCGACCAACGGAGCTCCCTCGTCGCGGCCAGAATCTGCGGAATCCATATCACCCAGGCCTCTGACTTCGCCGTCGCAGCGACCGCTATATAAATGCACAGGCGCTCAGTACAGTCCAGGAGGAGAGTGGGGCCAGAACAACACGAGGCGTGCCGGCGAGGATCATGATGAGCTACAGGACGAGGAGAGTCATCGCCATCAACATGTGTTTTGAGACGGCAGAAGGCATCGAGGGATCGAAGGAGGGCTTGGAATTGGGAGGAAGAATCTGGGGAGAGGACAAGCGACAAGGGGACGAGTGCAGAGAGGAAAAGGACGAGGGAGGGAGGGAGGGAGAAGGTGAAAGCAGTGACTTTTGGCGCACTCGGAGTCGGAGATAACTTCCCCGTGCGTGGGAATGGGATGCCCAACTGCCAATGGCCGTCGGAGGCAGGCTCAAAAATAATTTTCTTCTTTTTCAATTATTTAATTATCCAAATTTATTCAATTTGATATTTTGTACTCTTTTTTTTTTTAAGTCGAGAAGAGTTAGTCATTTTGATCGATATGGTCGCGTCGTCGGCATTGGAAGAGGCAATCCACCTTTTTCGACACAAAAAAATGTCCCAAGTGTTGTCATCGGATAGAGATCCGGTAGATCGACGACGAGAGCTTCTATTCGATTCGATTCGATAAACCTAGTTGACCAGAAAGCCAGTTTTAGTCGATGAAGTGAAAATGAAGCAAATGCCAACAATTGAAGAAGCCACCTAATTTTGATTGTGTGATCCCATCTTCTGGACTTTTATGGTGCCCTGCTTCCTTGGAGTGTTTTTCAAATGGTATGGTTCCTGGGATATCAGTTGATCTTTTTAATAGTAGGACTTGCCGGTTTCTTCTGATCAATGTTGATCTCCACAACTCGACACTTTGACTTTTCCACAAGGTTCTAGTTGTACATTACTGCTGTCTGCTATTCGAAGGAAAGCCTATTACGACGATGAGTATGAGGGTTTCGCCGACTAGCTCTGGCCCTTCAGATCTGCGTGCGCTCCTATGGAAGTTCCATTTATCGTGGCGACATTCTCCTGTAGTGTTGAGGACTGGGAGTTAGGAACAATGCTTTCCCGGCGTGCTCCCTGTTAGAGGGCCTTGTGAGATCCGATCTGAGTTCTTAATGAGCAATCGGCTTTTGCATCGGCGTGATCAGTAATTCAAAATCAAGGGGCCTGACGTCGTGCGCCGAGATAGGTATCACCCTCTATGGGGATGCATATGGTCTTGATTGCAGGTTATATCCAATTGTCTAGCTATGGCTTCTCAGAACAAGGGGTCTAACGGTTCATCAGATTTTGGCTAAAACTAATGTTGCAGGGGCGTTCTCTCTTAGCTTTCACGATAGTCGTAATCCAGGAAGTCCAGTTGAGTTTACCATGCTCACAAGGCTCCGCCTTTCTAAGAGTTTCTCCGTCTGTTTGTATCAGTGAACACACATGCTTGAACTTGAAGAACAGATCTACCAATCTTACAGGGAGTGAAAATGTGAGCAGTATTTGGAAATGTTGCTATAGTCCATGCAACTCGCAATGCGTTTGTCGATTCCATTATCAGGTTATTTAACAGCTTACTTCTTCTCCAGAGAAATGAAAAATAGTCACCAAGTTGAAATCTTTCTCAGTAAACCTTGATTCTTTCTTAGCTAAAACAGCAGAGGTTTTTCAGGTGTGGCTTGGCCTTTTCTGATATTTAAACTTTTCCTGTCTTGATATTCTGTTCCTTAATGTTAATGAATTGATTGAACCCTCTCTGTATGGCTGTATGCACTCCTAGCTCTCCATCTGTCCAATATCTACTGCATGTACTATCAGGAAGAAAATGATATTCAAGCACCAGCATTATGTAATTGTCTCTTTACTTTGAGCTTCATAGCTGTATGGAGATTACCTTGACATCCTTTAGGGGGAAACAAGCAAAGAAAAGAATGCTGCTGCTGTCTCTTTACACCTTTTGTTCTTGTTGCATGGCAAGCCGATGCTGCGAGACAAGAGCAAACTCCTCTGTTATGAGCTGGATGGATCCAGCTTGGGCTACTGTAAAGAGAGAACCCCGATATCGGTTTGAAGAGTAAGTACTATGCTGCACTCGAAGTTCTAATTGGCTTATTTCTTCAAGCGGGGCGAAACTAAAGTTGGTTGCATCTTCAATATGTTATCGATCATTGGCGAACGAACTCTGCCATATATCTCCAATTGTTGAGAATCAAGTTTGATCTGATAAAACACTGCCACCAAATATCTTGATGTACTGAGTAAAATACAGTAGGAACGGAGAAGTTTAGAAGCAATAAACGGACGACTATTCGCAGTTCTTTGGTTTTTTTGTCCTCGGGAAAATTCCAAATAATGGCCCAAAGTCCTCTCGGTTTTTCAAATAAGGACCCCAAGTGAACCTTGTTTCAAATAAGGGCCTAAAGTGCCATCATTTTCTCAAACAAGAGTTTGAAGTGAATTGTTTCAAATAAAAGCCTGAAGTGGCCATAAAATCTCAAAAAAGAGCCTGATTTCAAAGGCATTTTTGTCTTTTTCCTTATTTGATTTTTTTTTCTTTTTTATTAGAATTTTATTTTTTCTATTTTAAAAATAATAATAATAATAAAAGAAAAGAAAACAACCACACATAGGCGGGAGGGCTGCCCCTCCGGCCTGTGGCCGCCAGCCCATTGCTGGTGGGGGGTCGACGAGGGTGGCGAAGGCCGGCGACCCCGCCAACCAGAGGTGAGGGCCAGCAAGCCCTCGCCAAAACAGGGAGAGGGTCAGGCCCTCTCCCTAATCTAGGTGGGGGTCGCCGGCCCTCGCCCAGATCCGGGAGAGGGCCAGAGGCCCTTGCCGAGGCGCCGGCGACCTCGCCGGCGATCATAGGTGGCAGGGCTACCCCTCCCGCTTGTGTGTAGTTGTTTTTTATTTTTATTTTTATTTTATTTTTTAAACAAGAAAAAGGAAAACATAGAGAAAAAATAAATAAATAAATAATCAAAATGGGAAATGACGAAAATGCCCTTTAAGTCGAGCCCTTTTTTGAAACTCTATGCCCACTTCAGGCTCTTATTTGAAACAAGATTACTTGGGGCCCTTATTTGAGAAAATGAGAGGACTTCGGGCCCTTTCTCACCCACCGTTGCTCTCTCTCTCCTCCCCTCCGTTACTGCTGTGAGAGTAACAGAATCTCTCTCTTCCTCCCAACTTCTCTTTTCTTCATCTTCTTTCAAAGTCGTCTTCGTTCAGAGAAAAGAGAAAACAAACGAAGCTACATACACCCATAACAGAGACGGGTTCTTCGCCTGCATTTCTCCCCCAGCCACGTCACAAAGAGAGCTTTGGACTTAAGTTTCATTTCGTACTCCAACACATATTAGAAGAGCGAATGTAGGTCGATTTGAGCAATAGCAATGGCATGGATTCAGAAGTTGATGGCCTGGATTCATAAGTTGAAGCCGTTCATTCTGGTGGTGTTCTTGCAACTCGGGCTGGCCGGGATGGACATCATTTGCAAGGCGGCCTTAAACGAGGGAATGAACAATTACGTGCTCGTCGTGTACCGGCACATCGTCGCTACAATCGCCATCTTCTTCGATAGGTATCTCTCCTTGTCTACATACAATTTTCGGTTAAACTTGGCTTTGGATATATTGATCATGGCAACTTTTTTTTCTTCAGGACAACAAGGCCGAAAATGACACTCCCCATCTTCATCACACTCATGGCGCTTGGCTTATTAGAGTAAGTATGAGATTAATGATGGATTGCGTTGGGAGAACAACACTATTACTTCCGGTGCAATTTGGGCCATTCATTTTGTTTTGTATATAAGGGCTATGAGACAACGTAATTGTGAACAAGACTTGACAAAAATATATGATTGGTTTTTACGGCTATCGATGACTCGTTTATGTGACATGCACGTTATTGCACGTGTATTGCACGAGCACTGCATGGTGGATAAAGGCCAGTAGTGCATGTTAGTTCGTTGCACAATGTTTTCTACTAATATTTACTCCTTGTGAGAAAATATTATGCAGCGATTGCTTTTCACGTCATCCATAAAATACTCCACTCAATAATTGCCACGTGGCAAGGTGGGTCCCCCTTGTAAAATTACTGCCCCTCTTCTCTCTCTCACCCACCGTTGCTCTCTCTCTCCTCCCCTCCGTTATTGCAGTGAGAGTAACAGAATCTCTCTCTTCTACCCAACTTCTCTTTTCTTCGTATTCGTTCAAAGTCGTCTTCTTTCAGAGAAAAGAGAAAACAAACGAAGCTACATACACCCACAACAGAGACGGGTTCTTCGCCTCCATTTCTCCCCCAGCCACATCACAAAGAGAGCTTTGGACTTAAGTTTCATTTCGTACTCCAACACATATTAGAAGAGCGAATGTAGGTCGATTTGAGCAATAGTAATGGCCTGGATTCAGAAGTTGATGGCCTGGATTCATATGTTGAAGCCGTTCATTCTGGTGGTGTTCTTGCAACTCGGGCTGGCCGGGATGGACATCATTTGCAAGGCGGCCTTAAACGAGGGAATGAACAATTACGTGCTCGTCGTGTACCGGCACATCGTCGCTACAATCGCCATCACCCCTTTCGCCATCTTCTTCGATAGGTATCTCTCCTTGTCTACATACAATTTTCGGTTAAACTTGGCTTTGGATATATTGATCATGGCAACTTTTTTTTCTTCAGGACAACAAGGCCGAAAAATGACACTCCCCATCTTCATCACACTCATGGCGCTTGGCTTACTAGAGTAAGTATAAGATTAATGATGGATTGCGTTGGGAGAACAACACTATTACTTCCGGTGCAATTTGGGCCATTCATTTTGTTTTGTATATAAGGACTATGAGACAACGTAATTGTGAACAAGACTTGACAAAAATATATGATTGGTTTTTACGGCTATCGATGACTCGTTTATGTGACATGCACGTTATTGCACGTGTATTGCACGAGCACTGCATGGTGGATAAAGACCAGTGGTGCATGTTAGTTCGTTGCACAATGTTTTCTACTAATATTTACTCCTTGTGAGGAAATATTAGGCAGCGATTGCTTTCCACGTCATCCATAAAATACTCAACTCAATAATTGCCACGTGGCAAGGTGGGTCCCCCTTGTAAAATTACTGCCCCTCTTCTCTCTCTCACTCACCGTTGCTCTCTCTCTCCTCCCCTCCGTTATTGCAGTGAGAGTAACAGAATCTCTCTCTTCTTCCCAACTTCTCTTTTCTTCGTCTTCGTTCAAAATCGTCTTCTTTCAGAGAAAAGAGAAAACAAACGAAGCTACATACACCACAACAGAGACGGGTTCTTCGCCTCCATTTCTCCCCCAGCCACATCACAAAGAGAGCTTTGAACTTAAGTTTCATTTCGTACTCGAACACATATTAGAAGAGCGAAGGTAGGTCGATTTGAGCAATATTAATGGCCTGGATTCATATGTTGAAGCCGTTCATTCTGGTGGTGTTCTTGCAACTCGGGCTGGCCGGGATAGACATCATTTGCAAGGCGGCCTTAAACGAGGGAATGAACAATTACGTGCTCGTCGTGTACCGGCACATCGTCGCTACAATCGCCATCACCCCTTTCGCCATCTTCTTCGATAGGTATCTCTCCCTGTCTACATACAATTTTCGGTTAAACTTGGCTTTGGATATATTGATCATGGCAACTTTTTTTTCTTCAGGACAACAAGGCCGAAAATGACACTCCCCATCTTCATCACACTCATGGCGCTTGGCTTATTAGAGTAAGTATGAGATTAATGATGGATTGCGTTGGGAGAACAACACTATTACTTCCGGTGCAATTTGGCCATTCATTTTGTTTTGTATATAAGGACTATGAGGCAACGTAATTGTGAACAAGACTTGACAAAAATATATGATTGGTTTTTACGGCTATCGATGACTCGTTTATGTGACATGCACGTTATTGCACGTGTATTGCACGAGCACTGCATGGTGGATAAAGGCCAGTAGTGCATGTTAGTTCGTTGCACAATGTTTTTTACTAATATTTACTCCTTGTGAGAAAATATTATGCAGCGATTGCTTTTCACGTCATCCATAAAATACTCCACTCAATAATTGCCACGTGGCAAGGTGGGTCCCCCTTGTAAAATTACTGCCCCTCTTCTCTCTCTCACCCACCGTTGCTCTCTCTCTCCTCCCCTCCGTTATTGCAGTGAGAGTAACAAAATCTCTCTCTTCCTCCCAACTTCTCTTTTCTTCGTCTTCGTTCAAAGTCGTCTTCTTTCAGAGAAAAGAGAAAACAAACGAAGCTACATACACCCACAACAGAGACGGGTTCTTCGCTTGCATTTCTCCCCCAGCCACATCACAAAGAGAGCTTTGGACTTAAGTTTCATTTCGTACTCCAACACATATTAGAAGAGCGAAGGTAGGTCGATTTGAGCAATATTAATGACCTGGATTCATATGTTGAAGCCGTTCATTCTGGTGGTGTTCTTGCAACTCGGGCTGGCCGGGATGGACATCATTTGCAAGGCGGCCTTAAACGAGGGAATGAACAATTACGTGCTCGTCGTGTACCGGCACATCGTCGCTACAATCGCCATCACCCATTTCGCCTCTTCTTCGATAGGTATCTCTCCTTGTCTACATACAATTTTCGGTTAAACTTGGCTTTGGATATATTGATCATGGCAACTTTTTTTTCTTCAGGACAACAAGGCCGAAAATGACACTCCCCATCTTCATCACACTCATGGCGCTTGGCTTACTAGAGTAAGTATGAGATTAATGATGGATTGCGTTGGGAGAACAACACTATTACTTCCGGTGCAATTTGGGCCATTCATTTTGTTTTGTATATAAAGACTATGAGACAACGTAATTGTGAACAAGACTTGACAAAAATATATGATTGGTTTTTACGGCTATCGATGACTCGTTTATGTGACATGCACGTTATTGCACGTGTATTGCACGAGCACTGCATGGTGGATAAAGGCCAGTGGTGCATGTTAGTTCGTGGCAACGATTCAGAAGTTGAAGCCATTCATTCTCATGGTATTCTTGCAACTCGGGCTAGCCAGGATGGACATAATTTGCAAGGGTGCCTTAAACCAGGGCACGAGCAATTATGTGCTCGTCGTCTACCGGCACACCATCGCCACAATCGTCATCACCCCTTTCGCCCTTGTCTTCGACAGGTCTCTCTGTCCATGCCATACACTCTGTAATTATTTTATCCGGGAAAATTTTATTGGGCCAATGCCTCCACTCCATGTGTGCACGCATGCACTGGCAATCTCCTCGTGTCATTTGGTTTTGGTTAAACTTGACTTTGGATATATTGGTCATGGGAACTTTTTTCTTCCGGACAACAAGGCCGAAAATAACACTCCCCATCTTCATCACACTGATTGCGCTTAGCTTACGCGAGTAAGTATGAGATTAATGATGGACTATGCAAGGAGAACGACATCGTTACTTTCGGTGCAATTCGGGCCATTCATTTTGTTTTGTGTATAAGGATTGTCGCAACAATTAAGACAATCGCAACCATGAACAAGAAATTGTTCATCATTATCCTTCATGGAGAAGATTACATAGATTACAACCGGTCCGGCACAATAATCCTCAAGCTATCTGTCGCGGTAACTAATCGGAAAACCACTTCAGCCTTTACAAGCAAAGTAGCAAAATATACGACCAAGTTGAAGCTACTGGGTTTATCCAGCTTTATGGCCTTCCTATTAGGGTGCGAACAATGCTTGACAAAAATATATGATTGGTTTTTACGGCTATCGATGACTCAGTTATGTGACATGTACATGTATTGCACGAGTATTGCACGAGCACTACACGGTGGACAAAGTCGATCTTCGCACATTGTGTTAGGAAAAATCCCTCATGATATTTTGAAGATGAAAAAATAATCAAATGCAACTAATGTGTTTATTGGTTGAGTAGAACTATGTGAAAGAAGCACAAGCTGTTATGCAGATGGTGTATTAACAGAACGTTCGAATGTTATGAGTTTTCTATCAATAGTGAATAAGGCATTAGGCGTAGAAGTGTCTACAAGCTGGAGGTACCTAAGTAGAAGGTGAACAAGCCTAGAATGGGAAGTTCGGTAAAGCTTGGAAGGACTACAGATAGGCGAACAGCGAGGTAGAGCCGCGATTACCAATACGCTTAGAGGGACCAAACGATGGAGCTCAAGATATTGCATCTATTCTGAAGACTGGTTTCGTTTATGAAGACTGTTTAGACACAGCGAAGTATTCAGATACAGAAGACTGTTTCTGTTTCTGAAGATTGTTCAGAAGCTGCGAGATATATTAATTCCAGATTCAGAAGACCCACATCTGACATATATCCGTTGTTGCTGAGGTATTTATGGAAGTTTGTAATCTTTGATTGACAGGATTATTCTATAACGTGATTGATAGAATATCCTTGATTGGAAATTACCTTCCATGAGACAAGAAAACTTTCATATTTGAATAACTCTACTTATGAAAATCAAAGATTGAGTTATATGGGCAACTAAATCTGAGGGGTTTAGATTCAACACTAACGGTCACCAAATCTCCCTAGAAACAGTTTCGTTCAATCAAGATTGATGGCCTCCAATCAGCGATTAAATAACAATCCTTTGAAGACCTGTCCAACGGCTAGTTTGGGGGTGAAGGAGTATAAAAGGAGATCAATGGTGCTACTACGGTGTGAGATTAGAATCATCAATTCCAAAGCGCGCTGGAGTTATTCAGATTCATACTTGTCCTCGTGAGCTTTATACGACAATCATTTAGGGGCTTTGTAATAGTGATTGAGAGAGGATATTGTGATCTATCAAAGAGAGTATCATCACTTGTTGTAAACCACCATTGACTCATCTAGTGGAATCCAGCCTATCGGCTGTCAGCGTGGGAGAGTGGACGTAGGCTTGATCTAAGCCGAACCACTATAATCGTCGTGTGCAATATTCTTTATCTCTAAACTTTTATCATTGTGTTTAATAGAATATTGCATACTGGTGTTCATATTCAGAATCTGCATACCCAAAAATTGCATACTCATGTTCAAAATCATAAACTACACATATTCATATTCTGATTCTATGTAGATTTTGACTAAATTATTTTAATTCTGCATTTTCTAGTCAAAATTGTTTAAAATCACGTATTCACCCCCCTGTAGGTGATATTGCTAGATACAACACATTGGACCTCTACATTTTTATGTGTTTTAAAGGCTAATCATAAGCAACAATGGCACACTCACTTGAATTGGCATGTTTTTTTTTTTTTAAAATTTCCTACGGGCAATAACACTACAGACATATCCTATCAAGCTCTCTCTCGCGGCTTGGATATGCCTTCTAGGGACCATCGAGGATGTCGTGGTAGCTCTAGTCATGGAAAGAGGAGCCGCTGCCGTTTGGTCCATACATGGGGACGCCAAATTACTCGCGTCTATCTACAGCGTAAGCACTCGCAACTTCATGATTATTTAACCGATTTTCCCTTACAAAATGACTTAGGAAAATCTAAGGGAGAAACACTATTATCACTTCTTTGTCATCGGTTATCCTTCATTATAATGCCTACCACTATTAACTTGTGAATTAAGCTTCATTTATTTAAATTTTCATGAGTGGAAACAGATGTTGGCAACAGTTTACCGCTGACTTTGTGCAGCATAATGTGAGAATCATAAGGTTATGTTATCGTTAACCCACTTCGTACTTTACGAAAGTAACAAATTCCAAGAGGTTTTGAATTTTTTTTTTTTTTATGTTAAGAGTTTATTAGTTGTTATGCCTTAATTGGGAAATGCAGGGAAGAGTGTGCTCAAGAGTGGCCTACTACGTCTAAGGTGTGGCCATGAAAGAAAGAGGACCAGTTTTCGTCACGGCCTTCAATCCTCTAAGAATGGTGATTGTGGCTGTCTTGAGCACCTTCATGTTAGCTGAGCAGCTTACCTTGGGAAGATACTTCTTTTTCTCCTCAAATTTCTGCCCCAGTTCATGCTAACTATCAAATTTTAAAAATTATATTAGGCTAATTAATTCTGTTAAATCAGGATTATTGGTGCAATCGTCATTGTGGCTGGTTTGTACCTTGTTGTTTGGGGCAAAAGCAAAGACTAAAAGCCGTCTTCACCGGTCGACGAGCAAACAGCGCTGCCAACAGAGCTGGCTGGCCGCAGCGGGCAAGGGAACGGACAACATCAGTCATGAGATAATAATCGCTGATGAATGTTTTCTACTTCTGAAACAAGTGCTTTGGATTTAAAGGTTTAGATTCATTCCCAATACATATTAGAAGAGCAAGCTAGTTCACGGGATTTGGGCAAAGCAATGGCCTGGATTTAGAAGTTGAAGTCGTTCATTCTCGTGGTATTCTTGCAACTCTGACTGGGATGGACATCACTTGCAAGGCTGCCTTAAACCAGGGCACGAGCAATTATGTGTCGTCTACCGGCACGCCACGCCGTCGCCACAATCGTCATCACCCCTTTCGCCTCGTCTTCGACAGGTCTCTCTCCCGTGCCATAGAATTTGCAATTATTTTATTCGAGAAACTTTTATTGGACCAATGCCTCCACTCCATGTGTGCACGCACACACTGGCCGGTCTCCTCGCATCATTTGGTTTTGGTTAAACTTGAATTTGGATATATTGGTCATGGGAACTTTTTTTCTTCACGAGAACAAGGTCGAAAATGACACTCCCCATCTTCATCACACTGATGGCGCTTGGCTTACTGGAGTAAGTATGAGATTAATAATCGACTGCGCTAAGAGAACGACACCGTTACTTCCGGTGCAATTTGGGCCATTCATTTTGTTTTGTGTATAAGGAGGCAACAATTAAGACAATCGCAAGGTTTCACAAAAATTTAAATTTCTTTTGGGTTTCACAAGAAAATGCTCATTATTATCCTTCATGGAGAAGATCACATAGACTAACACTGGTCCGGTTCAATAGTCCTCAAGCTATCTGTCGCAGTTACTAGTCAGAAAAACCCCTTCAACCTTTGCAGGCAAAGTAGCCAAATATACGACCAAGTTGACGCTGCTAGATTATCCAGCTTTATGCTCTTCCAATTAGGGCGCCAACAATGCTTGACAAAGATATACGATTGGCTTTTACGGCTCTCGATGACTCGTTTATGTGACATGCACATATATCGCACGAGCATTGCACGAGCACTACATGGCGGACGAAGGCCAATGGTGCATGTTAGTTCGTGGCAAAGTACCTAAAGGAAGAATTTGTGAAGGATTACATATATCCTATCTATCGGAGGGAGGAAGTACTTGTTGGGCACCACAAATTTTCAGATGAACTAAAGGTGGAGAAGTTAGTTAATCTAAATATTGGAGGAAAAACTCTGAAGGGAATGTATTTGAGGATCACTGAGAATGGGTGGGTGAAATCAGAGAAGAGGAAATCCGTAATTGTAGATCTACAAGCTCCTCTGAAGAAAATGAGAAATGCGAAAATGCCTCCAAAAATGGAGAAAGTCAGGGTTGAGGGGAGTCTTCGAAGAAGAAACAGATAATTGAGATGGATATATCGGACATTGGTGAATTGAAAGAGGATATAAAGGAGCTGAAGACTTCAATGGCGGAACTTGCACTCTACCTATGTTTCGGATTGAGCAATCAATCCAACATCTCAAATGCTTTGATCCTTTCCATTCTCAGCAGAAGACCAAGCAAAGAATGGATTTAACGCACTTCTGATTTTTCATCAAGTTTAATGAATGACTTTATTTGATGAATGTACCGTCGTTTGGTTTTGTTCAGGTTACTTCATCGAATATGACGAAAAAGGGAGAAATATAGATAGACTTGTCAAAGTGGGTCCAAAACATATTTAATAACCTACAAGTATTTAAATGGGTCATAACAAACTTAACAGATCAGCATAATGAGTTTATAAAATAAAGATGTGAGTTATTAATGGGTTCATTATGAACTCATTTGCAACCTACTTGTTAAGACAACCCACTTGGGTCACTTAAGAGGCCTATACCCTTTTGTTTTACTTTTCTTTTTACTTTTTGTTCTTCTTTTTTACTTTTTTTTTCTAGGGCTTGACCCTTGCCGGTCATAGAAGTAAAAAAAAAAAGACAAAAAGACAAAAATAAATAATAAAAATAAAAATAAAAATATGAGATAAAAATTTAAAAAATCATATTTTTAAAAGAAATATAAGTAAAAAATTCAGATTTTATTTTATATTGTGAAAATAAAAAAGTTGTCCAGATTTAGTAATATATTTTTTTATAAATTTATAAGAAATAAGTTTTTTTTATATTTGATTGAATATATAAGTTTTTTAGTAACATGGATCGGGTCGGGTATGAGTCAAGAAACTTGCACTACGCATAAATGGGTCATAAACGGGTTAATGGGTCAATTTTGATCGGACCATTTATGACCCGACCCAACCCACATGTTTAACATGTCTAGTCGTAGGATCCCGAGAAGGCAGTAGCATAATCAGAGAAAGATGTAAAATGATACCCGGATAAAATGTGGATCGGCAATCTGAAGTTCAAAGTAACCAAGTTCAGGAAGCAAGAGATCATAGACGAGCAAAGAAAAGGTAAAATTGATATATATGAGTACGGTGACTCAGAACTTCACCGAGTATCCGGCAGTGGTGTGCTCAAGGACCCGCTAGGAGGAAAATTAGGAACTTAACATTCATGTCTTCTGAACTTAATCTTCTTGCCATGAAGCAAAACCTATATGTACTCGGAGAGAACCACTTTTCCAAGACTTCGCAAGAGACCATGGTCCTAGTCGGCTAGTCCTACTTGGTTATCGACCTTGCCAAATTAATCACAATTTTCAATCCGATGTACGACAAGAAGATTCGACATATCCAAGATGAACCACACAGAGGGTGCTTATCTAATGGCTTCCTTAACCCTCAAATTTAGCTCCAGCAGCAGGATTTTCTAAACTAATACGACAGAGAAAATAGTCCTACAAGACGGCATACTGGGTATCCATTTGGTCTTCACTCTTGCTCCTTCAAAATTGAGGAAGAAAGTTGAGGCTTATATCAGCAAAAAGCTCCTACAAGTTCACCCTGTCAAATCAAAGGCTGCAGTTGCTAATCTCTTCTCTGCAGAAGCGGGGATCAGCCTGATGTATTCTGCATTATCTCCAATCTTACACCTTACCCATGTAATGAATGTAATTGCAATCACCAAGGTCCTTCATCGCTTGTAAATTGCGTTTCAGCTTCTGCGCCACAACACTGCGAGAGACACATTTGCAATAGCTACTTGCATTGAGTCTCGTTAACAGTTGCCTCATATGCTAGCTAGAACCTAGACAGAAACTGCAATCACCGCAATTCCGGTGTTACTCTCCTTCCAATGTCAATAAGCAATTGTAGAAAGCCAACTCCTATCTTAGAACTAAGTCTCCTAAATTCTGCTCTTAGGTTGTGCTTGCCAACGACCTCTTTGTGATCTCTCATCGCCCAATATGTTTGCAATGGTAGCCAAGGCATCTTGAAATTTACGGATTTTGAGGAAGCCCCTGATCATGGAAACTTCACCTTCCGAGAACTTAGCTGTAGCCATGACCAACTCGACAAGCTTAATTAATGTGTCTTCCATGGATAAAGCACAAAGACCTTCAGCCAACTGATAAAAGGACGAGAATTCCGGGATATACCCGTTTTCTGTCATCTCCAATACGAAATCAACTGCTTCTCCAATTGGTCCTCCCCCGTTGCAAAGTCCACGAAAAACAATCTTGTAGGTGATCGCATCAGGACGATCACCCTTTTCCATCATTTCTCGGAAAAGCCTCATGGCTTCTGTAGTCCTCCTCCGTTTGAACAGAGCTTGGATAACAGGGTTGTACGCCTGAGGAGTCAGATTCATTCCCTTCATCTGGACAGTTCTGAGGAGCCTACTTGCAACCTCGACTCTACCAGCTTTACACAGTCCCCCAATTAGGGTTCCATACGTGACAATGTCTGGTTCACAGCCATTAGAAGTCATCGACTGCACAATATCTGCTGCCTTCTTTATGTCACCTTGTTTGCAGAAATACGTAAGCAGAGAATTATACGTAAATTTATCTGGCTTCAAACCTTCCATTATCATCTGGTCCATAAGCTCAGCGGCCTCTTCAACCCTTCTGTTCTTACATAGGCCATCGATGAGGGTATTGTATGTAACCGAGTTTCTAGAAACACCTTGAAGCTCCATCTGGTCGAAAATCTCCTCTGCTTCCTTGATTTTCTTGTTCTTGCAGAACCCATCAATTAAGGTATTATATATCACCACATTTCGAGCACAACCATTCAATTCCATCTCTTTCATGAGACCCAATGCTTCCTTAAGTTTCCCTCTAGAACAGAAGCTGTCGATCAACATATTATAAGTAAATTCATCAGGTTGGCAACCTTTGTTCTTCATCTCTTCAAACAGTTCCATTGCGGTATGGTGGTTTCTGGTTATGCAGAGACCTTGTATCAGAGAATTGAACGTGCAGACATCAGGTAGAATCCCCTTGCTCGTAAGGACACGAGCCAGTCCCGTAGCTTCTTCAACCTGGTTCTCCTTACATAGTGTGCTAATCAGTGTATTGTAAGTAACAGTGTTAGGAGAGCAATCTCTGGAAACCATCTGTTCAAGAAGTTCCACTGCCTCATCAACTTCACCTATTCTACATAGCCCAGAAATAAGGGAATTATAAGTGAAAACATCCGGATCGAAACCCTCCTGAAGCATCAAATCCATGATCTCTAGAGCATGCTTCACATGTCCGCCCTTACACAAACCATTCACTAACGTATTGAATGTGAACTGATCTGGATAGAACCCGTCACTCGACATCCGCTGAATAAAGTCAAGTGCCTCAACAATCCTTCCCTCTTTACACAACCCATTGATCAGTACATTTACAGTCACATTGGTTGCCGAGCATCCAGTTGCCACCATCTGTTCTTTGATCCTCAGAGCAGCATCCAGATTCCCTTGCTCAATGTAACCTTGCATAAGGGTCGTGAACGTCTTCTCATCAGGCGACAACCCATAACTCGGCATCTCCTCCATCAACAACATGGCAGGCCGAATTTGGTGGGCTTTACACAGAGCCTTGATCAATATATTAAAAGTCGACACATCTGGCTCAATTCCGCTATTAACCATACCCGAGTGTGCGGTTTCAACTAATTTCAGCCTATTCCCATCCACAAGCACATTCAACAAGAAATTATAGAAATGGGTATCGGGCTTAGCCCCATACTCCACCTCCATCATCTCCACAACACCAGGAATTTCGTCGAAC
Organism: Lenwebbia sp. NSW1173648; assembly: GCA_029784005.1. Taxonomy (NCBI): domain Eukaryota; kingdom Viridiplantae; phylum Streptophyta; class Magnoliopsida; order Myrtales; family Myrtaceae; genus Lenwebbia; species Lenwebbia sp. NSW1173648. Next base: position 2,066,845 of record JARCGZ010000002.1, read on the forward strand.
ATGTCAAAATTCGCATAACTCTCGACGAAAATCAAGAAACTACCGCGATCCATCTCGCAACCTGCGAGCTTCATCTCATCCAGGACACGCTTCATTGAATCGAAAGACCCTACCTTGGCGAGCTTGAGGAGGACCTCTCGGTAAACGGAGGGGGCGGGGGTGAAATTGGGCTGCTTCGAGGCCCAGTCGAAGATGCGAAACGCGGCCGTCTCGTCGTTCTGGCGGCGTATAGCGTCGAGGAGCTGCTTCGGAGTGAAGTCGGGAGGGAGGTGGTGGGAGAGGTGGTCGCGGTGTTGCGCGGTGGCGAAAGAGACGGTGGCGAAGTGATTCGAGGAGGAGGGTTTGTGGGGGAAGAAGAGCGGAGGTGGGTGGGGGTTCGCGGTGTGCGGGAGAGACCAAGAGAAGCACTTGAGGCAGGAAGAGAAAGCCATCGCGGGCTTCTAACAAAGATATGGCATGCAAATCAGCCAGGCAAGACAAGTTCTTGCAGAAGCAAAGAAGATGAGGAGAGAGAGAGAGAGAACGAAACGCAGCGTATAGTGATACTATGATGAACCCTACTTAATTCGCCCGCCCACCACTTCCTTTATTTCACGAAAAATAAAATATATTTTTTTTAAAATAATTAATTTTATTACTTAAGAAATTAAATGAAGAAAAAAAAATTCATTATTCACGAATAATATAAATATTTAAACATAAATTATTATCGATAATGAATGCATTTTCAATTAAATAATTATTTCAAGTTAGATAAGCGAATATTTATGAGAAAATATTTTTCAAATTATTCATTTTTCACGAAAAAAAATAGAAAATTATATTATAATTATCAAAATTCGTAAAATAGAGATCAAATCCATTTCGCATGGAATTCCATGTTAAAGGTGTAAAGCTAACTTTTACCAATATAAATTAACCATACATGTCAATGCTCTTATACAATAATGCACATAATTTACAACTTACAAAGAGTCAAGACATATGCGAGTTCATGATTGCATATAACGACGTCAGTCTGGACGTCTAAGTGTGACCGACCTCATATTCAAATCATCGCGCCTTTCATTTAGAATAATTTAGGGACGTCATTGTTAGAACAATTGATCAAGATGTCAGTTGACTTTTTATTCATAAATTGGACTTATCATGTTCGAATTCCATTAATTGCTTGCCAAAAAAAAAAACCCCCCATGTGCTAAGAACGTAACACCACGTTTGGTTAAAGTAATAGTCATTAAAATTACAAGTCTATTACCGATTAATTGTCTAACTTACGGTTATAGTTATTATAGCGGTATATGTATCATCACTAAAGTGGTTGGTTGTTCCCAAAATAACCCCCAATGCCTTCTCTCCAATTCTACCACCGTTAGATTTCTAATTATAATTTAATCTTTGCACAAATTACAACTAAACTGAATTATGTTATTTGTGTAATGATATCTAATTGCATATATAGTAAAATTATGAAATTTATATTCTCTCTGATTTTCTTAATTTAGGGGTATTTTGGAAATTTCGACCCTATTTTTCCTTATTATACATTGTTAACCTGAAACAAAACAGTGTACTAAGTATTACATTATAATGTAATAACTATTATGATGCTGCCTTATTCCATTGCTGCAATTAAATGGGCTGTAAATAATCAAAGACCTCTACCATCTTCGATCCTCAATTCTACTTCGAACTGAAAATTCCAAGCGATTTTGTCTTGGCAAACATGTCTTGGCCGAAAAAATGACGAATTCAAATCGTTTTTTTCACAGATTAATTGAAATGGAGTTAATGAAGAGAACTAGATAAAAACAAATGAAGGATTTTGCATATATATGGAGCTTAAGGTTTCTTTTGAGTGAGGGATAGTAGCTTTACCATAGATTTTCAGAAAATTTACATTTATGGCTAGTGTTGAAAGGAATTCAATCTGCATCTACAGGAGTTAGTAATCCTATATTTGTCGAGGAGCAAAATTGCAGAGCATTAATTAGCAAGAAAAATACGATCTTCAACGTAGTTAACTATGACCTGATGAAAAATAAAAATATATTTATTTTACGACTCCAAAGTTGTTAATTCATTTGAAATTACTTTTAATAAAGTTCGTATTTACGCTTTTCTTTTCTTCTTTCATGTAAAACGGCCGGAACCTTCGTCATATCACTACATACACACACATTTATTTTTATGTGTGTGTATAAATTGAAGCCAAAAATGCGAATAATTAACTTTGTGCTATTTTCAAATGAAAGGTTAATACTATAAGAAATTCCAAACCAATACACTCATGCCACATTTATTTCAAACTAAACTTTGTGCAAAAAATCTCAAATTAGGACACTCGTACCATATTTACCCCAAAATAATTTTCATGTAAAAAATTCCCGAAATGTTACCATCGTGAGCCTGATATCCTCATTGAATTGGATGCACAAACAACTCGGATGATGGGCGTTAGGCCCGTCAAATGGGTGAATCGGATCGCGTCGAAAATGGTCCGACCCAAATTGACTCATTTAAATATCTGACCAAAAAAAAAATTAACTCATTTAACTCGTATTTATCCATTTTTATGGGCAAAAGGACGCTTGGAGTGCCAATATTGGTGTACGGCGCTCACTTTGGTACTAATGTTTTTTTTTGATAACTTAAATGCCAATTTTTTTGAAAAATGATTATTTGAGTGCCAACTCCGGTGAGCTTCACCGAAAATCATACATGGTGCCTACGTGGCTCTCCAGAGGGTCCAAGTCAGCAATAAAAAAAGCCAAAAAATTAATATAAAAAATTCAAGTAATAGTAGAAAAATTAAAAATAAGCTAAAAAACTAAAAAAAGAAAAAAAAGAAAACAAAAAGTTGCAGCAGCGAGGGCTTTCTAAAAAAAATTGCCACATTGACTTATTTTTTTAAAAAATTGCCACATATAGCATGCACCATTAAATATGGATTTAGATTTATTTTGCCACCTCTAATCGGCATGGTTCGTGAAAATTCAATAGAAAGAGTCTCCCGAAGGGCGTCGTTTTAAGAAAGGCAAATCCGAAGAAAATGAATTGAGATTGAGAAATCTAATAAGTTTATCTAAAGAATTTGCTTAAGTTTGGAAAAAATTCCTAATTTCGCTTTAAGAATTTGGTAGATTTGTTCTACATGGTACGGATGCACCACTTTAGAATTTTTTATGACGTGAAACAAATTTGGAGTAAATGCTGTTTGGAGCTTTTGGGTGGACCACTGATTTGGAAGTGGGAATACTCTTATTTTTATTTGAAAAAAGAAGGTGGAGAATTTAAATATTGCTGGAAAAAAACGAGAATATCAAGTTGTTGAGAATCTACATCCATGGATCTCTTAAGACAAGGGATTTCTCAAATTAGAATCTAGAAAATCCAGTTCGTTAAGTCTCATAATCATATATTCTGAAAATTGGTGTTTTGCGAGGTTGAGTCTGTTGACCCAGATTACTTCATAGAAAATCCAGAAACGCAAAACCAAGAGAAGACAGCTAGGAACACGTTACTTCTTCTCGTGCTGTTCGTAGATTGCGTAGATTCCCGAAATAACGAAGACCCACCTCCGGCCATCCTCGCCGGGCACCGCCAGCCCACCCGCCATCGACGGCCGCTGGCAGCCGCGAACCGGCCGCTGCGAGTTTTCAGCCTTAAGATTTCGTTTTTATGTCCTCGGGCTAAAATTTCATGCTTTTGATGCTGGGGGACTCTATTGGCTGAGCGATAGGTTTTTGATTGGTGAGAAATTTTTTTCTGCGGGTTTGTTTTCGTTGGTCTGAACTTTCCCATTATTTTCTGCAGAAATTCTCAATCAATTTTCTTTCTTTGACATTTTTTATTATCCCTCTCTCTCCCTCTATCTCTCTCTTCAGCCTGTTGGGATTTTTAATTCATAGGCTATGTGTATTGTTATGAGTGTTCACCCGAGAAGATTGGAAGTTGGCTTGTCCTGGTTTCGGATTAATTAGGTGAATTGGGATTATTGAGGTTCTGAGGCTTGGATTGTTGAATTCGATGCAACATTGAGTGGGTGGACCCTCATGGGTGATCTCTAAATATTGAATTGATCGGTGGAGCCAGTTTTAGTTAGACATGTTTTCTCCATGGTTGAATTCTGATCTGGATTATCTCTTAGTTCGTTTTTGCATGCTGTAAATGATGGAGACTGTGTTCTGAATAGAGTTCTTAAGGGATTTTGGATTGACAAATTCATGAAGATTGGAAATCTTTAGTGGCTATGCTGGTTTTTACCAACATGCAGAGAATGATGGTATTAATAGTTCAAAGAATTGAATGCCTTTTGGCAGGTCTCGTGATTATAATTTACTCCAGTCTGTGATGGCTCATGCTTTACGATGAGTTAGCAAGTCTACTGAGAACTGTTGTTCAGATTGCTTTAATATGCATTTGGTGTTATCTCTATCAGTAATTTAAGAGAATCCAGAATGAGCGAGTTAGAGGGAGACTATGTGACTATATAATCTGAAGGACGCATATGGATGTTCTGGAAGCAGATATTTAGGAATGAAGTCTACCATGAGGATGGTACTTTTGATGTTGTTTTGGGTTACTTCAGTGAGTCCAAGTGCGCTCCGGTATTGTTGGTACCATTCGTCTGTTTTTATCGTCAGGGCTAGTTTAAGATGCTCGAGTACAATTTTTCAATAGTGAGATGGCATTCAACGAGTGGAAGAAAAGTACTTGGTTTGTAGGAAGTGTATGAAAGAATGTAGAGAGAGAACGTCAAACTGCTCGATCAACCAGAAGACTCAGGAAGGAAAAAAGTAAGATGTACCCAAGTTGTTATATCCACCATTCTACAAATAACAGTTAACAGTTTTGTGAGTGGCAGTTTCTGGCCTTCGAATTTCCTGTATCTTTCCATCTATGGTCTCCATGACGTGCTTAAAACAAGAGCACTTCAAAAGTTTACCACAAACACTGTTGTTCCATGTCCAGGTTTCCAGCCGTAAAGTAGGTTGTTCACACTTGTTGCATGGTTCTCCTACTTGATTCAGCTTATCAAAGCTGGGAAATAAATTTTTAGTTCTATTAATGTGATTGCTATCCTGCTTTTCTGTATAGCGTGTTCTGTCATTTTTTCCAACTTTAGAATGGTAATTTGAATTGTGTTCACCTCAAATTAGTTTTCTCAAGAAGATGATATTTGTCGCTTTCCTCTTTACGGTGGTGGCGATGTGACATGTCCTTCCTGGATCATGTAATTTTGCAAACTGTGACCGATTTGATTGTATTAGTGTTGACAATGCTTCTCATTATTCTTCTGAATTGCAGATTATATTCACAACTCAGCTTTTTTCTGTGAGCTGATTGTATTACTGCACAGTACTCCATGACTAGGTAATGAAAGGATTTTGTGAGAAAGCAGTTGCTTCAAAATGTTTGTCTAAAAGTCCTTCTGATACTTCAAATACCAGTCCTCCTTCGGTTTGCCCTGAGGCAGGATTCCCGGATAGTAAGTCATCCAAAAATTCCTCATGGTCAACCTTCTTTGGTTCTGCTTTCTCAATCTTTGATTCACATAGTGAGTCCTCAGCTTGCCCAAGAAAGGCACTTCATAGCAGACCAAATGCTTGGACAACGGCTGTGAGAAAAGTCGTGGCTGGTGGATCAATGAGGAGGATTCAAGAGCGCGTTCTAGGTATAACTAGAACTGGCATTTCTAACTCAACTAGCGATATATGGCTCCTAGGTGTGTACTACAAGATATCTCAGGACGAGTCTTCTGGTGATGAAGTCCCTGGATTGCCGGCATTCGAGCAAGATTTTTCTTCAAGAATCATATTGACGTATCGCAAAGGTTTGCTTCCGCAGTATTCTTGTCGGTTGATCTTTCTTTGAATTGGAACTTCTTTTGTTGATTTTTAGGGTCTTTCTTTTTAGATAGTTTAAAACTATAGACTTGATCCGGTGGAAATGGTGACAACGTGAATGCGATAGTAACACACTCGCAAGCATGCACAGAGGCGTACAAGCAGAAGCACAACAAAGAAAAATCTCAACTTTATCAATATTCAAAGAGATAAGCTGGTTTTACGATGTAAACCTAACGAATATATGGACAACAAATCCTAACAAACAAAGGAAATTAGAAATTCAAACTAGGAAATAAGCTAACTACAAAAGAGAAAATAAATCATCTAAGATATTATTTCAACTACCTAAGATATAATCTACAATTGCATATGAAGAAATAAAATGAAATAACAATCTTGTTGAATGTCCGGTCCCGCATCATCATATATCTCCACTAGGGATAAGGCTTGGGTGCTGTTGTTGTCGTTGCTCTCGTATTGTAGAAATCTTAATCCGTGATATTTGCAGGGTTTGAAGCTATTGATGACTCAAACTATACAAGTGATGTAGGTTGGGGTTGCATGCTTAGGAGTAGTCAGATGCTTGTTGCTCAGGTGTGTTGCTGTTACTTTGTTTCAGTGACCTTGCTTCATGTACTGATTCCATTTAGAGAATGTCAGGTTTAACAGACGACATTGGGATTTACTGTTGCAAGCGCATGTATTTCTCGAGTTGAACTGGTCATTTCTTTGCAGGCATTGCTTTTTCATCATCTGGGTAGGTCATGGAGGAAAAATTCGTGTAAGGTAAAATTCATGAGAGAATTTAGTTATTTTAACTGGTAGTATACTCTATTAAGGTACACAGTGGGTAAGCTTGTTTTTGCCATTTTGATTTGGCAGCCATGTGAACTGGAGTATGTTGACATCTTGCATCTCTTTGGTGATTCAAATGCTTCTCCTTTCTCCATCCACAATCTTATTCGAGCGGGAAAAGCTTATGATCTTGCGGCTGGGTCATGGGTTGGTCCATATGCAATATGTCGTTCATGGGAGAATCTGGTCCGCAGCAAGAGAGAGGCGGCTGATCTGGTGGAACGGGTTTTTCCCATTGCCATTTATATTGTTTCTGGTGATGAAGATGGGGAGCGTGGTGGAGCTCCTGTTTTGTGCATTGAAGATGCAAGAAGATGTTGTGTAGAATTTTCGAGGGGTCAGGATGAATGGACACCTATCCTTTTGTTGGTTCCCTTAGTTCTCGGTCTTGAAAAAGTTAATCCCAGGTTTGCATTCTTAATCTACTTCATCCGTGATTCTTTCTTTTTATGAACTTTCTTCTGTTTTTAATAGTTAAGCTGCGGCTTGAGGCAATTTTAGTAAAATCACAGAGAAGTGATCGAGCATAACAATATAATTCTGTCAAAAAGGATAGTCCTACTTTGAGTGAAGACTACTGCTTCCGTTTCTTATATGTACGTGCAGGACGGTTGATTCTTTGTACTTCTCTAAATTTGTATATGAATACCTTTCCTGCATTCTCATTGCTTTAACTTATCTCTCTATCAGATCAATAACGTGTTCACTTGTTGGTTTAGATTCCTTTTACCTCCGTAAGCTGACATGTTGTTAATCATTTTGCTTTCCTCAGGGTAGCTATCTTCCTACTATTTTGTTGATTTCTGCACCTGTCAGTTTGAAATACCAGATTGACAATGTTGGGACGAAAACAAAAATCCACTAAATTCACAGAGTGAGCCTGCCCCTACAATTAAGGGTACTGAGTGGAGGATGTGTTATCTTGTATTAAGGAGATAATTTTGCTTAAAAAACTATTTAAGTGCAAATCTGTAGCCAGTACTAGAAGACTTTGTGGTGATGATACAAGTTGTTTCTGGGAAAGAGAGTGATTGTATGATGTTAGCCCGAGAGGCTTCCATAATATTTAACAAATTGAGAGGTAATAAGGTGCTGCCTATAAAGGTGTACTTTTTTGTCCAATTGATTCACAAGGTCAAGAGCAACTACTCAAAATTGCAAAAAAAAAAAACATCTTTAACATGTAGATATTGCTAAAAATCTGGTACTAAATAGAGCTTCATAGTGTCAGTGGACCTCTCTAATTAACTTTCTTTATCAGTAGAAACTGTTGCTAGTTTACATGGTCCACAGCCACCGGCGAACATTCTGTAGCAATGATGGATCTTTATGGCATGCTGTTAGGGCTCATGACAGGCTCATCAATTTAGAACCTTTGGGTTTCGAGTGGAATGAGTAATAGTGGCCCAAACCAAATATTTTGTTTGGGGGGCGGTTAGCTGCGTTGATCACCGCGCCCCACCCTTTTACCTGTCAAAACTATATATATTGCTCTCCAACATTTTCCTTAGAGAAGTGCTCTCTCTTACAAAAAAAATTGCTAGCAACAGAATCCTAGAGCATCTGAAATTCGCACCTTTGCTGATGCCTTTGCTATGCATGAGGATAACAAAATGCTGGATGTTGTGCAAGGGGGAATGGGATGCTTTAATGTGATTTATCATGCCTGGTGTGACAAAGATTCAAAGAGCATGTAATTACTTGTAGGTTGTGTGGAAATAATGAATGTTTGAAATGAAACAATAATAGAATAGAACGCTAGAAACTTGTCTGAGTTTATCATTTGTGTCTCTACATCCTTCTCAGGTACATTCCTTTGTTGCGCGCAACATTTTCTTTTCCTCAGAGTCTTGGCATCTTGGGTGGGAAACCTAGTGCTTCTACCTATTTAGTTGGTGTGCAAGATGAAGAAGCTTTCTATCTCGATCCTCATGACGTTCAGCCAGTATGTCTTTCTTTACATTAATTGAGCTAATTTGCTACAACCTACTCTCCTGTGCTGCTCCTTTGTCAACGATCTATACTTGCATGCTACATTTAAATGAGGGTGGTGCTTTGTCGACATGTGAGAAATGATCTGCAATTTTCTGGCCTCATTGTCTGTATTAATGAAGCAAAGTGTTATGAGAATATCATCAAGCATACTGCATTTTGAAATTGACTTCAAGTTCCCTAAAGTATAAAATGCAGCAATAAATTAAGTGTCGTTCCTGATGGGCTATAAAAAAATTCTGAGGATGAGCCATACCCGTTGGATATTGGTGGGTAGTATAGCTTTTTCAATAGCCTTTGGCGTCCATGTCTTAACATCATCTTCAAGTCCACTGCTCGCCAACACTACTTCATGAGGATGAGGTTCTACACAGTTTACCACATCCTCATCTGCTTCCATGACACGAATGAGCTCTCCAACCTGTTTCTTCCAAATGAATATCCTCCCACAGTCAGACCAGCTTGCCACATATTCACATTTAGGACCAAAGAAATTCACACCCTTAACAGTCTCACAGTTCCTGTGCCCTTTATAAACTTGGGAATTAACTTTTTCCTTAACATCTGTATTGGATAAAGATGCTATCAGGGATTTATCTATATTATCATAAGAGGATTTGCGTTTTCTGTGGATTCTTATGTGTTGTGTCTGATGTTGAGGAAACTTGGAAGGGTCACTACCCAATATGTGTACCCAAATATTTACACTTTTCACTCTCTTTTGGAATAATTGGTCGTTCAACATGTTGAATAACAATTATGCCGTTTTTATGGACAATAGAAAACATATGTTCACTTGTTTACCCAGCCAACTTTAGTTTAAAGCACCGAATCAGGCATCCATATGGTGCATGATAATTTTTCCATGTAGAGCATGGTAATATTTAATTTAGAAGAGTACAAAGCAAAGGCTTACAGAAGCTGCTAAAAAGGGAAAATCTCCCCCGCCCTTTTATGTAACTGAAGGTTGATTTTGCATTACCTGTACTTTTTTACAATTAAGATCGAAGATTTCGCAACTTATATACTGATTCAAAATTTCAAAATGTAGATGAAACTAACAGCTTTGCTTGTTACTTATCTACAAAGGGAAATGGCAAAAGTAAAAATTGCATTGGTGCTCAGTGTTGGCTCAGTTTTTCAGTCACGTCTGCATCTCTCTGATATGTACATGTTTTGTTTGTACAGGTATGCTCCATTAGTACAGATAACTTAGACGCCGATACCTCGTCATACCACTGCAAGTAAGCTTTCTTCTGGGACATGCCCATTTCTTATATTTTGTATCCTGGTCTGCCTCGCGCTCAATATGTTTATTCATTTGTTCTTTTGGACTTCTGTTCTAGTGTAATAAGACATATTCCACTGGACTCACTGGATCCCTCGTTGGCAATCGGTTTCTATTGTCGCGACAAAGGTTTGACTGCTCTTAGATTGATTGTCACCTGTCATGACGCCTTTTTTGTTTTCATTAGCAACAATTGCTCTCTTTCTGGTTGCAGATGATTTCGACAACTTCTGTTCTCGCGCATCCAAGCTGGCAGATGAATCGAGTGGCGCTCCACTGTTCACGGTGGCTCAGACCCACAGCACACCAAAGCCGGTTGGCCACGATGGGGATTCGACTAAGGGCAACACTGTCGAAGGGAACAATTCCTTTTCCGTGATTCCCATGGGCGATGCTGAGGACTGTGCAGGCGAAGACGAGTGGCAACTCCTTTGAGACAAATGGTGATCAGTTGGAAAAGCTGGGCAGGCGCTTTGTTCGACCCAATCAGACTTGAAGGGCAACTTGTCGGCGTAATTATCTGCAAGTCGTGTGCAATTACTTGGGTTTGTTTAGTCCGTATCTCTAGTAGGCATCTCTAGTAGGCACGGGGACGGACTTTTCTTCTCTGTCCTTTTTCATTTTATACGATTTGTGCGGTCACCGTCTAGTTGTTAAGTTGTCTGGGACCCGGGTTGGACGAAAGGAGAGGAACAAAGTCGAAATTCTTTCTTGATCTTTGTACAAAAACCTGTATTCATTCACATTGAATTATTTGTTAGATTAGTAGACTGTACCATGTGAGTCGGGGGTGAAAGTTTTCGCTGGACAATGGATGGAGTGCCGAATGGTTGGGTTGATGTTTTCCCGCCATCGGAGTCTTGTTACTTTTGCCGTGACCGGGCAAAAGAGAACACCGGTATAGAAAGTATGAACTCATACTTCCCTATGCTCTGAAGGTTGTGGCTCTTTGTGAAACTTAGGAGGTTCAGATACTGCCTTGCAGCCTTCTTCTTCTATTGCCACCCTAGACAACCTATTAGCTTAGGATAGGAGCGGATTTAGAGCTTCTCCATCTGAATTCAAACTCAGTGATGCGAAAAACAGAGTCGTTGATTCGCTGAACGACCCATCTAATCTGAGATGGAGAACGATGTGCGGCGCATTTCTTCTTTTTTGTCAAGTGCATATTCGCATCTTGTCTGTGTTTGCCAATGCATTTCAATGCTCGAATCGATCAAGGAAAGCTGCAATGAAGAATTCATCCGAATAAGTTTATCAGGACCATTCCATCCGTGGCGCATATCGATCCGGTTCTTGCGAGCTCAGCTCCTCTCTCCCTGTTTTGGTTTGCGCGTTTCTTATGTGGCATTGGTTGGCATTATGCTCGCCAAAATTGGAAGATTTGCTACATGGGAAACATCTTATCCGGCTAGAGGGGGCAGCGAAAGGATAATATCGCACAAAATCAAGAACATTACAGGACTCAATTGCACTAAAAAGGAAATTAAAGGACGGTATTGCACAAAACAGTGCTCTTCTTGTGCTTTCGCAAACTTAGCATGAACTTTTTTTGAATTAGAGCATGTTGTGTTAGTCAATCCTTTCCATTGAAGGAAAAAGTATCAAAAAAGTCATAAACCTATTACATTGGTACCAATTCAGTCCCGAAATTTTTAACGAGAGCAATTTAGTCCTAAACTTTTTCACATCATTCATCCATCCGGCAAATTTAGGCAGAAAATTGCTAACTTGGACATCGGTCATCTTACGTGACACGACCAGCGTTGACGTGTACATTTTTTTTTTATAATTTATTAAATTTTTTAAAATTTCCTTTCTTTGTTTTTTCTTTTTCTTCCATGGCCTGTGCCAACACCGCCACAGGCCATGGCCAGCGAGGGTTGGCCTTGCCCAATCGAGGCCCGGTGAGGGCGACCCTCGCTCATGCAAGGCATGTCCTGTGCAGGCCATGGATGAAAAAAAAATTGAAGAAAAAATCATAAGAAATGTCTATGTCAGCACCGGCCGTGTCACATAGAACAACCGGCATCCACGTCAGCAATTTTTCATCTTAAAGTGTCCGGATGGACTCAATTAGTACAAATGTGAAAATGCTTAGGACTAAATTGATCCAATTGAAAAGTTTCAGACTTAATTTGTACCAATGCAAGAAGTTTAGAATTTTTTTGTAGTATTTCCTGGACTGGAAACAAGCTTTTGCATGATTTAGATTTTCACTCATCTCAATGCGTACTTCAACTCAATTGAGTAATTAATCATTCAATTTTTTTTTTTCATCTTTGCGTTTTTGGCATCTTAATTAATCATTCTTTGACCATTGACAATGAAAAGCAAGCTGACTTAATTTGCCATAATAGAGTAATTTAATCATTTTGGACAATTGACAACTCGATGGCTCTAAAGAAGACAAAAACGACTGCTTTGAGGAGAGTGAATTCAAAGAAGATTTTTCCCGCCGATTGTTTCTTTGCATGTAAGAAATTTAATACGGGATTTGCATGCAGATATTCAACTTAATTGGCTCACTAATTGCAGAGAGATGAACCGATATTGCGAGTCCTGTTTAGCCGGGTGCATGTTTGAAATGGGTGAACCCACAACAGATCGATTTCTCTAAACTTTGATTTAATTTTGACATTTTTAATTGAATTTATTGCGTCATATACAGATGAACGAATGACTACCCACAATCTCGAAACTAGTGGACTCATTTCTCTAATGGATGATCGATCCAAACATTTTTAGAACCGTTAGCATCGTTAGCACCGTTAGCAACGGTTAATAGCCGTTACAGGCTATAATAGCGGATTCCAGAGTCATCGATTAACGGTTCTAAAAATGCTCGGATAGATCATCCATTAAAGAGATCTGACTTAATCTATAACGGTTCGACCAAAAAAAAAAAAAGACTTAATCTATAATAATATAATTGAGACGATCATCTTTTATATATATATATATATATATATATATATATATATGTAGAACGAACATTTACCCGATCGTTTTGCCGTTACGATCAGTATACGATGGTCTGTCGCGGTGCCAAAAGCACGACTCTCAACAACGAAAGGGAAATAAACAAATCGAGCACTCTTCAAGGGAAATCACTTCATTGATATTCGAAAGTTCTCAACTACAACCTTTGATTTCCTTTTCCCAAGCCCTTTCTTTGACACTAAACAAACGGTTTAATTTATTAACACAGCAAAGGCAAAACCACTCTAATCCGCCAGATCCTTGGCCTTTGCAGCACCATCTCTAGCAGCATTCTCCTTCAGGGCGGCCAGCTTGGGCGCCGGAACCGGAGCCGGGAGTGGAGGAGGCTGGGCTGCCACGGGTGGAGCCGCGCGAGGTGTCATCGGCGGGGCAGCGGGCACAGCAGGGGCGGGGGCTCCGGCATTGTTGTCGCTGGTCAGGAGGGTTGGGAGGCTGCCGAAGTTGATGAACACGCCCTGGGATGGCTTCCTCTGGTGGCGACCTGGACGGTGAGACATCTTTGTTTTTTTCTCTGTCTCTCTTGCTCTTCACTCACTAGAAACCAAGTTATAATGCAATGCAAGTGCATTGGCTTTGACACCCTTTTATATAGGGCAAAAGAGAGGGGTGATTGTGGGTGGGGTAGGGATTATTCATTAATTGTTGGGACACTTATGTGCATCGTCTTTACATGTAAGGGCAGTCAAGAAGGTGGACCAAAACATGACATATATGGCCTTTTGGACAACTTCGTTCCTTTCATTTAATGACTTGACCCCTTTAGGCTTCGGTCTACGCACTCCATTTTTGGTAGGATATCCTTTTGGAACTTAGCCATTTCTGTTGGGTTTTGGGTCACGAGGTGTGATGAGTCCGAGATCTATCGACGACCGCGGCCGGGCGCGACGGTCGTAATTTGGTGTGATGGCGGCACGAGTGCACAACATGATCGGTTGGGAGATCATCGAGGACCGTGGACTTAGAAAAGGCGGCGCTTAACGGTCGTCGATCGAGGATAATCAAGGATTGCGAATTTAGAAAGGGCGGCACATAACGGTCGTCGATCGAGGATTATGAAGGATCGTTGTCATGCAAGTCGACGTTTCTCTTCCTCTTTGTTTGTTAAAATTGTCCGGTCAATCCTAAACTTTTCGATTTTATCAATTTTGTCATAAAATTTTGTGCAAAACTCCAATATAATCATTTCGGCCAATTTTCTCCAGAAATCGTTGACGTGAACCGCGCAGAGGTTTATGACTAAATTAAAAATTGAAAAGTTTATGACTAAATTGGCAGTCGTACAATAGTTTTGGGGCTGATTGGATAATGTTCTCTCATCAAGACAGATCTAATGTCAAGTTAACAAAAACTAGTTAGTGTTCATAATTTTTAAAGAAATGACTAAATAAGTAGATTTTATAAAGTTCAAGGACTAGATTGCAAAGAAAAAAGAGTTGGGAGGCCACCCATGTCATCATCGGTATAAAAAAAAAAAATCAACATCCTAAGTTTTAAGAATTACAATGTGAATACATGAATGACCCTTCAAGTCTTCAATGCCACAACATATATATGTATATTTTTTATCTTTGGGATTTGGTTCATTCAAGCTTTGACTTAGGCTTATTATTTGGTTGGGAAACAGAGTAACCATTATCAAATTCAGCAGTAGTTCCAAGAGACAAAGCAGCAAAACTTCTGCATCGTCGTCGATATTTATATTAGAAGAAGAAAAAAAAAAGGACGAGGTTGTTGTTGGAGATCAAATACATCGTATAAATGCAGGTCCCGATTTCCAAGTTGGCAAGTTCTTTGCACCCAACATCTCAATACATTTCACCTAACCTAAGCACGAACAAGAAAGCAAATTAACTTTAAAAAAAAAAGTGGGTATTAGCAGCTTTTTGCTAGAATCTCTAATTAAACATGTTTTGTGAATAATTTCTTAATAGACTAGACGTTCCTACAATTTTTTTACGGGTCATCTCTTTCTCCGCCATTATTGTTGGCAGGTTACAAATATGGATACATTACACGCACAAATTGTCCCGCCTGCGACCGGGGGCATGTGGAGAAAGAAGTCCAAATCAAGCGCGTAGGCGAGAGAGAGCTTTTGAAATTTAATCGACGGTTCAGCTGGAATGCTTATCGCTCGGATAATGTGATCAGACGGTTATATCGCAACAAGCCGTGTCGCTCACACTCTACGATCCCACATTTTAAGAAAAAGAAAAGGCACATAGCCGCGTCGTTCCACTGTCTCTAAATTATATATAATTACTTTGACTCTGCGCTTTAATTTTACATGTAGGTACAAGGATTATCCCACATCGGTTGTGGAAGGGGTTGGTGGTCGGTTTATAAGTGTGAGGGAAAGCCTCATCCTTTGAAATAGCTTTTGGGATGAAAGAGGCTCAATTATCGGAGCTTACCAACAGTCACATGGGAGAGATACAGGTCCCGGGTTGTTACTCCTCCGATTCAGGGGTCGATGTAAGTATAAAGGAAAGCCTCATCCTTTGTTTCTAGCTTCTTCTTGATTCCCTTTGAACTAGCTTTTGGAATGAGAGAGGTGGTATCGTCCCGAGTTGTTGCTCCTCCGATTCAGGGCCCGATGTGTGAGGGGAAGATTTTTGGGGTTATCCCACATCGATTGTGGAATTATAAATGAAAGTCTCATCCTTTGTTTCTAGCTTCTTCTCGATTCCCTTTGTGCTTTCCACCGCCATGCAAGTACAAGTTTCTTGATTTGATCCTCGCCTTTGTGGGGATTTTTTTCTTTCTTTCTACTATCTGAAGACGCAGCGAAGCTATAGTCATAGTGGTTTTCGACGCCGGCCGACTTCGCTCCATGCGCCAGCCCGTCTTGCGCGACTTTCTGAAGAACACGTATGATAGAAAAGAATATGTTGAGTGATTT
Source organism: Lenwebbia sp. NSW1173648 (assembly GCA_029784005.1). Classification (NCBI taxonomy): domain Eukaryota; kingdom Viridiplantae; phylum Streptophyta; class Magnoliopsida; order Myrtales; family Myrtaceae; genus Lenwebbia; species Lenwebbia sp. NSW1173648. The sequence goes on from JARCGZ010000002.1 coordinate 2,082,734, forward strand.
ATGGGTAAACATTCATACCCATCATTTACTTCTTTTGGGAGGCTTAGGGTGCGCATGATAACACTTCTGAAAGTAAATTTCTGCTCTAAAAGTGCTTCTGGAGCAGAAATCCGTTTGGTAATCTAACTTCTGAAGCAAAATTCGTTTGGTAAAAAATTTTACTTCTGGAAGAAATTTCTACTTCTGAAGTGAATTTTCACTTCTGAAATTGTTTTTCCCACAATTTGAGAAGTTAAAAAAAATTGCTTCTCAACTCAAGAAATACTTCTTGGACAAAAAAAAAAAAAAAAACCTCAAGAAGTATTTCTCGTCTCACCATCTTTTCATTACGCCCTCACCCTCTTTTTGACCATGCCTGCCTCTGCCGACCTCCACCGTCACCCACGACCACTGCTCACCGCCACCCTCCGCCCCCCGCCGCCAACCGCCGACCACCACCGGCCGTCGCCCATCGTCGACCTCCACCAGCCACTGCCCACACCCACGGCCGCCAACCACCGCCAACAGCTGCCTCCCGCTACCAACCGTCGACCACCATGCTGCCTGCCGCCGCAATCTACCACCGACCTCTACCCATCGTCGCTTGTGACCATCGCCACCCGCTAACCACCGCTGTTGCCGACCACCGCCGGCCGCCACCTCCCGCTACTAACCATCAACCACCACGCCGCCTGCCATCGTAATCTACCGTCGGAGTAAAAAATAAATAATAATTTTAAATAATAAAAATTATTTTAAAAAAATTAAAATGTTTAAAAAAGAAGTAGAAATTTTTTGGCCATCGACAATAATTTTTCATAGAAGATTTTGTGTTAATAATATTTTAGAAGTAGAAATTTTCAACCGTTACCAAACGAATTTCTCCGATCAGAAATCAACTTCTGGAGGAGAAGTAGAAAAATCAACTTCTACTTTTGAGGAGAAGTAGAAAAATCAACTTTTGGGGATGAGTTAATTTTCACAGCAAAAGTGTTATCATGCGTGCCCTTAACTCATGTGAAACGAATCGAATCATTATATGTATTCCCGACGATTTGCTCTTCTCCCCGGTTAGCCCGCAACCCTGCCATTTTCTTGTGACGGGTTGCTTTTGCTTTGGTGTAAAAAGTCAAAAGTGACTTTTTACTTTTCCGTCAAAATCTAAAATATAAATTAAAAATGAAGAAATAAATACATTTTTTACTTTACTCCACATATCAAATAATCTCCTCATATTTCAATACCTACGATTATGAAAAAAAAAAAAAATCACCGACTTTTGGAGAAGAGCAAATCGTCGACAATTAGCGAGCTTTTGTCGACAAGAATAAAGTTTGGTCAAAAGAAAAGTCATCAGTGAACAAGACAATTGGCAAACTACAAGCTTGGTCGACAGTGAAGGAAATCGACAATACACTGTGCAAGAGTTTTCTACGAGAGTGAACTCGAAAGAAACTGATTGACAAAGTCATTGACAGCTTGATTAAGTGTCCAGACAAAATTATTCATGAATTGAGCATAGGTCTGTCAACACATCAGTCGAACACAATACAATGAATCGACACGGGGCACATAACTACTTAATGGTTAGCCAGTATTCTCAAGATCGGTAACTTCTTGTAGGTTAATATTATTAGATAATAGGAGATCATGTCTAGAGTTTATAACTTCTTATCTCTAACTTCAAATAAGATTGGGTATGAACGCAAAATCCACAATGGTTTGCAACAACTATTGTTAGTAGGATATAAAAGCCGCATTGTAATCCTTATAACGATATCTCACACGATTAATAACAATAATGGTTGTTTATGCATTTCATTTCAATTTCTCCATAAATTTTCATTTCCAAGCAACCCTTCAGTTTCCCAACCCTAACACTGAATCAGCATCGTGGGTCACTTGTCGGACAATGACTCAATGAGCAGCAGTTGACCTGCACTTTTGTTTGGTCCGAGCAGTGAACAGTTTTGACTCCGGTCGGAGGGAAAAAGACGGTCAGAGGGGAAGAAAAGGCTTGCCAATAAGTGCATCGCTTCGCCATCGCGTGTCCTACTAAACCTCAAAAGCCCTAGAAAAACCTTTGCAGTGCGCATAAGAAAAGGATGTATCTCTCTCCTCCTCCTCAACACGCTTCAGTTAAGCTCCATGGCTTCACTGGCCCAAAGGTAACTCCTTTCTTTCTAGCTCTTCGAAAAAAATCCAATTTTTGTTGCTGAAGAACGTAACCCACTTACTGCGTCGCTCAAAATGAAGAGTATGAAAAAGGGGTGATTTATTTTTTTGGGGGTCGAATTATAGGTTTTTTGGAGGAAATTTAGAGTACATTGCAGTTCCTCGAAAACAAAAGAGGCATCAAGCTACATTCCCCCAGCTCCAATTTTTCTCCCGGATGGACCGTGGAAGCAGGTGAGCACGCATCCATTTCAATGTTGCTTATGAATTGAGGTTCATGTGCCTGTCTGTATATTTATGTTCAAGGATCGACATTCTTGAAATGGGAATAGCTGTGCCGGGAATGGGGAGGACTTGTGTTTTTGAAATGGTTTGGTTCTATTTAAGTTTGTTTTTTCCTTTCCGTGTTACTTTATGGTTGAGGTCCTGTGTTTTGGTGATAATCATGCAAACGAGCAAGTGGGGTTTGCGATATCTTTGAGGCCGAGTCAATCCAGAATTTTTTAAAAAAATTCTTTCCTTGAGGCTTGACATTACTATCGTAATTCATGATATTGAAAGCAAATTCCGATAGTAACTCTACTGAGCAAAGGCACATGTTGTAATGTCTGTACGCTCACTCACTTGTCGGGTTATTGATGAGTTCTGGATTTGCCAGGCCTGAAAGCTACATTGTTGAACAGGGTGACAACAATACATAATTTTTTGGTTCTTTTGTGTGTGTGTCTGTGTGTGTGTGGGGGGGGGGGGAGAAGGGGGGGGGGGGGGGTTGTTCACATTATCAGATTGTTATTCTGCAATACCTGAACTCTTAGACGCTTTGTGTAAGAGTTCTCATAATCTCCTTTTGCACTTGTTTTAATTATCTGTGGCAACATTTCTCTGATCAAACCGAGTACTGTGACAATGTAGATCCCTGGAGGTGTTACTGCTGCAGAGGGATTCGGAGCTGCTGGCATATTTGGTGGTTTACGTGCCAAAGGAGAAAAACCAGATCTAGCACTTGTTGTTTGTGATGTCGATGCCATTTCAGCAGGTTTGTCTTAAATTGGAATGTTTCTAGATTCATGGGCTCTTAGGGCTCTGAATTTACGAAATTTTTCTGATTATTTAACCACAATTTATGATAGGGTCGTTCACTACAAACATAGTTGCAGCGGCACCTGTTGTGTACTGCAGAAACGTATTAGAATTAACAAGAACTGTAAGTAAAGCATTATGTTTTTCTTAATAGTATTCCATTTTTCTTTGAAATCAGATATAGAAGCATAATGAATAGGCGTACTTTTTTTCTGATGGCTGGATTATGCCGCATAGATCGGTTTTCCGTATCTTTTTGAGCGGTGTTTTGTGTAGATTTGTTCACTTTTCATTTGATTGTGCGTGTTCTTGCACTCATGCTTGAATCCTTGAATGGGAAAACAGAATAATATGGAGGTGGGAGGGACCAGAAGGCTATATCTTGTTTACATGGTGAAGTAGTTGTTCTACTGACATTCTTTAGTAAAAGATGTCTCATGACATGCAATGCAATGTTTAAAATACCTATAAGAAGACTTACAAAAGATTTTTAATGTTCGTCTTAACACGAGATAAAGCGCAACAGCATCAAAGGATCCATGTAACCAATCCCATTTGGGGCGTAGGCCTTGTTGTTGTTTTCCCTATCTATACTTCCTCAGAGAAGTCCTAGCCAAATTTTTTTTTTTTTTGTTACATTTAATGTATCGCTGTTTCGATGGACATCTTTATTATAATCTATAGATTAAACCTTGATTTGATTCCTCAAAGAGCCTCCGATTTACTAGATATGCAAATTTTTCAGGCACGTGCGGTGTTGATAAATGCTGGTCAAGCCAATGCAGCAACTGTAAGCTAACTCTTTGTGTAGTTCTCAACAATTTCATCCACCCATGTCCCTGTTCTGCATGCGAAGGAAAATGTTTCATTTAGTGAAGTTTATTCGCCGCAAAGAGAAAGTCAAGTTCATAGAGCGGCGTATGAAATAATTTCCCCTTGATTTAGGCTCAACACCTCAATAGCTGGGGCTTCGACTGGCTGAATAAAATTGTTTTTTTCCAGGGAGATGCTGGTTACCAGGACGTGATGGATTGTGTAAAATATCTGGCTGAAGTATGTGACACCTTTACCTTTCTATTTTGAGAGGCAGTGCATTTGTCATAATTTTCTTTCAGTTTGAAATTACAAATTCATAATTGCAGCGGCTTCAAGTAAGGCCTGAGGAAATTTTGGTTGAATCCACTGGTGTAATAGGTCAAAGAATTAAGAAGGTATGTGCGGCATTGGTTCTTGTGATTTTTAAATTCTTTCTTCCTTGCACAGCTCAGCATGTTCATGTGACCTATAAATACTTCAAAAGTTGTGTTGGACACTTTTGGTAGAAGACATTGCTTTGCTGCCCCTATGATATAAACTGATAGTTATCATACCACTGTCATATGCAGGATGCTCTTCTCAATTCACTTCCAGAATTAGTCAATTCGCTATCACCAACTACTGAAGGGTATTTATTAAGTTACTTTCTCATTTTATGTACAACCTTCTAGCATAAACTTACCTACATGATTGTTTTTCTTAACTTCATAGTTTTTCTTTTTTTCTTTATTCATTTTTTTGAGAATCGAACTATCCTTTTGTTACCTGTCGTATGTGTATCAAAAGTTAAGGTTTTGTGCCGGGGCTGTGCAGTGCAGACTCTGCAGCAGTTGCAATAACAACAACTGACCTTGTGAGTAAGAGTGTTGCCGTTGAGGTTAAGGTCAGCTTGAAGCCTCTGTACTTAGCATTTGCCCTTTTCTCTTCTCTTTGACATTACACTGAGACGAGCTGTCATCGTGTATATTAACTGACACGTCTAAGATCTGTGATATACCTGTTCTGACTATGCGATAGCATTTGTCAGATTTTACTGTTATGACTACCCGATATCAAAGGTGGCCCAATTTTAACAGGAGTTTGTGATCACGACTAAAATTTATATTGAACTTTGTGTGCATATATCTTGTGTGACTACTTGTTTGCAGATTGACTGATACCGAGGATAATTAGTAGCCATAACATAAACCTGGGGTCAAAATTCGTATACTGTTGCATTTTTCCTATTCAGGAACTACTAAAAAAAAAAGAAAAAAGAATGAGCGTGTGTTTGGTTCAGCTTTAGGGACTTTGGGCTCTAAAGTCCCTTGGCGTTCGGTAAATACTTTTGGACCACTATGGGGAAATGCCAACATTGGCAAAACCTGCCTTGGACTCTTAGCTTTTTCAGAAGGCAACTTCTAAGGTTAATGAGCTTTTTTTTCTCCCAAATTGCCCTCGATATTTGAAAAAAATTCCGGTCTTGCCCTCACTCGGCCACTGTTCATCTTCTCCGACTGTTGAAGTTTTGGGTCTCCACCAAGGGTCTCCGCGCCTAGTTCATACTCTCCGGCGTTGCCCTCACTTGCGACTGTTAGGCAAGATCTGGAGGGTCGTGGTTCAGGAGGCGTAGAGTGGTCGGCCCCGAGAATGCGGTTCCAGTAGAGGAGGTACACACAGAGGTCCCGGACGACGTGAGTTAGGAGCACTCAGAGAGGTCGCCGTCGAAGGGGACAAAGAAGAGGTGGGCCTCTCTAGGGTTCTCGGTAAAAAAGGGGCTTTCGTGGAGGGAAGCGAGAAAGAGCGATTCGGCTTTGGATTTTAACTTGAAGGTCATGTGGGCGTCGTAGACGAAGATTCTGAGCATGTTGTCGTAGTTTGCGGCCAAAATTGCGGGTGATAGATACGGTGGAGGAAAAGGAGTGGAGTGTGAACAGGGGAGTGAGGAGAGAGAGTGGAAGGAGGAGAAAGAGAGGTTGGCGATGAGCATTTGTCGCGGAAGGTGGAGAGAGGATGAGCAATTTATGTTGTGATCTGATATCGAAGCAGGATTTTAATGGAGGAAATCAGAGGACGTCCAAGCTTTGGGATTTTGATGAAGAATCAGAGGACGTCCATGAAGTTCCTTGTTTTTTTTGTTTTAACTCCAAAGCTATTTTGCAAATAACTACACCAAAAGTCACTAACCAAATGGTATTTGCTCGGTTTGCTTTGAGCAACCTTGAGTCAAAGGTCTTTGGGGACAAAGACGCAGCCTGATTCCCATTCACCTGGACAGCTGAAATTGTCAAGGTGCTGAAATTAATGGTACTTGAATGTTGATCATCCGCAACCTTATTCCTTCTATGGAATTTACAGGTTGGTGGGACAAATGTTAGAGTTGGTGGAATGGCAAAAGGTTCTGGGATGATCCACCCAAATATGGCTACCATGCTTGGTGTAAGCATTTTTATGCTTATTTCAGTATACATTTAGTTACTCATCAACTGATTGATAGCTGTATATTGTTAGGTTGTAACAACTGATGCTCTTGTCACAAGTGATGTTTGGAGAACGATGGTACGAATTGCTGTTGACCGGAGTTTCAACCAAATTACTGTATGTATAGATTTCATTCTTCTAAAAATTCCATTGAATTGTAGGACATTTACAGATGCTCCTGATAATCTATTTCAGTTTTCCTTTTCCTGCTTGGCTGCTCAATATGTAACTTAGATCTGAGTTAGCTGATTATCTATTGTTAGTATTTTTATCCCAAAACTTATACTTGTTTACAACTCATCTCCATACAGGGCTAAAACAGGAGACAGGAGAGAGTTTTCATTCCGTTTTACCATTGCTCATCTGCATTTCAGTCAGTTGTAATCATTTTTGTTTTTTGGCTGAAATGGGTATCAAGTGCAGCATTCTGTTTTTTAAAACCTTTCTGTGGTGAAACTGCAAGCTCTTCGGCAATAGCTAGCCAAGGCAAAATCATGGCCGGTAAACACTTGTAGCGAAAAACACATTTGAAATGCCAAAGCCAAAGACAAATTGTCACAGAAAAAACATGAGCTATATTAACCTTCGGCTGTTCTCATTGAACAAGTTTGAGAGACTAGAACTTTGGCTGTCGTCTAGGAGGCTACCAGTCATTGTATTAGCTTAAGCTTGTCTTTACTGCAACACATGCAAACCTTGATTCAGTTAGACACAAATTGCTTTTTGAGAATTGATTAAGTTGCTTCCGTTGAGGAGTATCTACCAAGTACAAGAGAAGGCACATAAAGGGGCCTTCACCACAAATTGCCCAAACTATGGGAAGAATAGAGTGTTAGAGAACCTGCACTATTTTTGTGAGGTTGACATCACATACTAGCCTCCCTTTTGAATATTAAGGAGGTCTCTAAGATGAAATTAGTGCTGACTTTGTTATTTTTGTGTTTTGGCTTTTTTAGTCTCCCGGATCTGTTATTAGTGTCTTTTTAACTGACGTCTGTTATCTGTCGTAGTTTTCTCCCATTTCATTTATCCCAATGTCGTCTATGCTTTTTCAATTTAAATATGATTTTGGTACTATGTCTAGTATGTTGCGTCAAGATGTTATGACTATAGGTGTGTTTGTTATGGTAAAACAACTCCATCTTTGTTTATATATGTCATAGATATACTCGCATGATTCTAATATTTCATTTATTGTCACGTTAACATCTAATCTTTGCCTTTATATGCCATCCGCTAGTTCAAGTTAGTTAAAGGTATCCATCGTTGTACAATGAAGTTTATGAGCTAATTAACAATTAAAGCACCTGCAGTTGATCTCCTGCAGGTAGATGGAGATACCAGTACCAACGATACTGTCATTGCTTTGGCTAGTGGCTTATCTGGATCAAACAGGATATCTTCTTTGGACAGTGACGAGGCAATGCAACTTCAAGCATGCCTTGATGGGGTAAGCTTGGGGCTACTTTTTCTGTGGCTTATTTTTAGTGCACGTCTCGAGGATTTTGACGATTACTAGCACGCTATTTAATATGCATCATCTCCTTTCATTTGCTCAGAGTCTCAAACTCCATAGTCTATATAGGTGAATGCTTGTTTGAACTGCACTTTAGTTTGTAAAATTCCGCGAAGTATGGTGATAGATGTACAGATTGATTAAATACTAGATCTGAATGCCACAATTTTTCACATATATTAACAAAATATGGCATTATAAAAGACTTAAAAGCAAACACAGCAAGCATAATGAAAAGATGTTTTGTATGATGCAATTTGCATTGTTTAGATGCTCATGATAGTCTTTATTCGTTATTTTTTTTATTGTGAATTTGGTACTGATGATTTGCACATTATTTTCAGGTGATGCAAGGTCTTGCTAAATCAATAGCATGGGATGGAGAAGGAGCGACGTGCTTAATTGAGGTTCGCATGTTATATTTCCCAAGTACCACTCTGAAATTTATCTTTTGAAACATCTTTTTAATCTTGCAATCAAAAAATTAATAATAATTGGAAGGCATCATTGCGAATCAGACCCACAATATATTGAGTGTGATATACTAGGTTACATTTCTGCAGTATAAATTCACAGAGACGCCAGGTAGATACACTGGCAAATCCATAGTTTGTCCATGTCTTGTAACAGCGTCTTTTTTTATACAGTCAAGTGACAACATCTTTATCATATGGTTTTAGGGTGGCAGGGCAGAAATCAGGGCATTATTTTCATGTTTTGTGATTGGAGATGGTCTTAAGCTACACAGTAGTCTACAGTGGCTGAGATGCTCTCAGATAGTCTCTTACTGATTAAGGAATTATTCTATTATTCAAAGAAAAATAAAGGGCAAAGTAAGGATTTATCGTGTTATTAATATCACATGCCCAGTCCTTGATGAACCTTAAACATATTAGTTCTCGATAAATCTGCATGTTCTCTTTGTTTCTTGAAATCGCGGTCTGATGGCTGATCTTCATTTGTTTTGTCCTTTAGAGACTTTTTCATTTGTTAAATGGCAACCCAATATTTAATGCTGTCTGATCTTTTGGTGACCAGAGGAGAATGATGCAGTTTAGATAGAGTATGAAGGATATAGGTTGATAGACCCGTCCGTTTTATCCTTTTAAAACTGATGCAGGTCAATGTGACTGGAGCCAACAGTGAGGCTGAAGCAGCAAAAATTGCACGGGCAGTCGCATCTTCGTCTCTTGTTAAGGTATGGTAATAAACTTGAGCTTTCAGCGTAAGGTGGGTTGTCAGGCTAACTGACATTGAAGTTTGTGAAATTAGGCTGCTGTTTATGGAAGAGATCCGAACTGGGGACGCATTGCTTGTGCTGCTGGCTATGCTGGAATTCCTTTTCAGCTAAATAAGCTCCGTATAGAACTTGGTGACGTTCTTTTAATGGATGGTGGACAGCCACAATCATTTAACAGGTATTAGGGAGAGAATATATTCTGTGGTTGGAACTAGGGTTTACTTAAGAGCTTAGCTGTGATGTTAACTGAATGTTACGCAAGAATATATGTTGAACGCTGTAGTTAAATACAGGATAAGCAGTATGAGTGGTTCCTTCAGAGTTGCACAACTATTTTTCTCTGTTTCATTCTTTAAAGAAGGTAACCAATCGCCAGGTTCAAAGATAGAAAGGATGTATTTCTTGTCAAAATCTAACTAAATTGCTTTTTGCTCGACCATATTTTTAATCCCATCATCCTTCATCTTAGCAGAAATGAAGCTTAATGAAGCTTTTGTGTGTTAAAGACTGTGTTTGCCGAGTATTTGTTGGTTTTTTGGCCCAAGAACTGACCATGCTTGAAAGAAGTCATTTTCACCAATTTTAACATGTGAAATCTCTCTCATTCGTCTTTGTGCTAAATGAACTGGATACAGGGATGCGGCCAGCAACTATCTCAGGAAGGCTGGTGAGGTCCATGGTTCAGTTGGAATTCAAATCTCCGTTGGTAAGATCTTGTACTTACCTTATCGTTTGCAAGTTGCTTGCTCTTATCATGTTGACTCTGCAGCTAATTTTGTATGTTCCGTAAAGATAGCAAACGTCACTCATCATCAAGCTACTTCTAAGTTTGAGGGGATAGCGCTGTAGCATACCGAGAAATTGTGGCAAGCATCTGTTTTGCTCGTTTCATGTCTGTGGTTGTGGGTGCGGATGTGGTTGGAGAGACACTAAAAACTGCTCTTTTCTGATTCATCGGATGAGCATAGATATTTTCAAATGATAAAGTTAGCAAGACCCACTAAAATCTGTTAGAAGGCCTAGAAAGCTCACGTCTTCCTGTAGGTTACTTTCTCATGTTAACTGATGTGGCCTTCTGTTGTTTCCTGGGTGGCACTCCTGGTGGTATTATTAGGTGAAAAATGGTCAGCTTGTTCCCCTTTGTGGTAAAATATAGTAAGCGTGGTAAGGTCCCACGTGATAAAAGTTTTCACGCATTTCGCATGTGGAAATTTTGTTTAGATGGACTTCCATGTATTGACGTGCTGTCTTGCCCGATCTTCTGTTTCCATGTCCACTTTTAACAGTTCCTGTCCTTACATAAGTGAGGTGTCAAAATCCTCCTGTCCGTGCCAAAGTTGAAGATAGAAACCCAACAGTGTCGCTTCTGTTTTGCTTTCTGTTACTCTTACCTTCAATCTCATATTCAACTGCGGTTCGGCTTCACATTCTTTTCACACAGGTGATGGGCGAGGCAGTGGGAAGGCATGGGGCTGCGACTTGAGCTACGATTATGTGAAAATAAATGCCGAGTACACAACTTAGAGCCGACATCCATTGGTCACCTTGTTGGTCTATTAGTAGTATAACTATTTACAAAGTTGATATGGTGAATGAGTTTGGATGATTGCGGGCTTGTCATTCAGCTTCTTCTTTTGACACAAATTGACTTAAATCACTTTCAGAAAGTGGTCATAAACCCTGCTTTAGGGATAGTAATTCACTGCGCAGATTGGCTAGCAAATCACGCTCTCTGTTTGTTCTACTGCTTCGGGTAGTCGGGTTCCTTTTCTTGAAGGTGATCAAGCAGGCAAGAGGTGTTCCATTTTGTAAGCTTATTTGAATTAGTTCGGCTTTCCACAAAATTTTGCGCTTTCCAGAGCTATTTGAAATGGGATCAAATTAATACAGGTTTTCGACATAATTGCCCTCCTTTCTTCATGACACTGGAAGACCACTATCCTCAGAGAGTTGAGGCTTCTCAGTACCAAGCAAATCCGATTGCCAGAAAGTTAGCAGAATCAAAGTTCTTTACACACCCTGCTTATAAACAAAGCCTCGACAACACAATCGGTCCATATCACATCTTTTTTTATTTGCACTCCCATGCATTCATCCTTAAATCTAGGAAAAGTTTCAAATAAGTGCTTGAAATGCCTTTTTTATTTCCAAGAAGAGTATTTTAGTCATTTATATTTTCTGAATATTTTTCCCCTTTTTTTTTTCCTTTTTCTGAGAATGACCACCGGCGAGGGCTGGGCAGCCCCCGCCCCTAAGGCCGGCCCTTGCCGGTGGCAGCCATCGCGCCTTCCCTTCCTTTAAGGGAAAAAAAAAGAAAAGGAAAGAAGGAAAAAAATTTGAAAATATAAATAACTAAAATACCCTTGATCAGATCTCTTTATTTGAAACAAAATCCATAAAATCCACTTCCGACTCTTATTTGAGAAAATGATGAAAATTCGTGTCCTTATTTGAAATTTTCCCTTAAACCTTAGAAAAAATCACCATTCTTTTCACCCATCATCGGTTACTGTTCAAATACAAACTGGGCTCAGCACACGAATTATTTTTGGCTAAATAAGAAAACTGGAACAGAGAAACTAACCACAATTCGGATAAAGAAAACGCGAGATCAGTACTGTGCCTACCACTTGTTGAGGCAATTGACGACCGAAGGAACTCGGCACAAGATTCAGAAGTCAGGAAATTATTGTTCCTTCTCTTTTTGGTTGGTCACATTCTCATTTGCGAACACCCATGTCCTTAACGAATTTATTAGAAAACACCTACTTCAGTTTCCGCAAAAGAACGGAATACAGAGATCCGAATGCAGGGCTCCATCGGCCATATGGAAATATGCAACGCTCACTGAATAGTCAAATATAGACCACAGCTAAATACCGTGGATCGACAAAACATTCACACTAGGTGTCTCAAAACATCAATACGAGTCGTCCAAACATGAGTAACTACTAACTAGGTAGGTCTTACAATAGTCGCCAAACAAAACCACTTGTTAGAATTATTTATATACATCACCTGCCAAAGAGTTCAGGTCATCAACTGGAGATCATCTCACAGCGCCTCTGCAGCAGAGTAGTGCACCTGAGTCAGGGTGTTCTTGAAGAAGCTGCTCCCACAGGAGGAGTCTGGGACAGGATTTCCAATATCAAATTGGCGCACGTCATCTGGAATGCCAAGACGGCAATCATTATCATCCAGCTTGTTAAAACACCTATCGGAACTCCCAGATGGTCGGCGAGATTGCTTCTTTTTCTTGTCCCTCTTGGACGAGTCCTTGCCAGATGCCCCACGTGAGGAGTCTTTCCCTTTCTGGCCTCTCTTTCCATTTCTCTTATCCTTCTTGGGCACCTTCTGTTGCTTTGTGCCCCTACTGAGAAAGTGAGATACTGATGTTGGTGGCGGATCATAGACGTCAGGAGCCCATCTCACTGTAAGCTTCCCAGGAGAAGCACCTTGTTTCTCACGAGTGCCTTTAATGGCGGATACAGGCTTCGAAGAGGTCTGCAACTGATAAAGCGTCAACAACAGATAAACGCGCAAACAAATAGCAAATGGCAAACCATGAAAAGGAAAGTTGCAAGAAGCGCTCATTGTCATTGACTCCGACAGTGGCTAGCTAAATACTGAAATGATACTTCTAGTATAAACCATTAGAAGGATAGAACCAAGTATATGAAAGCACTTCTCCCTTCTCTTTAGAACAAGCTGCCATCACAAACACACACTGGATCATTCTTAGACATAAATAACTTACAGAAACGTTAAAGACATAAATGCACACACCCGGCTCCTTCCACTTTGTGCAGGAAGCCTACCTTTTTAGTTCAAGAGGATAACACTACAAACGATATATCCAGTGGCTACTCAATAGTACCTAAGACCACATAAAAAAGTGAGACAACCGAAGGAAACAAATTGAACAATTTCCGACATGAAAACATTAGTCAGGTAAGAACCAAAGAAACTATCAAAAAAGAAGGATGGGCAATGAAAAAAGAGAAACTAGACAGAAATTAGCAAGTAAAATTAAGAGCCCTGTAAGGGAAGCAGGATCTTAGACAATAGAAAGTAGAGCAAGCCCGACATCCACGACTGGGAAAGAACTTACAGGAAAAGAAATTGACCGTGAGTAGACATTATTAATGTGCTCCTCTGAGAATAGTTCTCGCAAAGCCGATTCTCGCTTATCAGCCGCTTCATCAGACAACAAATGTGGAGATAACTTCTCTCCAGGCAATGGAAAAGTTGCACACTTAACGAGACACTTCTCATATGACTTAGCCTCAAGCACAGAAACTCCATGTGATTTCTCTGCTTTCGAAGTACCAACTACAACTTCACCGTCTTCAACATGTAGAACATTACCCAGAGTATTACCAAGTTCACTTATCAAGTTCTCACAGACAACCGAGTTGGTCCCAAAAGTCGAAGAGTATCCGTCCATCGATATGAGTATCTACGGGAAAGAAATGCAAAAGGAAACAGAGTCAGCAACAGTTGATGATTCAATGTTCAAGAATAACCACAAAACCAAAACAGCAATTTATGTTCTCCTCCGTATACTAATAGACAAAACTGCACAGAGACTTAGGGAATTTGATGACAAGGAAAGAGATTAAAACCGAAAGTTAGCCCTGCATATACAAGTAAAAACAAGTCAAATCCACAGACGCTGCTTCTCTGTAAAGCCAATTGTAGGGAGTTCCACCCAGGGAAATGATGAGCCACAACAACATATTCAGGAACTACCACTGGAAAGGGCTCCTGAATACAACACGATGGTGAACACACCCCAAATAAACCCGACCGTAGGGTTTTCACAGGGCAACAACATATAGTTCGTGAACATAGGTAAGATTAGGACACAAGCAAGCTCGCAAGCCGAAGAATCCTAGGAAATATTTACTTTTCAAATTGAACAGAGGTTGTAGGGATAGAACGTTAACCCCTGTAATTTTCAACCAATAGAGAAACTTGCGAAAAGAGAGAGAGCTAGCAGCTTAACCCATAATATCCATTTTCCTTTTGGCTCCTCATGGCAGTTTATCAGCCAAGCACACAGAAATGGTAACAATCGCAAATCACAAGCCATGAACAAGACTTTCAACGGAGAAAGTGGCATACCTTACAAGACGGCAAGGGCATTCAAAATGGTTATAGAACCTCAGCTACTCGCGCAGCTCAGTACAAGTCCGTCAATGGCCAAAAACGTTTACGTCGCACAACAAACAGGAGAGAGATAGGCAAAGAAAAACCGAAACGCAGCTGCGAAATGAGAACGCGGACGGTAACTAGGGAAAGCCTAATGTTAACTAAGATTACCACGCCGATCGCCTTTTTCGAGGTGTTTCAGGCGATGCGGGCACAAGCCACCATGGAAGTAGGTCAGGGAAGGGATCAGGAGGAGATCGCAGGGCACCGAAGGCATGGTGAAATGCTCTTCGAAACCCCCGGGTCACAAGCGCAGATAACGAAACGCCGTGGTCTCAGCGAGTCGCCACGGTGGCGGCCGGCGTATCGAGACGAGACTACAGCGAATGGACGAGGAGGAGGACAAAGTTCGACCGAGGCGGCGATTGCGTGGATCGAGGATTCGAGTCGGTGAATCTTCAGGTCGCGACGCTCATGCCTGGCTGATTCGAAGAGAAGATGAGGGATCGATGAATGAACGAAGAAGATGATGCGGAGAGTGAGACGAAGCGCGTGAAGAAGAAGAAGAGGATGGGAGAGGGACAGGAGGGTCAACGGATCGGCAGGCGAGATTGATGGCGGTCCGTGGAGAACGAATCTGGAGCGTACACGTGTTGACAGCGAGGGCGTGTACTTTTCCACGCTTGCCTGAAGCTGGGTGGGCCAAAATGTTGGGCCCATTACAAGCCCACCATAACAAGAACAACTTGCCTGGACCAGACCGTTTAAAATAGTAACTGTCGTGTCGCGGTAATAATAATCTCACAAAATATATCGGGACATAATAATAAATTTTTGAGAGGATATAATATATATATCACCTACCTAAAGCCTTCTTCATTGCGATACAAATTTCTTTACAATTGGTGTGAAAAAAAGAACGTTCCAATGTAATGCGAGAAGAATCGCACGAAATGCTTGAATATGATACGATTCGCATGAGTGTGTTGTTCAATACAGTGACTATTAGATCCACTATATACTTATCTTTTTCCCACTCTGTTTATGACGGTGTACATACTTTTCTTTAGTTGCATTTGCTATTACACTATACCTCAGATAAGATTGGTGATTACTTAGCTCTTTCTTTTCTTGGAATATTTCGATGAATTGAAAAAACATACCAAAATGGTCATAAACATATTGTACTTATGTCAATTTAGTCTTAAACCTTTTGACAGTTTGCCAATTTAGTCCTTCTTGAAAATTTTAGCCGAAAATAGCTGAAGTGTATGCCGGCTTTCTTACGTATCACGATGAACAATTTTTGCAATTTTCTGTCATTTTTTCTTATGTATTTTCTCGTTTTTTTAAATTTTTCCTTCGCCAGTCGCTAGGTCTCGGCGATTGAGTCGGCAAGGCTCAACCTAGTCAGGCTTGCCCGGCCTTGAGCAAGGGTCACCCTTGCCATCTTAGGGCGAGGTCACCTCGTTGGGATCTGGCGAGGCCTCAACCAACAGAGGAATAAGGACAAAAAGAAAGAAAGACAAAATAAAAAAAAATTAGAAAATTACAGATTTGTCCTCGGTAGTATCGATCGACGTCCACGTCAGTGATTTAGGAATCAACACTTTAATTTTTTTCATGGGAGGCAGCTAATACCTTTTTTAAATATCGGATGAAAACATCTCATTAAAATATCGGATGAAAACATCTAATTAAAATCTGGGCCAAACAAACTAGACGTGAGTATCACACAAGAAAAAGATGGGATAATCAATAATGAGATGATTCACGAATCGTCCGAGATTTCAATGATTATCAAAACTACTTTGAAATTCCTATAGTGGTCGAAAGATGATTAACGGGGAGTTGGCTCGCCCAGCCTGCTCAAGCCAACCCAAGCCGAAGAGGCCCGATAGGTAAATTGGCGGGCTTAACAACGTTGTTAAGTGAAAAATGGGTCTAATTCCTTAAAAAAATTCAACTTGAGGTCAAGTTTTAATTTTACCATAATTTTTTGTTCGACTAAAAAAAATCCTCAACTTTCACTTTAGTGTCAAATCTGCCCATGCATAAAAAAATTGTCACTGGTTTATTCAAAATTGTGAACATCGAGACTAGTTGGAGGTTCATTATTAGAACATGTATTTTCATCAATACCCCCACATTCATGTAGAACAACAATAGCTTTATGATTTTCAAAATTTTGAAGAAGCGGTGGCGATTTTTGGACTTGAGGGTATATTTGCCATTGAGTGAAAGTTGAGAAATTTTTAGACAAAAAGAAAATCGAAGCAGAATTGAGACTGAACCTCCTAAAGTTGGGCCCTTTTTTTTTTGGGGGGGGGGGGGGGGGGGAGGGGGGAATTAACCCCATGAAAATGTCCAATTCGCATAATGGTTAAAAGGTAGAGGATTAAATTGACATAATTAAAATATTTATGATTAAATTGATCAAATTAAAATGTTTATGACTAAATTGATCAAATTAAAATGTTGGGACTGAATTAACACATGTAATAAATTTATGATTTTTTTCTTTTGCTAATTTTTCGGATTAAAACAATAATCTAGCGTAAGTTTTCCCTTGGTTGGTCGATTGAGTTCGGAGGAAAATGGATGGAATAGATGATGTCAAAGCCAGAAGGAAAGGAAAGGAAGTAGTCCTCTCGGGCCCACGTTTTATTTCCTCCCACAAGAAAATAAAAGAAAATGCAAATATTGCTAATTGCTCTTTCAAGATCGCCCTTGCTTTTCTTTTTAAGTGTGAATAAGACAAGGATAATTAAGGGGTGCATGACAACCATTCTGTTCTAGAAATAGATTTCTGGCTAAAAATAGATTCTTTTATTTCTATTTCTGGATGAGTTTTTGAGCAAAAAAATATGTTTGATAACGACATAAATTTATGATCTTGGAACAGAAGTTCGTTTGACAGCAGTTGAAAATTTCTACGTCTAGAATAGAAGTAGGCGGTGACGACCAGCGGTGGTCTGTAGCGGCTGGCCGCGATCGGCGGCGGTGGCTGGTGGTGTTCGGCAGGGGTCGTCGGTGGTGTTCGGCGGGGGTCGTCGGCGGTGGCCGGCCGCGGCCGCGGCGGCAGTGGGGTCGACGGCGGCCGGCGCTAGGAGGAGACACCGAGCAACTTTTAAGAGTTTTCTGTTTCTGATTTCTGTTTTTACCAGAAGCTAAATTTTTCTGTTTCTCATTTGCCTTCCAAATATATTTCTGAAACAACTTTTTTTTTCCAGAAATAGAAAAAATAGAATGACGTTACCAAACGAGTTTCTGTTCCAAACATGTTCCAGAAATAGGTTTGGAACAAAAATATAGAAGTAGAAAAGTTTTCATGCACCCCTTAAGTGTATTCACCAAATCAATCTTTTCACATCATCTCCACTCAGCACACATAAAAACATGGGCAAAAGCCACAAAAAAATTCAAACTAAGCCTCCATAAGCTTTTTCTATGATACCAAAAATTATAAACTTCTACCTATTTGACACGTTTACCTTCCGTTAAGGTTCTGTTAACGAGCACCGTTAAAACTCTTCCTATGTGAACTCCAGAAAACAAAAGATGTTGGCTAGTGCCCACATGATTTTGACTCAAAAATAATCTGATGAAACTTTGATAGAGTATAAGTGCGTCACATAAGTATAAGTTTGGAATTTTTCATGTCACAAGAAAATTTTTTAAGGTAAATGTGTCATAATGGGTATAGCTTCAGATTTTTTATATCAAAAAAAAAATCAGGATAAAAAGGTCACGGTAGACATAATTTGAGATTTTCCATGACTTTTTCCCTAAAAAGATTAACCTATAAATTATTTGAGCAAATTGAATGACTACATTGAACATTCAACAATATTTTAAGGACCATGCTGAACAAACTAAAAGTTAATGAAAGACATCACATGTTGAATCAAAGTTTAAGAATCGTTTCTGTGAATTTCTCTTTGATAAATAATTATGTAAATGCCCTTAATCCACCATATAAAAAAAAATTAGAAATTTTTGTGAGGTCCATTCTTTAATTTTATGGTTCACAATAAAAATAAAAACAAAAACAAATGTAATGTCAACGAAACCCTTTCTCTTTCTCCTTTTCCGTGCCTTTCTGTCCATTTGAATTTGAAACGCCGGCCCATTGCCCCTGTTCTCTTTCCGGAAATCGAGATTGTGAGCCCATTACATGCTTTTCCTGGTGTAATGTTAACACAGAACACATCAAACTACGGCGAAAGACAAAGCGTGATGCTCCAATCTGGTCGCGCCGTCGAGGTCCTGCGGTGGTGCGACTTGAGGGTCAGCTGCAGGAGCTTCGGCCTGTAGAGGGTCTTCAGTGTCGTCGTCGTTCGCCTTTCCTTTAAGCTTTCTTGATTCAACAGCCCGTATTTATATCCGTGCCATGCCGAGCTTTTGGTTTCTCAGAAACCAAATATTATTTGTCCATAAGAAGAGTGGTTGTGCAGGAGGAAACATGGCCGAGACAACGACCGGTTCTCTACCCCTTGCGAGGCAGGTTTTGAAGACTGCTTAGCCTTACTGTCGGCTTATCGGGTATCCAGATGCGGGTATCTTCGGCCTGTATTTTCCGCCACGCTACTTTCTCGAGTAACTCTTCGCCGCCACACAAGGCTTTCCATTTTCCGGAAGCCCGGTCCCTCCATACTTTTCGGTTTGCTGCAGCAGCAGAGCAGATGCAACTGACCTTATCAAAGCGCCTCTCGCATTTCGAAGCTGCTAGCTTTGGCTTGCAATCTGTCGAGCTAACGGACTAGGAATCGTTCTCGTGCGGGGCATTTCCAAGTCGAATCAAACTTTAACCGGGCATAACTTTAGATTGTCATGATTCATAAATAATCACGTAAAGTTGGTGGTGTTGCTCTCATACTGCTTGGCTTGGCTTGGCTTGGCATCACCGAATATGAATAAATCATCCGCCAATGCCTAATGCGTGATAGATGTACCTCTTTTGTTTCCTTTTTTTTCGAAGTTGCTAATTTGTGTAGGTCGGGTTGAATGTCGTCCATACTATATGCATAGAAAAAAGCATGAATATTAATTATGTCGATCATTCTGATCCAAACCATAAATGACCGGCTCAATCCCGACTCAATCTATCAATTTGTCAACCGTAGGCTTCCAAATTTTGGAAGAGGACGTTCCGATACCGGTTATCTTCGATGTTTTTCTTAGCCAGAGCTTGTTCCAGAGTATCTTCTAATCTCTATTTTTCCTCCTTAGATATATTTACCACGAGACAACGGAAAGTCTAATCTCTAATTCCGGGTTTTGCACCATCTTTGAATTGAATTTGTCTCTTCTAGGATTATTTGGTATTTTGCAAGAGAGAGATGGGTCTATCAAAAACGATGATAGACTCTCTCTCTCTCTCTTTTTCCAAGGCACCCTTGAAGATGAAGTCTATATGATGCAACCTCCTGGCTACAAGGATCCTACCAAACCCAATCATGTCTGCAAATTACGCAAAGTAATTTAGTGGCTCAAATAGGCTCCCCGTGCATGGTACAATGAGTTAAGTGCCTTTCTCCTTGATCATTCTTTTGTCAACTCCAAAGCAGACAGTTCCCTTTTTATCTACTCCAAAAATGGGACTCACATGTATTTTCTGGTCTATGTCGATGATCTCATCATCACCGGGAGTGATTCCAAAGTTGTGAACCAATTCATTGCCTTACTCTCCCACCGCTTTTCTGTGAAAGATCTCGGGTCTCTACACTACTTCTTGGGAGTTGAAGTAGTACCTACTCAACATGATATACTTTTATCCCAACACAAGAATATTCGGGACCTTCTTGAGCGCCATAAAATGACTGCTGCTAAAGAGGTTAGCACACCCATGGCAACGGGTACTTCTTTAACTATTCATGGTGGCACTGAACTCACAAATCCAACGGATTTTCGAAGTTTAATTGGTGGCTTACAATACATTCTTATTACCCGACCAAACATGGCTTACACAGTCAATAAGTTATCACAGTTCATGCATAATCCCACTGACACTCATTGGACGGCAGCCAAGAGACTACTTCGCTATCTCAAGGGTACTATCTTTCACGGCTTACACTTGCGTCGTGATACCACTCCGACACTTCATGCTTGCTCTGACGCTGACTGGGCTGGTAACTCAGATGATCGTACTTCCACTTCTGGATTTCTTATCTACATTGGTGCTAATCCCATTTCATGGAGTTCTCGGAAACAAAAATCTATTGCACGCTCCTCCACTGAGGCCGAATATAGGGCTATCGCCACAACCTCGGCCGAACTTCTTTGGGTCCAACATCTCCTTCAAGAGCTGACAATTCATTCAACACAACCCCCCGTCATCCATTGTGACAATATTGACGCAACATATGTCTGTGCCAATCCGGTCTTCCATTCTCGCATGAAACATATCGCTATTGACTACCATTTTGTTCGAGAGCTTGTCCAAACACACCGTCTTCAAGTTTCCCATATCTTGACACATGATCAACTCGCCGACATTCTCACAAAACCATTATCAAGACAACGAGTTCATCAACTTCGATACAAGATTGGTGTTTCTGATGGCAACTCTATCTTGCGGGGGCGTATAAAGGAATGTAATCAAGTTTGATTTTTGATATTATTTTCTGTTATTTTGTTACCTTTCTTGTTGCATATATTTTGGGATTCTTTGCTTAAATTAAGCAACCAATCCTCCGTACATTTTCCTATAAAGCCATGTAAAGTGTAAGCAATTATTATGATTAATATACAGAATTTTCAATATCTTTCATTTACCACGAGACAACGGAAAGTCTAATCTCTAATTCCTTGTTGGGGAATGCATCTTAATTGGGGTTTTTGCACCATCGTTGAATTGAATTTCTCTCTCTCTAAGTTATGAACCCGTGATAGTTTGTAGTAAAATCAAATTTGAACAGCATACAAGAACGATGACTGCAAGGTGATCCTAATTCATGAACACTGCATACAAACATGATCTTTGATCTACAACGGCGTTACTGAATATAAGTCATGATCTGCATCTATTTACATCATCCATCTGATTTTGGTTTCTTTTCATTTGCGATACCAAATTTCTGTGATCCGCACATTTAATTTTTTTTTAAAGACTCGTAATTGATATACCTCTAGTGAAGGGGAAATGGTAATAGCACCAAGAAACTCCAAACTGATACACACATCACACATGTTATTTACCCTCAAAATTATTTCTCTCGTAGTAAATAATCTTAAATTGGTAACCCGTGTTATATTTGCCGCCAAACTAATTTTCATGTCATTCTCAAACTGGTATGCCCGTGGCAAATTTGACTTCCGTACGATTTCATCTAATATCCTCGTTAAGTTGCTGACATGGAAACACACGACGCAAAAATACTCGGATGATCGGCTTGTGACGCGGATCCCTTATAGAGATTCAATATAAATGGATCTCCTAAACACATGTCGTCTTGGGGAAGCCAGGTCTGAAGAAACCGAACCGACATTGAGATTTTTCGTGGCAAGAAAATTATTTTGGAGTAAATGTGACACGGTTGTTGCAGTTTGAGATTTTTTATGGCTCAAAAATTAGTTTGGGATAATGCACCGCGGGTATTAAAAACATCAGATTTTTCGACAAAAAAAAAAAATCGAATCTTTAAGAGAGAATGAACAAGGACATTCAAAATTCCCAAAAAGAAAAATCCAACATTTTTTTTTAAGTAAGTTTTTTTCCGATTTGCAGTTTCTAAATAAATAGATACATCCGAATTGCCAACTTTTTCGCATTTGACATAGAATACTATGCCGGTTTCCTTTCCGGTTGCTCATTTTTTGGTTTACAGATTCTGTTGGCCAAGTGCCTTTCCTTCTTGCAACAACCCCCCTCTCTCTCTTCACGTGACTGGTCCTTTCTCTAAGACACGGATCGCCACCTCATCAATCCACAGCCGTTCACGAACTCCCCATCGAACGGTCCGTGCTTCCCGATGGACGAATCCGGGTGCTCTCTCCCAATGTCCGCTTCGCTCCATTTAAACACCACCTCGCGATTCTCTCACTTCCCCACAGAAAAATTTTCTCGCTGCCATTCGCATTTCCTGAAAACTTTCCCACTGTTTTCTCGGAAAATCCTCCGCATTTCCAGTTCGTCTCCCCACCTTCGATCTACTCGGCGATGGAGTCCCTGGGCAAGCCGAAGAAGGGCGCCGGAGGCAGGAAGGGAGGCGGCCCGAAGAAGAAGTCCGTCTCTCGCTCCGTCAAGGCCGGCCTCCAATTCCCGGTCGGCCGTATCGGGAGGTACCTGAAGAAAGGCCGCTACTCGCAGCGCCTCGGCTCCGGAGCTCCGGTCTACCTCGCCGCCGTCCTCGAGTACCTCGCCGCCGAGGTATCTTTCTCACTCTCTCTCTGCTTTAGTCTTCCGCATTTCTAGATTTTCGACGAGCTCTGAGCTTGCTTTTGCGATCGATCAAGAATTTTGGAATATTCCTCGCTTCAACCTCGAATCTCTGCCATCGTTTGACTGAGTGAAGCTGAGACCAACAACGTCTAAAGATATACTTCCATTTTGCAATCTTCCCCTCATTTGCCTTCCTTAGCCATCGTACTGAAGCACCGTAGCAGGGGGATTCGAACTTGTTGAAGTACTTAGAGCTGTGCGTGCATGTGTAGGTTCTGGAGCTCGCGGGCAATGCGGCGAGGGACAACAAGAAGAACAGGATCATCCCGAGGCACGTGCTGTTGGCGGTGAGGAACGACGAGGAGCTCGGGAAGCTGCTCGCCGGAGTGACGATCGCGCACGGAGGCGTGCTCCCGAACATCAACCCGGTCCTCCTGCCGAAGAAGACGGACAAGGCAAGCAAGGAGCCCAAGTCACCGTCAAAAGCCACCAAATCACCAAAGAAGGCGGCTTAGGCTTTGATTTAGGGTTTTTAGGGTTCCGTTGAGAACTTCTGGTTCTTAATAGTTTCTATAGTTGCTGGTTCCCGTCCGTCTCTCCATGTACGTACTGCTCTGTAGGTGGTGGTGGTCTTTTTGGTTTCTTGCTGGGGATTTCCACTTTTTTGAGTCCTGTGCTTCAATGAAGTGAGATGGCCAGATGTTACATGCTTTCGCAGGAAAAAAAAAGGTTGATCCTTTCCTTTTACCCTGTCTGTGAAAATTGAAATCGAATTTTCGGCGGGAAATGCCCACATTTGTGCTCCGTTTTGGCGTTTCTTGAGAACAGTAATTTGGGTTTTAGGTTAAGGAGCGACGTTGAATGCAAGAACGCTGATGAAGAAATCGATTTCTAACAGATGGAGAGGAGATGTGGGTGAATTCTCTTTCCCTCGTTGCGTTTGTGTCCCCGCAGCAGTAATTTGGGTCACCTCTAGTCGTTCTGATGTCTTCTTCACATGAGCAGAAAAATTCTAATTCGCCATGTTTCATCCGTTAAATGTTTGGGTAGCAGGTTCGAGTCGATTAATAGCAAAGTTCGGGAACGAACCCGGCATGAAAATAGAGGTATGGTAACCGAGTTGACGAGGAGCTCTGAATTTATCACGCGGTTGTCGCCGTGAATCTACGGCAGACATTTAGGAAGAGTATCAGAATGTACTTTGAGATCTCCAGTGCGCTCGTTCGGTAACAAAATCTGGAATTAGACCTTGCGTGTGTCGCGTGTGAAGTGGATTAGCAAGTTCACTCTCTGTTATCAGCTCTGCCGTTGCTGCAGAGTTCTACTACTAGCTGACTGCAATTGCACGATGAATCTCTCCGCTCAAGTGTTTGGTTGAAAAGAGTTTTGCACATTCTCTCCACTACAATTTGATCATAAGAGCAACTCGAGCAAACACCAACTGGACTTTTTGTGATCAATTCTACACTACCATAAATGCGAACCGAGCCTTTACAAACTATGGGACATCCTAGATTTTTTGAGTTCGTCAGATGTGATCACAGTCACAGCCATTCAAAGAACCAAATGAACAAAGAGCAAAGATGGCTGGAGGATTTATGTTCTCATAGGTCATACATCATACCACAAGGCCACTGTTAAAAAGAAAAAAAATTCGACCTCTGCAGTGTCGGCGAGTCTATATGCATTTTAAAGCAACTGTAAACCCAAGAGTTTCTTCTCATAAAATATACACCAAAACATGCCTTTAGCATAAACTCAGGCCTGGTGCTATAATGTCATTTGCTTCTGTTTCTCCATGATGGACATCCATTCATTCAGTCAACATAATCTACGCATGTTTTGGATCTCTCAATGTAAATTCTCTTATCTTGTACCACTGAATAATGCAAAATGCAAGAAAAAAATACGGATGAGTATTTCCATGTCTAGAGTATGAGCACTATCGTAACTGATGAAACCATGTCATTATCTAGCCTTGCAATTTGTCTTTTGGTAAATAGGGAATGAACTTAAAGCAAACAACAGGCTCTAAAACAGCTCAAGACTGGGTCAAGAGGGGAAAAGGAACTGTACCAAAAGTACGTCCGACAAAAAGCAGCCTCTTTATTCTACAACACAGGCTTATACGAGTTCTATTTATTGACTCAGAAATGACACAGCATAATCACACAACCTGAAATTTGTAGAGCTTGAGAGATGATGGAGGCTTTACACATTGTCATTTCTGATGGAGAAACGGGAAAAAAACACCATTCAGCAATATCTCCTTCCAAACCTCTTTCACTTCTTTGCAATGTCTGGGTGAGCTCTATTAAAACCTGTGAGGTTGATAAGGTAGAAGGAAGAACAAAAAGAGATGCTCAGAAGGAAAAGACACAAGGATTATGAAGAAGCTAACCTCACTTTTATAGTAATGCAGACCTACATAAAACAGTCAGTGACATAGGAGAAGGAGGATCATCTCATACATGGAAATTCTTCCATCATTTTCAGGCGACATAATCTTTGACCTAGACCGCCCAAATTATTTGAGCCAGAAACGATCGACAAACAGTGCACATATGCAGTGGTCCTCGTGCAAATGGTTATATGTTGAAGGAAGTGGCAGTGGGGTTGTGGCTAAAGGTAGAGGAGAGCAAGGTGGTCATAGAGACAGCAGTGAATTTCATGGTAGTGGTACCATGTCATCGACAAAGGCGGAGAAATGTCGGTAAAACTTGACAGGGAGTGCTATAGTTGCTGGCATTGTGAAAGTCGGCGTTGGTGGTAGAATGGTGGTTGGCAAGAGGTGAGGAATTTTTCCAAAATTTGGCTATTATTTCCACCTTTTCGTATCCTATCCTAATCACTTCCATTCTCCCCCTTGTCTAGATGAACACCTGCACATGGCATTCTCTAACTTATCCACCACTTATCCACCTAATATTTTAGTAACCACACAGCTAAATATGCTCAGGTTTATCTGGTGAACTCACCGAGAAGCAAGTTCTTGATTAGTTATCTTATTGACCACATGTTGATCATCATCAAGGAAAGTGTTTATTTGCCAACATGATCACAATAACTCCGCCCAATGCCAAAATGTCTCCTTTTAAAAAGCGAACTTAATAACTTCCCTGAATACGTCATACCCGTTTTACATCTTCAAATGCAATTATCAGAGAATCTAACAGATGCACACCCTAAAAACCAATTTAAAGAGTCTGCTCGTTCCTAACATGAGATCCCCATGGCATCGCCTCAATCTCTCTCAGAAACTGGTCCAGAAGCTCGGTTTCTTCCTACTCTATGGCATATATCATCTCTTCTACTGGTGGACAACTAAATCCAGTTCCAAATTCGACTCACTCAAAAATGCAAAATCTAATCCCAGAGATACTCCAGCAAAGAAGTCGAGCCTCATGTCTATGGCAACGAATTATGTTGAAGCAGGACACAACCAAACTAAATGCACCAACATAGCAAACAAATGTGATAGTTTTACATGTAAAAACTCACACACCGAATCTCCAAAACAAACACACACAAAACACCCTGCAACAGAAAGACACACAATAACACACGATTGACGCATTGATAAAACATTAAAGAGGAATTCACATAAAACCTGGAAGAGCCCCGTTCAAGTTCCTGTGAAGAATCCGACCGCCGCCAGAATCACCCCCGTCAATCAACTCTCTCAACCCCAAGTTCCTCACCTTCTCCTCCTGCTGCTCCTTCACCTCTTCCTCCTTCTCCTCATCTTCCTTGACTTCACGGCCCTTACTCTTCAACCTCTCGAAGTAATTCCCATATATGTACTCCGGCGAGTACCCGTTCTCATCGTCGAACAGCATGATGTGGCCGTGCCACTCCCACACGCGATAATCCGAGCCGGTCTCCTGGTGGAACCCGACGCAGATGTGGTGCTCGCCGATCGTGACGGCCTGGCCCGAGTTGGGCTTGAGCGAGTCAGTCTTCCCGGAGAGGATGACCTTGACGATCTCCCTCTCGAGCCTGGCCTCTTCCCTAGCGAGCCGGGACCTGCCGGGGTCGGACTCGTCGGCGCCGTAGCCGTCCTCGCCGTCGTCGTCGTCGTCGAGATCGGAGAGGTTGTTGACGGCGTCGAAGAGGAGGTCCTCGAGGGAGAGGGGAGGGGGGCGGGCGGCGGCGGCGGCGGAGGAGGAGGGAGGGCGGATTTGGAGGCGGCCCATTAGGGTTTGGAGGAGGAGGTTGTCGAAGCCGGTGGTGGAGTTGGGGAAGGAGCTCATGATTGGATGGATTGAGAGTGTGCAGAGAGATTCGAGATGGTCGAGGGCGAGTGCTGGAGAGCAAAAGGGTTTTTGGAGAGAACGAAAGGGTTTAAGAGAAGAGAGAGAGAGAGAGTGGAGTGGGATTGGGTGGAGAGAGCGCTGAGGAGAGAGAGATAATATGGAAAAATCTTACCTGCATCGGGTGTGGGTGAGCTCTATTCATGCACCGTCGGATTATGTGGAACTCACGATCTAACGGTCGATCTAAATTTGACTCACATGATTTAGATGCATCGTTAGATTAAGTAAATCTCACGTATGTCAATTTCAATTATTGGTACACTGAGCTGGCATCAGGCTTAATTCAAAATATGATAATTATGTGAACTTTCTTTCTTTTCGTTATTGGATAAAAGGGTAATTTTGGAAAGTTAAAAAGTGAGATAAAATCCATTCGGAGTTGAATAATAATCAAAAGAAAAAGTGTCATTATTCTTTTGATTTAAAGTTCACCATTTTTTTAGAAACTCTTCGTACCAGCATCCAAATGCCCAATAATTTTTTAGTCCTACAACTTATCACAAAAGTGCAATCGAATCTTAAAACTTTCAAGTCCTTTCGTAAATTGCACTTTTTGAAAGTTTTAAGACTCAATTACATTTTTTGAATATTTTAGGACTCGGTTCATATGCTCTTTTACATACATATGTGGCCTGTATCCACTTATTAGCTTAAACTTTTGGATTCAACGTTCTAAAGAGCGCAAGGAAAAAGAAGGATCTATCTGCATTTCTTCTCTATAAACAGCAAAGTAAACCTCCTCCATCCTTGAACTTCATGTAATGGATGCTGAATCACAGACTATAGATACAAATTCAAACTCCTGCATATTCCTTCCATGTTGAACTGAACAAAACCCTTCTTGCTATGATCCAAGTAAAGACAATGGGCCACTGGTGAGCAATGAGCATGAAGAGAAAAGAATAGGAAGGACCAAAATGGTGGAAACACATGCTAAAAGATTTTAATCTCCTCTGTCAAAATACAAAACATCATTCATGAGCTGTAAATATAAACACGACATTATGATGCCATTTCTTGCACCAAACACAAATACAATTTGCTTATAAAGAATATGAAAGATTTGTACTATCGTCGTCATCTACACAAAGAGGACCGGGGCCTGGAGACCTGCACCACCATGTTAACCGGGGTCGACTACCGCCTCAAGCTCTCCACAATGTAGTCGGCATAGAGGTTCCTTCATGACAAAAGTTGGATGTATGATAAGTGATTTGCACAAGCAATACCCATTGTTTCGAGACGTATAAAAAAAAAAAAAAAAACTGAAAGATAAGAATTTCCTAATGTACAATTTTGGACAAAAGTAACACTGAAAAGCTTTGGAGTTAGATAGCCCCAAAAAGGATTAATTTGAAATGAAGCATCTACTTCCATTTGTAAACATGCTACTGACTGAAACATGCTTAATTCATATGGTGATTAGATACCCAAAAATATCTTGGAAGCATTAGACAGGAAATAGACTCATAAATACTTCAACTCCTTCTGACAGAGACATTAACTATTCTATAATGGAGATAACTGAGATATAGCTGCCAGATTCATAAGGAGGAAAAAGACATTTAAGTCAATAGCTTATTGCAGGTGCAAGTGTAACTTAGAGAATCACTTACATGGAGTGCTGGATTGCTTCAAAGGCAGCAGAGGCAGGAAGAAAATCATTCACTGCAACCTCCTTATTCTCATTTTTCTTGTCTATTTAGCATATTAAGGATTATAAACCTTGCTTCATTAAGAGAATAGTACGGATTCAAAATATGTAGAATACTTTTAACTAAAGGCAGTATCAAAGATACAATCTTCAAAGAAGCGACGGATTTCAGCCAAACGATGAGGAGGGAGATCCTTAATGTCATTATAGTGTCGGTACTCAGGATCGTCGGCACATACAGCAATTATCTTGTCATCTTTCTCACCCTGTAAATCATAATCAGTAATTCCTCTAGAAGAGGGAAGACAATGATAAATACTTCTGTTGACTGTTCAAACTCGGTACCTGATCAATCATGGGCATGAGGCCTATAGCTTTAGCCCGAAGAAAGCATCCAGGAAGAACAGGCTCCTGCGGTGTTTCAGTCATTAATGACTAAATTAGTTTGCACAAATTGACCAGAATAGGCTTTGTTTGTTGACTTATGAGAGGTTTTGCTACGATGATTCTGCCCTTGCTAAAGTACAATATAAGCTAGATTCATATCATCAGCATTGAGTGGAATTTTTTCTCAGTACATAAAGAAAAGGTGCACGTCAAACCACAAACCTGCATGATGATCAGGACATCTAGCGGGTCATTGTCCTCACAGAGAGTGCGCGGAATGAAACCATAGTTGTGGGGATACACAACTGATGAGTAAAGTACACGGTCAACCTAAAAATATATGTCACTGTTAAACAACTTTTGATCGACTATACAGTCTTGGTACGAAACTTGGCTGGAAGAACCGAAGATTACCTTGATCAGTCCAGTCTTCTTGTCAAGTTCATATTTCACCTTGCTTCCTTTACTAATTTCAATCACCTGCAAGAATTTGTCCTACAGTAAGGCACTCAGTTGAGGTTTTTTGTTTCCTTCTATTCAGGTTTATGCAGAGTCAGTCCTTTTCCCATTCTGGAAATTCAGTATTATTCTCCAAGAATAACAAATGTTTACAGAGATGGCCGCGGTGGAATCTAGCATCCAAGAAGGTGAAATGAAGAAATTGCCACAGAAAGAAGAGTCACTATCATAACGGGAATTGACTTTCCTGCTATGCAAACGAATGAGCCACTGGTTCCTTAAGAATGACCTTTTTCTTACCCCACCTCAACATGAGGTCCAAAGTTTCAAAGTCTGATTTTCCTCATCTAGAAAAAGGAGATCCCAGTTTATGCCCTACTATACAACCAGTGCGGTAATGACAGTTTGTACACTTACACAGTTGAAAACTGTTGGAGCTCCAGGACCTGACAAAGAGAATGACATTAGAACTCAGACAAGAGGGGAAAACTTCAAAAGGAAAGAAAAAGTTCAGATATACAATACCTATCTCAAGATCGTGCCAAGGGTGTGCAGCGACAGACCTCCGGGTCATTGATGAAAGGATCCTTTCGTTAAGAGGCGGATGCGGTGCAGGATGAGCAGTGGTACCCTTCTGAACATTCTCGGTAATGCTGGGTGGTGCCATCTCTGCAGAATGGTAATGAGAAGTTTGAGAATTACCCTTTTTTATACATCTTCATCGAGAAACGTGAGTGCACACCAAGAAAACAAGTAGGAAGAGTTAACCATAACACGGTTTCATCCAACGACAAATGCCAAATCATGTTAAGCCCATGTTGCCAGCAATGGTGGATAAACAGGGGTTCCATTTACCATAAATTCTTCCCCTTCAAATAAGATGCTGAAGGAGTTGAAAGGAAAATGCAACATTTCAACTTCATAACTCGCACAACTGTAACCTTAAGCCATCTAGACAAGCAGGTCACACCATTTGATGGGATTCAAGCATGAGCAAATAGGCCAGGGAAATTCAAGGAGAGAGTAAGCAATTCTTAGGTCCAGCAAAAGCAGATCCAGACGACTGGGAAGTATTCTAATGTCCAATTCGTCCCCCTGAACAGCAATAACAATGCACTCTGGCCGAAAAAGATCCCGAATGGACCAAGCAAGCATGTTCAAAGTAGCACAGATAGAACGTCTCGCAGATCTTGCAGTTGGTCCCAACAAAATCAACAAGAACGGAAATGACAAAGCCATCGATCCGCTACAGGAATGATGAATCAGGTAGCAGGAACCGTTTCGCCATTTTCAACGAATAGAATCACCAAAATCCACACAATGTGTATGACTCTGCAAAGAATGTTTGCCAAATGGACACCTACCGAACAGGCCACCATACGCGAGCCCAACTCAGCAGATTAGAACTCAAGCAAGCTAACAACATAGCGAATCAAACGCAGATCCACCACCAAAAAGACATGTTGCACAGGACATTGCTCAGAGAGCCAACAAATCCTAAAGAAGAAGACGAAATCGCCTCCACAGATCAACGCACACAAGCACGGAATCACAGTAAGCCGGCACAAAAAAAAGAAAAAAGAAAAAGGGTACAGCTAGAGAAGCACAGCGAAGATGATGATCGGCGCAGTAACGAGCCAATGTCGAGCTGTGGACTACTCCAGACAGGGCGGCACAAGACGAGAGTCAAAAAACAGAACAGGACCCACGCCAACAAAAAGAAGATCACAACGACAAGATGCGAGCGACGGCACAAGGGAAAGCCAGACGAACCTGTAACGGTCTCGAGCTCCAGCGGGACCTTCACAAAGAGAGAGACAGAGACACAGACGCACGGATCTCAGAAAAGGTAAACGCGAAATGGGGAGCAGAGTATAAACAGAGTGCTAGGAAACCACGAAACCCTAGAGGGAGACGGCCACGCACCTCCTCCTCCTCCTCCTTCTTCTCGAGGGAAGAGCCGAGTAGTAGCTGTTACGACGCTCTCTCTCTCTCTCTCTCTCTGTAGATAGAGCCTGAGGAAGAGGAAGCTTTGTGCCTGCTCTGTTTCGGATGTTCCCGCTCTGTGGCGACAGATGGCCGCGTTTTAAAGACGATGGCTGGAAAACGGAATCGGGATATTCCCGGGGGTGCCGTCAATGCCGTCGTGGCTCCAGCTGGCCCCATCCCCGTTTCCTTCTTCTCTCTCATTATGCCCCGCCGCCCAAGACCCACGACCGCGTTCCTAACGGTCGTCGTGCGGTGCATTCTTTCCTCTTCTTTCCTTCTCCCTCCTCTCTGTCCTTACAGAAATTCCCTCCTCCGTACATATTACATATCACAAATATCACGAAAAACTTTAAACTGATACACATATAAGATGTTTACTCTAAATTATTTTTTTGACCATCAAAAATCCTAAACTGATACGCCTGTGATAAATTTACTATAAACTAATTTTTTGACCACCAAAAATCTCAAATTAATACACTTGTGACAAATTTACCTCCCGTTAGTTTTCTTTAAGTTTTATCGTCAAATTGCTGAGTTAGATGACACGTAGCAGTTGACGATTATAACAGTTAGAGGTTTTTGCCCTCTATTTGTCACGTGTGTTTCGGCTTAGAGATTTTCGTGGTATTAGCTCAATTTAACGAAAACTAACAGAGGGTAAATTTGTCACAGGTTTACCATTTTGGAGTTTATTGCTATAAAAATATAATTTTGGATAAATTTGTCATATGTATATCAATTTGGGGTTTTTCGTTGTATTAACCCTATCATATAACCAAATTGATTTCCACCTACCCCAAAATAATTTGTGACGTGAAAATAAGTTTGAGATAAGTGCGACACGGTGCACCACGTGAAACTTTTGTGACATGAAGATTGGTTTCAAGTAAATGTGGAACGAGTGGACCGATTTATGATACGAAAATTGGTCTTGAGTAAATATGTTATTGATGTACAGAGTTGTTATTTTTTGTGATATTAACTCTGTGTAATATCATATGTCTGTTCTAATTGAAACTCAGGGTCCGTTTGTTTGGCCAAAAAATGAATGATTTTTTGGAAAACATTTTCGTATAAATGACCGCTCATATTTCTTGAAATAATTAGCCAATAAAAAATGATTTCAGTATCGATAGAAATTTATATCTAATCATTTAAGCGAATGGTGAAATTCTTTTTTGTTTGTTTCTTTTGTAGGCGATATAAATGATTGCTTTTAGTCATTCATTTTTCGCGATACAAACGACTCGTTAATACAAGAATAATCACCTAAAACGGAAGGGATAGTAAAGTGTTATTTTCCGCTAACAGACAACTATATGTTCATCTTTCTAGATGGGTCAGTATGAACACCTTCCTTTTTTTTTTGGGTCGACAATATGAACACTTTATAATAACGGTAAAATTTAGAAATGGCTCTTCATCGACAAAGATGTACTACTTCATGTAATTCGAGGACGCGAGGCGACGAGCCTGCCATCGCAGCCACGCTGAGGGCACGGGAACCCCGAACGTCTCTTCGAGGTGGCAAGCGAAAACCCCCAAAATGCAAGGCGGCCAGAGGTTCGATCCCCCGATAACACTCGAACTTACAATCTCTAAAAAGATAAAATGACTCGTTTTTCATTAGTCGATCACCCATACGAGCTCTTATTTAGGACTCGTTCCTGCAATAGTTTTTGTTGTTGTTGTAGTCAAACTGATGTAGAACAACTGGCGTATGATTTCTTAGAAAAACGCGATCGCCAGAAATCAGGGCGATTTCTGCTCTAAATCGCCTATCTATATAAGGGACGTCCATCTTATGTAATGTCAGATTTCAATATAAGAATTTTCAGTCAATCTTTGAAGAAGCTTTCCAGTTATTACTTCCCTGCGTCGCTGTCCTATCCAAGTTCATTTTGTCCTAATTTTATTTCATTAAATTATTTCAAGTGTCTGTAGGACGTATAATGATTACGGTAAAATGAACTCGGTACGATAAGGTGAAGCTGGTGGACGAATTGATTCTTTCGGAGTCGTCAATGGAAGTGCACAACGGAAGACCTGCAATAGTACAAATTGGGCAATGGAGAATCTTCCAAATAAATGATTTGAAAAACATATTTGTAAAAAAGAATCACTTGTATTGCTCGAAATAATTAATCAATACAAAATATTTTTTTCGTCATCAACAACAATATATGTTTGAACAATTCGTAGACGATTAGAATACTTTTCATTAATTTAACTTTGTAAGTGATACAATCGATTATTTTCGGAAGTCATTTTTAAATCATTCATAGGCTGTAACAAATCATAGAAATGGTGATTGATTTAGACTTTTCAAGCGCATATTGTGTGCTCCGTGAACCGATGAGTCTGGCATTGAGCCGCTCGCCTCGATTAGTCTAAAATTGAGAACTCATGCACCTATTTTTTGCTCGGGGACCAAAATCGCAGGACCTACCTACAATCTGATAGTAAATATCACTTGGTCCAACGACTCAATTTTTGAACAGCAATATTCACATAAATATAAAAAGCGCATATTTATTTTAAGGGTTAATACTATGAAAAACCCCAAACTGATACACCTGCGACAAATTTACCCCAAATTATTTTTTTGATCACGAAAAACCCCAAACTGGTATAGTTGTGACAAATCTACCCCAAATTATTTTTTTGACCACCAAAAACCATAAACCGGTACACCTGTAATAAATTTACCATAAACTAATTTTTTTACCATGAAAAATCCCAAACTGGTACATCTGTGACAAATTTACCCTCCGTTAAATTGGATTAATACCACGGAAAATTTCAAACTGATACACCTGTGATAAATGGAGGGTAAAAACCCTAAGCTGGTACACCCATCAATTGCCACATATCATACAACTTAGCACTTTAACGGTTAGATTTAACGAAAAGTAACAGAGGATAAATTTGTCACAGATGTATCAGTTTATGGTAAATTTGTCACAAGTATATCAGTTTGAGATTTTTTGTGGTTAAAAAAATAATTTGGGGTAAATTTGTCACAAATGTACTAGTTTGAGATTTTCTATGGTATTAACCCTTATTTTAATGGGCCACCTTAAATTCAAAGTACGTGCCACAATGGATTTTAAAGTTAAAATGCTAAAATAAACGGATTTCAAGGAGTTAATTATAAATTCACTTTCAACCCATTTATTAAATAAGTTAGGCTTAGCCCACTTTGGCCCTTCTTCCCCGATCTCTTCTCTCTCCCTCTTCGATTTCGTGACTCGCGATTTGTTCACTCTGCTTTCGCCATCATTAGATTTTCTTCGACCTCTGGCTCGCAACTTCACACTACATGCGGTAAATTGCACTTATGAGGAAACCCAAACTTTCACCACCACCTTTGCGCCCCCGTCCATAACCCGACCCCCGAGCTCCCTCACTAACTTGATGAGCCAGTACATGGATCAACCCATTCTTCAAATGCAATAATACAAAGAGAAAAGTTGCTAAAAATGGATTACGGGTAGGGTCGGGTTTGGGTCACGGTCACTGAATTTGCATTGGATATAAACGGATCAAAACAGGTTAAAAGGATCAAATTGGGTCGGACTATTTTTGACCCAATCCACCCGTTTAACGGGTCTAGAACCTATTGCTCTAATGCCATGCGAGGTATTGTTGGATTATCAACTATTATAATCATTTAAGCCGTTTGATGAATGTGTGGTTCATGTTTTAAAATTCTTAATAATTCTCCATGTAAAACGTACGAAAGAAACCAATCAATCAGAAGTCGCGTTATCCGGGAAAACCCAGTACTTAATTCCTAAGCGAGGATTTAGTGAAATATATAATATCTTTTAACATTCTTCGCTTTCTCAATTATAAGGGGTCCATTCCATTCACGAATTAGGATTGGCCACCGAAAAGCATAGCGTCGACTTCGGGCCGAATGTAACTTTAGAAAATAAAAAGGAGGATGGACCCGCCAATTCTGCAGCGATGAATCAGATGCCTAATCTTTGTGCCACTTTATTTAAGCAAACTTTGATTGGACCGACTTGCAAGATGCTTCAAGCTTATGGTAAGAAAACAACTTACAAGAGAAGTAGGTAATAGTCGCACTGACTAATCTTTTGGGATCCAAACGGAAGTGTCGAGCGTCAACTTTATTCAGCAAATCATTGCATCGCGAATCCGAAAGAAACGTTGGTCAAAGAAAAGAAGTAGTATATCCGAAGAGAACGACTCTATCTCTCTCCATCCCTGATTGATAGAGTGAGTGATATTTCTATATCCGTGACCCGCCAATCTCAGAGACTTAATTGGATCGAGTTTTCTTTAATTAGGGATGAATGAGACGGAGGAAATGGGAAAAATTACCAAAAAAATCCTAAACCAATTGTAGTTGTGCCAATTCAGCCATAAATCTTTTTTTTTTCCAATTGATTTCAAAACCTTTTGCATTTGTGCCACTTCAGTCCATTCGGCTAATTTTGACCGCTGGCACTAATGTGGACACCAGTACTGACGTGAATAATTTTTAATACTATATTTTTTTTATTTTTTTTTTATTTTTTCTTCTCCTTCTTCCTCCAGCTGGTTGTCGGAAGGAGAAGAAAATAAAAATAAAAATAAAGAAAATAAATGAATAAAAAAATCAAAAACATATTATAAAATTATTAAAAATTATCTACATTAGCGCCGACCGGTCAAAGTTGGTTGGATGGACTGAATTGACACAATTACAAAAGATTTAGGACTCAACTGGCAAAAAAAGAAGAAGCTTATAACTGAATTGACACAGTTGCAACATGTCTAGGACTTTTTTGGTAATTTTTCAAGGAAATGTTGTGGAGGCATAGTTACCCCCATAAAGTGTCTAGAAAAGAAAAATCCGGGAACATATAGAATCCATTCAATGAGGTAGGAAAGCTCTATATCTATCATGTCGCTAGATGATATGACTCATGATCTATTGAATCGAGTTTACTAAATTACACCTAGCCGGTAGTTTCTTTAGATCCGAATATATACATAAATAAGTCGTCTATACATACGTACATGGCAAGAGATCTACAAAGTCAGAAAGTATAGTGAAAAAGAAATTGTGTATTATTCTCTATCAATTGAAGCTTTTTGATTGGATCTTTAATACGTTTGATTTCTTCTACTATAATTTTCAGTGTTCCATATCTTTCTACATGTGTTAGGGTATAACAATTCTCCATTCCCAATTGCGACTTCACAACTTTTACCATCACCGGCCTTCAAACGGAAGCGATTGAGATATAAAATACAATACGAGCCTTGTCCAAGAGCAAAAGTTTCGAGTTTGCATATTCATCCATCCCGGTACCTATTGATACCGGCCCGCACAGAATTTCAAAAAAGAAATGCTTAGTGTTGAGACCTTGCTTGATCCACGTGGATCAAGTCCTCGAAAGAAGTACTCTAAGGGCTTATTTGGTAACGTTTCTATTCCTCTAAAGTGATTCTGATTAGAATCATATTTTCTGATTCTGTTCCCTAGTTGATTTGTAGAGAATCAGAACTCGTTTGGTAACTGTACAAAATTTCTGTTCCCGAACAGAAACGCGTTTGGTAATTGCACAAAATTTTTATTCCTGGAAACAATCAAGTGGCGATAATTCTTTTTTTAAAAATATTTCATCTTTTTTTTTTAAAAAAATTAAAATGTTTTTTTTAATTTTTTTTAATTTTTAATTTTTAAAAAAAATTACATTTTTTATTTCCCCCCATTATTTATTTATTTTTTGAATTTTTTTTGCATTTTTTTATATTTTTAATTTCCCCCTTTTAATTTTTTTTAACTTTGTTTTGTTAAATTTTAAAGCTTATTTTTAAATTTAATTTTAAAAAAATGTGTTTAAAAAAATCAGTAGTTAGTAAATTTTCAAATCTAATTTTAATTTTTTTTTAAGTTCAGAAGTTTATGTGGACTTAATCTTTTTGAAAGAATTGAGATTTTGTTATTTTTTGTGTTTCTCAAAAGTGTTTTTTTTTTATAGAAATAACTTTTTTTTGTTTCTTATTTTTGGTCTAAAACTGTTCCCGGGAGCAGAATCAGAATCAGAATCAGAATCATTTGCGTTACCAAACATGTTTTTGATCTTTTTTGTTTCGAGAAACAGAAACAGAGGAACATAAACATTACCAAACTGGCTCTAATTGACTGTAAAAGGTGATGACAATTGAGAACAGCCGTATTTTCACGAGCTTCCTCCATCCTATGTAGGATTTTGAGAAGTAACAGTCGTGCAGTCAACTTAAACGAGGGAGGTTGGCGTATATGTGGATGTCGTCGATAAGGATGTTCTAGGTTGCTCTCGAGTCTCGATTCCAACCATTCTTCTCTCTCTCTTCTTTTAATAAAGGAAATTCATAAACAACTCATGAAGAGAGAGTGGATGGAGAGGACGTTGGGAACATGGAGGCCAAGTAATGAGGACCGGATCGAGCGGAGGAGAAAAGAAGATTTGAGGTTGGCGTGAAAATGGGAAGCGATGTGGTTCTTTCTTATCTTGGAGACGTGTGATGGTGCGATGAGGAGGAGGTGAGTGGGCAAGCTCATCCAGTGACTCAGTGCTGGCTCACATTCCGTTGACCCTATGGGCACTACCTAACGGTCCCGTCCATCTTCCCTTTCAACCGAGTCCTGCCTCTTTGAGATGATGACACGTATAGTCTTTGAACTTTAACTCAATATATAATATGGTTTATGAACTTTTAATATGTTCAATGTGATCCATGATCTTTAGTTCAACATGCAATGTCGTCCACGAACTTTCATCCAATGTCCAATATCGTCTCTAGACTTTTTACATATGTTCAATTTAGTCTATGAACTGTATAAAAATGTTCAATGTTGTTATGCTATTAATTCAAGTTCGAGGACAACATTGAACATTTTCATACAGTCCAAATCCTTAATTGAACATGTAACAAAAGTTCATGGATCACATTGAATAAATTAAAAGTTCACGGACAATATTGTATATTGTGCTAAAGTTCAGGGACAACATTGAACATATTTAAAGTTCATGGACCACATTGCATATTATGCTAAAGTTCAGGGACCACATTGAGCACATTAAAGTTCATGAATCACATTGCACATTGAGCCAATATTTAGGGGCCATTTGTGTCATTTACCCTTACCTCTTTGACTTGTAGGGTTGTTCTCTTCAATCAATGAAGGGTGTTGTTATTTGGCATTCCATCTTTTGGGCATTCATTAATCGAAGGCATGCATTTCGTAGTTATCCTCGGTCATGTCTCTCTCTCTCACGCGAAATCGCTATGTTGAATGTGAACTTTAATCTCCGAAAATGAATCGCTCCCATATGGTTGTTTTGGACTTCGTAGCATACTATGATTCAATTCGTGGATTGACCAATGTGGATGCATCGTCTAATTTTGAGGACTCAGACGGGTTCTATGCATCCATCTCACTATATGAATTACGTTGTTGCTAATTACAACTCGCATCGAGAAAATAATCGGTCTCTTCAGTTTCATCGGTTATATTAATTAGCCCAGTAAAGTATCGGCCAAATATAGTCTCCATAAATTGAGACAATTCAAACCCTACAAGGCAAAAAGAGGAAAAGTGGGTCGATTTCACAAGTCTCGTCCAAAAGTTTTGGGAACACCTTATAGGACAAGTGAATTACTGTTTTTGTAAGTCTAGAAGAATCATATCATGACGACTTTTCGTGTGAACTATCTTTGTGGTACAGCCTGATGATGCCCATGTCGCCAGTATTACATTGAGAAAATTGTTCAAAAAGAATCCTAACCCTATTGTACTTTTGCCAATTCGAGATGTGGCAGTGTTCTATACCACACAAATATAATACGATTTGTGCACCTTTTGTTGGGCTAATGAATGTTTTGTTCTTGTGTGCCTCTTTGTGGGATGAAACTGTCGATTCGTTTGTGTGTTTATTTGAGTTTGAGTCATTCTTGCAGGCATTGGGTAACAAGGCACCTAAAACAATACTCACTGATCAAGATCAAGCTATGGCAAAAGCTAATAGAATAATGCTTCTGAATTCACAATTATCTTTTGTGTACTTGGGCAAAATACTGCGCAAAACCCCAGTTCAAGTTGTAATATTTCTGAAAAACTTTTGTAGGGATGTGAAACAGAGGTTGAATTTGAACCTTTTTGGAAGAAAATGGAAGAGAACTGGGGGACTGAGAGCAGCACTTAGGCTGCCAAGACTATATGACCTTAGGCATAATTGGAGTCCTGTTTCCAGGTACTGATGTATTTTCATGTAGCATTAGATCGATTCGAAGGAGTCCGAGCACGTATAATGCCTTTCAAGAAACAAGTCTACTAAAACTATGAACCCTCATTGAATAGGAAGACCAGCTTAAACACACGAGGGAGATTGAAGCCCAAGATTGTTAGAAATATGTCTTGAATTTGAGCTCGAAGCGAAAATCTGAACTGAGAGGAAATAATAATTATTTGTGGACGTCAATTATTTGCCATGGAATCCAAATATTCTTTTTTGGTGTAAAAGATTCTGTTGGATAAGGACTTTAAACAAAACATGGAAAGGAAATATTTGGTCAGAAAGAATTAAAGAAAAGAGAAATAAGAAAGTCCAAATCTTAGACTCGATTGCCCTCTGGGATTTTGTTCCTTTCTCTCTAATACGCGTGGCTTTGTTTTGCTTATATATCAATTAACGCTGTGGTTAAAAGTCCCTTGAAGGCCAAAGCACCGATTTTCTCTTAGAGTGCCGTGTGGTCAATTTATGAATGACGTACCATAGGCGCTGAGTGCTTGAAAGTGGGTCTTCGTGCAGAGAAGGTTTCATCGCGAATTACATTCAAGAAGATTTTGTGTTCGAGACAAGAAATTCTTGTGGTAAGAATTTGCATATAATTCATTTGTGAGATTGAGAGATTATTTTGTGAGAAATTGGAGCTAAACACTGTGTGAGTTAGTGGATGTAATTGGGGCTGGGAAACACTGAGAGTGTTTGAATGACTCGAGCGTGATTTGTAATCTCCAATTGTATCACTTGTTCTCTAGTGAAATTCGTTGTTGCTCTTCTCGTGGACGTAGA
Organism: Lenwebbia sp. NSW1173648; assembly: GCA_029784005.1. Classification (NCBI taxonomy): domain Eukaryota; kingdom Viridiplantae; phylum Streptophyta; class Magnoliopsida; order Myrtales; family Myrtaceae; genus Lenwebbia; species Lenwebbia sp. NSW1173648. Next base: position 2,123,425 of record JARCGZ010000002.1, read on the forward strand.
TCTCTACGACCGAACCACGTACGTCTAGTGTTCGTTTTGTTTTCTTATTCTGTCTATTTATTGTTCGATTGCTTGCTTCCACGCAACAATTGGTATTAGAGCTAGGCTTACTTGAGTTGAAGTGAATCGATGGTGACAGAAGAAGCTAAAGTGAAAATCGACAGATTTGACGGGAAGGACATTCGATTCTGGAAGATGCAGATTCAAGATTATTTGTACTAGATGAAACTACACGTACCCTTGTTAGGGAAGAAACCAGAGTCGATGAAGCAAGCTGATTGGGAATTGCTAAATAGATGAGCGATGGGTGTTATTTGGCTGACGTTGGCTCGTAATGTCGCGTTCAATATCGTGAAAGAGAAGACCACTACGAGTTTGATGAAAGCCCTGTCGGATATGTACGAGAAGCCCTCTGCGATCAACAAGGTCTATTTGATGCGACGCCTGTTTAACTTGAAAATGAGCGAAGGTGCGTCAATTGCTAATCATATCAATGAATTCAATGTGATTGTTAGTCAATTGAGTTCAGTTGATATTGACTTTGACGATGAGGTATATGCTTTGATTCTATTATCCTCATTGCCTGATAGTTGGAATACTACTGTTACTGCTGTTAGTAATTCTTCTAGATCAACAAGTTTAACTTTTGATGAGATTCGAGATTTAATTTTGAGTGAGGACATCCGTAGAAGAGAATCTGGCGAATCTGTGTCTACTGCATTAATAGGTGAAAATAGAGAAAGAACTGGTACTCGTGTTAGTAGAAGTAGTATGAACCCGAATAGACGCAGTCAATCTAGGACTGGTGGTGCAGTCTGTTTGAACTGTGGCAAGAGGGGGCATTTTAGAAGAGATTGCCTTAAACTGAAAAACGAGAAGGGTAAGGAAACTAGAGTTGAATCTGCAGATGATGTTGCAGCTATAGCTGATAGTAATTCAGATAATGTTGATTTTGTCTTGTCTGTCACTGAGGATTCATCGTTTGATGGATGGATTATGGATTCTGGTTGTTCGTTTCATGCAACACTAAACATGAACTGGTTTACTACTTATAAATGCATGGATCGTAGTAAAGTGCAGTTGGTGAACAACGCTGAATGCGATGTTGTAGGTATTGGCAATATTAGAATCAGAATACATGATGGTATTGTGAGGACACTGACTAGACTGAGACATTTTCCAGAGTTGAAAAAGAATCTAATTTCCTTGAGTGCCCTTGATTCAACTAGGTGTCAGTATTCTTCGGAATGCGGAGTTCTGAAAATTATTCGAGATGCCTTAGTGATAATGAGAGCAATTAAGCACACTAGCCTATATGAGCTTCAAGGTGAGATAGTGATGGAATTCGCCGCGGAGACGTCGGATGCATCTGTTCGAGAGTCTGAATTATGGCATATGCGTTTGGGGCACATTAGCGAAAGAAGTCTGAAGGTTCTAAGTGAAAGAAATTTATTATGTGGTTATATTACTGACGAATTGAATGTATGCAGGTGCTGTGATTTTGATCAACGGCGGAAAGTGCAGTTTAGTGCAGCTGTCAGAGAAACCATGAAAATTGCAGAATTAATTCACTTGGATATTCGCAGGTTGTCGCGGTTTTCTTTTAGGAAAAGTGCTAGATTTATGCTAATAGTTGTAGATGACTACTTGAGGAGGACCTGGGTGTTTGTGCTTAGGCACAAGTTTGACGCTGTTGTTAGGATCAGACAGTTGATAGCTTTGATCGAAAAAGAGATTGGTGAAACGATCAAGCATGTGCGGACTGACAAAAGCATGGAGTTTTGCTCGGAGCTGTTAAACAAGTTCTACATGAATGAAGGCATAGTGAGACACCGGACTAGTGCCAATGAACCATAACATGTTGCAGAATTAATGAGCAGAACGTTACTAGAGATGGCCCAAAAAAATGCTCTTTAGTGCTGGTATGGCTAGGAAATTCCTAGCGGATGGCAAGCTACCTAGTGAATAGATCCCCATTGACTGCGATTGGATGCCGAACTCCTGAAGAAGTGTGGTCAGGTAACGTTGCTGATTATTTTGTTATTAGAATATTTGATTGCCCGTTTTATATTCGAGTTAGTGATGGTAAGCTCGATGGAAGGGTAAGAAAGTGCATGTTCCTAGGCTATGCACAAGGTGAGCGAGGTTATCGATTGTGGTGCTCGGAATTAAACTTATCTGTTATCAGTAGAGAAGTTATGTTTGACGAATCTCCAATACTTCTAGCTAGGAGTGATTGTAGCAGTGTTCATACGGTTTGAGGTGGAGTTGCAACTAGAAACTCCTGAGGTAACGGGTACTAGCGAAGTAACCGACATAGATGGTGCTCATAACGAGGTAGAGCCTACAGAGCCAATAATTGCTGTAATTGCCGATATCGACAATGTACGTATTCTGTCTCCAGATAGATATGGATGCAATGATGATTTTGCTTTATCTGTGGTTAAGGAACTTGTGTAAAAAAGTACTTGTGGAGTAGTTAAAGGTGCATGTGCAATTGGTATTTTGATGAGGTCCTCGATTATGGCGAAGTTCAAGCCGAACGACGTTTGTGGTGGTTGAACACATGGGGGCGTGGGTGAGTAGTGATGATGTTCGGATTCTAGTGAAGCGATTGTGACTTGGCTCAAACGTTGAGCCAAGGTGGAGATTGTTAGAAATATGTCTTGAATTTGAGCCCGAAGCGAAAATCTAAACCGAGAGGAAAAAATTATTATTTGTGGACGTCAATTATTTAGGGATAAGAACACCGCGAGTGCCACAACTTTTTTTTTTCTCTTACTTGAGTACCAAATCGGAGCAAAATCGATCACCTGAGTGCCACTTCCGGCAAATCATCCTACGTGGATTTTTTTTATTATTTTATTAATTTTTTCATGACACGTGGATTTTTTAATCATTATTTTATATTATTTTTCATTTTTCATTTTTCTGTTGTTTTTTTATATTGGTCGGCGAGGCTCACCGGCGACCCTTGTCAGCCACGGATCTGTGGCCGAGGGGCGAGGGCCACCTCACCCTTGGCCGGCATGGCTGCGACGGCCATGTGTGAGGGCCGTCATAGCCGCGCCAGCAGTGGGCGAAGGCCCTTACCCAGCCAGATTTGGGCGATGGCCCTTGCGGTCCCGCCGGCCATAACCGCGAAGGCCCTCACCCTTGGTCACCATCGCGCCCTCGCCAACGGTCAGTGAGGCAAGGGCGACCGCGGGCAAGGGCCTTTGAGGCCATGGCCAGCGGGGCCGCCAGGGCCCTCGCCCAGATCTGGCTGGGTGATGGCCCTCGCACCCTCACCCGCGGCTGGCACGACTGCGACTGCCTTCGCCCATGGCCGTCGCAGTCCCGCCGGCCGAGGGCAAGGTAGCCCTCGCCCCTCGGCCACGGATCAGTGGCCGGTGAGGGTCGGCGGTGACCCTCGCCGACCAATGTAAAATACCAGAAAAAAAAGATACAGAAGAAAATAAAAAAATTTCAAAATAAATAAAATGCAATAAAGATATTCCAAAAAATATTAAAAAATTCAAAAAAATCGAGCCAATGATGCCACGTTAGATTTTTCGACATCCACGTAGGATTTTCAGCCAGCCAAATCGTCGATAGCACTCGAGTGATCGCCATACAAAAGTTGTGGTACTTGCGGTGTACTTACCCCCAATTATTTGCCATGGAATCCAGATATTCTTTTTTGGTGTAATAGATTTTGTTGGATAAGGACTTTAAACAAAACAAGGAAAGGAAATATTTGGTCAGAGAAAGAATTAAAGAAAAGAGAAATAAGAAAGTCCAAATCTTGGACTCCATTGACTAAATCCCTCTGGGATTTTGTTCATTTCTCTCTAATACGCGTGGCTTTGCTTTGCTTATATATCAATTGATGCCGTGGTTAAAAGTCTCTTGAAGGCCAAAGCACCGATTTTCTCTTAGAATGCCGTGTGGTCAATTTATGAATGACGTACCATAGGCAATGAGTGCTTGAAAGTGGGTCTTCGTGTAGAGAAGGTTAAGCTGTTGGATGAAGGCGACGCTTAGTCTGGTCTTTTCAAATATGGGCCTGGAAAGATATGAACTCAGGACCTCCTGCGTTGATATCATGTGAGATTTTGTAGGACCACTGCCAACTGTTCCAAAATCTTAAGCTGTTGGATGAATGCGTGATTTAATATTTAATTATTCTAACCGTAAGAATTTGCATATAATTCCTTCGTGAGGAATTGGGGCTAAACACTGTATGAGTTATTGGATGTAATTGGGGCTGAAAAACACTAAGAGTATTTGAGTGACTCGAGTGTGATTTGTAATCTCTGATTGTATTGTTTGTTCTATAGTGGAATTTGTTGCTGCTCTTCCCGTGGACGTAGGTCTCTACGACCGAACCACGTACGTCTGGTGTCCGTTTTATTTTATTGTTCTGTTTATTTTTTGTTCGATCGCTTGCTTCCGCGCAACACCAAGATGATTACAGCTCTCATGGTAAAGCCAAAACTGTCGGTAATTGCGTGCTGCTTCAGGTATGCTCGTGCTATATTTTTTGGGTTCTATCAAGAGTTTTTGGATACGTTGTGTTCGTAAATTACTTGAATCAACTCGGTGGTTGTGTGGTCGTGCTCTATTTGTGTTGGGTGGGAATACGGTGGTTACCAAAATCCCCTCTTCTTATATTTTAAAGATGCAAAGGGAAGGACTGTGAGCAACAACTCTTCTCAAACCTCACAGGGTTCATCAAAGCAGAGTCGTTTCTCGGCATTACTGCGACAAATGATTTTGCGGTTACGAGTTTGGCTGTCGAGGATGAAGGCAACGCAAGAACCGCAGCAGCTGAAATTTCAAGACATGATGTTGATGAGGCTAGTTGCTCAAGTTGGTGATATGTCAATGTTGGACCCTCCTTGGAATTGATTTATGGTAAGACCTAAAAGCTGGTTGCAGAAAAGAAAGAAACCATCTTCGTTGAGGAACAACATCAACACCAGCGCAAAGTCAAGGTTGGTCATGCAACCTGTAATGTTTTAATATAATGACTTAAGCTCAATTAACTTATATTGCTCATTGCAATGGCCCTTTTTTCGGTTTTTTTAATATAGAGTTAGTCATGCTCATTTAATACCCCTTCAAATGAACTCTCAAGAGTCTTTTTTCCTCCAACTCCTCTCAACTTTGGTGATCTGAATGATGTATTATTATCCCAAGCATTCACAATGGTGGTGTTTACTCATTCATCTATGCATTGGAGTATGGTAGGCCAAACATTGTAATTTTGTCTGAGGATTTATCAATGAAAGTGTGGCCAATGAGACTATGGACTCGACATTGAAGGGTCACATGGTGATTTGTGATTAGTTTTATTCATCGTGCTTTCCAGACACTTCACATTACATGTGGCGAATGTTGGTAGCCGCTTATTAGTCATTTGAATTCTTATGCACAATGCGATAGAATGTAGGGCCTAACCGTGCACCGTTCATTTGGTCGAAATAACTTTATGTAGAGCGGATCTCACTTGTCATTTACATCTCAAATAAAAAACCGAAATGAGTTGGCCTAGCTCTACATACCTTCTGATCGGCGAGTCCAATTTGAGTAAATCTATCGAATTTAGGGTTTCATTATTTTTATTTTTATTTCTTACGTCATGGAATAATTTGTCTTTAATCTACTATGGAAGTAAAGCGAGATCAGGCCTTTCTCGCGTTATTTGGGACCAACGTTTGGATGAGGACGGTATATTTAGCTCTCATTGGGCCGGACGCTGTTAGGGACGAAGTTGAGTCGATCCATTAGCCTTTCTCGGCCTGGTCCTCATAGACCCGAATATGTTGAGCAAGAGTAAGCTCGAGATGTTACCTATTGACCCACTTTTGATCCTAACAGCACTACCTTAACCACTTATTATTAACCGAGTCCTAGCCGCCCAGATGACCTCGAAGTTTGGCATATGTTCAATTTAGTCCCTAAACTATATGAAGATGCTTAATGTTGTTATTCCATTAATTCAAGTTTAGAGACAATATTGAACACATTAAAAGTTCATGGGCGACATTGCACATCGAAATAAAATTCAAAGACCACATTGAACAAATTAAAAATCCATAGACTATAACGTTCAAAGATCATTGGTGCCATCATCCTACAAATAAATGGTGCTAACAAAGATTAGATGGATCAATTCAATTAAAAGCCGACCCATATCACTAATTTGCCGCCTTTTGAATTTTCCGTGGAGGTGAAAGATTTACTTTTTGAAGTTCAAATCGACCTTCGCCGTCCGTCCGTGCCCAAACGGGGATCCCGAAAGATGATCCAACGAGCGAAAGAAAGATCTCTTTAGTCTTTGCAATCGAAACTCCATGCAAAAGAAAAATTCTAGAAATTTCATTCAGGGTATCCTACTTTCCTCGAAGAGTTTCTCCTTATCTTGGCATACATCACGCTACAATACAAAAGCAGAGCACCCTTTTTCACTTCCTAACGATATAAAGTGAAGCAGCAATCTTCACTCTCAATGCCAAAAGATACAAAACACTTGGTTGCATAATTCGATGTCAGCTGTCTTCTTGTACCACTTACGTGAGAAGCATGGCCATAAAAACTGTCCATAATACACGCCTTTACAGAAAGTTGATGATAATGAACAAACAGAACAGATACGCTTCTTTTTCTACTCCTATATTCTCATCTGTCACCACTCTCTCATGTCTCATCGATCCGTTCATTGCAGAGGAAGGAAGAATTGCTTGTCTATTCATGGATTTCAATCGGGATTGGAATCCAAGTACTCGATTCCATGTGATCTTCAAGGTCACGTTGCGGCTAGATGTTTCTCTCTTGTGATTTCTCACTAGAGGTGGCAAAATGGGTCTAAAACCCATATTTTAAACCATATTTAAGGATATTGGTCATAAATGAATTGCTTTAAATTTTAAAAACAAACTTAAGTGGATCATAAATGGGTTAGTTAATAAGCTAATGGATCTTAAATGGGTTTTAAATGGGGGAGAATTACCAAAAAAAGTTCTAAACCTATTGCAATCGTGTCATTTCAGTTCTAAACTTTTTTTTACCAGTTGAGTCCTAAACATTTTGCAATTGTACCAAGTTAGTACATTTTGGCCGGCCGATGCTGACATGACGCTGCCGGTTCTGATGTGGTAAAATTATAATAATAATTTAATATTTTTCAATATTTTTAATACATTTTCTGTCTTTTTTCCTTTTTTGTTTTTGTTTTGGCCGGCAGGAAGCTTCCGGCCACCGGAAGAAGGCCGATGACCTTGACAGCCCCTAGGCAAGGGCCTGCGAGCCCTCACCAGCCGATTGGGAGTCTTAAACAAGTCATTTTTTTTATTCTTTTAATTTACTGATTTTTCATAAATTTTATTTTTTCTTTCTTTCTTTTCCTTTTTTTTTCTACGAAATTTGGCAAGGATTGCCGCCGATCGCCCCCTCCGCAATCTGGGTCAGGTATGAGTCTCTAGATTTGTATTGCATGGAAAATGAGTCAAACGGGTTAAATGAATCAATATGAGTCAGATCATTTTTGACCCAATTTGACCCACCCATTTGACGGCTCTACTTCTTACATTCTATGATGGTTCTTTCAAGGACTTGATGTATTGTCGTAAAGCATCCTAAATGCATATTGTTTGACAAATATTTTAAGTAATTATTATCCTTCAAGTAAAATTAACCGTAATACTGTATTTAGAGGATGGAAATGAAGTAATTTTACTCTCCATGGTGTATTTAATCGAATAGAGTCAAATTTACGTGAAATTATAGACATAATTACTTTCTTATTCTCGTGGAATTAATTTACTTTTTATGATGTTAGATATTACTAAAATAGATGTAGAATCTATAACCATGTTAATATTTTCCACACACAAATTCTTATATATTTAAATAAATATTTTCTCATTCTCATAAAATCCACTTTGCTACTTTTTGTCAAAAGAGATTTTCCTCTGAACTTTTTTTTTTCTTGGCAAAAATTTTAAATTTTTATGTGCAAAGAAAGTACTCATTTTCAGTAAAATCGAATGCACTCAATGTGGTCACTTTTGAGTATAATATAGTAGATTAGATAAGATTTGGAAATTAAATGAAAACAAAAACATAAAAAAGAAGAAATGACAAGTAAATATCTAAAAAAAGGGCAAAAAAAATTGCTGAAAAAGGCCCCGAGAACAGAAAAGTGCTTTGAAATGCACCTGAACCATAGATTTTGGGGTCCTAAAGGATTGCAGCTCGGGACCCCATTTGGCCAAAAGTATTGCATTTTGAACGAGATTTTTGTAACTAGTATTGTAGGTTTCATAACTCTACTCTAAATAGCAAAAATTGTGGGTGGTTTATCGCGCATTACGTGAATTCTTCTCTTTACGCCTCGTTTATTGGGTTTTTGCTTGTCTGAACACTTGAATTTCTTTTAGCAATCGCGTTAAATCTTGTGACCTTATAGATTAAGAGGATCCGATGCGGAATTCTTTTAGCGAGGAATCAGGCCACTAAGGCCTAACCCTAGCTCCTCGTAATAGAATCATAGAAGTACATGGAGTGGTCGATGCCTAGTTGATTGCTTTTTAAATGAACTCAACTAAAAGGTTATTAACATAAATTAAAGGCGAAAAAAAGAAAAAAAAACTGAAGAATGAATAAGAAATTAAATTGTTTTGAGGTTTTTTGAGGAGAGATAAAAAGGTCAGCTTGAGTGTGGGAGGGAAACGGGGACCGCGACGGCTTATTTTATTGTCTGCCACTAATTAGACAACTCCTTTCATCATTCATGCTTTTCTTTTTTTGGTCAGACATGGTTTTCCTTGTCATGCTTTTTTTTTTTTTTTTTGTGTGTGCATTTTCTTTCAGTACTGTCACTTTGTCAGGCCTCATGACTCCACATGGATGAATTGGCAATTCTTGTCTAAGGCTGTTTGGGTTGTATCATTTTGACGAAATCGTTCCGTTAATTCCGTCCAAATTAACTAATAAAAAACGATAATGTAATTTTTTCTCTCTCTCTCCTACGCGATACTGATGGGACTAAAATATGAAGGGCAAGGCGAAAACAACATTGCTTTGGTCCAAATCTGATTGTTTAATCTAAATACTATGTACCTAGATTTAAAAAAATTAAAACAAAAGGGAAGGAGCACAGAATTGGGCGAGGGCCTGCGATGGCGGCAGGCGCTGACCCCCATCGCCCACCATCATCTGAAAGGGCCGGCGAGGGGTGCGACATGGGTCTAATTTAAATACTATTGAGATTAAAAAAATCAAATTTGGACCAAAACTACGTCATTTTGGCCTTGTCCTTCACGTTTTATCCACGTTAGCGCCGCGTAAAATAAAGAAATTATTCAAAAAGGTCACGTCAATGTTTTTTGTTAGCCAAGTTAGGCAAATTTGACACTTTTCAAACATTACAAATGCAAGCTCACTGAAAATATATGTGTGAAGAAACAATAAACTAACAAGATGAGATTGGGTGGCGAATGCCAATAAGTGTTTTGTATTTCATTGATAGAATTTTTTTACATACTTCTGCTATGTAGTGTGGTGTCTTTATATAATACAAGCTAGGGTTACAGAATTAATGAAGGACACAATCATGATCTCTTCTCTTTGGAAAGAATTGATCTTGCTTGATGAGCAAGTGATGGAGAAATTGTAACTGAATCAGGACACGTCATCGTTTCCTTTGACAGTATGAAGCTCTTTTGAACTCTCGATCTCTCTCTCTCTTCAGCACCTTGCTGTTATTTTATACTTGTGAACTTCCTGTTGGACTATCTTCAAGAAGATCAATCTTCAAGGTAGTCTGTTATGCTGATATCTTGCCTATGACCTTGTTGATATCCACGCAGGTGCTATGACGATATTGACTTGATTCAACGATTATGAGGTCGACTCTATAGACATAAAATTTTACCGCTTCAAAGTCAAATATTGTCTTGAAGAGTCTTTTCAACGTGCATATTACTTGAGATAGAAACATTTCTCAAATTTAACAATGATCCATATAAAGAATAGACAGTTTTGTCAATTTCAAAATATGTACGGAGATTTTCTCAACACTATGTACCCCACCATCCAAAGGTTCGCATGCATCAAAGGCACATGAACTCTAATGGGTTCCATGGAGCGTACGAAATTGTGCAGGTCGCATTAACTCCAAGTTATCTCAAAAGAAAAAGGCAAGATTCCGTAAGAAGAATTGGCAAATCAACTTGGAGATATTCTTTATAACACGGGCTTTAGGCATGTAAAGTTTGGGGCCATCGAATGTCCTATCGACCTTATGAACCGAATAAATCGAGGGCCAAAAGTCGTGACATTTGATGGTGTGGGAAATCGAACTAATCGTACCGAACATATTCAATTTACACACATATATCTGCTCCACAACCACGCTACGCAAATCCCCCGGGTTAACTTTAGGAATCTTGTATCAATTCCAGGAGAAAACCAATTAAAGATGCTTGACATGGGGAATCCACAAGAGATGGAGATTCCTCAGCTCAAGATTCCTCCTTTTAACTATTTGAACCATGAACGTACGGTGTGTGCTCGAAGCTTTCCAATGAAAACGACGACCTCTTTCCCACGAGCAGAAAAAGGAAAAATAGTGCCCCTCGCAATATACATAGTCGAATACATTAGGTTCGACCAACTCATGCCTACGTTTTCGTAAATTCATACATTCATTAGATTGAGCAATTTATATGCACGAATTTAGTCGAAAAAACGATTTAACTTGTGAGATGGGAAATGAAAAATCGTAAGCCTTGGTAAGTCGCAATCATCAGGAGGATTTAGGACGTACTGTGATCATCACTACTGTAGGTCGCCGCCTCTCACCGTGCCATTGCATCGGAGGTCATCGCCCACGGTGGCCAATACGATTCAATATTGACTCTATTCAATTTTATATGTCATCAAATGTTGAACTAGACAACTTATACGATATCCGATCTCATCTTATGTCGTAAATATCAAACAATGAACATGATAGGATATGAAAATTTTCAATTTTATTACTGTGATTCACCAAACAGTGGATAGAATATAGCAAAATTCCTGAATTTTATATCTAACTTATTCAATTCTATCCTGTCTAGAAACCTGGAAGACCAAACTCAGCCTTATAGCAGAAGTATATTCTTTTTTGGCATGTCCATGCTTACCGAGTTCTGAGACCCGTTTAGGGATGGCAGTGTATCTGTCTAATTTGCATCAACTGGAATTGACGAAGAAATAGGTGTTGTCGTCTCATAATTTCCTGACTTTTTATATTGTCCACTCCTGATGTTAAAAAGAAATAAAAGAATTTTTGTCATCCGTGTCAAAATATTTACATATAATACATACAGAGTGTATATAGATTTCTATTGCATGTATGTCAGTTTTTTCTATGACAATAGCAAAAATTTGAGAATTACAAAAAAAGTTCTAAACCTATTGTAATTGTGCAAATTCAGTTCTAAACCCTTTTTTTTTTGGCCAATTGAGTCATAAATCATTTGCATTTATGCCAATTCAATCCATTGGATCAACTTTAGTCGCTCAACGCTGACGTGGACAATTTTAATAATATTTTAATATTTTTTAAATTATTTTTATTTATTTTCGCTTTTTTCTTTTCTTTTTCCTTTTTTTCCTTCCTTCTTCTTCCTCCAGTCGGTTGTTGAACCTCAATGACCGGCCAGAGACGAAGGGTGACCTCCACTAGCGACAACGAGGCTCGCCCCTGACCTCGCCGTCGCCAGTGGCCAGCGGAGGCGAACTCTCTAGAGGCCTGCGAGGTCGACCTCGCCGGCCTTCGCCTCTGGCAAGTCGCCGAAATCCGGTGAACTGCTGGAGGAAGAAGAAGGAAGAAAAAAGAGAGAAAGAAAAGAAAAGAAATATAAAAATAATTCGAAAAAATTTTACCAGCCAATGATTATGATCGGGATTGACGAAATTCACCATTGAGAATCAAAGGATGAACCACACGCCAAGGATAAAGGACTTCGGGATAGGAAAGCTCACCACCAAGGCCTAAAGGAAAATCCAACCGAAGAGAAGTAATCCACCCTCCAAGGATAAAAAAACTGAGATAGGAGTAATCCACTCTCCAAAGATATTCGTTCACACAAAAGAAAATCTCATATATTTTTATTCATTAAAATCGTCTGCCTTACAATTGAGAATTTTCATCTTTATGCAGAGGAACTTTTATATAGGAAATAGACTAAGTATGAAAGACATGGGAACATGGGAACTAAAAAACACATTAAAGACCTATGAACCAGAAAATGCATTAAAACACGTAGAGATTTGAACTTGGACTCTTGAGACCCACAACACAATTAAGACTCGTAAAACCAATACATTTGACCAGATGCAAAGTTGGATTTTCCTTTAAACTTTGGTGGTGAGCTTTCCTATCCCGAAGTCTTTTATCCTTGGCATGTGGTTCATCCTTTGATTCTCAATGGTGAATTTCGTCAATCCCGATCATAATCATTGGCTGGTAGAGCACCCTTTATACTCTGATCGATCCTTGGTTCATTCGACATCACCCAAAGAACACACGTCCGCCTCCGCAACGGCATCAATATAGGAACCGCATATCTCAAGTTTGCCGAATTTTTATTACGAAACATACGCTGTCTCCCAAGTAATTCTGGAATTATGTAAAACTGAAACTATAATTTCATATGGATAAACCTTAATATGTATCAATAAAATTAAAGATCTCTCTCCTTCTACATTGTCCACCCCTTCGAACTCACATAGGTCGGATTAATTTGTGCTGAAAAAGGTTGCGTCCATGAACAAAGAACATGTGAATGATCCCCATGTTTTTCGTGCTTTATCTGGTCGGGCCCGTACATGAATAACGAAATGCAAACACATGAATTGCAAAGCATCCCAAGAACAGTTGAAGTTTTTCAGTTACAGAAATTCACGAGTTAAAACACCCTCCTCGTCATCAAATTAGTGTGCTTTGGAAAAGGCAAAGGCCAGGTCCAACAGAAAAAACCAATGGTGATGTCACCTCAACTCTAATTTTTTTTTCTCCTTTTTTTTTTCTCGAACGGATAGGCATGCGTGTAACAACTCTTCTCACGTGCGGCTCGCACGGAAGCCGGATTAAGAGCCGCACGCGAAATATACTAGGGGTAGATCCTGGCTATGACACTATATTAGAATATCCGAGCCAAAGAACTTAAGCCATTAAGTGAAGAAGGACACGTAAATACAAAAAGCATATGAATCCGTATACAAGTGAAGTGGGATGCTTTCAACACACACGTTTATCGTGGCCGTGGCAAATTCTTGCTACAAAGTTAACTCCAAACACACGCGTCGTGATTTAAATTATATAAACAAGGATTTATAGAAGAACTATGGGCCATGGAAAAGTACAAGGGATTCGAATCATTGTATCAAAATCAGCCTGATGAGTGACCCAATTGTTGAGGTTGATGTCTTGTATTCTGTTATCCAAGAGATTATAAGGTGGTTCCAAAAGATCCCCTGACGACTGGACAGCACGGGGGTCCCGCTCCCCGGTGAGCGGGCGGGGGTTGCGGGGGCAGCGCCCCCGAGCAGCCAGAAGCATTTTATGTTCAGTCATAACAGGATTTATATGGGAAAGTTAAATACTTTAGGCTATGTGGGCAATTTTATAATTTGTGCCATGTAAGGTTTCGCTATATATATTTAGGGCGAAACAGGTCTCTAAATAAGAGAGAGAGGGTGAGAAGAGCGGCTGTACACTTTTCTACGTTATTAGTGAAACAGATCTGATCTCCCCGTGGACGTAGGCAGGCGGAACATCTCCCCTGCTGAACCACGTAAATTCTTGTGTTGTGCGAATTTTCATTACTTTCTTGCATCGCTGATAGGATCGAATTTAGATATTCGACACCAATATCCTTTATGTACGCACTAATTCCTCTCCCACTGACCCGCAAACCCTCACAAAACCACATACAATAAGCAAAATTGCGCAAAGGGGTCACTCTCTTTCTTGAATTTCTTTTATAACAACAATACTCTCGAGTGCACACTGTTCTTGGCCAAAGCCCACGTCTTGATTGGCAAATTAGAGTAATAATTGAGTTTCCTTGATTCCTAGTGGAGCCCCTAGGCTTATCAAAAGTGTGTGTGAACATATATATATATATATATCTGTTGCAGAATGTTCTCTTAACTTTTGGGACAAGGGCTTTGTATTTAAAGGGTTGGAAGTTTTCATTGCCAAGACAGTGCGAGAGAGAAGATACATGATCATGAGCAAAGCAATGGACATGAAGGGGTTGTTTCACAAGTTGAAGCCCTTCCTTGCTGTGGTGTTCTTGCAATTTGGGCTGGCGGGGATGGACATCCTTTGCAAGGCCGCCCTAAACAAGGGCATGAGTAGCTACGTGTTCGTCGTCTACCGCCACGCCGTCGCCACCATCGTCATTACCCCTTTCGCCCTCGTCCTAGACAAGTCTCTCTCTCCACCATATAATCTAAACTAGTATATGTGAGAAATATTTGAGTGCTTTTTGCGAATTTGTTCCTGCTCAACAATATTCTTGTATCGATGACAAGCTTTGATAACTTTATCGGTGGAGTTTTGCTATACATCCTTTGTTGTTTCGTCGAGCGACTTTTGTCGGGCCAACACTTCCACGTTCTCCTTTCTTCGTCTAGTGTTGGTTAAACGTGAAGTCTTGACTTTGGATTAATTGTTCATGTGAACATTCCTTCTTCAGGAAAGCGAGGCCGAAAATGACACTCCCCATCTTCATCAAACTGATGGTGCTTAGCTTACTGGAGTTAGTAACTTAATTAAGTTATTATTATCGCCACAAATTACACAAGCGTAAAGTCTCACCAGAAATTGTTCGTGACCACACGTTGTTTCATTCTTCTCTCCCTCAGGCCAGTCATCGACCAGAACTTGTACTATTTGGGGTTGAAGCACACGACGGCAACATTCGCAGCAGCCATGTGCAACATTCTTCCGGCCATCACCTTCGTCATGGCTTGGATCATGCGGTAATGAACGTGCGCCGACTCTGCGCTCTCGACACAAGCAGATCACTCCATCGTTACCATCAGATCTTATGACTCCCATATGCATCTTTTCGTAATATCATCAACTTTTCACCACAAAGAAATATCAATATATGCTAAAGTTCTCACTAAAATTGGATCCAATCTTGGTCCGACAGAAAATGAACTCGATCTATCATGAACATGATGTGATAGTTCTTTCATCATAAGGTCTGACCTTCCTTTTGATTTTCGATTGGATTCGACGATAATGGCAGTGGTTTAGCTTTTGAAGACAATTAATGACTTTTCAATCACTGTTGGCATAGGCTTGAGAAGATGAAAGTGAAGAGCGTTCGGAGCCAAGCCAAGGTCTTCGGGACACTAGCAACGGTGGCCGGAGCCATGACGATGACGCTAATCAAAGGCCCGGCTCTCGAACTATTTTGGACAAGAGGAGGAGGGACAACCTCCAACAACATTCCAAATGGGAGTTCTCATGGTGGGATTAGCCTCAAGAACTCCATCAAGGGTTCTGTCATGATCACAGTTGGATGCTTCAGCTGGGCTTGCTTCATGGTTCTCCAAGTAATTGATCTTAATCTAGTCGGTCTTCTTGTATCGGATCAGTAGGTAAATTTAAGTTTATCGAAAGTAGTGTCTCCTGCGCTCTCAAAAGAGAAGCTTTCAGAGAACGGCACAGTGTCGTTTTTGTGTCAAAAGGCTAATCACAAACAACACTAACACACTAACTTGCACTGGTCTGGTTTCTTTGTAATTTCTAACAGGCGATAACGCTACAAACATATCCCGCGGAGCTCTCTCTCACGGCTTGGATATGCTTTTTGGGGACAGCTGAGGGTGCCGTCGTGGCTCTGTTCATGGAAAGAGGAGACGCCGCCGTTTGGTCCGTCCAGTGGGACACCAAATTACTCGCAGCTGTCTACAGCGTAGGCACTCGCAAATTCATGATTATAACTAACTGATGAATTATAATTCTTTCCACTTCTTGTTGTTGGTGATCCTTCTCTATGAAATTCCTTAGGACATTGATTGAACCCGGGCTATAATGCTTTCCTTATTTTAGTATATTCATGTGAGCTATATACCATGATTGCCTGATTGGTAAATGCAGGGAATAGTGTGCTCGGGAGTGGCTTACTACATTCAAGGTGTGGTCATGAAAGACAGAGGACCAGTTTTTGTCACAGCCTTTAATCCTCTAAGCATGGTTATTGTCGCTGTTTTGAGTACCTTCATTTTAGCTGAGCAGCTTTTCTTGGGAAGGTACTTTCTTTTTCCTCATCAAATTTCTCCCCTAATTTCAAAATGTATATTACGCTAATCAATTTTGTTAAATTAGGGTTATCGGCGCCATCGTCATTGTGGCCGGTTTATACCTTGTCGTGTGGGGCAAAAGCAAGGACTACGCATCTTCCTCTTCGCCGTTAGACGAGCAAAAAGCGTTGCCGACAAACTTGGATGACCCCGGGGGCAACGGGAAGGAGAACTTTAGTCATGAGATGATCAAGATTAGTACATGCAATGACAAAGAAACTCCGGAAACTAACGGAAAATGATCGGCCATCCGTAGATTTGACATTTTGTAGTGACATAAAGTTCGTTAATTAAGAAGATCGGACCTAATTAGTCGTGTTTTCGAGAGAAATAAAATAAAATAAAGTCTTTGCATTTGCCAACGTTATTCGAACCTTCGAAGTATGTACATACCATGGTACCTCGACGTCTTCAACTTTTCACTTTTGATCTTTTTTATAAGATTTTATGATACCTGCACTTTCATTTTTAAAATAGCAGATCTTTTAGGGAGAATGAAAAATAGAAATCGCGAGTAGATGAAAATCTGCCCCAGACGATGTATTTTTTCTTTTATTTGGGCCCAACTTTTGTATTAAGACAACATATATTCACTCACATTGGGCCGGACACTGCCCAGGACGAAGTTGAGTTGATCCATCATGTGCAAAAATTAGTCTTTCTCGGCCTGGTCCTTGTAGATCCGAATATGTTGAACAAGAAATAATAAATCCCATTTAAATATTAGCATGAGAGAGTTACCTAGGCATGTTTGGTAACACTCCAGATTCTCTAATTCTTGTTTTTTGTTCTCAGGAACAGAAAAAGAACAAGAGCAGAAATCTGTTTGGTAATTTTTCTGCTCCCGGGAACAAATAGGAACAGATTTGGAACAGAAACAAGAAGAGAAAAAAAAAATGAAGTTGTTTCTTTGTTCCCGGAAACAATTTTAGAAAGCAAGCTCGCTCAAAGAGAAACAGTGTCATTTTAGAAAAATATTTTCAGTGTAACTTAATGCCAGTTTTTACAACCACGAGTCCACCGCCAGTCCCCGCCACCGCCTTTGGTCGCTGGTCGCCCCCACCGGCCGATCGCCGCCTGTCTCCACCACCGCCCTTCTTTTAGAAGACACTGTACATACTAAATTCCCCTCTTTTAGAAGACACTCCAGCTCCTCCAGCAATGAGTGGGATCAGTGCACCCCCTTTCTCTGTCTGCCAAAACAGCTCGAGCTTTTTCTGGTTGTGGATGAACCTGTGCAGTGTACATTTTCCATAAGTGCTTCTTTATAAGGGACATTCTGCATCTGGTGTCATGGCGTTTGTGGTACTACCTCAGTTTCGTCACATATTGGTTTGTCCTTTACATAGGAAATATGCCAACGAGGGCTTGACTCCTCAACTTCAGCCATAAGCCAAGGACCCTTTGTGCAATTGTTTGCATCTATTTCTCCCTAAAAGGAACTTCCTCACATTACCTTGCATAATATTGCATTCTCCCACACGGAAAACAAAAATAATAGTTATCGAACTCGAACCCCAAAGGGTTTCCATCATAAGTAGTTAAAACTCCCGGTCTCGAAGGTCACAAGAGCGTGAGATTTATTCTAGCTCTACTTTACTCCTTTTGACTCCATATCCACATCCAAGACTGGCCCTATCTTATCGGCTACTCGTCGATGTGAAGCATTCATGGGAAAGGCCATGAAACTGTACCCAAAAAGCTCAATGGTAAAAGAGTGACATTTGGGGGGTTTATGGGGCTCCCAAGTCTTTAACAGAACGTTCTTGTTGCTTTCAGATTTGAAAGCTGTGGCGAAGAGTCCCTGATCAATTTGAGAAAAGGTTACCTCATCAACCCTCCAAGCTTTCCTCGTTGTGTTCTGAATTTCCCAAATAAGGCGAGGCCACATTCCCTCTGTTTGTCAGCTGTAATGAGGCCATCGGCAACATCAATGGCCGAGGATCCAGCTTGCAGCATGGAGCCGCGACGCCGGCATCGGCAGCAAGTCCTTCCTCCATCAAGCGAGCATGATCAACAAAGCACGGGGGATCAGGATTCAAAAGAAAAAGCTAAACCATAGCAAGAGGTAGCCTCTACCAAGACGAGAGAGAATTCTTTTGAAAGAATGATTACCATTTTCGATCTTCCTTGAACAGCACTTTTCAAAGCTAGGTGGTTCGACCAGTCTTTCCAGACAGGGTGCAATCAAAACGTGCATAGTATCTATTACAACTACAAGTGGAACGAGCATAAAGCTTAGAGTGTTTGCCTTGCAGCGAAGAAGGAATTTCACCGAAAGCACTCCACTGCGAAATGTTTTCGATGATCTCCGATGTTTCGGACGCTGAAAATGAGTGAGGCCAACTGGGAACACCCAATTGAGAAAAGAAAACGTATTCCAAAGTAAGAGCTCTTTTGCAACAGTCTTTCCTAACCGAGCGAGGTCTACCGCTATTCTTCTAAAGCTGAAAATTTTGAATGTTTGACCTCTCTCGCTCTCTCTCTCTAGAGATCCTACAGGAATTCGCCATCAAAACTTATAATCAAATACAAGAAAACTATTCCCTTTGCGTTTGAAGTTACCAAACAAGGGGAAAACGACCATCTTTCCGGAAAAACGATTTTCAAAGAAAATTATGACTTTGTTCGCAAAACAAACTAAAAAGCATCTGAGCGTCTTGTTGGATGCATCACACTTGGTAATTCCATCAAGAGTGACGAACGAAGAGCAGAGAGTAATCCGCCAGTGACTTTTTGTGTGAATTATCAGCAAATGATCCTCATTCTCGGAATTCACTATCTACTTGTGCATGGAGAAGTATAACTGCAACTCCCAATGCAACCACTCGTAAGTGCTGTATTAAAGCACTGCACCGTCGATGTGGAAGCAGAGGCAATGTAATCGAAATGGTTTTCATACCGATAAGTCTCACCTGTTAACCTAAACAACTGAAGGGAAACTAGAGAAGAATACATTTGATCGCAGAATGTTTTCTACATTCCAATGCCATGCTGGCTTTACCGCACTGAACATCAACCATGAGAGCTGCGTGTGCAAAACTTTCCTGTCCATTGCCTAGGGTCGGCCATAAGTTAACCCCAGAAAGCTGTCATGGTTGGATAAGTTTAGCAGACACTTATCCAGGTAAAACTGCCCTTGCAAACCAAAGGACTCGGTGCGAGCAAAATGACAACTCTTGTTCAGTGGACAAAAAGTAGTTACAAAAAGGGGCTTCGAGAACCACACGCTGATCAGTACCACGTCAAGCATACTTCCTCGCAGAAGGAAAAGGGTTCCTCAATCCAGGAAAAACGTCTCCATCAGATTAACCGACACAATTCTTAACAGGTATAATTAAATAGAGAAAACAGCATCACGATGATACCTACATAATAGTTTAGACAAGGCAGATTACGACAATGGCTTCCCTTAATCCTCCCCATATATACGCTGAAGTTCTCGGGATGCAGCTAAATATGAATCTGAAAAGAGCAAATTGAGCTTTTTGAGAAGACTATGCAAGATGACAGTAAAATTGGATGATGATAACGATTCATATGACTCTTCGAAATTCATCACGCTAAAGCAAAGCCGTTGATGAGAGAAGGAAGTCAGCATTACCTTTCCAGAGACGGAAGGATTTTTGATTGATTGGCGAACCGGTAATAGTTTGCATGACTTCAAACAACATATTTTGGGGTGTGCTCCGGAGTTCCTGAACAATCCCATAGATGGTCTTCCCATTGTCGAAGTATATGTGGTTATTTGGGTGTTTGGTCTTGCAGGCAGCATGTCGTTCAAATTCATACGCATTGATTACCTAACAGTCCATTTCATCCTCGGTTCAATCAGTAGATTAAATTACCTAGAAGCAGCTCAACCAGATACAAGTCCAGAAATGCACTTACCTTTGTGAAATTGCATGACTGACAGCCGCATAAATATCCAGAACCGCTAATCACACCACGGAGCTCCTTCTAAACAAAGAAACAGCTCCATATCACTGTAAGATGAAACTGCCTAAAATTTGTGAACACATCTAAAGTGACATTACCTCTCGTGACCATGCAGCATACTTCACAGATATCCCATCTAAAATGCCAGTTGATAGCAAGCTTCTGACGTTTGAGGGGAAGTTATTTGAACCTTTCTTAGAAGTATTTTGCTCCTCTTTCTTCCGCGAAGAATTTTCAATTCCAGAGGCAACAACCGAAGTAGAGCTAGGAAAAATATCGCTATTTGACTTAACTAACTGATTGCTATTGACTGCATCTGATGTTTGAGCAGAAGGCAGACCACAGAACAAATTATTACTGTATATCAGCCTCCTTGACGAATTCGCATCATCATTGTCAGTGCTGCCAAAGGATATGATTGTGCTTTGCCCTAAACCATAGGAGTTACACATGGATAGACTATTGCTATCGTCACTATTGTAGATGTTACCTGCTGGAACAGAGATGTGATGCCCTTTGCCATAAATATGGCCCGTTGACATGGAACAATCATCTGCCTTGTAGCTTTGACCCATAGACAAAACATTGTTATCCACGTGAATAGACATGGCATCACCATGCCCTTTGTACGCCTGTCCAGCACTCTCACCTTCAGTTTCATACAGTTTCCCGATTGACATGACACCGTTGCTTTCACCCAGATCACCAGTCGCTGAGGATATGATGTTGCCATCTCCTATACCAGAAGCAAGAGCAGTTGATACAGGATTTTCTTCTTCCTTACAGAAAGATTGAGCTGTGAACATGCCACTGGAAGCCACCCTATTGTAGCCATGTCCCATTGATAAAGGAGTCACATTCTCAGAGTCCTTAACATGGTTCACTTTAACTTTTCTCAGACCGCCATAATTAAGCCCTGATCCTGGAACTTCAGGCACATGAGACATCGACGAGCCGAATGAGGAATTACTAGGAAAAAGGTCTTCATTTATTTTTCTCCCTATATTCAGTTTTTCCGCGCCAATAGATGGAGTGCATCTCTCGTTATACTTGACAGCTCCAGTCGTTTCATTATCAAGTACTTGTTCAGAAAAATGGGCAGGGGCAGAAACTGTGTGAAAACCAGAAGTAAAACCCCATGGGGATGAGTTCATGCTCAACAGTCCTAAAAAGGAAGTGTTACTTGGAACTTCTACGGCCTGTTTCTTGCTGGGATGCTCTACCTCAGGGCCATCCATGAACCACTGTTGGGACCACTTGGCTTCTATTCTAGAAGTATTATCGCAAGCCATCTCACTGTTAGTTAAGCCACCAGCATCTTTTCCCGTCCAAAAACCCTGATTCTGGAAAGACTACCCAAAGAAATGGCTTAGAATCTAGTATTTCAGTATAGACAGAAGACATACTTGTCATCCTTCACAAAATGTAAGCAAAGTTTTACCACCAAGACACCACCAGTACTCATTACATTCTTTTCAGAGTGCACAAAGCATTTCTGATATTAACATCAAGCAAGACAAAACCATCAAAATCACATATATATATAATGCATTATGTAAAGCTTCCATGATGAGTCTCTGCTTAATGGCGAGATGAAATTTAGAAATTGCTTCATCTTAATTATTCCTGGCGACAGATTGTTCAGTTTTGACTCTTTGAATCAATCAAACAATCCTTCAACCATTGAGAAGTTATTAGAAAGCCAACAACATAGTATTAGTGGAAACAAGAAAGAACAGAATCCTTAGACGACGCAAAATGCCTAAAGTAATCTGACAGCAGAAAATTTAAAATTGCTTCAAAATAACATGTTCATGGGGCAAATATTTTTTGTGCGAGCACTACAAAATTCTTAGTAGCAATATGGGGTAACTCCTTTCAGTGTCCACAAGCAATTCACGGTGTACATAGGTAAATGTACAAAAACTGAGAGTCAGAAGGATAAACAAGTTCTCCAAATCCAAAAGCAATGTCACAGATCTCAAGAGCTCATACAAGAACAAACACTCGAAGAAATCGATTGGTATAACCTTAGGTCCTTCCCATAAAATAGTGCAACCCTAATAGCTCGCACAAAAGGAAAATGACAGCCAGTGGAGTGTATCTAAGCTCCAAGTTCAGTTGCAAATGCACCAAGATCACAAAACAGCATGTACCCTCAATAAAATCTCAACCTGAGAAAAGCACATTCATATATAATGAAACAGAGCATACCATCTCTCTCAGTACAACACAGGATAGTCTACAATTCCGCTCTTTGCACTTCTCATAAGCTGAAAGGGTCAAACCAACAGGCAAAGCACTTAAATTGCACAAATTGTCATCAGCGACGCACTTGCCCTGGTTATAAGCTATTCGATTCAACTCCAAACACGCCCTCAACAATCGTTTCTAAGTCGAAGCCAGTCCATACACGTACCTGCCACGAAGAAAGAAACAATCCAGTTAGGTTCTACGGGAACAACCTCAAAACTCCCTAACTTGTCCACGATTTTGCTGTTGCATAGCACAATCACTGCATGCAAGAGAATAGTCGGATTTCTAATCCGACAAATACCCATTCACGAAACTCTAGTTCGCGTAACTCTATTTTTGCCCTTCATCGTGCTCATTCTGTCACAGAACAAAGGAAGAAAGAAAGAGACCAATCCACCGCCTAGCGAGAGATGTCACGAACGCCATAGAATAGGTAAACTTGCAAAGAACTTCACACAAAAAAATGTCGAATATAATAGTTTGCATCTCCCACCGCACCTACCATGACGGAGTAGAGGCAGGAAACGGAAGTACGATCGGAGAACGCGCCGGCGACCGTACGGACGCGGATCGCGGCGAGATCTGAAGATTCTTACAAAACTGGAGAGGGAGAGAGATAGAGAGATGGATTTTTCAGGTTTTGTTTTTTCTCTCGTTGAGAGAGGAAAATGATGCCAGATGGTGCCCTGCACGATCAGGGTTCGTGGAGCCATCATCACCACCGTACACGTGGGTAAACCTACGTTCGCTCGAAAGCAAGCTCTCGGTCGCTTGGTGGGCCGTGATGGGCCCTGAAAATTGGGCCACGTAGGGCCCCGTTATCTTCTATTTATTTATGAATTTTTCAATCTAATTTTAAGAGGGGCCTGGTTAACTCATTATTTAATTTGACCGCCCCGAGATATGTGGAAGACCATGGACTTAAGTGGTCCTTGCCATGGTCCCATGGAGTTCTTGTGGTCCTCCATGACAAGTTTTAAAAGGAGGCACAGACGGGCAGGAATTTAAATGATAGCATTACAAAAATCATTAATCGCTCTATTTTTCACCCTATTTGATATTTCTCGATGAATTTGGATAATCTTTAATCGGGAATATGGCACTCAACTTATTGAACTAGCGAGAGGAAAATTCGACATAAGGCGTACACAATAATTATCTGCACATCGTTTGCTCAGTCGCCAATATGAATTTTCAAGGAACATGTATTGTGATTCTAAGGCGGTCATGGAGTTTAAAGCCGCTAAAGTGCATTGCTGATCACAATGGACTACCATACCCATTCCACGGAAACATCGAACAAGTTGTTACAATACATACAAATGACTTGTCCGAAAAGAAAGGAGGAGAAGCCTAGCTGCTAGTACTTGCTGTTAGGACTCAATCTAGTGCTCTTGCTCATCAGTCAATGAGCAAGTTTTGCCTCTTTGACAATTGACAAGCATGCCGGATCACAGTCTGCTAAAACCGCCTTCCTCAATACAATTCACCATTCATATCTGCAAAAGGAGTTCTACCAGGTGGCTGCGAATCTATCGGCTGGTGAAGCTTGCCTTCTGTCCAGTCGCCTCCGATTTCGTTCTCCGAATTTCCTTCGCTGAAACACGTCTGCAACTCCTCGATGGACGCCAAACTTGGAACCGTTATGACCCGTTTCCTAGGAGTTGTGGACGTGGGCTCGTCAACCTATGCGCAGTGTGCCGCGAATTAGTCATGTCGTGATATACACATGTCTATTCCAAGAATGCAATACGAAGAATCAACTAGGCAGTCATAATAAGTTCGTGGCCAACATGAATTTTGTGTACGGAGGCATCATTTTGGCCCCAGAAGAACGAAATAGAAAGAGAATGAGTTCACTGGTAATCTGAAACTCTTCCATTAATTGCAATAGACAGTTTACCAGATAATCTTTTCTGAGGCGTTGTTCTGCTTTGTTTCGGATTACCGAAACACCCACTCCGTGCTTCTCTGTAATCGACTTTAGCTGACCCGTGCATGAGGCTGCCATGGAGTCTAATTTCTCCTTATAGTCACGATCCAATTGTAGTGAGTCTGCCACGTCCAATCGACCAAGGCATGAGAATAGTAGTACATAGAGAGGACATCAACATCAATGGCTAAATGAAGATTGTTACCACATATAGCAGTGACCATGTCATCAACACTAGCAGCAAAATCTCTATCCGTGGAGGACGATGCAGATCTAAATTGTTCACATAAATCCTGGTGTTCGCCTATGTTTTCCCTGCTTGAGCCATCAAGGAGTCGCATTATGAGAGAAAGAACAAGGAAATGCGAAGAAATAGTTCATGATAGAGAGGATTTTACCTCACTAGAGATGCTATCTTGTCCATACTAACATTCTTGAACTCATTAATGGCAGATGCAGCATTCTCCCATTGTCTCTTGGAATCATCCACGACCTTTGAACTGCATTACACAACAAGAGGAAAGGATGATGTGTGATGCATCATATTAGGTTGGAAATTAACTTACATCTATTTCCTGCTCATTCATTTTCGTATGTCATAAGAAGCCCCATGTTCCGACAATTAATTTTTTACATATGTTTAGCTCCCACACCTTCCGTAGTCCACAAGGCAAGACTTTATTCATCAGCTCGAGTTGTGTATCGGGCAAGACAATATACATCTAGGCTAATTAAGAAGTGTTTTTAAAGCAAACAGATTCTTTTTAATTTGATAAGTTCAATGCTAAGAGAAACCGCATAAATTGTAGTGTGATTCAACAGATACCAGCTCTTATGACGGTGCTCTATTTCTTGTATATTGAAACCATACCACTCGTCAAAGCAGCTGTCCAATACGGCCCTGGATTCTCCCGCAGAAAATGTGTCTTCCAAGAAATTGTTTTCTGCCTCAACTATGTACTCAGTCAATTCTTTCCTTGCATCAGCTGCAATATGCTGCATGTTGGTAGTTTGATGATGCAATCTCTGCTCTTCCCTTGTACTTAAGTCGAGTATTCCGTTAGATGCCTCTGATACCTAATGATCAGGAAAGATGTCAAAAGCACGTCGAAAGATTGCCGCAAAATTTACTGAGAGACCCTTCTTATCCATAAATGTGACTCATGGGCAGAAATTGCCCCCACCATTTTATTTTTCTTAGATGTCAAATTTGCCAAAATTGCGGCAACTTGCTCCAAAGCCAGTCTTTCCTCTCTGGCCGCCTCTTCCTGTTTCAAGACAATCCATAAGCTAATAGCTTCCACGGGGCTCAAATTATAAAATGCAGATATCTCGGAAGTATCTTATCTGACCTTAAATTTCTTCTCAAAGTCATTCAGTTGGCAGATCCTTTCAGCATGACATTCTTCAATGATTGACTTGATTTCAGAAGCATGATTGTGAACATCATCAAAAAAGTCCATGGTTGCCTTGGACACAACGTGCGCAGAAACCAAGCTTCTTCGTAATGCCTATTATTTCAATCACGATGAAGTGAAGATTCGACACATTTTGAGTATGGGTCACAGGGTCACATAGACCAATCAATGAGCAGATAAGACCGGACCCGGACTTGAGAAGAAGAAGATAGGTGGTTACCTCTTCCTGTTGCTGCGCAGAGAATGCCAGTACGTCTTTCTGCTCGGTAAGAGCATGATGAATGTCTCTGATGATCTCCTTGGCCTCCAACACTAACTTGACTATATACTGCAAAAACAGCATAGAATTTGGTTTAATGAGAGCAGTAAACAAAAGTTCAAAGACAGAATGGACTTATAAGTTCATACTTCCTGAATGCCCTTCGTCTCCGATGATATTTTGCAATTTATTTGATCGAGGTCAGAGGCGGCTTTCATCTGTACTTTATTGGCATAATCAGTCAACGCAGACAGCCCTAAACTATGTGTCGTCGTCATCTTTTCGACCTTCGAACACAGACTTTCTGTTGCCTGGCATGTTGATTGAACTATTCATTAGAACTAGAATGAGACAAGCATGTATTTATTTAAAGTAAGCAGTTGTCTCACATCATTTTCACTTGCAAGAAACAAGGAGGCATGTTTGATTGAACTATTCATTAGAACTAGGATGAGACAAGCATGTAGTTATTTAAAGTAAGCAGTTGTCTCACATCATTTTTACTTGCAAGAAACAAGGAGACATGTTCTTCCATGCATCTTATTTCTTGCTGTTGTTGAGAAACTGAGCCCAGGATAGTCCTATGCAAGTTTTTCAAGCTTTGATCAAGTTGAGAGCCAAACGTCAAGACAGTACTATGGTTCTCTGCTTCCATCCTGCTTTTGTAGTCTGCATAGTGGATGATAATATTAGATACTCAAGAGTAATCTTTGTGGAGTCGCTCATAACTTTACTTTAGGGAATATTCTCAAGTCAGCAACCAGGAAATAGGAACTTTGGTGGAGCAAAGAATAGTGAACCATGCAGAACTTGTAATATTACTCTGTTTTCTCGATAAAATAAATATTCTTCGGACAGAGCCACCTCAAACTCAAAAATATTGAGCCGCCTCTCCTCACTGTTTCAGCTAATAATATAGCGTAGGCAACTTTACAACCACAAAAAGAAGCGGTACCTAATTTCCCGAACAACAAACTTAAATCCTGAGATGCATCTTGCAAATCTGATCTTAACTCCTTTGCACGATCAATTATGGAACTTTCTGGATGCACATCAGAAAGATTGTAAGTCTGTATGAGTAAAACAAATAGACAAAATTGGGATAACTAGCTTAAGTCAACTTCTCATGACAGAATTACCTGATTCTAGCAGCTTTGAGATTACAAATTCCTTATTGTTCAATGTGGAGATAGCCAACCGGTGTTGCTCTTGAAGATCAAGCAATGCCTTATTACCGGTCTCCAGGTCAATCTGTAGACATCGATTATTTATTCGTGCAAGATGCAATATTGGCACCCTTATACAAATCATTAATGATGTGAAGTCCATAACCTGTACCTTGCAGTTCTTAAGACTACTTTCTAGGTCCAATTTCTGTTCCTGCTCTGTAAGGTAGAGCTTGCGAAATTTTTCACTTTGCTGGCCAAAGGGTAAAAAATAATTAGC
Organism: Lenwebbia sp. NSW1173648; assembly: GCA_029784005.1. Classification (NCBI taxonomy): domain Eukaryota; kingdom Viridiplantae; phylum Streptophyta; class Magnoliopsida; order Myrtales; family Myrtaceae; genus Lenwebbia; species Lenwebbia sp. NSW1173648. Next base: position 2,151,041 of record JARCGZ010000002.1, read on the forward strand.
TGATCAAATATCGCATCAGCAAGAGAAAAGTCCCAAAAGCTAGCTAGTACCTTCTCAGAACAGATAAGATCATTTTCCAATTCCTCTATCCTTTCATTCCTTGCCTGCAGATGGATGTAATCCAATGATTCCAAGGAGAAAACGATTTGATCTGGGAGTCATGGGTTTTATATAAAGATCAGAGCACTCCATGAAACTGTTTGGACTTACCTTCTTCTCAGCCTCTTCTTGGGCAAATCTTTCATGGGAAATATAAACACCATTCTTTTCCCTTGCAGCTCGGATATCTGTATTGACATATATATGTTAAATACTATGTGATTTGTTCACATAAGAGCCGAGACAGTGTGGGCTCATCGTTGTCAAACCTTCTCTCATCCTCTCAATTTCTGCATACAAATCCTTAAGCAAAACAGCTTTTGACACTTTCTGGTTCGCCTGCAAAGCTACTCCATGTAAATATCACTAGGAAAGCACATAAGGAAACTCAAAGACACTAAAACAGCAATTGATCAAACCTCTGGTTTATTCTTAATGTTTTTAGCCCGATAAGCATAATCTAGCGTGCTTAATGTTTCTTCCAAGCAATGAGCAGAAGGAGAAATAGTAGCAATAATGCATGTTTTGGTCTTTCCTCCCAAAGAATCTCTTAGAAGCCTTGTCAGCTTACTGTCCCTGCTCATAAAATTGTCAGACAAGGAAAAACTATTATAAGAAATTATGAAGAGCTCAATGCCAAGCATACTTCAGTGGATATCGTCCGAGAAATAACCTGTAAGGTATATGAGGAGAATGCTCCACAAGTGCATTTATCACACGGCCCAAGGTAAGTAAGCTCTTGTTTATTTCCCCAGCTTCTTTTGCACGACCCTGGAATTTATATGCACTTATTAACTGATATTGCAAATTTTCATGCAAAATTAGAGAAATATAGAGTCCTCTCCAACACCAATTGTGCAATTCCATGTTTACTCACATCACCTCAGATAGTTAGCAAGCATGTTAGCGCAAAAGGTCTTGCATGTAATATATCCAAGATAAACATATTCTGATCATGAAGCCTATAAATGAACCAAATGTGCATAAGATCACATACACGTAACTAAATTCATCTACACAGTTGGCACATCAATTCTTCTCCAAAACTTTAAATGCTAAAGGTGAAAAGATAGATAACATAATCGTTTTAGGGCTTTTATTTCTATCTGTCAGTATGAAGAAATTGACTGCAGATAATTGCAGCTTCAAGTACACTCTAGGTCAGCAGGCATCATTATATAACTATTTGCTGGTGTACATTTGTTAACAATTCAGGCTTGCCTCATTACTAGGTTTTACAAGGACTTAAGATTTTATAAGCATAGTTTTTGGTTCTCGCTCAGCACGCTTGTATGTGTGTTTGAGAGAGAGAGAGAGAGAGATTGTGAAAAATTGCTTTTGATAGCAGAGATCAGAGAAATCTTACCTCCCTTGCTCCTGATCGAGAAATGTTTTCTGATCCTGCCAAATCTACAAGGTTAAGCTTGCCACATTTTATGATCTCTTCCTCTCCAACAGTCGCTTCCTTTATGTAGGTCGTAATGGAAAAGATGGAATGAGACCGACTGCAGCAAGGATAATATCATTGAAAAGTGTAACCACTAAATGCTTAAGGTTAGAAAAGGACTAGCATTGTTGTTTCCATTAAGTTAGACACCCTTAAAAGTTCAGCAAAGGAGAATAATTACCTGCTACGCTTGTTCAACAAGGTATCAGCCGTTCGCCTTTTCAATGCTCCTTGTTCTAACAGAGTGTAGATTTCATTTGCACTATATACTGCTACTTCCTCGAGGCCCCTTACAACCACACAACCCTTTCCATCCTCCATCAGTGATATGGGCTTCTTCTGTCTATCTTCCATATAGCGCGAGCAGTCCTCGGAGGCTAGTAAATCGGTTATCTCTTCATTGTAGAGTTCTAAGAAAGTCACCTTCATACTATAGTCAGCATTTTGTGCTTCTAGTGTATCGAAAATTTGACGAACTGCTCGTGGAATGACACCGGCCTCAGCAGGCAGTTCACCAACCTATGTTTCATAAAAACAACATCAATCAATGTAAAATATTGATGGAACTATGCAAATTTGCTATTTTACCTTTTTCCTCATCCCGCCCTCCATTGTGTAGGTTTTACCAGTGCCTGTTTGCCCATAGGCGAAGATGGTGCAGTTAAAACCGTCGAGAACTTCATTAACAATGGGAGCAACGGCTTGATCATATATTGATCTTTGCTGTCCTTTAGGCCCAAAAACCTTGCAAATTTGCCAGATAAAATCTAGTTCAGATAGTAATTGTGTGAGAAATCTTTCTTCACAGCTGAAGTCATGTCAGCATACCTTGTCGAAAGTGAAAATCTTATCTATTTGCTTGTTGGCTAAATTCTGCATGACAGTGACCTCTTTTCTATGTTCATTGCATGAGATGACCTTTTGCACATTCAACCTTTGCTCATCTTCGTTTAATGGCCTGACAGATAAAATTAGAAAAACAAGCTCTATACTTAGAATGTCCATCCCAAAAGAGGCATTAAGGAATTATGTAATTGGAAACAAATTTAAGAATTCAAATGGTACAATCCCACTTTGTTGTTTCTTAGTTTTTGGGTAGCTGCAGAGTTATCACCTAAAATATTTCCAATTCATTCAAAACCAATTGTGAAGAACTCCTTCCATTTCAATAATCATATCTCTGTCCACGAATATTCTCATCAATACCGTTGACTGTCTACCTTACATTACGGATGAGCAGAGTCCAGTGACGTAGCACAATGCGCATACAAATCCTAATGAACCCACGACAACAAGGATTCACCAAACCAAATGGGTGAAAGGAGACAACTTTGAGTAAGTAAAAAGTGCTAATGCCCACCTGCACCTCAGCAGAACCTGCACATTGACCTCTTTATCTTTCTCGTGCCGGTTCGAGTTCCATTCGCAGCCTCTAGAGTCCGCCCGCCGCTTCTCCGGCCGAGGCGTGAGGAAGGGAGATGGAGACGGAACCACACCCAACCCAACTTTTCTAAACTGATCCGGGGTAAGCGACATCATTTCGGCACTATCTCCCCACCTACACAGCGGAAAAAGAAAAAGGGAAAAGAGCAATACACCATCAACCACGCCCACAAATCAAAAACAGGGAGGTGATGGACACAAACAGACAGAATTCACGTATATTCCCAATGTAAAGCACTCGATGCTCACTTGGGTTGGGCGGGTCCTCCACAGAATGAAAATCTCTTTCAATAAAACGGAAAAATAAAGGAAACAATGCACCGTAAAGAACAGTTTTTTTCCCCCTTCTGCGTTGTTCTACAGTTCAGTTTCCATCAAATTCTCTCAGCAAGCAAATCCAAGATTCCATTGAAAAACGGAACGCGGGAGTGATTGCACTTACAGATCTTCAGGGGCTAGACAATAGAATCGCGGTAGGAAGTTGGAGAGCGGAGGTGGAATCGAGAGAGAGAGAGAGAGAGAGGATGTTGATTGAGCTCTGCAGTGTTGTGGTTGTGGAAATTTTTTGAAGCGTAGGGGTCGGGGAAGACGGAGAAGTCAAGAGTGGGTTTGATTTTGCCAAACGGCTAGTCGACGGTCGCCGTAGTCATGTTTCGGCTCCCTGTCCTTGGTATTGGGTGGGTCCCACGTAAAAAATTTCAAATGCAGCGCGTGTTGCTTCTACTCTCTTCTTTTTTTTTTTAGTTTTATTTTCGAGGTCTGTCATGTCCGTTGGGGAAAATGTTAAAACTGGTCCTCCAACTGTTATGAAATGTTCAATGGGGTATACGAGCTTCAATTTTAATCAATCTGGTCCTTAAATTTATTTTCATTTTTTTCATTAAAAAAAAAACTCAGCCACGGGGCACACGTTTGATGTCGTGTATAGACATGTCGCCAAAATTTAAAGAACAACATGGAGAGAGAGAGAGGGTGCGCGAGGAGACAACCGTCTTCGTCAGTAAATAATGGCTTGTTCGCCCTCGTTTAGATTTGAGTGAAGGCTCGAGCCGCCCCGAGGGTCAGTTGACCCTTGCTCAATGGTGGTGAGCATGAACATGCCTACCTTTGCTAGATGGTCGTGAGTGATATGGCGAGGGTTAGTCGACTAGGCAAAGAATGTGTCTAAATCTCTCTTTTGTTTATTTACTGCCAACTCTTTTGGTCTTGCAAACTCAATGGGCTAACACCTTTTTTTGGTAAGAAATGATGGCAAAGCTCTAGAGTTACATGATTACTCTCCTAATAGAACTTACACCATTACTCTCATAATAAAAATTTGATTTTTTCTGATCTCCTATTAGCAAAAGAAGTAAACCTCTTGGTCGCGTATCTAATGCTAGAGTATGATTTGCACCACATGATGTAAATCATGTATCCAATTTACAAACCAATCTACACACGAATTTCCTTCCCTTAAAGTATGTACGATTTCGACTCGGTGGAAGTACTCTTAACATTTTCCAATCTGAGAAAGCAAAATGTCACAAAAATTGACAGAGGGAGTTGATTACCGAAGAAGACAAATGCCGCTGGCGAGTCCCCTTCCACAATACTTTTAGATCCTTCACAAATACCACCGTCCGGAGCAGATGTACTAAAGTTCTTTCGCCATAATCTTTCCCCTTCTCTCCCTCTTTCAAAGATATACTCCACAATCGGGTTTGGCACAGAGCACTGAAGTTCTTTCGCCAGAAAAAGGGAAAAAAGCAGGAAGAAAGTGACCGAGTTCGGCATCTATATCTATATGGGGAAGCCGACAATGGTAATACCAGTCTCGATACACAGAACCCGCTACATCGAGGATCAGACTCCATCACTAAATTTATTGCACGAGATGACTTCATCATCAAACCAGTTGTAAACAAATTGGTCATAAAGACCATTCCGCCGTTACATTAGACAACTCAACTTGAATAAGACATGGCTACAGTTATCCAAACGCTCCTAACGGTCTAGTCTTTTCTGTCACAATTGCATGTTACAAAAATTCTAGTTCGTTAAATATAGTACAGAAGTTCAATTCGTGCTAAATGGGTACGGATCCATAGAAGACCACCTCAGCTGGGCCAGTCATGTGTACATGATTGTCTTTCTCCAGTGGACCTCTAGGTAAGTCCACTATCCAGCACTGTAACATTACAAGCCAGCACAAAACAGAGTGATTTACTACGAGGCACTAGAAAAGACAGAAAGATCCTCTTTGTTTGCTAGAATATCTTTGTTCTTGAGAATTAAGAGGAAGTATACACACGAGACACATCTATATGCTGCGAGTACTTAGCTCCGATGTCACAGCACCATGCACCATCTTCATTAAAGTTTAAAACTCAAAGATAATTATGTTGGAATACTAAGGTAATCTCTTCACATGTAAAAACGCCTACTTTACCAGGAAGCCATGAGAAAGACAGTCCTGATTTACCAGAAAAGTTTTCGATTCAGGAACTAGGATCGAACGAATTTCAGTACTTTTAAATGGTCATAATTTTTTATACTGGATTTATCCGTGATCAACAAATATATCATAATTCAAAATATATGGAATCGGATGAATGCCCTGTCTGCATTATCCTAGTACAGAGTTCAATAATGGAGCTTATCCACCCAGCTTATCCCTCAAGAACTGCTGCAACAACCACAGCACATGCCCCTGTACCACAAGCTACGGTTGCTCTTGCATCCAAGCATGCTTACATAAGTTTTTGCTCCGGAAAATGAAAGAAAGAGGGCATAGTCATCTTAACCATATTCACATATGATTCTCACATAGTATGGAGTGGATCATAAAAATGATTGCCATAGAGGCACTAACCAGCCCCACGTTCCCAAACACTCATTTCAGGTGTGAAGGAGAGAAAATTTGCACAAATTCTACAATCAAATGTTGGGGTCCATGGAGTTTACGGTGGTCCGCCCATGTAGGCAACCACGCTCCATTGTTGATAAGGCAGTTACCAACATCTTTGAAACGACGTCTTTACGTGTTTTATATCGCTTCTCTCTCTCTCTCTCAGTTCCTATGATAGAACAAAAAGGACAGAGAACGTAAAATAGAAAGAAAAAAAAATGACGACGAACTCCCGCTCTTCTCTCCGAAACGTTAAACGGGCAACTGGACTCTCTCGCTGCATTGTGGACATTTAGGGGGTGCATGGTAACGTTCCAGAAATAGAATTTCTGTTCCAAACCTATTTCTGGAACAGGTTTGGAACAGAAACTCGTTTGGTAATGTAATTCTATTTTTCTATTTCTAGAACAAAAAGTTGTTCTAGAATAGATTTGGAACAACTTTGAGAAACAAAAAAAAATTATTTCTAGGAGAAATAGAAATAGAATTTCTGTTCCAAGCCGCCGGCCGCCGCCGCCACCTACTTCTATTCTAGAAGTAGAAATTTTCAACTATTGTCAAACGAACTTCTGTTTCAGGATGAGAAATTTATATCGTTATCAAACGCATTTTTTTTGCTCAAAAACTCATCCAGAACTATTTCTGGAACAGAATGGTTTTCATTCACCTCCTTAATCTGTGAAAAATCGAGGTGCGTTCGTTCTGTGATGTACTTCTCCGATCGGTGATTCAAGTAAGTTTCTGGGCTTGTTAATTCCGAGTAATTCCGCTGCGTATGTATTAGGATTGGTTCCCTTCATTGGTATCGGGGCAAGTTTGTACTTGTTTTCTGATCTCATGTTTTTTCTTTTCCATTTTATGCCTTATGTGTGATGAACGTGTGAAAAGGCTTCTATACGTTTGGGTTTATGAGAGAATTGTTAACTGGGGTATTCTGGTCAGGGCGAGTTTTGGCCGATTCCAGTCAAATTCCCGCAAGTCACGGCCCAGCTTCGGAACTATAGGGTCGTCTCGCCATGGGGAACAGAAGCTCTAAGGTTTCTCGGCATTTGGTTGTTCTCCGGAGACGAATTTTGCGAAGGAAGTTCGCGGTTAGGGTTTGTGTCCTAGATTATTATTTTTTTGCTCGATTCTGGGCAAAATCCTTCGCCGTTTTCATTGATTCTTGGATCCATGTGATCGCGCCGACGATTTCTTCAAAACCCACCAATTATTTTGGTTTATGGTGGGTTGTCCAAGAAGAATCAAGCGGTTGAATGCGGCGAAGTTGAGCGAAGGAAATCTGGGCATAAAAGGGTTCTGTTTTGCGCGATGGAACCGCTGAGGAAGAAGACCACGTGCGAATAAGAATAAAAAAAAAAAAAGTAACGGTCAGATGTGGGATTTGGACCCACGCCCTCTCCAAATACCAAAACTGCGCCTTACCACTCTGCCAACTTGACTTTATCCATTTAAAGTCAGAATGTAGATATTCTTGTTCAAGCATAGCCTGATTTTTGCCTTAAAAAAAAAAAAAAAAGAGACTGATCGTGCAGATTGGGGCACATGAGTGGCACGCGCCTGATGGTGAAATACCCATTTTGCCCCTCCGCGCAAGAAATTTTCGATTTTGCCCCTGGACGCTTTAATTACCCTTTTGGCCCCTGATTTGCGCCAGAATTTATAGTTTTTCCCCTAGCAAATTAATTTACAATATTACCCCTTTAGTTAATTTACAATTCAGTCCTTGCTGAAGTAAATTTACTATTTTGCCTTTACATGCAATATCATGAATATTTTGCATGAAATTAAATGTACTTGCCATTTATATCTTGTATTTCGAAATTTGACTATGATTTGATGCATGAGTTATTGGTATTCTAGTTCAAATCATGCCATGCCTTTTTATGATTTATGATCTTTTATTCGAGTGTGGAGATCTAGAAAGTTTTAGTTACTTTATTGAACTCAATTTTACATAAATGATTATGTTAATGGTAATTTCAAACGAGGATTCTTAGATGATGATAGGGAACATAGTGAACTTTCGAATCTGAGACCTTATATGAAATTATTCATTAATGTAATTAGTTAGTGTAAAGTAGATGCATAAATGTTAGGCGTTAATAGTTTGTGAGTACATGTCTATAGAACTTCGTGTTCTGATACAGTAGCTACAACTTTTGAGAATATCGTGGCTGAGCTCAACAAAGGAAAGAATTTGAACGGCAGAAATTATGAAAACTGAAATATGAGAATCCAGTGTGTACTAGAAAAGCATGAAGCACTAGAAGCTCTTAACCTAGTTATGAAAGAACCTGAAGATGAAAATACTGCACAACATAGAAGAGATAAAGAGGCATTAGCTGCATGGAAAAAGCTGAACTCGATTGCTCGCATTACGTTGCTAAGTAGCATAGAAAATGATATCATGCGAGAGTTCAAGGATTTTGAAAATGTTAAAGTCATGTGAGAAGCATTAAAAGTCAAGTTTGGTAAGACATCGGTCACCAAATCGAGACAGATCACTATAAGGTTTGACATTTATATGATGCCTCATGGGCAGAATATGAAACAACATTTGAGCCATATGTCAAACATGATAAGTGAACTATGGGATGCATGCCACATTTTGACTGATGAGCAGCAAATACAAACAGTAATTCGTTCTTAGCCTCATAGCTGGGTGCATATGAAAATCCACTTGATCCACAATGAAGAAAAAATATTTGAGGATGTTATGCCCCATCCTGAACTAGAGGTGACCGCTTTCCGGTGGCTATACTAGAAACCGACATTTGTTATGCTGGTCGTAGCTCACATAGGGTTTCGGACTCCAAGCGTAAGCTTCAAGGTGGGTTCAAGAAGTGGAAGGGTAAGGGAACAGATTCTTCAAGAAAGAAACTGAAGTTTAACCGACATGGGAAAAGAAAGCGTCCTTTCAAGAAAAACATCTCAAAAGTGAAATGTTTTAACTGTGGCAAGAATGATCACTTGGCTCGTGACTGTGGTGAGCCAAAGAAAGTAGTATTCCCTTTGTACACTTGACAGTGTTACTTATGTCTCCAAGTTCAGTTTTCGTAACTGAATCTCATCCTTTGTGGACTGTAGAATCAGGGGCCACAGACCATGTAGCAAAGAACAGAGATGCCTTCGTGGAATTTCAAAGAAATTAACATGGAGAAAAGTAGATATATGTGGGAAATAATTCCTGAGTGGAAGCCAGAGGGATTGGCACCTGCCAATTGAATATGCGCGGTGATCGCACCCTGTTCCTACATTATGTGTTATATGCTCTAGAAACTCGACGGAATTTAGTTTCCGTGTTAGTATTGGTTAAACTTGGTTTTAGTTTAAACTTTCATAACGATGGTGTTGACTTGTCGTTGGGAACAAGTTATTATTTTTCTAGATGGTTTTATTGTGCTGATTGTTGAGTACAATAATGTGAAAGTTTGTTATTTTCTATTTACATCTCCTGAATCTTATGATAATGATGTGAGAGCATAAGTAAAGTAGTAAGTGTGAAAGATATGGCAAAAGCTACTGCTCATGCAATTTCTTAACTAATATCTAGTGTTAACGAGTTCGAAAAATATTATATAAAAAAATTCACGTCAGCGTCGGCCGTGCCACGTAGGACGATCGGTGTCCACGTCAGCGATTTTCGGCTAAAATTAGTCGAATGAAATTCGTGTATAAATACAGAAGGTTTGGTCGAATCATAAGCGAGGCAAGCATTTTGTAGCAATTTCTACGTAAGAGAGATTAATGAACCATTGAAATCTAATTTCTAGTGATGCCCAAAGCATTAATCCCCGAGAATCAGATGTTGACACCTGAATTTTAATCATTTGTTTCTTAGAAAATTAATAGAAAATCCAAAAAAACTTATAAAATTGTAAAATCAACTTTGGAAGCCTTTGGCAAGCACAAGGAACCAATTTTGAGCAAAAAATATTTTTTGAATTTTTACGGAATTTTCGAAATTTTTTTATTATTTAAAATTATCCGAAAATCAGCACAAATATCATCAGTGTCCACAAAAATATGAAAAAATAGCCAATATTTTTATTTTAATTCCCTTTTCACGTTGGACACTTTAAATCTCAAAAATTCAGTTTGGGTCGCCATGTTCCTTCACAAACATAAACCCAAATTGAGACAAAAAATTATGTCTCGAGTCTTTTTAATTCCAATTTTTACTTTTTCTAAGCTATGGCATTCCCTCTGATGCCTTGAACTGCAATTAGGTCCATTTCCTTGAGAATTCGTTCAATTTTGGCCAAAAGGACTTATTTGCATTCTTTATTTTCAATTTAGTCCCCGGTTTCACTAAAAATGAAATTAACTTCGTTCTAGGGGTACCCATGAGAATCAAAGACCTCTACCCTATGTTTTTTATCATTTTGAATCCATTGGTAGGGGTGGTTTGGCTTGATTTGGTCATTTAGGCTTTGGATTACTGAAAATTCATTTTTGGGCCAAATTTTGAATTTGGGGTTTTTGTGCAATTTCAAACAAATTCTGCTCAATCTTGTCATTTTTAGACGTAATCCATGATGTGGAATCTAATTTCGGTGCTTAATTGAAAAAATTTAATCATTTTGGGGTCCAATTTGAGGTTTTTAGCCGAACCGGATCAATCGGGCGGGTCAAACCCGGCCCGATTGACCTGGGTCGACCCAACCCAGCACAGCAGCCCCAATAGAAACTCAAGAACAGGGCCTGCAAAAAACCCAGATTTTCCGGCTCTTGCGTGCTCCTTTTGACAAGCACGGGCGACAACAAGCTCGGGGTAATATGAGAGGCAAGTTCCAAGGTTGCAAGGACAAAGTTCCGAGGAGGGGCCGGCCGTAAAAAGAAGGAGAAAGGGGGGAGAAAAAAAAACAGAGCCGAAAAACAGGGGAGGAAAAGAGGAGAAAAGGGAGAGAAAATGGTGGGAGTTTGAGAGAGAGGGGAGAACTTGAGCGGTCCATAGCCCCGGCAAGACATCACCACCGTCCACCGAGATCCTCGGACCACCTTCGAGCCTTCCCGACCGCCGCCATCGCCGTCTTACACGTTGAACAGGTTTGAACCCGAAGCCCCTGTTTTCGGTGCTCGATTTTCGCCGGTTTGGCTCCGTTCGACTTTCGGGTCGAACGGAGCCAAACCGACCACCCCATATCGTTGTTTCAAGCTTATGTGGCCTCCTTACAGTGTTCCCATGCTTTATTTTCGTTCATAAACACCATGGGTGCACGTTTTCAACGACGCACATAACGTGTTCGATAAAATGCCTCGGCTGGTTCAAACCCCTAACTTTGAGCATACTTTTCGTGCTCGTTTTGCGTGATATTATGGTATTTATTTCTGCAAATGAATTCTACGTGTGTAGTTCTTCGTTTTGATATGTTGTGTGGCCCCTAGTTATGAGCGAGGTGTGAGATATGCCCTTCCAAAGTTGCCTTGTCGGTCTGATCCGAACTTGAAAATTTTGACAAAGTGTGGAAAACAGTTCAAACCCCCTAGTTTGCGCTCGTTTTTCATTGCATTCCCGTGATGTTTTGTGGCTGTTCTTGGTCTCATCGCGCTCTTTGTACGTAGTAGAACGGATAGGTATGAGTTTTGGCTCTCAGTTTTGCATGTGGAAAAAGCTTTGGGGTTGGGAAGTAGATCTGATAGTCTGATCTGTTATGCATATTTTTGCCTAAGTGCTGGAAATGGTTCGAATCACCTACTGTGCACTCAATTTTCATGGCCTTCCCGTGATTATTCTTTGGTGTATTTGGGCTCGTTACGTTCCCTGAACATAGTAGAGCATGTCGGTATGTTTTCTTCCCCTTGGTTCAATTTGTGAGAGAAGATATGTGGTTCGGAATATGCTCGGTTGATCATTTTTGCACTCTGAATCTGTCAAAAACAGTGCGATCCTCCTACTTTGGAGTCGGTTTTCTCTCTCACCTCACGTGTTTTGAGAGTTATTTTTGTTTTATATTATTCATCGTATGTAGATCTTCACGTTGGTATTTGTTTAGCTCATCGGTGATGATCGGAGAGCAAGAAAAACGTCCGAGAATATGCTCCCGTGAACTGGGTTCCCGAGTCGAAATATTTTCCAAGTGTTTGAACAGTTCCAGACCTGCCACTTCGGGGCCGCTTTCCTTGGTCATTTCACGAGCTTTTTGAGTCGTTATTCGGTCTAACATGCTCTCTCTGTGTAGCTCTTCATGTTGATACTTTGGGTTTGATTTGGTTGTCTCGGTGGATCAAGTTACGATCCCCGAAAATCACCTCAGTGAGCTGCAAAGTGAGGGGTTTGTCTTTTTTTTAAAGTGTTGGTTGTGCACCAAGAACATTCACGACACCATTACGGTGCGCTCGTTCGGTCAATTCCCGAGCTGCTGATCATTTTGGAAGCTAGATCATACCTAGTTTCACGTGGTATAATCGGTTTCCCCTGATTAGTTTTTTTTACCGAGATAATTACTCTCGAATTTGGCTCGGTGAACTGCAAAGTGAGGGCCTGGGATTTCGGCTAAGTGTTACTTTGCGGCAAGACATTTTCCCGATGCCATTACGACGCGCTCGGTTGACCATTTCCCGAGCCGTTGCTTGTTTTGGAAACCTGATCATACCTACTTTCTTACGGTATGATCTCTGTCCCCCTATTTGATTTGAGTACTAAGATAATCACTCTTGAAAACACCCCGAGAGTCAACTTTTCCAAACCAAATTTTTTGGAAAATGAGCGAAACTCGAGATTTTGAGTGAGACTTTCGCCAAAACTTCGCGCAATTCGTTTTCAGTATCTCCGGGCTTGTTCCGCCCGGTCCGCAAAAACAAATATTAAAAAATTAAAAAAATTTAAAAAAAAATCAAAAAATTCGAGAAAAATCCCAAAAAATCAAAAATCGTGGAAAGGTCAAAATTGATCTTTTATTGCGTTTTTCAACATGGCCAACATCAATTTTCTTTTATCCCGCATTGGAGAAAGACCGATGTCCAATCCGGTCTTATTATTGTACACCCGATCCTGTCTCGGGTTTTGTATTCCGACCTTGTACCTAAATACCCGAGGGTCGCGGGTTTTTATTTACCGCCTTAGCGTAGCTTTTCTTATGCTTCCTCTATTATCACTTTTGAATTCTTTGGTTGATTTTAATTCGTTTTGATAAAAATAAAAAAAGAGTTAGAATGCCATGAAATGAACCCCGCAAGACCATTTTGCATGAACACTTAGCGACTGACAAGAACATGATTAGGAGTCAAATTGATAAAACCTCGCGTGCTCACAAGTTAGATAACAATCAATTCCGGACGGTAACCGAAAGGACTCTAGCTTAAGCTAGGGTAACCAAATCCCCGGCCTTAGAATCTCTGGTTGCGTAGGACCGAGCGATTTCTCACAATCGCTCGGAGAGGTATCCGGTCTACCTCCCAAGAAAGACCGGTGGCGGCTCCAATTGCATGCACACATAGCACATATCACCCGATCACACCAAGGTCGAAACCGATAAACTCCCGCCACGATTTGGTATGGGCCTGGGAGGGCCCGCGCCGAAGCCCCCATCAGAAAGTAGGGCCCGGCAATCCATTAGCCTCGATTCGATCCCTAAAAATGGGGGATCTTCTTTCGGGTCGCGACATCGAACCGTAGAAATTCCCAAATGATGTCCACTGTGGAGTAGAGCATGACCAAATCAGTCAACAGAACAACTGCCACGGGTGCGAGGAGGAGCCGCCACAGCAGACAACCACCCAAGCGATCGAAAGCAAAGACATGGCCATCACCGCCACCTCCACCACGACTCTCCCTTCGAGCTCCGCTTCCCGCATTCCCTTAGCCTCCGTTAAACCCTTCTCGTTCTTCTCGCTCTCGCCCGCTTCCTCCCCTCCTTAGTCCCGTCTCCTCCACGCCAGAATCCCCCTTCGGAACCCTCGGCTCTCGATCTCCGTCGCTACCTCCATGAGCGTGTGGGCTCCGGAGAGGAGCTTGCCTCTGTCGTCCTTCCTCAACCGCCGAGAGAGCGGTTTTCTCCATTTCGTCAAGTACCACGGCCTCGGCAATGACTTCATCTTGGTTAGGTTTTTTATTCGGTGTCTCCTATGTTTCTCTTCTTAATTGTCGAAAATGCCAGAAAGTCGAAGTCTCTTTGATTGCCTGGTCGACGGAGTCGTTTGTACTTTAGCCGGTTCCTTTAGGGGGTGCATGGTAACGTTCCAGAAATAGAATTTACATTCCAAATCTATTTCTGGAACAGGTTTGGAACAGAAACTCGTTTGGTAACGTAATTCTATTTTGCTATTTCTAGAACAAAAAGTTATTCCAGAAATAGATTTGGAACAACTTTGAGAAACAAAGAAATTTTGTGTCTGGGAGAAATAGAAATAGAATTTCTGTTCCAAGCCGCCGGCCATCACCGCCGGTCGTCGACCCCCGCCACCGGTCGCAGGCCGCCACCGCCGGTCGCAGGCCCCCGCCACCAAGTTCTATTCTAGAAGTAGAAATTTTCAACTATTGTCAAACGAACTTCTGTTCCAGGATGAGAAATTTATGTCGTTATCAAACTTATTTTTTTTGCTCAAAAACTCATCCAGAACTAGAAATAGAAAAATCTATTTCTGTTCCAGAAACCTATTTCTAAAACAGAATGGTTTTCATTCACACCTAGTGGTTGGGAAATGATATGCAGAGGAACGCTTGAACGTACCAATCAAATTCAACACACAATGTGCGGAGTTTCCTGTTTTTGCACTGTAGTAATAGTCGGACTTATCATATACTGAGTTTGGATTGACCCAAAATGTTTTCTCTAGAGGGTATTCGTAGCATATTCCACATGTACTCTTGTGTAGTATTGAGTAGTGATCCGTATTTTAGGTTGATAATAGGAACTCTTCGGAGCCTCGAGTTACTCCGGAGCAAGCGGTGAAGCCGTGCGATCGTAACTTTGGAATCGGTGCTGATAGAGTGATTTTCGCCATGCCTGGGATTAATGGCACCGACTATACTATGAGGATTTTCAATTCCAACGGCAGTGAGCCCGAGGTGATACTTTACTCTTTTGTGCTTCACTTTACGATTATTGGGATAATTGTTGAATTTACATTCCCTTTCTCGGATTCTCCCAGATGTGTGGTTAATGGAGTGCGATGCTTCGCTCGATTCATAGCTGAGCTTGAAAATCTAAGTGGAAGACAACGGTAATGGAAATTGCTTGTTGGTCCGTAGATACTTTTCCTGTGTATTTCTCCCTACCATATGGAATTTTCATCTATCCACTTATTTTTTACACTTCTTGATATTGCTTTGCGGCAAGTCCTATTACTAATTTACTGAAATGAACTTTTAATGAGTCATTGAGATGCTTTAATTGTAAGTGAGAATCAGTTCTTACCGAGGAATTAAGGGAAATGGTGAGCTAATTTATTGGCTATGTTATTTTGGATGAACCTGATCAAAAGAAACCCATTTAGGAGATGATACAGTGAATTTCATTACTCAAATTACATTTGCCGATAAAAGCTGATGCATCTGATGTTGGCAATTACTACACGTCACGTCCTCTTAGATGATCGTGAGCCAACAGACGACCACGTCATTGTCATTTATAGCTGTAATTGCACCATCACCACCTAATATTATAACTAATCCAAGCTTAGTGCGGTAATTTAAAATTATTCTCGAGTCGCGCAAATGATTCGCATTGTCGCGAGGCAATAATGTCGCCGTGCCCTCTTGGCTCGAATCGATATTACATTCGCACTATGGCGCGGGCCTAAAGTCCCCGAGATTATAATTATTAGCGTGGATATTAGCTCAATCGCTGTAAAAAAAAAAAAAAACAAACAAAGAAAAGAAAGTTTACTCTTAGGGGTGTGCAAACTGGACCGAATCGGGACCGGCCCGGACCGGGCGGGTTGGTCTGGTCCTTGAGGGGAGCGGTCCGGTCCCCGGTTCCATGGTGGACGGGACCGGAGCGGACCACCATATATATATATATATATATATATATATATATATATATATTGATTCGTAAGGCTTCTAACATGATCAAAACCTCCGTTTTGTTGTCCGAAATTTCGGTCAACTTTATATATATATATATATATATATATATATATATATTCATAAGGCTTCTAACATGATCATATATATATATATATTCATAAGGCTTCTAACATGATCAAAACCTCCGTTTTGTTGTCCGAAATTTCGGTCAACTTTCCAAGCGTTGGAGAGTCTGATCACTTCAAAATCGACTTTATTGGATCGTCGATGAGTCTATATTTCTTCTTCTGAAGATAACTCATATTCTTTTTCGTCAGAATACTCAAACTCTTCAATAGACATAAGGTTTAGGTAGTCAATGGCATTTACCATGTCTGTCTTTCTCTTAAATTTTTTTGAAGAACTAGTGTTGGCGGTCCCATTGGGACTGGACCGGACCGCTGGTCAGGGGCCCGTTCGGTCCCCGGTCCCGAAAATTTGGGGACAGGGACTATCGGTCCGGTCCCCGATTCCTTATCGAGACCAGATCGGCCCGGACCATGCACACCCCTATTCACTCTTCGACTTAATTTCCCCCAAAGGTGGGATTCTCGTCCCACATCAGAATTCCACCATTTCTTAGGCTATCTTTGGTGGCCACTGGCCAGGATATAAATCGCAATAGACTTTTCCATGTCTAGTGTCTAGTTGCTGTCCGAGATAGGACAAAACTGAATAAAAGATAGATATGACCCGGATAAAAGTATCACAGGTGGAAGGCGGGACAGAAAAAGATAGAATTTCTAATGTCCGAAATATAAAGTTATTTTACGAAAAACCTACCGATCCTTGTCCTTTTCATCCGTAACTCTCTGGTTCACGCTTAAGCAAAGAGAATCGAAACGCTATACTTTTCGGATCAGCAAAGGTCAATGATCATGCTTTCTCTCATCGTTTATCAATTTGATTCTTCCGATATTACACAACATTAATCAGCTTACGTGTGTCCACGTTGTATTCATGCTCTCTCTCTCTCTCTCTCTTACTATTTCCAGCATTCTCCGACTCATATATCTCGTCGATGTCGCCGTAGCCACTTTATATTTCTTGTCGTAGTCAATTTCACGGCTCTAGAATACTGAAATGGCAATGACCTCCTTTGCTATTTAAAGTGGTGTAATACATAACCCAATGCAGTTATGAGATCAATCAACACTCTGTGTTGGGTGTTCTAACTCCTTATATCTATCAGTAGATTAATTGATCAAAACAAATTAGGGGTATGTGCATTGAAAGTCTTAAAATTTATCATGAAAAGTACAATTGTGTCCTTAAACTTAGGGGTGAGCGGTTCCAGGTTCCGAGTAGGTTCCACCTGGAACCTGGAACCTACCCGCTAGTACAGGTTCCTCATTTTTCGGAACCTAGAACCTACCATGCATACCTTGAAACCTGGAACCTACCCTGTCACAGGTTCCAGGGTCCGGTTCCAGGGTACCCGAAAACCTACCGATTTTACCTGTAGGCATTGCTAGAGAAATATTCGGTAACAAACCCAATTATCAGTCCAGTCCAAAGGCCAACACTCACGCACAAGAATATTTGCCTGCAAAGCCATAACATCATAGCAGTCTCTCAACCTCAGTATTCTTGTGTGGAATGAAGACTTGCAGCCCAGCTATCGGACAACCACGTTAGTAATTCATGTCTTGAAATTTAACGTTTACATCATATTCAATCAACTCAAGGTACAAACAAATTGTGGAATCATAAAACCATGGAACAAGAAAGTTAATGATCTTTACTAGTTCGTTAAGTAGCTAAATAGGGCGAGGAAGAAAGGATAAATACAGGATACCCAAAACAGAGCTACCTCCAGAACCTCAAACAGGAGCAAAACACAATACCAGAATCAAAATCGCTCGCTTCCTTAAAGTGCCAATACAAAATAACAACGTTAAGAATGGACAATGAAGCACATTCAAGCATTAAGGATAAAATGATTAAAAAAAAAAAAAAGCTTACCAATTCTTCACAACTTTCTGTTCCCTAAAGTTGAAAATCGTGAAAGATGATGGAAGTACAATCCAAGTGACTATAGCAATTCCCAGAGTCATCAAGGCAGTCGAGATGATGAGTTGCCTCTTCAATGCCGGCTCAATTTCTTTCACAGACTTAATTTCAAAAAAGTCAGTAGCAAAGAGTGTCATGACCAAGCAGACAAGGATGCCTACAGAACTAATTAATAGGGGATAGCACCTTGCAGTGAAGTCGTGGTTAATCCCAAAAGAGGAGATGGACGCAACAACAAGTGTAGCATAGGAAGATTCAGCATATGAGCCAAAAAGATCAGACCCCATTCCAGCAAAACGAACCTCAGTACACACAGTGAGGGATGGCCGTCGGGCGTCGTTGAGGGATGGCCGTCGGGCGTGCTGCATTGAGAGGTTTCAGAGGATTGGAAAAATACCTCACTCGTAGAACTGGCGTGCTGCATTGAGGAAGAAGTGAGAATAGAAAGTAGAAAGTAGAAATTAGGGTTTAAAAGTTCCGGTTCCGGTTCCACGGAGAACCGGGAACCGGAACCGGAACCGGCGGTTCTTCACAATGCGGAACCGGCGGTTCTTCACAATGCGGAACCGGGAACCGGACCCTAGTTTACTAGAACCTGAAACCGAACCGGAACCACAGGTTCGGTTCTCCGGTTCTCGGTTCTACCCTGGAACCATGCTCACCCCTACTTAAACTTACAAAAATTGCAATCAAACAAATTCGTGCAATCAAATCTTTCCATTAACTCCGTCGAATTAGACTAACGAAAAATACTGACGTATCTTTTTTTAATATCTTCTCTCTCCTACGCAGCATTACGTTACGAAAACATGAAATATAAAGCTCAAACGACATCATTTTGACCTAAATCATAATTTTTTACTCAAAACCTTAATTAAATTAGATATATATATATATATATATAATTAAAAAAAAACACAAAAAAGAAAGAAAACCACCGCGATTTAGGCCAAAATCACATCATTTTAGCCTTATATTTCATGTTTAGCAAGGTAATGCCGCGTAGGAGAGAGAAAATATTTTAGAAAAGATACGTATGAGAGAGACAATACGTCAGTATTTTTCGTTAATCTAATCGGACGGAGTTAACATAAGGATTCAGTTGTATTAATTTGACATGTTTTGGAACTTGATTTCATTTTTCGTAAGTTTTTAAGACTCAATTGCACTTTCGTGATAAGTTTAGGACTTCTAAGACACTTATCGCAATAAATTAACCTCGTCCTCTATGATATATATATATATATAGACAACGTTTGTTTTCTATAGAAAATTGTGACATATATGACATTTGAATGATCCGGATACAAAGATCTGGATTTTTGTCGTTCTTTCAAATAATTCTTGATGCACAGAAAAGACCTTCCCATTTGTAGGCTTTCATAATGTTGGACTAAGGGCCAGTTCTCTCGCACACGCTACGTCTATGCCTGATCAGAAAAGAACAAGAACGATCTTTAGCATGATTATAAGAATATGATGAACTTTGAGGTGCCGTACATTCTACATAAAAGTACGAGATTATTGAATAGCTGTTCAAGAATATCGAAATCTTTTAATAGTCATCTTTTTCTTCGTTACCTTTCTTATTTTAGTAATATGGTTATTTAGACCATTTGGACGAAAGGGTGGACATCAAATCCAACTACAATACCTTAAAATTAGTGCGATAGTCGTAGGTTGTTATAACTAACTAGGAATGATATTTTAGTTTGTGAGGAGGTTAGAAATAGAATGACTATGAACATCAAGGTGTTCCACATTATTCATTAGCCTACTCTGAAAAATTATTTGAAATATTAAAAAAAAAATGAAATTTCAAAGATAGAAATCACTCCGTGAAATCTACCGACGCGTGATTCATACCCTAAGCGGAGTAGGCAAGACAATATGGGGGGCCCTCCAAAGTACCCGCGAGCCGCAAGCCATTTTCGGCCATCCTGTGGGGGCCCGCTATGCCATTTGGGGGACTGCGGGTCCGCCACGTGACGAGTCGTTAGAGGACCTGCCCAGGCGGGGGTCACGTGGACCATGCCACCGTGGCACAGGCCCCAGTGCAGTCTGCAGTGAGGCGCAAAAACAGTCTTCTTTTGGGTTGCTTACAGAATCTCCTCTAATCCCCTCTCCACCAATCATGTCCCTCGTCCCACGTGGGAGCCTGGGCCCCACCCCGCTACACTGACGTCATCATTTTTCCCCCCCTCCAAAAAATTATTATTATTTTTTCTCCAAATTTCCTCTTCTTCTTTTTTTTTTTTGGGCCGTTTGACCTACCCATGTTACAAATATGCCATTGCACCACACACTGTCGTCACATGTTAATAGTATTTCGGACCATCGTTCGGCTTCCTTGATCTAGCCCCCTTCCTCTTCTCTCTTTTTTCCGTTCCAGTCGTCCTTTCCGATCGTCCGTCTCCCTTTCCTCCTCCTGCGCATTTTCCTGTCTGCTGATAATTTTCCCGGAAAATCTGGTCAAGCTCTTTCTCCCCTTTAAGGATTCTTGGTCGATCGTCATGGGGGACTCTTCTTCTTCATATGTCCGAATGGTATGTCTGTCAGCAGTCAGAGTTGTTGCTCAAATTTTGATCCAAAGTAGGTGATCCGATCTGATGTATATACATGTGTGTGGGTGCGTGCAGGTGCACCACCTGATAGAGGAGTGTATACTCTTCAACATGAGCAAAGAAGAGTGCATGGAGGCTCTCTCCAAGTATGCAAACATCGAGCCCGTCGTCACTTCCACAGGTTTTTTCTTCTTTCCTTTTTATCACCTTTGTTCTGTATCGCGCTTGACCAACTGGAATGTGTACGAAAGACTGGAGACATGATCCTAGACTGCTTCGTGACCATGACGATGAAACTAGCCACAGATCAGAGAGTTCAATGGGAAAAAGGGTCGTGGGAAAACCTCGATCCGGCGCTGATTTAATCGTCCTTGTTTCGTGGGTTTTTGCAGTGTGGAAGGAGCTGGAGAAAGAGAACAAGGAGTTCTTCGAGGCCTACGCGAGGAGCGGGAGAGGCGAGGAGAGAGGCTCGCGAGTGGAGACAAGACAGAGGATCCAGAAGATGCTCGCCGATGCCTCCACACTGCATGACGCCCAGCGTCGCTAAGCTTGGCTTTTCAGTTTCTCCTCCCTCCGACAACGATTTGTCATTCCCGTCGTTATGCGTTGTTGTAACTCTTCTTACAACTTCAAACAAAAAGAAAAAGAGAAGAGCTATTCGCGTTTTTTGGTTCCATATATGTAAATATTAGTCCCCGAAGTTCGATTGAGTACAGTAATGGAATGTTATTCGACAAAATTTAGGTGTGTTCGGGTAGATCCTTTTTAATGGTCAACACACGGGTCTATGTAATTGGCTCTTATAACACGGGGCGTATGTTTAAAATCGTGGAAATGCTTTCCTGATAGTACTGTCGAGAATGATACAATCTCAACCGCAGATTCACATACCATCATCGCACGTTTTGCATAAAATATTCAATTGGGAGATCGTGAGGTTAGAAATAACTGATAATACTGTCACACTAGCAGCTTTCTTAAGCTTAAAATTTAAAAAAAAATGATTATGTGACTGTCTTTAATTCACGGTAAAATTAACAATATATTTTGCATCATAAAAAATTAATAATCGATAATAAAAAATTATTATTTATTCATTTTTTTTAAAATTTGTGGCTTATGTTGTTACTCTCGGCAAAACCCTAACGCTAATCCTTTGGAAAAGTGCGAATTGTATTGTTCAATGTCATGCAAGTTGCGATGCGTGTGATTGGGAAACGGTTGAAAGGAGGTTACAAGAAAAACTACAAAGGAGCGCCCTCGGAAAACGTTGTCGTTTGCGGCGGCGCCTTTCGTTAGTCGTCGGGAGGCGTGCTGAGTTGCGTCACGGTGCGCGCGCGCGTGTGGGGACTGTGGAGTGGAGTGGGCTGGACGGCGCGTAGGTGGCGTACACGTGGCGCCGAATGCGGCGTTCCAGTGTTGTTCCCGTGTCAGAATGTGCAACCTCGTTCCGAATACTATGGCTCTATCAAATTGGAGTTTGTAAGCATATATATGATATAAAATATCTTTTTATCATGTACAATGCTACACGTGCGCAAGATTTATTAAAAATGTCTTACTGAATAATGATTTGCCACTAATGATATTTAAATCGAGTAAGCATAACGTATGGAAACCAAAAAGAAAAAGATCACAAACTGGACAAGATCAAAGTTTTTTCCTATTCTATTACTAGAAATGTCATGGGAAAATATTTGATTTTTATGGTGTTTACATGGGGAGAAACTCCATGAAAAGGGAAAATGATTCTTTAGGAAAATGATTTTTTTTTCTTTTGTTTGGTGATATGTGACCGAAAATGTTTATTGGTGTTTGGATCTCATTTTCAAAATGATTTCAATCCCGTGTCTTTATCTTAGGCAAAAAAAATTTAATTTTTTGAATATTTTTTTAAATTCTGTATTATATCATTTTTTATATGTATTTTTACTTTTTTTACTTTTTACTTTTTCTTTTCTTTTTCTTCCTCCACCGCGGCCAGCCTTCCTCAAGCTCGCTCATTCCAACTGGCCCAACCGAACCGGTCCTTTATATAATTTACTACATTTATGATTTGCTAGATGTGAAATACTACCTTTTTAACCCGACTATTATATGAATTTATCTCTGATCTCTTCCTCCCGGTTTACCGCATTGATGAGGATAATACAGGTTCACTCTAATGGTACTCAACTCAAGGGCGTAATTCATTTGCATTGTCGTGACTATATTTCCTCCCTATTATGAACAAGCTACCAAATAATGTGACAACTACGCTAAACTTCTCCTTTTGCTTTGTGGGGGGAGATATTTAAAAAAAAAAAGAACTTGATAAGATGATTGGACATTATTAAAATTACTGCATTCATACTATATAAATGCTAAGGTACAGAGTGGAAATTTAAAGGCAAGTGCCACTACTCAGTGTACTTTTGGCTTCAAACTATGAAAAAACTGAAAACATTTACAAGAAAAGTTACGTCCTCCAAACTCCAAAGAAAGATCATAGCATTGAGAAAGGCTTTTGATAAATAAAGGTAAAATATAACTTCTTTACAGAAAATTCGGTAAACATTAGGACCGTAACCGGGAACCGGACCGGACCGGTGGTTCGGTTCTCGGGTGGATCCATGGAATGAGCGGATGGTTCACGGTTCGCATTTTGCGGAACAAGTTCCTAATGGGCGGTTCTCGGTTCTAGGGTGGGAACCACCCATCCTGGAACTGATCACCCCTACTCGCTAGGCCGTGGCGAGCTCGAGGCCGTCGGATCTGGCGAGCTCGAGTTCGCTCGTGGCCACCGCCGGTCGGCCGCGATTGAGAAGAAGGAAAAAGAAAAAGAAAAGAAGAATAAAAGAAAATAAAAAAACATATAATAGTCAAATATATTATTCAACTAAATGTAAGATATGCTGAAAAAAAAAATATAAGATATTAGAAAATATCGAGAGGAACGATTCAGGAAAGTGTTTTCACCTCTTTAAATTTCTAAATTTACTTCCCTAATTATATGCATGAATTTTCTGCCGAAAAGCGCTTTTCCGTTGACTAAATCATTTTCGGCGAACCAAACGGATGAAAGTCCAGAAAATCAATTCCTGAAAAATACTTTCACTCATACAAACGCGCCCTTAGTGCACGATCACAAGGACGGTCAGCGCATTGAGAATTGGATTATACCTTATGCAATCGAAGCCTCTCATCTATATCAGTTTGTGCGGTTTGACCGTTTAGTTTTTATTTTGTGCAATTGTGTCCTCTAATAAGTCTTTTTATATGTGCAATCAAGTGCTTCATTCACTCATCGAAACTAATACCGTCGAATTAGAGTTTCTTTTTTTTTTTCCCGAGCTTTTCTTTTGCCAATTTAACGTTAATTTGGTGCTGCATTGGCTTCGTATACCATTTTCCGACATATCAGTATTGCCGTGTCATTAATTAATTTAACAGTTTGGATGTGAATGCACAATATCAAAATGTTGGAGCACCTAATTACACAAAACACAACCCAGAAATTAGAGAACTCAATTTAACAAAAGTCAGAAAAGACTAAATCGTGCAGACCCTGAAATTTCTTAAGGCTAAAACAATTCGTACATTGAGAATGATTATACCGTGAAGACAATTATTAACGGAAGTTTTCGACGATGATCCGTCGTATCACATAATGTCAACTTCATACATCGATGCATACGAGCAAACACATGTGAAGTTACTCCTGAATGGGCCGGCGACCCCGCTTTGCTTTCCGGCTTTCCCTTTCCTCTTACCATTTCCGGAGCCAAGACGAAGTGCGAGCGAAGTGAAGTGGGCAGAATTGTCTCCATCTTCGCCTTGTCTGCGTACGCGTGTTCGTTCTTTTTGGGGTTGGTGTTCCGAATTATTTGAGGTTTCGATGTTGAAGCCTTGAAGGGTTCGTTTGTTTTTTATATGGTCCCTCCGGAAAGTGTCGAGGGGGGTGAATATCCTTTACGAAACCTGAAATGGTCTTTTGCATCTTTAGCCCACAAAGTTTGCTCGATTTCTGTCGGATACATAATCCTTGATTCTATATCAATCAACTTGCGGAAACTTGCCTGAAACAGCGAAAACTTGAATCATTGATCAAACGATACATCATACAAGGACCGTATCGTGATAGCCACGGATTACATGTCACCCTTGCTCACGAGAATCCTCGAAGCAGTCACGCATGGAAGAATTGTGAAGAGAGAGTCTGTATTCTTGTGATATTGAAAACGACAGAGAGTGTACTGGGAGAGAGAGAAAACGTCGTACTAAAAACAACGATAAGTCACGTCTCTTTTTGAAAAATGTTGATAACTGCTTGGCAGTTATCAACAGTGGACATGGGGTGTGGTTCCCGACATGGGGCGACCACCGTAAACCTCATGCACTCCCAACATTTTCCACTCGCACATGAAGGGCCAACAACACCCACTTGCCCACGAAAGGCCAATAACTCCCACTCGCCCATGAATGACTAAATATGACTCTCTTTTCTTTGCAAAGTTCATATCAACAAATAATCCATACAACTAGCATATTCTAAGAGCTCGTTGTCACACATTCGTTGGGAGTATATAACAGCTCAAAATTGGACATAATCAAAAATAGATTTTTGTATGCGGTACCCTAGATCAATCAGTCACATACACATCTCTCTCTTTCTCTTTTAAGTATGATATGTTATATTCACAGTTATGATCACACAAAATAATCATAACTGACCGGTTTGTGAATACAAATCTATAATGTGACTCAAAACTCTAAATCGATCTTCCTCTTCCATTAGACCTCTCAATCTCAGTTCAACTCCCTTTTCTAGAAATGTCCCATGAAATCGAATCAATCTCATGACCATATGCAACACTCTAAGATAGCGAACACCAAATAGAAATTTTGAGAATAATTAAGAGTCGTGAGGGCACCAAATGAGGAATCCTTATCCTCGAGAGTCTCACACGGCTTAAAAAGTTGAGATCAAAACTTTTGCCAACTCTCTTGATCGTCTCATGCATTCGTAATATGAAATACGTAGAACGGTATTCTCTCCTTCCTCATGGAGCATATGTCTATCCATTTAATCTCGTACATATGATAGTTTAGACAAACTCAATGTCTAACTTGAGTTCACGTAACTACTCTGCTCAAAAAGTATCTATCAGAACTCATATCTAGCAATAAAGACAGATAAAGTGAAATATATAGGTTATTTCACTCTCGAACATAATAAACATTAAGTTTTCATCTTAACTTTCTGTTAAGGCGACAATTATAATTTAAGTTCAAGCTCTCAATTATCACCTAGATAATGAACTTAAAAATTATCTCATCTCTATTCATCACGCAATAAATAGAGGCGATTATCCCGTGTGAGTAGGCTAATCTCTTATTTGTTCGACATACTTTCCCAACATAAAGCACCAAGCTTTTATATCCATAAATATCATGAAAACTTATAGGCAATAATCTCAAACTTCATTAGCAGTGAACATTTAGGGAAATTACAATAATCAGTATATTACATTCTACGCAGTCCTAGAGATTTTACATGACTATGGAAAACATCTCTAGGAATCGGTTTTGTCATCGAATCTGCTAACATTCTATGCGTAGATATATACTGTATAGTCACTTCCTTTCGTGCAACCGTATCCTTAACATAGTTATACTTAATGTCTATGTGCTTGGTCTTACAATGGAACTTAAGATCTTTGGTGTAAGCTATTGCCGCTTGACTATCACAATACACTAATACTGGATTTGCAGCATTATCAACGACACCTAAATGATCCAAAAATCTCCTAAGCTAGACACCTTCCTGCGCTGTCACTGACAAAGCCACGAACTCGGCTTCTATGGCAGATAAGGCTATACATTTTTGCTTCTTACTGCTCCATGATATGGCGCCATTATTCAGTAAGAACACATTTCTAGAGATAGATTTTCTCTCATCTAAATCTCCTCCCCATTCAGCATCAGTATAACCCTCAAGGTGCAAATCACTTCCTTGATAACTTAGTGCATAATCAGCAGTAGCTTTCAGAAACCTCGGGGATTCTCTTGACAGCAGCTCAATGTGTTTGACTTGGATTGGATTGGTATCTACTCACCATTCCAACTGCATAACAAATATCAGGTCTTGTACACACCATAGCGTATATTAAGCTTCCAACGGCACTCGTATAAGGAACACTTTTCATTCGTTCCTGCTCCTGTGGAGTCTTAGGACACATTCTGCGGCTCAAACCTTCACCTTTTGCAATAGGAGTATCCATGGGTTTACAGTCTTGCATACGGAATCATTCAAGGACTTTATTTATGTATGTCTCTTGCGAAAGAGATAACAACATTTTCGAACGATCTCTTGAAATCTTAACTCCAAGAATGTATGTAGCTTCACCCATATTTTTCATTTCAAAATTAGAAGATAGCCAACTTTTGACTATCTTGACAAATTCCATATTGCTTCCGGCAATTAGTATATCATCAACGTATAATGATAAGATCACAAAATGACCTTTGGATCTCTTGATATATATGCAATTATCTTCATTAATCATCTCAAAATCATATGTGACTATGGCATTATGAAAGCGTATGAACCATTATCTTGAAGATTGCTTGATGCCATATATCAATCTCAAAAGTCGACATACTTTTTGTTCTTAGCCTTCATTAACAAACCCAATAGGTTGTTCCATCTAGATTTCTTCTTCTAATCCTCCATTGATAAAAGTTGTCTTTACATCCATCTGATGTAATTCAATATCCAAGCTTGCCACTATTGCCAGAATAAGGTGAATTGAGGTAAACCTCACTATAGGAGAAAAAGTATATTCGTAATCAATTCCTTCATGTTGGTTGTACCCCTTCGCCACAAGGCGAGCCTTATATATTTCAATCGAGCTATCAGCCTTACGCTTTATTTTGAGAACCCATTTGTTCCCAATGGCTCTACGTCCTTTCGGAAGATCAACCAGTTCCCAAACTTGGTTTGATCTCATCGACTCCATCTCTTCTTTCATTACTTTCATCCACTTTTCCTTATCAGGGCAAGATAGAGCCTCGTTTACATTTCTTGGCTCATCATCTTCTTGTGGAGCGACTATGAAAGCTTCCCCTTCAATCTCAAAATGTCGACGGGGAATGCTTTTGCTACTTGTTCGCCGTGGAGAAGATTTTACCCTAGGTACTTCATTCTTCATTATGCTCCCACTCGGATTAGATAACGGCATTGTCTCATCAAGTGGTTGCAATTGAGACTGGTTCGTACTTAATTCCCCACTTCTCACATTGCTCCCACTTGGATCATTATATCCAATTGTCTCATTATCTCGATCCAAGGTCTCAAATAAGGAATAGTCTTCACCTATTTCGCCCTTTCTTGGAAAGTCATTCTCTAAGAATGTAACATCTCGAGATTCAAATTCTGTCACACTTCCGCTTTCTTGCTCGCCTATGAACACATACCCTTTTGAGTGTTCTGAATATCTTATGAAGATACTCTTTTTGCCTCTTGGACCTAATTTTCCATATCTATGAGAGGTCTCGTGAGTATAGGCAGCACAACCCTAAGGTCTAAAAAAACTCAAATCTGGTTTTCGACCTGTCCATAACTGATATGGGGT
Organism: Lenwebbia sp. NSW1173648; assembly: GCA_029784005.1. Taxonomy (NCBI): domain Eukaryota; kingdom Viridiplantae; phylum Streptophyta; class Magnoliopsida; order Myrtales; family Myrtaceae; genus Lenwebbia; species Lenwebbia sp. NSW1173648. Next base: position 2,179,128 of record JARCGZ010000002.1, read on the forward strand.
GGAAGAAATAGACTTTGAAGGCACACGATTAAGTACATAAACGGCAGTCAACAAAGCATCACCCCAAAAGGTGATAGGCAAATTAGCCTATGCCATCATAGACCTAACCATTTCCATTAGGATTCTGTTTCTTCTCTCTGCAACACCATTTTGATGCGGAGTGTATGGGATAGACAATTGTCTTTCTATTCCCTTTTCATCACACAAATTTCTAAACTCATCAGACAAGTATTCTCGGCCTCGATCGGATCTCAATACTTTTATTTTCTTATCTAATTGATTTTCCACTAAGGTCATAAATTTCTTAAAGCAACTTAATGCTTCAGATTTATTAGAAATCAAATAAACGTATCCAAATCGAGTGTATTATCTATGAAATTGATGAAATAAACAGCACCATGCCTTGCTCTAACATTCATAGGACCACAGATGTCCGTATGGAATAATTGTAACGGAAATTCAGCTCTTGTTCCTTTTCCAAATGGTTTTCTCGTTGTCTTTCCTGCTAGGCAATGCTCACAAGTAAGCAATTCAAGTTTTTCAATATTGTCCATTAAGCCCTCTTTGGCTAATCTATTTATACGTTGTTGGCCAATATGACCAAGTCTAGCATGGCACACATTCACATTATTATCACCAGAATGGGAAGATGTAAACAAGGAATAACAAACATTCACATTAATGTTTTCAACACCCAACACAATAAAACCATCCAAAAAATAACCTGAACCATAGAAAGTTGTACCTAACAACAAATCCACGCCATTGTCATGAAAATTCATACAAAAACAAAGCTTGACTAAAACCAATACAGAAACAAGATTCCGACGAATCTCTGGAGCATACAGTACATTGTGCAGGAACAAAGTGCGACCACCGCGCATGGTTAGTTGGCAGGTGCCAATTCCTTTAACTTTCACTCTAGAGTCGTTCCCCTTATAGATCCACTTCGCTCCACGTGGAATTTGTCGAAACTCCACAAAAGTATTTGTCTTTGGTTACATGGTCTGTGGTCCCTGAGTCTACAGTCCACAAAGGATGAGATTCAGTTAGAAATATATAACTCAATACATAACTGACACTTTTAAGTGTACAATGGGTTTCTACCTTCTTCGGCTCGCCACAGTCACGAGCGAAGTGACCCTTCTTGCCACAACTATAACATTTCACCCTTGAAATGTTCTTCTTAAAAGGGCGCTTCCCTTTTCCATGTTTGTCAAACATAGATGTCTTGCCAACTGGTTCCGCTCCTTTACCTTTCCACTTCCTGAACCCGCTAGGATGCTTGTGCTTCGAGCCCGAAGCTCCATGTGAGCCAGAGCCAACAAAATACACGTTAGTTTGTGGCTTAGCCGCCACAAGACGATCCTCCTCTAGTTCGAGGTGGCTCATAGCATCCTCGAAGGTCTTGACATTCTCGTTATGGGTCATGTTAACTTTCACGTGCTCCCAACTATTGGGAAAAGAGCAGATCACTGCCTGCACCTACTGCTCATTAGATAATGTGTGACCTGCATCCTTCAGCTCACTGATCATATTCGACATGCGCCTCAAATGCTGCTTCATATTATACCAATGTTGCATCTTATATGTGTCAAACCTGATTGTAAGCTGCCTCAGCTTGGTGACTGATGTCTACCCAAACCTAATCTTTAATGCATCCCACATATCCTTTGCATTCTCATGCTGCCTAAGCTCACGCATGATATCGTTATCCATACTGCTTAGCAACGTAATGCGAGCAGTGGAGTTCTTCTTCTTCCAAGCAGCGAAGGCATCCTTATCTCTTTTGTGCTGGGCAGTGGTTCCATCCTCTGGTTCTATCATGACCGGGTTAAGAGCTTCCAGTGCCTCTAGCTCTTCCAGCACATACTGAATTTTCATATTCCAGATCTCATAGCTTTCACCGTTCAATTTCTCGCCCTTATTGAGCTCAACCACGATGTTCTTTGAAGCCGTTGCCATTGTATTTGAATATAAGGTTATTTAGACATTTCGCGTGAATTATTAATGCCTAATATTTATGGACACGTTTTACACTAACTAATTATACTAATGTACAATTTCACATAAGGACTTAGATTTGAAAGTTCACTAAGTTCCCAATCATCGTCTAAGGATCCTCGTTTGAAATTATCATTAATATAACAATTTAGGTAAAGATTGAGTTCATTAAAGTCAATAAAAACTTTCTAAAACTCCCCACTCAACTATATAATACCACTAAAGCATTATATAAAGAATACCAGAATTCATTCACAAACAAATATTTCATATCAATATTCACATTACAACAACATTGGGAAATATTTCATAGGATAACAAACTAACTCTAAAACAACATCAGGATTGAAATATTCTCAAACTTAGAAACTAAAGGAACTAAAACAAAGACATCAATTTCCTCTCTAGTAACGTCGCTTTTTAATAGGAAATGATTCCACAAACTCGTCATAGCTAGGAAAATCATTTAGTCTACAAGGCAGCCTTATAAAAGCTCTCAGGGCACCATTCGCTCTACGCCATGACTCATTCTGCCTCCGCCAAGACCCATTCATAGCCAAGGTCAACGTCCTTGCCATCCCCATGCTCATGTACTCAGCCAGGAATCTAATTCCAAAACTCTTATAAGAACAGGGGGGGTCGGCTTCCCATAAACGATCTATGACCCCATACCACTCCACAAGAAGAGTGGTTCTCATAGCTATGACCCTCATGTTGTTCGGCATTATGTGACCATTCCATATGACTTCCTAAATCATTTCGTTGACTATCTTTATATGTGACATCATGTCAGCTTGACCATCCCAGTGGTAAAGGGCTAAAGCGTTCCTAAGCCTTAAGAGTCTTTCTATTTGTTCATCTCTTTTCACTGCTATAGCGGTTCGCATCATCCAAGGCATTTTTCCTACAACAAATGCTGAAAAATGGGGTTAATCATAATCCATGATGCATAAAATGGTAAAATAAATGAACCATATTGTAGGAATTTTCTATACGAATACATCGGTATAAAAAACACCCCAATCGAACATCATACGCCCTCGCACGAGCCCCGACATGATTTTGTTTTTTTTTTTCAGGGTCAATGGTCAAAGTCAAAGGGTCAGAGTCAACGGTCAAAGTCAATGGGTCAAGGTTGACAAGATCGGGTCGGGCCGAACTGCCACGCAAGTGCCACGTCAGCAAGCGATTACCGACAGTTCCACATACGCGCAACGCACGTGGGCGCATGAGGCCCGCGCGCAAAGCGCACCTTCGGCACATGTCGATGCGTATGGCTTTGTCTGTCGTCCGCCGGCAACGTTCTGCCCCTCAAAATGCTCGTATGGCCGAGTCCGCCCCGATGGTATGGTTAAAATCCATTTTCGTTGAATGAAAGTTCACAAAATTGCGACTTTTCACTGCGGTCCCCGAGGTGTCTCGCCCCATCACCGCGCGTGCGGCTTCATCCAGTCTCCTCCAGCGACGAGCGACCACTTCCCAGACTCATATTGACGAGTAGATTCCAACCATGTATTCATATTTCATTTTTACAGAACATTCGTTTTCGAAACTAATACCATCAAATTAGAGTTTCTTTTTTTCCCGAGCTTTTCTTTTGCCAATTTAACGTTAATTTGGTGCTGCATTGGCTTCGTATACCATTTTCCGACATGTCAGTATTTCCATGTCATTAATTAATTTAACAGTTTGGATATGAATGCACAAAATAAAAAAGTTGGAGCACCTAATTACACAAAACACAACCCAGAAAACCGAATCGTACAAACAAAAAGAAATTAGAGAACTCAATTTAACAAAAGTCAGAAAAGACTAAACCGTGCAGACCCTGAAATTTCTTAAGGCTAAAACAATTCGTACATCGAGAATGACTATACCGTTTTAACCAATCGTTTAACAAGTATCTCGAAGACAATTATTAACGGAAGTTTTCGACGATGATCCGTCGTACCACATAATGTCGACTTCATAAATCGATGCATACGAGCAAACACATGTGAAGTTACTCCGGAATGGGGGCGGCCACCCCGCTTTGCTTTCCGGCTTTCCCTTTCCTCTTACCATTTCCGGAGCCAAGACGAAGTGCGAGCGAAGTGAAGTGGGCAGAATTGTCTCCATCTTCGCCTTGTCTGCGTAAGCGTGTTCGTTCTTTTGGGGGTTGGTGTTCCAAATTATTTGAGGTTTCGATGTTGAAGCCTTGAAGGGTTCGTTTGTTTTTTATATGGTCCCTCCGGAAAGTGTCGAGGGGGGTGAATATTCTTTACGAAACCTGAAATGGTCTTTTGCATCTTTAGCCCATAAAGTTTGCTCGATTTCTGTCGGATACATAATCCTTGATTCTATATCAATCAACGTGCGGAAACTTGCCTGAAACAGCAAAAACTTGAATCACTGATCAAACGATACATCATACAAGGACTGTACCGTGATAGCTACGGATTAGATGTCACCCTTGCTCACGAGAATCCTCGAAGCAGTCACGCGTCGAAGAATTGTGAAGAGAGAGTCTGTATTCTTGTGATATTGAAAGAGAGTGTATTGGGAGAGAGAGAAAACGTCGTACTAAAAACAACGATAAGTCAGGTCTCTTTTTGAAAAATGTTGGCATGGGGTGTGGTTCCCTGCATGGGGCGACCACCGTAAACCCCATGCACTCCCAACAATTTCAAAATGAGGGTCCTCTCGTTCGTAGGAAATTTGTTTTTTGACTTTTCAGTGTTTGGATGATGGAAAAACATCTACCTACTGAAAATGTTTTCCATGGATTAGGAAAATTTGTCAAAAAAATCTTAAACATATTACATTTTTGTCAATTCAGTCCTAAACTTTTTAATTTTTCCAATTCTATCATAAACCTTTTGCACTTGTGCAAATTTAGTCCTAAATTTTTGTGTGCCAATTTAGCCCTAAACCTTTTGCATTTGCGCCAATTCAGTCCATCCGACCAACTTTGACAGGCGACGGTGACGTGGATGTCGGCTGACGCGGACATGAATAATTTTTAATAATATTTTAATACTTTTTGATTCATTTTTTATTTTCTTTCTCTTTTTTTCCCCTTTCTTCTTCCTCCAGCCAGTCGCCACTGGCGAGATCGATCTCCCGGCCTCAAGCCGAGCTCGCCCCCACCGACCACTGGCGGGGGGTCACCTCGCCCAAGCCATATCTGGGCAAGGTCACGTCTCGCCATGGCTGGGCAAGGCCAACCTCATTGACCCTAGCCTCTGGTCGGTTGCCACGGAGGTCGGCTGGAGGAAGAAGAAAGGAAAAAAAATGGAAAGAGAAAGAAAATAAAAAAGGAAAAAATAATTCTAAAAAATATTAAAATATCATTAAATTTTGTCCACGTTAGTGCTGGCCGGCCAAAGTTGGTCGGATAGACTGAATTGACACAAATATAAAAGGTTAAGAACTGAATTGGCTTAAATCCAAAAGGTTTAGGACTGAATTGGCAAAATTAAAAGGTTTTGAAAATTGCCAAAAGTGCAATAGGTTTAAGATTTTTTTAACAATTTTCCTCATGGATTGAAAAAAACAACAAGATTAGATTTTGGGAAAAACGACTTCTCCTTCTAACGAGAAGGAAACCACTTTCCCTAAACCTCCAAACAGATGAAAACTAGTAGTCTTTCTGAAAAATATTTTCCTTTATCATGAAATTTTTGTGTAGCAAAACGTGCCCTTATTGGCCATCTCTTTTCGCTGCACCGAATCATCATAGACATAGAATCACATTACTATAGTAACAGAAGAGTCGGGTGTCGAGTGATAGGAGCAAAAGTGCGCTTGTTATGTTATCAGCTTTTTTAACGGGAAAATTACCCAATCAGTCATAAACCTATTGGACGAATGTAAATTCAGTTCTAAATTTTTCGATTTTGTCAATTTAGTCCTAAACCTTTTCCCGAAATCCCAATGTAGTCCTTCCGGCCAATTTTTATTAGAGATCGATGGCGTGGCAGTCTGGTCATTGACAACCGTCCTACGTGGCACACCACCACGTTAGTGATCTCTAGACAAAATTGGCCGGAAGGAATATAGTGAAATTTCGTGCAAAAGTTTAGAACTAAATTGACAAAATTCGAAAGTTTAGGACCGAATTTGTATTCATCCAATAGGTTTATGACTAATCGGGGAATTTTTCCCTTTTTTAACAATATATATAAGGAAACTGGGCTTGTTTAGTCTCAATCAGACTTAGCCCAGCTCAAAATTATTGTGCAACTTCTTTTCGGAATGACTTGAACAGTAAGTTAGGCCTAATTGAGGACCTAACCTCACTTTGCCTAATAATCAAAAGATGTACATGGATCTTTGGAATTTTGGGAATTCAAGAAGCAAAAGTGATGGGCTTGTCTAGACCGCATTCACACATATTGGCATGTCATGAACTTGATGGGCTCTCTCCGTTTTGGAAGGAATGAATAGAGCCTCGTGACTTGACTTTGACTGCCACTTTTGGACAAAATATAAGGGTGAATTCCAAAATAAAAAGACTTGAAAAGCAATTCTAATTTGTAATTGCTCCTGAATTTCGAAGAGTCGCGGTTTCGGAATACCCTCGGCGCAATTGCGTAATAATTCCTAAATTTTGAAAAAAGTTATAGATTATCCCCTAAACTTTGACGGCTGTGGCAATAGTGGTTTTTAAGGTTTGTATAGCCATTCAGTGGGATATGAAGGTGGACCCACTCAATTTACTCGACCAGCACAATCTTCCCTGCATGGTGAATGAAGCTAAGAAAATAGATGGTAGAAAATTGGGTAAATGACAAACATGGCCCATGAACTTTGACGCAAGGTGCAAAGTCATTCCTGAACTTTTAATTTGTTCAATATGATCTATGAACTTTAGCCCAACGTCGTCCCTAGAAAATTCAACAGATATTACAAGTTCAGGGACCACATCGAAGAAATGAAGCTAAGAAATAGAGGGTAGAAAATTGGAAAAATGCTACAAACGATCTATGAACTTTGGCTTAATATGCAATGTCATCCTTAGAACATTTGACAGAGTTAATAGCTCAAGGGCAACATCGAAGAAATTAAAAGTTCAAGGACGATATCGCACATTAGGCCAAAGTTCAGGAACCGTTTGTGTAATTATCCCTAAAAAAGTTCAAAAGAGATTAGTTTGGCGAGGGTGTTTTCGAGAGAGAACGAATGTTTTATCAGATGAATAAGATGTAATCCCTCCTTTCTCCTAATAAATCTTAAGTAGCCACCCAACACTTCCTATCCAAGCTATTCTATTGCAACGCCTCTTTAGCTACAGTGGCAACATCATTTTTGCCGAGTCAAGCCAGTGAAGAAGCCATGTTCAAAAGTCGTGATGGGTCTAGGCCTACACCAGCTTTAGTCAAAACAAAGTGATTTTGCTTTGCGACTTTCTCTTTAATTATGGATTTGTACCTAAAACCATTGGATTAAGCAATGTCATCCCCCACCTTTGGTAGACCAAACCTTTTTTCCCTCCGACGTCACGACCTTCTTTATTCTTCACTCGATTGCAGCTGTTCAATTAGCACTGATGCACGTTTCTAAAGGCTGTTCAAGGCTATTTAAGTTTGGAGTACAAATCATGTTAACATCTTAACAATTCGTTGTGAAGTTGTATTTTCGCCAACTGCGGATAGAGTAAAAGGTAAAATTGAACAATATTTAAAGTGGCCAAATGCTTGAGTCAGACGCAACTTTGACTTATTTATTTACGGGATAAGTATACTGGAAGTCCTAAAACTCGTCACGACAGTGAAATTAAATCCTAGAACTTATAAAAAGTGCAATCAAATCCTAAAACTTGTCAAATTGATGCAGTTGAGTCCTTAAGTTAACTCCGTCCAGCTAGGCTAACGAAAAATGTAGACATCGTGATGACGTAGCCAAAACGACATCGTGAACCAAATCTGATTTTTAATACAAGTTTTCTTTTAATTATATTTAAAAATAAGCTAATTTAAATAATAATAAAAAGGGCGTGAGGAACCAGGCACACCATTACCGAGAAGGGCCGACGATGATGAGGTATGGCCGACGACTCTTGTCGGCCCCTCCGCCTGGTTCCACATACCTTTTTTATTTTTTATTTTCAAATTTAGCTTATCTTTCAATTTAGTTTAAAAAAAATCGATTTGGACCAAAATGAAGTCATTTTGGTACTATATTTTAGTCATGGCTACGGTTCGGAACCGGCCGGTTCCGATTCGTGTCTATGGGCGAATCGAAATCGAAACCGAAACCTTAAGGGGCGATTCCAGTTTCGATTTTGAACCAGCGGTTTCGGGCCGGTTCAACGCCCGGTTCCGGTTCAAAATCGAAAATGGAACCGCCGATTCCGGTTACAGTTACGGTTTTCAAATTTAATTTTAAAATAATGAATTATGAAATAACAAAATAATAAATTATGAAATAATGAAATAATAAATTATCAAATACAAATTGTAATCAAATTATAAATTATAATCAAATTTGGGGGGAAAAAAGGAGGGGGAATGGGCTTGAACTTAATGAATTATCATTAAGCGCCTACGTATCTTCTTGGGGATAGAAGAATCAAAGCCCATGTAGTTCTTTTACCTTTGATAACTCCATACTTACCTCATCGTCAATTGTCGCTACCCGTTTCGGTATTGGTACCCGTGGCGGTGCTATCTCCATCATCGAAGAATTCGGCTTCATTGATACGATCCATCTCTTGTTGTCGATGTTGAGCCTTTGTCCAATCATCGACACAAGCTTGAGCCTCCACCGAATCCGAAGCTAATCTTGAACGTCGGTCGTTCAAAATGTTACCTCCAACACTAAATGCTTGTTCAACCGCAACTGTTGAACAAGAGGTTGCTAAAACATGTCTTGCGATGAGAGCGAGAATTGGGAATTGGGTTGAATGCCTCTTTCACCATTCTAGAATTTTGAAATCTGTGCCGCCTTCGAATTCACGAACCTAAAAAAAGTGGTTAAATATGTCTCTATTTCAGAAATATGTCTTATTGCTCCCTTTTATCTTTTTTGCCTATTCATCAGCATTTTGTACCCTCTACTAATTCTACCTAGATCCCCGCTTTGTACGTCGCTAGGTTGGGAAGATCCACTATCACTTAGATTATATCTACTATAAAATTCATTATACAATTCTACTATTGCGTTTTTAACTACTGTTTGTTTAGCTCTAACATCTACCATTTGAATCAAATGTAAACAGTCATAATACATATTCAAAATAATCACCTAAACCATCTAATTTGATACGTGAATCGAAAGCACAAGCAACTAAATAAATAAGAGGAATTTCGATATAATAATTCAGCCATTTCGTTCGCATTGCTATAATAGTCGGACCTAATTGATTATCTTTTTCATTTTCTTCAAAAACACCTGCAATATTAACACATTCTATTAAAAATAAATGCGTAGTAGGATAATAAACACAAGATAAAGTATAAGTTGCATCATTAAAAACTTTTAAAAAATCTAATTTTTTTTTTGCAAATATCTCAATCTTGTGGGAATAAATTAATTTGAGAAACATTATTCGAAATAAACGTACATAATAAATCTTTATATGCAAAAGATTGATTAAGCAACTCATATGTAGAATTCCAACGAGTTGGAACATCTCTGGAAATTTTTTTTGGTCTTCTTCTATTTGCTTTACAAAATCTGCCCCATTCTTTTATAATTTGGGAATGTCTCCATAAAAATTGAATTGATGTCTTTATTGGGCTAAGAAAAATATCAAGAGTCTGTAAATCATCTTGTACACATAAATTTAAAACATGACAAGGACATCTAATGTGAAAAAATTATCCACCAAAAGCGGGTTTGCAAATCTTTTCTAAGTCGGGAATGGAAGCGGTATTTGCCACGGCATTATCAAAACCAACTGAAAAATTTTTATTAACCAAAAAATATTCTTCTAAAACTTGCATAATTATTCTATAAATATTATTTGCCGTATGCATATCATCAAAAACTCGAAATGCAATAACTCTTTTTTTGAATGTTTCAATCATCGTCTATCCAATGACATGTAATACCCTTATAAGAATGAGTTTGCCAAGGATCACTCCAAATGTCGCTACCTATATGCACACGTCGATTGAAATTCATAAAAAAAGTTTTTCATTTCTTCTTTTCCTCTTTTATAAATATCAAGAAGTTGGCGTTTAAGCGTATTTCTCGAAACACGTTTTGCTTGTGGAGTACATGCAGTTTGTATAAAATGATTAAAATTAAATTTTTCACCAAAATTAAACGATAAACATTCAACGGCAACAAATCTAGCTAATTCTTTTTTATAAAATTTTTTTATTGTAACGAAATAAAGGAAGAGTGTTAGGATTGGCGTACCCTGAAATTTGTTGTTGGCTGGTGTCAATCCCTGCTTGCGTTGGATGTTTCGACGTCAGATGCCGTTTAAATGTTCTATAGCCGCCTCCACCTATAAATTTGTATGCTGCCACACAATATTTACATTTTACCTGATACTTGTTTGCACCTAAATGTTCCTTTGTGAAATGTTCCCATATGTCGGATGTACTCTCCCGTTCCGGCTCCTTTGCTGTTGACATTTCTTCGATACCAGTAGAAGGATGCAGACTTTCTTGCATTGGGACGTGCTCGACGTTGGGAATAATGTTGATATCATCAACATCGTCTCCCCAATATGCAAAATCACAAGAATCGAGAGGATAATCGGATTTCCCCATCAGGCTCTTTCCTCCGTCACTAGCTCTGCTTCCACTTGCCATTTTTTTAGAGAATTGAGCGGAAAGTAGATTCATAAAATTGACAGAATTGAGCGAATTAAGAGAATTTGAGAGAAATTGTGAAAAAAAAAATGAAAGGTGAAAAATGATATTTATAATAGTTATGATATATTTAATAAATTAAAAAAAAAGGAGGGGGGAATTTGGTCGTTGCCTTGCAACGGTCGGGGAAAGAGCCGGCTCTTTCCCCCCCCCCCCCCTTTTTTTTTAATCGGCTTTAGCCGGTTCAACAAAATGAGGGCCCATAACCGGCCCCTATGGCACGGGTCGGTTACGGGTTTGACCTGGGCCGGTTCCAGGCCCAAATCGGCTCGTGGCCACCTCTACTATATTTCATGTTTTAACTACGTCATCGCCACACATGAGAAAGAAAAAAAATCACGTTAACATTGTTCGTTAATCAAGTTGGGTGGAGTTAATGGAGATACTTGGTTGCACCAATTTGATATGTTTTAGAACTTGATTTCAATTTTTGTAAATTTTAGAACTCAATTGCACTTTCGTGATAAGTTTTAAAATTTTCAATACACTCGTCCTTTATTTATGTATTTGAGTGAACACCTAGCTAAACTAGTCAATTTACTTGTCAAAAATCTTAGGGAAGGATTCGGACTTTTAAGTTTGGTTTTGACGTACTTCTTCTTGGGGAACTAATTAGGCCTATAGTCACGTCTGGATTGACATTTATTTTTTCACTTTTTATTGTATTAAAAAAAAATCATTCACGCACTTTATTTTTTTCTTTTAATATGAAACTTTCACAAAAATTAAATAATAACACGTAAATTCGCGTATAATTTTATTTATAATTATCTATATTTCGTGATTTATAACGGAAAAGAAAAAAAAAAGTACCTTTCACTTTTGTTTAAGTCTCAACAAGCATTTCGACCAAAAAAAAAGTCTCAACAAACACGACATGCAAAAAAATTTCGGGACACCTATCTCTTGAAGTTACTTGACGATTTCGCGTAGGTGGTTACCATCTAGAACCGACACAAATTTACCATATCCAAAACCTTATTAACTACGCTACTTTATTGAACGGTATTGCTAATTGATTTCCAATTTCATCCAAGCTTAGCTAGTTTTTTATAACACGCACGCCTCGACAAAATCTTTATAATGTGCTTAGGGATTTTCATCCAAGAATTTCTAGAAATGAAGTGAAGCACCACTGTTTTTGTTTGAGCCTTGTTGACATCCTCGAAATGATAAATCCTTTCCAATTGCGGAATCGTTTTGATGCCTTATTCATCTAAGCCATTCATCGGTGCGAATAAAGTTGTCAAGACACTTCACAGGGTAGAAGATTCTTTGTCCATTCTAATTGTTAAATTATGTCTCCAGTTCGAGCCCATATATGAAACCCAACCCCGCTTGTATCGTACGCACAATCTTGAAAAAACATAAAAGGAATGCGAAAATCCTATCGTGTAAGATTGTGTCTGGACTTTTGTGTTATTTTGCAATAATAATTTTATTCGACCATGCCGAATCCAATCTTCATGGGATCTGATTCGAGAGATCGTATGTGAAGTAAGATATATAATGAGCAGGGAAGACTAGTTCCAATCTAGGGTTTGGGTCTGATATCCGAGCTTCATACATTCCTAGTCATATTTCTTCACTTATGCACATCCAAGTACATGAAATTGTCCTCAAAAACTGTTTACAAAAGGCCAGGACTTTTTTTATTCCTCTTGGCCACAAAATCTGAAAGAACCCCTTTTGGGTGTTTTGTCCTGTAGTGGGTGGCTAGGCACATTAAACTAGGAATGACCCGACAAATCAATGAACTAATTGATGCCCCCCCACACATTCACATAAAGCTACAATGGCCTGTCGGTTCCATGGACGTTAATAAATGCCAACAAAATGTCTTGTCTCGTTGGATCCCAGTCACCCGCGTACAAGGTTGGTTGGTGACATGGAATACAACAATTCCAGTGGAAAATTACCAGATCAATCGTGAATTAATTGTCCGGATGTGAAATCACTCATGGATTTTTTGAATTTTACCATTTCTTTCCTAAACTTCTGCGTGAAATTCTAATGCAATCCTTCCGACCAATTTCTCGAGAAATCTATGACGTGGCGGTAAGTCATTACCAGCTACCCTACGCGGCACACCGGCACATTAGCATTTTTCGGCAAAAATTGGCGGGAAGGAATACATTGAAATTTTTCAAGACTAAACTGAAAAAATCGAAAAGTTTAAGAGTAAATTAACGTTCGTGTAATAAGATTTAAGACTGATTAGACAATTCCCCGCGGTATTCATCATGCGGTTGGGGTGGTGGGGGCATCGATTTCATAACCCTTTTTCATTTATTTGTACTACTGTGAATTTGTACATGCTTCTTTGGTGACTATGATACCCCTTCAAGGAAAAAAACCAAAAAAGAAAAACGATAAGACAAAGTCATAGGACATAGAACATGGCAACATCATTAGATAGAGGCGCAATGGAATGCATGAGCTCTGCGTCAACTTTATGTGCAGGGATTGGAGGGACGGGACAGACATTCATGTCCGATGTGTTCCAAAAGCCTTTTCCCTCGGCCCCATTGTTTGCTGAAACAAAGGTGCTCCGCACCAAACGAATCGAGTGCGAGTTCACCTTATGATGGATTGTCCACACAAAAAAGCATCTCGCAATTGGCATGCATGCGACATGATTGTAGCAAATTCCATAGTTAATAAGCCCGTTGAAAAAGTATGTATTATGTACTAATAGGTACACTACTTAATTTTTTTCAAGCCCGAGTCTAATTCGTATTAATGCGTGTAACGCTTAGATCTGTTCATTGATGCCGCGAGCACCAACCCGGTTCAATATCCATTCTATTACCGAGGAAACTATAGAGATGGCAATGGAGCGTGGGTTAGCATCCCCCACGACACCCATTACAATTGGAGGTAGTACGCGTTTTTTTTTGTGGTCCTGTTCTAACTTTTATCTCGTTGACTTTTGATCTACCTCTTTACAGAGCGCGAGATTCAAACCCTACACGTATGATACTAACGTCCGTACCCCCTCAATCCCTTACCAGCAGGGCCGCATGCCTATTGGCGAGGTAGTACACATTTGCCCCCTCGCTTTTTAAACCGTTACACGATACTCTTCCAAACTTTCTTTTCGGTACGGCCGTTAACCCTGGTTATTTCTTTTGCCGATACATGCCATGCACATGGCTTTCGAAGAGGCAAAGCGTATTTTCACTTCATTTTTGTAGAAATATCTATTTGCTAAAACAATGAGAAAGTATAGAAAATCATTAGAAAAGTAAATTAACTAAAAATACTAATAATTGAAAAAAAAATATTAATTATGATGTCAAATCATGAAAAATTTCTAGAATTTGATGATTTCAGCCACTTTAATATAACTGAACAAGATACTTTAAGAAAAAGGATAAACGCTAATTAAATAAAAAAGGAAAAAGGGCTCGATAACATAAAGGTAAAGTGACAAAAAGTGGTCACACCTTGCGTATATTCAAAGGGTTAATTGATGCGAAAAATTGATAATAAAAAAAAACAATTCAAAAGGATTATAAAACGAAATAATATTCCCAACTCATAAAAGGAAATGATTAATCAAACGATACCGAATTTGGGGGACATTGTGAGGTTTTGGGAGAAAGTGGCAAAGCAAGGAGACCTCCCTACAAGGAGGAAACACTAATGACGAAAGAAAAAGATTACCCGAAAAACATACATAAGAGAAATAAAATTATTGAGATGCACGTCAGAGTTGTGATAGAAAAATTCCACATCGAAAATTCGCGTGGTATGGAATAGCTAATATGTCTTAATTAGCTAAATCTTAACAGGCACGGACTTCTGCTCCCTATTGACTTCCAAGCAAAGACGTGCAGCGATCTATCTTATTATATATCAAAAAAGAAATGAATTTGGTGTTATCTCTTGAATCGAGAACAATGCTCGGCTAGTTATTTACATGAAATTTGGTGCGTATAAAAATACATTAGTACTTTGCAATTTCTGAAATTTCTAGACATAATTAAGTTTGGCACAGGCACAACTGATGCATACACAGTTGAAATTATGTACGTACACACTTACGTGTCGAAATCTCGCTTCTCTCTATTTCCCTAGAGGGAAAATTTTCCCATAATGAAGCTGATCTATCAAAAAGGTTAAAAAAGACATGACCCCAAAGTAATTTTGTCTCCTTCAGATGGATTGACGGAACAACAAACTTCGGACATGATTGGGCTTCGTTTGGGAATTTGCTTCTTCTATAAACTTCCTCGTCCCCACGCCATTAATGATGATCCAAGCTAAAAGCTTCAATCACGCAGTCTATATGCACGAGAGGGCGACGTGTTCCCTCCTGCCCAAAAAAAAAAAAAATTCAGTGATTCACGGGCGCCACATCAATTACCGACGTGACATGCATTTGTATATTCCGAACCAATCACAGATTGACACGTATATATTGATATGAATTTAGACGTACAAAATAAAAAAATCTCCGTCCGCCTCATTTTTCCTCCTCCATCTATGGCCACATTGAGCCCAATTCCGCGCCTCCCTCCGCCGTCACCACAGGTGGAGTTGCCGGCGCCGCATCTAAGGCGACTAGTGCCTGGCGCCCAACCCTATCTGTTGTCTTGCCGCTGCCGCTGGCCCAATTGTTGCAGATCTAGAAGTCCTGTCGCAGCGAAGTCGGTATGGCCGCGAGCGAAGATGCTTGAACACGACGCCTTATGGCCACGGACGACGGCTAGGTCGGGATGAAAAAGTGGGTGGGGGAGGAAGAAAAGAGAAATTACATTTTTGTAATTCAACTCAGCAAACACATGTCAACCAATTATTGGACATGAATAAACGACATGCGTCACATCAGCAATCGACGTGGCGCTCGCGAACCACTGTATATTTTATAACTCGGTCAACACTCTCTCAGAGAGAAATTCGTTTTGGCAAACTTTTGGGGAATTTATTTTATTTATTTATTGCTATTAATGGGCACCTAGAAGAAGAGGGCTCAAACCGCAAAGTGAGCCTCGGGTTCTTTTCTCACAAGTTGCTTTTATCTTGCTGACGACCATTTTTAGAGTAGAGTGAAAGGTTGCAGAAGAATTTGAGCAAAATCGTTCCGTGTTTACATAACCCAAGTAACCCTCTGACCAAACCAAACACGCAACCAAGCTGTCCACCTAACTTGATCACGGTCGCACTGTTGTTAATGGGAGTCCACATCGTTTGAGGATCCTGAATCTACATCGAATTGTTACTCATAACGCTTAAACTATTAAAAGTAAAGGCGTCCATGACAATCATTCTATTCCAGAAATAGATTTTTCTATTTCTATTTCTATTTTTGGATGAGTTTTTGAGCAAAAAAATGCGTTTGATAACGACATAAATTTTTTATCCTGGAACTGAAGTTCGTTTGCCAACAATTGAAAATTTCTACTTCTCAAATAGAAGTAGATGGCGACCGGCGGTGGTGGTTGGCGGGGGCCGAAGGTGGTGGCCGGCGGCTACGGCGGCCGACTTCGGTCAGTGGCGGCCGGAGCTAGAAGGAGACATTGAGCGACTTTTACGAATTTTCTGTTTTTGATTTCTATTTTTCCCGGAAGCTATAATTTTCTATTTCTCATTTCCCTTCCAAAATCTAATTCTGGAATAAATTTTTGTTCCAGAAATAGAAAAATAGAATTATATTACCAAACGAGTTTCTGTTCCAATCCTGTTCCAGGCCTATTCCAGAAATAGGTTTGGAACAGAAATAGAGAAGTAGAATAGTTGTCATGCACCCCCTAAGTGACCTCGTTAAAATGGGTAATTCTCCCACTTTCAGAATGTTTGAAATTGAGTAGTTCCTCTATTCGCCGTTTGACAATCAGTTCGGACCCAATTCAAGGAGCCAATAAACTTCAGTCGGGCACATTATCTTCTATCGAGTCACAGATTCATATCACGTCGTGAGTTGGCCGTGTCATTTCCGAGACACTCGTTACGTCGTATTCATATAGAGAATCTTCCCGACTTCGAGCACGCCCGGAAGAACAAAACCGACGAGGCGAATCCTGTTTCCACCATACTTCCAACCAAAATCCAGGTTTTTACACCGGCTGTTCCTTCCCGGTTACAAAACAAAGACTGCGACCGAGTCTAGAAGACTCGCTATTTTTTTCCCAACCTATACCTACCTAAAGGCCAAAGTTAAAGCCTTACCGAGAAAGATTCTGCTGCTCGTGTTTGGCCGGTGTCCTTGTCTTATCGTGACCCATTTTAACTCGCCTTTTGGATTCTAAGGCAACGAAGCAAAACCATATATTCTGTTCACTCGCTAACGTAACCCAAGGAAACACCATTTTTATATTCTGCTTCCTCCGTGCCAGAAGCTCCAATAATTGCGAAAACAACAGCAAATCGAACGTGTCCGCAGCGTCGCAACCCGCCGATGGTCCACAAAAGACCAACCATGTTTTCAGGCCGATGATTACTAGGTCTGTTGACAAAATTGGAGCGCCCAATCTTTATTTTATTGCGTGGATTCAAGTTAAGTTTATTGAACATTCGCGTCGCCGATGTTGGATTACTTGGTGATTATGCGGTTTTTTCTTGAGATAATCGCCAGCTAACAGTGTAAATTTCACTCTTTTTAGTACGCAATATACAGTAAGTCTAACTAGGCGGCTCGTTGGCTACATTATAGTCGAGCCACATCTATAGTGTTTAAATATTATGTCCACATAATTTGTCCATCAATATAACAAAGTTAGGGGTGGGCGGTTTCAAGGTCGGTCCAGGTTCCGCATAGAATTTGAAACCAGTTCTCCAAATTTTGGAACCTGAAATCTAGTGCGCATACCTTGAAACATAGAATCTACCCTATCATAGATTTCACGAGTCGATTCCATGTTCCACCTATATTCTTAATTAAACGATTGCATTGAATCATCACCTCTGATTACCACCATTCGCTTCTACAATCTACCGACCATAACTCACATTTAGATACATGAAGAATGCGAAACGTTAACAAAGTAAAAGTCTCAATCATGAATATCGCCAGAAGTGGAATCTCAGACTTATGATTCCAGATTATACACTCGTGATTGGACATCATGAATACCTCTGGATCCGCGAAAATATAGAACAAAAAAAAACACAAAAGTTTGTTCTAGGTTTTACATACTTGCCCGTTCGAAAACGATTTTTTAATTTTTGAAATTTGGAACTTACTTTGCATACTCTAAAATCTAGAACAATGCAATGAATACCAGTAAAATAAAGGTTTGAAAAAAGATGTTGCCGCACTTTTATATTTTTACCGGACTTGGCGTTTAACGCAGCGCAAAGCGTAATAGAAAACAATAACACGCAAAGCGTAATAGGAAATCTCAAAATTTAATATCAATATATGCTGCTGCTCTCAAACATAAATAAACACCTTTTATATGAGGTGTTAACCCTAATCCTACTAGGACTCTAAACAGCAAACCCAAAATTACAAAACTGCTACTAGTAGTAAAATAAAGCCCAAAAATAAAAATAAAATATTTTTTTTTGAAAAATCCAACTAAATGACCCCGAATTGTCAAAATTCATCATCAATTACGGCCGAAGGCGTGAGTATTGATCAGGAGGTTGTTTCGCTTCAATCGACGAATTGGAGCTCCAAAGTCGTCAACTTCTGAGTTCGCCGGTCCTAGGTGCATCATCATCCCTTTGAATTCCGTTGAGATTTCTGCCTGTCCAATTGATCCAAAAACGTACTATTAATAATACTCTCCACGTCAGCGTTGATTTACCATGGGCTAGAAATCTGCGTAGACCTTGTTTGGCAAAGGTCCCACGCAACAGCCGCAGGTGTAGAAATGGGTCCCGTGACTTTTTTACTTTGTTACTTTTTTACCTTTTTTATTTTTTATTTTTGGTTAATTCGTGTACTGTAGTAAACACACCCTCCCAACTTGCATTGCCCGCGCGGATAGGCTCCCCCAGCCCCAGGTCCCGTCGCCGTCAGTCTCTTCGGTTAATTTGAAAGTTCAAAACACACGCAGCCGGTCCAACCAATTCCGGTCGGACCAGTCCAGCCCACCAACTCGTCCGGTTCGGTTCCTCTCTGTCTGCGGTCCCTCCCTCCCTCCTCATTTCATTTTCGTTCTTCCTCCACCTTTCTTTCCCTCTCCTCCACTGCACCAAAAAGCTCTCTGCTCGCCTTTCCTCTGTTCGATTCGTAGATCTGGTTTTTTTGAAAATTCTTCAGCGAGAGAGAAAACCACTTTTTCTTCGAACCTGAAGGCTCGGCTCCCGCAAAGTTAGCGCTCTCGTACCTCTCTCTCTCTCTCTCTCTCTCTACCGTGAAATGCGCTCTCGGATTCTCGAGCTGCGCGAGCTCGAGTGCTAAGGGAAACAGCTCGTGACTTGGCGTCTTCTCTCCGATGAGCGTCGATGGAGGCCGCATTTCGCCATAAGAGGTCGAAGGTTTGCGTCGCTGATCGGAACTCCGGCCGCATAGTTTCGTCGCGCGGAGGTGAGCCTCTCTCTCTCTCTCTCTGTCGGGCCATCTGTTCGGACTCTGTCGTCGTGTTTGGCTACAGCGACTATAATCGAAGCCGATGAGTCGCTAATAGCTGAGGAAAACGTTGGGACGAGGCTTGCACGGAGTTGTAATGTGGATCGTCTTTCTGTTTTCTCCCTTTCCTGCTGCGAATCGTCGTTGCATTCTCTCCAGCTACGGCGTAAAGTTTTCGCGATCTGTTTGGGTGCTGAGATTTAATGCTCGTATCATGGCCTGTTCTTTCCTAAAATGCGTTAACGGAGTTGAAAGTGGAGTTTACCCTGCTTATTGTCAGAGCGATTCTTGCTTTCTGCTTCTGTTTTGTGCACAATTTTGTGATTTTAGCTCCCACATTTTTTGTGATCTCTTTGGGTGAGTTGCATAATGCCGTAATTGAGCTGCTTCTTTCGAGCTTCGGCTTCGCTTGTCCATCACTGTTAGAGCTGGTTGTTTAGTAAATATCTCGCTTTTCTCTCGTGCTGTCGCCATGATTTAGCTTTGCTTTTGTAGAGAGCTCTGGGTTTGATGAGACATAATTGCATTAGTTTGACTAATAATTGCCGAGTGCTTTTTTCTCTTTCATCTTATCATACTCTTCTCGGATTTTCTTTTTATTTCTTTCCTTCAGCATATACTCTCCATATTGTACCCTCTATTCTTTCTATGTTGGGCCTATTAGTAAAGGCATGACTTTCTCTGTTGCTCATATTTTGCTCTCTGATTGGTAATTTTTAGGCATGGCCCTTTTCTCCCAAGCTTAACTCACCGATTTATCAACCTTGAATTAGTAAATTCTGATGTTATACGGCTTCATTCCAGGAAACAGGCAGTTTCAAAGACAGAGAAACTTTGATATATTGGCCTCTGAATCTAGTTCTGAAAGTAGTGGTACTTCAGGCGAAGACTTGGTGAGTTGGCTACCTTGCTTGTTCTTGTTATAATTATTTTGAACGGGAATCTCAGAAACAACAAATTTCTGACTGCATTTTTGTGTTCTATTTAAGTCATTGTCGAGGTGAAGTGCCATATTCATATTAGCATGCATTATATATTGTAAGATAACTGTGCTTACCATATTTACTTGGGTTTGTAGATCATGCTGGATTTACGTTTGAGATCTAGCAGAAAAGCTGCCACCACTTCTGGTACTCCTATGAAGAAATTATTAGCCAATGAGATGTTGCAAGAAAATGGATCCAAGAGACAGTCACCGAGTGTCATTGCAAGATTAATGGGTTTTGAAGGCTTGCCACTTCAGCAGCCTGGTCATAAACAACAGAAGAGATATTTGGACGGTCATCAGTCCGGGAGAAAAGTAGAGAAAGCTGAAAGGAGTAGTGCGTGTTCCAGCCGCCGATCGTCTAGGAAAAGCTCAAAGGAGGAGGAAGAATTTAAAGACGTGTTTGAAGTTTCCGAAATGTCAAAATTACAGCCTAATACTTACTTACAAAGAGGGACTGTGAAGTCTACCGCGACTGAAGCTGAAATGGAATTTATTCGCCAGAAATTCATTGATGCAAAACGTCTTTCGACTGATGATAAGCTTCAGGATTCAAAGGAGTTTGATGATGCTCTAGAGGTACTGGACTCAAACAAAGATCTCCTTCTCAAATTTCTGCAGCAACCAGATCCATTGTTCACGAAGCATCTGCATGATCTTCAAAGTCCCCAGTTTCAATCACATTTTGGTTCAATGACTGCTTCAAAAGTTCCAGAAAGAACCAGGAGTATAGATTCAATACCGGGGCGAGAGAATCTCCCAAGAAAATGTGGCAGATCGCCGAAGATTTATCATGACAAGTTTATTGGTAAACCACTCAGCAGTACAGCTCATAATACTCTCAAATCGTCTAAATTAGAGGGGCAAGTGCACTCAGATATTCTTCCTACCCAGATTGTTGTTTTAAAGCCAAACCTTGGGAAGGCACATGGTGCTACCAAAACTAGCCTTTCTCCGACTTCACTTTCATTTTCTCCTGACACAAGGAATCATCTAGAGTGTGCAAGTTATAGGAATGAAGAAACAGATCCGTTAGGAAACAAAACCCATTTTGGTCCCGCGGATACGGAGCTTAAGTCCAAGGGCTCACGAGAAATTGCCAGAAGAATTACTCGGAAAATGCGGAACAATTATGGTTCTGGTTCAATCTATATAGCGCCTGTCCAATCAAGAGGCTATGCTGGAGATGATAGCTCATCTACCATGTCTCTGAGCGACTCTGCCTATGAATCAGATACGACTGCATTGACGAACGCGACTGCATCAATGAATACAAAGTCTGTTAACTGTAAAAACCGATATAAACATGCATCATTTTCTGCTGAGTCATCTGTGAGTAGGGAGGCAAAAAAGAGACTCTCAGAGAGGTGGAAATTGACTCACAAGTCTCAAGAGATTGGAGAAATTAGCAGAGGTAGTACACTGGCTGAAATGCTTGCTATTCCTGATGAGCGAGCAAGGAGTGCAGATTCAGGTCGAAAAATTGTCCAAGAAGGATTCAAAACGGAGTTTGCTCGAGTCGATGCATCTGCGAGCTGTGTCGAACCTTTGGGCATCAGCAGCAGAGATGGGTGGAAGGATGTGTGCGTGAATAAGCTATCAAGATCTAGATCTCTTCCTGCTTCATCCGCAGTCTTTGGCAGTCCTAAAAGTCAAGCTCCTTCTGATTCTAGGCACCGGATGGCTAGAGAGATGGTGAGACGGGACAAGATAAAGACTGTGAAGGAAAATTTTGACGTCAGAGATAGTTTCGTCAACAGAAATTTCACATCAAGACATGTTGAACGACATCCTCTTCGCTGCAGCAGTGGTGACAGCAGTGATGCTTCATCAGAGTATCATTTGACTCAGCATAAAAGGAGAAGTAGCCTCAAGGAGATTGATCAGCCTGAACAGAGCCTTGTTGTTTCTGAGGCATTTGGGGGTGTGGTTCATGGCGGTGTTGCCAATATGGGGTCAAAGACGGCAATCTCGCTTACCGAACCTTCAAATCCGGAGCATCCATCAACTAACGTTAACTCTGCTGTCTCCTATCCAGATGATGTCCAGGTATGATTGATACTCCATTTCTAAAGTAAGAACTCCTTTTTTGGAGGGAACATTCCTAGAAATGCGTTTTCTGATACGTGAAATGTAGTTTTTCTACTTTCTGTTGCATGTCTCATCAAATTTCTTCTGTTATAATATCCATCAAAGAATATACGTCTTCCTGCATTTTCCTGTACATGGTCTTGATGCCTGTATGCATTCACCCACAAATGCTTATTTGTATTATTGCATGCAGAGAATTAGCAAGGTTGCTACATAATACTGGGGTTCATAAGCCCAGGCTTATCTCTTCGGCGGGCTTCATAGTCATAAATAGGAAAAGTGCTTATTTAGCTGGAGAATTTTGCTAGATATTTGGTCTTCAACTTTTATCTTTGTGAAGTACGCATCAGTTTTCTTTCTCAAACCCTGACTTTTGTATTCTGATTTAAGACCAACGTATCAGTCAGAACATTGATGCTTTGCAAATGCATTGCTTTGCTTATACCTCCTAGATATTCTAAATGTTGTCCATGACTGCATTTTCTGCTGGTGAAAAGTGCGGTAGAATAGTTTGGATCATCATTACACTCGTTATCTCTCATTGTTCCAGGATCAATCTATCAATCCATCTAGAGGGAGCCCAGAACCCGTAATTCATTTGGTACCTGAATCTGAATCTTCTGCAAGTTCGAAGGAGGCAGATCAACCCAGCCCAGTTTCTATTTTGGAAGCTCCTTTTAAGGACGATCGCTCATCGGGTTCTGAATGCTTTGAGAGTCTCAGTGCTGACCTTCATGGTAATCAAATAGCTACTAGCTTTTTCCCTGTTCTTGGTACTGATGAAATTTCACAAGTCATTGTTACCTATAAGAGTAGGATTTTTGAGCTGAGAAATATGTGCATTTCTCCTTTTATTTTCCACCTATTTAGAGGCTGTCATGACAGTGTGACAGTAATCGCTGGGGTTGGCAACCACTAGAAGTGAAACCGATTTGAGAGTTGAGTAGTTTATGATGCTATCTACTTTGTCCAGTTTCAAATTATTTATCTTTCAGCTGCTTCCGTTTGATAAATTTGTGAGTCGCTGGATTGGTAGAAATGCACCACTGCTTTAGCCCAATGCTTTTAATGGTAGAGTTGATATTTGAGATCAGCATTGAACTTTTCCTGGTTTTGCTACTTCTGTAAACTAAGTAAATATTTTTCCTCCAGCTATCAGCTATAATACTAAAATGCTGGACAAACATTATAGACCTTAACCATAAAATAATTCAAGAAATTGCTAGACTTCTTTTTAACTTCATCTTTACTTATTTCCTTCCATTGTCTACTCTTTTCAAGGGCTTCGCATGCAACTGCAACTACTCAAACTGGAATCTCAAGCATGTACTGAGGGATCAATGCTCATCTCAAGTGATGAAGATGCTGGAGAAGGATCGATGCATTTCTCAGAAGATAGAGGTCTGGACAGAACTGGAGAGAGCTGGGAATCTTCTTATATTACCAATGTCTTAATAAGCTCAGGTTACGACAATTCTGATCCCGAAATGTTCATTGCAAAGTGGCACTCTCCTGAGTGCCCCGTGAACCCGCTGGTGTTCGAAGAGCTAGAGAAAAGGTACTGCGAAGAAAGTTGCTCAAAGCCTGCAAGGAAGCTACTCTTTGACCGTGTTAATTCAGCTCTTGTGGAAATTTACCAGCAACTCATGGATCCGCACCCATGGGTCCATCCGGTGGCATCAAAGTTTGATTTTAAGTGGGATAAAGACTCACTCCAGGATGGTCTGATCCGAATTCTGACAGACCAGGGGAAGAAGGGCAGCAAAGGAGTGCTCGATAAGTTGTTAGCGAGGGAATCACCATGGTTGAACTTAGGAGATGACATAGATGTAATAGGTAGGGAAGTCGAGAGGTTATTGATAGATGATCTAGTAGCTGAAGTACTGCCTGCGTAGAGAACTTCATCAGCTTAGGAACTTCCATGTATGCAGATCAAGCTATCACTCCGCGCCATAATAAAGTGAACAAAAAATTTGGAAGTCCTTAACCCATGCACGACCGCTTATTTTGAACATTCTCAAACTTGGACAGAATATGAATATTAGTGGTAGATTAGCCAATATCGTTTCCTGTTTTGGTTGGAATTGGACTAAAGCTTAAGTAAGCAGATGCATACAATGTAAAAAGATATCTCCTGTTGGTTAGTGAAGTAACTTGGGAGGAGCTCTACAGATGAAAAGCCGTGATAATGGAGGTAAAATGTTTGAAGCAATGCTCGAGGGATCAGAAATGAATGTATAGATGTGACGTTAACAGTTGCGTAAATAGAGAGCATATTACATGATCGACTGAAATAAAGCATAACCGAATCACTTAATCATACCATGGACAAGCGAATGAATTCTTTCAGCATGGTTTTTTGTCTGCAGAAACCTTTGGATTGGTTTGGTTTTGAACCAGGAGAATCAATATCAGAACCAGGTAGGATCAGTCTCCTGGTGCAAAACCAAGTGAGTTAAACCCCAGTTGATTTTAGAACGGTGGAATCCAGTGATGCCGCCAATGACTTTCATCGAGAAAACAATGGGGCAAGTCCATTATGCTTAGCGCAATATACAGTGTGCGTTTCATCACGCTTTGTGCAATTTACGACGTAGAAACACCGTTATTCCGTCCAGGTTTCAGATTTTGCCGTCTGATCCATTGGTCAAGGAAACTGCCGGGGCAAAGGGCCAGAACCTGGCGGTTTTCACCTTGGAAACACTTGCCAGGACACTCAAAGGCGTCACATCTCCTACCACCGTCACCTTCTTTGCTGCAGAATCTATGTTGAAGGATGTCACTCCTGCAAAATTCCATCATACAAAGAGCAGCTTTCAATCAATTTCGTTAGAATGACTTGATAAGAGAATTATGACACACGGCTGTGTTCCTCAAAAATTGGAAAAGGAGTAACCGTGCGTGCTCTTACCGGCCATCTTGGACAGATGTTTTCGAACTTTTCCTTCACACCCTCGACAGTGCAGCGAGACCCTCAATACGACAACCTACAAATGTAGATCATCACACCTCTCGTTGGTACTTCGTGAAAGGGAATCCAATTCATAAGTTTCTAAGCTATTCTCTTAAGAGAACCTTAATAATCCATCTAATGTGTGACTGCGATGGATTATGGTTGGTCGAGATTGTCTTAGGATAGTATGACAAGGTGGAACGACCGTCTTGCTCATCAAATATGCTTAAAGCTTTGTTTCCACTGCATTTCTGTCTATTTAAGATACTTCATGTCTCCAGGAAATGTATGTCCAAAGAGAGAGAGAGAGAGAGAGAGAGAGAGAGATTACCTGGTCTGAAGTGGGTTTTGAGCGAGAAGAGGACGAGGGATTGGAATTGCCAAATCGGTCAAACCGATCCGAAGGCTGGCTCTTCTTGTGCTCATCCAAAACTGAAGTTAAAACTGAGTCGTCGTTGATTAAAACGGTGTCACTTAACAGATATCTGGAGGAACTAGGAGGGGTGCAAAGGTCACTGGGAAGGGCAACTGTCTTTTGCATAACATCCTTCTTTTTCAAAGATGAGTCCTTGACAAAATCTTTTCGGCCTTCACTCGATTTGGGAGAGATCTTGCTTTCATCACGAGGAGTTGGCTTCGAAGAGCCTTTCTTGCTGATGTTCTGAAGTTGATGGTGGTGCGGTTTTAGTTGAATTGTTGGATCATGAGAAGCCGCGTGTACTGCAGAAGCGGGCGACAGTTTGGAGGTCAGTCTCCTCGAATCAGTGATGATTGGGTTGTGGCGGTCGATGGCTCGACCTCCGAGTCCGACAGAGGGGGATTTGTCCATTATGGTGGCTGTGGAAGTGGAAGCTTGGGATGCATGGAGGCTGTGTATTTCCTTCATGTCTTGAGGGATTGAGGAAAGGGACAGCCAGTGAACTAAAATGAAGATTTGGCCTTCTGCTTCAAAGCTTAAGGCTTCTATTTATCTCTTTCCTCATGGGGGTATTCGAAAATCCTATTGCTCATCCTGATAAAACTACCTAGGTAGGACCCGAGTCGCGGTTAACCCGGTAATAAGGTCATGTGATTCGGTGCGAGTCTTACTTTTTGGTCGAACAACGATTAGTCCTAGTCTCCTAGACCCCCAAGCGATTAGCCATCATAAGTCTAGGAACTACCTTGTTCGCTCATTATACTAAAGAAGCCGAAAGGAGACAGAAAGGGGAAGATCCTAGTGCAGAAGTCCAAAAGCATTGATGGGAGAATCACAGGAAAGATAGAACTGTAAATTTTTCTTTTTTGGCCAAAGAAAGAAAAGGAAAGTGGATTTGACAAGGACATGGATATGTTCTTATGGAACATATTCGGCCAGATAGTGAGCCATCTGCAGAATTTTCTTTTCAATGGATTGGCAAAGATACAGAGCCCACTTCCTTTTTCTTTCTTCTCCTTTTCCTCCCAACAAGCTAAGGCTCCAAATACATCTCCTTCACAAGCTTATGGAATCAGATGCTTCCATGGCTTTCTTCTCTCTTCCTTTTCATTTTGTTTTGGCCTGCTCCTTTAAGAATGTGATCTTTGTGGTATCCTAGCTGCACTTAAAAGAGGGTTGCAGACTTGCAGTACAAAGAGATTGCTTGTACCACACGATACAGAAACATTGTTTACATAAACTGGGTTCTCTTTTGGATGCCTTCTGGATCATCTATTTGTTCCACAAAGAATAACTAGCAAGGCTAAAACCCGGCGGCGAAATCACGAAATAGGCTTATATCGATCGATGTGATGTCGAATCAAGCCTGTGGACGGGTCGATCTGCGTGCATGTGTGAACTTTAATGCGAGGCCAAAGGTTAATCAAGAAAAAGTGGTAAAAAATATTTTCCAAACAACAAAAAAAATTTGGACCATTTCTCGATTTGTGCGTGTCATCCTTGCGCAGGGGCCATGCTAATCTTCTCTGTATCGTTCCAATTTTATCGGATGTCTCCTAAGAGACGGGCTCTTGCGTCTCGATTGGACAATATAAACTGAGGTGCGCGGGCGTTCATGGCCGATGTGGGACTTGTCCTAGCTTCTACTTCATCCTCGAAGCTTCCATCGCCGAAATTTTTTATTGGCCCACATTGATACAGACAAATGGGCTGGGCTTAGCCCAACGAATAATCCACTAGAAAAGGGAGGAAGAGAAGCCTTCTCGGCTTTTACGAGAAGTGGCGTTATCGTTCGAAGAGAAGGATGACGTCGATATGGATGCGGAGGAACAAAAGGTTATCGGTCGATCCAGCATATCGTCCATGCTGTCCATGCCAAGAAGATGAGATGTTGTTTTTCGTAAGCAATTTTACATCTGTCAAAATGGGTTCAAAACCTATTTATTGAGTGAATATTAATTAGATGGGTCACGTCGAATTTCGTGGA
Organism: Lenwebbia sp. NSW1173648; assembly: GCA_029784005.1. Taxonomy (NCBI): domain Eukaryota; kingdom Viridiplantae; phylum Streptophyta; class Magnoliopsida; order Myrtales; family Myrtaceae; genus Lenwebbia; species Lenwebbia sp. NSW1173648. The sequence continues at coordinate 2,206,900 of JARCGZ010000002.1, forward strand.
CCGGCCATAATGGGTATACAAAATAAAAGAAAAAATAAAAAAGCTAAAACATACGAGTCATAAATGGGTTCGTTACTCGGAGAATCATGAAGCATCCAACTGTGATCATGAGAGAATCCTTGATGGAATTCTGGGAGGCTGATGCCACCATTACTGCACGATCCAAGCCATGACGAAGGTTATGGCCGGAAGAATGTCGCACATGGCTGCTGGCTACGAGTGTGGTCGTCCTAATTGAGTCATGCATTCACCTTTGGATGAGTGACATGTAGATTAACACAACTATGTCTAAGTGTGACCTCGAAACTTGCTACCTAGAATTGTTTATTGCTAGAATGGGCCTCCCTAAAATGACGGGTTTATTTGTTGTAATCTATCGGTGATAGATTTAGTCGATAGTAGCATAGTGCAGTGAATAACAGAAGCCACAGACATCAATATCAACGTGTAACTGATGAGTACCAATATTTTCGGGCTCAAGTGTTGCTAGATATCAGTTATCTTGGATGAAGTCATTGACATCGATATCAACGTACAACTGATGAGTAGCGACATTTTTCAAGTGTTGTTAGATATCAGTTAAATAGAATGAAATCATCAATATCGATATCGATGTAAATATCGATTATTTGAGAATGAAGTCATCACATCACATCAACGAGTAACTAATGATTAGCAATATTTTCGAGCTCAAGTGTTGCTAGAAAATAGAAGACTGGGAAGTCTTTCATTTACTTGAATTGTGTAGCCTCTGTTCGTAACTGTTGATTTTAGGCTTTAAATGTCACATTGTACTTTGGTTACTAGGATCTCAATCAATCAAAGAACTCAACTTTTAGCAAATTTATCTTTATATTTACTTTTTTGCAATTTATTTTTTTCGCAACTTTCAATTGCCGTACTTTAGTTATAGTTTTAAGATCTTCATCGTCGATTGAATTTCGATATTATATTTCTCACTTTAGTGTCGATTAAATTCAGACGAAGTAAATCCGTTCCTTGTGATTCATCGAGACTCATGTTCGAAATCGCCACAGAACACTTCTCTTCTTAAGAAAATCGAAGAAACAACGTTTGGCGAAAGGTCTGTTGTCGTCGACCATTTTCGGCGAAACGTACTTCCTTCGTAAGAGTAGCCTCAATCTAGACATGTATTGCATTATGTCTATTCCATTAATGTTCGTGTATTTTGGTTTTTTGTCGTTTCATTACTATTATATGGAGTCCATGATGGATGTTTAGAGTTCCTAACACTAATTCCGGGGTATTCAAAAGTTGTTCATTATCTCCCATGCTGCTTGAAAGGTTTCAATATATATTTCTCTAGAGGAAACCCAATCTTTCATCCACTACTTTTGATGTGAATCAACTCATACTTTAGATGTTTTTCCCTGCGATCTCTAAGCACTTCAATTAACATGTTTAGGTGATTTTGTTACAATTATTTATGCGTTGGTGGGAGGACTTGGGTGAATAAATCTCAATTATTATTATTCTTTGAAATCAATTTAGCCATGTAAAGATATAGGGTAAATTACACAAATAGTTCACGAACTTTAGTCCAACATACAATGTGGCCCCTGAACTTTAAATTTATTCAAGGTGGTCCATGAACTTTAGCCCAATGTGTAATGTCGTCCCTGAGCTTTTAATTTGTTCAATGTGATCCTTGGACTTTTGGTATATGTTCAATTTAGTCCATAGATTGTATGAAAATGTTCAATATTATCCTCCTATTAATTCAAGTTCATAGACAACATTGAACATTTTCAGACAGTTCATGGACTAAATTAAGTCTGCATCAAAAATTCAGGGGCCACATTGAACAAACTAAAAGTTTATGGATGGCATTGCACATTGGACTAAAGTTCATGGACCACATTGTACATGGTCAAAAGTTCAATAACTATTTGTGTCATTATGCCTGAGATATGACGTAGACTGAAAGTTAATTTCCTTTCATCAATTGAAAATATTGTCGATCGTATCTTCCTACGTAGAATAGGGATGAAAATACATTCTAGCATAGTTTTCAACAAGCATGATGGCTCGCCTAATTCTTACTATTTTGTAGGAGTGTCGATGGTTCGATTCGGTTCGAATTTGCCTAAAGTTTGGATTTTCGGAACCGAGAAGAGAGATGAAGATTAGGATTTAAGGCGATTTTGAGAGGGGTGAGAAAAAAGAGAGATTTAAAATTGCGCGGTTAATTTTTGTTGAAAATTTTGATTACAGTTCGGTTAACGGAAATAATCCGAACCTGAAGTAAGATTATTTTTTTCATTATCCGAATAAAACATATACGAAATTTTGATTCCGTTGGATTTTCTAGTTCCATTCTAGCAGTCAGAGAGTTCCGTGCCCAAAGTGACGCCGGGTATTGTTTTCGTCTTTCTCATATTGGAGTTTGAACATCATTCTCGCGTTCCTTTTGGGTAAACGCGTGAGACATCCTTCTCATACATACGTTGACTCCAAGTCCACGCGACTTAAAAATATCAAGGCGTGCCCACCAGACGTGACGTGACGGTTTGAATACAGAAAGAATATGAATTTTCCCCGGGCAACGCCGTCCTTCTTGGTTCGTCGATGATCTTTCCAACTCCAAGAAAAGTCCAACATGCCCGGCAGCGGTTTCTCTCCGGGGCGACTTTTCCCGACAGACCCAGAAGCAGCACACAGTTCACAAGCTTTACGTGGAACTGGAACGGTCTGCATCTGCGCAAAGGCGATGAGGAGTCTCTGCTTTCGCTCCCCAACCCCCTCGCCCCCACCTCCTTCGAGAACCCCTCGCCGGCTCTCCGACTCGTCCTCCTCCGAGCGCATCGTTGAGTCCTCCGCGGCGGCGATCGCGAAGTGGGACCCGGAGTCGCCGTCCCGTCGCGCCCGAGTCGACTCCATCTTCCTGGAGGACCGAGCGGAGGCCCTGCAGTTCCTGCAATGCGTGCACGACCTCCGAAAGGCCATGCACTCCCTGGTGTCCGACAACTCTGGTTCTGAGATGCTCCTGCGGGGACAGTGCTCAATGCAGATTGCGATGAAGAGGCTCCAGAAGGAGCTGTACCACGTGCTCTCCGCGGATGGAGCCTGCTTGGACCCCGAGTCCTTTTCCGTGAGACCGAGTGGCTCGATTTGCGAGGACGACGGCGACTCTTGCAGTGAAGGGCTGCCGCCGCCTTCCATGGCGATGACGGATTTGAGATCCATTGTGGAGTGCATGATCTCTTCTGGCTACGCCAAGGAGTGTATTGCCATATACACTGTCGTCCGGAAATCGATCGTTGACGAGGCGATTCGTCGTCTCGGGGTCGAGAAATTCGGTGCTTCGCAGGTGAACGCCATGGATTGGGAGGTTCTGGAGGTGAAGGTGAAGTTGTGGTTAGATGCGGTGAAAGTGTCGATGACCAGCCTCTTCGCCGGCGAGAGAATTCTCTGCGACCACTCTTTCTGCGCCTCCCATTCCATTGGGGAGTTGTGCTTCGCGGAAATATGCGGAGATGGTGCGGCTCGTCTGTTTAAATTCCCAGCAATCATCGCGAGGACGAGCAAGAAGCCACCGGAGACGATATTCCGCCTGCTCGACATGTACGCGGCCATCTCCGAGAACTGGCTGGAGATTGAATCGTTGTTCACGTTCGATTCGACCTCTGGAGTCCGGTCGCAGGCTCTTGCGTTGCTCGTTCGGCTTGGCGAGTCAGTGCGTGCGATGTTGACCGAGTTCAAGTCGACCATCCACAAGGACTCCTCCAAATCCATTGTCGAGGGCGGAGGAGTCCACCGCTTGACGGTCTACACCATGGACCACCTCTGCCGCCTCGCCGCCTACGGCAACACCCTCGCGGACATCGTCACTGACTGGTCGCCGCCGGCGAAGCCTTCCCTGCCGGAAGACTACTTCGAGGGATCCGACTCCGACGAGGCACCCGCGCCGGCGATCTCCCTGCAAATGGCGTGGCTGATCCTTGTCCTCCTCTGCAAGCTTGACGGCAAGGCGGAGCACTACCGGGACATCTCCGTCTCGCACCTCTTCCTCGCGAACAATTTGCAACACATCATATCGAAGGTGCAAGCGTCGAACTTGCGATACCTGCTTGGCGAGCAGTGGGTCGCGAGGCACGTGAGGAAGCTGAGGCAGTTCGCTGAGAACCACGAGCGGATCACATGGGGCGAGGTGGCGGGGTCGCTGCCGGAGGACCCGAGGGCGGCAATCTCGCCAGCGGAGGCGAGCGAACGGTTCAGGAGGTTCAACGCGAGGTTCGAGGAGGCCTGGGGGAGGGAAGCCACGAGGGTCGTGGCGGACCTGAAGCTCCGAGAGGAGATGAGGGCGTCACTGGAGAGGAAGGTGGTCCGGGCGTACAGGGAGTTCTATTACGCGCACTGGCTCACCGTCGGAGGCGAAACCAGCGGGGCGATCTCGATCAAGTATGCCCCAGAAGACGTGGGGTATTACCTGGGCTGTCTCTTTTCCGAATCGGCATATTCAGGGAGCGAGTCGTCGCCATCGCTGTGGCCGTCGCCGCCATTTTCGGCTTCTTCGCCGTCGCCGTCGCCGTCGCCTCGCTGGTGGCATTCGAGAACTCATTGAGGGAAAGTCTGGTGCCACGTGGCATATTGAAGTAGACGTTACGTACTTGACCGAATGATTTGGTTTAAGTAATGCGTATGATCTTTCTCAACACAGGATAAGCGGCAGATTTAGCACTTAGCAGTGTAAATTAGAAAAGTTGTCAATATACAAATTAGAAAAGTTGTCAATATGATCTTTCTAATAAATCGGTTTATACATATCATTAACATTGTTGTCGATATATAAATTAGAAAAGTTGTAGAATTTTTTTTTTCAATATTGAACAAATAAAAAATTAAATGACTTAATTAATGGCCCAAAGGGGCTTTTCAAATGTGTTTCTACCGAACATCATTTCTCTCAAAGTTGTTTCTCAAAGCACAATTCGCCAAACGGTCTTTGCATTTCCTCAAAGCTCTTTCGGCTAAATTAATTTGCATTTCTCCAAAGCCCATTGAAAAAGCTGAACCAAACGCACTCTAAATAGGCGCATTTGTCCCGTTAATGTGTCTGCCAATTTGTCATCATGCTAAAAATATTCTTAGTGAAAATTTGTTAAGAAATTCACTTTATTATATTATCTAAACGTAACTATTACTTATTTATATCAAGCAAAACACAGATATGTTATTAAGTAAGGTATAACTCCGAGACATGGGAAAACAAAGTAAGCCATTATTCAAATTGCAAATATTCTCCTAATAGAATATGTCTCTTATTATCTTTTACTTTAAATCTAAGCATAAGATAAATAAAATTCCTTTGCATTATTATAATTCAATTTCAGAATAAACGATCTTATCTAAGACTATTTCTGAAGATGTTGTCTATAGGTCTTTGCAATTTTAGACTCAAAAAGAGGTAAATGATTGGGGATGGCACATAAGCTAAGGGTGCGCATGACAACACCTTCTGGAATAGAATTTATGTTCCAGAATTGCTTTTGGAACAAAATTTCGTTTGGTAACTCAACTTTTGGAGCAGAAATCCTTTTGGTTACGCAACTTCATTTTCTCACTCTGGATTTCTTTGCTCAAGAAGTAGTTTTGGAGCCACTTGAAAAAGTAAAAAATATATACTTCTCTCCAGAAGTATAAAAATCACTTCTAGCCATAAGTTGATTTCTAGAGTAGAAGTATTGCCATGCGCGTCATATATTTCCTCTTTTGATCGAAAGATGTCATAATTTATTAAGGAAGCTGCTAGCCCGCTGCCCGACAGTCCGACAGTACTATCAGTTATTTCTGATCACACGATCTCCCAATCAATGAGTGTTTTATGCAAAATACACGATGATGATGCGTGAATCTACGATTGAGATTATACCTTCCCTGACAGTACTGTTCATTTATTACTATTGTGTTTTTAAGCAGAAGGTCATAGTTGAACGAGTGTAGAAAACCATAAAGCAAAAATGAAAGAAAACAACACTCTGTCAAGAAAAAAAAAGGACATTTAGAATTAAAAGGCAAGTTTATATTTATATGATTATTTGCTCAATTCAATAGGAGCAATTTTTTTTCCTTTTATAATTTTCAAGAATCCTCGTGGAGATTGTGGATGAATTGTTAACGGCAAATTAGTCCCGATCAAAATATAGATTAAGAGAAAAATTGTGGAAAAAGACTCATTGGTCTCTACTCCTACTTACGAGTGCATCTAAAATGGCTCATAAGAGTGGTCGGATTATGCCAGCGGACTTTCAACGAGAATAGCTGCCTGTTCAACTGTTTATGACGTGATATACGACAAAGCTTGTGCATTTTCCAAGATGCCCAAGTCACAATTTGCAGGCAGAGTCGTTTCATGTGGAAACTTTTAGCAATTAGTTAAGAAAGATGTTCCCACCTTTTTATTAGTTATAAAATGTTTCACTTTGCCAGTCAAATTGCAAAGTCAGATTGTCGAATAACATTTTAAATGCGACAACAGAAACAATCACGTAAGACTACGTAGAAGCTGATCGTCAAATGGGCAGGTCAAGTTGCGTTCGAGACGAGTCATAAATGGTTTGATTCAAATTGTCTCATTTAACCGTTTATAACATATTTATTGCAATGTAAATCTAGTAATTCATACCGGATCCAACACATACCTGACCGGTATTCCTAAAACACTTGCACATTTAATTCAATATAGAAAAACTCATATCCAAATTGAGGTGAGAGTGCAAAGTGAGTGAGCGAGCGCGAGGTCGAATGTAGAGAGAATAAAGAGAGAGTCATATATGCATATTGGGTCTAAATAAGTTCTAAACTCATTTACTACATATTTAATACTCATATTATGTCTAATCGGCTCAATGCCCAAAAATATTCAAACTTTAGCATTTGTCCCAATTATATCCAAAACTTCTTTTGTCACATAAAAAACCTCAAAATTTTGCTTTTGTCCCAATTCTACCGGTCTAATATCAACAAAAAAAACCATAACTTTTACTTTTGTTTCCAATTCTACCGGCTTAATACCAAAAAAAATCCTCAACTTTAGCATATGTCCCAATTATATCAAAAACTTTTTTTATCTCATAAAATACCCCGACTTTTACTTTTATCCCAATTCTACATCGTTAGCTTTTCGCCCATAATCACTATTAGTTAATCCTACTTGGCATTTTCATGTCGCTAATAAATTACACTTCAGCAAAGATGATATGAAAAAACCCTCAACTTCTCTTTTGTTGTCTGCTTCCCATACACATTGGTGAGAGATACAAAGTTACTCAAGATGACGTGTTTCAGATTCTTCCTGGCACTCAACAGCCCAAAGAACGGCTAGACGTGGAGATTTGATTATTTGAACGGACGATCTCAAATCTCGCCGTCCCTGAAACTTGCTGTTTTCGAATTTCGAAGATTCATTGGTAAGTTAGATGAGAAAATTCGAGCCACGTAAGATTAACTAACAGTGATTATAGACGGAAGGCTAACAGTAGTAGAATAGGGGCAAAAGTAAAAGTTGGGGGATTTTTTCGAGATAAAAATTTTTTGGATATAATTGGGACAAATGCTAAAGTCTAAGTTTTTGTTTTTTGTTTTTGAGTATTAGATTGGTAGAATTTGGACAAAAGTAAAAGTAGATGAATTTTTACGAGACAAAAAAATGGATATAATTGGGACAAATGCTAAAGTTTGGGTATTTTTATGAGACAAAAAAAGTTTTGGATATAATTGCGGCACATGATAAAGTTGGACTTTTTTGGGGTATTAGGCCATGTTTAATCTCATTTATGACTCCTTTATTGAATATAACCAACCCATGTAACAACTCAGCCTGTTATATATGTGTTAAGAAATGAGTTTATGTCCCATTTTGACAAGTATATGTATAGAATTGATCAATTAATCGAGAAACATATAATTCAAATGGCCCGGGGGATAGGTAGGTAATCAATTGATGCTGGAAATGATCGATGTATGTGAATATTACTCTTATTACTGATGGAAATGAACTCCACTTAGCTTAATTTATTTTGCCTTAATAATATAGAAAAATATTTCTAGACTTTGATCCTTTCTATCATTTAAAAAAAGTCAAAGAAATTTTTTTCCTACTACTAAAAAAAACTTACACCTAAATATTTATATTGAAAAATATTTTTTATTTACTTATTTTTCAGGCGATAGAAACGATCAAAATTACGAAAATCTTTGTTGAGTCATTAATTTTCCGGGATTTAAAAGGAGCTAGGTGTTAAAATGAATGAAATCGTAGAGATTGGGAAAAGTTACTCAATCAGCTCTAGACATATTGTGCTGATGACGATTCAATCCTAAACTTTGCACGAGATTCCAAAAAGTATTCATGGTCAATTTTCATCGGAAATTGGTGACGTGGCGATCTAGTCATCACTGACATCTTACATGGCATATCGCCAAGTCAACGATTTCTTGTAAGAATTTGGCTAGAATGACTATAGTAGAATTTTTCACAAATGTTTAAGACTAAATTGATAAATTTGAAAAGTTTATGACTGAACTAATACATGTACAATAGGTTGAGGATTGGTTGTGTAATTTTCCCGATGAGATCGACCATCATTTTTTTTTACGCAAGAGGTGTAAACATGAAGAAACAGGGGAATGAAAGAAAAGTTCCCTCCACTACGATTTTGAAGAAAAAAGCGACTGGACGGTAATGATCAATGAAGATGCTCATTGACGAATACCGTCACTGCATGGGAGAAGACTTTGACAATTATCTATGGGGGAGGGGAGGACAGAGGAGTTTGTTTGTTTGTTTGAAAGGACATAGGAGTTTTCTTTTGTTTGGACGAAAGGACAGAGGAGTTTAAAACTATATATATCTCGCGAAAACTGAATGTGTTAATTTTTTTTTAAAAACAAATTATGTGATTTAAAAAAAAAATGATCGTTTATATAACTTAAAATAATTAATTAATAAAACTATTTTTATTATCGACAATAATTTATTTCTAAATATTTTCGTCAACGATGAAAATATTATTCGTTCATTTATTTTTGCAAGCATATAAGTGATCATTCTTAGAAAAATATTTTTCAAATAATTCATTTTTGCAAAAAATGAAACCTAAAAATGTTGTTTTTCCCTTTGTAATCCGGAATGTTATGAGAAAATTCAATTCATTATTCCTATATTTCAAACATCCATCTCATTGTTCCGTGGTTGTCAAATTCCCAACTTTATATGTTCACTTTTGTAATCAAATACCTCTTAATTACTGAGGCTCCGTTTGCTTTCACGAAAAATAAATGATTTAGAAAATATTTTCTTAAAAATAATCACTAGTATAGTTTAAAATAATTAATCAATGAAAAAAGTTTTCACTACCTATAACAATTTATGTCTAATTTTTTTTTGTATACAATGAGAATATTTTTCGTTCATTCATTTTTAGTAAGTGATAAAATGAGTCAGTTTTTTTTTAAAACAAATATTTTCCAAATTATTCATTTTCCGTGAAACAAACGGAACCAGGTCATCAACTATCTTTCCTAAACTATCTTTCTCATTGCCAATTTCCTATATCCAACCACTTTGGAAACTTTATAGCCAATGTCCTATTTCAGCCACCACAGCCACCGTTGCGTTGCCTATCTCCAGTACCCCTCTCCGTCTCCCTCGAGGGAACGGGGCATCGTCTGCAACCCTCAAATTGAGGTTATTCAAAGCCAACCACTATCTTAGATCGAGGTCGTAGAAGCCATGACAGACCTTAAAACTGATGTCATCCATGGAAGGTCAGATCTCAGACGACCGCCACAAGGTCGCTGTGGTCATCTGAGAGAGAGATGTGGTGGCTGGTGATGGCGGATGTGTGGGAGATTGGGGTTCCCATAAAGTTTAGTTTCCTACTCGTTAGGTTAAGAGACGATCAAGATGCCATGCCAGGCAATTCGCGACTCGTCGGGATGCTCACGGGGGCAAATCGGTCGAAATAGAGCCAAGTTTCCGGGCGACCCACACAGCTAGGGCTAGCAACGATGCGGCGTTCATAAATGGATCGCGTGTTCGCCGCGTCACCATTACGCCGGTCGAATCCAGATCGAAATGGAGACATCCGCAAAAAGAATGAAAGTCCAATGCATTTGGCGATTGAAATTCAGTTTCGGAAGTCTCGATTGTAAACTTCGCTAAGGAGGTGCATGAAAACCATTCTGTTTCTCAGTTTCTGTTCCAAACCTATTTCTGGAACAGATTTGAAACATAAACTCGTTTGGTAACGTAATTCTATTTTTCTATTTCTGGAACAAAAAGTTGTTTAAGAAATAGATTTGGAAGAGAAATGAGAAACAAAAAATTTTAGCTTATGGGAGAAATAGAAATCGAAAACAGAAAACTCCTCCTAGCGCCGGCCGCCGCTGACCACCGCCGGTCTCGGCCACCGCCTACCGCCGCCGACCACCGCTGGCCGCCTACCTACTTCTATTCTAGAAGCAGAAATTTTCAACAATTGTAAAACGAACTTCTGTTCTAGGATCATAAATTTATGTCGTTATCAAACGCATTTTTTAGCTCAAAAACTCATTCAGAACTAGAAATAGATCTAATCGAAAATCTATTTCTAGAACAGAATGATTTTCATGCGGTCCTAAATCTAATCCACGCACATGGAATCTCACATTTTGGCCTTTTCCCTTTTATCTTTAAGGGAAAAAGAACCAACACCCAACCTGAGAAAAATAAAATAAAATAGAAAAAAATACAACTATATCTTATTTTATTTTATTTTTTCTAGTTTAGTGGGGCCTGCTTACCGCGTGGGACGTTATTCCACTGGCCCGGACTGTCTCGAGTGTGAACGGGGATTAAAGAAACGCGGGACTTTGTCCCTTGCGTCGCGGGACCACCGTTTTTGCTGGCGGCCGCCTGAGCCCGACTCAGCTTCCCCTCCTCTCCGGTCAAACCAAGGTCGCTGTCAACTCCCAAAACCAACGACTGCGACATCCAATCCTGACTTTGGCGCACAACGCATCGCCATCTCGGTTTGACGTTGTTGAGAGCCGCGTGGTGTTGGACCCATTCTTTTTTTTAAACGGTTAATACCACGAAAAACTCTAAACTGATATATTTATGATAAATTTATCATAAATTATTTTTTTGACCACAAAAAATCTCATATTGGTACATCTGTGATAAATTTACCCTAAACTATTTTTTCGACGGCTAAAAACCCTAAACTGGTACACCTGTGACAAACTTACCTCAAACTAATTATTTTGACCACCAAAAATCCTAAACTGGTACACATGTGACAAATTTACCATTCGTTAATTTCCGTTAAATTGGATTAATACCACGGAAAATTTCGAATTGATAAAACCCCAAACGTGTACATCCGACAATTGCCACGTGTCATCCAACTCAGCAATTTGACGATAAAATTTAACGAAAACTAATATAGGGTAAATTTATCACATGTGTACTAGTTTTGGGTAAATTTGTCAAAGGTGTACCAGTTTAGGGTTTTTATAGTTTGGAATAAATTTATCATAGGTGTATCAGTTTAGCGTTTTTTGTGGTATTAACCCTTTTTTTAACCTCATATTTAGATTTCGATTTGAAAGCATTCTTTCAAGGTTAATACTACGAAAACTTTCTAATAGGTACACATATGACTATTGTACCCTAAAATAATTTTTTGACCATCGAAAACTCAAAATTAGTACATTTGTAACAAATTTACCAAATGCTAGTTTTCGTTAAAGTTTACCGTCAAATTGCTGAGTTGGATAACATGTGGTAGTTAACGGATGTACAAGTTTCAAAGTTTTACCCTCTGCTTGTTACAAGTATATTAGTTTGGAATTTTTCGTGGTATTCATCCAATTTAATAGAAACTAATGGAGTACCGATTTGGAATTTTTGGTAGGGATAAATTTATCACAGATGTACTAGTTGGAAGTTTTTTGTGGTAAAAAAATTAGCTGAGGTAAAATTATCACTAATGTACAAACTTGAGATTTCTTATGGTATTAACCTTTTCTTTTATTTAGTTTTAGAAAATAATTTGATTTGCAGAATAACTGATAAATGATGTCAATTTTTTCATAGCATTAGATTTTGTTAAGCCAGGAATGGCTCCGGGCAACGAAATATCTTTCCCCGAAGGGTGGATCTTCTGTTTTGATTTGAATCAGGGTTTCGTAGCTTATTCGGACATGAAGGGTTAAGCTTAACTAAAACAAGAATTAGTGCAAACTACTCTAAAGAGAAGGGAGTACAACAACTGGAAAGTTAAATTGATAAATTGACAAGAACTAGTGCAAACTACTTTAAACTTTCGATAGCTTCTCAATTGGCATTTTCATGGCTTTCGGCTTTCATTCTTTAACACTTGAATGATTCTACTAAGCGTGTCAATTGCCAACCAATCGTCACCGTATGTCGATAACAATACTTGGTCATCGATATTCATAATCATCGACAAGTTTCATTGCCCCTCAATATCCTATCGATAATCTAATCGCTTGACGCCTATCTTTACATCGGCGCCATGTCAATTATTAACATTTATGTTTATCGACAGGCTTTTTCATCTTATAACCACTTGTTGATAACAAAATTAATTAACACCAAACTATGTATCGGTGTCGTACTGATTAAAAGGATTTTGTCATTTGTGGATGTCATCAGATTGGTCACTAATTGAATAAATTTTTTACATGTTTATTGCACATAAGTTTTCCATGGATGGTTGAAGTTGCCATAATAAAGAGGGCAAATTTCCAAACCAGGCTAAAAAAAAAAAAATATTTACCAAAACAGGTTGAAATTTTTTTTTTTTACCAAATCAGGTGCCGCTCGACAGTCTTAGTGCCGAGCGGCACCGGCTCGGTAGCCAGAGTGCCGAGCGGGCTGCTGGAACTAGGCCCAGCAGTCCGCTCGGCAGTCAGACTGCCGAGCCGAGTGGTCGGCCCGCGCAGGCGGCCACACTGTCGAGCCGGGCCCGGGGGCCCCAACTAATTTTTTTTATTGAAAATTTCATAAGAAAAATTATTTTTTTATGATATTTATTTTATTTATAATTTTGTTCTTTTTAAGCTTATTTTTATAATATAATTATCAATATTTAATTATTTAAGAAATATAATTATAACATTACAATAAATTCACATATGTAATGTCGACATCGAACAGAATAACTGAATAAATATCGCGCAATTGGGATATTGTAATATTACAAAAAATTCACACATCTAATATAAAAAACCATGAAAAAATGAACTTAATAAATATGTTTCTTGAACGATAGCATAACATTACAAAAATTTCATCAAACTAATTTACATAATTGACACAACTGTGATCTATTCCTGGGCTGATCTGCGTGCGCACGTTTGAATGTTGTGCCTTGATTCCCCACAAATGGTGCAATGGTTACGCGAATCGCTACCTCTCAGCATTCTCCAGTCCATCTCATTACGTATCCGGGATGCACGCGGTTTTCCTTTCTTCCTAATACCGCTCGGGTCGAGCATTAATGGCAGCTCATTATATTTCTTAAATAATTAAATATTGATAATTATATTATAAAAATAACCTTAAAAAGAACAACATTATAAATAAAATAAATATGATAAAAAAAATTTCTTTTGAAATTTTCAATAAAAAAAATAGTTGGGGCCCCCGGGCCCGGCTCGGCAGTGTGGCTGCCGAGCGGGCTGTTGAAGCCGGCCGGTCACCCCGCTCGGCGGTCTGACTGTCGAGCGGGCCGCCGGGGCTATGCCCAGCAGCCCGCTCGGCAGTCTAGCTGCCGCGCCGGTGCCGCTCGGCACTAAGACTGCCGAGCGGCACCTAATTTGGTAAAAAAAAAAATTTCAACCTATTTTGGTAAATAATTTTTTTTTTAGCCTGATTTGAAAATTTGCCCTAATAAAGATAGGCCTAATGCTAATGTTCGATCATTCTATCTATGCCTACGCATTATTTCTCAGGTTTGGAAATAATCATCCGTGGTTCCTCATATTTCAGTCTCTGATTTTCGTTTCTGTTTTTACATGATTATCTTTTCTTTCTCTCTCGATGTGTTTTGCGAGTTTGTGTGTGTGAATAAATTTATGTAGCTGATCTTGTGTGACTAAATTTCTACGGCTGATCTTTGGTGAACGTAAAAACCAATTCGGCCATTCGACAGCCATTGAGGATGATAGTCGTGACGTGGCTCCACAACTTCTCCGAGATTAGGTCGCTCTCCTCTCTCGATCTAGATTTAGGTCAAGATCTAGGGATTTTATTCTCTCGAAGCAGATATGAGAGTTCCTTACAGGTATTTGATATGTGTTCTTTCAATATATTGATGTTGGTATCTCTGCACAGCGATGGTGATGAGGAAGTTGAACCTACACGTGCACAGCAAGCCGTTGCAAATGGCGTGAAAGATCTTGGCTTGTGCTCATAATTAAATCTGGTGATCAGCCGCGAATTGTTTATGATGACACATCTGTTCTGGAGGAATTAAGGGATGAGAGTGTGCTTCTAGCTGCAAACCCTGCTTTGTTATTTAGTTTCTGGTATTTATTTTGTTTTGCAGTTATTTGAGATTTGGTAGATTTGAAAGCCTTTTATGTACCTCTCAACTATTATTCTGATTAATAAATCGAATCTTTCTTTTGATAAAAAAAAAATCTTGAAATTTTCTTATGTTTTGCTTAAAATTTTATAATAGTATCTCCTTAAACTTTGAGTCCATTTATACACGCGTATCGAATCATATCTAGCTTCGACGCGCAAGAATTTGGTTTAGGAGTTAGAGCGTCTTGATTGTTGATTCGATACATGGTGACTTGTGATACCTCAATCAATCTGAATGACCTGCAAATCCCCGTATTTTCTTCTAGGGGTGATCGGTTCCAAGATGGGTGGTTCCCACCCTAGAACCGAGAATCGCCCGTTAGGGACCGATTCCGCAAAATGTGAACCATGATCCACCCGCTCGTTCCATGGATCCAACCGAGAACCGCACCACCGGTCCGGTTCGGTTCCGGTTGGATCCCGGTTACGGTCCTAATATCTACCAAATTTTCTGTAAAGAAGTTATATTTTACCTTTGTTTTTGTAACTTTTGATGTACTGTGCAACAGGTACACAAAGGCCTTGGAAGCCATAAAGAAACTTCACAAAGACCAAGCACAAGGGAGGAACATCCCTAGCATTCATCCACACTCCATAACAATCACAAATTCACCCCACACGTCATAAAGAAACTTCACAAAGACTAAGCACAAGGAAGACACACAATTTGGGCAACACTGAGCCAAGGATCCTGCGCTACTGCACCATAAAACATGACTACTTCCCATGCCTCTCCCAAATCAACCAAAGCTCCACCAGAAACTCTAATCGAACCCCAATTCAATCAAAACTCAGAACCCTCGAACTCAAATTCGAGCATTCCCAAGCTTGCACTCCCATAAACGTTCATATCATATGAAGGACCGATTCGGTTGGGCCGATTGGATGGTTCCCACCCGAAATCGGGAATCGAACCGGTACCCGCCGGTTCTGGAAAATTAAAACTGAGAACCGAACTGTACCCGCCTGTTACGATCCAAAATCAGCCGGTTGGGTACGGTCTGGTCCGGTTTGGTTGGATCATGATTTTTTGCTCACCCCTACTATGTTCAACTAATACATCATAATCTCGAGATTTAAATTAAGTCTAAATAATTAGGAGTATTTGATGGTCCACAAGCTATACAAATGTCAATAAAGCTTCGTCCTCGCTACAAATCAAAATTAACTGTTAAATACTATTTTGGTTCACCTTCCTTATGTCCTCGTTCTAAGAGGTCTTTTTTTTTTTTTAATCAAAAGGAAAATTTTCATTTCACATGAAAGAGACATGCATAATTTCAAGACAAAACTAATCCCAAAAGGAATTACAATCCAGTACAAATCTAAAAAATTAATGAACTCGGTACAGTCTGCAAGGACTCGCTCATTCTACAAGAACATATTTGTCATAACATCATAGTACCACCGATGGCCGATCACCGAAACTTTAATCATCATCAGTGATGAGCACACCGCAAGAATCTCCTCGAATAACTACGGCATTGTCAAAAGGCGCACACCGCTGAGAGGTCTCTTAGTATGTACCAAAAGATTGCATCCTATGTAGTCAACTTTTTGCCTTATTCATTACTTATCAACCATCAACATCAACACCGATTGCGCCACGTAGGACGACAGACGACCATGTAAGGGATTTTCGACCAAAATTGACAAGATGAGCTCAACTTTTTTTGTTATTCATTACTTATAAACCATCAAACATCGCTTTTCATGGACCCCCTCAAGATCGTTTCTCGAATTTGGCAGAGCGATCTCAACCATAGTGACTCGAAAGAGAGAGCGATACAAGTTACAATAATTGCTATTTTTTTTCCCCTATAATGCAATACGTCCATGAAAAAATTAGGATTGCCGAGAGTTTTTTCTTTATAAGAAAACGTTCATCAACATAAATATCTACTTTCGAAAATTTCAAAGCGTCTCCTACGACATTATGACACGTGAATCCCGTAATCTAACCCCCAAAATTTCGATGATGCCAACTTCCATTAATTTGGCGAACCTTGATCATGCGGCAGGCTAGCAACCAGTGCCGCAAAGAATCGACCGTTAGATCTCCCACAAAAGATCATTGGACTGGGTGGGTCCCAGCCCGTCCGATAGCTTGCGTGGCAACGTGTGGCCGCGCAATAATTATTCCGCAAGAGACAAAGAGCACGTTTCAGCTTGCGTCTCTCTGTTTTCTTCCCATTCTCGTCTCTCCTCTCTCCTCTCTGCTTCTCCTCCTCCTCCTCTTCTTTATCATCTTTCTTGTTCAATCTTCGTCAATTATTTGAAAAAGCCCCATAAATTCATAGCTGTTCGACCTCACTGAGCTCTCTTACTCACGAGTCGCCGGGCTTTTTCTATTACCCTTCTGTTTCCCCAGCCGATTGAGAAAGTCTTCGACGCCACAGTTGTGTGGGTTCTTCAGTTTTCAAACCCCCAATGATTAAGATCGGTTTCTTGTTTTTCTCTCTCTACCCACTTCTTCAGCGTCTGGATTGAAGATAAGGGGAGAGAAAGAGAGAGACTTTCTGTATTCAAAAGCTCAGGTGAACCTTTGACCGTCTAATATTTGTCATTAGATTCACATCATGCTGCTTTGTTCAACTTCAATAATGGTCATGTCATTTACAATCTTCTCTCTCTCTCTCTCCACTAATTTAGTGAACAAGCTCATCTCAAGGTAGAGATGAGTTCGTCCCTTGTCTTTGTTCCGTCTCTCACAAGCATGTATTTTGAGTATTCATCAATTTAATCCTTTTTTCCTTTGGGTGCAGAATACGTGAGGGCATCATTTGGAGGGTGTTCAAGGAATCCAACTCCCGGGTCTCTATTTGGTCTTATCAGTTGCTCCATAAAGAAACACCGAAAAGTGATTTGCTCTGGGGTTGACAAATAGTTTGAGAGTTTCTTGGTTTTCACTGTTGCTGTATCATTGGTAAGAGCGCTATCTGTGATGGAAGCACTGGAGAGGCAAAAGAGCTTCCCCAGGAAGAAGATGGCCAAACAGTTGACTGTGAAGCGAGACGACACCCCGTTGCATTTGGCGGCGAGAGCTGGGGATTCGGAGTCCCTATTGAACGCACTATCCGTGTCTGGAGAGAAGGAATTGAACGGCTTGTTGACCAAGCAGAATCAATCTGGTGAAACCATACTATATGTTGCTGCTGAGAGTGGCCGTGTTGATCTGGTGAGGGAGTTGATGGGGTACTACGATATCGGTTCAGCTGGGATCAAGGCAAAGAATGGATATGATGCTTTTCACATAGCTGCAAAGCAAGGAGACTTGGGTGAGGCTCTCATCGCCTGTGCTTCTAGTCTATGATTATTGTATTTTATTGGCATCGATTACGGTTAGCTCCTTTCCGAAGGCCAACGATTTGAAGGGAAAATATGTGTTCTGTTTTAACATCAGCAGTGTCTGATGAATGTTGTTTAGTCGTCCTTGTGTGTAATGAATTTGAAGGAAAAGAACAAGGGAATAGCATAGGTAAAAAGCAATGATTTTGTGGTTCATATTGAATTCGTTTTGCTTTACCATCATCTGATGTTCAAGTTTATAGAAGTAGAACTTCGGTATTGATATTTTGGGTTTCTTTCTTTTGCAGATGTGTTAAAGATTCTCATCGAGAAGAGTCACGAGCTTTCGATGACAACTGACTCTGCTAATACCACGGTGCTGCACACTGCTGCCGCACAAGGCCACTTCGAAGTGGTGAATTTCCTCTTGGAGGAATGTGGAAACCTGGCCACAATCACAAGAAACAATGGGAAAACAGCCTTGCATTCAGCAGCGAGAAATGGGCATTTGGAGGTCGTGAAGGCCCTTCTAAGCAAAGAACCGGGGTTAGCAACCATGTGCGATAAGAAGGGCCAAACGGCTCTTCACATGGCAGTCAAGGGACAGAGTACCGATCTTGTCGAGGAGCTCTTGAATTTGGATCCTTCTCCACTTAACATGGTTGATAATAAGGGGAATACTGCATTGCATATAGCAACACGAAAGGCTCGAGCTCAGGTATAAAAACTCTGGCCTTCTCTTTTTTCTGTATTCGATTTCACTTAAAAATCAAACCAAAATATGTTAAGCAACTGCAGTTAGATGAATGTACTGCTCAGATCTCTTGAAGGCGCTCAAAAAGAAAAGAAACGTGTAATCCTTTTTGGTGCCTCCAACTGGCGAAGGTAGCTTTACAAATGACTAACTGCAATTTGGAACTGATCCTTGTCAATTATCTAAAAAGTGCCTCTGGCTTACTTTGGGGTTTATAGCTGTCCATGGTTTACAAGTAAAGTGCTTTCATAGAACTTGGAAGGATGTCTTGGAAAGAAATAGTCTCTGTCTCGTGCCCATAATCACGGAGCTGCTTGTGTCAATGCTTTGAAGCTGCAAATTTCAGCAGAGTACAGAATTTCGCGAGATGCGTTTATCAAAATTTAGCATTCACACGATACAAACCATAACTCAAGACTTTTAGGAATTCATGGGATGGGTATGGTTGTGCTGATTAAATTCCTTATTGCATAGAAGATGCTCCATAATTGCTATTTCGAGAATCTGTCTTCTGTGCGACATAACCTGGCACGGGTTTGGCTTTTGTAAAATCCTCTCCTGTAGATTGCCATCTTGAAGCAATGGAGAGACTAGCATCTGTTAAATAAGCGTCTTGGCTTTGGGCAGGCTACCTATAAAACTATTTTAGTTTTTGGGTTTTCATAAAGCGTAAAAGCATGAAATGGACAGGATAATGTGATCCATTGCCTCAGTAGAGTTCTATCACATCAACTCATGTGCTGCTGCTACTCTTGCAGATTCTCTCTAAGCTTTTGAATCACTCAGACCTTGAGAAAACAGCGGTTAACAAATCTGGAGAGACTGCCCTGGACACTGCCGAGAAAGCTGGCCAATCTGAAATTGCTGCTGTCCTGCGGGACCACGGCGTTCCTAGTGCTAAATCTATCAATCCACCAACACCGAGCGGGGCCCGGGAGTTGAACCAAACTGTGAGCGACATAAAGCACGAGGTGCACGACCAGCTGGAGCACACGAGACAAACGAGGAGACGAGTGCAGGGGATCGCCAAGCGGCTCAACAAGCTGCACTCGGAGGGCCTCAACAACGCCATCAACTCCACAACGGTCGTGGCTGTCCTGATTGCCACAGTGGCCTTTGCCGCCATCTTCAGTGTCCCAGGCCAGTACGCCGATGACCCTGAGCATGTCCCGTATAGGCACTCTGTCGGAGAAGCAAACATTGCTCCGAAACCTGAATTCCTCGTCTTCTTCATATTCGATGCCATCGCGCTCTTCATATCTCTGGCAGTCGTCGTGGTGCAGACGTCGGTGGTGGTCATAGAGCGGAAAGCGAAGAAGCAAATGATGGCGGTCATCAACAAGTTGATGTGGTTGGCGTGCGTGATGGTGTCGGTGGCATTCCTCGCGCTGTGCTACGTGGTGGTGGGGAAGCACGATTGGGCGTTGGCAGCGGGAGTAACTGTGGTCGGAGCCGTGATCATGATAACGACTTTAGGGACGATGTGCTACTGGGTGATCATGCACCGGGTAGAGGCTTATAAGTTGAGGAGCATCCGGAGGTCGTCGATGAGTAGTAGGTCGAGGTCATTGTCGATGTCGATGACGATGATGATGTCGGATTCAGAAATTTTGAACAGCGAGTTTAAGAAAGTTTATGCTCTCTGAGAATTAATCTGCTGACAAGTCCGATGCCGACGCCGGAGATAGGGAATGTTAACGTAGAACTGTTGCTGTACATATGAATCGTTGGCCTTGTAGAATAACCTGCTCTCTATCGATGAATCGTGGGCTTTGTAGAATAACCCGCGCTCTACCGCTTCTTGGCAGAAGGTATTGACTGTGGAAGTTGATAATAAGATGATCTGCAATAAAAGATGCAGAGTTTTTCTGTCAATGAGTGGTCACTTCCCTCTCAAATGATGTTCCTAGAGTTGGGTTCATGATACTTAAGATACTTGGTAACGTTGTTTTGCGAAAAATAAATAATTTTAATTTTTCTTTTCTTCTCAAAAAATGATCTTATTTGAAATAATTAGTCAATAAAAAATATTTCAATTATAGATATTGTTATAAGTTTTCTTAAATTATTAACGGAGCCTTAATGAATTTGGCTATTTTGCTGTAAATCTTCTTGAAAATGATTAGAAGCGGAGATGATACTAGGACTTAGGGTGATCGGTTTCAAGATGAGTGGTTCCCATTCTAGAATCGAGAGCCAATCGCTAGGGACTGGTTCTGCAAAATGGGAACCATAAACCACCCGTTCATTCCATGGACCCACTCGAGAACCAAACCACCGGTCCGGTTCTCGGGTGGATCCATGGAACTGGTCCTATCCATTATTGCTTATGCTCTGTTTCATCATTGCAGAATGCATTCGGAAAGGAGGATGAGTTCTCTTACTTTCAAAGCCTATGTAGACTAATCCACCATTTGTTCTTTTGGCCGACTTCTTAATGCTTGTATGCAACTGAGACAGTGTATGTTTTGAATAATTTTTTGTTGATGTATACGTTGAATAAAACTTAACAACGATGCTGATATATATATTTCAAGAGAGGACCTTAAGTGAGATAAGCTTGAAGAATCCCAACATAGCTTGCTAAATCTCAGAATTAAGGGAAATAGCTTCAATTAAAAAATATATATATCTATATTATGTAAATAGGTCCTTTTCAGTTGGGTGGTTCCTACCTGAAACTGAAAACCGAATTGGTATCCGTCGGCTCCAGCATATTGGAACTGGGAACCGGACCGATATCCTGTGGGAACTATCCAAAATCAGCCGATTGGGTTTGGTCCGTTCTGATTTAGGTGGATCCCGATTTTTGTGCTCACCGTTACTAGGAGTTGGCGATGAAAATTCTACATAACCATCAACGGTGTATGGTGAGTTGGTTAGAGGGAAAATACTCTGCCAAATGAAAGTTTGCTCTTTTTTTTTTTCTTTCTGTGAGTAGGGGAATTGAATTGTAAAATTGGAAGGCCCTTAAATGTGGGGCAAACCCATATTCTGGTTCAATAGATAGATGATTTACAGGGAAAATTACCAAAAAAAAAGTCCTAAAACTATTGCAATTGTGCCAATTCAGTTCTATTTTTTTTTTTTGGCCAATTCAGTCCTAAACTTTTTAAGTTTGTACCAATTCAGTTCATCTGGCCAATTTTGGCAGGTCGGCACTGACGTGGACGCCAGCTAGCGTTGATGTGAACTCCGACGCTGACGTGATAATTTTTAATTATTTTTAATAATTTTTTTGAATTATTTGTTTCCTTCTTCTTCTTCTTCCTCGGCTGGAGGAAGAAGAAAAAAAAAAGAAAAAAATAGCGCCATATCAACGCCGGCCGGCCAAAGTTGGCTGGAATGCAAAATGTATATGATTGAATTGGCATAAATGCAAAATGTTTAGGATTGAATTGGCCAAAAAAAAAAAGTTTAGACTGAATTGATACAACTACAATAAGTTTATGACTTTTTTGATAATTTTTTCCAATTTATATAAGCTCACATAGATGACAATCTGGTTAAAAGGCATGGCATGCATAAATTTAAGAGTGTCGAAACATATACCTAAGTTCATAAGAAAAGTTACTAATGTGTAATTCTATAAATTTAGTTTAGTATGTGCAATAAACTAAAAGCTGAATATATGATTATGGACTTGCTATCATCCACGAAATCGACAATTATTATTTAAAACTTGAATTAGGTTCATGAAAAAATAAAACAAAAGAGCAGTCCCCGTATTTTCCGTGTTGATCGACTCTAATGTAATACGAAGCAAATGAAATAAATAACGAATCCAAATACTCGATTCATAGTAGATTAAAAAAAATTTATCCATGTCATTATGGATATATGAAAAGAATCATAAGATAATTCTTATTTTATTCAATAAGCATTGCCATTAATAGGCATGACATGCATCCATCAATAATTTACTAATCTTAGAAGGTCGGACCTCGTTTGTCAAAGTTTTCTACAAGGCCATAAATAGAGTACCTAACGAGAGTTATTTGACCAACAAATCCCATTGACTTTTTGGTTACCGGGGCCCACATACAAGCAAGAAGCGCGATTAGATAGAGTCTTGTAGCCTTGTAGGACGATAACTCCGATTTAGTCTAGTCTTGCCTAATTTTGTTAATCATAAAAGGTGATCCAAGGAATTGACCATGGCAATGAAATCAAAGGGCGTGCACGACAACAATTCGGGATTAGAATTTTTTGCTCCAAAAGTGTTTTTGAGCAGAAATTCGTTTGGTAATGTAAATAATTTTTTTTTTATTTCTCTCAAGAAGTAGAAAAATTAACTTATGCTCGAAATCAGAAATAGAAAAATTAACTTCTGACCAGAAGTTGATTTCTAAAACATAAGTGTTGCCATGCGCGCCTAAGTTGTTGTGTAAAATAAAAGAATCACATACTCTCTGGCTACGAGAATAAGATCTAAGTCATCGCAGCTTCCACGCACAAGAAGTAGAGAAGACAACGAATGAATATATTTGTAGGCTGTAAATTTAATGCGATAACGAGGCACGGGGCGAGGAGAAACCCAGGGGTCGGATAATTAGAGTATTTAGTTGACTTGTAATTCTTTGAACTTTTCTTAGGAAACTTGGGTCATTTTTTGTCGGGAATGACTTTCGCAATTTTAATTTTGGTCAAATCTTTGAGAAAAAGTTGATTTATGACTTTTTTGTCAAACGAGATATACTTGTGAAATTTCTAAAAAATACGAAAAAGAATTCAATATTGAAGATCTGTTTATTTCACAAAAAAAAAAATGATTTAAAAAATATTTTTTTTAGAAACCATCGCATGTATTATTTGAAATTATTAGCTAATGAAATATTTTTTTCATTACCGATATTTGCGGGACAAGACGAAAATATTTTTCGTTCATATATTTTTATAAGCAATATAAGCGATCATTTAAAAAAATATATTTTATAAATCATTAATTTTTCGTGAAAAGTTTGATGTTTCGATTTACATTGTTGCGATATGAAGCTGTATAGTAGATACATGTGCGGTGTCATTTAATGCCAAGCTCGTATATGTGTAACAAATAGAAGCGATAATCCATCGCGAAAACTGTAAATAGACTCGGGAAGGGAGGGTATTTCCGGCAATTCGCTAAACATAGCTCACCCCGCCGGACAAGTCGCTGCCTTGCATTTCACGCCCGGCGAAGACATCGATCCCATCCTCACCAAATTTGACCATTTTTAAGCCGCTCCACCACCACCACCACCACCACCACCACCACCAAGAGCTTGATCTCCGCCGCTGCGATCTCTCCGATGGCTCAGGCCAAGCGACATGGCATGATTCTCCTCCTCCTCCTCACCTCCCTCCTCATCTCCCCCTCCACCGCCGAGATCAAAACCCTAACCATCTCCTCCGACTCTCGCTCCATGATCCTCTTCGAGAAGTTCGGCTTCACCTACACCGGCAAGGCATCCGTCTCCGTCTCCGCCGTCAACGTCGCCTCCTCCTCCTCCGCCGCCGCCACCCCCGACCCCTCCCGCCTCGGCTTCTTCCTCCTCTCCGAGGAATCCCTCCTCCAGATCGTCCTCGAGTTCCAGCAAAACCCTAACTTCTGCGTCCTCGACTCCCAGTACATCCTCTTTCTCTTCAACTTCCGCGACCTCTCTCCTCCGCCTCACGCCTCCTTCAACAAATCCTACTCCGTCATCTCTCCCAATGAATACTCCCTCTACTTCGCCAATTGCGTCCCGGACACCAGCGTCTCCATGAACGTCCACACCGAGCTCTTCAATCTCGACAGCGATGGCTCCAAAGATTACCTCTCCGCCGGTTCGACGCAGCTCCCTTCTCTTTACTTCGTGTTCTCGCTTTCTTATTTGGGGTTCCTGGGCTTTTGGATCTATTATTGCTATCATAATAAGCGATCGGTGCACCGGATCCATCTCTTGATGGCCGGGTTGCTCTTGATGAAGGCGCTGAATCTGATTTGTGCTGCCGAGGATAAGCATTATGTTAAGGCCACAGGCACACCTCACGGTTGGGACGTGTTGTTCTACATGTTTCAGTTCATTCGCGTGGTGTTGTTGTTTACCGTGATAGTGTTGATCGGCACGGGCTGGTCGTTTCTGAAGCCCTTCTTGCAAGAGAAGGAGAAGAAGGTGTTGATGATTGTGATTCCCCTTCAGGTGTTGGCAAATTTGGCCTCGGTTGTGATCGGAGAGACGGGGCCTTTCATCAAGGATTGGGGGACTTGGAATCAGGTGTTCTTGCTGGTGGATATAATCTGCTGCTGCGCAATTATTTTCCCGATTGTGTGGTCGATCAGGTCGTTGAGGGAGACCTCAAAGACTGATGGCAAGGCAGCTAGGAACTTGGCGAAGCTACAGTTGTTTAGGCAGTTTTATGTTGTGGTGATTGGATACTTGTATTTTACGAGAATTGTGGTGTTCGCCTTGGCGACGATTGCCGCATATAAGTATCAGTGGGTGAGCAATGCAGCCGAAGAGATTGCCAGCCTGGCATTCTATACTGTGATGTTTTATATGTTCAGGCCTCTGGAGAAGAATGAGTACTTTGTTCTTGATGAGGAGGAGGAAAAGGAAGCAGAAATGGCTCTCCGCGATGAAGAGTTCGACCTTTGAACTGAAAATGTCGGAGGATTCTTACCTGCTGATGCTAATGGTATGATTTGCAGAGAACTGGATGATTCAATTTTGGAACATTAGCGTAACATCAGGTCTGGTGCTACTGCTCCTGTTAATCCTTTTTATTCCATTTTACACTTTTGACTTTCCGGCTTAAGTATATTGGATTCAACAGTTGCTTGTATCTCTAACTGGTGGAATGTTCACATCATTCCCTTATGAGATCTAGACTCTAGACATAGAGATCATGTTCTCCCTGTGGTTTATTCTCTTGGAATGAGCTCAATTGGTTCTTTATTCACTTGAGTCATGTTATGAGTTTTCTTGTTTGTACTCGATGTAAGACAAACTTACAGGGAATTAGGCAAGAAATGTCTTTGGATTTTCTACTGTTTCCTTTTCATGCATCCAATGCTTTGCAAAAATGAGGAATGGACTGATCTCAAATTTGAAAATTTGTTGATGGGGGTGGTTTGAGCACAATGCTGTTAACTAGCCGATTCTGAGTCCATTTCTTTACTGTTCAATTATTCTAATAATGTTGATCAAGGCTGCTAAATATTGCCAAAAGATTCATACAGTCAGTAATGATAGGTGGGATTGAGGTGGTATTAAGTTGATATCATTGTAAACAAGGATTGTTTACATTAATTTGGCTCAAGGCTGCTAAATTTGGCCAGACGATCATATAGATAGGTGGGATTGAGGTGGTATTAAGATGATGTGCAAAATGTCTTAAATGGCCTGTCCTGTTATAGGACATTGTTCTTGGAACTGATATCTGCAATTCCTTAGATCGGACTGCAGTTATGGAATTCCACCGTTAACTTTTCCATTGTGACTACTTGCTGTGAAGAATAGAGAGTAGTGTTATACGAGTGTGAAAATTGCCTTTGGGGGACACAATGTTGTTTTGAGAAAGTGATTAGCCTGAAAGCACCATTGGTGGACATGTAATTAGTCTATCCTGCTTGGAGGTTCCCTTTCTTCTTGATCAAGAGGTAATATCTTCTTACAGTTGATTTAGTGGTATGCTCTTGTAGATGATGATCAGATGACACTGATTTCTTTTTTACTGGTATCTGCGGCGAGATTTTCCTTAGTACCAATTTCCCGAATGGTGATTAGTTGACCCCATATGGTGTTTCTGGTTACTTCATTGAAATGTGTGACTCATCTCTGAACTCTTGCATCAGTAGCAGGGGACAGCTCTGATTGAGGACTTAGAGTGGAAGTCTTGAGCTTCACATAGATAACTACAACAAAGAGGCAAAACTTGCCCGTCTTTTTACAGAAGTACGAGAGCCATGCAAGTTAGTTTAACAAGGTTCCTTACCTTAGCTGCTGAGAGTTTGGATGAATTTTGTTATTTCTAGTCTGTCTATTTCACAATCCAAGATGGTTTTCAAAATCCCCCTTGATTCTTCTACATTAGAACAATATTAACATAGGCACATAGATAACAAATTATCTCCTAACCTGGACGTTTCAGTCTTCCTCTGAGCAAGTTTGTGTCTCTCAGGGTGATTTTTCTGGACAATTTTAGTTTAGCTCCAACAATGTAGCCATTACGATATGCTCTATAATGGATAAAAATAGTACTTTTTGTCTGTTTTTGAAAGAAGACCTATTATCCTCCTCTTTCTCGATCTATGTTGGGAATTTAGCAATTCTGAAGTTTATTTGCAACTTGCAAGCACTATATACTCTTAGGGTCTCATATGTATCAGGAGTGAGGGGCATTTTTACACTCTCCGTCCTGTGGAAGCTTAGTAGCTTGACCTTCACTATTAGAGTGCCGAATTTGAGACAGGCTACGGGTTACTTGGTCCGAAACCATACTGTCGGGTGATTACATTCTCCATTAGTTTGGATCAGATGTCTTATGTGGAAAATCTAGAGACCAAATTATCTCCTTAACTTGGACTTGGAGGTTCAAGAATCTTCCTCGACCAACAAACATGCTGTTATGTTGCAGTAGTGAGTTGACACCAGGATCCCCGAATACTCATGGATGTTTAATAGTTGTAGAACACAAAGGTGATTTTAACCATTTCCGTTGTTGATGGTTAAATAGAAATGCTCGTATTTGCAAAGCTACTCATATCTTTTGGTCCATGGATCTTGGAAATTTATATTCGATTAGCCCTTTGTGATGATGCAATTCAAACATAGCACTAGTGATGTCCTTATGAGAAAGAATTTCCTCGGCGGTTTCCAAATTTCATACTTGTGTCTGGTGGGAGGGGATTTTATGCATTTTGGGTTTGATTGTTATAGATTTGTATTGTTACCCAACTGAAACTCGGGGGTGATAGAGATGGAATCGAGTTAATTCATCTAAGCTGGACATCTTTTTATGATTACCTCTCTTGACACCTTTGCGAATCAATAAAGCAGAAGACTGAAGAGCATTTTTTTTTTATTTAAATTTTCTGCAAATTGGGGTTCAGCTTTTCATTTTTTCCGAGTCGGTCTAACAGAAAACACATAGGTTGCTTCGGGAATGGATCAAGGCTTGTGCCTGTAATAGTGGAGCTGTTCTCCGTGACCATAGGCTTTACAGCTCAATCCTTGGCGCATTTTCTTCTACCTAATGATCCATCCTTTCCTTTTCCGTCCACCATTTTAGTCAATTTGCGTAAAACCCATTTATATATATATATATCCAGAAAAGGGTATCCAAAGCAAGTCCGGTTCAGTATCGACTGGGAGATGAAAAACCTCCGTTCGAACAGTTGAATTCGCATGCTCTCGTGTTAAATATGGTAGGTTCTACTGGATACAATCGTTTCGATGTACTTGGGATAGCGTCCCAAGTAATGATGTCTCGATAAATTGGCGGTGGTACACAATTTTCTTCTTGATCCTGCTGAATGTTACACCCTGGCGAAACATAATATATTTTCTTGTCATAAAGGATGGACGAGGCGAAAATTTCTGATAAAACCTAAATCTCGACTGCTAATATGATATAGTCATTGTGAATCGTACAGTATAGTTCCATCATGCTTGTGCGCAGTCGATCTAACAAACATTAAAGTTTCATTGATGTGTATGCTTTTTCTCCTTTCAGCCTGGCATTCGGAAATTACGCAGGACTTCACTAATTGAGTATTTGTATTGTTTATTGTGGTTATTGATTAAGCCTTGGGACTCTCAATCCCAAGTACTTCATTCTCTATAGATCTACTTCATTCCTTTTGTTTTATGTCAACTCAACTTGTCCAAATTTCAACTATTTTCTTGGGATTTTTCTGACCATGTCAACTCAATTTGTCCAAACGCAAGTCGCTTCTTTCCCCGCGCATGCCACTTATGCTTACGACACAAAAGTAAGAGCAAAACGAAGATGGAATTCTAAGTTTTTTCACCACAAAAGTTCTCTCCCCAAATGCGAAACATCTACACATCAAATTCTCCCTCCATAACTTAAAGTTTAACATCATACCTTCACTCTCCTTCAGATGTCCATCTACAAGGAGACGACAAAAGAGGAAAAAAGGAAAAACAAGAAGAGAAAGCGAATTAACTTCTTTAAACTAAACTCAACAAGAGGCAACAAAAGAAAGGCGCGGAGGGAAAAGACGAACTCAAAGCTTTCAAAGCTCGAAACAGATATGTTCTCCCTCTGCTTTTATATTATAGAAAAAGCTCAAAAACAATTAAACAACAAAGATTTTCAGTCAACAACGTCTACACTGGCGGAGCAAGAGAGCAGCCTGTGGAAGATCCTGAACAGAGCAGTCCATGACGCTTCCTTCACTTTCCTCAACGCCAAGCACCTCCTTCTACGACGCCGTTCCTTCCTCTTCTTATTACCTTCTTCGCTTCCTTTGCCTCTGCGGGGACGGCTGAGGCACCGGGTCTTGTTGTCCGGCGAGGCGTTCTCCTCTCTGGAAAGCGGGTAGCTCCTTAGGTACATTTGCCTGCAGGAGATGCTGTCCACCACCCTGGTGCGGACCACGTGGTGATCGACGGTCCTGCCGCCGCTGTCCCCTGCGCGCCCGTTGGAGCTCATCGACCTCACGAACTCTGCGTCGGACTCGGGCCACTTGTAGAGGTTCACATAGGTGGCCCGGACCGGAGCCTGCAGGGCGCGCGCGTCGTTGAGGCAGCTCGATATGCAGACCGAACTCATGCTTTTTCCTTCTTCGAGTTCTTTTGTTTTTGGGTGGATGTGTGCTTGTGTGCAGTATTGGCTGATGGGTACTTGTGTTTGCCTCTTCTTCCCTGGGGTCTCTGTATGGAGTTGTATTAAAAATGGAGGAGGCTTAAAGTGCAAGGAAAGATAAGTGGTGAGTATTGAGTTGGTTCTCAAGAGAGAGAGAGAGGGGGGGGGGGTGTTTTTTTTAGTGGGAGATGATCATGTTGTGTGTGGAACGCTGCGAATGATGAAGCATGATTAACACTGAGTCTGCCATCCTCTTTTTAGGTTTTTATCTTATGCTAACTGTTTGGTGAAAAGCATATTATTAGGTACCATCAAGATAACTAGTCGAATGGTATCATCGAGGCTGCGAAGACCGTCGCCTAGGGTCGCCGCCTCACCCGGGGCCATCGCGGACTCACCTATCCTCGCCAGCGGCCGGCGGGGGCTAGCTGGCCCTCGCCCACGGTCGCCGAGGGCCGGCAAGGGCTCCGGCGACCCTCTCGAGCCAAAGGCAAAATTCGGAAAAACAAAAGGGGGGGAAAAATAATATTAAAAATATCCACGTTAGTGCTGGCCATCCTACATGGCATCACCGGCATCCACGTCAGCGATTTCAGGCCAAAATTGATCGGATGGACTGAATTAGTGCCAATGCAAAAGCTTTTACGACTAAATTAGTTCAATTGAAAGGTTTATGACCGAATACAATAGGTTTACGACTTTTTTGGTACTTTTCCCTATTTGGGATTCATACAACTCTGATTGGTCTTTTGTTATATTATTGGGTTGGCTTAATAACATACTACACTATAATTCCTCACGACGTACACGCTCCGATCCTCTTAATCTTTAAGCGCATGAAAATTTTATCGTATAGAAAATTTGGAACATGTTTTAAGATTTGACGGAAAAAGCAGAAAGTTAACTTTTTACTTCTGAAAAATTAAAACAAACAAGCCTTAAATCACAATTAGTGTGTGCCTCATTTTGAGTTAGTGTAATAAGATAAACACTAGTTTTCAATTTCATGCACGCACTTGGTGCGCGAACGATTACTTTTCATTTTCACACGATATTATAAATTGATAAATAAATTCATAACTATAATTGGATGGTGAGATAAATACTTTGACATTTTTTCTAATCACTATATGGATATATTTCCTAGACACCAAACATCAATTTAACATTTTCATAATCTTTTAGTAATAAGAAAAACAAACATTCATCTTTAGCAAATTTTTCATTTTTCCTTTTTACAGCTAAATGGTATTACAGAACATGAAGCCCCGAGTCCAAGACCCACCCAAAGTCCGAAACCGGCTAGACAAACCACGAAGAACGTTCGAAACCGGCCAGACCTCAGCCACAGCGCGCGCTCTCTCTCTCTCTCTCAGCTCAAAGGTCGCCTCCGCCGGACCAACTCAGGCGACTCGGTGTCCAACACCTTGGCAAAATAAAGAATAACTCATGATACAGTAAACATGGAGATCGAACTTCACTGCAGAATGATCATTTATATTTCTCAATTATCACTACGTCGACCCAAAGAGATGACTAGGCACGGCCCATCGCCCTGACAGGCCGTGTGCTTCCTCCTTTTTATTTAATCTAAACAAAAATTCTCAGTAAATTAAAAATTCAAAAATAATTAATAAAGATTCACGGGATATTTGATAATAAAATTATTTCGTGATATTTTTCGCAGCTCCAGTTGCATAATATCAACACACTTAAGATTTTCTAGTATCCTAGCGAGGGTCGTTGGCCTTAGGCCGAGGGCTGGCGTCGCCCAGATATGAGTTTCCATAACCTAGATCTGGGCAAGCCTTGCCCGGCCTAGCGAGGGTCGCCGGTCCTAGGTGAGGGCCGGCCTCGCCTAGATCTGCGGGCCCATCCACGGGCCTCTGCCCCTTCTTCTTTTTATTTTCTTTCCAATTTTATCTTTTTAAAATTAAATTCTAGCCTTTTTTAGTTTTTAAATTTGATTTAAACAAATTATGAAATATAAAAATAATTTAAAATACCACGTAGGAAGTAAAAAATAATTTTAAAATACCATGCCATCATTTTCGTTAGACAAATTGACAGTGTTAAAAGAAGGACTTAATTGCACCAATTTGCAAGTTTTAGTACTTGATTGCATTTTTTGAAAGTTTTAAGACCAAATTGCACTTTCAAGACAAGTTTTAGGATTTCTAGTGTACTTATCCCTTTATGATTAATCTAATCCAACTAAGATGTACATTGAAAACGTAGAGTTTGGACCAAAAAAGCCACGTAGGGGAGAGAAAACAAAGTTAACATTACATAGGAGAGAGAAAATAATAAACAAAAGCAACATCGCATTTTTCGTTAGTCAAGTTTGACGGAGTTAACAAAGACTTAATTGCACTAGTTTCACAAATTATAAGACTTGATTAAACTTTTTGAAAGTTTTAAGACTCAAAAGCACTTTCATAACAAGTTTTATGATTTTTAATGCACTTATCTCAATAATAAAAAAACAAACAAGCACCTAATTGTTTGTGGTGTCGAGAGAAATAAAAAATTAACGCGTGATAATATGTGGTATCCCCTTCTGTGTACACCTGTTAATGGAATATGGATTAATCAGGATGAATATTATTGTGATAAGAATTTTAAAGTATTCTATTTCTATGATCCTAAACTTGATTTGTCACATAATAAGTACGTTCGAGACACGGTCTATCGACAAAATAATTGCAATCCCATACTCAAATAATAAGCTGGAAAAAATAGATACAATTGTCTTTGATTGGATTAAAAAAATAAAGAAGAAAACAGTTGTATAAAGAAATGAAAAAAAAAATATTACAAAAAAAGGTTGGAGGCTTCAAGTTAAAAAGTGGTCCAACTTTAATCGTGCCATTTCAACCGTTACCACTTTTGCGCGAGCTATTTATAAACCAACGAGACTTCGTTTGTTTCGCGAAAAAAATTGAATGATTTGAAAAATATTTTTTCCGAAAAATGATAACTTATTACCGCTTACAAAAACGAATAAACGAAAACTATTTACATCGTCCATGAAAATGTTTAGACATAAGTTGTTGTCGATTTTTAGGAAAATATTTTTTTAAATCATTAATTTTTCGTTAAACGAACGGAACCTAAATGACCAACCATGACGACTTTTGCCACGAGTAATTTCGTCGCAAATTAGCCACGAATATTGCAGCAGATATCTTTTGTCGCTATTTTGCGACGCCGATTTGGCGACAACATTTATTTCATCGCAAATTTCGTCGCAACTTCATTTAACGACGAATTTTGCCAAAATTTTTGTGGCAAATTCCGTGGCTAAATCCTTATTTTTTTGTAGTGCGACTTTAGTGCTATTAAAGATTTTATATTCTCGATATTGTTCCTTTTTATAATGCCAGAGGGGACAATTCTCTATAAGGTCCGAGATTTCCAATTGTTTAAAATTTCAAACTTATGTCCCTCAGGTTGCACAAACTAGTTTTATTTTATTGGGTTGGAATATTTTGATGGAAACATGGTAACTTGACCTTTCTTTATTGTAGTTATTTAATTCGAAGCAACTACCAAACGATTATTTAACAGGACCTTATTATTAGGTTGTAGCCAACCTTTAGGAAGAGGAACATTCGCGGAAAGCTTCAGATATGTGCTGAGGTCTTAGAATAATTAGAAACCCAGGACCAATCATATTAGACAAATCTTTTTCTAATATGATTACAGACATGGACCACTAATTTTTCCCTAAATTAAAAATAAAAAAACAATATTACTGTAAAAATCGGGAAAAAGACGTCACAAGTGTAATAATTTTCATAGGCACTCATTTGAGTCTCATCATTTTTTTTTTCTCAATAGTACAAGTGCCCTAACTTTTGTATAACGATCACCTGAAACATCTTTTTTTATATTTTATTTTATTAGTATCACTTGAGTACCATATAACTTTTCAATTGATCGCTTGAGTACCATAACTTTTTAGAAACGTTCACCACAAGTTCTATGCCACGTTGCATCTTTGGTGCTTCGGTGAACGTTTTTTTAAAAGTTATGATACTCAAGAATGTTTTTAGAAGTTATGGCACTCAAGTAAGCGCCGGTATTCTCATCCCGCAAAAATTAATAAGGAACACTCTTGTGGGATGATAATTCATATATATATATATATATATATATATATATATATATATATATATATATATATAATCATCCTTCATGAATAATCCTTCAAATCCATGATTGAAATCTCGAATCGATTCAAGATGATGTGATAATGTTTGATTTCACGATATTTGAGAAATTGATATATGTATGTTTCCACATGTGCGATGAATAAATTCATGTATCATCTTCATACTTTAGGACGATTCTAATGCTCTTGTTAAAACAACATTTTTTTTTTTGTGTTAGTAAATTTTTGAAAGAGCTGGTAAATAAATGGTAATCTAATTTCTTGATTGTCTGTGCCTAGCTCATTATATTGATGTGCACTCTGATGATATGTTAATTCACGGCTCGAAGAGTGGAATGCACTTAGGCTGCGTTTGGCCGTCCGGATTTCTAGTCAGGATATGACTGGATATGATAGGATAAGAAATTCAAGGATTTGTCATATCCTATCTACTGTTTGGTAAATTACGGATTTAAAGTCGGATAAGCAGAGCCAAGACGCGGATAAGATCGACTCTATTTTGCTGAAACATTAGGATGCTTCAGAAATTATTCAACGATGAGTTTTGATGCATGAGTTATTATTGAGCATAGGTTTTTGTCATCTGAATTCGGGCACAACATCAAAGGAGCAGGCCCCGTAGAAGCGGGGGTCTTGATTTGGAGTCAAATCCTTTGAGAATGACCTGCTGATCTTACTCGTTGTCTTTTCGAGTGAGTAAACAATTGCTGAACAATCTAATTATTAGGCCTCTTTCACACGTTAAAGATGCACTCATGCAGGTCGTTCAAGAGCGATACTTTGAAAGTCAACAATCAACCTCGAGTTCTTCGTAATATGTCGAGACCCCTTTCAAATGTTGGAAATGTTTAAGCGGTCAAAGAATGAGGAACATGATCTCATATCACGCCAAAAAATCCTATAAAAAATAAGGCCGTTGAGATATCCGACTTTGCGGCCGGAGACCCTAACCTGGCATCGCCAGAGAGGCGGCCACACTAGACGGTCGCCGCCGTCAGAGAGGCGGCCCAGCGTGGCGAAGATGCGGCCTGGCGCGGCAGAGGTGGCCCAACTTGGAGGAGAGGCAATGGTTTTGAGAAAAATCTGATTCTCCTCATGTCTGCTCTTTTGAGAAATTCTATTCTGATCTATCCCACCCCTCCCCTCTGATATTTTTATCTAGACTATATCCCTCTATATCCCCCTTTATCCTATCCTGGATAATTACCAAACACGGGATAAAATAAAACATATCATATCCTGACTTATATCTTGACGACCAAACGCGCCTTAACTCATAGTTGACCTTGAAGAAGAAGGGTTCGACCACAGTATTCTGGTTGTCGAGGTTCAAGTTAAGTGAGGGCGATAAAGTTGGGTGGCATCTTGTGAAATTTGACATGATGGAAGAGGAAAACGTGGGCCAGTTCGTGAAGAGAAAATGACTAAGTTAACCAAGGACCAGGTTCGACCAAAAAAAAAAAAAAAAACCAAGGACAAGGACATAGGGGAAGTTAAATAGAGAGTGGGACAAGTGGCAAAATCTAGTGGTGGATGAACTCATAGTGAAGTTATGAAACTTGGGATTTCAACTAGGAGGAGGACACCCTTGTAAAACACATCTCTACCAGAGAAATCTTTAAATTATATGCTCCGTTTAGTTCGCAAATTTCCTTTTTAGAAAAAATATTTTCTTTATTTTCTGACATTTGGATAGCTTAGGAAAACGAGTTAATGAAAAATGTATTCTATTAGCTTTTGGACCAGAAACTTTGTGTATGGGCACAGGACTCTGACGCTTGTTCCCTAGCCCTTGGAGGCGGGGCCAGGTCACCGCGCTCGAGCCAGGGTCCATCGAAGCTGAGCTCGGTACCCTGACCGCCGCGCCTAGGTCCATTGAGGCTAGGCCCAAATCACTGGTGTTCGGGTCCTTGGCGCCTGTGCCTAGGTCCATCGAGGCCAAGTCTCGAACCCCTGTGCTTGTGCTCTGGTCTAAAATTGATGCTGGGCCCGAACCCCGTTGCCCAAGCTCGGGTCCATTGAGATCGTGCCCAAGACCTCGACGCCCATGCTTGGATCCTCGGTGCATGGGCCCATGTCCGGGACCCTAGCTGCCCACGCTGAAGCAATCGATGCCGGGCCCTTGACCTTGGGTGCACGGGACCAAGTCCTACGTGTTTGGACTTGGGTCCAACGGGGTCGAGCAATAGACCTCGACGCTTGCACCCGGGCCTTGGACCCCGTCGCTCGCATCCAGGTCCCCAGCTCCCAGACCTAGGTCCATCGAGACCGTATGTGAGACCCCGACGATCCTGTTTGGGTCCATCGAGGCTGGCCCAGGTCCCCGATGCCTGTTCTGTTCCATCAAGGCAGGGCCTAGGACCTTTATACCGGTGCCCGTGCTCGAGATGCTGGGCCTCGAGTCCATCGAGGCTAGGCCCGAGACCTCGGCAGTGCTCGAGCCTCAGAGGCTAGGCACGGGATCCAAGTGTCCATGCCCGGACTTGGTTGCTGAGTACCCGAGCTCGGGCGGCTGGGGACCCTGGCCTGGTCTCGATGGACCCAGATACGAGTATAGCGAACTTGGGCCCAACCTCAATGGGATCCAAGCTTATGCGCTGGGGTGCAAGTCACTAGCACCCGAATATTATACTTCTATTTAAGAAAATTGATTCCTTACCAAACGATGAAAAATCCTTTTTAGTTCATTTTTAGATCACAACCAAAGGCTGAAAAATATTGTCATTTTCCTGAAAAATGATTTCTCGAAAAATATATTCCAGAAATGTCACATTTTTTCGCGAAACAAACCGAGCACTAAGGGTAGTTTGCTTTACCGAAATTTTTATGACAAAATAAAAAAATTCCATAAAAATCATTTTAATGAAAAATGGTTAGTTTTTATTTGTTATGTGGTTTAGGCAAAGTGATTTCCTTTTTGCCAGTATGGGAATTCGTTTT
The DNA here is from genome assembly GCA_029784005.1 of Lenwebbia sp. NSW1173648. Taxonomy (NCBI): domain Eukaryota; kingdom Viridiplantae; phylum Streptophyta; class Magnoliopsida; order Myrtales; family Myrtaceae; genus Lenwebbia; species Lenwebbia sp. NSW1173648. The sequence continues at coordinate 2,243,476 of JARCGZ010000002.1, forward strand.
CCCCACAATCTGAGCTTGTTGTTTTCAGTCCATGAAAAACCTTTTCTGTAGATTGATTAATTTTCCATCATCCAAACACCGGAAAATCGAAAAAAAAAATCCCGAAAAAAGTTTTCCTTCGGACAAAGGGATCCTAAGTCGTGTTTGTCTCACATTACTTCTTAATGAGAAAAATGTTTTCCATGAATATAATTTTTAAGAAAGATGAGTAGTTATCATATGTTTGGTGGTGTACATGGAAGTACTACGATTTTTTTTTTTCGATAATTAGATCATACTTTCAAAAGTAATTCTCTATGTTATAACTATATATGTCGTTCCTAATGTAAGATACTAAGATGATACCGAAATCCTTGCTTAAGATATTTATCATATCTGAAATATAAACTTTAATTTTTTAATTAAAAAAAAGCAACCTAAAAAAATGATGCAAAAAAACAAATAGAAAGTGCAAATAATGAATAATTTTAATCTCTCAATGGTCACAAAACTTCATGTGAGAATGATGTTCCATTTTGTATGAGCGTGCACGTGAAAAAGGAGCTTGGGCAAATGATTTCATCTTTTTAGGATGGAGAAATCAATTTCGTCAATATTAATTACGGTTGTTTCACCTTGATCATAAAAAAATTTCTATTAATTAACCACTTTCAACGAACCAAACATATGAATGTTTTGAAAATTATATTATGAAAATCATTTTCATGAAAACAAATACACCCTCAAATGTCCTTTCGTTTCCTTGCCCCTTTCGTTTCATACCTTTTGAATTATATATATTTTCGTTCTGTCTGATTTTGATTTCAATGTACTTCACACTCCCTCAAACTTAGGTTTGACTAGAATTATCACTCTATATAAACGTGATTCCCACACTTTGTATTCGAGTGTGGGACCGCGAAACGATTCCGGTGACTCTAATCATCTGGAGTCAGATAGCCTGCTTGATATCCGTTTTTCTCAACAATTATCTTTGTTTCTTTTACTTTGCGTAAATTTTCAATTATAGTCATAAGGCGATGGATGTCATTGAAAAGCCCAATATTTCAAGAACATTTAAATGTGAAATCATACCATCATCTACGAGATAAGCCGGTATTGCTATCATAATTTCTATAGTAACATGATTTCTTGGACTAAAATATCTTCAAAGCTGCTCATTTGTCTTTCCTCGTAATGCATAAGGAAGATAATTAAGAATTTATAAATAATAAATCCCCCTTTATCTATAAAGCTAAGTATTTAAACAAGTTAATAATGTGTCTCGCAATTTTTTCACCCATTGCTTAAAGTTGATATCCATGAACGTTTTTCATTATCATATTCCACCCATTTCTCTCCCAAGACAGAAAGGAGAGAGTTAAGTAGTTTGAATCATAAGTCTCCCCCTCATTTAGGAAGTTGATGTTTTTAGAACAATTGGCAATATATGGCTCCCATAGTCTCATCATCAATATCAATAGTTGAAGACAACTCGCATAAAATGAAATCAATTCTTAAGTAAGTAATGCTTTAATTTATGTCAAAAAGATCCTTCAAAAGACAATAGCAATCAAAATTTAACTTTGTTTCCTGTTATCAAATCCATTTATCTTCAATTCTATTTGGAAACTGTTCATGTTTAATATATAAAGGAAACTTCATCTAACTAGAGTTCTAATTGATGGATTGTAAATAGGGACATCAACTACATGCAAGCTCAGCTGAAAATAAGTGTGGATGACATTCGTATTTGTAATTTCATCAATTAGAAAACCTAGTTGGAGAAACTTATTCTCCAAGTAGGGATAGAGGAAAACATGCCCACCTTTTATATACAAATATAAATGCGGGTTGATATGATATCTATATTCATATTCACCAATTAAAGGGCAGTTTTCACGGGAAAATTACTAAAAAATTCCTAAATCTATTGTATGGGTATCAATTCAGTCTTAATCCTTTTAATTGTGCTAATTGAGTCCTAAACCTTTTCACATTTTGCAAATTATATCCATCCGATCAATTTTGGCCTAAAATTACTGACATAGACGACGATCATGCCATGTAGGACCATCCTACATGGTATGATCGGCACTAACGTGGATATTTTTAATATTTTTTTAGTTTTTAGTTTTTTCATTTCATTCTTCTTCTTTTTTGACTGAGTGTCGGCAAGGGTCGCCAGTCACAGGCAAGGGTCAGTCTTTCCTAGGCTATGGTCACCCTCGCCTGTGGCCGTCGAGAATGGCCTCACCAAACCAGGGCGAAGGCGACCCTTGCAGAGGCAACCATCTTCAGGTGAGGCCGCCCCTCGCCCGATCATGGCCATCAAGGGCGGCCTAGCCCTACCATGTGAGGAAGACCTTGGTCTCGCTTGTGGCCGGCACGGGCAACCTCGGCTAGCCCTCTTTGGCCATCGCCTAAGACTGGCCAGTGGCAAAAAGGAAAGAAAAAAAGGAAAAGAAAAAAAAGAAAAAAATCCAGAAAAGTTCTAAAAGTTATCCACGTCAGTGCCGGTACGCCACGTTTGGACTGCCACGTTAGCATTTTCCGGTCAAAATTGGCCGAATGGACTCAATTGGCAAAACGTGAAAAGGTTTAGGATTCAATTGGCACAATTGAAAGATTTAAAATTGAATTAGCATAAGTGTGATAGGTTTAGGATTTTTTTATATTTTCTTCAATTTTCACCGGTCAAGGATGGGGGAAAGCGTAAACCATAGATAAGAGGGTAGTGTTTTCTAGCATCCATGGTTGGATCATGTTGGAGAAGATTTCACACGTGAACTTGAGAAAAACAGTAAATGTGGAGAATACGTATATAGCATCAATAAGAAATCTAGTTGGAGAAATTTTCCCCCAGCAAGAGATGAAGGAATACGTGGCCAATATTAAGATTAGTTTACCAAGATATCCATATTTATAACCTATGAATTAGTGGGTAGCTTGCTCCGACAATAGAGGGTGGAGGAAAATATAGTCCTTACATAGGACTGTGTTTACCTCTATTCCTGATTGAAAGAAACTTTATTTAACCAAGTCTCTTCTTGGTGGTTAATTTTTTTTTTCCATCTCACATTGGATCCTCCAACCATACCCTTAAGTGGCGGGAAAATTACCAAAAAAATTCTAAACTTATTGCAATTGTGCCAATTCAGTCCTAAACCTTTTGCAATTATGTCAATTCAGTCCATTCGGCAAATTTTGGTCGGCCGGCGACCAAGTATTTTAATATCTTTTTTGAATTTTTGAAATTTTTTTCCTTTTTTTCCTTTTATTTTTTTCTTTATTTTTTTCTTCCCCTTCCCATGGCCGAGCGAGGTCGAGCCTCGGTAGATCTGGGCTGGCGAGGTTTGGCCTTGCCTCGCCCGGCCATGGCAAGGCCGGTCGCTGGTCAGCAACCGGCCATCCCCCTAAAGAAGAGGGAAGGGGAAGAAAAAAGAAAGGAAAAAAAGGAGAAAAAATAAAAACATTCAAAAATATTAAAATATTAGGTCGCCGGCCAGCCAGCGTCCACGTCAGCGTCGGCCGACTGGCCAAAATTTTCCGGATGGATTGAATTGGCACAATTGCAAAAGGTTTAGGATTGAATCGGCAAAAAAAAAGTTAGGACTGAATCGGCACAATTGCAATAGATTTAGGACTTTTTTTGGTAATTTTTTCTCTAACTGGCAGGTTGCAAGACATGGAATCATTCACATACAACTTAACTAAATATAAATGTAGGTGATGATCGTATTTTAAGCAACCAAACAGAAAACTGGTGGGCCGAGGTTTTCTCCAACTAAGGATAAATATAAATATCAACATTTGCTGTTGTCATTTTTGTAGTCCATAAGGTAAAGAATAGTCAGAAGAATTTTTCACCAATCAAGATGTGGGAAATTTGGTATAATTGTTAAAAAAATTCCTAAACCTATTGTACGGCGGGCAATTTAGTCCCAAACCATTCAATTATACAAATTTACTCCTAAAATTTTTGACAGCCTGCCAATTTAGTCCTAAACCTTTTATGAATTTTCAATTTAGTTATTATGGCCAATTTTGGCCAGAAATCAATAATGTGGGCGTCGGCCATCCTACATTGCGTGGCTGGCGCTGGGACAACTTTTTTTTTTTATAAAGCAATTCATTTTTTTCCTTTCATTCTCTTTTCTCTTTTCTTTCTCTTTGGCCTGTGGCCGGTACTCGGCCATCCCTCGCCAGACCTAGCGAGGCTCGACCCTCGCGGCCTGGGCAAGGGACGCCCTTGCTGAATTTATTGAGTGACGCCCTTGCAGGATCTGGCGAGGGCTCGACCCTCCCGGCCTAGGTGAGGGTCTTTCATGCCAATTCCGTCTAGGGGCCCACTCCCAGGCCACGAGGACGACCCTCACAAGCTCTCGCCTGTGGTAGGTCGCCGGCCATGGCCAAGTACTGTCCACATGCCAAAGGGAAAGTAACGGAAAAGAAAAAGGAAAAAAATTCAAACAATTTAAAAATTGCATAAATTGTCTACGTCGGAGCCGGGCACATCACATAGAATGGATGGGGCTGACTAGATCGTCACGCCCGTGATTTTCAATCAAAAATGATCGAAATGACTAAATTGTCAAATCGTTAAAAAGTTTAGGACTAAAATAGCAAATCGTTAAAAGATGTAGGACTAAACTGACACAATTAAAAGATTTATGACTAAATTGGTAAGTTGTCAAAAGGTTTAAGACTAAATTTGCACAATTGAAAGGTTTCAGACTAAATTAACCGTCGTACAATAGATTTAAGACTTTTTGGACAGTTTTTCAAGTAAAATTTGGCTCTAGATAAAGTAGTCACCATCATATAGAGTCTTCAAAAGAGAAAGAAGGATAAAAAAACACAGAGTATCTGAGGTCAGGTGTTCTCTGTGAAGTTTCCTTTATTACTTGTTTTCCCAATATGAAACTTGTGAGCCGGTGGGAAAGAGATCGGATAAGCAATTCTCTTACCTTATTATGTAAAGAAACCGTGCAACTAGACTCATCTGCTTACTATGTCGACTAGACTGCCCTATGATTGGCAAATGGTATACTAATCACCTTTCTATTTTGGAGTTTGTCATACTGATAATTGAATAAAAGTTTGGCGAAAATCACTCATTTGATCATCTCATACGTCTGTCCTCGATGATAACACAAGGGAGAGTTTAAACTATGGGCATTGTGTCATCGGAGTGCGAACGGGTCGACTTATACAGTGACATAAAACTTTAGAAAAGTATATGTACTCATAGGGGATGGTTGTCTAAAAAGCTTTAACAAAACCTATTATATGACAATCAATTTAATCCTAAACCTTTCAATTGTGTCATAAAATTTAATAAAAAAATTGCAAAAATTATTCACATCAGCGCTCGCCGTGCATGTTCCTCGTACACATTCGAGCAACCCTTGCTTGCGTTTACTAAGCCTAAATACATTGCAAAAGATACATTTGGTAATTGAACTGTTTTAATATTTATTAATTGAGAAAAATCGAAGATTATTATGTTTTTAAAATGGTAATCATGTCTCGTCATCAGCATATATCTTAAGATCAGCTCTCTTGCTTCTCCGTCCACATGAACTCCTCTGAAATCGACATGACGCATTTTTCGCGTCAGAACTTACCAACCACACTCTGTATGATGCACAGATGATGCCTTCACCAGATAATGCAATCGGTTTATGTTTAAACACTTGATTAGTGGATGCTCTTATTAATGATTTTCTTCTGCTATTATTCATAATAAGTCATTTGAATGAGGAAAGGAGACGTATGACCCGTTGCTGATAATAATAATAATATAATGAGTGAAAAGCATAGGATGTAGACAACGAAGATAATGTATGTATATGTTTGGAAAGATTGAGTTATGTATGGCCAGTTCATTAGTGCTCTGAAGAATCTTTAAAAACCAGGTCAATTGCAATATCAATATCAAAGTTCAGATCTGGTAATAGTACACTGTTGAGAAGAGCATTCAAAACATTGTTCATATCACGCAAGGAAGGACCACATTTTGAGGAGAAGAATTGCATAAGCCGAGAGAGGGAGTAAAGAAAAGAAAAAGAAAAAAGAAGAAGAAAAAACCCCCCAAAAAAATTAGTATTAAAAATTTATAAAGAAAAAATGTGAACGTCAGCACCAGTCAGCACCAGCCGTGCCATGTCGGACGATAGGCGTCCACGTCAGTGATTACCAGCCAAAATTGGCCGGATAGACTCAATTAGCACACTTAAAAGGTTTAGGACTGAATTGACATCAATGCAATAGGTTTATTACTCTTTTTGACACTTTTCCCGATAAAGGATAAACGCGTGTTCTCTCTTTGATGTTGTGAGGTGCCACCGGCCTTTTGAACGATCATTACTAACAATATTTAGAGCTTTCCACCTGATTTTTCAGCGTCTGCGATGTAGTTCTCTTTCAGGGTCGATGACATCTTATGAAAGACGTTCCTTGGACATGTTAAAGAGATTAAGAATAACTAATACCACAAGAAATTCGTGCATCGGTAGCACTCCTCCTCTTTCATAGAGAAAATATCGTACTATCATATAAGAAGGGTTTTGAAAGACACTGCATGTTCGCACTTGCCAATCTTTTTAGAGGTGGTTTAGTGAAATTGTGTTCTTTTATTTTCTTTCTTATGGTATTTCTTATTCTTATTCAGTGGATATGAATTTTCATTTTCTTAATGCGAATGAGCTAAAAAGCTTTTCATTATTTTATGGATATGGCTCATTTATTGAGAGATTCCCGATAGAACTCATAAAAGAAGTTGTTGGTTATTTTAAAGCTGCGATACATGAAATAATCATAAGAAAGAGAGGAATGGATGCTAATAAATTCACGACTCGTTTAGGGAGAAAGCGAAAAAAAAAAAAAAAAAAAAACATGATATCGGTAGATTAGAGCAATGGCTCTTCTTAACACCATTTTATAAGTATAAACTATGAGACAGATAGGATGAGATAACCCTTACGACATAATAAATTTTCTATCGCACTAAATCTCGATGTCTTCTTAAAAGATCCCGCGAGAAAAGCGGAACTGTTATGGAAAATGGCACATTCATGCAATATGTCAAGACGGATTTGAACTAGACTCGTATGCATTATTTTTATTTATACACAATTTTTTCTTTCAATTTACCATTATTTCGATGCCCTTGGCATCATCCTCTCATGAACTAGTGCAACAAATACTAGTCTACACTACTACAGACAAGACACGTGTATAGATACAAATACAAACATATTATGTAGAATCGTTACAGGTATTTAATACATGTATAATGCAATTTGACTGGGGCAAGTCAATATTGTCCCACGGACAATGAATTGTACGGATGCGTGGTGGCTCCTTTGCTTTGGCATCAAAGGTGGGTTGTGTTATAAAAGCATCCTGCAAAGCCACCCAACTTATATATGCTCATCATATTTATATATCATCAACTAATGGGAAAATTCCAAAAAAGAGCTCGAAGTCCTCTCATATTCTCAAATAAGGGCCTCAAGTGAACCTTGATTCAAATAAGGGCCTAAAGTGCCATCATTTTCTCAAATAAGAGTATGAAGTGAACGTTGTTTCAAATAAGGGCCTGAAGTGACCATGAAATCTAAAAAAAAAGCCTGATTTCAAGGGCATTTTCGTCATTTTCCTTATTTGATTTTTTTTTATTTTTTTCTATTTCCTTAAAAATTAACAAAAAAAAATTTTTTTAAAAAAAAGACAACTTACAGAGGCGAGAGGGCTGCCCCTCCCGCCTGTGGCCGCCGGCCCACCGCAAGTGGGGGGTCTGCGAGGGCGGCGAAGGCCGGCGGGGTCGCCGGCGCCTCGGGGAGGGCCGGCGACCCCGCCGACCAGAGGCGAGGGCCTCTGGCCCTCGCCAAAATCGGGAGAGGGTCGGGCCCTCTCCCGAATCTGGGCGAGGGTCGCCGGCCCCCGCCCCGCCCCGACCAGGGGAGGGCGTCGACCCCCGCCCTGGTCATGGCGAGGGTCGGCAACCCCCGCCCGGTCCTGGGCGAGGGCCGGCGACCCCACCGACCTTCGCCGCTCCCGCAGACCCCCCACCTGCGGTGGGCCGGCGGCCATAGGCGGGAGGGGGCAGCCCTCCCGCCCGTGGGGCGTTTTTTTATTGTTATTTTTGATTTTTTAAAAATTTTTAAAAAACAGAAAAAGGAAAAAAATAGGGAAAAAATAAATAAAATGAGAAATGACGAAAATGCCCTTTAGCTCAGGCCCTTTTTTGAAACTCTATAACTACTTCAAGCCCTTATTTGAAATATATTATGCCACTTCAGGCCCTTATTTGAAACAATGTTCATTTGGGGCCCTTATTTGAGAAAATGAGAGGATTTCGGGCCCTTTTTTGAAATTTTCCCTCAACTAATTATCAATTTACCAGCTTAATTTTTTATATTAGCTGTTTTGGCCGGAAGGAAATGAGAGAACATCTTAACAGCTGGACCATTTAAGCATTGCATTACTAATGAGAAAATACTTGCTATATTTATTTTGGAAAATTAACGGGTAGGAGATTTCCATGATCGGTCACTGAACTTTAGTACAATTGTTTGTTAATGTACAACTATATGAAAGAGATGAACATTAGGATGTAAACATTCTTTCTAAATTTAGAGGATCCATATCGTTAAATGTAGTAAAAGTCTCAGCATCTCACAAGACCCTTTTTTCGACGTGATTTTTATTTCCAATCAAAAACGAAAATCGAATGCCCCAAAAGTTCTCTCGATACAAACAGAACCTTATTCTCTTGGCAAAAAAAGAAGAAGAAAGAAACAAAACGTATTGTCACGTCTCAATCTTCGTCATAATCGATCATTGTTCCTATTAACAGGGTAAAGAAATGCAAAAAAAAAAAAATGTGAGAATTTCTATAATAGCATGATTTTTTTGACGTTGAATCATAGATGAAATGAAAAGAGTATGAGACGATAAAGTGCGATGCTTAAGGCGCGCATGGCAACACTTCTGCCTCTGGAAATCAATTCTTTACTAGAAGTTGATTTTTCTACTTCTTGAGAGAAGTAAAAGAATTTCTTTTACTTCTTCAAATGGCTCCAAAACTATTTCTGGAACAAAAAAATGCTCCAAAAGTAGAAAAATGAAGTTGCGTTTCCAAACGAATTTCTGCTCCAGAAGCACTTTTGAAAGAAAAATTCTACTCCAGAAGTGTCGTCACGCGCGCCCTTAAAAGATGCTCCCTATCATCATGCTCTTCAAATAATGCCAGAACAAATAATGTGGAAACGTTGACTTTGGAAAAGAAAAATGTGTTTTAGGATGTTGGGTCAGATCAATACGAGGTAATCGATGTGTGACATCCAAGATTTGATTTGACCCTCGGACAATTCTGCCCCAGCTAGCCCCCCCATCATTTCGCTCCGAATCGGCCACGTCGTCTTTTCTGAAAGCTTCGCCGCCAGTTCCGCTCCGAATCGGTTTTCGAAAAGGCAGGCGCGCGAGCACGCACGCACGCACGCACGCCAGTTTCTCTCTCAAAGTTTCACGCTAGTTGAAATCTCCCTCGAATGCCACTCCGAAGGAAGAAGCTGCGGCGAAGCTTCGCGGGATTGATTAGTTTAATCACACGGTTAAGCCTTTATTAATCTCCCCCACCTTCCTGGCGATTTCTGCAGTGACAGAGCAACCCTCGACGAAGCGACGGAGAGCGACCCAGTGATTTGGTTCTCAAAGTCGGAGAAAGGTCACTCTCTACTTTTGTTTTCTAACTCCGTAACGTTTCTTGTACTTCCAATTCTGTGTTTCACTGTTCATCTGTGTCGTGCAACTTGCGGGGTTCGAGTTTCTTAGTGAAATGGACACGAGTTTGATTAATGATTCCTCGTAATCTGTTGACTGCAACTAGAGATGGGGCAAGGAGGACAGCATTGCGAAAGCCTGGAAGCCGTCTCGAAGAAGTTGAACGACCCCAAGATGTCGTCGTTCCCGGCTTGGGCGAGCGATGTCGCCGAGTGCGAGAAGCACTACCGCACGAGCAGGGCCTCGGGGCTGAAGTCCGAGGATGTTGAGCGGAGGCGTAAGCTGTACGGCCCCAACGAGCTGGAGCACCACGAGGGGGTCTCGATCCTGAGCCTCATCCTCGAGCAGTTCAATGACACGCTCGTCCGGATCCTGCTCGGCGCTGCGGTCGTCTCCTTCATCCTCGCCTGGTACGCCGGCGAGGGAGGCGGCGCCAACAAGGAGATCACCGCGTTCGTGGAGCCGCTGGTGATATTCCTGATCCTGATCTTGAACGCCACCGTCGGGGTGTGGCAGGAGAGCAATGCCGAGAAGGCCCTGGAGGCGCTGAAGGAGATTCAGTCGGAGCAGGCGACGGCGGTGCGAGATGGGAAGAGGGTTCTGAATTTGCCCGCGAGGGAACTCGTGCCAGGGGATATCGTGGAGCTCAAGGTCGGAGACAAAGTGCCTGCAGATATGCGCGTCCTGGAGTTGATTAGCTCCACGTTAAGGTTGGAGCAGGGCTCGCTGACCGGAGAGAGTGAGGCCGTGAACAAGACGAGCAAGGCCGTCACGGAGGACGCCGACATACAGGGCAAGAGATGCATGGTCTTCGCAGGGACGACCGTGGTGAACGGCAATTGTATCTGCTTGGTCACTCATACGGGGATGGAGACCGAGATTGGGAAAGTGCACACGCAAATCCATGTCGCGTCGCAGAGCGAGGAGGACACCCCGTTGAAGAAGAAGCTGAACGAGTTCGGCGAGGTCTTGACGATAATAATCGGCGTGATTTGCGCATTGGTCTGGCTCATCAGCGTCAAGTACTTCCTGACCTGGGAGTACGTAGATGGGTGGCCGAGGAACTTCAGCTTCTCCTTCGAGAAGTCCACGTATTACTTTGAGATCGCTGTGGCATTGGCTGTGGCCGCCATTCCGGAAGGTCTGCCTGCCGTGATCACGACTTGCCTGGCGCTCGGGACGAGGAAGATGGCGCAGAAGAACGCCCTTGTTCGGAAGCTCCCGAGCGTCGAGACGTTGGGGTGCACGACGGTGATCTGTTCAGATAAAACCGGCACATTGACCACTAACCAAATGGCTGTGGCGAAGCTGGTTGCTGTTGGTTCGTCGCCCGATCAGTTAAGGACCTTCAAGGTCGAAGGGACAACTTACAATCCGTTGGATGGCAAAATTCACGACTGGCCGACTGGCCACATGGATGCTAATCTTCAAATGATAGCACAAATCGCCGCAGTATGCAACGATGCTGGTGTTGCGCGGTCGGAGCATAAGTTCATTTCCCACGGAATGCCAACCGAAGCTGCTTTGAAGGTAAACTCAACTTTATTATTATCGAGTCGTTGCAGATGATTTTTGGGTAAGACGTGCGTTCTGATTAGCAAGTTTCCACGTTGCATTATTCTTGTGAGCTTTGCTAGTATAACATCGGTATGGGAATGCGCACCTTCAAATCGATCAGACATTCTTCATGTTCTATCAGGTCTTGGTCGAGAAGATGGGCATGCCGGAAGCGGCTTCTGAGAGCAACGAACTTCTGCGTAAGGCATTTATCGACCTGCTTCGATTCTCTGTTTCTTCGTCTATCATCAGGGTCAAGAGATCTTGTGGCAACTAAACATTTTGTCGTTTGCTTCTGAAGGTTGCTGCAAATGGTGGAGTGAATATGAGCGTCGAATCGGGACACTGGAATTCGACCGGGATAGGAAGTCTATGGGAGTTATTGTGAGTTCCGGTTCCGGGAAGAAGTTGCTGCTTGTGAAGGTGCATTCTCTTTCGATGCGCGAACAATCCAATATTTTCCAGTTAAAATGCTGTTGGATCGATAATTATTCGGACACTCTTTACTCTGCTTCTTCTTCTTTTTCCATAAGGAATCATTTTCCTAAGTCGAAGTTGAAATGTTATTTCGATGTGTACGCGACTAACCAATGAGCCGCTGCGATTTTGACAGGGAGCTGTAGAAAGTATATTAGAGAGAAGCAGCAAAATTCAATTGCTTGATGGCTCGGTTGTGGAACTTGATCAGAACTCAAGAAGCTCCATCTTGCAATCTCTCCATGAAATGTCGACTGGCGCACTGCGCTGCCTGGCTTTTGCATTCAGAGACGAGCTGCCCGAGTTTGAGAGCTACGACGGTTCCGAAGACCATCCTGCTCATAAACTTCTGCTTAATCCATCTAATTATTCGACGATAGAGAGTGGATTGATCTTCGCTGGCTTGGTGGGATTGCGAGTGAGTTCTGTTTGTGTTTTAGTTCGAAGTGCTTTTTTTTCCCGCTTCCTTTCGCGAGTTAATCCTGCGTCTCCGTGCAATCCATGTAGGATCCTCCCAGAGGAGAAGTCTATCAAGCCATTCAGGACTGCAGGGCAGCGGGAATCCGCGTCATGGTCATCACCGGAGACAACAAGAACACAGCTGAAGCGATATGTCGCGAAATAGGAGTTTTCGAACACGATGAGGACATCAGCTTCAAAAGCTTGACAGGAAAGGAGTTCATGAATTTGCAGAACAAGAAGGATTACCTGAGGCAAACCGGAGGCCTCCTGTTCTCCAGGGCCGAACCAAGGCACAAACAAGAGATAGTTCGGTTGCTCAAAGAAGATGGTGAAGTCGTTGCCATGACCGGTGACGGAGTGAACGATGCACCTGCCTTGAAACTGGCCGATATCGGCATAGCAATGGGAATTGCCGGAACCGAGGTACTCTTATGTTTTACAGCATTTGCTGCTTCAAGGAGAAATAGGTGGAAGAAGTCGGTTAATAGTCGGTACAAATCGAGGCAACCCCTGAAGGGACCCAACTGAAAGCAATTGAAGATTTGGACCTCAATAAAATAGTACGAGAGTCCGTAAATCTTGAACTAAGGAAGTCAAAGAATCATATGAAATTTGCCTGGTTTAATCAAAGTCAGCAGAGTCATCAGCTCACTCTTTTTTTTTTTTTCTTTTTTTTTTCTTAAGAATCCTAAGCTGGGCCAACTTTCATTTTCAGGGTTACCAATTCCTTACTATTGCGCATTCTATAAATTATTCGTCATGCTTGATTATCACGGTATTTATCGTCTGCTCCAGGTCGCAAAGGAAGCTTCCGACATGGTCCTGTCTGATGACAATTTCAGTACAATAGTCGCGGCTGTTGGCGAAGGAAGATCTATCTACAGTAATATGAAGGCCTTCATCAGGTTAGTCTCTCTCAATCCTACTTGGTTTCGAAGCACAAATGTTTGTAACATATGTTCTGTTGTCAACTACTTTGGGCAACTCCTCTATGAAATAATTTATTGAACATATTTTAGGCTAATAATTCGTGGCGACTAACAAATGACCGGACCGCTATTGTCTGAAATAGCGGTCTGAGCTTCGCTTTCTAATGCATAAGAGCTGCGGAGCCCCATCTGATGTGCTTGTTCCTGACAAACAATCAGTGGACATATTATTGTTAGTGCTGATGTGCTTTTTCCGAATCGAACTTTTAGGTACATGATCTCTTCAAACATCGGCGAGGTCGCTTCCATCTTCTTGACAGCGGCTCTAGGAATTCCCGAAGGTCTGATACCTGTCCAGCTTCTGTGGGTCAATCTTGTGACCGATGGACCGCCTGCGACTGCCTTGGGATTCAATCCTCCAGATAAGGACATAATGCAAAAGCCGCCGCGCAAAAGTGACGATTCTCTCATCAGCACGTGGATTCTGTTCCGCTATCTGGTAGTTATGGTTCGCCGGCTTTAATCCTCCTAGCACTTCCTAAACTGTACTGTGAATTGAACAGCCTGATTGCTTTGGACAGGTCATTGGGCTCTATGTAGGGATTGCAACTGTGGGCGTGTTTGTCATTTGGTACACACAGGCCTCCTTCTTGGGCATTGACCTTAGCGGCGATGGACACACGCTCGTGTCTTACACTCAGCTCGCGAACTGGGGTCAGTGCTCGTCCTGGAAGAACTTCACCGTTGCGCCCTTCACCGCCGGGAGCCAGGTCCTCACCTTCGACAGCGACCCGTGCGACTACTTCCACGGAGGGAAAGTCAAGGCCACGACTTTGTCTCTCTCGGTGCTGGTCGCAATCGAGATGTTCAACTCTCTCAACGCCCTCTCCGAGGACACGAGCCTGCTGACTATGCCCCCCTGGGTCAACCCGTGGCTCTTGTTGGCCATGTGCGTCTCGTTCGGGCTTCACTTCCTGATCCTATACATCCCTTTCCTCGCTCGGGTTTTCAGCATCGTGCCTCTCGGCTTCAATGAGTGGCTTCTGGTACTCGTGGTCGCGTTTCCGGTGATCTTAATCGATGAGGTCTTGAAGTTCGTCGGGAGGTGTATGAACAGGCTTCAACGATCCAGGGGGCGAAAACCCGTGAAGCCAAAGGCAGAGTGAGGCAACTTTGCTTTCGGTCTCTAGCTCTCCAACTGTTGCTGCTTACTAAGTTGATGCCTCAAGGAGACGCCTATATATATATATATATATGCGATATGCATCTCTTTCTTGGTCCTTCCTCTGGCTTCTCGTATCGATGTTTCTGGTGTTCTCGTTTTGCTTTGGAATCGTAATATAGATGAAATATTGTACCGCGTAGCTTCTTATTTACCGGCTTTTTACCACCGAAGTGATCCTCCGTGCGCCGTGAAACCAAAACATTAATCAAGTTTTGGAGATTATTTTCTCATTTCGATAGGATCTTCATGGCCTCATGCTGGTAAGTTTGGCACTAAGGCATCTTCGTGAAAACCATTAAACACGTTGATCTTCACTAATGAGCAAGCCAAAGGACACTGTAGCCCTATCCAACAAGAAACAAATAAAGCACCAGAGTATTGTACCTCCTATTGCCAAATGAGATTTCTCGAGAAGATAGAGGAGGCTGCTAATATATTTCATGTTTCCCATTTGCGATTTTCACGCATCAATTGTTAGTAGCTTTTATCAAAAGGAAAGGTCCTGCGCCGACCACCGAGGAGATGTGGTACAAGAGCCAAAAAACAGGAGAGCTTTTTATCAGCAACTGGAAGCAGTCGCATTGCTCTGGAAAATTTTTCATGTTAGTGCAGAATCAGATGCTTCCGTGACCGAGCATGACTCGTCTTTCTGCCCAAAGATGAGTATCTCCTACTCCTCCCTCCTTTTTTGCCAGGAAAAAGTTGATTCCGGATGATTAAAAGTCGCCGCGATGCAGTGACTATCTACTATATCAATATGATCTCTCCAGCCTCTGCTACAGCATCGCTGCAAAGCCAATTCTCTTTGCGCTGGACTTAGCGATTTAGCCTCTATCTCTCTCTTTCTCATGCTCGTTTGGAATAAGGTTGCCCTCAAGCTGGCATATGTTCTTTCCTGAGTGAGTGAAACAACAGGAACAATGCAATACAAATTTTCAGGCAACAACCTGTAGCTCGGACTTTAGTGCCATGGCTTGCACAGTTCTTAGTCCCTACGAGCCACAGCTCACAAGTCGCCCCATATGGTCGACTTCAAATGGAGAGCTGTATGATGCCATTGGCGGCAGATCCTATGAAGACTCTCTCTCATCCTTATCCGCCATATGTTTTCCCGATGGTAGTTCGAATCCCACTTATTTTCCGCGAGAAGATTTCTCAGGTGGATTTCAGAGCGAGTGTTATGGACGCGAGGATAATTTTTATGAACGAGAGGAACTACCTTACGACGAATATGGAGATTGGCCCAGCAATCACGAGTCCTGCTTCAGCAGTTGCTGGGAACGTTATTTCTTCCCACTTCGAGATGATTCCGATGACAGTGAACAATGGAACGGCTTACAGCAGGAGAATCTGTGTCCTACTGAAGAACAAAGCCACGATTTTTACCAAATTGGGGAAATGCAATCTTCTGATGGACATGATCTCGCCATGGGATATGGATATTGGCCGGAACATATATGGGCAGAGACCACTCCTGAAATTAGTCAGCAAGAGCCAACAAGCTCCTCCGTTGAAACGGCTTTCTATGAGAGTATCTTCGGTAACTGGCCCTGCTTGTCTCAGGAAGAACCGAAAACTCTATGGTGATCGAAGGACGAGCTTCGTTACAGAGCCAGAACAACTAACAGTGACCTCCCCGGTAGCTTTCAGGAGTCCATCTCAGACAGATTTCCTGGCAATTTTAATCCTCCATTACTATTTTCATTGTTTAAAAGCAGGCAGTTGCCTTCCATAATCAAAGATGTCTGATTCCAATCAAGAATATATCGATGTTTAGTATGGATAATCTCTAAATGCCAAGGTATGGCAATCTTTCTTTTCCAAAGCCAACTGTTTTTCCTTTTTTATACATATTTACCAAAGCTACATCCGCTGCCTTCAGCGATTGTCGAGACGGTGCACGAACATACAGAGGAGCGCGTTTCGTACTGTACTCTATTTCAGGTCCAAGTTTACAAGAAAAAATTTTCGCCATTAAGAATGTGCTGCTGTACAATAAGGTTATGAACCAGAATATGTAAGTCATAAAACAGTACCCAGTCCTAGCTCATCCTCGATGTCATCGCCATCTTCAAATAGCTCCAGAAATCTAGCCTGTTCATGCTCCCTCTTCTTTTTCTGCCAATACTTGTAAGCAGTTACCAACCCGACAAGTAGAAGAGTCGAAACTAGAACGCTAATTATTATGACAAGAGCAACATGCATTCCTCTCCCTTTTCTATGAGCAGCAGGGGTTGTATTGGTATCTGCAAAGACACAAGAACCAATTACCAAAATCAGCATGATGATAAACAGCCCATGAGCAATAAACGAGTGTAGCGTAAAATAAGGTAAACTTTCACTATTCATTTTGAATACCAACTGTTCTAATCACAAAAGATCCTCGAGACAATTGGAAATTAAAAGTAGTGAAGAAGATTCTCTCTTGTGATCCATCATAAAAAAGGACGAAGATCAAAATCACGAATCATGACTTCTCCAATTGTTCCAGGCTAATAGCTACAGATGCAGTGTTCCCATAATTGACAAATATCGGTAGGTTTCCCTCACAAATTTCCTATCTCAGTTGGCCAAAGTTTTGCATCCTAGAATACGGACTTTTCCATACAGAGTGCGAGATAGATCAATTAACTATATTCCAATCCCACGGCAATTGAGGTTACACAACACCCACAGAGAAGTTTTAGCAGTTCATCACAAAAAATTTACTGGTATTTACGACCTGGATGTCTATTTGGCTATTATTACTTCGAATCGTATGGAACATAATTGCTTGCATTGACAGGCTGAAAGTAGAAAGAGAGTGAGGAACATGTAATCTCACCAGCCTTAATAGGTACACACTGTGGACATAGAAAAGTAGCAGTAAACTCCTTATCCTTGATTCTCGTATATCTTCCATCCGAAGAGCTAAAATCTGAAGGACAGAACTCCCACTCTTCAAAGGTATCATCTGACTTTAGGGTGTCCTCCTCATAAAACCCACATCGCTTGCATTTTTCATTTGAAAATTCTGTAAGAGGCTGAGAAAATGGAGATCATGACTTTAGCATTTGCTGTCAATACTATAGGATCAACACGCTATCCACGTAAATTGCCTAGAAACTGCCCACACCAGCACTTTTAAGACGAGTAATAGAGAGTTCACATTTTACCAAAACTACTTATCACTATGATCAACTATGCTGAACCACAGAAAAGAAACTTGTCCAATGAAATGTCACCACTAATTAGTAAAGTAGTGCAAGCTCACAAGATCAAACAATAATTCTACATAAGGAGAACTCAAGCCTCACACCTAATAGGAATTCCCGTTGCAAACTTCAAGCTCCGAACAGTTTTCTATTAATAGATCCTACAAGCTAGTTCCAACCAATTACACATCGTCCTACGGTAGTCAGGTTATAGAAACAACTCATACCTGCCAAGATTCTTGACCTTTAAACGAATACGAGACATTTGCTTCCTTCACATCCGGCAAAACAGTATTGTTCTCCCCCTTACATCGGAAATAAACCGTTGGCTTAGCCTTGAACCACTCATGAGTCCTATATATTTCGATAGAATCGAGCGTGACAACTGCCGCAAGCAAGTATCCTGCAAACAGGGGATGCAGTGAGAAAACCATTTCCACAATGGACAGACCACTAACAAGTGGCAGGATGCAATTCAATGCATCGAATCTGTAACCCCGATTCAACCGACAAGAACCAACATCACGAAGTCCTAATTCAAAATTCACTACTTTAAGCGGACTCTTCATCTTCTCTTTCTTCCCTTTTCTCTCTAGCCGGGAGCTATCACCAGCAGCTACTATCCATCACACGATCTCGCCGAGCAACTAATCGCGTCTACTCTAACGAATTCGCGCACCAGCGATCCACGATCAATCCAGAAGGAACAAGCCGAATCAAACCCGAAACAAGAAAATCAGCTTCCGATTGAATTGAGAACCGAGACCGATTCCTTTACCTGGAAAGAAGCTGAGGAAGACCCAACAGAACAGAGAAGCAGCAGAAACCCGCGAGATCGTCATATGCAGAAGATGCAGGGTCGAGAGCTGGTGCTGGGATCGTATCTGCTTCCTATCTGGCGGACGGAAACCAGAGAATCGGGTAAATCTTGAAAGAGGACGAAAACCGTATCGAGGGTTTTGGGGCACACAGCTCGACGAGATTCGACGGAATTTCCTTTGATGGCGGTTCGAGGAACGATTCGAAGCTTCTTCTCGGGTCAAGAAATGGAGGTTGAACGATGCGCGCGCTATGGAGGCTCAGGTAAAGGAGCTGACCGAGATAATGGAACAGAGGTGGCGTGGCGTCTTAATTTTATTTTCGACCAAAAATATAAAAAAAGTCTAAATTTTTTGACAAATAAAAAAAATTATTAAGGCTTCGCGAAAAAATATATGGTTTGCTATATATTTTCTTTAAAAAATTTAAATATATATTATCGCCGTAGAGAAAATATTTTTCATTGACTAATTATTTAAGGCGATAGAAGTTATATTTTTAGAAAAAATTGTCCAAACCCATTCGTTGTTTGCTAAGGGCCTGTATAGTAACCATTCTGGTTCTCTGATTCTGTTCTCCAGAACAAAAAAAAGATGAGAATCCTGTTTGGTAACGTAAACGATTCTGGTTCTGATTCTTTTTCTGGGAACAATTTTGGAGCAAAAACAAGAACAAAAAAAAAAGTTGGTTCTGAAAAAAGAATCACTTTTGAGAATCACAAAACAGAATGAAGTACCACATCTCTCACTTTTCTCTTTCAGTTCTCTCGTCACTTTTCCCTCGAACTAAAACAGAACAAGGTCTCATTTTCAAAGAAAAATATATAAGATAATAAAAAAAATAAAAAAAATTCTAAAAATTCTAAAAAATCAGAAAAATTTCAGAAAATCCCTAAAAATAGAAAAAGTTTAGATTATGCTAGTTTGACCTCGTTTTCATAAATTTGAGCCTAGATTCCATAAATTTTGTTCTTTTTTAGGAAACTCATAAACACCTTTGAAATTAAACCCGAATCACATTCTCTAAGCCCTTCGGGCTTCGTTCGGATTTTCTGATGCGATTTATCAATGCCATGATCCTTGATTGTGCATTTGATTTTATTGGTTGTAATTTGCCTAGGTTTATGTACTTTAGAGTTAGTCTAGTTTTAGAAAATTTTGGAAAAAGACAAAAATAACCAGCGTGGACACTTAGCAAGCTCTCGTTCTTAAGTTTTGGATGAATTAAGATTGAGATTTGATTTTCTAAAACCAAAAACACACACCAATGCAGGGCAGTGCAGTGCATTTTCCTTATAGAAACGAGGGTGTTGATCGTGTCGGTTGTTCGCCCCCTCAAAAGTGTTGGATGAAACCCCACAATAGATGGCGAAAATGACTCGTGATGATTCTTGATATTTATTTTTACATTTCAATATGCAATATGTTATATAAAAGAATCAATATGAATTAATCTTCGATTAATTCGAAATGTAGGATGAAATTTCAGAAAATAACTACGTAATTATTTGACTTAAATGAAAAAAATTGGGAAGAGAAATTATTTTCGGGAATATAAATTATGTGTAGTTAACAAACACGTTTCTGTTTCAGGAACAGAAATTCTATACAGTTACCAAACGCGTTCTGATTTTCTAAAACTTATCCAGGGAATAGAATCAGAAAAAGTCATTTTAATCAGAATCACTTTTTAGAATCAGAATTGGTGCCATACAGGCCCTAAGCAAACGCACCCTAAATCACGTTTTTTTTTTCAGACCTCTTATTTGCTCATTTTTTTTTAAAATAATTGGATGTGATCTCGCAAAACTTTACACTATACATTCGGCTCTTTCTGATTTCAGATTAGTTTTCATTTCATTCATGATCCTTTTGCAGTGATTTTTATAGTTTGGCTCGTAATGCTTTGCTTTTTTGTAGCACTTGAACCTTAACTTCTACTCAGTATCAAATACTTAAAATGCTACAGTATCGGGCTCATTTATTTCTTGGCTTTACTTGAAAAAAATGTAACTTATTAGGGTTCTCACTAATTTTTTTAATATTATCCACAAACTTTAAAAGACTGTAAAAAAAATTATAACTGATTTTATATATGGACTATGAACTAATTAAACCATATCAAAATTCACCGCCTCCACTTATTAATGGACAAAAATCTATCGAACTTAATATTTTTCATTTGATGCAATCAAATCATAGTTATTTCCATGCACACAAGTTCAATTAAGTCTTTATCGCGGAAAGTTACCTAGGTGGCTACTTTGGAGAATGCCTTATAGGACAAACCGAAAAAATGACGGCCGAAAAAGACGTAACCTAACTAAAAATTCCTTATATGAAAAAAGCAAGAAAGAAGTTCGGAATTTAATTGTACCAAAAATACAACTTGATAGAATGGGGTGCGCAAAATCTAGGGAAAAATTACCAAAAAAGTCCTAAATATATTGTAAATGTATCAATTCAGTCCTAAACCTTTTTCATTTTCACCAATTGAATCAATCCGGTCAACTTTAGCCGATCGACGCTGACGTGACAATTTTAATCATATTTTAATATTTTTTTCAATTTTTTTTTCTCATTCTTCCTCCAACCAGTGGCAAGGCTCGACCGCGCCATGGCTAGGCGAGGGCCGGCCCCTCGCCTCTGCCAATGGCAGGTCGCCGAGCCGGAGGAAGAAGGAGAAAAAAAAGGAATAAATAAATAAATAACTTCAAAAAATATATAATATTGTTAAAAATTATCACGTCAGCGCCAGCCGATTAAAATTGGTCAGATAGACTGAATAAGTACAAATGCAAAAGGTTTAGGACTCAATTGATAAAAAAAAAAAAGATTTATGACTGAATTGGCATAATTGCATTATGTTTATGATTTTTTTGGTAATTTTCTCCTAAATCTAGCTCTTTCAATGTTGCTGAGAATGCTTATGCAATGTTCATTGATAAGTTCATGGGAATAAGATCAATGGAGTAATGGCGTAGCACGTAGTTTTACGTCTGCACTGCAATGATGATGATGTCTATATTTGTTTCATCGACGGTTAATTCAACAAATGATGGTGGCGGCTCTAATGGCAGATTCTGGTCAGCAGAAAACGGACTTGTGCCATCAAATTCTCGTTTGCTCAAATTGGCCCGGAAATCTGTAACGAGATTTAGCTAAAAATAATGACGGAGAGTGTGTAAAGGGACGAATCCTTCACATAAATCCCTTTTTTTGGCCCTCTCCCCTCCTCCTTCTTTAGCCCGCTGCTCTCGGATCATGAGAGCAGCATAAACACCATGACCTTCCCCATGTCAAGTATCCGATTCGTCCTCCTTGCCGCCGTCGCCGCCCTCCTTGCCCTCTCCACCCATGTCCTTGCCGTCCCCATCAATGTCCCGACGCGCTCGACCGGGTCGCCCAGCGTCGCCGCCCCTTTGGCTAGGGTGATGCGCAACGCTACCTCCCGCGGTGGTGCCGGCGTTGGCGTTGGGTCGCCCAGCGTCGCTGCCCCTTTGGCTAGGATGATGCGCAACGCTACCTCCCGCGGCGGTGACGGCATCAACGCCAACGCCAACACCATCGTAGGCACGACCCCGGACCCGTCCCGGAACCCGCGGCCCCAGGACGCGAAGCCGGGGATCCCCATCTGCAGCGCCAGCGAGTTCGTCCAAGCCCACAACAAGGTCAGGCTCGGGCTCGGCCAGCCGCCCCTGATATGGGACAAGAACGTGGCCAAGTACTCGCGGCGGTTCGCGTCCAGGCGCGCCGCGGACTGCAAGATGATCCACTCGTACGGCCCTTACGGGGAGAACATCTTCTGGGGGGCGCAGGCCGCGTGGTCCCCGTCCCAAATCGTGGACTCGTGGGTCAGCGAGAACCAGTTCTACGACCCGACGAGCAACTCGTGCGCGCAGGGCCAGATGTGCGGGCACTACACGCAGGTCGTTTGGCGGGACAGCACCCACGTGGGCTGCGCCTGGGTCTCGTGCCTCAACGGGGGCATGTACGCCATCTGCTCGTACGACCCGCCCGGGAATTACGTGAACGAGAGCCCGTTCTCGACCTACGAGGGCCGATGAGGATGATGATCCTCCATTAGTACTATAACCTGAAACGCAATTGCAAGATTTGGTATACAATATGTTTTGATGGCCGAGGTTCTACTTTTGTGTACCAAATCATTTTGCTTAATTTCGATCCCGCAACGACGATGTATCTCTTAGTGCTTAGGCCAATGACATCTCTTGGCGTTAGACCTGCATTTGCTCGAACTCGACATCTACACGTATTCATCTGTGATGTGCGATCATGTCTTGTTTTCGGCGATCAATTTCCAGATTCCAGGGAGTGCACACCTTCGATTGATGTGTGAATGTCTCTCTCTCTCTCAAGAATGCCACCATTTCTTACCGTCCGGTCGTTTCGTAGTTCTGTCTCTTCTCCGTTGAGCGGAAGCCCATGTTCGGTTCTTCGAGCGCGAGGCGCGACGAACCAGTTAGAGAAAGAAACCGATGCAGATGGAGTCGGGTATTAGTTGATCCTAGACATCGTTTATGCCAAAGCAAAGCATCCCTGTTATTTCCTGAAACCTGACTTGGGGGATACATGTACATACCATTTGATTGTTACATTCCTTTCGGAGCATCACAAAAGCCCGACCGCTTCGGGAACGGAATTGAAATCGGTCCACGATGCATTCGTTGCAGCAGCTTGTCTTCGAGTAGTGTGTTGCGTTTAGACTTTTTGTTGCTGTAGGGGACGCTGCGGCCGGATCCTATCATTGTCCGAGCACAGCCATGATTAATCCGAAAAGGGCAGAAAATGTGCACCATAAGAACAGTTTTTAGGGTCCCCAGAACAATCTCTCTACAAACTAAAAACCACGAGTCCAACATACTTACCTATATCCGAATCGACCCATTTCTAAGGAAAAACAGAAAGAAGAATCAGTTGCAGACGATTTGGAGGTTAAAACATCTGCTATATTCATCAAAACTTCCAGTCGCTCTTGTATTTTCCTGCTGCATTTTGCTGTTTTGCGAGACCGATTGTGATTGTGTTGTGTGAAGCCAACGAGCAACATAGGAGGTTGATTCTCAGCAAGCAATCAAAGCGAAAATGTCAAAAGCTTCCCACTTGACTAATGATTGATAACTCAATATGGTGCAAAAAAATTGAAGTGCTACAATTTCTGTAATCCATCTTCTGAAGTCCTCCTTAATCCCGTTCGTGTCTCGGTTTCGAGTTGCACTAGGGTTATTTTTGTGGACGCTCTAATCGAACATCACTCGGAGGAGAAGACCTTGGCTTCCAACTGATAAGCCTTGGTGAAGAATCCCGGCCAACACAGGTACGTGGACATGATGCTGCTGACAGTGGACGCGCCGATTAGCATGTTCATCACCACAATCTGCAGCTGGATGGCTTCGATCGGAGAAGCCCCTCCCATTATCAGGCCCGTCATCGCGCCCGGAAGCGATATGAGGCCCACGGTTTTCGCATTGTCGATCACCGGGGAGAGCGCGATGACCAACGCCCTCTTCACTTGTTGGAATGTCGCTTGGCGCGGGGTTGCGCCGAGAGCCAACGCAGTCTCCACCTGCAACAGACAGATTACAAATTCACATAAATTACAGAACTTGGACGTCCATATTCCATTTTGTTCAAATCAAAAGTGGTCTTTTGTTCACGGATTGCGGAACATTAGCGGCTTGAAATCAAGACTCACCAGGTTCATTTGCGTCCTGATATCATCCCGAAGTCTTTTCATGGTGACGCCAGTAACCGTCATCGCATTTCCCACCATCATCCCGGCGACGGGGATGATGTACCGAGGAGTGAAGGGGAACACATTGAGCAGGACGAGCAAGAACAAAGTCACCGCGGTTCCGGCGAGGATCGAGGCTCCGGCTATGTACTTGCCGTGAGGAACATGTTTGGCGCGTTGACCGGCCGTGTAGCCGGCAACCGAGACCTAAAGGATTCAATAATCAAAGTCAACGAAAGGATTAATGTAAACAAATTGAGCCTAAAACAACCAAAAGAGCCTATATTCTCGTCGAGAAAGGAGGTCGGATGCTATGTATCCGTTTCTCTGGAAAAGCCATAAATACAATCAATGAAGACTAAAGGTGAACAAATAGAGAGGATAACTTGTCTGAAAATTGAATTTGAAATTGAAAAAGGGAAAGAAAAGGAAGGAACATTTTCTCCAATTTCCTGCAAATTTTTGTGAAGACATTAGCTGAAGCTGGAGAAAATCCAGAAAACAGGGGAAAGCTAAAATTCTGTGAGAAAGCCGTTATCTTATCTCGGTCCAAGATCATCAAGGTCATGAATGCTTTGATGAATTTACATATCAAAAAGGGGCAACTTTTTCAGATGAACTCACTAGTGGAAGCAACAAGAAAGCAGGGGAAAGCTAAAATCCAGAAAACAGGGGAAAACATGCTCTGCATCTCTCTCTGCTAAACTATATCGAAACATAAACCGGGAATGCCAAAAGCACGAACGGAAGAGGGGGAGATACCATGAAAAGGTAAGCGAGGACGATCCAGCCGATGTTCTGGCTGTTGAAGATGAACTGGAGGACGAAGCCAATGACGGAGAGCTGAAGGAAAGCCCTGAAGATGGCGTAAAGCATCTCTCGCTCCAGGCGGAGCCTCTGGGCGTAGGAGAGGGCTACCGCCATGAGGACCACCGAGAGCGCCATCACCGGCTTCACCATCCCCTTGAGGAAATCCACCATCCACCCCAGGTTCTCCATGTCGAACTCCCACTGCCACTCCAACAAGCCCAACCCCGTCGCTGCTCCACTCGCAATTTTCATTGTCGCAAGAACTTGTTCTTGATTCTTGACCTCGCGAAGAAGAAGAAGAAGAAGAAGAAGAAGGAATCTATGGGTGGGAGAGAAATGGGACGTGGGAGGTGGCTTGTACGGAATTTATGGTGGTCAGAATCAGAGAGAGAAAGAGAGAGCCGTCCCCAGATGAATTTTGGTGTTGGGGAACAACTCGGGGGGATTCTTCTTGAGGAAAGAGACGAGTCACCTCGCTCGTTACGGGAACGTACGTACGACCTGATACTAAAAGTCTAAAACCGGGAGTTATTGTCACGGAAGGTTTTGTCCTGGTACGAGCTATTGCGCGTGGGGTCCACCCGTCCATCAAGGGTGGAGAGATCAATCATTTTTCACGCGAGATCACATGATTAATTCACGCCGTGAGCCAACAATAACATATGAATGGTTCGTGCGGAACGACTTCCCGTTTGCTATCGTTTTGGTGGGATCGCAGAGACGGGCTCCACGATCTCGAACCTTCGGATCACGAGTGGTGCAGAATTCACGAGTGTGGCTCGATTTGAACATTTGGTGTCTTTCCTCTCGACCCTTTTACTTGTAAAAGAGAAAGTCGAGCGGAGTCTTCGTGGATAAGTAAATATTGAGTTCTTTGTGGCAGAATGAGGTTTCGGTCGGTGACCACCGGATGTTGGGATTTTTCCAAGTAAGGTCCTAAGGTAAACTATTTAATTTTGTAAAAAAGAAGCTTGGAGTAAGCCTCGCATATATTTCCCGTGGAGACAAGTTGAAATTTGCCATACCTCTAAAGGTTAATATCACGAAAAATTTCAAACCGGTATATCCGCAATAAATTTACCCCAAACTAATTTTGGATCACTAAGAACGTCAAACTGGTACACACGTGACACGTTTACCATTCGTTAGCTTCCATTAAGTTTTACTGTGAAATTGTTGAGCTGGATGACACATGGCGATAACTCAATTGACCTGGCAAGTAGAATGGTATATCTATATGTTCACTTGTACTTATAATGAAGGAAGAATGACAATCTTCCGATCATTAGGCTTTATGAACCAAACTCCACCACAAGTAGAATGTCTGCTCAAATATGCCTGGAAATCTATCTGTTCATCTCCGATTTCCACGTGGACTTGCTAGGTCAACTCAATTATTGACATGTGTCATCCAGCTTAGCAATTTGAGGGTAAAATTGATGAAACTAACGAATGATAAATGTGCTATGTGCGTATCAGTTTGAGATTTTTTATGGTCCAAAAATTAATTTTGAGTAAATTTATCACAAATATACCAGTTTGACTTCTTCATGATATTAACCCTAACTCTAACGCTAAAACTAAACAATCATTGTATACCCATTCCTTCTCTGAGGAAGTTAGGATAAAAGACTAAATCTCAGAAACGGTAGTGGTTTTTATCCTTAGAAGGACCACAGAAAAGCCGCGATTCATATCCCTCATTTCACTGGTCTTCATCGTCGTCGTCATCATCATCATAGAAAGGGCATGTGAGCAGTCAGCCCTAACTCCTTTTGCCATTGTCCTAAGGCTGCGTTTGGTAATTTGGATAAAATTCAGGATAGGAAAAATTATCCTATCCAATGTTTGGTGTCCACCCAGGACAGGATAAAATGGGATATAGCCCGATAAAATTATCTTATGAGGTAGGTAGGATAAAGAGGGATAGGAATTCTAATATCCATAATGTAAAAGTCATTTTTTTTCTAATAACAAGTTTCTTAAATTAATACAATTAAGATTGTATTAGAATATAAATAATATTTGAATTCTAATATAAAAAAATTTTAAAAAAAAATAACAACCATTTTGTTCACTATTTATTCGTATTTCTTTGCATTTACAATCTAAATTCAATGTATATAGACAATATTTATATATATATTAATTACATATTTTAGTATTTTAGAAATGTTAATATATTTTACTAGTTAATAAAATTTTGTTAGAGGATGGTGGAAGGGGAAAAATAAATAAAAAAGAAAATAACTAAAAAAAGAGAAGGAAAAAAAATAAGCATTAGAAATGAAGTAGGCAAGAGTGTCATGAAAGACTCTTACCATCTCCGTTTGTGCAACTTTTAGGTTCATTCCCACTAATATGTCGTTCATACCAAACAATTGATAAAATTGGATGTGAAAATATTCAGTTTTATTATTGCGATTTCACCAAGTAGTGAATCGGATATAGCAAAATCCTGGATTACATCTCCTATCCTAGCTAGAAATCTAAACGACCGAAAGTAGCCTAGAGGTACACAGCTACTATAAGATGTTCAGATTGAATTAATTGTTACTCACCATTCACGATCTGAATGCCCGAGATTGGCAAATCAATCGCCGCAGCCTTAATAAGATGCTAACGATCGATAAGTTTCCCCACGTGAGACGTGTCGCAGCTAAACAACTACATTCGCTCGTGATTTTGATCGTGCTCTTGATCTCGCGAAAGACTAGGGGTGACCTTCTGTTGCCGGACCAATAAATTCAATGGATCAAGCTCGGTTCATTTTACGGTAAATAAATAACTTGAAAAATATTTTTCGAAAAATAACCGATCATATCTCTCGCTATAGTTAGACGATGAAAAATATTTTTATCATCGATAATAATTTATGTATAAATATTTTCGCGAATGATAAAAGTGTTATTCATTCGTTAACAATAAGCAGTCATTTTTAAAATTTTATTTTTCGCGAGACAAGGCGTTGACCTAATTTTGGAAGATCAAGAATATGCGGAGGCGGGCCCATGTCATGTGGGGCGGGACGTGGCCGGGACCAAAAGAAGGCCGTAGTGGCAGGGCAGCGGATTCACGGGAGGCATTGATTGCGCAGGGAAATCGATGATAAGATAAGGGAGGAAGGAGTCTTTTTCCGAAACGAATTTGGACAGGCGTCCATTTGTGAGCAAAACCCCACTTTTCCATTACTTGCCAATCTTTCTGGACGGTGCTCCATCTCAATCATCGGGTCAGATCACGTGCATATTAGTGCTAGATATGTTCGGCGAGTCTAAGTCTCCATTAATCTCAATCATGGGCATCGTCTCAAATGAAAGTTCAAATTAATGATTTCAGATTATACCCTTATTATTGGGCAACATAAAATGCCATAAGATCGCTCAAAGACATAAAACAAGTAAAATACAAAAAATTATTTCAGGTTTCACGACTTGTTCCAGATTTCACGCGTGAAACCTGGAACCATGCTCGCGTTGATCAGAGAGTGCAAAGACTTGCTTTCAAGAGTGAAAGGCCTACGGCTGGACCATTGTGCACGGACCCAAAATAAGATTGCCGATTGGGTTGTTAAAGCCTAATTCCTCAAAACCCTCTCTACTGACTGGGTTTTTAACCCACCACAAGCTCTTTGGGATTTGTTATGCTCAGAAGCATATTTGATGTACTTATCAACTTTATAGTATGAATGAAATGACTTTTTTCGTCCAAAAAAAAAAATCTGACTCTGATATAATGTTACACAACTCTATAAGCATAAAGTTCCATTGAGCATATTTCATTGCCTTTATTGCCACAAAGCATATCATGGGCAATGTCTTTTGTGTTGGAACCCTCATAATCGACTTTTAAATGAATATAAGCGGACTAAATGGTAAGTAGAAAGAAGAAATCTATCTAGTCCGAGCAACCTGAAATGATTCGTAAACTTGCTACTAGACACCACGACAATATATACACAAATACAGAAACCTCAATCGATTTCAAGGACATTGAAATACTTTAGTTTTAATTTATTCTGTACCATACAACAGTCATGAATCAAGTCAAGATCTTTAATCTAGAGCACATTAAAGGATCAAACTGTTACGATGCACGCGTGAGTTGTGTTAGAGAAGTCCTACATTGGAGAATTAATATTGTGTGAAGCAGTTAATATGTCTAAGTTGACCCATAATTCATAGCTTAAAATTTTGAGTAAATGTTGGTCCAAATGTCTATTGGCTATGTTGACGGGCTCGGACATTGGCGATCTCCCAAGGTGGAGGTATTGAGCTTATCACCTTCAGTGAATGATATCAGAGCCGATGGTAGATTGATGGGCTCCCATTCTACTTCGGGGTTTGGTGAATATCTCAATGAAGGAATTTGGTGATCACCGTGATTGTTGGGCGAAGGGCGTTGTAGTGTAGCAACAAGGGCTTGATGACAAACTTCATGGTTTGTTATGGAGAAAGAGACTAGAGATGAAGTTGGGCATTGATAGAGATTCAAGCTGAGATATAGGTGGGCGTTGTAGTATAGCAATGCGGGCTCGATGGCAGCCTTTATGGTTTGGTCTAGAAAAAGAGCCTAGAGATGAAGTTGGGCGTTGATAGAGATTCAAGCTAAGATATATTAATCTAGAAGGATACTAGGATTATGGGGAGCAAAACTAACACCGAGCTCACACGTGAGGGAGAGATTGTCATGTTGCACGTTTGAGTTATGTCAGTGAAGTCCTATAACGGAGAATTGATATGGTGTGAAGCAGTTAATATATCCTTTTTTTTTTGTCAGAAATATATCATATTTGACCTATAACTCATTGGCTTAAGCCTTTGAGTGAAGGTGGATCCAACTGGATATGTTGACGGGCTCAGACTTTGACTCTCTCTTAGCGATCTCTTCCGGTAAAAGTATCAAGCTTTTGCTGCACACTTCTAACACAAGCCATGTTCCCAAGACCGACAACATGATTCGAGAACCTAGTTAACTCAGTTTTATACTAAGCTAATCTTCGGATCTGGTGCACATTCGGTTGTGTACATTATGTCAAATCGGATCTCAAAATCTAGGATATGTTGTGTGCTCTTGCTTCTAAAAACCACGGCTTCTTTTTCTCTGTGTTTCGTTGTGTAATCGTGGCGGGGAATGCTATAACCAACCTGCCATGAAGAACCGGAAGTAACAGAACTATTACTCCAAAAATAAATTAAAAAATTTAAAATTAAAAATTTATTAGGAAAAAGACACCCGATGGACATCAATTAATTACACATAAATGCACATGGTGGTTCATACTACCTTTGTACCTCGTTTTGACCTTGGAGACGTGTCTTTCATAGACCGAGATGAACAATTATGACTTTCCCTGTGCTTAGATATTAATCGGCAGATGCCAGAAAATATGCGCGTTCATATGCTTTAAATTAACTGCAAACAATAATAATAATAATAAAGTCATACCCACTTTTTTCGATTTTGATCTGATAAGATTGTCCGATTAAACTGAATATAGATGATGCCTCTAAAGGCAATCTAGGATTTGCTGGTGCATAATTTTTATTCAGAAACGAAGTGGGTGACTGGGTTAGTGGTTTTTAATACATTCGTATAAACACATTTATCGATGCAAACAAAATCTTGGGTATTGTGGTTAGGATTCAACTTCGCAAAATAACTTGGTCCTCATAAGATCATGGTTTAGTTCAAAGCGCAACGTCACTTTCGAAAAGGAAATCGTCCTGCTGACTGGCTTGTTAATCTAGGAATCGACAAGCATTTGGACACTATGTTCTTTGCATTGCCTCTTACTTCATATGTTGTTCGGTGATAAAATGGGAATAATGGATTTACGGCATTAAATTTTTGTATTCGGCTTTTAACTCTTTCTCCATGAAAACATTGAAGAGACATATTGATAATAAGTTATTTAACAAGTGTTGCGGTGACACAGAATTCGTGGAAGTGCGGTACCTTCCGACTGGGGGAAGTATCTTAATCAAAAACGGGTTCTTCAATTAATCAAATCAACGAATTATACGTGATCAAATAAAGGAATATCCGCACAGGGTTGGGATTCACGTTTTCAGATATTGCCTGGCTGGTTGAATTCAGCCAAGCTCCTTCCCGTTTGAAGTTTCAACCCTATCCAGCGGAAGAGCCTCCTGGGATGACTCATCTGTCCTACCTGTGTTTCGACCATTTCAAGTTTTCAACATGCAAAAATAAAAAATAAAAATAAAAATAAATAAAAAAAGACGCGAAAAATTAAAAATTAATTGTCGACATTCATCCTTGTGTGTTATCTAGGGACAGCAATTCAGTGGGGATGATCGTATAGACTATGCTCTTGTGGTCCCACTGATGCATATGATAAAGTTTTTATTTTATTTTTAACTTTTTCAAGGACTTTACTTAATCAACACTTACTTCTCCACAATAATTTAATCACTAATTGTCAGTTCAAACAGGTGGTTAAGAGCAGACATACATACCAACTCATCGGCGGGAAAAGCTCCGAGAGATTCAGGTCTTTCTCTAACGATATACTCTGGAGGCAGTTGATGAGGGAATCGATAAATATGAAAAATAAATAAATGAGCAAATCATTAATAAAATTAGAACGAAATTAAATGACCAAGAAGAATTACTGTGCACTACGAATTGTTAGGTGCGATTTATTTAGGGGTTAATACCCACCAAATATTGTAAACCGGTACATCCATATTATATTTACTCCAAACTAATTTGCATTAAAAAATTGTCAATTTGGTATGTCCATATCAAATCTACCCTATATCTTCTCTTTATGTGCTAAGCTTTCATGAAAGTTTCGCATCGTCCTGTCACTATTGCTTTCTTAATCACGCAAATCTTCATGATCTCGAGCAGCTCCCGGGCTTTTTCTCTTTCCGGCACTTCAACGATGGTTAACGGGTTCAAGTTCAGGAGCTAGATGAACTTCGACTCGGTCGGCATCAAGGACGACCGACCTTCTATTTCAATCATTGATCTCAAATCAAGATTCTCCGTTTGAAGAACCTCAATATTTCCTCCCTCGGCATAGGTACAAGCCTTATTGCGCCCCCCCCCCCCCCTAAAATGGCATAACTAGGCTTGGCGTAAGAACTTTGAAATGGAACATCTTGAGATGAAATGAAAATTGATGTTAACATTGACCGAAGTTGTGGGAGAAATCGTGTACGAATGGAGCGCGAATGACAGGTTTTGGGTAAATGTGGCACGAGTGTATTAGTTTGTGATTTTTTGGGATACGTAAATTAATTTAGGATAAATGCAGCACATGTGTGCCAATTTGGATTTTCATTTTGTAATGTCAAAGTGAAATTAGGGTATATGTGGCTCGAACGTACAGATTTGGAATTTTTTGTGATATTAATCCTAAACTATATTGAAGGGGTATTTTCGTCCATTTCTTAAAAGGGTCCTACTTCTTTGCTATATATAATATGGTCCCACAAAAGGTGGGCCCACCCGTTTGGAGATATAGAGTTAAGCGTCTCGCCTCCCCAAGTAGAAGACAGCCAGCGTTGAAGAGGACAAACATATATATATATATAAGCCAAATCGATTATCAAACACACCTACACCACACACACAAACAATGCATAGCAGATCTCAAAACAGCATCAACACATGGCCAAGCAAAAGGAATACAAAAAAACAAAATGAAATTAGAAAAATTAATGAAAAAAATTTAGAAAATTGTAAAAGATTAAAAAAAATTGCAAAAATTATCGAGGACAGCACCGATCGTACCAAATAGGACGCCCGGCATACACGTCGTCAATTTCAGGCTAAACGACGACGCGGAAAATAAAATTAGATTTTTCTTGTCAAACGACAGAAAATATTTTCCAGTTCAATTTCAAGTCCCAACCAAACACCGAAAAATATTGTCATTTTCCTGAAAAAAAAAAAGTGAGTTCTTCGAAAACACTTTCCAAGAAGTCACGTTTTTCGCGGAACAAACGGAGCATTAATTTTTATTATTTTAAGTTGTGTTTTTTTTTTTTTTGGCTAAAACTTCACGGTATGCTCTTCCTCATTTATCAGAAGGAATGCTATAATCAACCTGCCCGTGTCCAACCCTGCACTGGAAGATGAAGAACCGGAGCCATATAGCGACATCAACATTTTTTTTTTTTTTTATAATTCAAAAGGAATTTTTTTTTAAAGGAAAAAAAGAACCTGACATATCTAAATTAAATATACATAAATGCACATGGTGGTACATATTAAAGTACTATAAATGGCGTACCTTTGTACCTCTCTTTTAGGTAACCTTGGAAGATATGTCTTTCCTCGAACGAGATGAGTTAACTATTTATACCTGTTCTTATTGAGTTAACTATTTATATTCTTCTTATTTATCCAATATTACTATAGATATCAATGATAAAAATTACGAATGATTTGAAAAATATTTTCCTAAAAAATGATCGCTCGGATCGTTTGAAATAATCAGCCAACGAAAAATATTTTCATTACACAATTTAAAAAAATATATATTCACGTCAGCCCAGCCTTGCCGCATAGGACCGCCAGAATCCACGTAAGCTATTTCCGGCATAAATTTGTCGGATCGACTGAATTGTTACCGGCATAAAAATGTTTAGGATTGTATTGATACCAATGCAGTATGTTTAGGATTTTTTTTTTTTTTTTTTGTGTGCGCCCTTTTGGCCGGTCAAGCGCCTTCACGTTTTGACCAGCTCTAACGTTTAAGTATCAACCCCATCCAGTGTAAGACCCTACTGGGCTAACTCATCTGTCCTATGTTTCGACCATTTCAACACGCAAACAATTATTTAGAAATATTCAAAAAAAAAATCAAAATACAAAGCGGTTTGTAACATCAAATTTAAGATTCGAGGAAAGCCGCGTGATTAGGATGTGATTAACGGAGTGATTAATTAGTTGGCGTCATTTCATTATTGCGTGCTTAATCGGTTTTAGTAAACGTGGAACGGTGCGGAGGGTGTTATATAGGGGGGGGAGGGGTCTTTACGAGGAAGCCGCGCATTCTTTTTCTTAACTTTTTTAATGGCTTTACTTGATAAACACTTCTCTTCCACGCTAATTAATCATTAATTGTCCGTTCCAACAGGTAGTGAAAGAGCAAACATACGTACCATGCCAACTTGTGAGCGGCAGGTCTTCTCAGAGATTCGGGTCTTTTTCAGACCATATACCAGGAAGTTGTTGTTGTTTTTTTTCTTTATCTTTGTCGAAAATACCCCGAAGTTGTCGACGAGTGATACACTTAAAAAAAAATGACAAAAATCGCCGGAATTTCTAAATCGCGTCTACACATTTATCCTAAACTTTTTTTCGCGACACCATGTATGACAAATTTACCCTCCATCAAGGTTCCGTCAATGAGCACCGTTGAAAATCTACTTATATGAACACTATAAAGCAAATGGCGTTGACATGGCATCCACTTTGACACAAAAATAATAATCGTTTTGGTTGAAAAATCATCGAACAGACGCGGAGCGCGCACATACCCCACTTGCGCGAGTAACTCACAAAATGCTACTCGCCCACTCCGTGGATCAAAGGAAAAGTGAACGAACCGGCTCCATGTACGGAGATTCGGAGAGACTGCGCCTCGCCTCCCCCAGAAGAAGACAGCCGCATCACATTGATGGAGAGAACGACAGAGAGAAAGGAGAGGACAGACACAAAAAAAACAATGCATAGCAGATCTCAGAACAGCATTCATTACAAACATGGCCAAGCAAAAAGGTATACAGACCCCACCCATGTGCTCCGAGGCGTGGCCGTTTCTTGTATGAATTGATCGAATGCCCTCTTCTTTAATGTTCTCCAATAGAAGCTGAAGTAAGGTTAGGGCCAATTGACCTGCGGACAAAGAGAGAGACACTTTGATCTCGACCATGCCAATTTCCACGTTGTCGAAAAGATTAAGGCCGTGTTTGGTCATCCGAATTTTTTTGGTGGGCTAGGATAAGGTCTGATTCACCCTCTTTCCTTTCCTCATTCTGATTCTTTTTCATTTACGGCAAATGCTTGAATATAACGTAGATGTAACACAAATTCTTCTCTCTCCCCTTCCACCGCCGCCTGTCAAGCCACCGTGGACATCGCCTCGCCTTGCCTTTCGCCGCCACCTCCTCTCCGCCGAAGCTCATGAGCACGTCATACTTCCATTGTTAAATGGGGGCCGAAGATGGAATGTGTGGCTCGATTTCTTCGATTCCCATGAGGACAATGCGTGATTAAGTGAGAGACTGCGAAAAGGATCTATTGGCCGGAGTTGACGGTCGGTTGGCCGGTGATGACTATTGTAGCGATGGTCCTCGCACGGTGGTTAACGTACACCACGGATATGAGCAATCCTATTCATTTTTATGCCACCACTAGAATGGCCTTTTATATATATATATAAAAAAATCCGGACTATAATATAACTCTCTTTTATTTGGCCTTATTCTCTCTTGGGCAGTAATCAAACAAAAGATAGGATAGAGTCTATTGAAGGGATTTATCGCACACCGAATCAGAATGATCACACAGAAATCAAAGAAAATTAGACGACGCACGAGATTACCTAGGTTCACCCCAGAATAGGGCTACGCCCTGCAAAGAAACTTCACTATATTTTCGGTTTACAGCCACTCAACTCGTTATAATGATCAGAAAAATGAGCAAAATATATATGCCCAAAACCTAAACCTATACGAAACCTCTTAATCCCACACCATACGGGCAAACTTAAATAAAAGCCCAAACCCGTTGAGGTTTCGGGGGCGCTGCCCCCGAACCCCCATCCGCTCACCGGCGAGCGGGACAGCCGTCCGCTGACCGGGCAACGGAACCCCCGTCGGGAGCGCGCTGCCTCCGAACCCCAGCATTCCGCGCGCATGGGTCACATGTCGTCGGATAACACTTCAGTTTCCCTAAGCTCACATGGGCATACCCGATGTGAAAAACAAGTGTCCTCGAAGTATTCGCCAACTCCAACATCTATCATATCTTGACTTTATTCCCGACCACCAAACATAGCTCAAGAGGACGTCATGTTTAATTTGAGTTTTTGCATAAGAAAGTAAGTTCTTAATGTGCGGTTACATTTTTCTATTGCGAACCAAATTCTGAGCTCGTGGAATATCATATTATCTTCATAATCAGTTAATACACGAACCAAATTCTAAGGCGAAAGGTGACTTATCTTGCAATTAAATATCAAACTCGAGAGGATGGAATTGAAAATATAAATTAGGAAGGATAAATAACACCAGTGGTTTGCGTGGTTCGGCCAAGTGTTGGTAGCTGCTCCATGGGTAGGCCAGCCTCAAAGAATTAACTACTGAGTTACAGAA
Organism: Lenwebbia sp. NSW1173648; assembly: GCA_029784005.1. Taxonomy (NCBI): domain Eukaryota; kingdom Viridiplantae; phylum Streptophyta; class Magnoliopsida; order Myrtales; family Myrtaceae; genus Lenwebbia; species Lenwebbia sp. NSW1173648. Next base: position 2,279,831 of record JARCGZ010000002.1, read on the forward strand.
CTGCAATCAATCGCTCGATCACTCATGTGTTTCTTTAAGCCTAAATACTCCATTTAAAGTATTGCAATATTAAGCAACGCCTTAACTTAACTACTTAAACTTTTAAAACAGTCGACAGTGATAATACAAACTCTTAGATAGAAGTTTATACGTAACAAGTGTTAAATGTTCTAAACGCTTGAAGGCGTGATTAAATAGTGATTATCAACATAGTCAAATCCTCACAAGCTCTCCTGTTTCTCTCACCAAGTTTCGCTAGAAAATCCTAAGAGGAAGTCTTGCAAAGTTGTGCTCGTGCTTCTGAGCGAAATAAGTTTGAAATTTGTTATTAAAAACCGAAAAAAAAAAAACCACATGCTTTCGAGGGTTGGCGTGAGGCAGAGGTGCCCGCTTGAAATGAGTCGGGTGCTTGGAACATGGCCAGTATTGAGCTGGTCTCTCCAGGCAAGCTCCCGGATGTCCTGTTGGGGCGGGTTGGTCGAGCGACCCGAACTGTCGGTTGACCGATCTGTGCCTAGTAGCTACATGCTATCGGGCTCATCTGGCCAAGCTCTCGAGCCTTTGTCCTGGGCACCCGGTCCGGCATCCTGTTTCAGCGCACCTCCAACTCGGTCCAAACACATCTTTGACTCATCTTAATCTCCGGGCTTCCATCCATCTTTGATCTGACAAGAACTTGAGCCACAAACTTAACACAAGTATTGACACATTTCTCACTTTCTTTGTTTTTTTAAGTCCTTAAAAGGCTCAAGGGGAGATATGGGAAGGAACTCCCCGGCATGGTGGGGGAATCTCCTTGTAAGTTCTCTCCATATTTCCTCTCTCCAGGGAAGAAAAAATATCTAGAGGGAACTAAGGGGCTTCTGGCTGGGGAAGGTAGACCCCAGGTTAACTTTAGTTGGCGACTGCTGGGTAGGCAGGTATAGTAGCCTCTCACGCCTAGAGTCACAGAAGGGAAATTCGATTTCCTGCTAGGTGGACCTGCGCTTCGCACAATGTCTATAACCGACTTGTCCAAGTTTCCATCCACCCTTATAATTGGTGGGTTGCAATCACAGATATCACTCACGTTTACATTCAATCGACTTCGCACGTGGGCAAGATTCGGAGCTTGTGACCTACCAACGCGATAGATGGTTGGAGGGAAAATATTACACTTTTTAGGATTAAGCCAAGCTAATTGCTTTGATATGCAAATCAATGTCACTATCCGTGTAAAATCTGCCGGATCATCTCCGGGGTCCGGTTTGGCCATCTTTTGAGTAAGCCAGAACAATGTGTTCTCACTGTTATGAGGCTCATGGACCAACCTACCACATCAAGTCATCAACACAAAAGGCCCTTTTATCTGATTCGTGATGGGCCATCGCTAGCCCAGCTTGGGCTCAACTTGTGAAAATGGAAGGCCCGCTCAAGTTAGATCACAGAGGCTATTCCGAATTTTATGAGCGTTTAAATTTCTCAAACGGGCTTAGTAATAACCCCACCCTAATATGAGCCGTATATTTGTTGCAAATATTGTTCCACGTCGTTTGACAACGACTCTTATATATATATATATGTAGGAATATGTGTGTGCGATCTCCCTCCATCTAATCGCTTAAGTTTTTGACTTAGACTTCAAACATGATATTAGAGCCAGTTCTATTCCTTTTCGTGTATGCTTATCCGCCCCTCAATCAAATTTCACATTACGCTTGCACGTCGAGAGGGGTGTCGAAATATTATCCCACATCGCTTAATGACGAGTCTTATATACCCTGATACCCGACCGTTCAAGGTCTAAGCACATTGATGCGATAGGTCTGCTCTATTTGGGCCATATTGACACGAGCTTTCCTTTAGTCTTAGCTGTCGATTTATTCATACCTACAACTCGGGTCATTGATATAATCAAATAGCTTACATTTTGTTGTCACATATTTATTCTTCTAAAATTTTGGAAACACTTTTTTTATATGAAAATTGCCACATGGTGACATGTCAGCATTATCCCACTTGATAAATCGCTCACAAGTAAAAAATGGAGAGAGTTTCGACAGCAGATGTCGTTAAAATAATAGGGCTTGGACCCAAAAGTGAACCCGACCGACCCGACCCGCCAGTTCCGTTTCTGCATTCGAACTCTGTCTAGCAGCAACATCAGCTACTTTACTAGCATACTACTTCGAACTCTCATGCATATCGTCTTCTTCGCCTTCGAACACGAAGCGACCTCCGTTTGATTCGATTCCTCGCCGAAACGCCAAGCATGAGCCAGCTTCGGCACGCAATCAGGTCGACCATCGCCCTTCGGAGTAGCGTCGCCACTGCTCGAGGCCTCCCTCCGCTTCTCCGAGACGTGCCGCGACCTTTCTCGACGGAACCGGAGCAGCCGGCCCAACCGGAGGACTCGTCCGCCGATCCGTTTCTTCGAACTCCGAACACTGGTGGCTTCACGTGCTTTTTATCTTCGATTACGTCTCGATCATTCGATTCGTCGTTGATTCTCTGTTCTCTGCTTTCGACCGTTAGTGTTAGGGTTTATGCCTCCATTGCGTGAGTGGCATTGCGCGCATAGTGTTTGAACGCAAAAATGAAGCGGAGACAGAGCATATTCGAGCAATTGTTAGCTTTCTGTTTTAGAAGTCAATGAGATGGAGTGATCAAGTTACGCTCGTACGATTTCCATTTTGCCTTTTCATCTATTTGGACAGCGGTTTGATAATGGCCTCCTTTATCCAAGCGTTTGGATTTGTATTGATTAGTCCAACATGTTCTCGCATTGAAATTGGTGGTTTTAATTCCTTGGTTTTTAGAAGGGAAAAGAGTGTATTCACGAGGGTAAAATGCCGAGTGGCCTAGTTTATTTTGATAAACACATGGAGACTTTCCTAGATTTTGCTTGTTTATTGAAAATCATTTCCGGCACATTGTCTCTGAATCTCTGAGAGGAAGTGGATGTTGAATGTTTAAGTTCATTGTTCCTCTCATCTGTGTATCATTTCGTCGCACTTTGAACCTAGGAATGCTTCCGATTGGTGTTTTTGGTTCATTCTACTTATACTTGGTGCTCCCTCCCTCAGGTCTAGTTTATGCCAAGTTGTTTGGAGTGTCGAAACACACCATGAAGACTGATATTGTGAACCTGCTTGAAGGTTGTAACCTGACCCAGGATGATGTCAGATTCCACTACAACCGGATGTTTGTGCCAACGGGAATGTAATGTGTCTTTCTGTTGTACTTATACTTTTGGTTTTGGTACGATGCACAAAATCTTGTTATTTTCTGTTGCACACTGGTTAGTCAAATACCTCATTTAGGTTAATTTGGATGTATGCGGGGTAGAACAGGAAATTTTTTTAACTCTACCACCTCTCTTTGCGGCTTGAGTGATTCCACAAATCCTCTCCAATGAATACATTGTTTCTTTCATTGTGTTTGAGGGGATTATATATCAAACCATCAACTGTTCATCCTCATCTATATCATTTTTGCCTTCAGGATGGTGCAGTTTCCCTCTCGGTTTGAATTTGATCAGGCTTTTAAGGTGATTGGTAAGAAGGGTCGCTTGTACAGGTTGGAGAGGGTAATTCTTCTCATCGACACCAGTTTTCCAAGTTTCCTTAATTTTTGCATCATTTTGGCATTGTGGTTAATTGATGACTCTTGCCTCTCAGGCTGATCGTTCGCAGTGGGATCTTCTCATGAATTATGGTGGGAAAGCGGTAAGCTGAAGCTTCAATTTAGAAACAAGAGAAAGAGACATGTAATATATATTTTTTTTTTGGTTGATAAGAGACATGTAATTAAACATACCTATTTTGGTGCGCATAGTAGAAGGTTATGAAGAAGTTGACATTTGGCCCTCATTGAGTGACACATCTTCCTACTTTTAACTATTTTCCCCTTCATTTTATTTCCAACAAACTTTCAAGAGATAGCTTCAAACAAAAACAAAAAAAATCGTTTCTTAGCCCCAAGGTCTCTTAATTATAATTTTTAAATCTGTCACTGCTCGAAAATCATATCTTAATTAGGTGGAAAAACACAACGAAGAATAAAACATAAAAACAAAAACAAAAACAAAAATTAAGAAATGAAGTACGAAGTCATATGGATACCATTCCTTACTGTTTCATATCATAAGCTAACATATTTCACTCCAAGAACATATTCATATTCTTTATATTATACAATTGAGAGATGAGTACAACTGTGAAATCTCTAATATGTTGATACCAATGGAGTATCTCATACGCATATGGAAGGGGGAAATTCGATTACTTTGTGCCTTGAGTATTTAAGTAGATAATCTAAGCTCTTTGGAAGCTACGTTATGAGGAAAAAAAGTCATCGATTTTGACGATGTAAAAAATCCTACTCTTTGAAAATCCAGTTTAGCTGAATAATTTTTTAAATTTGCTGTGTACTTGAATTAAAAATTTTGCGTTCTCCTGTGCGATGTGGGGGCAAATAAATCTACTGATAGAATTAGTTTGATACTTTAAGGCTCTAGTCCTCCTTTGATTAACTAGCTATTGTTTGCTTTATCATTGTATGTTGTTCATCATCATGATTGGCATGCAGGCGTGCTCGTCTTGTATCTCTCTCTCTATTTAAGAAATTCTAGTGTTTGTTCTTCAATCCTAGAATATATTTATTAAGTATGTGTACTTGATTAATTCTTTGCAATTTGTTTGAGTTTTCCTTATGTCTTTAAATGTAGTCATTGAAATGAGAACTTGCTTAATTCTCTGTTATTTATGATCGGTAGACATGTTGTGCAAAGAGATATGTATGAGAGCTAGTCAAAACTCAAAATAGCATCCAAAGCTTCTAGGGATTCATCAAATAATGTCCATTGGACAAATTTATTACACTTGGTTATCATCCTTTGTGCATAAATGTCTGTGAGTGAATTGATGGGTCGTTATTTCTGAGTGGTTTGGTGCTGGAATGTTGAATAAGTTCTCTGCGGGACTTCAAATTTCCCTGGTAAAAAAAGCATTGCTTGCTTTAGTTTGTTCATGCATTTTGTTTGCTGGAGATTTGCTCTCTTTGTATGGTTAATCAGCTTCGACTTGAAAACATGTCAGAATTGATATGGGCTGATTTGATTTGCCTTTGCCAGCTTTTACTGCAAGGAATCCCTTTCTCTGCTACTCCAAATGATGTGGAACGGTTTTTGTCTGGATGTCAATATGAGGCATCCTCCATTCAGATGATGGTCAGGTTAGCCAAGTAGCTTTCTGTAAAGTATTTCGCTTGATAAAAAAGTAAAACTAGGTTTGACAGAGATAATATTTCTATTGATAATTGTAATTGTATAGATGTTGTGTGAACCAATCCTTGTTCAAAGAACTATCGACCTACAAAACATGCTGCACCTAATTCGGATGAAAATTTATTTCGGAGTGATTTCGAACCTGAACCTTCATTTGCCACGTCAGCGAATGAAATTTCAATTGGAGGTGTGAAAACCAAATGCCAAACAATAACATGTCTTTTGGCAACATTCCCCAAAGATTCAGTCCGTTGTCTTATTCTTGCTATCTGTCGACAATCTTGCTCTTGCTAATATTTCCCTAATTTCCTTTATTCTTAAGCTGGAGAAGATATCGATCTGATCAGTCTACCCCTTTTTAAGAAATGCCATAACTGTCCGTTGAATGGCGATGTTATGCCGTTGGATCCGAGTAAATCTGAGCTATGTAGGCTAGAAGTATGGTCATGATATCTGGCTGCACCTTCTCATGGGTGATGAGAAAGATGGGAGTGTTTAACCCTTTCCTTGCAAAGAACTCTGGGGCTAATTAGCAATTACAAGATGCAATCTTCTTGTCGCTCCTAAGGCAGCTAGGCTGAAGTAGTATTTAGATTTTAGCCTTGCTTGAACAAAAATGTGCTAATGGTGACAACAGACTGACCAAGAAGTGCCATCATTGAAAGTACGAGAGACATCCTAAATGAAAGAGTTCATCTTCTTTATTGTGGCGAATTGCATGAACATTTTAAAGGCGAATGAAAGGGTTTTGAAAAACCTAAAGATGAGACTATAGGTCTAAAAATAAAAGTCATGAAATAATGACATTGTAAAGCAGCTTATAAGTATATGCTACTAAGTACTAACCGAGCGTGGCTGAAATTTTCCAGAAGCGTTGGTCTTATGTCCCTCCTCATGTTAATCTAATGCATTTGCAGGCCAGCATTCCCGGATCCAATTAAGATGGCAACTGTGAGCTTCCCCTCGCAGATTCAAGCAACAAATGCTTTCATCACCAAGAATAGAGGTTTCTGCCAAAATAGTCAGGTTTTGTTACGAGTTCTGCAGTAGAGGAGCTACTCTTCGTGTTCCCTTTTCCAATCTGTCCACAATGGTTTTAGATATAGTTTAAAGAACTGGGGTATAAAAAACGCTGCTTGTTCGTTTTGGCTCCTTTTCTTTGGTTAGGAGCTTTTTCACCCATTTTACCCTTGAGAGCGTCCATTCAAGTGCTAGTTGTTTTAATGAGATTCAGGCCACATTAGCCTTTCGTATTGAGGAAATCTGTTTTGTCTGTCCGATAGAAATATTGTTACCATCCTCCTCTCACTCTCCTTTTACAGTCTTTTAAGTCTGCTTCCTTTGGATTAGGAGGTGTGCTTTATGCAGTGGAAATTCCCGCACGATGTGGAGATAAATGACTAGTGATGCCACATGGTTTACTTGATAGCATGATCCGGTATGGTTGATCCCAGATCAATTGTTTTACCTTGCTATAGCTTGGATGTGCTTGCCTCTGGAGTGAGAAGAGAACACTTACCTCTCCTGGTCACATTTTGAAAATCTATTATGTGGTAAGAGTTCTCTGAATGCATATAGAAAGCATGACAGAGCGTGCGCGCACTTGCATCTCTTCAAGCAGTTGGTGGTGCCCATTTGGCCCTACTAGCAGCTACTCCAGTAAATAACAAAAAGGTTCTTTAGAAGTATTATCTGGACTTGGAGTACTCTCGCAGCTCCAATTTGTAGTTCATGATTTAAGCAGCTTGGGTGGTTGGACGCATTGATTGTTCAAAATCGTACAGGGTTGCTCGGTGGTTTCTTAGAGTGAAGTGCAAGGTGTCTTTTAACTGGGATACATAAGTTTGCAATCAATTGCCGGTATGATGACATTTTGAGAATGATAAGAGTCGATGATTAATCGCTTCATATTACAAAATACTCAGATCGGGGGTGATATTATGGTGCGATGTTATTTTGCATTGGTTGTCTCTTTCCTTTTCATCTGTTTTTGGAAGTTGTTTCCATGATCTGTCAAGCAACAACAAATGATAGAAAAAGTGTTTTTGGTCTAGTACAGAGGTCTTGGTCGGTTCGGAATGCAGTACAGTTGAGTGGAGTCTTTAATTCCCCTTTCGCGAGTCTCTTGTCTTGGCCATTTTGCACGCTCTCCTTCTTAAATCTTCCAAAATATGAATTCGGACGATTAAGGAGACGAGAGGGGACAGGGACGGTTCAGAGGCATCACGTGACATCAACGCCCAGAATTTACACAACTCTCTCTTGCGTGGTGTTTGTGGGGGATGGGTCGGTAATTGGATAATTAAATCCAGCTCGGTGTTCGTGTCGCCACTTTTGTGTTTTTGATTTTGTTAACTAGCGACTCGACGCCTATCGAGCAATAAAATCGAAGAAAATCTACAATTTTCCGTGCACGTATTGGGTCAAATTATGTATACTCGATATCTCGAGAATCGAAAAGATATCGTCTTCCTTTCAGATTTATGAGGAAGTTGAGAGCTGAGCCTGCGTAAATAAGCAACTACACATTCATTATTCCTGCATGATTTAAAAGGTCATAATTAGGACTTAGTGTTCGGTCGGTGAAGCAACATGGATAATTCACAGAGAGCGAGAGAGAGAAATAGAGAGAGAGAGGTTTGAGGTGGTCTTAAATAGAAACGAGACATGTTGAAGTGGAAGAGGACAACGAGGTCACTGAAAATCACCAAGAAAAATTATTAAAGCAGCTCTTTAACTCATAGCTTTGGACAGATCACTGCAGTAACAGTACAAATAACACTCACAAGGCTCAGAACTTATGTGTCCTTTGTCCCTTCACCAAACCAACCCGGCTTCCCTCCCTAAAACAAATCAAAACATAACCCCCAAAAAGGAAGAAAGAAGTAGAAGAGAAGAAAGTGTTGATCTTAAGATCTTCTCCAAATCTTGAGAGGCTCTGGATCTTTGAATCTCTGATTCTCCTCCTCTTCTATTGATATAGAAGTGCTCAATCTTTTCCTCTTGAGTCATCAGTAGGTGTTTGCGGCATGTGCATGGATAGAGCAGGAATGGCGATTAGCCGTCTCGAAGAGAGAATATGCAGGTGGGCTTTTGATCTTCCATCCCCCCTTTTTCTTGTTGTCTGTTCATCAGTCTAATCTTTAGTGCACTGACATTGGAGTGGCCAGCGTCAAGAAAACCAAGGACGACGGCAGCGGCAGCGGCGGCGGCACTAGTCTGATAGAGTGCCTGAGAGGAAGATTGTTGGCAGAGAGACAGACCTCTAGAGCTGCTAAAGATGAAGCAGAGTTCATGGTTCAAAAGGTTTGATCTCGTCCTGGGATTGTATTCGTTTCATCTCTCTACGCAAATCTCATTCCTATAAATGGGTACAAAAAGAGAAGGTTTTTAGCCCCCGTCTTTGTATAACAACTGAAGCGAGTTTCGCCTTCTAATGTGGCTCGTAATGGTGCATATCTCCTTATGTGATGCCTGTTTCACTCTTTCTTCTGCATTTGATGTTGGTGAAGTTGACAGAGCTGGAGAAGAAGCTGAGAGAAGAGATCAGATTGAGGGACAAGGCCGAGAAGAGGCTTAAATTCCTTAAGGGAAAGCTCGAAACCGTGAACATCCCATTCTCGCCTACGTTGGAGGAATCAGAAGAGTCTCGCAGATCACCCATTACTTCAGGCCCCGAAGGCGCGCAATTAGGAAGAGCCAAGAGCCAGATCACAGAGCAAGAAACTTCCCAAAACTCGAAAATCGGTTCTTCAAACCGGCCCAAGTCAAGTGATCACTCTCACACCCATGAAGCTATTCTTGATTGGGGAACTGGTGATTTTCCTGCCGAAAAATCTGGCGAGCAAATCACTGCGGGTGATGGAGATTCCAAGATTGATGATCCCAGGCACGAGTTCTAACCGACACTGTTCTCCAGCTCAACGTTCCTAGTAATATCACTTCTGTTTCACTGCTGCATGCAATTCCAGTGGCTGAGAAAATTTCGTGCATAATTTCTGATTATTACTACATATCCTCCTATTGATAAACAATTCTGTAGCCATGTTGAGTAATGCTGATTTAATTCATAGGAAGTGTGATCATAGGTCAGATGTATTGAATGTTTTGCAGCCAACTGGGTTAATTAATTCAATGTCTAATGTTTCCTTTTCTAGTTCTTCCATGTCGAAAGCTTCCATGGCAGAGCCAGAGACACAGAGTGAGACTGACAAGGAAGCTCACAGCTCACTGGCACTGGTCCCAATCCAGCTTCCAGCCAAAACTCAGCCCCGAGAGATGAAGATAACAAGGAAAATCACAAGCCAAGCCCTTGATCCCCTGATCCATGCCAGAGAAAAGACTCAGAGCTCCATGGAAAGAAGGCATATGGTTAATGCTCTGATCTGTTAATACCTAATAGCTGACTCACTAGTGACATCTTTCTCCTCCTTTTTTTTAAAATGACCCTTTAAGAGGACAAGTTTGGCAATAAGTTGTTCCAAATTGTGCTTGAAACCTGAGATTATGTTAAAATTGGAGTTGGTTTTTCCGGGACGCATCGATTCAGAACCCAGACCTTATATTTTTTTTGCCTTCTTGCGATTTCGCTGCTCAGTGTATTTATGAAGTTTTAATGAAAGGAGGTAGTCAGCTGCTGCTTGTGACTCAAACATGAGCCTAGGATGACATGTGAAATGACGGGAAAGTTTTAAATGTGAAATTTGTTGGTTGACGGGAAAGTTTTAAATGTGAAATTTGTTGGTTGAGCCCGAAAACGAGCGACATGATAAGGCCGAACCATCACAACATAGTCACCATGATGTTGCCAACACTAATCGATATGTCCCTAATTAACCCGGCTTTAGCCGGAATAGCGGGGCTAGATGTCCAGGTATGCCACAGATCCAGTTGAGAGTGCTCTCCCGAAAATCATGGTAAGCGACATCACCAGGAAAGGCCTGAGCACGAAAGCGTAAAGGTCGATTAATGATTCGTTTACCGTTGATTTTTCAGCTAGTAGGGGGGCTCTTAAGGTCACACCCGGAATAACCGCTGGTGCTCCTAGCCTATGGTTAAGCTGACAATCACTCGGAAGTTTCTTCTCAACACTATGATAATCACTCGGAAGTTTCTCTCAACACTATGATAATTGATTATTACTGAGGAGGGAGTTCAACGTAGACATTATCCTTCATCTTTTTCCAGAGGGCCATAGGTGATAGGTACTAGAACTCTGGAATCCACAACAATCTTGGAATTGCTTCACAGTTCATACGAATTTAGAAGCAAGATGCTTTCACAGGTTCACATTGAGAAAATCATTCTTCAGTGTCCCTTAAGGCAGTCGCTGTCTAAGATATAACAGCACTGGATCTCTGAATCCACAGTAAAACTAGGCACTGCTTCAAAATTCTTGATCTGAATCAGATCAGCATATATGGAACATTTAGACAAGAACACATCTCATACTCTTCTCAAAAGTCAAAATCGATTTGTTATGAATTCTGCAAGAACCCTAAACACAAGAAAAACACAACTTGCTCTGCTAGCCGGTGCTGCTCGGAATGCTGCTCTGTTGCCTAGTGGGTGTAAGCTCCTTCGTTAATAGTGAATTGAAGTATCTGACAATAGACTAGAATTTCCACGCTGAAACTAGTGTCTATTTGTTACTTCAGCTTACCGTGGCCTTGACAAGATGGCTATCGCTTCCCACTCCAAACTACAGATTACCTCCTAATTGATGAGAAAAGACAAGTATCAGATGCACAGATTGAACAAAAAAGCTACAAACTTACTATTCAGGGGAAAGCACATACGGAAGGGTTTTGCCGGTCAATGTCAAAACAATTGATAGCACAGGGTTCAGCCAAGAGCTCCACTGGTTCTTCGCCTGAGAAGTCATCAACAAAAACAGTACCATTAGTGCACAAGTCTCAATTGCTTTTGATTATTCTACAGTGAAACACCCATTCAATGCTTTTTTCAGCAAATATTAAAGACCTTTCAGCTAGACAAAGACCTACTATCATTTAACTAAAACTGGGTATACTGTTGGATGTAGTCCTCAGACTCAGAATTTGGTAGAAGCATTCCCTTAAATCCTGTCATATTAGTTCCACAAGCAATCATCCTAGCAAGGTCAATCATTTTTATTGTGCATGGACAACTCCTACCTTCTTCAACAACAGCTAGGATTCCATCTTCTGAGCAGATCATGACAGGTAAAATTCGTGAGCCAACATTCGAAGGCCTTATACTGCGATCATATTGAATATCCCAAATCTCACTCTCAGACACTGAACTACTCACTCCCTCACCCATCCCGATTCCAGATAGGATAATTGGCTGTTGTTGCCGCCGCAGATCCCAGGCAAATATGGTTCCTGATGATCCACCGGCCTACAAGTAAAGAAGATAAGTGAAAAAGCCGTCGATTATAAGTTGAGCCACATTACATGCAAGCCAAAAAAACGAGTCATGAAGAAAATTTTATATGAACCTCCAGATATAACAATGCCGCCAAGCAAAAACAACTATAACAAGACAAGATATAATAATAACAAAGATACGTCAAATAGATTTTTGCTTAATTGTTTGTCCCCCTGAGCTCGGTTCCTGGCTTATCTACAAGCAATATGCATCATTTGATGGATAGCAAGGAACACTGAATTGACCTAGTGCCATGCTAATTCCTTTGCCATTCCATCAAACAGACCAGAAACAGCTATATCCTTCTTTCAGCAGCTAAGAACCTTAACATGATTAATGCTACAGAATAGTCTGGATATTATTGAGGAAGACAATTGGAGGTCGAAGCCAGAGGATGCTATAAGAGAACTGTCGATCCATTTTCTTCCCAAAACGAATCTAATCTTATTCTCCACTTGGTCTAGCCTTCCATCATATACAGCTGGACACCAGGAGATGAATCGTAAGCCTCTTTGTACTTGATGAAATAGAAATGAAGGGTCATCCTTGTAATGGAATAAGATATGAATGTGAATCAATGCACAATCCATCATACCAGACAAGTGTGCTTTCGAGATGGATGAATATCAATTGAATGCACTATCCCAGAAGCCTTCTCTTGGACGCTGCACAGTTTCACCAAAAAGACCCGCCTGTTAGAAACCACACAAAACAATCTAGGGTATCAACTAACAACAAGCTGCAATTTGCTAGAAATTAATCAATCTTCTACTAATAATCATTGTTCATTGCCCCTACCTTTAACCAAAGTCCTAACATACTTCTACACACCCAAGAGCAACATTCAATATCTAAGATATACGCTGCATGAGTGGATGACACGACCCCACTTTGAAAGAAGCTTTCCATCACAAAACAAGACAACGGCGAAGTACTTTGGGATAAATTCCAGGAATGATGCAACACTAATTTCAGTGTAAGTGCCCCTTTGGAGTGTAGTTTTTACCAATGCCGTTTAGGTCAAAGTTGCTTCCCAATGTGTTTCTAAAATACACTTACCAAACGCTACTCGCGTTTCCGAAACCCCTTTAGCCCAAAGGCCTTTGCATCTTCCCAAAGACATTCCCGCAAAGCTGAACCAAACAGGCCCTTCGTCATGCCTTTCGGGAGTCGAAGGTGCGGTTAGATTATTCAGTCCTGCTGAGTTCTCAGTTTGTCGGCAAAACTCAAATCAGCTATTGTTCAACTTGAGAAGAATCCAAAGTTTTACCGGCATGCTCTCTGAATTAGCTAACCATCGTTAGGTTTTGGGTCCTGTGTGTTTTTCTCTACTAGTCGACTAGGATCATCCAATGTTACAATAATTTGAGACAATATTAAACATTTCTGCCAAGATTCAAACCACCAAATTGAGAAACCAGAAAGCGAAGGATGAAACAAGCATGGAAGCAACAAAAGTCAATTTTCTGATGCTCAATTAAGCAATTCTCCGACTGCCACATGCACAGACTGTGTGGCAGATTCTCTTAACTCAAACACAGCACATGAATTAGTAAGACATGCCAAGACATCTAAACCAGATTCCTCTGTCCTCTTATCTCAAACATTGAACTAACAAAAGAAAAAAAGGAACAAACCACCAGGTAAACAACAATGACAATTTCTATCCTCTATAGACATAAAGTCCACAAAATCTCTCACCGGTCACACTTGAACTGCGAGACCGGCCCCCCGGGCTTCCTCCGATCCCACCAGTGAAGACTAAACCCATAACCGCCCGTCGCGAACTCGCTCGGCGAAGCCCATTTCGCAGCGGTGTACGAAACCAACCCATTCGCATCAAAAACCCTAGCTTTCTTAAGCTGAGCTTCCCCAAGACTCACCAAATTCACCCTCCCATCCTCCCCTACACTCACGCAGTCCACTCCACCGTCCACCAAGTCCACGCACGAGGGTCCGCCCAAATGCAGCTCCTCCTCCGCCACCGACTGGATCGACAAGTCCATCGGATTCACGGTCATGATGTGGAACGATCCCAGGTGAGTCGAAGCGGCGATGATGGGTCTGTCGGCGAAGCGCGTGGATTTGAGCGAAGAAATCCGAGACGATAGTGGCGCGTATGTGGAAGCGAGTGCCAGGGTTTTGGAGGGGCTTATGGAGTGGATTTCGATGGATGGCGAGTCGTAGTCGGAGTCGAAGGACGCGAGGACGGCGTAGCGGCCCAAGGCGGAGATGGAAGGGAGCCACCGCACGGCGTCGACGTACTTGTGCAGAGGGAGCTTGTGGATTTCCGGGGACTGTGGAAGTTGCGCTATCGCCATTGTCGTCACTCTGTGTCACAGCGAGAGTTTGCAGGGGTCGGACAGTAATACAGTAAATAGGCTGGTGTCACGAACCGGGAGTTTATCTAGCAAACCGGGAGTTTATCCGTGCCGCCTTTCGATGTGTTTTCTAAGTCAGCCTAACTCACCCGCGAGTCGTCCGAACCGAACCGATACACCTTGGATCGGCAAGCTCAAGGTTGGTGAATTCAGAATGGACTGAAATTTGATCGGTTACATACGAAGGGGCTGCTGATCAATGCAAACTGTTATGCCGCGACTGAAGTCGTTTTTTCGTGTTTCGTTAACGTTTTCATGGATTTTTAGACAGTTTTTATTTTTTCTAGAGCATTTTCGTCTTTTTATATTTTCTGTTTCAATTAGGGTTAACATCGTATATAAAAGGTGTTTAAGGTTTCGAGTTTCAGCAGGCTTTTGATATTGAATTGAGTAATCGAATTTAAGAAAACAGATTGTTCTTCGTTATCAGTTCGATTTTTTTATTTAGCCAATTTTCTGCTGCGTTTCGGCATCACGAACGGAACCATGAACACACTCACACGAGAACACACGAGAGAGTGGAGGGGAGTGCGGGTTTGTATTGATTTCTAAATGATTCAAGGTGATTTACAAGTGAGGCTTTATATACATACAAGACGGCAGCTCGTGAGTGACTCTTGGTCTACCCATGTTCGTCTTCTCCCATTTGTCCGTAGTGCCTTGTCTTGTACCAGACTTGTCCTATCCAAGTTGGATCATTGTGGGACTCTCCCACTTTCTCATGCAACTTAGCTCGGCTCTTTCTTCTATGGACGAACTTGGACACCCCACCAGCTCAAGGGTCCTGTCCCTTCGTCTGCCCGGCCGCTTTGGATAATTCTCAGCCGGGTCGGGTCGGTTCGGTTCGGTTCGGTTCGGGTTGCCCGTCATTCCTTCATTCAAACCGTGAATCGATCCGTAGGGACTATCACAGTCCATCCTAGTTCGTGGATCAACCGGACCATGATACTAGTCTCATTGTAACAAGCTATTGATTTATTAAATTATGAGAAAATTTCAAATAAGGGCATGCACTCATTTTTTCAAATAAGAGTTTCAATTGGACTTTCTATCAAATAAGAATCAGTAGTGACCAAATCATCTCAAATAAGAGCTTGAAATAGATATTGTTTTAAATAAAGACCTAAAGTGAGCATATCAGTCTAAAAAAAAGGCCTGACCTCGCTGGCCGAAGGGCATTTTTATCGTTTTATTTTTTGAATTCTTTTACTTTTTTTATTTTTTTTCTTCTTCCCTCCACCGGCCATCGCCGAGATGACGAAGGTCGCCGGACTAGGCGAGGGCGAGGCCAGCCCAAGCGGGCCCTCGCTTGAGATCGTCGATGAAGGAAAGGGGAAAAGAAAATAGAAAAGAAAAAAAAATCAAAATATTTATATATATACACACACACTTTAGATTTTTTATACTAAAATACCCTTCTCTGATAGTTGGAATAGTCACATGCTCATGGGTTGGCCAAAAGTCCTTATTTTAGAAGATTTGACCACTACAGACCCTTAGTTGAGATAATTTGGTAACTTGAGACTCTTATTTGAGAAAATGATAGCACTTCAGATCTTTATTTGGAATATTCCATTAAAACAGTTGTTTGCTCGTTTCCTTTCCTTTCTCCTTTTTTGCGTGTGGAAAAATCAATCGTTTGTATTATTAAAATTAATTTTTTGCTATTTTGAATGTTATAATAATACGAAAAACCACAAATTGTTACCTTTATGATAAATTTACCTCAAACTAATTTTTGGATAACGAAAAACCCTAAACTATATGAATGTGACAAATTTACCCCAAGCTAATTTTTGGGTCACCAAAAATCCCAAACCGATACAACGTGACACATTTACCCTCCGTTAGCTTCCGCCAAATTTTACCATGAATTTGCTGAGTTAGATGACATATGGCAATAACTCAATTGATGTAGCAAGATCCTGTGAAAATCCATAACACTCTCTCTTTGTTCCTTCTATTAGCCATAATTTGAAAATAAATAGGACTCATTCTCTCTCTCCCTTGGAGCTCTAAAAACTCTAGATCATCTTCTTCTTTATCGTCGTCTTCATCTTCGTGATTAGGCATCAAAACTCGTTTGAGCGTACTTTCATCTCTGGTAATCTTCTAACCTTCAATTTTGTTTTTCTAAAGGGTCTGTTTGGCGAACTCATCCAAATCACCAAACTAGGATGTTTAATAGCTTCAATTTTTGGAAGTGGTTCGAGGAGAAGCGCGGCTCGAAACAAAAGATCGAAGGCGAGAAGATTATAAAAAAAAAATGTGCTTGAACGAGTTCCAATGCCTAATCACAAAGACGAAGGTGACCATGAAGAAGTGCACTTGATAAAAAGGAAGACTAAGGGTTTTTCGTGCAGAGAGAGAGAGAGAGAGAGAGAGAGAGAGAGAGAGAGAGAGAGAGAGAGAGAGAGAGAGAGAGAGAGAGAGAGAGAGAGAGAGAGAGAGAGAGAGAGAGAGATTTATAGATTTCTATGTGGACTCGCCACGTCAACTGAGTTATTACCATGTGTCATCCGGTTTAGCAATTTCACGGTAAAATTTGACGGAAGCTAGCAAAGGATAAATGTGTTGTGTGTGTACTAGTTTGAGATTTCTAGTGGCCCAACAATTAGTTTGCTTTAAATTTATTACAGGTGTAACAGTTTGGGGTTTTCGTAATGTTAACCCTAAATAAAAAAGATAAAATGACACAAATGATCCCTGAACTTTAACCCAATGTGCAATGTAGTCCATGAACTTTTAATTTATTCAATGTGGTCCCTGAACTTTTGGTACATGTTCAATTTAGTGCATAGACTATATAAAAATGTTCAATGTTGTCCTTAATAACATTTATTTGCTCATATGGTCTAGGGATTATATTAACATTTACCAAAATTTCATAGATCACAATGAACAAATTAAAAGTTCACGGAAGACATTGCACATTGGTCCAAAGTTCATGGATCATTTGTGTCATTATCCCAATAAAAAAAAATTGCAACTAAAGTCCCGAAACTTATTAAGAAATTGCAATTGCGTCCTAAAACTTTCAAAAAGTGTAATTAAATCCTAAAACTTGTCAAATTGGTGCAGTCAAGTTCTTCCGTTAACTTCGTCCAACTTGACTGATGAAAAATGTTATCATGCCTTTTTTTCTCTCTTAAGTGGTACTAATGTGACTAAAATGGCGTCGTTTTGGTCCAAATTTGACTTTTTAATACAAATAAGCTAACTTTAGAAGAAGAAGAAGAAAAAACCAGGTGAGGGCTTCAACCCTCATCATCGCTGGCCCACCATCACTGGGAAGGGCCAAGGTCTGTTCGCCCTTTCTTGCGGCCCAGCTGTAGGCCCTCGCCTGGTCTCTCTCTCTCTCTCTCTCTCTCTCTCTCTCTTCAATTTAGCCAGTTTTTTTTTCAATTCAATTTAAATTAAATTAAATTAAATTTGAATTTTTTTTCACAGAGTAGAAGTTGGATTAAAATCATATTTGGGCAAAACGACGTAGTTTTAGCATTATACTTCATGTTTTAGCCATATCATAGTCGCACATGAGAGAAGAAATAATAAAAATGGTTAATATCATATATAAAAAAACCCTAAATTAGTATACCTACTATAAATTTACCATAAACTAATTTTTGGATTTTCAAAAATTTTAAACTGGTATATGTGATAAATTTACCTTCAAACTAATTTTTGGGTCACCAAAAATCTCAAATTGGTACACGCGTGATACATTTACTCTCCGTTAGCTTCCGTCAACTTTTACGGTGAAATTGTTGAGCTGGATGACATTTGGCAATAACTCAGGGCAAATCTATTCGTTTACATATGCTTTTGACGAAGAAAGGGTAACAATCTTTTAATCATTAGGCTCTACAAATCAAACTCTACTACCAGTAGAAGGTTTGCTCAGATATGCGTGCAAATCTATCTGTTCCTCTCTCGGATTTTCACATGGATTTGTCAGGTCAACTCAGATATTGTTGTGTATTATTCAGCTTAGCAATTTCATGGTAAATTTGATGGAAGCTAACGGAAGGTAAATGTGTCACGCAAGTACCGGTTTGGGGTTTTCGGTGACCCAAAAATCAATCTGGGATAACTTTGTTACATATGTATCAGTTTAAAATTTTTGGTGATAAGACCCTCGAAAGGGCTAATTTCCTTAAAAATCCCAAATTTTAGGTCAAATCCCGATTCTGTTTTGAACTTTTTTTATCTAAAAAAATCTCAACTTTTACTCTAATCCTAAATCTATCAACGCGTCCGAAAATCATCATTGGTTACTTCAAGATTTTTAATATCACGATGCTGCCATTGTTTCATACGAAGATGAGGGTATTGAAGATATAGGTTCTGATAATGATACTTCAAATGGCCCTGAGTTGATAATTTTAAAGAAATTAGCGGCGATTTTTGGACGCATGGACAGATTTGGGACTAAAGTGAAAGTTGTGGATTTTTTTTAGAAAGCAAAAATCGATGCAATATTAGAATTTGACTAAAAGTTGGAGGTTTTTTTTCTAAAGGAATTAGGCCTTACTCGAAGTATATTGACAGCTTGTTCACATCGTTTAATTATCACTTTTGTGGGTGATGGTCAGGAAAAAAAGACAAATGGTTCGAGAACTTTCATATATGCTATATCTACAAGATTGATTAAATTCCAATTATCGACCAAGGGTATGTGCCGATAATTTTGAAATCTACACGTGCTTAATGAAATTTAGTTAGATTAATATTATTTTTTTTCCATATTGCAGATGAATTTATGCTGTCGGTGTGGTCTATAGTAGATTGGCTCCATATCAAAGGTGAACATTACCATTCAAACGATTTTCAAAAGTAGAGGCGATTGAAGAAGCAAGTATCACACCCAAAGTGATAGAAAGTTGCTCGAGGGTATCGCAGGTAAGATTTCTGATTTCTAAGAATGCTGCCTGATCATTCACTAAGAAGGGTTATACCTTTACCATGTTGTGCTCTTCGTAACTTTATTCGAAAGAAAGCACGACTAGATGTCTTGTTTGTTGAGTACTCCCAAGAAAATGCAAGAAACTGATAGGACACAACCAGGTCGAATGGTGAACAAAGACGCACAATATGAAGGTTGGTAATAGCAGCAATAGAGGGGAGCAGTTGGGGCTGCAGCTACACTAGGATTTTTCATGATTTGAGGATGTTCAGTGGACGGGGGACTTTAGAAACTGTGATAGACGTAATTTGGAAAGCGAAAATCAATTTTGCAACTAATATTACACATTAACAGGAGGTTCAATTCAACATCTATCGACTTTCGACCCAAAAAAAAAAAAAAAAAATCTATCTTGACTAGTTATGTCGTAAACTTATGATTTTAGAAATACAGGATGCAAAGTCAAAAGTAGAGAGGCCTTTGGGTACTCCATAATTTAATTCTCCGAATTCCCTGCTTTAAGTGAGTATGGCATGATCAAGGTGTTCCTGCTGCATGTGTGGTGAGCCACGATGGAAGGGCCTGATCACGAAAATGAAAGAAGTTGTTTATAAAAGTAGACCTTGATTGTCAACACTCCTCCAGGCCCTATGGCCCTCGAGGGATCGATCCCCAGTCGCGCTGCATCATACCTGACTTCATTTCACCATAAATCCTATTCAAAGTGGCGTCCCACACAAACACTAAGAAATTTCCAATGAATAGTCCTCAACTTCAGACCATTTGCAGCACATATAAGTAACAACTTCACGCTGCATCGTAGATGAGTGAACAACTTTTTAGCTTCAGATCATTTGCAGTGTACTTGTGTAACTCGTAAATCCACGGTCACTCTGCATCCGCTAGTTCATGTGCCGTAGCCCTCAACTTCAGACCATTTGCAGCGTAACTGAGTTATTTGACCGAGCTGATTGTTGCTTTCTCTCTGAAAAGGGATAAAAGTCATTTATATTAGCTTCCAGAATGCAATCACTCGTATATCGGCACGAAACAGACGCCGCTTCTGATCTTTTCCTTGATGGAGTTGGATCATTCCAGACTTGAAAAGGACGCAAATAGTTCACCCAATCTATCATTCGCCCAGGGAGGCTCCATAAGTTCCTCTTAGGAAGAGATTTCTCCTTGAGAACACACAGCACTTTTCCTGTATGTGATCCCCAAAAGTGATTGTTCCTCGTACTAGAGAATAATGCATAAGCCTCATGCTATATACTATAGCACTGCACATGATGATTCCTCCTCGTCATGCACCTCAGGCACATAACCATGATTTCTCATATGATCCATCAAACAATCAAGGACACCAAGAATCTGAGTAACTCGGTCATTGCACCAGTCCTCTGCTCTAAATCTGTGAACTACATTACTGATCTCGATCCAACTATATCCAGGATAAGTCTTAAGGCATTTATCCTTCATCAATTTCCGCACTCGTGCTGCTTGATCCCAGAGACCAATACTGGCATAAAGATTTGCCAATTGAACATGTGTAGCTGCACATCGTGGTTCCTGCATCAACCTACTCTCTGCAGCCTGAATACCAAACCAAATACTCCCATGAAGACGGCAGGAAGAAAGTAATGAGCCCCATATGACCGCATTGGGCTGAACAGGCATTCTTTTTATGAAATTACGAGCCTCTTCCAGCTTACCACTGCGACCAAGGAGATCCACAACACACGCATAATGGTCTAGGTCCGGGATCAACCCGTGATCAACCATTGAGTCAAAGTAAAGCTGCCCTTGTTCGACAAGACCAGCATGACGGCATGAAGACAGAACCCCAAGGAAAGTAATAGCATCTGGCTTGACTTTTTGCAGCATCATCTCCTGGAAAAGATCAATTGCCTCATGCGCAAGCCCATATTGAGCATAGCCAGCAATCATTGAGTTCCAGGATACGAGATCTCTCTTGGGCTGCTCGTGAAATACACATAGTGCATCGCCCATGCATCCACACTTGCAGTACATGGAAATAAGAGAATTGGCAACGTGAATGTACGAAGCAAAACCCATTTGGATGGCCTGGCAATGGGCACTCTTGCCCTGTCCAAGAGCTCCACTACCTGTGCAAGCACTCAAAAGACTCGTAAACGTGAAATCATTGGGTTTTGAAGCTGAATACCTCATCGAATGATACAGCTCCAAGCACTCATCAACCTGCCACTCTTGTGCAAAGCCAGCTATAATGGCTGTCCAAGACACTACATTCTTCACAGACATTTCTTCAAACACCCTATGAGCATTCCCCAGCTCGCCGCACTTACCATACAAGGTTATCAGAGAACTCCCCACATAAACATTGGCAAGAAACCCAGTTGTCATCGCCAAACAATGGAATTGAACGCCGCCTTCAAGATCACGCGCGGACCCACATGAACTCAAAGCATGTGACAAACCAACCGCACTATCTCCGACCCTTTCCTCTTTGGACGAACACTCACCGAAAACGAAACCTTTCTTGTTAGATACAGCGGATTCAAGCATTTCTTCGAACACATTACGCACAGCAGCACTAGATGAACCCAAAGAATTGAAACCATTAGCGAGTTTCTGGGCATTTGAACTCGTGTCCAAGAAATCCTCGATGAGTCGAAGATGGCTCTGGCGACTGGAGTTCCCACTGGTTTTGGGAGCTACTAGGCTCACGATTCTGAGGGCTTTGTCCAGTCTCTTGCTTCGTGATGGATGATGCTGCGTCAGTTTGCGGGAGGAGAAAGGCCTGAACTGAAACCGTGTCGACGTTAAGTGATGGTCGATTTTGCGACAAGCTATCTTCTTGCGCAAGACATTGTTCATTCCTCTGCAGAGCGCCAAGGAGGAATCTCAGTTTTCTTTCGGGGTACGAGAAATATTTTTCACCAGTGAATCCATGCGAACCGTATGCTTGATGCGAGTGAGTTCCCCGAACATCTTGGCCGTGGGTGTCCACTTGTTAAATTGCATCTTCAACTTGCTTACCAAGAAAAAAAGGAAAATTACCCAAAAAATTTATAAATTTATTATAATTGCGTCAATTCAGCCCAAATTTTTTTTTTTTGGTCAATTTAATCTTAAACATTTTTGTATATATGCCAATTCAATTCATCTGGTCAATTTTGACCAGAAATTGCCGACGTGGACGACAATCGACCTACGTGGCATTGCAGACACATTTTTACAATTTTTCTTATAATCTCTTTTTGGCTTCTTCCTCCCTGGACGTCGGCCCCCTTAATGGCTAGTGACTGGCAACAAGCAAGGGCTGGCCAGGCTCGCCCACCGAGCAACTCTCACCCTCGAAGGGGCCAGGGATCGCCGACTTCGAGCGAGGTTCGGCCTCGCCAGCTCCAAGCGAGGCTCAATAAAGGACCCACGACAGGGGACCCTTTGCTCACCGGCCTTACTCGACAGAGCAACTCGCCCGAAGATGGCAAGGCTGACCCTTGCCTGTTGCTGATCGCTAGCCATCGAAGAGGCTGGCGACCAAGTAGGAAGAAGCCATCAAAAAAAGAGAGAAGAAAAAAATTATTAAAAAATTTAGAAAAACTGACAATAATAAATATTATCCACGTCAGCACCGACGGTACCATGTAGGCTAGCCAGTGTCTACGTCAGTAAATTTTCGACCAAAAAATTGATCGAATGAACTTAATTGACACAAATACAAAAGGTTTATGACTAAATTGAAAAAAAAAAAAAAGTTTAGGACAAACTTTGTACGGTTGTCATGGTTTTACAACTTTTTTTTATAATTTTCTCAAGAAAAAGTAAATAGCGTCTTAAACTTGCTTAGCTCAAAATACATACATACATGTATATATACGTAGCTATCGTAAAGCATGAAAAAAATGCACGAGAACAACTCTTTAAATATTGGGTATCGAATGTAATCAAATTTTAAATATTTCAATTGCTTTAATCAAGTCCTAAATCTCTTTTTTAAAATTGCAATCAAGTCCTGCAAATACACGATATCCAAAATTGCCTATGTGACATTTAAATATTGCAATTCTTTTAAATTATTTATCAAGCAATCAAACTAAAAACCCTATATAATCTCAATGAAGTGATACTTCTTCTAGTATACGTTATTCAATATTATTTTGAAAGCTCGGGATTTCCGTATCTATAGATTATACGTTGAGCTTATCCCCCAGTCAATAACTCATTTTCGCATTGTTTATCTGAACTGGTCTGTCCCTCTCCTCCATTTTTCATCAGGGATTACAGAATATTCTTCCGTTTCAATTTTGTATTCAATTTTCAGTAGAAATAGAGGAAATTAAGTATAGTTGATAGATTTCTTGAGACACTTGTTAGCATGATTCATATCCATTTTTAGCTTTAATTTACCTATCGATAGCAAAATCTATTAACACTGGTCGGTTGCCACTAGTCGTTCCCGGTGAACATGTCCCTCTAGACAGGTTGTAGTGTCAACATCAGGGCTCGCGCCCCCCTTTTCCAAAAAAAAAAAAAAAAAAGAACATCACAAGCATAGAAGTTGCGGTCAACGAGTCAACTTTATGCCAAGGCAAAAGTTTGGAAAAAGAAAAGACTGAAATACCAATGCAGCGAAATTACAGAAAGGGCAGAGGATAAGTAGCATCCCCCCTTTTTTTTTTGGGGTCGAAATAGATATGTTCTATTGATAAAGTTCACGGAGGAACACCCGAAAGATGGGCTTCAGTACATAGTAATTCCCAGAGAGCTCGAGGTGGCGAGGACATCCAATTTCGAGGCAATTCTTTTTTCCTTTTCATCTTGGCTACCCAATCCGCCACCATATTATTCTCTCTAGGACAAAATAGTACCTTAACTTTAGGAAATTAGCAAGCAGTTCTTTACAAAATAACACAGGAACATGGGCTTCCCACGAGATGACTCTGGGCTTGATAAGGCCTCTATCAACAGTGCACAATGTGAGAAAAATAACAGGTCGTCGCTTTGGGGGTCAAAAGAGAGAGCAGGAGCTTCGGATAAGTAGCATCTTGGATCAGAAACAAATGTATACGACGTTTTCTAAATACTCTGTTTGGGAGAATTTCAAGGACAATCTCTAGTTCTAATCC
The DNA here is from genome assembly GCA_029784005.1 of Lenwebbia sp. NSW1173648. Classification (NCBI taxonomy): domain Eukaryota; kingdom Viridiplantae; phylum Streptophyta; class Magnoliopsida; order Myrtales; family Myrtaceae; genus Lenwebbia; species Lenwebbia sp. NSW1173648. The sequence goes on from JARCGZ010000002.1 coordinate 2,303,909, forward strand.
CCATGTCGATACACATCGTCGATTTTGAAGATCTACCAATTGCAACACATTCAGACCCATATGTGTGAATTCATCTTGCAATGGGCCAGATTAACAAATCCGTGAATATGTGAAAAAAAAAAAACCTAATCGGTAAATAGGACCAAACGGTGGATGCAACTTGAAATTGAACTACAGAAGTAAAGGATATTAATTGTAGATTTTTAAAACTAAGCGTGCCAATTGATGTGTGAACCCAAATGTGAGGATGGTTTACGAAATATTCTCTATGTTTCTCAACCAAAGATGAGAGAGAGAGAGACAGAGAGATAGAGCTAGATACTTAGCTATGTTTCCATCAGAACTCTAACAAAGTGCACGTTAGTTATCATATCCCACAAAACATCTAAAATTAAAAGCTCGGTACCAGTATACATGACAAAGATCCTTTTCAAGTAATACACCACAAGGGAAACAAACTGCCCCAAACTAAAACCTACTTGGCGAAAAGGAAACTGAGCGCCATTCTACTGCCCAAATCTTACCTGGCTGAATCTGCAAATCACCCATCGACACTGCAGTATCAACAAAATCCTCCCAAGTGCCAACTTATCTGAATTAACCATTCTAATATGTCACAAAATCAGGAAACATGACCAACTTCATAAATGTCTCAGATCGAAGGACGAAATTCACTTATCAGCTCTGCCTTCAGCTTATTCCACTCACGCTGGGCGTGCCTCTCATAATCCAATGACAGCAGATCAGGACTTCCAACAAAAAAAGATGAACAAGCTTTACCTAAGGAAAAAAGAAGATTGAGTGGGCATGCATCTAGGGATTTTGATGACTTTAAAAATGCACAAGCTCGTTTCGATTATACCCTGAGACCTCAAGTTTGAAAAGACGTTCTACATGGCATCAAAGTATGCAATGCATCATTCACCAAGCACCATGAATGAGTGTCTCCATCTTCAGATGAAAAAAACAAAGCTATAGCGAGTGCAATCCAATCAGCTAGGAAAAGTGATCCATGAACCAAATTTCATCAGCTGCATGCACCATGATTCTAAAGATTGGAGCATCTCCAAATGATCAAAACTAGGCAAACCTGAGCATGAGAACGAGAAGACTGAAAATGCAAAAGATACTGAATCCAGAATCTCTATCTAATTGAACTTTTAAGGACGTTTAGATGCTTCGAGGCGGCCCCAGAAATTTTAGATTTGAAAATGAATGCCTTATCTATCACCACTGGCCTTAGCAAATGTGCATTAACTCTAAGAGAAAAAGTGCCTCAATACAGGATAAAAATGGCAATTCCATGAGATAAAAGAAATTAGCTGATTCTGAAGCTTCACACTTAGTGCCATACTAAGCTTGGATATGAGAGGCTACCCATCCTGCACTAGTTCATGAGTAGAACAAGTTGGTCTTTAGCTTTTAAAAGAAAACGGTTACAATAGCCTATTTTCCACTGGTGCCAGTCTATTAAAAACCTTCAAGATGAAAGTGAATGTGCTTGTAAATAGGAACTTCAGATATTTTCAGAAGAACGGACGATAAGTTGACACTGAGGGAAGCTTCGTGATTCCACTGGCGTCAATGGGTAAGTGAGTAAAACGATTGAGACTTAAGAAAAAAAGGAACTTCCTTTCACCCGCAGAAACCTTGTTATGCCGCCACACTATAGCTGTTTGAGGATAAGGGAGTATTGGATCTGGAATTCGTTAGAAAAACTGGGCGCCACTTCAAATGTCAGATGCAACTAAGTTTGTGAACTCTACACCTGGAAAATTGGGAAAATAAATAAATGAGATCATTAACTATCATAACCCACTTTTTGAAGAAAAAAAGGAATGAGAACAAGAGAAGCAGTGAAGAATAAGGACGTATGACGGGCAATCCGACAAAAGCGATAAATACTGCATGACCTGGTTACAGAAGGAAAAGGTGGATAAAAACTACTCACAAAAAAGGAAAAATATATACAAAAAGGGTTGCTTTGCCATCTTTCCTCATGCTCCTCCTGTGGCCTTACCTGCAATCACTGCCTTGCCACTCACTTGGGACAGGGAGCTTGCTGGAAGATTAGAGAACCTAGGGAGCAGCAGAAAGGTACATCAAATCTCGACTCCTTCCAGTAGTTACACACCTTATCAATTGGTGTCTTTCATTATGATTGGCTTAGTCATTTAAGTTTATTTTTTATTGCCGAAAGAGGAACAAGATGAAAAACCTGATTGCCCTTGCTTTCCTTTTATCTTCCTCATGAGCATCGGGTTTGGAACCCGACACAAATTTAGCAAGCTGAGCTTTCTTTTTTGCCTCCTCGTCTGTGATCAGTGATGAAACTGAAGTACCAAACCTGAGAAACAGGGGAAGATATGCGGATCAAACATTGAATTCATCAAATGAAGCACCCAGAATCAAACAGACACTAGCAAGTGCAGAAAGCACACCTCTCTGCTCTAGCTTTTCTCTTCAGCGCCTCTGATTCACCACGAGCTTCTGACTTGTTCAGAACGGATCCAGTGCCAAACCTACAGTGAGATCATCCAAGATTTACCATGCTAATTGCAAAATAACATAGAGCAAAGGAAAGAATGAGAGTTGCAAGACAAAATTGGGCTGGAAAGCCACATTACATTCCAACTCAGAAGACTAAATCCTGAATTTCTAGTGCACTGCAGAACTTCCATAAGACGTGAGGTGCTGTTGCGAGTTCTGAATCATAGTATCAACCCCACCGAAAAAAGGCACCATAAAGTTCATGCTGTTGGAGATTATCACAATCAATCTGAAATTTCCTCAACAATGTGCCAATGATAGACATGCCTATGGAGACTTATCTTAAAAATTCACAAGATCACATGTCAGTTCCGGGTCCTGCATCTTACAGTTTCAAGCAAATATCAAAACCTCATGTCTACGAGTTGACAAAGGAAAAGGTTGAAACTAGCAATAACTAATCACGAAGCCAACAGCGCTACATAAGTATGGTGACGAATTACACCGCGCAGAAATATGAAAAGGTTTGCTGATGAAAGAAATCCATTCAAGCAACAAAGCGACAATGACCATTTTTCTATTCGTAAGAAACAACAAGCGACTTCCGTTTCGCAATATACCTACCTTCAACATCTTGCCTTGTCCCAAAAGAAAATGCACAAATTCGTACTCTAATAATTTCGGGCGTTTCTTCACCTGCCTTTAGATATCAATCTTCAAGCAGCTCTCGCTTTCCTATACTCTCCCAGAACAAAAGGTAAAAAGAAACTGCATCGACATATGAAGAGCAACGCGCGCACAAAATGACCACACGGAGGACGAACGAGCATCGCAGAAATGTCTACCTCTCAGCGCGAGAATAGCGCTTCTCTTCCTCGGACAGCTGAACCGGCATCCCGAACCGCTCGGCGCGTCGAATCCTCCTGTAGATGTCGTTCACGGGACCGGTGCCGCTCGAGACTACCGTCGCGGTCGTGCCCTTCGCCGGTCCTTCTTCGCCTTCCTTGCGCGATTTCCCGAAATCTGGATCGGCCGCCGAAGAAGAGGCCTGCCGGTCGGGCTCTGAGGTCAGGGACGGGTCAACGGAGTCTAGGGTTTGTGTGGGGCTCTCCGGCTCTTCTTCTTCGGAGGGGATTTTCTCGTTGAGGTTGATGATTGGCTTGGTCGCCATTTTGAAGGATTCCTAGGGGATGAACTCGGACGATCGAGCTTCAGCTTGGAGGAGAAACCGGAAACGAGCGCAGTACTAGCAGAGGACCTCTTCTTCGTTCGCCGGGGGACCCTTCGAATCCGATCTTTATTCGATCAAAAATAAAAATCCGATCTTTTATTTTTCACTTAATTAAAATCTCGTGGCTCGAATATTTTTTCTTAAAAAAAAAATACTTGAACTTTTATAAAATGCATCTAATAATTAATGAGGTGACTCTTTCGTGATATTTTGAAAATTTAGGACCTTTTATATTTTGACATGAAAGAAAAAAAAATCGTTTTTACCTTTCAATAATTTCAAATATATAGGCCCGCGAAAAAAGAAATGAGTACAATCAATACGAAAAGAATGAAGAAGAAGTAATTTTTAATGGATTTGTATGTTAGTCCACTTTTAATCTAAACATGATTAGGGCGCGCATGACAACATTTTTTGAGTAAAATTTCCGCTCTAAAAGTGTTTCTGAAGTAGAAATCCGTTTGGTAACGCAATTTCATTTTACTCCTGGAGCATTTTTTGCTCACTTGAAAAAAATTAAAACAATTTACTGCTCTTCATAAGTAGAAAAATCAACTCCTGGCCGGAAGTTAATTTCTAGAGCAGAAGTGTTGTCATGCACGCCCTTAATGGGTGGACCTAATCGAATACTGAAACTAAAACTTTTTGTCAAATCATATACATATGTAAATAAATAAATTGCTTCGCAAAATGATTAGGCCCAAGCGAGCTCCGGTGAGTTTATGTTGGCGGGCTTCGACCTGAGAATAAAATTATTTGCCCAGTGGGCTTAAGCGGACTGATGAGATGCCTGTGAAGACGAACATATTCCAAGAAATGAGGTAAAACCGTCAAGCCAGTCACCTCATTCATTTCGGAATAATCCTCCAGCTCCCGCAAGTCCAGGATTTCCTTTAGACGCTCCAGCCGTATTCAGTTTAATCCATCCCGGTGGTGAAGGATCCCAGGCGACCATTTTTACCGTGAATTTTGACAACAGTCTAAACTAATCATGTTAATGATCTATGTCAAAGCAAAAGGGAAATAATTGACAACGTGACCAAAGTTGATACTTACGTGATAAGGAAAAGCATTTTTCAAACTTTAATCTATAGATAAGCGAGAAACATACATTGCTATCAACTATAGCGTATGTAGCAAAAGTCAATTATATCCTTCTTTTAATTTACGTAAAAAAAACATGTGATAGAAATATATATTTTAAATTATTAAAGTCAATTATGTTTCCAAATATCTACAGTTGTATCTATTAGTATTCTAGGAAAATATGATATATAACAAAGGGAAACAATCTATAAACATATCGTATATATCACCATAAAGAGGAAAATTGACTTCGTCTCTTGCAACATATTTTGTAAAAGAATAAACCGACGATAAGACCACATTAATATGCACGTTTCAATAACGATGGAGAAACTATACCCGTAATTACTAGCATGAATAGTATTGTAACATAACGAATTAAATTACTTTGATTCTATCTGACATAACATGTAGCAAAACTCAAGATCAGAGTAAATGCTACTAACTAAACGATGATTACTTATAAGAAAATTACCATTCAATCATGTCAAGTTAAAAAGAAAAAAACGGTCCATGATTAATTCAATTTTAATAGATCGCGAAATATTAAATTGTCAATAAGTACATAGTTATTCTGAATTTAAAAGAAAGAAACCCAGCATATTTAATCATCTATCAAAACAATTTATATTGTCTTAGTACAACAATTCTTCTATTTTCTGAGATTTCATGATACTACAAAAAATACTATACTTCCTACGCGTTGAATTGAGTATAGAAGGATTTTTCATAAAGAGATAACTACGCTAGAAGTTTTAAAACTTATTATGATAGTGCAATTTTGTTTGAAAACTTTTAAAATGTGAAATCGAGTATTAAACTTATTAAATTTGTGCATTCAAGTCATTTTATTAACATCGCCAATTTGTCGAAAGGTTCTTTCTAAAAAAATGCTAACTTGAAATTCTTAAATTAATTTCTTTCTCCTACGTGATATTATTTATTATTATTTTCTTCTTCTAACCTTATTTAAAACTAGATTAAAAAAACTCAAAAAAAGCGAATTTTTTTTAAAGAAAAAACACTGGAAAAAAAAAATGGCAAGACCTCGACGATGGGTGTCGACAGCTATGGCCGAATCTTGGGCAATGGTGGCGGGCCCTCGCCAAGTCCGAGTGAGGCCTCGCCAGCCCTTACCTAAATACGGGTTGAGGGTGCCCCAGTTTGGGTGAAGCCAGCCCTCACCTGGGATCGATAGCCCTCACTAGGCCTAGGCAATAATAGTGTAACCAAAATTTAAGTGAGGCTCATCGGGCTTTGCCTGGGATTGGCGAGGGCCGATCGGCCCACCTCAGGCCAGCCCCTTCGGCAATGGGCAGTAGCAGCAATGCTCTACCGGCAAGGCCTTGCCAGCTTTGTTTTTTAAATAAAATTTTAGTTTGTAAATATAGTTTAAATAAGATCTGAAGAAGAAAATTTTAAAAAAAAATGCCACGTAGAAAAGAGACTAATTTAAAATTTCACATCAGCTTTTTTCCATTAAGAAAATCGATCACATTAATGGAAGGTCTCGATTGCACCAATTTGATATATTTTAAAATTTAATTGTATTTTTTTTGAAAGTTTTAAAATTTAATTACATTTTTGCAATTGACATATTTTAGAATTTAATTGTAATTTTTTGAATTTTTTAAGATTTAGTTATATTTTCGCAATAAATTTTAAGATTTTAGTGCACTTATTCTGTTTTTTGGTCGGGCACTTATTCCTTTTTTGTTTTTGTTTTTTTTTTGGTCAAAAGGCACTTATTCCTTCAATAAATATAATTCTCGATAAACTTTAGAATATGAACGATCGTCCTCGTTGGATGCTCTTTTGGCCACAACAGGACAGAGCTTCTCGTGGTGGCAACTGGACCCGGCGACGTGCCCTGGAACCATAACCTGCACAGCATCTCCCGTCGCTCTTCTCTGGCGAAGTCAATGGATAAGAATGGATTCCGAGTCTTCTTCACCTTCTCGCCATTGAAACTCTGACGACGAACCTCGATCGAAAGCCATGGGATTCGCTTCGGCCATTCAGAGCTGCGCGCGAAGCCCTCGTCTCTTCTCTCCACTGCAGCCCCCGCCGTCGCCGCCGCTGCAGCTCTCGTCTCGGTCCGCCTGCGCTCGCATTCCCTCTCTGATCGCAGGTCTCTCCTTCATCGCTACCCGCCCCCCGTCGTTAGCTTTCTTTAAGTGGTCTGGAGTGGGTATAATTTAACTTTTTTCTTGGTTTTGCAGATAATCGAACCCGCCATGGCCACTGCGCTCCTGTCTCTTGCTTGAGAAAGACTGAGCAGGAGGACGATTTATCCACCTCTGGTAAGATTTTGGCGTTGTGGCACTGGCACCTGGTTTCACTCGTGTGTGCATGTTCTGTATACCTGTGTTGATAAGCACCGTAAATAATAATGGCGTTGAACTGTCCGACTTGAGAATATGACCGGCAGTACCTTCTGCTAAATTCGAATTGTGAATTTGGATGTGTCGTGTGTTAGCTTATGGAAGAATTGTGCAACACCCCAAGTTCCCCTTGGATACCCACTTCTAAATGGTCGTTACCCGAGTAAATGTTGGGGCTTCGCCTACATGGAGCGGAGCAGGTTGCTACAAAGTGGCTGCAGAAATAGGCCCTTTCGATATATGTTTGATTACCTCTATAGTAGTTACTCCTCGCACTGGAAGCATTTCGAGACTATATGATACTATTAGATGTTAATATTAAATCTTATGGAGCTCTTTGTTAAGAAGGGGGGTTGGCTGGATTCTTCTAGCAAAGCTGATATGTTCAATGTCCTGTCACCAAGTCATGCATTTGTAGTCAGTTTAATAAGCTTTTTTTCCTAATTAGCAATTTCCCTTCTTTGAGCGATGCAGGAGATGCAAAAAAGAGCAAGTTGTACAATGACATAAACAATGCTGACCAGCGTCAATTGCCAAAGAAAAGGGATCAGGAGAAGGAAAACTATGTCTCATCTGTTAGAACCGTTGCTCTATGTGTGAGTTTAATTCACTTTTGTTTCATATTCAGTTTACGCTTCTGCAGATTCTTTGCTCAATTCATGATATGCATTCTACAGGTAAGCACTGCAGTGGCTTTTGGGGTTGGTCTAGGCTTGAAGGATGGTGTTGGCAAGGCATCTGAGTTTTTCGCTGGGTATGCACAAGTATACATTCGACAAGACTAGTTTTTTTGTAGCCTGTCCAAAGTGTGACCAATTTAGGGCATTGCACACTTTGTTAGTGCTCATAAAAAAACACATCAATAGGTACCTCATTAGCATCTGGAAGAAATACTGTGCAAAGCAAGAGTGATTTTCTCTTTATTGTTGATTACTTACGAACTCAGGCTTCCAAGCATTTTCTCCTCTTTTCTCAATTTTGTTATCCTTGTTCCTAAACTTCACTGCCACGGGCCTCATGGTTTGTCCTCTTGCTTTGAAGACTTATTGTTTGGATGACATTGGCGTACTTCTGAATTAATGACACCGAGATTGAAGAGACTTCATTATGATTTTGAAATGTTGGTCTGCTGTTACCTTTAGTTGACTCTGTCAATCTGTTGAATTCATACGTCACTCCAAGTATCTTGACAAATCACAGTCTAAGTACACATTCCACTGGTTCAACTAATTTTGTATAAATTTCTGAATTTTCTCCACCTTGGTGACATGGATGCACTGCTTTCAGGTACATATTGGAGCAGAGTTTGTCTGTAGACAATCTGTTTGTCTTTGTTCTTGTTTTCAAGTACTTCAAAGTGCCAATCATGTATCAGGTGCTTTGTTAACCTCTTACCCATTCACATTCTCGTTCTACAGATGATTTAAGTGCTTGTATTACGTTCCTCACTGTTGTTTATTACCTTGATCATCTCATCATTTGACCTGCATTAACGAAAGCAGAACAGGGTACTTTCTTATGGCATTGCCGGCGCGATAATTTTTCGTCTGACATTAATAATACTTGGGTCAGCCACCTTACAGGTAAATATTTTTGGTGCAATACTTGGGTCCGCATGTGACTTTTATTAGTCAACAAAATTCTTATTGGGATGATTATTGATACTCTACAATGTTGTTCCAGAGGTTTGAGGGAGTAAACCTACTTCTGGCTGCAATACTTCTGTACTCGTCATTTAAGGTACCTTGTTCATCTTGAAAAATCCTGCAATGTTATTATGACATGTCTCTTTCACTTTCTGTCACAACTGATGATGATCCATGTTGGTTTTTTATCTGAACAAAAAAGAGCACTAACTCACAGTTATAAATTCTTTAGGTTCTTGTCAAGGCTGAACGAGAGCTCCACTATTTCCCTTATGGATTAGGATTAAGCAAGAGAACCAATTTGGGATGTTGTTTGAAAAAAAATCTGCAGAACCATGGTGACAACTACAGTCTTTCTTATGAATACAGCAATAAATGTCTCATTTCTTTTAATCGGTTAATAAAACGATGATTTTATTTTCTGTTTTTTTGCTGTACAGTCTCCTTCGCCTGATCTTGTGCTATTATATAATTCGTTTCACACTTATCTTTTAGTGTATTCGTACTTACAAATTTTCATTCTCAGCTCTCTAACCAATAGAAACTTCTCTCTTCCATGATAGTTGTTCACCAGTGAAGAAGATGACAGCGACCTATCTGACAACTTTATAGTGAAGACATGCCAGAAATTTATCCCAGTCACAAGTAATGTTTTGCCTATCAGATAATTTCCTTTTTTCCCCTTAGTCTTACTCCTGATAATTTATCCTCTTTCTTTGTTTTCTTTTGAAATTAAGTCTTCTAGCACTACTTATTCATGCAATTTAGTCCTTCCGTCAGTGTTCATCCACATGCAGTCTCTGACATGTCCAAATTGTCATGTGAAGTTGAGGCACCATATTAGCAAAGCACAAAGCAATAGAAAGAAAAAAAAAAGGAGAAGAGAGAGAGAGAGAGATTGGGTGAGGATCCTCGACCCTTGCCTGAGTCTGTCACTTAGGGTCAATGCTCTTGCTGGTAGCTGGGGGACAGTTAGTTTGCCACCAGCCCCTCTATTGGTTTCGTTTTTTCTTTTTAAACATCATTTTCAATTTTCTGATCTCCACCAGGAAATCTTTTGATATGTTTGTCAGTAATGTCACATCCAAAATTTGACAGTGTTATTATAGTTATTGAACAATTCAACTGAACATATTGTTAGAGACTCAATTGCCAAAATTTCGAAATTTGGGAGGAGTAAGATTGGACCTAACCATTGTTGTATCATGAATGTTGACCAAATAGCTGATAGACCACACTAACCCATAGATATGGAAGTCTAGGTTAGTGAAGTTTTACTTTTTGAAAGTCTAGTCAAGTTTCTGTAGAAGGTTCTTTTTTCGCTTGGGAAGCTGCTTGGGGACATTTTCTTACGTTGGGTAATCTTAAGAAGAGAGGAAATAATACTGGCTATTAGGTGTCTTCTGTGCAAGACTGAATAAGAGAGTGAATCACTTACTTTTTCATTGTAGCTAGACCAGAAAGATTGGCCCTACAGTTCTTGAAATTTAGGAGTAAATTCAGTGACCTCAGGCTCAGTGCGACCCGAACTTTGGGCTTGGAGAGGGACTATCAGTTTGTGCATTGGAAAGAAAGAGATTACTGAGATGATTCCTCTCCTTGTTTTTTGACTCATTTTGAGAGAGGAACAAAAGGGCATTTCAAGGAGTTGAATCCTCTTGGGATTCTTGTAGTAGTATTTGGTTTTACTCTCCACAGTCTATGTGGTAATAGATCATGATCCACAGTCTATTTAGTTTACCAGTCTCTAATGAAAGATCATCAATACATTTCTCTATCTGAAGAAGACATTTCTATAAAAATCGACAGTCATCGTGATCTTGCACAATAAAGTAGTAGATGCAAATCTGCAGAAGACTATTTTATTTCTTAATAGAAGGTGTATTTGGAGATTTTTGGTGAACTTTTTTAAGCTAGTTTTAGTTTTGTCTCTTTGATGGATTATTTTGCTATATTTGCTTGAAGAGGAGCTTAAATTTCGTTTCCTCTTGCAGGTAGCTATGACGGTGACCGATTTATAACAAATCAGAATGGCTTGTGGAAAGTAAGTCTTCATAACATCCGCAGTTAGTTGTGCTAGCTTTTAGTTGTTCGTTGGCATCACGCAGTAATGTTAGATTTTATGGGACTGCTGCCAACTGTTCTAAAAGCTTAAGCTATTAGATGAAGGCATAGTATAATATTTAATGTTCTAACACTTTCCCTCACGCTTAGTCTGTTTTTTTTTTTTGCCTAGTACTAAGCGTGAAAATATGTAATTGGGGAGGCAAATAGGGGCCTGGAAAGATTCGAACTCAGGACCTCCTGCTCTGATACCATGTTAGATTTTGTGAGATTACTGCCAACTATTCTAAAAGCTTAACCTGTTAGATGAAGACGTTGTTTAATATTTAATATTCTAACAGGTAACTATGCCAGTACTTGCTATGGAACATTCCATTCTTGAACTGTATGGTTTGCATAAACACGTTTTTAAAAAGTATATCTCTGTGACATCTCTAAAACATTTATAGATATTTCACAGTATTTTTTAATCTGGATTCTATTAATAACAGGCATCACACATTTTGGGCAGGCCACTCCTTTGCTTCTCACAGTAGCAGTCATTGAGCTCAGTGACATAGCATTTGCAGTATGTTTCCTTCTCCGTCTCTCTTAGTAAACATGCATATTTTGACATGGCTATATCCTCAAACAATGTATATGCATGCAGCTGGCAGTGCAGATTGTATGCGCACTTGCATGCATGGGTTTTTCCACTAAATGTTGTGTGGAAGCGTTGATGGATTTAACTCTCTTTTAGGTTGACTCAATACCGGCAGTTTTTGGTGTTACAAGGGATCCTTTCATTGTGTTCACATCTAATCTGTTTGCGATATTAGGTAATTCTAACAGTATGGACTTTTTGTTGATGAGAGCGTTTACTCAAGCTTGATTATCTTAGCTCCAATAGGTAGCATGTTTACTTTTGAGCAAGGATATCACAGCGAGCAGTTTGATGTATACATACGTGGAAAAGCACGCTTAAAGTTTTCTCTACTGCTGACTGGATGAGAAAGGAGGATAACACAGTGCAATGTTCTTTGAATGAACTCCTATATTTTACGGTTGGGAGAATAATTTATGTTTTTATCAATTGTAGGTTTGAGGTCACTTTACAGACTCATTTCTGAGGGTATGTCAGACTTGGAATATTTACAGGTAAAGACAAATCACTTGTCTGTTTGGATTTAGTGATATTTGCGAAGTTTTCTCATTACTTCATGTCCTACACATTTATCAGGATGTAAGTCGCGCTTGTGTGTGTGTGATGCTTTCTTTCAAGACACCTAAGTATAATCTAAAGTAAGTGTACTAAGAATTCTAGAACTTTTGCATGACAGAAATCAATTCAGCCTTCAAACTTTTAAATGGAGCAATCAATTCCTAAAACTCTCAAAAAGTTTTCAATTTGTCAAGTCTGTCTATTAAACTTGAATGAATCATACATGGCTGTGCGCTGCAATGCCAGAGTCAGGATTTGTATCAGATTTTAAACAGGCATTAATTGAAAATATGTTAAAAGATTTTGCAGTTAATTGCTCTGCTGAAAAGTTTTAGGCATTTCGATAGAGTAGTATGAAATTAGTATAAAATAAAGGGAATTACATAAAGTGTTAAGACTTCTGGGGTACTAATCCATGCCATCTTCATTTCACAAGTAGTGTCCACCATTGGATTAGCAAGACTGGGGACAATTTTTTTCTTTTTTAAGAATAACTCAATTAATATTTCATGTTGTGTCAAACAAAAAAAGGTAATCGGACGTAATCAAGATAGGATCCAAAACAAAATAATGGTGAAAATGTAAGGATTTTCCTGGTGTGAGATATCAACTTGTTCGAGTTCCATTTATTCATTGGGGCCCAGACTGCGCTATAGGCTTAAAAGTTTCTGTAAGGGACTCCTAGGACAGAGAACTATTGAGCGATTGCCTTCTGCATCGGATGAATGTTACGAAACCTTTATTTCGTGGTATGTGTTATCTCTAAAAAATAAAATTCCTTTTGGAAAGTGTGAATCAATGTTCATTGGGCTGCTGGCTCTACTGTCCTGTGTGATCACCTTGTGATGGTAATCTTATCATCTGAATCATGTGTTGTCTAATAGCTAAGGCGCTTTATTTGTGATTCTCGCTGGATTGATGCATGTTATGCATCCCTTTCCTGATATGGTGAGCTTCTTCATGTCCTGGTATTGAATCACATTGAAGTTGGTCTCTTTATATGTGTATCCTTAAAAATAGAAAGTTGATCTCTTCATATGTCAGAAAGCATGCAACTTGAATACCCTTCAGATGTGCATTTAGTTACACACTGCTATGAGGATCCAGGTGCAGTTGAAACTTGAAAGTGTGATTTATGCTACTGTGTTCATTATGGAGTCTTTTAGAGGCACTTTTAGAGGCAATGGAGCACCAATCGAAGTAATAGGATGGTCTTTTTTGGTTTTTTTTTTAATTTCTGTGTCTTTGGGGTTGTCTTCAATTACCAGTTTGTTGGATATGGAGGAAGTTTAAACTAGCTTACTGCACTTTTGGCTGTGGTACTACCTATTACCTTACATGCTTATTTTGGTTATTACATATAAGAGTATTCGCAAAATATCCATCTCTGATAGTGGGATGGTATTAATTACAGTTAACGAATAAGAATTAACAATATTAATAGTTAATGTAATTACAGTTTTGATTATCTATGATCAAAGGCTTCCTTATAAGATTATCTCATTAATAATTAATAATTCTGCTCCCTTATAACTAAATCTGTTTTAGCTAAAAAAAGGAGTGCATATGACTTGGTTATTCTCCTCCATTTTTCTCATCAAGTTGTTCTTTGTGCTTCCCTTTTCACCATCTTTTGGGCCACTTATATTGTATGATAATTACATAGTTAAAATGGATTTCATTATCTAGTATGATAGCATTCTCATAATGTCCCTAACATATTAATATTATGATATTGGTTATTTGCAGTAATGTTAGATAGGAAGAATGCATGGCATCCATGTTCTGCGAAATTTCCAGCTTTATATTGTGTTTCCTCGACAGTTGCATTTCCTACGATCAATGAGTTTCTATGTGTGCTCTTTGAGTTGGTTCATTTGGGTTTCTTTTGAATTGGTTTTTTGTCTTTTTCAGCCATCCATCGCTGTTGTGCTGGGCTTCATCGGGTGTAAAATGATCCTAGATTATTTTGGTAAGCCTTTTTGGGCTTCTGTTTTGTTTTCCATGCAATGCCTGCTATTAGGAGGAATAGCTAAATGCTTTCCATGGCAGGTTTCCATGTTTCGACAGAGGCTTCTCTCGGTGTTGTAGCAACATGCTTAAGTGCTGGAGTAGTGTTAAGTCTTCTCAAGAAATCTGATTAGCCAAACATGCAGTTTAAGCATACAGCTGCCTCAGGTGAGACATCTGCTTCTTGACATTGCATCTGAGTAACCAGTGCTCCTTCATTTAACACATCTAGCCATCCTTTGTTCATCATGACATGATAGTTGTGATCTCCAAAACTGTGATGGTTATTGCCAAAGAACGGATTACGTTCGGTCATTGGAGAGCAAGATTGTTTTGAAAGAAAAATACTTTCCCCTACATTCTTCACCTTTTGGAGGTAAGATGCACTTAGATAGTCGCTGGGAGACTTTCCAGCCTCATCTTCAGCTTATTTGCTATATGTCCACTATCGTTTCTCATGAACATGATAGTGATAAGATGCTTGTCTTTAGGTTTTTTGTGCGGTGCGGTGACTCTCCAACATTCTTGAGCTCCTCTGGAAATGGCTGTATATATTCGGGAGGAATTTTCAGAATTACATGACCCTGCATTATGAATACTTAATCGCGTCAGTACCACCAGATGTCCACAGATTGCCAGGAGCTCCTTTTGCCCTTCCAAAAGGGAGAATAAGTGAGGAAGTGAAGATAGAAAACATAGTCGATAGGTTGACTTCACTTGTATAACTGGCTCACTGGCTCAATGCTTCAAAGTGCAAGAGCGTTTTTACACTGATTGGTGAAGCATACATGATGCCTTCACTGATCCAATGTGTTCCTTGGTTACTGTTCAGGTATTTGAATAAGATGTCCAAGGAACTGCGTGTACTGCCCGTGCAATTCTTTTTTAGTGTTGATGCCAAGAAATTTGTTGCTTTGCTTTATGCTGAAACCCAAGCTCAGGGAACACTTCCTCGTGGAAAAGGGTTGATTTAGTCCTCGGGGAGGTGGTGCCCATTGGATCGAAGGAGAGAATCTCACACGTTGATCATAAACCTTGTACGAAACTCTGCATAGGAATCACGACAAAGATGCTCGTGATACCGGTGGACCCCTGAGAACAACCCCCTTTGTCTGTGGCTTGAGCTGTTGAGGTTTCTACCACTCCGGTGAAGCCTAATGGCTTTGGAGAAAATGACATGCATTTGTTTACACTCAATTTATATTGAGGGCTGGTTAAAACTTTTTGGCCAGAGGAAAAGGGTTAAACAGCATATGGTTGAACGTTGAAACGTCAGCATGGGTTCGTGGAGTTTCCATTTGAATAGAAAGCTGGGGGCATTGTGTGCGTCACCACTGATGAAATCTGCAGCATCTACTCAATGTTTATATTAATTCTAAAGCAGTCCTGACTTCTGAGCAGAAAAAAAAAAGTGATGAAAGTTCTTTTTACGTGCTTGAATGGAAAACCATGAAGACTGCCTGCTTTGAGTTTTGATTACTTCCAATCGTGTAAAAGTCATTGAAATGGTGATGTGGTGAACATATTCCCGGTGTATGAACTGTGCGACCATACAAGAACCTTTTATTTTTCCGGGGGATACGGTATAAAATTATGACGGAATCTCGATATGTGATAGATTTGATCTGGTAAAACGAGTCTTGACAACGATTGCTCATACTTTTAGCTTGAATGTGAGGTCGAAGGTAAAATTTCATTATATATGGACCGAGTGTATGCCCTCTGAGGGCATCGAACCGTTGAGGATACCGGTTAGATTGAACGGTATCTACTCGGGTGCGGATGATAATGTCTTGGAAACAGAACACACCTGACCTCATTGCTGACCAACTCTCTATGGTCATACATCATCAAAGGAAAAGACCAATCCAAACACCTCCTCATGCGGTGTATAAATTTGCATGCAGACGCACACTTCAACCTCGCAATGATCTTGAATTGCAACTACTATATCATTCTCCATTAAAAAGCCTATACCTTTCACTCAAATTTCGCAAGACACTAGGCCAAAAGTGCTCCAATGGCCACTGATCCGTAAGATAACCCCATCTTCATCTCACCTATTTACCTCTTTTGTTCTGTTTTATTTTACTTTATGGCTTTGGTTTAACAACATGAGCTTGTGCCTTTTCTTTTCTTTTCACTCTTGGTGCCTTACTTAATGCAGAAAAGCGAGAGAGACTCTCTCTCAACCACTGGATTCTACTTCAAGCCCACCTCCTCTTTTTGATGGAACCACCAGGTAACTCTTAACATGTCCCCATCTTTCCTACTCTTATTCAGCTATCTCCCATCCACATCACATCAGGCTAAAAAACTTCTCTTGAATGAGTACAGTTTATGCAGTATCTGCAGCTTTGTTTGAACTGTACTGTAGAACACCCAACCATCTGACAATAAGATTTTAAAAAATTTCTCCTTGTCTTGTAGGTTGTATATAACTTATAGAAGCCCTTTTGCCCAGCGTGCATGGATCACTAGGAATTGCAAGGTCTCTCCCTGTCTCTCTCTCTCTCTCTCTCTCTCTCTCTCTCTGCTATTGCTTTTCTTCTGATTCTCTGTCCTGTATTCTGTAACTTGTGCATGGTTCTTAGTTCTACTGTTGAGTCGGTGCAGGGGCTGCAAGACAAGATCAAGTTGGTCCCTCTCTCTCTCCACGACAAGCCGGCTTGGTACAGAGAGAAAGTTTACTCCGTCGACAAGGCACTCCTCTCTCCCCTTCTCTTTCGCCGAGTTTTCCTGTATGGAGCTCTGCGTTAGTTGATGAACTCTGTTTAAGAATTCCATTTGAAAATTGAACGAAAAGATTTCGCGTCGTCGTGCCACGCACTGTTCCACGATCCCGCCTCACATTCATTATGCAACATGCGATTGCATTTGACACCGCAGCGTTCCGCAAGAGATGAATAAAGAAGCAATGAAAGGGATCTAGTCGTATTCGACGAGCGTGTGTTTAAATATAACAAGTTGGTGATTGCATTTCTGTTGCTCAGATGACATATTTCTTCTCTTGAATTAATTGCGTTAGGTGCCATCTCTGGAACATGACAACAAGGTCATGGGAGAGTCTCTTGATCTGATGAAGTACATAGATAGCAAATTTGAAGGGCCATCTCTTTACCCCTCTGTAAGTCTATTCACAATTTTTTTTGGGGGGGCTAAAAACATATGGACGAGTTAAACCCGCATTTTATTTTCTCAAATTTGGTTCCGCAGGATCCCGCGAAAAGAGATTATGGCGAAGAGTTATGGTCTTACTCCCTGGAATTCATTGAAATGATGTATTCCTCGTTGAAAGGAGAAACAGTCAAAGAACTGGGTAAGACTAAGAACAAAAACTGTCTTTGCTGAGGAACTCAGAGAACTCCAGACTAAAATGCGTACATGTGTTGAAGAGAGTCCATTTTCAGATGATACTGATGATCAATTTCATGTCAGGTCCTCCTCTCAATCACTTAGACCGTGCCCTCCAACAATTCGACGACGGGCTGTTCTTCCTCGGCCAGTTCAGTTTGGTAAGCCACCTTCTTTACGGATTTAATCGCAACCAAGTCGATTGAACAATCGGTTACAGTAGAGTACACATCCATCTTGCAAAATGTTGCTTCACATTATGATGCCTCGCATACATGTGCTTTTTGCAACCAAATTGTATCCTCATTCCCACAACTGATTCACAATATAGGTGGACATAGCTTTCATACCGTTTGTCGAAAGAATCCAGTTACTCTTATCAGACGTATGGAAGCATGACATCACGTCGGGGAGGCCGAACTTAGCTTCCTGGATAGAGGTAAATATTCGCTGACTCTTGTTCGAACGAATTTGACGTACTCGGTACACATACAACTTCCTCCAATTCAAAAAGGCGAGAAGCCCTCAAACAAGAAAGAAGCAAGCTTTAAGTAGCCTGAAAGCCGAACTCAGCAACAAGTTGTCATGGCCTTTGATGTTCATATTCACCTTTCTTGTATGCTGGTATTCATGCACTCACCGATTTGAACGTGTGACTGCTCGCACTCATACATGGACGATGTGCTCAACTTAATAACCTGAGAGATTCTTACCAGACCAAGTGATTTTGTGCAGGAGATGAACAAGATCGACGCTTACACGCAGACCAAATATGATCCTCAAGACATCCTCGCGTATATGAAGACACGCTTCTTGGTACCGTTCCTTCTAAGACACCCACATTTGCCGACATCCTTTCCTGTCGGAAATTAAGCAACTCGTGTGTTTACTTCTCACAAGAACTTACTTTGCAGGTGAGGCATTGAGACCTGATCATAGCAGCTGTAACTTTTCTGTCTGGTGGGTGTGAGAGTTTCGACTTTGTTGAGATGCTGCTGTACCTTTTACCGAGGTCGAAGTCTCGGTTCCGTACGTTGTATTGCATTCTTACTCGCTTGGATAATATTTGGATAAATAATGAGTGTACTGTATAAGTACACTCTTGCTTTAACCTACGCATGTATACAATCAAAGACTTTAGAGATTGTACCATAATTTCTTCTCCTTTAATTTGATTATTGCCATCTTTTCTATCCTGAACACCAGCACAACAAGGCTGCAATGGTTTCCATCTTCCACATGAATACATTACACGAGTAAAGTATGAGGAGGAGAATGATTACCAGGGGAATGATTGATCACTTTAGAAACAAAGATAGCGAGGGGAAGATTGATCACTTTAGAACTCAAGGTAGTCGGCGCAACACGCTGAGATATACAAAACAACTAGGGAAAATTCCAATGTAAATGCGAGGATAATCATGAAGAGCAACTGTTACTGAATATGAAATGGAGTTCAAGCCATATAAGCAAAAACCGACTGTAGACATGTTGAAACCGAATGAAGCCAAAAAGAAGATATTATACTAGAATACAGATCTATATTTCACTCTAGCACCATTGAAAACAAGTCGATTACGTTCAGTGTACTCCCAACAGAAAATGTTTCCTTGCTCTCCAAAATACAAGGCCAAGGGGTATCAAACACATGATGTATCAAGTAAGATCAGGGTCAAAACCACACCACAGCTAAAGGAAGAATAGCAGATCTATGAGAAAGCCACAAAGAAATAGGTAGGCTATGTACATAGGCGGAGAGACAGAAGGCCGAGAATGTGGTGAAAGTACTTACTAGGCTATTTGCATACACTTATCACTTATGGCAGGGAAATTTCGGAAGCCACCCCTACAAGAAAACCATAAAGAATCTAATAGATGGCATCACATAAAACAGAAGTTAGCTTTGATCGATACAATGTAATCTGTAGTGTAATCGCTTCGAAAGTAAAACAGAGCGCTCCGGACCAGCAGCTGCATTGGCTGGGTCAAAGAGTGACCCTCAGACACCGAGTATCCCGAAAAGTTCTGTCCTAAACCAGGTACCATAGGACTCACTTAATCTTCTTGGTTTTCTCTCTATCTGATAATTTAACACCATTGAGCTTCTTGAAACTCTCTTTCTTTACTCTAGGAGGGGTAAGAGGAGCAAAGGGGTTGCTCAGGGCTGATTGAGTATCAGGATTGTATTTTTGGGAAGCAAGATATGTCAGAGCCGTGACGACATCAGCGATGACTGGACGTAAATTAGGCTGCTCCTGGACGCACATTGCAGCAATTGCAAGAGCTTGGTATAACCCCCTTGGAGGGTACTGACCTTGGAGCGTCGGGTCAGCCATAAGCATAAACTTTTTTCGGTCGTTGAACAATGGCCTTGCCTGCAGTTTTCAGATGAAAATGCATTAGACTAATCCAACACGAAGTTGCCGGGTGTAATAAAGAGAAAATTGCAGAAGCTTCCACAGCAGCTTCCACAAAGCTACTCCTGATAGCTTTGAGATGCTGAGAGTAATAGCAATTTTTCTGGAAATATGAAATCATAAAAGTTCTAAAATTACCGAGATAATTTACAGTAATAAAATTAAAACTGCATTAATAATGACATAAAAAAAAATTGTTACAGTAACAAAATATCAATAGCGATGATTATAATATATGATGCTTCTATTATCATTATTTCTATTGAAATTATAATTAGAACTTCAACAATCTCGCAACAGTTTTTGTCAAACGCATTAATCATCGCGGGACACCACCTTAATGCAACGTGTTGCCAAGCAAATACGCTGCTACAACATAGTCACAGCACAACACCAGTTGTACCAAACACATATGTACGCATGTCACTTCACTGCTTCTACGTGTCATTGAATTGTAATTATGTCTGCAGACATTAGAGACACCCTTTACTTAAAAGTTCACCAAATGGAAGATTTTCAGTAGACTTTGATACATGGGAACATCATTCTGCAGTTTGACAGGAAAAATATAGGTGTCGACTATAGCATCTCTTACCCATGCAACCAGGTTTTGTTCTCCCGCAGCTCTTAAATTGTCGATTGCTTTCCTGCCAGTTATAATTTCCAAAAGGACGACGCCGAAGCTATAGACATCTGATTTGAGTGTCAGTTGACCAGTCATAGCATACTCTGGAGCACAATATCCATAGGTGCCCATAACCCTGGTAGATACATGAGTGTTATCCCCTACCGGCCCAAGTTTGGCTAAGCCGAAATCAGATAGCTTGGGATGAAATCCCTCATCAAGCAAAATGTTGGAACATTTCAGGTCTCGGTAGATCACAGGAGGGCTAGCTCTGTCATGCAAGTATTCCAAACCTTTCGCTGCCCCAGCTGCTACTTTCATTCTAGTATTCCAGTCAAGTTGTTTCTTACCAGGTGAATTGTCTGCAAGGAAAAACATGAGAAGTGAGAGATAGTCAAGCAGTTGAGAGAACATAACCAGCAGGAGCTGACTCATTGATATGGATAAACTTAAAATGAGATTATGCCCATTTATGTAGACATATTTGTGATGCATATGTCTATACCGTATAGATGGTCTTCCAAAGATCCCAATGGCATGTATTCATAGACCAGAAGCCTCTGATCTCCATCAGCACAGTAGCCTATGAGGTTGACAAGGTTAGGATGGTGAAGCAGACTCAACATCAATACTTCAACAAGGAACTCCCTGTTCCCCTGCAACCCATTTCGATCAAGTTGCTTGATAGCCACAACCTACATTAAACAAAAGACGGTTCAAATTGCCTCACAAGGTAGGTGTCAGAGTTACAAGTCTTCAGTGAGTAGAAAGTACATATATCTAGGCACCTGTAAAATGATATACTTCAAGTTAATTCAAGGATTGTTTTTGTAGCTGCTAAATGAACACAGATAATGCATGAGCACTTCATAGATAGCTACAACCTTGACTGTGCAGAGATGATGATTCAGGGAACTATTAAGATTAAGGAAATACAAAAGGGTGAAACTCTTTGGAATGCAAGATTCCTGCTTCAAGTGATCATCACAAGAAATAAAAAATCTGAAGAAAATACGAAAGCAAAAGGCTGAGAAAATCAAGCTTTGTACAACAAGCACCGTACTAGCATCAGAAAAGGACCAACCTCGCAAACAAAACTGTGTTTTTACACCCAGACTCCTGAACATGGAAATTTTGGAATAAACACTTGACATTGAGTTCACTTCAATCTACCTGGTTAGTATCCAAACGGCCTCTATAAACTCTACCAAAACCTCCCTCGCCCAGAAGACAGTCTGCTCTGAAATTCCCAGTTGCAACCGCTAGGTCTCGGAAGCTAAAAGTCTGCGCTGCAATCTGGTCAGGCCCACCCCCTCGCGAGGCCTCCGTTCCACTCAGCGAAGAATTCGATTTCAATTTCTCTGAACAACACAGATGACAGTCACCACATCAGGAATCGGAGAAATTACGATACAAAACGGACTGTGGAAATGAAATTAATCACATAAGGTTGAGCAGAACCAAACGCAAATGGCAGAGCACTAGCAATCCACTGTAAGAAGTGAAATTCTACCATCAACTCCACATTTTGTCACTAAATTTGCATCGATAAGTAACTTTACTCAATCCTTTTGTCAATATCCTCGTTAACGCGCCTTTATATCACATCCACCGACAAAAAAACGAGCTTGAAGTACACACACGCAAGCAGGCGACGATTTTTTCTCTCCCCTTTAACAAATGGCGCAGCACAAAAAGCAGGCGAATCCACAACCGGACCTGAACCTAGGCTTCACTTGACCAGAAACAAGACCGGTTCTCTTGACGGCGAAACTACGCCCGCCAAAATCCTCGCGACACTGTTGGAAATGTGCTTCATGCGTTCCACCAGGAGACGATCGCGCGTACCTGAGGAAGATTTGCCGTGATGATCGAACGGCCGGTTCCGCGGGCTCATCTGCTTCTTCTTCGACTTCGAAACGCCAGAGCACGGAATCCAACCCATCGCTCCCTCCTCTGTACCTCCGCCACTCGAACAGATGCACCGAACTGGCCAATTGCTCCGCTCTTCAGCTCCGACCAGAACCACCGCGCGTCCCGAACAATCTCGAATCGCGGACGCGAGAGAGAGAGACAGAGAGAGAGAGAGAGAGAGAGAGAGAGAGAGGAAGAGTGTGTGCGCGCGAGTGAGCTCCTGCTTTTCTCTGTTTCCTACTCCTTTCTTATTCTTTCTCTCTTCTTCTTCTTCCACGCAGGAATCGTGCAGCGAAACGGCCCGGAATAATGGAAAGTGCGGAAGCGGGACAAAAACGAGGTGTCGTTTTCGACCCCTCGGGCGGGCAAACGATGTCGTGTCGGGGATCGTCGGACTGTTCATTTTAATATTACTAAAGCTTTGACCGAGTATGACAATTTTACGCGGGGGGAGTTGATCGTGTGCACGTCGGTGAACGATAAGCTCAAATCATGGAGCGTCGGAGAGGACTCGTTCAAGGGAAACGGACGGCTGTGATTTCTGGTCTCCGCGGGACACGGATGTTTGTGGACGCACGATCGGCAGCGCTGTGGGGCCACATGGGTGGTGATGATCTGAGATTCTGAGAGATTGTCTTGTCTTGTGCTCTTGAGACCGAATCTCTCCTTTTTCCTTTTTACTTTTTTTTTTGTTTTTGTTTATTGTTTTCTGTCTCTTTTATATTATTTAATAATTTCTTTATTGCCACGGCAGCCAGGTGCTCGAAAAGACGGCAATCCTTCGGTGTGCCATTTGGCCCCACCGTTTTGTCCCGCTTTTTGAACCAACCACAGCCGTTGATGATGTATGATGAGTAATGACACTATTATGGTCAACTCGGGTCGGTTCGAAAATGACCCGCTCCAAATTGGTCCATTTAACTCAAATTGACTCATATTTATGCAATAGCAATCCATACACATGCCGTCTTGAAATCGACATTTTTATGACTGTTCTTTCGGATGCATGTCAAATCACACACACAAATCCCAATTCTTGCAACATTCATTCACTACTTTTTGCAGCCATGGCCTGTGATCAAGCTTCTTCAACGCGACAATCACGCAGGGGAGCCGAGTTGACAGAAGACGAAGAAAATGGAGAAAATGTATTGTATTGATCTGTTTTGTATTCAAGTACATCGGTTCATTTATAATGCTAACAAGAAAGACATATACAAGGAAAAAATATACAAGATTACATTTTCCCAATATACCAAATCAATCACGGATTGACTGAATCAATTAGTCCGTAATCAGAATCGATATCATAATCATCAATCAAATCATATCTCCAACACTCCCCATCAAGCTGGCAGTCTATAGATGTCAAGGACGCCTAGCTTGCTTAGTAGATATGTATGTTGCCTTTGACATAGTGGTTTGGTGAAGATGTCTACAGGTTGTTCTACAGTTTCGATTCCTCTTGTTACAAGGACCCATTCTTGAATCTTGTCTCGAGTGAAATGACAATCAACTTCAATATGCTTCGTTCTTTCATGAAAGACTGGGTTTGCTGCTAGTTTGAGTGTTGAATCATTGTCACAAAATAATTTGATTGGTCCATCGATTTCTACCCCAAGATCTGAGAGTAGACCCCGTATCCAGACTATTTCGCAGACAGTTTTCACCATGGCACGATACTCTGATTCGGCTGACGACAGTGAAACGGTTGATTGTTTCTTAATCTTCCATGAGATTAATGATCTTCTCAATTTGATACAAAAGCCAGTGATGGATCTTCTAGTCATCGGGTAAGTAGCATAATCTGTATCGCAGTAGGCTATCATCTTCATATTGTAGTTGCGAGACAAAAATATACCGAGTCCTGGGCATCCCTTTAAATATTTCACAACCTTCAGTGCTGTATTCATATGGGACTGTTTCGACTTATGCATGAATTGGCTGAGTATCTACACTGCATAGCATATGTCTGGTCTTGTCATGGTGAGATATATTAATTTTCCAACAAGTCGCTGATATCCCGATGGATCTTTAAGCAATGGATCTCCGTTAGATGAACCCGCATCATATTCACGCGTCATCAATTTTACAATTTGTTCAATCGGTATAACAACTGGTTGACATCCTGGCAATCCTGCTTCTGAAACAATCTCCAAGATGAATTTCCGTTGACTAAGGTAGATTCCCTTGTCGGATCGAGCTATTTTAATGCCAAGAAAATATTTGGGAGGTCCCAAATCCTTGATGTGGAAAGCAGAATGTAGAAATTCTTTGAATCTTCCAACATCAGAGTTATTATTCCCCATGATAAGTATGACGTCCTGAAATTTTAAGGTCTATAAAATAAATGAAATTGGATTTTGTGGTTTAAGGGACAATTATTGGACACGATTTATTTTGTTCTAGGAAGAGATTGGGTTAACCCTTCGCGCTCGAGACCCCCCCTTTCGCGCCTGAAACCCTTTGTGCACTACAAGTCAAAATAATTCAAATCTAACTTTGACCATGGGCCCCTCACCCACACACACACACACTCTCTCTCTCTTTCCCCCCTTGGCTACCACGCCCACCTACCCCACCCTCCCATCACTCACTTCACTCTCTCCTCTCTCCTCTCTCCTCTGCCCCTCTGCGTGCGGACCCCCCCCCCCCCCCCGACGCCATCTTCTCCTTCTTCTTCCTCCTTCAGTTGCCAAGCTACGCCACCGCCGCAGTCTCCACCAGCCGCCACGCTGCCCTCCGTCGCCGAGCCCAGCCGCAGTTAGCCATACGCCGCCCGTCCCCGACCCCGTCGCGCCGCCGAGCTCCGCCCGCGAGCCCCGCGACCACCCCCTTCCTCTCCTCTACTCCCCCTTTCGTCGCTGGACCGCCGCCACCGCAGCCCCCTCGAGCTCGCCATCACCACCCCTGCGGTCATCCCGTCGCCTCCTCCGCCCGTCCAAGCTACCGCGTCGCAGTCCCCCGCGACCCCGACCCTCTATCTCTCCCCTCGGCCGACCACCACTGTCACCCCTCAGCTGCTCGCCTCCGCCACCTTTCCTTGTCGTCGCCGGCCCCAACAGCTCCACCTGTCGCCTGCGATCCGTACGCCTGAGAGTCGCCGTCCCGAGCCCGTGACCCGAGCCCTTCGCCGTTGTCCTTTGTCGTCGCCACCCGAGCGCCACCGCGAGCTGCTGTCTTTGCTGCCACCAGCCGCCGTCCGTCGAGCTCTGTCGCCGCTGACTCGCGACCCTCAACCCGTGAACAGTAGCCGCCACTCGCAAGAGCCGCCGCCGCCGTCGTTGTCGTCGCTGTCATCGTCGCCGGACTGTTTAGTTGTGAGTTAGCCCCTAACTCTCGGTTAGGTCGCTAATTGCGTTCGGGTTTAAATTAAATAGTCTAATTAGGCGTTCACGTAGATTAATTGTGGTCGATTTAGTTAGAGACCGGGTTTAGGTTAAATGACCGCGATTAAATAAATTAGACTGATTAGCTAGGTTGTCTGTGGCTAATTGGTGAATAGACTGAATTGTTTGACCGCGAGCGAGCGTTTGATTAGAGTCGAGAGGGCGATGAATTGATTGACTGGTTGATTGGTAAGTGGATTAGTCGCTTGTGGTCAGTTTAAAAGTTTGAGTGCGATATGCTGATTGTTTGTCGGACTGATTAACCGAAGTGGACCTAATTAATTAAAGTCGGACTGATTAATTAAGCTGATCTTAATTAATTATTATTAGCTTATAATTGGGTGATTGTGTGATGGCCGTTGGTGACTACTGTATGCTTTAATCGTACATCCATGTTCGATTAAGAAGATTAATTACCCTGTTTTAGATGCAAAGTCTAGTGGATAATGTGCATATTCATGTGACCACGTGTGGAGTTAAATTGCATATTTGAGCATGAAAATGGCCTTGGGCTGGGTTTTGAGCACGGCCATGATAGTGATTGCATCGGACTAAATGCAAAGATAAAATTGGCTGGTTGCCTAGTGTGCTTGTGTGGTCATATGATGGAATACTTGATATGTTCGTGCCGTGTCGATCGAAATCACACAACTTATCGGATGGGCGACAGTCTGTGTCGCCAGGCTGGTCGGATGCCGGTCACAGCTTGTGATGGACCGAAGCCCCTATAGGGATTCTTGGTAGTTCCGTGCCGTGTCGATCGGAACCACACGGTCTATCGGTTGCCGTCGCCGGAAGTAAGGGACGAAGCCCGGTCATGCCGGAAGAGCACCAACTGTCTAGTGTGCTGAGCACCAACTGTCTAGTGTGCGGGGCCGAGTGGCCATTAATAACCGGAACACGCGTATTGCATTGTGCTTACAAGCTGTTATGGTATTCTGGTTGTTTGCTTTGGTTGATTGATTGTCATGTCGAGTCGAGTCTTGCATATGTGTGATCCAAGGCGTGGTAAGCTTACATGTGATTGACGATATACTATTGTGTTGTACGGTGCGTGTAGGTCGCCTGAGCGAGTCAACGCCCTAACCGGGCTTAAGCGTTAGCTCACTGAGATTTATTTCTCACCCCGTCGTGGTTAACCATTTTTCAGGTCCAAGTTGAAGATGAGGACGAGGGTGTTGTAGCCCCTCTTTTGGAGTAGATATGAAGTTAACATTGTCCTGACCCAGTACCCCTTTTGTTGGTCTTAGGAAGCAGCTTTGAAGATAGGCTTGTAGTTTCTGTAGCTTCCTAAGGGTTAATGATTATCTATTATTGAATGAAATCTTTTGTTGAGATTATTGATGTTGATTGATGTGGCTTCCTACTTTTCTATCCATGTTGTTTTATGATCTTTTGGGGAGTAGATCGTTTCCGCATGCGTAGTATATTTTGGTAGGTCGTTAGCTTGCCTGGGACGTTAACCTTTATGACCTGAGGCGTTTGGCGGGGTTATTGCGTGCCCGAGAGTCGGGGCGTGACAATAAGTATATCATCAACATATATTAGTAAATAAATTGATGAAGTACCTTCATTCCTTGTGAAGAGGGCGTAATCATGTTTGGAGTGCTGAAAACCTGCACTTGTTAAGGCAGCAGTGAACTTGGCATACCATTGCCTGGAAACCTGTTTAAGCCCATACAGGGACTTACGGAGACGATATACTCGAGACTCCCCCTGTCTTCGTATACCCTGAGGAAGCTCCATATAGATTTCTTCATCCAGATCCCCATGCAAGAAGGCATTGTGAACATCCATCTGATGCAGTAGCCAATTGCGAACGACGGCAATGGATAAAAAAGAGCGAACATTTACCTCTTTGGCAACTGGGGAAAAAGTCTCATGATAATCAAAACTTTCTCGTTGTGTGAATCCCTTAGTAACCAAGCGAGCTTTGTATCGTTCAACAGAGCCATCTGCTTTAATCTCGTATACCCATTTGCAGCCAATCGGTTTTCGCTTTGGGGGTAATGGAACAATATCCCACGTGTGATTCTTCATGAGGGCATTGAGTTCAGCCTCCATTGCATTTTGCCATCGAGGATCACATGCTGCTTCATTATAAGAAGACGGTTCCTGTTCCTTGGAAATGCGACTAATACAACACATATGTTTTGGTGATAGTCGACTAAATAAGACATATGAGGATACAGGATATTATGTACCTGAAGAACCCAATGTAGGACATATGTAGTCTTTTGTCCATGTGGGAGGGCGAACATGGCGTCCAGAATATCGGGGTTGCTCAGTTATTGTCTGTTCAGGAACTTGTGGCGAGGCCTCATGGGGAAAATGTCGTGGAGATGCCACTGGTAAAGCAGACGAAAAAATATCCTCAGGCGGTAACACTAGTGATTCAACTTCTTGATGCAAAGAATCCCTCATGACTGGCATAGATGATTCTGGAGCAACGGTGATATATTGAGAAGCCATAGATAAGTCTTTTTCTGATAGAAATTGACGACGATCTGATGATGAGCTAGATGATTTTGACGAAGATGCCATCTCTCGAAATGGGAATATATCTTCGTGGAAAACCACATCTCTGTTTATAAAGAAATGCCCTGTAGAAATTTCCATAACACGATATCCTTTTTGTAGAGGAGAATATCCCATGAAAATACATTGAGTGGCACGAGGATCCATTTTATCTCGAGGACCAACAGTTGTTGCATAGCATAAACAGCCAAATACTCTAAGATGATCAATCCCTGATTGTTTTTTGTAAAGCATCTCAAAAGGAGTTTGCCCATCAAGAATTCGTGTTGACATGCAATTAATCAAATAGGCTGCCGTGACCACACAATCTCCCCAATAATTTTCGGGAATCGAAGCTTGGTATTTGAGTGTTCGAGCAACTTCTAAGAGATGTTTATGTTTGCGCTCAACAATCCCATTTTGCTGGAGAGTATAAGTGCAAGAGCTTTCATGGAGTATCTCGTGAGAGGATAGAAAAGATATGCATTCAATAGTGAAGAATTCACGCCTATTATCTATACGAATTTGCTGGATAGTCTTGTCGAATTGATTTTTAATCAAAGAAAGAAAATTCGACAGATAAGAAAAGGTTTGACTCTTGGATTGCATAAGGAAAATCCAAGTGGCGCGAGTATAATCATCGACAATCATGAGGAAAAAAACGGGATCCGTCGCGATGTGGGGTATGGTAAGGACCCCACATATCCATATGGATTAAAGAAAAAACACTTGTAGCTCGAGATGTACTAATTGGAAAAGATGCCCGGGATTATTTTGCCAAGGGACATATTGGACATTTTGGATGAGGAAAACGCGCACTATGACCCAAACGTTGATGAGAAAGGAGAGTTTTATTACTAGTGGTTGCATTATAATAAATGCTTTTATCCAACAAATCAAAATCTCCAATCCATAAATATAAACCTTGTGCAACGTTACCCAAGCCCATCAGTTTGCCAGTCAAACGGTCTTGACAAAAAAAAACAATTTTCGAAATTGAATACAGCATGACAAGAATTATCCTCACAGACTTTTGAAACGGATAGGAGGTTGAATTCAAAATCTGGGATATATAGAGCATTTTTCAGAACAACATTCGGACTAAGGTGAACAGTGCCAATCTTGGTAACATAGATGATGTTCCCATTTGGAAGACGTACTGACACTGAAGAATTTCGAACATGAGAAAATAATCGCTCATTGCATATTATGTGGTCACTGGCACCCGAATCAATTATCTATGCATCAACTGAAACTGAATTCGTCTTGCAAAGAAAAGTACCTGAAAAACTCGCATTCTTGTCGCTGGTTTTTAAATCACTCAGAACTTTCATGATATTTTGGTACTGGTCTTGAGTAATTATCTGATGTGCCCCATCGGCTCTTTGTGTTGAAACCTGGTAAGCAGAAAATTCTTTTTCCTTTTTTTATTTATCATTCGGCTTTCCATGTAGTTTCTAGCATGTATCAACAGTGTGGTGCATGCGTTTGCATTATTCACAAAATTTACCTTTGGGTTTAGAATTTTGCCCACTATATTTCCTTGTGACATGGCACTTCGTGGATCGTTGGATATCTTGTAAGCTGGCGCTGACGTGGCTTGATGGGAGCCGTTCAATTCGGCTGTATTGATCGACGAATAATAACCATCCGATCCAAACTTTTGATCCAAGCCGTCCGTGCAGAACCCTCCAGGGTTTTCTTCATTTTCCATCCTTGCAGTAGCCGCTCGTCGAGCTCCAGAACCTCCATTTGTCGATTTGGCTAGAACCGAGCTAGATGGGAAGGCAGCGAGGGTCACTCCTTCACCCACCCGTGCATGTTCAGTCGCGGCCAGCTGTTGGCTTTCCTCTTGGACAGCCAGTTGGTAGATCCTTCCAATCGACGGCACAGGCTCCATGGCGAGGATTTGCGATCGGAAGGGTGAATAGCTTTCGTTGAGGATTAGTAGGAATCGAGTCGTCTTCTCTCTCTCTTTTATCGCTCGGTATTGTTGGAGTATCTCATCGGGTCCCTCGAGTTGTTCTTCGATCACCTCAAGCTCGTTCCATAGAGCCGAGAGACAATTGAAGCAAGCGATGTCTATTTGGTTTCCTTACTTCAACTCCGACAACGCATGCGTGAGAGAGAATAGCTTAGCTCGGTCAAGCTTACCGTACATCTCGCGGATGTTGTCTCAAATTGTCTTCGAGTCTTCAATCGGTGGGAGTCTGGCTGCGACCTTGGAAGTCAAGCAATTCCCGATCCAGGTGCGGACGAGCTAGTTGCATTTGTGCCAGTGTCATCATAGTCAGTCATCGATCGGAAAGGGCACGCTTCCGTCGAGGAAGCCGTCTTTGTCCTTTGTGACCAAGGCTCGTCGGAAATCCCGAGCCCAGGTGCTATAATTTTCTGGTCCGGCGATTTGTAGGTTGATAAGTCACAACTCCGGTCCGTCGGCCGGTGATGTATAGAGTGGGTCGCCAGGTTCTGGGCGGCCACCGGTGGCTGGAATGGCAAAGGGCGGGTAACAGGGTTGAAAACCCG
Organism: Lenwebbia sp. NSW1173648; assembly: GCA_029784005.1. NCBI lineage: Eukaryota > Viridiplantae > Streptophyta > Magnoliopsida > Myrtales > Myrtaceae > Lenwebbia > Lenwebbia sp. NSW1173648. The sequence continues at coordinate 2,334,763 of JARCGZ010000002.1, forward strand.
GGTAGGGATTTGCCCCTAAACCCGCCGGAGGAGGCGACCAACCTGTCCCACTATTCGAGTTGGTCCCGAGAACAGAAGGAACCGACTCACTTGCATTTGGCTGAGCTCCAAAGCCCAAAGCTGTTTGTTCTTCGGATAGACCATGCTGAATCCACGGTTGGTTTGACCCGGCGGCCCATTGCCCTTGAACCGGAAACTAGTGGACCGATGGCCATGGGGTCGGACCGGGATATTGAACATAACTAGCACGATTTTGGATGGAAGACCGCTCCCCTTGAGTCGGATCAGTTTGATCCGAAGTCTAGTTTCGGGGTGAATTGGGATCTCCCTCCAACGCAGATATGTCCGGAACACGATTTTCATTGAAACTTGAATTTTGATTGGTCTCTATGGTATCGTTTGATGAAAAAGTGGATTCCTAGTGCTAACTTTGTTTTGCAAACTATGTTTTGCAACAAGAAGTTAGAAAACTGACCGAAGGCAATCCAGAGAATTTTTGCGGAAGCTAGGCCAGGAAAGAAAGCTCCGATACCATGACAGAAGACGAAGAAAATGGAGAAAATGTATTGTATTGGTCTGTTTTGTATACAAGTACATCGGTCTATTTATAATGCTAACAAGAAAGACAAATACAAGGAAAAAATATACAAAATTACATTTTTCCCAATATATCAAATCAATCACGGATTGACTGAATTAATTAATCTGTAATTAAAATCGATATCATAATCATTAATCAAATCATACCTCCCACACGAGTAAACGGTCAACGTGCTCCTCTGCTTCTGTCGACTGTGACCTGCGAATATCTAGATCTCGCAAATCTTCACCACGGTCAAGCAAACCCAGAAGGTTCCATCAAACAGCGACGAAGCGGTCAAGATCGGGGGGACCGCCGACCCAATTCTACGAACGACGCGTGGGCGTTCACCAATTCTTCGGACGAGAAGATGAGCAGGGGACGAGACATTCCACGACACGAGACGGCTGATTTGCGAGAACCTGTTCTGCCTACCACGCAAAAAGTTCATAGTGATTCGAAACGACATTCGAAACAGAGGCCCACCTGATCAATACCTTCGACCAACCTTCTCTTGAAAAGAACGGAAAGAAAGTGCTTTATGGAAAAGGATGAAGCTTTCATGGTGCATTGTTTACACATGGGCAATGATTGCTTTGAGGTTGGCGAATGCATCTTACGTGAACAAGATTTCCTGTACCATAAGCTCAGTCGCGTCTAACTGGAGTCTAATTCGCTTCAGCATGCATACGCAGTACAACTTACGGCGTGTATTTAGATCCTAGGATACCATGGAAGTACAGCATTCACGGAGATTGCGCGATATAGTTATGAGTTCAGCGATAGTTGACAGGATCGCGCTGCGCAAGTTGTTTGGATTAGCGTGATCTGAGGCAAGAATAAACAGAAAGGAGGGGGGGCGCCATCAATCTTGTACTGCATCGGAGTCGAATGAATTTTCTGTGCTATATATGGCAGCAGACAAAATTGCACCTAAACTTCCAAGAAGTTGTGAGTGCACGTGTTACTACAATCAGTGTCCCTAGTCCGTCGATCATTCTGAAAAGGGGAACAGTTAAACCTGTCCAATGGCAGCAGCGTGGCTCCCATTAAGTGTTGGAAATTACCTGCGAAATATCGGGTTCTTTAATGACGAGACAAAATGGAGGTCATACGGTCTTGAATGCGTTGATTTCCGGTCAGATCGGGCGAGAAGGCAGGCAAATCACGCGTCGTCGACACATCGTGCCTTTGCCTTGGCTTATTTATTGGCTTGGTGATCAGATGGATTTGGGCTCTTGACGGGCATTTCATGGTTATGCTTCCCTTCATATGTTGTTATGAAAGATTTGGGATCATCCATTGCTCTTTCGACGTACTTACGCACGCTGCACTTGAGACTTGTGCATCTATAGTAACTCCTGCAGAACATGTTAAACCTCAAATATGAGAGATTCAGGGGGAAACACTGTGCATGTTGCTAACTATCTCTCCCTTATAAAGCATTATGCGAGGTTGCTTTCTTGTTAGAGAATGGTTAATCACCATTCAATCCACTGCGTAGGTGGGGTTCTGTTTATCTAAGCCGCCCTTGCATGATCAACGTGCAAGATTGTTTGTAGGTTTTTCCTACTTGAACATGAAAGTGTTGAGTTTCTGATATCCCTTACTAATATGGTTTAACTAACATTCAAAAAGTTCTTTTCTACCCGACCACTTAAGCTATTGGGTTGGAAACAAGTCTCACCTGGGATGAGAGTTTCCCTTGACAACCTTCTGGCCATATTTCCTCCAGCGAAAGCCATCACCCAGAATCTCAGGCTCGGCTGAATTTTGCCGATCAGTGCAGGGCTCTTGTACCCCTTCAGCAACGATGCCCGCTTCACTGGGTCCACTTCCAGTTCTCCTGGAAGAGAGATCACACATGATTTCAGAAATCGCAGAGTGTTCACACATCAACAACAGTTGCTCTCCATTTTGCTAGGACAAACGTAAATAAGCATTAACAAATAATGAAAGGATATTAGCAGTTGGTAATGTTATAGTCATTCAAGTTTCTCATTGCAACGCTACTTACTAAAATGACGAAAACTTGAGGTACCCCAGTTCTGAGTGACCTAAACACTAGCAAGATCTGATTGTATAGTACTGGTCTCTCACCTTCTCTTACTCCTTGGTCCATCATTACCCAGTTCCTTTCCCTTGCTTCCGTTCTCTGCCCCGCTAATATTACACGAACTGTCAGGAGTCCCACCAGAAGGACCAAATGCTTCCTTTGCAGCAGCTGGGTCATGAACTATCAGGCCCTTGCCCTGATAAGACGTATTTGCAGCTAATCCTACCTCAGTCTGATTTTCTACTCTACCTATAGAACCTTCATTCTTTTCGCCTAGTTGGCTACTCCATAATGGGTTGCTTTTGTCTTGTTCTGTTCCATCAGGTATGGTCCCAAGCCCTTGCATCCCTGATGAACTGCGTTTAGGAGGCTGAGGCTTTGAATGGTTGTGCTCACCCTTGTAGACTATTTCTGCTATCTGTCCATCAAGTGATCGCTCAACCTTCTTCTTCACCGGACAGTTTGGGTGGGTGCACTTGTAATAACTTCGTGGGTACTCACTCCCCTTTACCTGCTTCTGTCCATATTTTCTCCAGTTATACCCATCATAGGAAGGACGATCCACACTAGCTGTGGATGGTAAAGCTTTTGGGTCCTCCTCAATTTCCTGAGCTGCCAATTTCAAGGGTTCGCTCGTCTGTTTGGTCTCTGCCACACGTGGTATAATTTGACGAAGATTTGAGCTCGTTTTTGATTTCACATGGCGTTTTTCTGGGGTCGGACTTTCAGATGGCTGTATCACTGGTTGAGTAGCATTGAAGTTCCCCTGTTGAAAATAGAGAATTTCTTTTTCACGGATCTAACTGGAGATTGGAACTAGATATCACCCAAAAAAGTTGCCTGTATTCGGGCACGTTATTTACTAGTACTATACGATCTTTACTGAAAGGGAAAACATAAGCATGAAACAGCAATCATATAGGCTGAAAACTTACTATATTAGCCAAGAGTGAAGCAGCAGCTTTTGAGACCGGCTTTGCCAAAGGTTTATATACTACAGTCCGCTGACTGTCCGAATACGAAAGGGTATCCACTGAATCGCAGATTGCTGTTCCAGAGATTTCAGCCTGAATTTGTCCAGTACACTGAATATTAGATGGGAAAAGATTGAAAAAGGTTTCCATAAGAAAATGAGTCGGGGAGTCACCTGGGATGAGAATATGGCAGCTGAAGTGCGATTCACCGCGGGCTTGAACCTCACTGTCTTGGGTTTAATTGGGGCAACACCACTTTCAGAACCTATTTTAGGGGTTGAATCATTGATTGCACCTGCAAGGAGCTCTGAGAAAGACCTGAAAGTGGAAAAGGTAGGCCTCGACGCAACTGGTTTTGCGATCACTGTTCTCTCTGCCTCTTTAGTCTCCATTCGTACTTGTATAGGCAATAAATATCGTATTCACTCAATGCATGGCTAGCTTGTTCAAGATTCAGGATGATTAGGTACTCTAATCTATCTTGTACCCAGAACGTTCTAGAGTCTTAGGTTCAGGTGGCAGAAGTTTAGTTAACGTGACTGGAGGGGTGGAACAATCCTTCGAGAGCCTCCGCACTCAACCAACTAACTTGAGCTTAGTAAGTGCATTATAAGGTCTTCTAACCTGCATAATATTCAAAATAGTAAATATATTGTATTTTTCCCTTAAAAGAGGAGAAGAAAAAGTAGAGCTCACATAGTCATGTTGCATATTAGAATGATAAAGTAAATTGCACATGTGGATTCAATTGCTCAAACAAGTGAGATCCCACACAAGAAAGAAAAGCAACAAATCTCAAACTCACAAGAGCTTCTTCAACAAACAGAGGCCACAATAAAAAGTTGCAGCAAGAAAAAAAGTCGAGAATAGTTTAATAGATATAAAACCACTATCAGGAGATTCTCAGAATATGCAAATTAGAGAAGGCACTGTCACTGGTATTAGGTTGAAGAGGTTCATTTTATATGTGTTAGCATATGTAAAATATAATGAGAATCATTTTCTAATGGCTAAAACTTTTAGAACAAATGGTTGCACACTTAACTTTTGTCGTAGTACTGGTCTTTGGTTTGATTTACAGAAGAAATGGTCATGCAGCAACTTTAAGAATATCTAAACAAACAACTATCATACAGTCTAGAAGATATGCAAATCCCAAAAAACACAAGTTCCGAATATACATCAGGAGTCAGGGCCTACTAATGGATAAGAATGATGCTGCACAAACAGTAACTAATGGTATATTAAAACTTGTTGAGATATTAAGTCACCACCTTGCTATCGCGATCTATCGAACCAAAAACAAAAAGATTAAGCTGCCCCAATTCCAAAATTAGAAGCATAAATGTGCACCATGAAAGATTGGTTAACAAATATAGCGCAACATTTTCAAATGCATTGTTAAACTAGCCCCCATTGCCCTTCTACAAGGTTTGACGAGGCCTCATACCGTGGTCTCCCTCGATCCAATAAGTTGGTAATTCAAACATTGTATGAAAGTCAAGTTTCACTTGTTCATGCCCCATTTAATGTTCTGTTTAGCGTTGGGTTCTTGTTAATCTTGTTCCTCGTTTGTCAATTCTTTCAAACCCTAATACGTTATGTAATGCATTAATATCATATGTGAAGCCGAAGTACGAGGAATCAGGTGGTCAACCAAGTAACATTGCAGCAAACAAAAAGCAAAGAGAGCAAAACAATAGTTCTGTGAGAGTTTTAGCTCTCTACTCGAGCACTGCAAAAAGCTTCGTTTTGTCATATTCTTCACTACTATTATCAGGAAGATTAGTGAAACGAAAGAACAATCTCATTTCATCTTTTTATCACCAAATTGCGAGTTAAAGACAACATATAGGAGGCAGACTGCATTTGTCTGTAGGCTGTGAACAAACAAATCAGATCCTCCAACCCACCTCGATCAAAGAGTAGATGTTGACTCAGTTATTGTAAGGACAGACATTCTTCCTTTCCAAGAGTCTTGGTTTTTCACCAACAAACATCATGGGACACATTGAATCCATTTCTTTGCACCATGCCTGATATGAATTACAGTTCTAGCTAGCAGCTTCAGATGACAGTTTCTAAACTGAGAACCCAATAACTCTGGAAACATAAATACGCGTGGCCGCAACGGACATTCTAGTAGCTTATGATTTGGGCAGATTAGAAAATCTACCCCTATAATCATCAAATCTTTCCCCTGCATCATCACCCCTACTAAGCTCAACCGAAAATTTCATATCCAAAAAAAAAAAAAATCTCGCAGTCCAGCCGTTGAATCTCGGAGAAACTGATTCTCTGCCATAAACGTAATCACAGACAATAGAATGCTCTTTATTCCACTGTTGACATTTCCAATTCCATAAGAGTAAACTAAAGCATCACAGTGCATCCTACGTAATCAGTCAGTGCCAGAGAGGCGCGCAACAAGCCCAATTTCGACTTCCTGGATACCCAACAATCCACAAGATGCGCCAAATGAAACAAACATGGAACCAAGAACAATATCATTCGAGAAAAAAGAACACCAAATGAAGCAAACTAGTTCAGGAATCATCATGGCACAAGAAAACACAGGAAAACGTAAGCACCTAACCAGAATGTTAGTCGCGACGAGCACGAAATGGAATTGCTCAACCTCCAAAACATTCCAGCAACTAATTACGAGTCCATAATCTGCATTGCAAACCAAACAACATTGAAAACCATAGACAAGTCAAAAACCTGGAAACCCAGACACCAAAAAAGACGAGAAAAAAGAAAAGAGAAGAAATCAGGTGTTTACGAAAGTCAGAAAGCGTGAAAAAAAAAATCAAACTTCACCTCGGATAGACAAGAAACCCGAGCTCATTTCACGCACGAATGCGAAGCTCGTGAAAATCAGGTAGAAGTGCAAAAAGAAACAAAAAAGAGAAAGAAAGAAAAAACCCGACAAATTTGTCTCTTCTTAAGACTAAACAAAGACAACTCGTACAGAGAGGTTTGACTGGTCCGGAGCTTCGCTGTCTTCCTTGAACAGCGAACTTCTGAATCTGAGCGCCGTTTCCAAAGCCCCAAAAGCCAAACCAGAGGGAAGAGAGAGAGAGAGAGAGAGAGAGAGTTCACACCTCGAGAGAAGAAAAGCTGCAAGAAATGAGGCAGAAAAAAGAAAAGCCAAGAAAGAATCGACGAAATCGGAGCGACTGCCCCTTATTTTTCAAGTTGCTTTCTTCTTTCTTCCCCAAGCAAAGGTTTGTGGACATGGAGGGCCTGAATCGTCTTGCTCAAGAGTCAGAGCTTATCGGGAGGGGATGACAATGAGGGGAAGAAGGGTAATAGCGACGGCCATGGCGCCTATTTTGGTCCTGGGCCTGGTGCTACGGAACCAACCGAGTCCAACTAACTGTCTCTGTGTCCGCTTCTGTGGTTTGACTCTCCGATGCCGAGGAAGTGAGAGGAGATGAAGACAACTGTTGAGTTCTTCTTTTCTTTTCTTTTCTAAATGGTTTAATCATCTTAAGCACCACAAAGGTCCACCCCAATGGCCCCAGTCATTTTGACAAATTTGTCGAAATTATACATTATGCGTCCTTAAATCATTTCGTGCACTTAAAACCTAAAACTCTCTACAATCGTCTAGGGGCTATTGATTTCAGTCTGGATCGATTCTCGTTCTGAAACCTGGAACTGAACCGGGCATGTCGATTTCTAATTTGTGAAATCGGCTCACTCGAACCTGAAGCCGAACCTGCTCCAAGTTCAATCTCGAAAACGATAATTTTTTTTTGTTCTTTTATTCCTTCCGAGTGGGAGTTTCCCAACATTAAAAGATGAGCATTATTTTCGGTATATTTGTTAAATAAGTGTTTACATGATTGAGGGGCTGCGCTAATCGACGATCACCTAGTCTTCCATTGAATTTTGTAATCATTACTCCATTGCGTAGCATCATCGTATCAACATGTATTATGTAGACAGCCAAAATTATGGAGAAATACGTGGGGTCCTCCTTCCATAAATTTGAACAGTGAAAAGTGAAACACATTTTAGAGTTTGCTTCAAAATTAAAAATTAAAGTATTATGGCCCAATCCGATTCCCAAATTGGATCGGACCTATGCACACTCCTATAATCAATTACTTTACATCCGATAGATCGTATCGTACAAAAGATTGCCACGGGGCTTATAATAAAAACGGCCGCACGACATTTTTCATTCACTTAAAACCCCGGGCTTGGTACTTACATGCATGAAATGAAATTTTAAGGCTCAAATATATTATCACGACTAGTTCTAGAGCTTTCCCTTAAAAAAAGAGTGAATTTTAAGAACGCAAAATGTGTACTTTTTGGAGGGGTGACATACTTGCTTTGATTTCTTTTCTGGAATTGTTAAAAATCTAAAACTTTCATAATACATATGAATGCTGACACATTAATTCGAATACTATTATCTTTATTATTATTTAGATTATGAATTATACTTAAGAGTTCGATGAGAAAGTAAAATAAGAACCGCTTGTTACTTTTTTAGAAATCCAGACAATCAAACAAACCCCATGCACTGTCACATTCGGATGGAAGTCTTCTAAGGTGCATACGGATTGGACAATTTGCGTGCGCGCCCGTAGTACCAATTGAGCGGACACCCATATCTTAGAATAGACCTCTAATGTCTTGTTCATAAAAGGCAGAAGTCGTTGTCCATTAGCACCGCACAGTACCGATTCTTTCGATTTTCGAATTATCGATCACACATTACACGATAAATTCAACACGTTAAAAATTAGAAACATTATTTAACAAGCATCGATGACCATTCATTAGCCTAATCCTATTTAAACTTTTGTGGATTAGAACTTACACGAGTCATTGACTCTTGACCAGAATAGAGCTTACTTTGGTTCAAATAGCAAAAGAACTGCATTTTCAGAAGCAAATTTTAATGAGCCTTATAAGTGCTCGGCAATGCTTTGACAGTGTGCCTGAGGGCGCGTGCTGGTCGCTCGCCGCCCTCTGTCCATGTCGAAGTAACTCTCATCCACATAGACAAGCTCCTCGAAATCGAGGATAAGAGAGAAACGGCGTCCTCAGAAATAATTGCATAAGGAAAACGATGAACGAGAACAAAAGGGTCGTAAAGGAGCTATCAATAGTGGGGCTCAAGCCTTGGAATAGATCCAGCGGAAATTCCCGTCCTACGTCCACTTTGCTTCAGACGACACGACGGTCTAATCTGTTATGATTCGACACACAATCATAACGAAGTAAAGTATAAAAATAAAAAGGAAAAATCGAGACACAAGGTTTTATCTTGGTCCACCCTTAAACTAGGGTTACGTCTAGCAGAGAATTCTACTATAATTAGCACATCGCACCTCTTATTATATCTCTCAACTATAAGAGAAAGATATCTTATATAGCAGTAGCTATTTATGAGCGGAAACCCAAGCTACCAATGAAAAAATATGAGCTCAAACTATAAAAACTCTCTGGTAGCTCGTGGGCACTATCTGTTGATGGGAAGTATAAATCACACCCCAACATAACCACCGCCCAAGAGCCGACCTATCGGTCTGCCATAGTGGCCCGACTACGGCCCTAGGCGGCACCCGACGAAGCCATGTCGAGATTTGTGGTAAATCACTTCCTTGTAATTGAACTCGGAAAGATCGCGCCATTCACGTGCATGAACCCCAAATTCTAGCGTTTTCTTTGGAAAGAAGAAAAACATAGAAACTGATTTACATATTGATAAATTACTATATTTGATCATCTCGAAATTACCAAATAATTTCAATAAATTACCAGTTTTTTTCCTTTCGGATAGCTTACTAACGTGTTAAGGCTACCGACTTTTTTACCTATAAAATTTGTAATTGATTTTAGATTTTACGGGCTCTTCTACCCGCCAAACCTTATTTGATCAATTTTCTCAGATAAATTGATCGTCCGGTGTTTTTTCGTGATTTTCTATATAAACTGCTAACATATAAAATTAGAATTCACGGAAAATACGTTGTTTTTTTTTTTTTGGTAAGAACACGGAAAATACATTGTTCCGGCTCTCTCAACTTAAGATTCAACAATATTTTTCGCCTCTCTCGATTGAAAATCCCTGATTAATTCGCGATAATAAGAAGAATTACCAAGCGAAATTCCACGTAATTAATGGGTTCCAACCTCTTAGGTTTCATTTTTTTTAAAGTGGTTTTCAGACAAATCTTCTAGACATTATTTAAAATTTCTTCAAAAAAAAAAAGAAAAGGGAAAAAGCCACCAAAAATCCTAAACTATTTTCACTGTGACAAATTTATCCCAATTTTTTTTGTGACACCAAAAATCCCAAACTATGCCCACTGTAACACATTTGCCCTAAAAAATTTTCGGTGACACCAAAAGCCCCAAACTATGCCCATTGTGACATGTATCACAAAATTTTAGGCGTGTGACAAAGTTACCTTAAATTTCGAGGTAAATGTGTCACACGGATAAAAGTTTAGGGTTTTTTGGTGGCACAAGAAAAAAATTAGGGTAAATGTGTCACACTGGTATAAGTTTAGGATAAATGTGTCACATGAGTATAAGTCTAGGGTTTTTGGTGTTGCAAGAAAAAATTCGAGGTAAATGTGTCGTAACGTGAATAGTTTAAGGTATTTGGTGGCTTTGACCCAAAAGAAAAAGAAAGAAGATAACTAAAACTTGTAGATTTTTATGGTTGATGTACGTGTGGACGTAGGAAGGGTTGTTGGGGTTGGGAACGGCGGTGCACAGGTGAGGCCAAATATATATAAAAACATAAAAATAAAAATAAATTGGCCGATTAATATCCTTTTTTTATATTTCCTGTAACTGATGTATTTCTCCACTAATGACAGATTTTTTGTTCTTTGGTCGCATAATGACAGATTGAATCTATCCGAAGCTAAAACTATCTCATTTTAATAAGTAAATAAAGAGCGCCAATGTCACCCAAGGACCAGAATGGTAGTTGGATCCCCAACAACATAACATGTGGCTGCGAAACTAAGGAGTTCTCCATTCGGAAATATTCAAGTTGAGGATAGACAAGGAGGTTGTTTGACACTTCTGCTTAAAGACCATATATCCTTCGACGATGAAGACCTTCCGCCTGGTGGTGTCCGGTCGCTTTCGAGTGCACTGCATATTTCAGTCAAATGCCGTGGGAAGATGGTATCCATAGTTCTCGCGCGAACAATGGTTCAGCTCTGAATATATGACCGTTGGCCACCCTCCGTCGGTCGGATGGAGATTGACGGGTCTGAGATGCGTACATCGAAGTCGCACGTGAGAGGGTCGTTCATATGGTATGGAACATAGCGGTCGAGTTGGAGCTTCTTCCTAATTAGTGTCAAATGCCGCAGCTAAACTGTATTTTGAGGAGACCAAGTCCTGTCGGGAAAAAAATTAAAAGCTAGTTAAGGAAATGAAAAAGGAAGATATATATATATATCGAAATTATACCTTTATTCATTATTTCTTCTTCTTCTTTTTTTGGCTGTTCATCTTCTTCTTTCCCTGTGCTGCGTCTTCGCTGAATGTAGAAGCTATAAAAAGCGAACCAATCTTCTTCTTACTCCGTCCTCCGTCCTTGACTGGAAAATGCCGTCGAGCTTGGCGTCTTCGAGATCTCGACCAAGCTGGATAACCGCGAGCTCCGCCGCGCGTCGACCTTGAGTTGGGTCAAAGCCATTGTGCTCCCCGAAATTTTGACAAGAAAAAAAAAGTCTCGGAAATGATTTGGGTTTTCTGATCTATATTTTGTAAACCCATCGTGCTCCCGGAAATCGACTTATTTTTCCCATTACCATGTCCCATTTCCATGAGTAAATTTCATCCTAATGTGTAATACGACTAACACCTAAGTCTATTATATATCATATGCTATTGAAAATCAACTCAAATTCTAGTTCTCAATTTCAAGTATTTTTTTTTTTATCGCAGGTATTTTTTTTTTTTATCTGTTCTATATCTAACTCTCGTCTCTCTAACTTTTGCTCTGTCGCTTTGCAGATAGCCTTCAAGTTGAATTGCAAAAAAAATTAGCACTTTTATGCTAGACAATCTGACGCAAAGCACTGTTTGGCTTATCTGCGAGCAAGAAGTCTGCATTTTCTGGTTTGGTGCAACCAGATCCAAGAGGGAGACTGGGTCAAGGAAGATGATGAACCCCGAACACAAAGGAAAAAACCAAGGAAAGGATAGAAGAAATCAAAATGACTCATTTTGATTCAGTTGTCCACGTCACATTCCGGTCATGTGCCACATAGAAGTGCCGCCGTCGGTGCTGACGTTGGAGATTTCCGACCAATTTTAGCTGAAAAAGTTGCATTGACAAATCGTCAAAAAATTTATCACTAAATAAATTTTATGACTTCTTGAACAAATTTTTCAGACTTTTGCTCCGCGCTGCAAACTTAACATAGCATCTCGTTAGAGTTTGAGTTGCTTGGAGTGGTTAGTTTAAACGTTTTGCGTTGGTGAGGGCATTCTAGATTTGAGGATGGGCATTCTTAGAAAGAGAATGACATTTTCATTTAGGGGGACACGGGAAAAATTGATGCAAATGTGCAAAGTATAGTCATTAAATCGATATATGCATCGCGAATCGAAATCTAAAATTCATGAAGAACAAATTGAGAATCCGTTCGAATTGTAAAATATGCGAAAAAAAGTAAATTATAGTTTTTGTTAGCATAAAGAACTAACTACAATTCTAAATGTAAGATACCCAATACAAATTGCATCCACTTACTCCATTGGCATTTCTGGAACCAGGGACCGAACCGACGGTCTCGAGAACCGAACCGGACCGACCGGTCCAGTTCCCGAGGAGTCCAATGAAACCGGTAAAATATCCAATAATCAAGGAAAAAGAACACCAAATGAATCAATAAGCCCAATTTCCATACAATCTCGTTCCATTTGGCCTCGCTATGTGGTGATTTGTGAATGACGAAATCGCAATGCGAGTAGAGAAATCATAGGAGCAACAATTGAATAAAGAGAAAGAACAAGGTAAAGACAAAACAAAATCCAAAAAATTAAAAAATTAAAATTAAAATCAACCAGTCCGGTTCGATAACCCTGGAACTGGGAACGGAACCGCCCGGCCACCAGTTCCAATTTTAAGGACCGGAAACTGGACCACCACCCTTTGGAATCAGGAACTGGACACCGATCCGATCCCGATCGGATCGGTCCAACTTGCTTACCCTTAGTATTTCGTGGATCTGTCATAGTTGGGCAACTGCGACTTGTTAGAAAAACAAGAACCCTGACCCCCAGACCACGTGATATTATTGTGACTCTACCTAGGACAGCAAATTGAGCCCATAATTCTACAAGCTCTGCAAAAGTGAAGGTCAATAAACATTCTAGTAAATATGTGGTGTAGGGGGAAATTCTTTGAAGGACCTAATCCATCATGGATCGAGTCAATCACAACCATTGATCATACGAAATTCACATGGAACCAACCGTGATCAATGGTTCCGACTAACCCGCTTCACCATGGACCAAATCCTAGCAAGTACTTTGCGGTAGTGTAAGGCACCATCTATCTTTGCACTGCTTGAACTCTTGCAGTGAAGAGCTGGTATATGTGCCCATTGATTTATGCAGCTGTATGAACTTACTGCCTGGCCATACTAGGGCCAACCAGCTCGGCCAGCGGCAATGTCCCCCACTCCCTTAGCTGTGTACTCCTCCCAGCACACTAAGCAGCTGCAAAGTCTATGCTTCATCACGCAAAGTGCTATAATGGGATGGTTCGGGTAGAGTGGTGTTGAATTTGATATAGCCAAAAGAAGTGGAAACACCACAGAAAAATGCCATAACTGATCTACAATCTCTTCATTTTACTTTATCCATTAGCAGCATACCATAGGATAACATAAAAGCCGAAAAAAGGAAACACAGCACTGTCTAGAAGGAAATATTTTGATAGCAATGATCATCACATTTGAGACTACGCATCTATGAGAGAACAATCATTATCATTAAGAACAATTGCTTATAGCAATGATTACGAAAGATGCAAAAATAAAGAGCAATGCGTCCAACAACCTGCATGCTACTGCTTTTTTTATTCTTACAACTAGACATCATATTGCATGTCTTGAAATGAAAAAGAAGAATGAAGAGATTACATAGCTTCCACCTATCTAAGGTATGTCTTACCTTCACAGATCCTTACTAACCTCTCAAAGTCAACAAAAAAACAAACAACTTAAGTTCCAGCTTCTCTCCCTCTCTCGGAAAAAGACAGGACAAAAACCATCCCTACAAAATCCAGACCTAATAAGGCACTGGTCATCATTTAAAAAAATGAACAGGTGAAATTTCTAAGTTCCTTTATTCCAAAGAAAAAAAATAAGGGAAAAGATCTCCCCATGTAAAATTGCTCAACACGCACAAATGTCTGTGCAAAGAATGGTACTTCGAATATTTAAGTGCACAACATACTCATGCTGCGGCAGACTGCTTTTCGTCAAAATCATCAAGATTAAGAGCTTCCAGCAACTTCGGCCATGATTCTGGAATCCCGCCTGGCAGGTCAAACTCCATAAGCTTGCCTTGCCTCCGATAGAAATCTTCTACAGGTTGACTCTGCACGCAACCAATTACATATGAGTTAGTTACTTATGGACCATAAACAGCTGAAAACTACTCCAGAAAGGGTGTCCAAGAAGTAGTTGCCCTCCCCCTCACTAAAACTCATCCCAACAAATGCAAAAAAGACTCTAGTACAAATAGATAGAAAGGTTGTGAAAACTGAAACAAACCAAATACAATCAAAAGCACTTTACCATCCACCCACTAACCACAAACTTTTCTAGCAAGTTCGTAAGAGAGAAAAAATGGAGAATCCAACTATGAAAAAAAAAACTTCAAATGCCAGATGACACAGATCTTGGCTGTTAATATGACTTTTTCAGTTTGTTTTTTTTTTTTTCCGTGGTGGAGATATCCAAGGAAAGAGCTAGAAAATGAGATATCAAACAGGAAGTTCCTAAAGCTTCCCCACGTTCAGATTCCTTGTGTAAGAAGAATGAAGAAAAGGCAATAATAGATACCTTTTCCCAATAGATCCTAAGCCGTTCTTTCACTACTTCTTCCGTGTCGTCGGCCCGAGTAATGAGCTTTGTCATGCAATGTGGAGGGGGTAGAAGAGGATCCATGCTAATTCCAGGATTCCCATTCTCACCCTTGACAGTAATGCTGGCCACATTAAAATTCTTGCCACACTGACTACATATTCTTCTTCCAAGACATTTCCCCATTAAGACATCTTCACGGAGTTTCAAATTGACCACCAAGTCAATGTCTGTCACCCTTTCCAGTATTTCCTGCAACAAATCAGAAAGACGAGTAAATAATACTACCAGAAAACCAAATTACATACACATCAGGACTTATGACTGCTCTTTGATCACCCTCAGTTTGGATATTTTGATAAAGGGCAATTCAAATTAACCACAAGGTCTAGTCAACACATCATATACACGCTCCAAAGAGTCTGTTTAAATAATATCAGATATACAAGCTGACCAACAGTAAATCTCGCATTGCAATTTCTGCAGAAAATGCGAACTCAAGTCAAGGAACCATAGAGGGCAGTAAAACATTTTCTTTTCCTTTTTCTTCAAGAACCATGGAGCTTACTGCTTGCTTTGTCGTGCGTGGGAACCCATCAAGAATAAATCCTGATTCACCTTGAGCTTCTCCAGCCTCAAGCCTCTTGGACAATAAGCTTATGATTATTTCGTCAGATACCAATTTACCTTGATTCACGATCTCCTTCAGCTGCAAGAATAGTTAGGGAAGTGATGTGTCTGTGGAGGAGCGGCAGAGAATAGACGATAAGATAGCAATTATCTACAAGTATGTAATTTACTCTAGCATTCTGCCCATAGACCAACACAGTAAATACCCACTGTAGAACTATAAAGACCACAGCCACCCCAAGCTAATTAAATCCACTAGATGATCCGCATCAGCAATATGTCAATAGCAACTAACAAGTACAGATAGAGAAAAACGGGAAACACGAAAACCTCATTTCTAATGGTTACGCGTGATTAGAGACGGGCCAAAACACAAAAATAAATTTAAAAAGGAGAGAAAATCTCACAAAGTTCAGGCATTTTCCTGCGCAAACAAAGAGAGAGGAGGTGCTCAGAATGAGTATGAATGGAAGACTTTTTGTCCTCAGGTTAAGTTCAGATTAACGAGATAGATAATCTCATCATCATTGCACCTCTCAATACCTGATATGTAACGATACAGAATCTCACAGTATGATTTGACATGACCAATCGAAAGAATGAAAGAGAAACATTGATTTTCCCAAGCACGTCCAACTCCCTCGCCAATTCATAATCCTATCTTCTTACCTCTATATCCACTCTTATCAAGCAAAACAATTAGAGACGCACCTTCACTTCGAGAGCGATAAATATACCATAACGGGCATAGCTTCAATGCTAAAACTAGTCGATTATGTAAAGTATGCTGAAAGAAAAAAGCCAAAAATTTCCACAAGAAGAGACCAGAGAAAGAACGCCACCAGAGAATATGCTCGAACAATCACGCTCACAACAAAATCAGACCAAAAAGAAGTTCCTACTACAGGACTCAATCGGCCATTGCAGCTCGGATCACCAAACAACTCCAAATTCAAATACTACACAAAAAGGCACAAATGACGGAGAGAGAGAAGAGGGACCTGATGAGAGAGAGGGCCGGAGGAGGAGAGCTCCTCGCGGACGAGATCGCCCGTGGCGATGTGGGGGACGCCGAGGAGAGTGGAGAGGCGGCTGGCGTAGGTGCCCTTGCCGACGCCGGGGCAGCCGAGGAACACCCACTGCACGTTCCTGTGCTCGGCATCTTGGCGGCGAGCCAAAGTAGGGTTTGTGGAGAAGGCGAACAGCGGAGACGAGGAGGAGGGGGAGGAAGGTGTGGCTTGGGATGGGGAAGCTGAGGTGAAGCATCGGGCGACGCGTGAGATGGCGGAGAGGGATGGTCTCGAGGAGAGGCGGATCGAGGCCGCCATTGGAGGAGGGATTAGAGAGAGGAGAGAGAGTGCAGAGGAGGAGGCAGGAAGCTTGACTCTGGGAAGCGGAAGAGGAAGCAGAACCCTAGTAGTAAAAATGTAATGGCGTCTGGAGTTCTCTTCTGGGGCCCCACTCTCTCCCCTCCAAATTTCGCGAGAAATGAGAAAATCATGTTAACACGTCTGAAAACCTTTAAGTATGGAGTGTAATCATAGGTTTAAACCTTGAAATTCATCATAAAATATAACGTAACGATAAACTTTTCAATTGATTCGATTATATGACGGTGTCCTCCGCCAGCGTGATGAAGCCGAGGTGATAAGTAGAATGAAGCAGGCGAGAGGTGGCGGAAGGAAAAAAGACTTGGGTAACATTACTCAAATCAGGCCGTCTATTTTTATTTGGATGGCCTAATTTGAGAGAGGGTTAGAATTCAAAATTTTTCAAACCCCAAAAAAATTCCCGTTCAATTTTTTTCCCTCTCCCTCAACAAATGACGTGACCCATTTTTGGCCGTCCAAATGAAAATGGACGATTTGATTTGAGTAATGTTATCAATGTCACAGAAACCCCAATGTTAGGTGATCCGGATCCAAGAAATTGTTTGTCTCCAAGATGAGAAAGAGTACGCTCATGGGAGTTTCTTGCGGTTCGAAGGTTTCATGTACTCCGAACCTGACTCCGAGCAAGAGACTTTTTCCTCTTTTAACTTCGAGAGTACCTAGCCTCGTTCATGCCATTCGTGTTTCAAATCGTATGGTGTGCGGATCATGTATAGTACGATTCATAAACATCGAGCTACATCCACGGGGAACAACAAAGAGATTCGAAATCAAATGTTAGATCAAAGTGCATTTAGGCTCAGTTTGTTCCGCGAAAAATGAATGATTTGGAAAATATTCTTGAAAATAATCGCTTGTATGCTTACGAGAATAAATGAATGATAAATATTTTCATTGTCCACAAAAATGTTTGGCCATAAATTGTTATCGATAATGACAATATTGACTAATTATTTCAAATGATATATGTAATTTTTTAAAATATTATTTAAATCATTCATTTTTCTCGAAATAAATGAACCCTTAGTCTATACATGCTCTTGTTAGTAGCTTGGCTTCGCCGAGATCTAGTGAGCTCAAGCGCGCCGGACATGGTGAGGCTCAACCTTCTATGGCCGATCGCTGGACATGGCGAGGCCCGACAATTGCGGGAGGAAGAAGAAAAACAAAAAAAACAAAATATTAGAACATCTTTTTAATAAAAAAAATTCGAAATTTGTGATTTGGGAAAATATTTTTACCTTTTTATATTTAAAAATTCACTTTCTTAATTTCATGCATACATTTTATGTTAATTAAGTCATTTTCCATGAATAGTCTTAAATGCACGTGATGCGGACATAGTACGAAACAGTAGCTGACCCAAGCGGGAAGAGGCTCGAGGCTCGTCGCTGGACACGTGGAAGCCCCGCGTCCCACAGAAACAGTTGCGCCCGTTGGCTCGTCGCCGATCGGAAGAGGCTCACCGGCCTTTTCAGTCGACCTACATTCACCGGCGGCTTCTGCTTTTTCACTTCCACAGAGCATCCATGGCGGCTTCCGTCCGTTCGACGCTCCTGTTCGAGCCTCTCCAACACAGCCGAACCGCCAACCGCGCTTCCGCTCTTTCGATCCCTCGGCAATCCGAGAATCGCTCTCTCCGAGCCGGTCGCAATCTCCGGAGCTCGAGGGAACATCTCGGGCTGTCGTGGCGGAGGAGCCGCGTCACCGCCCCTGCCGTTTCTGGCTCTGCTGGTGAGTTTCCGAAGCGATTTCATTTCTTTTGAGCCACATAGGGCAAGCTATTGGTACATACGACGAGGTTTCGGTTTTTTTTTTCTGTAAAATTTCTGGATGAAACTGTTTTCCGGTGCGTGTTTCGCTGTTGGCTAACAGGTGTGGATGCCTCGGCGGCCGGCGAAGATATGGTAGATTCATTGGATGATGTACTGGTGTTTGATTTGAGCGGTAACGCCATTCCGATCTCTGATCTATGGAAAGAAAGGAAGGCCGTGATTGCGTTCGCTCGCCATTTCGGGTGATTTCATCTTTTTTCCCTGTTCACTCTCTGGATGAATTGAGTTCCCAGTCATTTGTCAAGCAGATTGTACCCCCGGCTCGTGCTTTGGGATTAGGTATTAAGCTCCCACTAAAATTTTCGTTGTGTATCGTTATTTGGCATTTGCTTTCAGGTGCGTGCTCTGCCGGAAACGTGCTGATTATCTAGCTGCTAAGAAGGTGAGGTGTATTCTAATTGCTGATACTAATTGCATGAAGCTTATAGGCAAAGAAACCAAAAAAGGAAAAATAAAAAAGATGATTGCTTTAAGGCTTGACTAAATCAGTAAGTTGTTCACATCTGCATAAAGCGCTGATTTTGATTTACCAGGCACGTTGCTGCTGTGTCTGGTTATTAGTTGCTGAGATGATCTTATTCTTCTTATTCAGCTACGGCTCTCATTCATTCCAAGTTAATGTATTGCTTAAAGTGCTAATTGTTTGGGTATCCGAAAGCTTAACATGACGTGAATATCATTAGTTAGATATTCATCTGGTCTGAAAATAAGTCCTATGGGCTAATTACATGGAGACAGGAGTTGGAGAATAGCATTGCGAGCTCTGTAGTACCACAGTTACTGTTTGCCGATGGATTTGCGGCCCCTTTCCACCACCCGAACCCGTAAATACCTGAGGGATGCATGAATTAGAAAGGCTTTCTTTCGAAACAGCATTACTATGGACGGACATTTCTTTCCTTTTTCCCGACGATGCATTTAATTTTCTAATTTTGAACGGTACCCAGTCTCAAGTAAATTCCCTGATTTATTTGAGGTATGGGTATCTGTAAGGGAAACCTGATGTAACTGCTCTATGGAAAGAAGATGCTGGTTGATCAATATGACTATGCTAGATTGTGTTTTCTGCACACGATTCCCCTCTTATAATTGCTTATGTTGGAGGAACGCACTCCAATTTTTCCTCGTCATTATGCTGAAATTGCTTCTTATGGTTGTTTGTTTGTCAATAAGAATGTTCTAATATACTAACAGGATATAATGGATGCATCTGGCGTGGCTCTTGTGCTGATTGGACCAGGAAAAGTTGAGCAGGTACTTCTAGCAAAAGAATTTGCTTAGGTTGTGCTGGTATTGCATATTTGAGTTGTGATTATACTCAGTCAAGCAACTGTCAGTAATGGATCTGCTGATTATGCCTAGTTCTCTCTTTCAGCTTTTGAATTCCTTCTGCAAATCTGTTTCTTATGCTATCTGTCTGGATAACGATGCAGCTAACAGTCTCAGGGCTTATTGAGTTAAAATTGTTCTTCTACACATGATGCCAATGCCAGTGCAATGTTTGTTCATTTGATTACAAAAATTGAAAATGCACTTCATTGTAATCTATTATACAAAACTGTCAATATTTTTTTTTTGTTTTCTGTTCTTTAAACTGGTGGCCTCCTGCTGCAACTTACTTTTAATGATGACTCCGTGTTTCCTAATGCTAGACATTGGCTGACCATTGGCTTAATATACTGCAGGCAAAAGCTTTCTCGGAGCAAACAAAATTTCAAGGAGGTGAGATTCAAAGAAGCTAGAGTAGTTTATGTTGTGCCTGCATTTGTCAGCAGCAGTCTGTGTCAGTGGTTTAGATAAATGTGCGTGTATGATGAACGAAGTAATTTTAGCAATAATAAAAGTGTAGCAGAATGTGGTGAAAAAAAACATGAAATTGCGAAGATATTGTTGAAAACTGAGATGTCGCATTTAATTTTCTCTTGAACTATGAAGATTTAACTAGAAATGCAGAAGTGAACGTAGTATATCTGAAATAGATGCTTTTTTTGGCTATTCTAGAGAAAGGGCAGATGATTAAAACATTGCTGTTATTGTTGGAGGAAGTTATGCTAGAAAATCATCATTCATTGTAAATTGTAGAAGTTGCAATATGCTGCTAGTACTAGTGTAATGAGGTCTAGTGCCAAGAAAGCGCATTATTTCTTTGAGAATTTAAAAGGCACGCATGAGTATTCATTTTCCGTGAGGCAAGGCATGAGGATATTCTCCAGTTCTCAGAAAAATGGTCAACATGCCATTGAAATGCTACAGACGTTAAATGCTTAGCGTAGGATGAAGTTCGTAAAAAAAAAAAAAGCTGTGTAGGGAATAATATGGTGAAGGGCATTCTCTTGAAGGGAATAATATATGAAGTGTTTAATGCAGAATAAGCTAAAGAGCATTTGAGAGTATATGAAAGACTACCTTTGGTAATCATTTTTTGCTCCAACAGTCTGCAAAAAGAGACGATTTCCTGTTGGAAAGTTTTATCAGTATGCATCTGTAATTTGTCTTGAGATGTTCTCTTGTTGGACATCCTTTCAGTTTGTTATCTCTGTTTTCATGTAGCTAGACACTATGCCTTTCTTTGGTTCATCTTATAAGGTAAAAACTTTCGTTTCCTTCAGAAGTGTATGCCGACCCTAGTCATTCGTCGTACGAGGCATTAAGATTTGTCTCCGGGGTCACAACGACATTTACTCCTGGGGTATGTACAGGATCGTATTTATTTATCTGATTTCCTGATTTGCGTCCACTACTTCATTTTCATGCATCTGTGATGCAAATGCACTTGCATGTGTTAACAGAAATGAATGGCTCTAATTACTTGTACATAACTCTAGGCTGGTCTCAAGATAATCCAGTCATACATGGAAGGTTATCGACAAGACTGGAAGCTTTCTTCAGAGAAGGATACTGTGTCTAGAGGAGGCTGGTATGTTGGATAAACAGTTTTACATTATCATTTGATCTCTCAGATGTTAATGCTCATGGGATCTCCCAATTTGGTACCTCAATATAAATGGTTGTCTCAATGCTATCCGCTCGTATATTCAACGTGTTTCAATATATGTACTTTAGTTTTAATTACCAAAGTTCATAATGTAAGTTGAGGCATCTTTCTCTCCTGAGGTAATGTTCAATGCTGGCATATCTTGTCATCAGGCAATGCATATGCACGTCTCTAGTGTCCTAGCATCCTTTTGTCCATGTCTGATCATGCATTCTCAGCTTTCATGAGTTAGCAAGCTTTCTTATTCTTTCCCTGACATTGACAATTGAGCTATTATCGTGACTTTGTCAGGCAACAAGGTGGTATTATTGTTGCAGGTCCTGGGATAAAAAACATCTCTTATATACACAAGGTCAGAACCATCAGATCCTTGTCCTCTTTTGCATGTAATTTCATCAGAAATTCCAGTATATCCTCGAGTAAATTCTCATCCAGCTTAAGATCTTTGCGTGTATCCTCATCCTTATTGCTGTGACCTCAAACGCACAATGCATATCAACATGCCTGTGATTCCGACTTAGTAAATAGAATGCCCTTCATAGGAGGTAAAGCGTAATCAATTCATAGTTAGTGAAGTAAGATCACGAATTCCAAATACTAGTAGTACTCGCAAAGTTTCATCTGATTCTGACTTAGTAATATCGTTTTGTATGTTGTATCATGAGTAGGATAAAGAGGCAGGGGACGACCCACCCATTGAAGAAATCATGAGAGCGTGTTGCTCCTAAACAGAAAGGCGTACTCTTGCTGTCAATGATGTCTCTCTGACCCTGAGGCATGTACCCTCCTCTATCTAAGCCATACCAATCTGCTTCAAGCTTCCAGAAATAGTAATGCTCGGCCTTCGAAATCGAACAGCAGTATGCAGGTAGTATCTCCCCACGTTTACAAGCATTCTCTCATAGAGGGAAATTTGGCATATATCCAATGTCATCTTATATTACTAGGAGCTTTCTGTCTACTGTAGAAACGCCGACAGATTCTACACCTTGGACGAAAAAAGAGAGTTAGGAACCATAGCGTTGGTGAAACTTGCAATGATACAGAATAATCTCGAATGCCTCTCAGCTTTACACGTTGTATCTAAACTTTGATGTACATAACTGAGGTTTTGCAGCTCTCCTGTAAACTATCGAATACATATCTAGCATCAGAATTTTACTGAAATAATGCAGGTCACTACAATCTAAATGACCATTGATATGTGTCAATGCTAGGCAACTTGTATGCTAGGCTAGGATTTTTCATATGCATCTCCTTATAAAAAACAAGGCGACATGACTCGAGGCCTTATCCGGGAACAAAAGAAAAAGGAAAAGAACATGAGGTTTGCGGATTTTATCCAATTCAAGCTAATTGTTTCTAGCAAAGTACGTGCATTGGAGCAATTGGACCGATTATGAAACCAACAATCGCTGTAAAGTGTAAAGTGTAATTGAAGATGTTGCGTCTTTCGCATTGAGCGGCCATGGCAGCCGGCAACGAAGTTGGTGCAGTGGATTGGCTGAGAAATGAGGGAGGGCTTGCTATATATGCGCGAATGTGGGGCAGAGCATCCAAGGTCGAGTTTGGCCGGCCCTTTCAACCCGTCCGATATAAGAGGGGACTCGTGAAACTTCTCTTTTCTGCCAAGATAGAAGCAAAGTGGAAATTTGGAAGAGTTTATCCGTGCAGAAATTCTATTCTTTCCTTGTGGGGAAGTTGGGAATTAGTGATTTCAGACTTTGAAATTTGTCTGAGTTGCAATTTTTTCTTATTATATAGAGAGCACTTCGGATTATGAAAGCAATACACATTCTTAAAGATGATCTAGAATCATATGATTCAAAAGAAAAGTGAGTAATTCATAAATTGATAGAGAGAGACCTCCAACTAAAGTCACTTGAAGTGAAACCGGTACAATAAGCTAGACAAATCATCACGGATTGTTCGACAGGGCCAATATCAGAATTCAACATCCAAAAATGTGATAAAAGCTTCTAAACCGACATCACGGGCAAAAGCCATCATTCAAACTTAAGACCGAGGCTTCTCCTTCTTTTCCTTGAAGAGGGCCAGGAGGGACACACCGGATACCTTCACGACCTTGAACCTGACACCAGGAATATCTCCCACAGCATGACCCTTTCGTCCAAAACCGGCGATCAAAACTTCATCCTGGTTTCGAAAATGCAGTCATAGTCAGTAACCAGAAGGCAGCAAGGAGGAGAAAATCGGTCGAATACTTGACAAAACGCTATGGAAGATCCTACATTTTCCTCAATGTAGTTGAGGCAACCATCGTTGGGCACGAAAGCAGCTATCTTCTTCCCGTTTTTGATGAGCTGAACTCTAGCACATTTTCTAATGGCAGAGTTAGGCTGTTTAGCCTCAATACCTCTGCACATTAAGTAATTATCATTAAGCACATTCTAGACAATTTAATTGATAAAAATCAGTAGGTTTTGTTTTGACAGACAACATCTTACATCTTCTCAAGGACAATGCCCTTGGCGTGGGAAGACCCAGCAAATGGCTTCTTCCACTCGTTGCCAAGATGGGATTTCTTGTATGATTTGTCGGCCCATCTCTGCCTCCTTCGGTGAGACTTCAATTTGCGACCAGATCCCATACCACGTGTCTTCCTGCAAGGAAATTTCTGCTTAGCATCTAATAACCATGTTTCCCACGACACCTTAGAATACTGACACAGGTCACCTAGATTTCACGATGTCGCCAATCTCTTAATGAAAAATAGCAGAAAGAAGCTTATCACTATTGCCGGAAGACATTGACTAGCTATCTCATAATTCAACCGATCCTCAAAATTATTGCAGCGCACTTTTTTAGGACAGAGAAGCTACTACTATTGCATCAGTTGAAGAAGACACATCCGATCACGCTATGCCGACCATATTTTGATCTAATTACTTTCATCTCCTCTATCCACTGTCAATGACTACTCCTCTTTGAAGCCAACGGAGGCTACTGTTCGCCAAACAGAAAGCCATTAACAAACTCTAATTATTGTGTTCTGGCTTAAAACTTGCTTAGCATTGCTATCGGAGGGTGCAAAAGAATGTACAGAAGATTCAAATGTGGCATAGTGTCCCAAAACAGTAGAGGTAATCTCATATGGCTTTACTGATTAAAAGCGCATATTTATACCCCAAAACCCTAATCGCATCGGCACAAGAATTTCAGAAGATAAAACTCTGAAAACCACGACAGTACGGCAGAAGTAAAGATACACCCGAAAAATAAGTTCGCATCAGTATACAATCAAGCAAGAGCTCTTTATAACGTACTTAAGAGGATTATCAGAGTCGACAAATGCTGAAGAACCGAAAAAAGAGACCCAATTTTCTGAAATTACGAGACAAACTCATTTACAAAGAAGTAAAATTCCAATTCAACATTCACATCGTAATCTGCCCAGATTATTGACGCAGGCCAAAATCTAATGGAGGGCTAGACTTCAATTATTAAATACTGTTGCTTTCTCTTCGCTCAAAGAGAAAAAGAACGGGAAAAAAAAGCAGCAGCGCGGCAGCTCATCCATTTCACCGTCTGCTTCAGGACAACGCAACCTCAAGCAACCTCGAATCTTATACTATTCTAAAGACGACATTAACATATATCTAGCTCTCAATCTAAAACGAGGACGCAAACCGCAGGAACCTGAACCACTCGTTCGACAATAAAAAACTAGAACAATCTCAAAGACGAGAGAAGGCAGAGAGTCACAGTATAGTACCCCATGGTGACCGAGTAGGCTTTGCGCGGCTCTGGCTGAAGCTCGAGAGGTCGAAGACGTAGTGGCAGCAGCGACAACAAACCCTAGCCCTATCAGAGGCTCATCAACGACGATATATATAGCCTCTTTCCTCATTGGGCCTTGAATGTTTTGGGCTTTAGTGATTCTGGTTTGGTGGGCTCTTGCTTACAAGGGGTGCCAATGGGCCGGGTAGGGCAGGGTCTCATATAGGCCCGACCCGGCCCAGAACCAAACAGTGCCAAGCTCGGCCCGGCCCAGTCTGAAACCGTACTAGTCTGGCCCGGCACGCGCCTTTTTGAAGCAACCAACCTGTCTCTTGTTGCTGCATATGGGGGTTGCTCGTTCGCCTTGGGAATTTTCGGGCCGATCCACGCCGAAACAATACCAAGGTCCGGCTCAAAAACTCCCTAAATTTTCGGGTCGGCGCGAGCCTTTTTGACAGCCCTACTTACAAGGGCAGATGTTCCTCTCGCTCGAACTTTGGTTCGCATCTTAATCGATGGCGCGATATCATAATAAATCTCGCATTGGATAGATAGAGGGGAAAATAACACAAATTGTTCACAAATTTTGACCCGATGTGCAAGTGGTCCCTGAATTTTTAATCTACTCGATTTGATCCTTGAACTTTAAATTTGTTCGATGTATTTCCTGAACTTTTAATAAATATCCAATTTAGTCCTTAGGCTATATGAAAATGTTCAATGTTGTCCTTCTATTAATTCAAGTTCATGGACAACATTGAATATCTTCAAATAATTTAAGGGTTAGATTGAACATAAACAAAAAAAGGAGCCATATTGAGCAAATTAAAATTCAGAGACGACATTGCACATTGGAATAGAGTTCAAAGACAACATTGAAAAAGTCAAAAGTTCAAGAACCACATTATATATTGAGTCAAAGTTTATGGATCATTTATATCAATAGACGAGATCAGAACTCCAGTCACCATAAGGAGAAAGCATTTTATGTGCCGAGTGCATCACGGAAAATGTCATGACCTGTAATAACCGATCTGACGCATTTATTTCGCGAAAAACCACCTATCGAACTGCATTCATCTCGATTGCTTACAAAAGTTCATTAACAAATTCATAACGAAAATGTCAAATAAATTAATGTTAACGACGAACTATTTTCTAACTAATTGTTTCTAGGCCATACGAACAATCTTTTAAAAATTAAAACACAGTCAAATCATTTTCCTTCGGCTTCTGGATGACTAGGCTTTCAGAGTTCATGTCGGCACAGCTACTTGGTACATTCGACCAGTACGTCTTCCTAAGAGAAGATCAAATCGAAAATCGAGAAGAGTGATTATAGGTGTTGGAGGATAAAGCCATGACCAGCGGAGATCATGTTCACCTCATATGGGATAGTCCCAATCCGGCTGAAAAATTCCACAGCACATGAACATGGATAATGAGCTTTAGCTGGTTGTTGACTGCATCCTATACCAAAAGAAAGCAACGCAAGAAGAATTTACAATATCCCTACAAATAAAACAGAAAGGAACAACTTCAAATTTCAAGGCATTACAGAAAACATGCCTAAGACGGAGCAATAGATTGTTGTGTGTGCATTTCAAGCTGACCGAAATTCAATCGCTAAGCGCCCGCTTCTGGAGACTCCTCAGTTTGTCTCCTCAGCTCCTCATCAGCATTTCTCAGGATCTGGTCCCAACCGCTCCCAGGACTTGTATCCAAGTAATCGTATGGCACAGCCGTTTTCAAACCAGGTCGGACCGCGCAACGATTCTCTACAATTCTGAAATCCATGTCTTCATCGTCCCCTTTGCTCAGTTCGTCCCATGAAAAGAGGAGTGGCAGCGTAAACGCCCCCCATGGGTTGAAATCCAGTACCTTAACCCTCCCATCCTTGGTGACATAAACATCAAACGTGTAATTATCTGATTCAAAGATCGGACACACTTCACTTTCAAAGAAATCCTCAATCAAAACCTTAAGGTGGTCCTTCTTCTCGAGGAGGACCGGATAAAATGTGGTAACCTCACGTTGACAGATGCCAACCAGAAGCTTGTTCCTTACAAAACAACGGAATTCCATCTCTGATCGAAGCGCTGGCTGCCACTTCCGTAGAGCAAGGAA
Organism: Lenwebbia sp. NSW1173648; assembly: GCA_029784005.1. Lineage (NCBI taxonomy): Eukaryota > Viridiplantae > Streptophyta > Magnoliopsida > Myrtales > Myrtaceae > Lenwebbia > Lenwebbia sp. NSW1173648. The sequence continues at coordinate 2,362,191 of JARCGZ010000002.1, forward strand.
AAAGCTCTGCGGCCTCGACAAGGTCTTGTCACTGCAAGAATCATACGCGTGATAGAGATCGTGGGTCGACGAATCGGATGCGCGTAGCAGGAGGGCTATCTCACTAAGAGATGTGCACCGAAGATTCCCGCTGCCACTAATCCAAGCAGCGTCTTTTGGCGAGCTCCAGTTTAGCTTAGGGAAAACAGCGCCCCTGAGCAATTCAATTGACTCTTTGACCGCCAACTCGAGTTCTGGAAAAGAAGGAGGTGGGAATTCCTCGGATTCATCTCCAGATCCTTCTGGAACTGCAAGATCATCTTCGTCCACAGGATTACGAACCCTGTTGGGAAGGGCATCTTCACCTGTGACAGAATTTGGTAGAACAAATGGTCCAGAGTCACCAAGAAGGTACTCAACAAAGGACTCCGGAAGCCGATGAATATGCGTTTTGATGGACACCGACTTGAATTTAGGATACCACTCTTGGATCTGGCAGCGATCCACTTCTTCTTGCCTCATTCCTTTGTAACTTTCAAAAAGGCTCATTCCAAAGGCTAGAGAAAAAGGAACAAGTACTAGGGCAATTCACTGATTTCTGAAGCAGATACCTGCAGAGAGCCTGAAGAATATGCAATCGCATTGATTACGACCGGCAAGCACATATTAGGTATGAAATACGAAAAGAAATTCAAGCAGATTGATCGCAGAAAGAAAGACGTCAACTGTCAGTCAAACATCTCCTCCACCAAACAGAGACTCCAAAAGAAACAAAGTCTTGAATTTTTTTAGCTAAAAGAACCATTACACCTCAATAACGCAAAACCAGCTTCACGCAGGTGAGCACAAACTAATTAAATAGTCAAGATTCATGAAATTAGAGACACCACAGGAATCTAAGACAGACCCATGCATATTCTATCAGAATTAGGGCATTAATCCAGCATCAGCTGTTCTTGAGCGACTTCTATAGATAATGGACACTCTTATACAAAATTACATGTTCCAAGATAGAGCCAGAAGCTAGCTTAGACAGTAAGGAAGGAAGGACCAACACAAAATGTACTAGATGTTGTCGCATTTGACTGGAGATTTGCATTTGTATAGCTGGTTGGGTGGGCACTGCCCATGATTTGCGTATTCTTATGCATTCAAAGCCGAACGGATGAACATTCCTAAAGGTACGAAAATTGGAGTTACATATGATGTTTCAATTGAGTTTAGCATGTTAGTAATAAACTTATTTATAAATTGTAGGAAAATATTATCTTGCTGATGCTGCTTATGGAATTCAAAAGTGGGATTATCTGTCCCTATCCCAGAGTTCAGTGATCACTCACCTGAAAACGAGAAGGAACTATTCAATCTGCACCACAACTAAGCCCGAAAAGAAAGATCGCATCAGTATACAATCGATCAAGATCTTTTTATGAGCCAAACTTATCTTCTAACGAACTTAAGAGGAATACTGAGAAGAACTCAATTACAAAGATGTAATTCTCAATTTCGAATCAAACGTTATCATCATAATCCGCCCAGATTATCGACGCACGCCAAAATCAAAAGGGGGGTTAGACTTCAGTCATCAAATTCTGTCCGCTTTCTCTTCGCCCAAAGAGAAAAGAGATGAAAAGAAAAAGCAGCAACAGCGGCAGCAGCAGCATCGATTTCGTTGTCTCCTTCAGCAAAACACAACCTCAAGCAACCTCAAATCTTCTACTATTCTAAAGCTTTTAATCTAAACCAAGGAAGCAAACCAAAAGAACCGAACCGCACGTTCGACAGCCAAGAAAACAAGAACAATCGCAAAGATAAGACGTACCCCATGGTGACTGAGCAGGCGCCGTGCGGCTCTGGAGGAAGTTTTTTTTTTTTTGGAAACTGCTCTGGAGGAAGTTCAAGAGGTTGAAGACGGTGCGGCAGGCTGCAGCTGCAAGAACAAAACCTAGCAGGCTAGCCCTAGTTCAGATGCGATCGCGCCTGTTTAGGCCTGCTTTCTGATTGGGCCTTGAATGTTTTGAGCCCAATGGGGCTTTCGTTTTCTTGTTGGATTTCTTATAAGGGGATTTAGCTTACTCTTAACCGCGAACTCCCACTCATTTTCCCGCCACTCCTCCCAAATGGCCGAGAAGAAGAAACGCCGCCGCGCCGGCGCCGATCCCGACGCCGACGACGACGAGCTCCCCTTCAAGGACCTCCTCAAGCTCGACTCCGTCATCCTCCAGACCCTCCGGTCCCTCACCGCCTCCTCCGCCGCCGCCTCCTCGTCCTCCACCGGCGCCAAAACCCTAACCCTCGCCGACCTCGCCCTCTCCTCCACCTGCCGCGAGGTCGCCGACCTCTCCCTCTCCTCCGTGCAGTCCTCCATCGAGTCCCTCATCCTCCGCATCGCCCGCTCCATCCTCGGCGGCGATGGCTTCGCCTTCGACGTCCCCTCCCGCTCCTCGGCGAACCAGCTCTACGTCCCCGAGCTCGACCGCATCGTGCTCAAGGACAAGAACACCCTCCGCCCCTTCGCCAACGTCTCCAGCGTCCGCAAGTCCACCATCACCGCCCGCATCCTCCAGCTCATCCACCAGCTCTGCGCCAAGAGCATCCACGTCACCAAGCGTGACCTCTTCTACACCGACGTCAAGCTCTTCCAGGACCAATCACAGTCCGATTCGGTCCTTGACGACGTGTCCTGTATGCTGGGGTGCACTCGGTCGAGCCTCAATGTGATTGCTGCCGAGAAGGGAGTCGTTGTGGGCCGGCTCATTTTCAGCGACAACGGCGACATGATCGACTGCACGAAGATGGGGATGGGAGGGAAGGCAATACCCCCAAACATCGATCGGGTTGGCGATATGCAGAGCGATGCGTTGTTCATACTCTTGGTGGAGAAGGACGCTGCCTACATGCGATTGGCAGAGGATCGGTTCTACAACAGGTTTCCGTGCATCATTGTCACGGCTAAGGGCCAACCGGATGTGGCCACGAGGCTGTTCTTGAGGAAGATGAAGATGGAGCTGAAGCTGCCTGTGCTCGCCCTTGTGGACAGCGACCCTTATGGATTGAAGATCTTGTCAGTTTATGGGTGCGGGTCGAAGAACATGTCGTATGACAGCGCCAACCTGACGACCCCTGACATCAAATGGTTGGGGATAAGGCCGAGCGACCTGGATAAGTATAAGATACCGGAGCAGTGTAGGTTGCCCATGACGGAGCAGGATATAAAGACAGGGAAAGATTTGTTGGAGGAGGATTTCGTGAAGAAGAACCCGGGGTGGGTCGAGGAGCTGAGCTTGATGGTGAAGACGAAGCAGAAGGCAGAGATTCAGGCTCTGAGCACTTTCGGGTTTCAGTATCTGTCCGAGGTGTATTTGCCCCTCAAGCTTCAGCAGCAGGACTGGCTCTGAGGAGAGTGAGATCAATTCTCATTTGCTCTGGTAATTATAGTGTTTGCTTATGGAAAAAATGTTGTCTTGTTGAGAGGCTTATCTTCTGTATGTCTGTTACATAATTGAACTTGATTTCCCAGTACTGTGTTTAGTTTGACTGGAATGGGAGGAGAAAATCAATTGGAAGCTAGGCAACTTCTTTTGAGTCTCTTGAAATGTGTTGTTGAACTCTCTCTTTTGGTAAGCCACAAATACCACAACCTTATTGTATTGTGTTCGATTTTGAGTATGAGCAATGCCCCCCATGCGCCTATGCAGCAGGGTCAGGTGAATGAGGTTTTGAAAGTGAATTTTTAGCATAGACAAACGCTGATGAACTGTAATGGTAAGTCTGATGCTTACAGCAAAAAAATAGCTGAATAAATGGAAATAAGCAGGAAATGGTTGAATGGAAGGGGATCTTTTTTATTGCATATTTTGGGAGCTACACTGTTATTGCTCTTTCATCCTGATCACTCGCTAAAAGCACAGGACAGATGTAGTCGACACGAATATGATACACCAAAATTCACGATGCTACAAAGAATACATCTTACTTGCTCGCCCACGCAACCAGTCATGCAATGACTTTCTAGTCAACTTTAGTCTTTGGAGAACAACTGGTCTCCTAGTGGAGGTTTCCGACTCCCTGGGAGGAGTCCTGCCTGACCTGGGTTCTACCAAGAGAACATCAATCCCCAACTCGTTCTTTAGTAATTTGACAATTGCATCTTTGACCTTCCATCTTTGATCAGTTGGCTTTGCATTTATCTCACTGACTCCTAAGATGATCAAAACGTCATCATTGACTTCATTCCCTGTAACCATGATTTCGAAGTTGAAGAAGGCTCAGGATAATTAAACTGCTAATGGTATGGATACCCAGTATTGGTTCTGCTGAAATACCCGATCTCATTAAACTAAGGTACTTTCTAAAGAAGTTTTAAGGAAGTAGTTGGCTCATACCAAGACTGTAGTTTTCCTTGATCATTCGCAGAACAGCTAGAACGACTATCCGGGCTTCAACCTGTCGAAAATTATTCCACACTTTGGTGAGGAGAATACAGAGGTCACTTCTCCTTGTTGACCGACTAATCAGTCCAAGCAAAGAAAAGTAACTGAATCATTAGAAGCTAATTCTAGGTGTACCAGAGTAGAGATTAGCACTGATTGATTCTCATATGCTTCAAACCAAAACTACTATTAGCCAATGCTTGAATTTGCCAAAGAAAAAAAAGAATATTGCCATGAGTGTTCTGGTTGGCAGTTTTATTTTGTACCTTTGAAAGTCCCTGGAGATCAATTGCTAAGGTTTCAGCAATGCTCCTCTGCAGGTATACTGCAACCTTTTCAAGAAGAAGACTGTTCGGTTTACTTAAGTCAGTTCCATTGAAGGAACTGACTTCTCCTTGGTTCATATCATTGTCTTGGATCACTCCTTCACACCACTCCTCAATTAGTGCCTTAAGATAGTGATCATTGGGCTTGTACCTACGGTATGCATGTTCAATCAGATGAAATAATGAGCTTCATATACTGGGAAAAAACAGAAGAACGTACCCTGCTTTTCTCATATCCTGATATATTGCCAGGCATTGCTGCACTTCATGCAAGGAACCATATCTACTGCGAGCCCTCAAAAGTGTGTTATATGTCACCTGAAAAGCTCACAGCAATTTACCTAACAAGACAAAAATAGTAGGAACTAGCTCTGGAAGTACATGTGAGCCTGAGCTGCACTATCAATTGAACATGCTTATTGTAATATGTAGCTCCAAAACATTACGATCAAGTTGGGAGTTGTGCCACATTTAGAAGATTGCTTTGAAAGTGTTTCCTTTGCCAATGATTGATTCAATGGAGTCTTCATTTCTATCGACACATCTGGAGAAAATGATATGAGCATTGAGATATTGATTTTCATTTCAATTGTTAATCTTGCAGCATTATAGGACAGCTAGTCTTGAAGTATCTTATCTCTCCTTAGACCTGCTCAATCAGATCAGTTTTCAGAATCATCTGAAAGTTGTTTAATTTCAGCAGCAGGACAGTGAATATTCATACTAGAGAAAAGACATGCGTCAAGTTATCATCTACCGGCATAAAGCCACTTACCAAATTCGGCTCAACTTGATACCTTTTCATCTCTTCATATAAAGAGAATGCCAGCTTTAGCTGTCTGCCATTCACGCAAATCTGTGGAATGTGATGCGTCAAAGTCTGGGGAGTTCAAAATCAAATAGAGCACTTCAAGTTGCAAACCTATTAAGGACAACAGTTTTAACATAAACGGTGAAAAGACTCTAACCTTAATAGCTGTTGTATAGGCAATTACATCAGGTTGGATCTTGGCAGCACGCATCATTTTCAAGAGCTGCATCATATGCATAAGACATTAGTCGTCACTATAAGTATGTGAATCATATCAGTGTCGACTTAATAAACAGAAAACATTTATTCTTTAACATTTGATAAACATTATGATAGAAGATTGATTGGAACATCTGTTGCGCCCAATTAGCATTAATATGCAACATTTAATAAAATAGACACACGACAAGAGGTTAATGGGCTCCTTAATGTTCAATTCTAGTCCCTACCTAACATTTGTACCCTGTCAGCTATGTGAAAGATGATGCATCAGCACTGAGTATATCAGATGAAATGATTCTCTACCTGCAGTGCACCCTCCACATTCCCTGAGCCTCCACATAGATCAATCAAAATTGACCAGCTTATGTGATTAGGAGTAAGTCCAGCAGCCTTCATTTCCTCCATCAGAGCTTTTGCACGGCGATAGTCAGTTCCACAGGCTTTCATCAATATATTATAGGTGGTGGTTGTAGGTGAAAAGGGATATCTCTTAACAACGCTTGTGTGACGTGTCTTGGATGCATTTTCCAGTGTATGACTAGAAATTTCTTTCTGGCGAACCATGCTCAACAGGCTCTGTTTTCTGCTTCCACAGTCTCTACTTGAAGTCTTTGCCACTTTCCTGTCCTTCCAGGCCTGGAACAGACGGAAAGCCCTATCATACTGGCATGCCTCAACACAAGCATGTAAGAGGATGTTGCAACACTGTGAATTTGGTTCACAACCAGCCAGAAGCATTTCCTCGAACAACTGAATTGACTGCTCTACCAGACCCGCTTTAGCACAGGCACTAATCAGTGATGACCACGTGACTGTATTAGGAGTAACGCCGGCACGAAGCATGTCATCCTTAATCTGTAGAGCCATCTGCCACAGTTTTGCATCTGCAAATACCTGAGAATTTATACAATCCAGATATCAGATACTTAATGGAGAATCGACCAGAACAAATTTCACTTTTAATGGCTGGGAACCTTTGTTGAAGACTCATCAAACTTAGTCACTTGAGAAGATGGACCTTAATAATCGTGCTGTATGTGAATACGTCCAACTTTAACACCCTCGTTGATTCTAGGTCACGCACTTCCTGATATATTTCTTTGGCCAAATCAACTCTTCCAGCCAGGCAGCATGCCTTCAAAAGGATATTATAGGTTGCCATGTCCGGAGCGACACCAACATTCTGCGCTAATAAATTTGGTCGGTAGGATTTTCCGTTGGTATGACCAGTAAATTTCTTGTTGACTTAATTAAAGAAAAAATAGCTCTCTAATAAATTGAGAGAGAGCTGATTTACCTGCATAGTCTTGTATATGCGCAATGTGTAGCTCAAATCATGGGCATTGACGTTCATTAAGCTGTTGAAAACATAGATATTTGGAACGATACCCTGATTAAGCAAGTCCTGCAGCAGCATGGCAAGCATGAGAAAGTTGTGATTCATGGAGCACAGATCGAGCCTGGATGTATGTTGGGGACTTCCAGATTAAAAGATCATACAGCGAAACCTTGAGCAAACTTGCAATTGTTCAAATGCACTTCCATCACTCTGAAAACTACACAAACCCTTAAACCAATTGCCGTGGTCGTTTTGGGTTGTGTTCATCAGCTTAAGTAGTTATGTAAACACCGTTAACAACTATGGAAAAGGTTGCCCTAGCTGTTGTATGATAAATGGCCAACTTTCCTATGGTCAACTGTGTATTCTCGCAACTCATGTCACCATGAGTACTGTCGCAATCTTATGAACTTTGCTCATATTCTTCATTCCTATGATTCAAAGCCCTTGATATCCTTTCTGGATCTGGGATAAACAAAAATCCTATTATCAACGAGCAAAAACTCCTCAAGTGGCTTTTGAAAGAGCCTTCGCCTCAGTCTATATCTTATTGATTAAAAAGCTCAAAATGCTTAAAGCGTTACAGTTTATGTCAATTAAGAAGAATATAGATCATGAATAAGAAGAACCATTAACAAGAGTTTCGCAGCACACATGTCATGTTAAGTTAAATTTCATAGGGTAAGGCAAGTCGATTACCTCACAAATGTGCCTGGATTCCTCAGCATCACCACATAGACCGCAAACATCAATTATCTTGCGGTAGACAAACATATTAGGGCCGTTCAAGCTTTTTTTGCAGGCTTCATAGGCTTTCAATGCGGATACCAGATCCCCTTTCTTCCCAAATTCGTGTATGATAGTGCAGAACAATATTTGTGCATGCGGAAAGATGCATGCATATCTGCAAAATGGCAGTGGCTGAAGCATCAGACTGACAACTTGAGTTATAATCGGAGTCCCCCACCAAGAACCAAAGCAAGAAAATTTCAGCCACCACTCAAACAACATATTCAAGAGCAAAAGCTTGAACCTCAGAAGAGCCACTGGCATGGAGTGAACTACATAACATACCTAATCGCCAAATTCGGACTCCGTTGCTCAATTGTCGCTCTGATTACATCAGCAGGATTCACTAACTCTCTGACTGGAAATTTGAAACCTAACAGCGAACGAAGAAACATCAGTCACTTGATAAAAGAGTACAACTTGACAGAAAATTAACTACCATAATCATAAGTTGCAAAGAATTTTACAAGTGCAAGCAATTTCTCTGAGTTTACTCCGTTCAATCGCTCTCTTTCCCCCCGACACTATCTCTCAGTCTCAATTAGCATCAGAAACTACAGCTTCCAAAATCCAATTTATCAACATTTATAATTCGCCTCTGCAGAGGCAAGTAATGATTTTACTATCTTAAAGCTAATTCATTTCAAATCCACATTTCACAATTAACAGAAACGTGTCGTGATGACCTAATTTATCACCTGCGAGAATCTCCATCACCTGAACCAATGACTTCACATCGCCGCAGTCCATCAACCGCTCGCACTCCTTCCCCAGCAAATTCATGGCCGCGCCGTCAACAACCTTTGCCGGCGGAATCCCCAGCTTCTCCACCATCCGCAGCGCCTCGACGAAGCTCCACAGCCTCCCTTCCCTGAGGCCTCGAGCCAACCCCTTCCCCACGAGCTCGACATCCAGCTCCGCCACGAACAGCGAAACCTCGGCACCGGAGGCGACCACGTGATCCGCCACCGCAGCGAAGTCGTCGAGGCGGCCGTCGCCGGCGAGGCTGGAGGCGAGGTCCGCGAGGGTGCGGAGCTGGGGCTTGGGGTCGCATCGGAGGGCGGAGAGGGAGGCGGGAAGGGAGTGGACGGTGGAGATCGAGGGAGGGGGTGTTCGGGACAGAGAGGGAGGCCTGGTGGAGCGGTGGTGGTGGTGGTGGTGGTGATAGGGAGGAGGAGGAGATAGGGTGGTGGTGGTGGTGGTGGTGGTGGTGGAGCCGAGGATGACGAGCGCTCTCATTCTAAGCCAACCGTTTTCCGGTGGTGAAGAAGTGAGCGTTTGTCAGTCGTTGGCGATGCGCGCTTTCGAAACTTCTTTGGGCATTGTGGATCGAATTTGAAAGGCAGTTCTTTCTTTTTGCCACTGTCGAAGATTTGATTACTTGAGGGGATAAAATCGTAATTGTCCTGATAAAGTTTTAAAGCTCTTTCAAGACACCTTTGTCGAATAATGATAAGTATAATTACTCTGCAAAATTACTAATTATTTGCTCCTAAATATGATCTACCAATTCTACTTTTGGGTTCACGTGCTTTCACGACTTTTCTAATCAAGCCTATATACTTTTAATTTATCCAATTAAATAAATCTATTTTCGAAAACATTCTTATCAAGTCCCTCCGACGGTCCACCAAAATATGATCCCAAAAAAAAAAAAAACACATGCGGATGCCTATGTTGATGTGTGTGGAAAATCTTAACCAATATAAACAACGATCTATTTTCAACATGGATGCTCACATTGGTTAAATTTTATCCGTATCATTTGACAACAATGTCCGGTGGCCATATCAGCTGAATTTGAGGCTTGAGATTTTTACTTCGTCAAATGTTTGGGCATACGATATCGGCTATGACACATATATTCTCTCTTTGCAATCCACATCATTTTTTCGATCAGTTGGATCAATTGGTCTCTTATTATATCCTAACTAGAGAAGCCAAACACGTTCATAACCCCACAAAAGCAGAACACATCTCTCCATACAGTTTGATAAAGGAAGCTGCTAGCCTGATAGTCTGACAGTAATGTTAGTTATTTATGATCACACAATCTCTCAATCAATGAGTGTTTTATGCAAAATACGCGGTGATGGTATGTGGATCTACGGTTGAGATTGTACCGTCCCTGACAGTACTATCGGGAAAGCATTTCCCTTCCTTAAATCCGCCGATACATATGTATGTTGGTGTGTGTATAGCGAGAGAATTGGGAACTCTATTTGCATAGACTGATCATGAACTCTCTCACTTCTCGCCGACGCCGAGGTAAGACAACGGCGAGAAGCTCCTTGGAGTGCAATGAACTCCTGGGCAGCTTTATACCCTTCAAAGTTACGACTGCATCTTTAACCTAGGATCTCTAATCGGTTTGGCCTCGCATTTATCTCACTGAACTCCTCATTCCCTGTAACCGTGATTTCAAAGTTGAAGAAGGGTTCAGGATAGTTAAACTCCTAATGGGATTGATACCTGTTGTTGGTTCAGATGAAATAACTGGTCTCATTCGACTAAGGTACACTCTAAAGAAGTATTAAGGAAAGTAGTTGGCTCAAACCCAGACTGTAGTTTTCCTTGATCATTCGCAGAACAGGTAGAGCGACTATCCGGGCTTCAACCTGTCGAGTATACCGCAACCTTTTCGAGAAGAAGACTGTTCGGTTTACTTAAGCCAGTTCCATTGAAGGACCTGACTTCTCCTTGGTTCATATCATTGTCTTGGATCAGTCCTTCACATCACTTTCTCAATTAGTGCCTTAAGATAGTGATCATTTGGGCTTCTGTCTACGGTATGCATGCTCAATCAGATGAAATGATGAGCTTCACATCACCGGGAAACACAGAAGAACATGGGAAAAACAGAAGAACATACCCTAGGAGTACTCATATCCTGACGTATTATTGCCATGCCAGGCATTGCTGCACTTCATGCAAGGAACCACATCTACTGCGAGCCCATGAAAGTGTGTTATGTGCCGCCTGAAATGCTCGTGGCGATTTACCGAAGAAGACGAAAATAAAATGGAACTAGCTACACAGCTGTGCGTGAGCCTGAGCTGCTTCATCAATGGAACAACATTCTTATTCTGATATGTAGCTCTAAAACATCACGGTCAAGTTGGGAGTTGCGCCACCTTTAGAAGGTTTGATCTGAAACTGTTTTCTTTGTCCGGAGAAAATATTATGATGGAGCTATGTGATCTTCATTTCACTTTGGCTTGCCCCAGAGGCCACCCTTCCTACTTAGAAAGGGGGAGGTGGGAGTTCGATTCCCCACCTTCTCAAGGGTTGGGGTGGGAACGACTGAGTGAGGGAGCATGGTTTCGCAACCTACACACAACATATAGCGCACACATTGTGGCCTGTAAAATAGAATGAAATAAGATAGAACCAGATCAAAAAAACAAATTACAGGATAGCCTTGTAGAATAGGATTTTAACCCAAAAAAAAAAAATAGGATAAAATAGAACCAGACCAAAAAAAAAAATTGTAAATCTTGCAGCACTACAGGATAGCCTTGTAGTGAAGTATCTAATCTCTTCTAGATATCATTATGAAAGCGCTTAGACTTAAAATAGCAGGAATATCAACCCGATGCAATTCTAAATAAGTTTCTACTTTCTCCGTTGCTGAGATCATAAGCTAAAATTTACTTTAATTGGATAGTATTCATATAAACCAAAAAGTAAAAAGGTGGTGAAAAGATAGCATATTTCTTTGTTGATTTAGGAAAACGATTGAAATGAAAAGATGTTCTTAAATCAGAGTAATTGTGTAATTATAAAAACTTGTGAGTAGTATCGAATGAATGACTTGACTTCATTATGAAAAGTTAAGAGATTTGACTGGATAAATTAAAATTTTAAAGACCATATTGAACATTTGGGAATAGTTTTAAGACCATATTGAACGAATTAAAAGTCAAAAGATGATATTACACATTAGGTAAAAGTTTATAAATTATTAATGCATATTATTAATGCTAATTTGCCAATTTGAAAGGCAAGTGTCTCTCTTTGCCACAGTCAAAGATTTGATCACCTAAGAGGATAAAATAGTAATTGTCCTAATAAAGTTTGAGGCGCTTACAAGACACCTTCGCCCAACAATATCAAGAATCATGAAAACTAATCCCTAAACCCTCTACTGTTAATTATGATCTATCTATTCAACTTTTCGTCCTTATACTTTCGTGTGTTCTCTTATCAAGTTCATGTTCTTTTAATTTGTACACTTAAGCCTTTCTGATTTTACAAATTTTATAATCAAGTCTCTCCAACACCAAATTCAACTGACATGGCCGTGGGACAACACGAAAACATGATCCAAATGCACTTTGCTCTCTGTACCTGTACCTTGTGCCATGGGCCATTTGAGCCACATATCCAATCTTAAATACGGGGATAATTGCCGATTCAATTTTAAATTTAATGTACGTGTTAAAATATTTAAATAATAAACTACGTCTTTATTTGATTGCGATCTCACAAAATATCACATGATATCAAAGTATGACCTCGTGAATTCAAATATTCCAGGCTCCTATTTGCCTCTTCAATTTCATATTCCCACACTTCAGGCTAAAGGTTAAAGTCCAACATACACGTGAGGGTGAGTGTTAGAATGTTTAAAAAATAAACCACGACTTAATTTAACAATTTAAGCTTTTAGAATAGTTAGCAGTGGTCCACAAAATCTCACAGCACGGATGTCAGTTCAGCCTTAAAATTATCAATTTTGCCAATATAGTCCTAAGTCAATTGCTGTTATGGCGGCCAGTTACTGCCAATCCTCTTGTGTGACGCATTGACGTGGACAACTTTACTCGAAATGTCATCCTTATAATAGATTTAGGTTTGAGTTGTTCGTGGCCGAAATCAACAACAGAAATATTTGTGTTGACTAATTGATAATAAATTTGTAAAAAAATATGTATTTTTAAAATCAATTATCCTCCGTGAAATAAAAAGGCTAGGAAAGAGAAGGAAGTGGCGGGAGAGGAAACGAACGGGGGCATGTGTCGGATCTTGTCTTGTCCGCCACCGACGGCACTTGTCCCTCTTTTGTCCACACTTCGCGCGGAGCGGTAGCAATATGCGTGCGTTTCGTCATCTCGTGACGTCACTACTTCATTAGGAGCAATTAGGCAAGTGCGGCGACTCGGGACTATTTGGGTGATGTTTTGCTCGAGTCAAGTCTTGACCCAAGGATCGTTCACTCGCTCACGCACACTCGAATCATAGAGGGAAGAGAGGGAACCGAGAGAGAGTGAGTCGTGGAAGAGAAATGCGGGTCTATTGCACTAATTGATGTGTACAATGTGAGTTACAACGTGGGGGTTCACCCCTATTTATAATACAAGAGCAGTTTTCAGATGGTCTCTTGGGCTCCTCTGTTTGTCCTTTCTATTCGTCTTATTCTCCTTGTCTTGCTTGTTTGAGTTCTCCATGCTTTGTCCTACATGGTTCATCCCATTGTGAGTCTTTTCGGCTCCCCCATGGCTCAATCATTGTGTGGGCTGCCCCATGGATGTTCTAGAAGGCTAGGGGAGTCGAACGATCATTGTGCCTCTTTGTCTACCCGCTCGCTTGTCGGGTGGTTCGCTGCATGGTTCAGGACACCATGTGGATCAGTCACTGGTCGATGCACTGATCAACCCGCTCATGCGCTGCATCGTGCGTTGGATCATGCAGACCGAATGCTAGTTCATGCGGCGATTCATGTACTGACTCGTTCGCTGATTCACCTACTCGGCCATCTTGGTTGATGCTCAGTCGAGTTGGATCGATGTGGGTCGATCCTTTTGCCCGATCATGAATTGGTTTGTTGAATGCATCATGGCATGGTCGTATCACGGTTCATCCTCGTATGAGGATTTTGCCGGACCGTGATACAAGAATGTGTGTTTATTTTAAATATTTTCCTTAAAAATGATCGCTTATATCGATTGAAATGTTAAGTCAATGAAAATGTTTTCATTACCGATAACAATTTATATGTCTAAAATTTTTCGTTAACGATGAAAGTATTTTTCATTCATATATATATAAGCGATCATTTTTAAGAATGGATTCCATACCTTATCTTTCAATGAAAATTGTTGATCAAGGAATATGTCAAATATCAAGAAGCTAGATAGCATCCATACCTTATCTTTCGCAATAAGGAATGGGACTCGATCTCAGTTTGTAATAGTCTAACAAATCTACAAATAGGTCAAGTACCTCAAAAAAGGGGAAAATATCAAAAGTGTCTTAAACCTATTGCATTGATACCAATTTAGTCCTAAATCTTCAATTGGACCAATTTATTCCTAAACTTTTTGCATTTATGCCAATTCAATCCATCCCACCATTTTTGCTCTCAAATCGCTGAAATGGACGTTGGCCATCTTATGTAGCACAGTCGGCGTTGATGTTGACATTTTTAAAAATATTTTATAATTTTTGTTCTTTTTTTTTTTCCTTTCATTTTGGCCGGCAATGCGACGGAGCCCTCTCCCTCGTCGGTCGTGGGCGAGGCGGCCCTCGCCCAGATCTGGCGAGGGCCTGGGTGAGGGCTGCGACCCTCATCAGCGGCCGATGAGGGCTTGTTGGTCCTACCCTTGCAAATCAAAATGAAAGGAAATAAAATAAAATAAAATTCATTTTTCAAAAAATGTACAAAAAAAAAAGGTCAACGTCAACACTGATAGTGCCACGTGGAATGGTCAGCATACACGTCAACGGTTTTCGATCAAAATTAACCAAATGGACTGAATTAGTACAAATTCAAAAGGTTAAGGACTAAATTAGTCCAATTGAAAGGTTTAGGACTAAATTTGTATCAATACAATGTATTTGTGACTTTTTTGGTACTTTTCCCCGTCAAAAACAATGTTGAAGATAGTGACAATGACAATGTGAGGAGGACTCTTATTTATAAAACACTTCGCAATATCCCTTTTATCGACATTTCTCGGGAATTTATAGTCTCTTTGGCCAAATCTTTAGGGATTCCCAGTTGTCAAACAAAACCCAAGCAAATATCACTGTAAATACCAAAATAAATTCTTACATTGTTGGTCTGCCATGATAATGACAGATCAAGCATTGCACAGTGAAGACCAGATCACATGTATATAAAGTTCTTGGTCTGCCATGATGATGAACATTGAACAGATTATATTACAGTGTTCTGTGGCTCAAATATTACACAGCGCCACAAGCTGTTTGGCTTGGGGGTCTAATTGATAGGGGAAAATTGTCCAAAAAGTTCTAAACTTATTGCACTTTTGCCAGTTCACTTCTAAACCTTTTCATCTTTTGTCAATTGAGTCTATCCGGCCAATTTTGGTCGGAAATCGCTGACGTGGATGTCGGCCGTCCTACGTGACAAGAACAACGGTGACGTGGATAATTTTCAATTATATTTTCATATTTCTTCGAAATTTTTTGGTCAAGTCCCCCAATTGGTAGTGTCTGCTAGGGATTTGAATCCATGTACCTGCATACTATACATCATATAAATTGTACAAAAACCCAAACAAATATACGGCTTTTTGAATCACCGTCCTTATCTTATGCCATTGCCAATAGAGAAAGACATTACGCATTTCTTGTTGGAATTATCCAAGGTGAAAACTCAAATGAAGGGCCCTTATCTCAAACATCGTCGATTCAAGTTCAGTATTTAAAGTTAACTAAGTCAGCTATCGTTTGTTAATGCGTATGCATTTGCTCCAGCTATTTATTTAAATCGATCCCACACCCGACCTCGAGGCAAATGAAAGACCGGGCAAAAAAAGGCCATGAACTGTACCCAGCTCTAGGCCAATCTTACGTTAATAGCCGAATTAGCATCGACTGAATCACAAATGGGACATAGTAGCTTAGATAAATCGAAAAAGCTGTGAATAGGGCTTCCCTCTTTCTTTTCCCAAGGTAGTTCACTAGGGAGACAACTCAAAACGATAGGTAGCTCAAGCTGATGAAAAAGCTCAAACCGGGATCAAGGGAAATAGATAAATAGATGAGAACAATCCCAGATGCCATCATGATTAGGATGATGCTTCATCTTGATCCTCTAACGGGAAAGGTAATGTATAGATTGCCGAAAGATCCCCATTCTAAGTACGCCCTCTACGAATTACAGTATACGTGCATGCATGTGTTCAGACGCCCTAGGGTTTGAGTCCTACCTCAACGGAATCAACCAAGCAAAACCAAGCTAGAGATGACTGGTCTTTTCCCTCTCTCGTGTAGTCCAAAATATTTCACACCTACCCCCTCGACTGCCATCTCCGGAGCCGGTCCGACGCGTAAGTTGTAACTGGATGCACCGAGTTTCATGTGAGCCCAGAACATCGTAGCCTTTTATTAATCAGAATGAGGGGGTAACATACATGCCTAACAGGCTTCATATGTGGCATCGGAAGACAAAGGCTCTAGGAGAGTACGAGGAAGAAGCCTACAGAGCCAATGCTAAGGAAGAATCATCCTCTAGCTAGATTACATATGTATTTGGGCTGTGCCATTTTGCCGGTTGCAATTCTTGCAGTCATCGCCGTCCGCTGCTCCTTTCTCTCTCCTGTTTCTCTTGAAAAGCTTCACAATGGAAGCAATGATCCTCCTCTTGATGATGCCCCTCTTCGGGGGTAGCCTCCTCTGCTCGTTTCTCAAGCAGGAGTAGTTTCTTGATGCGTTAGGTTCAGGCATGGTGGATGATTTTCTTCGTGCGTGACAAAAATGGGAAGAGTTGGATAGACAAAACATTTGCCAAGGTTGTGGGTGCAGGGTAAGAGGAGATGTTGAGGAGGACATGACAATTGATTTAAGGGGATGCCTACTATATATACTCACCTATATTTGGTGAAGATTGAAGCTTTCACTCTGAGGTGGAAACTCCATAACTTTTGTGGGTTTTTATGGAATAGGAGGGGAAAAGGAAGAACCAGGAAACCCCACATGTTGGACAAGTTATTCAGCCAGTGATATTGACAATGTCACGAAAAAGTAAGTTCATAGGAACTTATCCTCGTGATTGTAAAAAGAGTAATAAAAAATACATAGAGTTAAAGGATCACAAGAGTCATAATTTTTGTACAGCTCTTGTTAGATGTCATAACTTTTCAATTAACTACTTAAGTTTCACGACTTTTGAAAAATGTTTATTTGAGTGACGTGACTTTCTAATCGACCATTTGAGTGCCATAAATTTTAAAAATCGTTCCCCACAAGTGCCATGGCACGTCCGATATCCGACACTTGTGATGAACCTTTTTAAAAGTTACGACATTCATATGAAAATTGTGGCATTCAAGTGATCGATTGAGAAGTTACGGTACTCAAGTGGAGGCCGCATGAAAGCTATAATGCTTATGATGTTAATTTCCCCTGTATTGCATTTTATTGTAATCGGTTATCATTACACCTACAATTGACATATCAAAACACTCTCTCCAAAATATCGCCCTTTTGTGTTTCCTTCCGTGTTATTAGTGAAACTCGGTGATTGCGAACATTTTTGTCTCAACTAGTGTTAGTCATACAGTCTGCAGCTTGATTTACCAAATCAATACATAAAATTATGTGTCGAATTCTAGTAGATACACATCATTCCGAACATCACCAACCAATTGAAATGTCCAATTATAATCCATTGTGCCGTTGTACTAAATTTTACGTAAATGGGTGATGGGGAAAACAGAGAGAAAACAGAGGAAATGGGACTGGCCCACGCTTGGTTATGTAAGGAAGCAGGATAAGGCCGTACCTTGCACGTTCAACGCATATAATTGTACTTTATTCGGGAGACATAATTATTGTTGTTTTCGGCAATTTTATAAGTTGATTCCTCTGGACAAGAGATTATTCTTGTCTTCGTAAATTACATATTCCACCCTTTCTATCGATCAATATCGTATCAGAGCCATTTCTTAGACACCCACCTGCCCGTCGGGGCCATTCTCCTGAAGAGGGGGAGGAATGAGTTGGGCTTTCTCTGCTGGCAAGCTAGATTTTCGAGATGAGTTCTTTATCACATCAGGTTCAAGTTTTGGCCCCCGAATGCCAAAACTTATATGCGGCGCTCACTTTAGTGTTGAAACTTTCAAAACTATCATAAGTGTCGATTTTTTTGAAAAACGATCATTTCGGTGCCAACTTCGGCGAGCCACGTCAGCTCAAATATTCATAAAAAATAGGTCACATCAAATTTCCGACGAGCCAAGTCAGCTCAAATCGGAGTTGGCACTGAAGTGAGTGTTTTTCAAAAAAATTTGGTACTTAAATGATGATTTTGAAAGTTTTGGCACTAAGACTCCGTTTGTTTCACGGAAAATGTTTTCTCGGAAAACATTTTCCCTAAGTTCCGGTGTTTGGGGGGCGAAAAATGAGTGATCAACGGAAAATATTTTCCGGTCAACAGAAAAAATCTTCTAAAATTGAGGAAAATGATTTCTTTTTTTAAGGAATGGAAATCATTTTCCCCTCCACGTCAGCTTCTCTCTAGCGTGTAACAGGAAAAATTTTCCTTTCTCTCTCCTTATCCTTGTTCTCTCTCGTCGTTCTCTCTCCTCCATTCTTGTTCTCTCACCCCTCCATCCCCGACGCAGCTGCGTCTTGGGATCTTCGCCTCCATGGCGAGGTGAGCCACGATCTCGCCAGATCTGGCGAGGGCGAGGCTTGCCTCGCCGTTCTCGAGCTCGGCCGACCCTCGCGCCTTCGCCCACCGCCACGAGCGTGTGCCGGTGGAGCCGTTCCTCGACGCCGCCGAGTCCATTGCCAAGGTCGTCTCCGCCTTCAACTTCCTCGCTCGCCATTCGTGGCCGCTCGCTCGCCGGCTTCGATCGAGGCCGAGCTCGGGACTCGCCGGCCTGCATCATGGTCGATGGCCAAACTGAGGAAGGAGCGGCAGCGGAGGAAGGAGGAGCGGTGTAGGAAGGAAGAAGGAGGAAGAAAGTGAAAAGAAAAGAAAATTTTAAAAAAATAAAAAATAAAAAATCGAATTTAAAAATAAAATAAAAAATGAAAACAGTAAAAAATTATTTAAAAATTATTTGAAAAGTAAAAAAATTATATGCGATGGAAATTGATTTTTTTTACCAAACGACGAAAAATATTTTTCATTTCGTTTTCAGGTTTCAACCAAACACCGAAAAATATTGCTATTTTCCTAAAAAACGACTTCGTGGAAAATATTTTCCAGAAACGTTTTATTTTTCGCAAAACAAACGAAGCCTAAAGTGAGCGCCGTACATAAGTTTTGACACTTATAGTGTACTTTAGCTGTCTTTCTTTGTTGATCCCACTATTAGTCAATAGATCAAGATTAAACTCTGTTTATTTCTTTTCTTTATAATAAAAAAAATTCTGTTTATTTAACGAAAAATAAATAATTTGATAATAATGTTTTCATCGTCCCCAAGAAAACAATCGTTTTAAATTTTTTTTTTTTTTCAAGTCATTCATTTTTCGACAAAACAAATGAAGCTTTCGTTAAGAAGTTGACAGAGACGAAGGAGTGCGTGTCTTGTATTTTCCTGGTAAGAGAATTAGAACACGTCTCTCCACCAAAAATCCCAACGCACCTAGCTTTACACGACAGAATGCAATCGTCTCCAAAATCCTTGGTTTCTTTACGTGGTGTTTACGGTTTGCCCCGGTCAACACTCCTGTCTCGGCCTTCTTGGTTTCTCCTTGAGGTCACGACCCCATTCCTGTCCTCCACGATAAGGACATGGCGGTGTCGTCTTACTGGACAAAGCCTAGGAGTGGTGGGGATGGCATAGGGGACAAGATATCCCTCACATAGGCGACACCTTCAAAAAGACATGCTCGCCTACTTGAAACTTTAGCAGTTTATTAAGAAATTACGTTCTTTCCATGACGTTTTACTAAAATTGTCATGCATAATCAAAATAAATTTTTCCCACACGAGATTGGGCTGTGCACTGTAGTGAGATCTTTGTTCCCAAGCCAATTGGAAAGCTCCAACGGTGCTACAAAATGACCACGGAGGAATTGGTCGGACGACATGCTTGGATTGCAATCGTTCCCGGCCGGCCGGCCCGCCCCACGTGACCATCGTCGCGGCTTCCTAGATCTGTCATCCTCGGTACGATTCGATTGAAGTTAGCCTATGGGGCCCTATTAGCATTGATTGTGATACTTTCAAATTTAGAGATTTTAATTGTATCTCTAAGATAATGACACGTCGATGCAGATAAATTGAGTCCCCCCCACCCCACCCCCCCACCGCCCACGCCCACCCCCACCCAATTGGAAGTCTCCACCTCATATGACCTCTAGTCTAGTCAGGCAGTCATGCAGCGACAATTCAGGAGAAATTTTGGCATAACACGAAGTGCTGTGACGGGACTTTTAATCTGTTCAATATAACCCTTGAATTTTAGCTCAATGTGTAATGTGATCCCTAAAATTTTGGGACATATTTAATTTAGTCACTGGATTATATGAAGATATTCAACGCTGTGCTTCCATTAATTCTAACTCAGAGACAACATTGAATATCTCTACATAGTCCGGACAGTAGATTGAACGCGTACTAAATATTTTGGGATCACATTGAATAAGTTAAAAATTTATGTACGACATTGCACGTTAAGTCAAAATTTAAGGATCGTTTGTATAACTATCCCTTAATTTTATTTTATTTTATTTTATCGATAGAGGAGAGAGAGAGAGGGGAAGCAGCGGATAGCAAGTGACGGTACAGGGGGACGATGCGACATTTTAGGACGAAAATAGCTTAGCTCCGAGAGCAACGAAGTTGCACTTCCTTGATCATCCTCTTGACGTCGGAGTTTGCACATGGAAGCACGACTAGACAGTTAGACTTGAACTTCAAAAGAAAAGAAAACGGAGGACGTCTTTGCATTTTTTTCTTTTGTTTTGTTTTGTTTTGTTTTTTTTCCAAAAAATAAAATAAAATAAAAATAAGCACCATGAAATGCTACCCGATATTACTTATTAGGAAAAATACTAAACAAATACCTCAGTTTTCAATTAAGTATCAATTACATGCCTCTACTTTTTTCTAAATAAATATTTTATATCTCGCCCCAATTAAGGTGACCAAAATACTCTCGTTTGAAAGAAAAAAAACCCCTAAAATCCCTAACTATCCAAAGTTCCAGCCCCATATATGCCACCACCCTCCCGTTGCCGGCCACCGCCCTCACCGCCTCAAATCCACCGTGGTCGGTGCCGTCCGGATTGCCCCAAAAAGTCACCTCACTATCTCTCAGCCCTCTATTTTATTTATTTATTTATTTTGCATTCATGGCCTCTGTTCTTCGTTTCTCGGTCTCGCTATCTCTCTCGTTAGCTGGCCACTGCAACCTCAGCAAGAGTCGTTGGCGTTTTCAGGACCTCAACCGAGGTTGTTAAGGGTGATTGGTTCCGGGATGGGTGGTTCCCACTCTAGAATCGAGAACCGTCTGCTAGGGACCAATTCCGCAAATTGTGAACCGTGAACCCCCCGCTCGTTCCATGGATCCATTCGCCGATCCTGGTTGAATCCCGGTTACGGTCCTACCGAACACTAACATCAATTAAAAAAGAAAATGAAACCAATCCATAGAGATTGAAGGAGGAGGGCTCAACTTGGGACTTTGGCAATGCATTTCCCACGTTTGCGTTCGGTATTCTTATCATATGAAAAACTTAAAGACAACGTCTTTGCAGGCGGCAATATTATTGTCAGCAATGGAGTCGAGCATCGTGGAAAATGCAATAGCAGTTGATCAACTAATTAACGCAGATAATGCATCCATAATGTGCAACACATCACACATGAAAATAAGTTGGGTTCGGACTCCCTTTTTTTGTTTTTTGTTTTTTTTTACGGATGGGTCTGGACTTTGGGCCTTTGAGGGAGATGGCTTCAGTTAAAAGAATATGTATTTGTATTATATAAAGGGACCAATTCGGTTGGGCCGGTTGAATGGTTTCCACCTGAAACAGCGAACCGAACCGGTACCCGCCCCGGTTCCATCCAAAATCAACCGGTTGGGTACTGTCCGGTCCGGTCCGGTTTGGATGGATCATGGTTTTTTTGCTCACCCCTAGTTGTTGTAGCCAGGGGCGACCTCGCGACGACAAGACAGCAACGAGGTCACCCAAGCGCGGTGATGTGCGCGAGAGAGAGAGAGAGAGCAGGGCAGGGAAGGATGGCTCTCCGATTTGTCCGAAGCCATATGAATTACAAAAAGTGTTTGTCGATTATTGAATAGTCACTAAACAAAACGAGTGTGCATAATTCTTTTCCCTAACCATCAAGTATATGGCTTAAACAGGCAGATCTCTTAGCCTAATCTGCCCTACCGCCAGCGCTTCTCTTTCTCCAGAACCAATCACGGAAAATAGGAGAGAGATTAATTTATCAAGGCCTAAACGAGCAATTAGCCACTCATACTTCATAATCTATTTGTATGATTCGGTGTACAATAGTTTCTTTCGAAAAATATGTGCCGGATAAACTCGAGGGTACTGCCTATGAAGTCACAGATCGTCGTAAATCCATTTTTTTTCTCGTGATCCGAAACTATATGCCACAGATTTTATATCTTTGACATTCGATCCTATTCTTATCTACGATGGGATCAACCAGCTTAGACAATACAAAATGCATGTAATTTACCGCACATTGTACAGGACTACGATAATTATTTTATGTAACTGATTTACGACGGACAATGATGGGCTGGGCCCTTTGAAAGGCTCTGAAACGTAGCCCATCATCAGGCCCATGAACACCTTACTGGATCCAAACCCTCAGTGGCACGACCGTAATTCCGATCTCATCCCTTCCGTATATATGCTCCCCCAAAACCCTAGTTCGCTTCCATCTCCACTTCATTTTCTCAGCTCCCGGTGCCGCCAGTCCCTCCGCCACCAAATGGCCGCAGCCGCACGCCCCCTCGTCACCATCCAATCCCTGGACGGCGAGATGGCCACCGACTCCGCCGTCACCGTCCCCCTCCCCGACGTCATGAAGGCCTCCATACGGCCCGACATCGTCTCCTTCGTCCACTCCAACATCTCCAAGAACTCCCGCCAGCCCTACGCCGTCTGCAAGAAAGCCGGCCACCAGACCTCCGCCGAGTCCTGGGGAACCGGCCGTGCCGTCTCCCGTATCCCCCGCGTCCCCGGAGGCGGCACCCACCGCGCCGGCCAGGGTGCCTTCGGCAACATGTGCCGTGGCGGTCGCATGTTCGCCCCGACCAAGATCTGGCGCCGCTGGCATCGCCGTGTCAACGTGAACCAGAAGCGCTATGCCGTCGCATCCGCCATCGCCGCCACCGCCATCCCCTCCCTCGTGATGGCTCGCGGCCACAGGATCGAGTCCGTTCCAGAGATGCCCCTCGTGATCGGCGACTCTGCGGAGGGCCTGGAGAAAACTCCGGCGGCGATCAAGATCCTGAAGCAGATTGGCGCGTATGCTGATGCTGAGAAGGCCAAGGACAGCCAGGGGATCAGGCCCGGCAAGGGTAAGATGCGCAACCGGCGCTACATCAACAGGAAGGGACCTCTGATCGTGTACGGCACCGAGGGAGCGAAGATCGAGAAGGCTTTCCGCAACATCCCTGGTGTGGAGGTGGCCAATGTCGATAGGCTCAATCTGCTGAAGCTCGCCCCCGGCGGGCATCTGGGCAGGTTCGTTATCTGGACCAAGTCGGCTTTCGAGAAGCTTGATTCAATCTTCGGATCGTTCGATAAGCCATCCGAGAAGAAGAAGGGGTACCTGTTGCCGAGATCCAAGATGGTGAATGCTGATCTGTCGAGGATCATCAACTCGGACGAGGTTCAATCCGTGGTGAGGCCGATCAAGAAGGACGTGAAGAGGGCCCCTCTGAAGAAGAATCCATTGAAGAATCTGAACACCATGTTGAGGTTGAACCCGTACGCAAAGACGGCGAGGAGGATGGCTCTGTTGGCCGAGGAGCAGCGTGTGAAGGCTAAGAAGGAGAAGCTTGACAAGAAGAGGAAGCCCATCACCAAGGTACGTCCTTCACTTGCTTGTCTTCGATTACTTTTCTCTTTTGCTGTGGGAATCGATATCTGAACTTTGATGCTTTCTGAGGATGCTGTAGCCGAGCGGTAATGCTCATAATGTCTCTACGTATATTTGTCGACCTTGTAAGGTTGGGATGGTTACTCACTTTTGCTAAGGAGTTCCTTTGTCGCCCAATACCCGCCCACATCTTCCGCGGTTTCGCCTCATGTCTTTGCCATGTTGTCTTATGAATTGTCAATCTGGTGTTGAGTTGGGATGAAAGCCATGTGCCATAGGAATCATATTTCTTTCTAGAACATGATTCTGATTTTGTCTGTTACTCATATTTTCAGATTTAGAAGACAATAGAATTGATGGGCAAATGGACCCATGTCATCAAACTCAAAATGCATCTGATAGGAAGAAGAAATGTTAATTTTCTTTTCTTGCATGTTCTCCGATAGTTTATGGGAGTTCTGCAACTCTAGAAATGGTTAAATTACTTTCCAATCTGTAGGATTCATTGTGCTAAGATTTCATTATGATACTTCTAATGTTGGGGCTATAGTACTGACTATACATGGGACTTGCTAAGGTGAAAAGAGTGAGCCATGTGTAGTGCATACTGCATATCTATGTTACTGTAGGTAGTGATGGAATAATTGCATTCATATATCAGCTGTGTTCTTTTAATTTCTGCATTAGCCACTTTTCTCAAAAACAACAAGCAGTCAAGAGTTGTCAATAACCTTGATGTTGGCATCTATGTCTCTGCAATAAATACACGATGATTAAATAATCTGCCCCCTTATCCTGCTTTTGTCAATTGGAGATGCTTTGCAAGTTTGCAGATATTCAAATTCTTCTGTCATACTTAGACCCAAAAAAAAAAAAATCTCCTGTTATACTCGCATCTCAAGGTCTTTATTGGGGACACATATCATTTGCGATCTCAGACTATTGGTTGCAGCTTGCTTTTTCCCTCTTGTTTAACGGTAGTAGAAGTGCTTCAACTGTGCTATTATATCTAAGCCTTTTGATTTGCTCTATTAATTTCTGTTGTGCCTGATAGGAGGAGGCCGCTTCGATCAAGTCTGCCGGGAAGGCATGGTATCAGACGATGATCTCGGATAGTGACTACACAGAGTTTGAGAACTTCTCAAAATGGCTCGGTGTTTCCCAGTAAACTTAGTTTCCAGTTGAGCATTCGGCTTAGAGTTTTATTTCGTCCTTCCTTTGTTGTTTAATGTGCTGTTTAGTTCATTTTTCAGTGTGTCCTGAGACATTGAAGATTTTGGGCAGGAAGGGAACTGAGTGGAATTAAAATAGAGGGACTTTCCATTTTTCCAGACCTGCTTCTTTTTCAACAGTCCTTGTTCTTTTTTTAATGTTGACATACAGGATCGGAACGCTAAGTAATATATTAGGTGGGGTTTTCGACTGTTGCATGTTATTTTGCTATCAAGGATTGCACATCGGACGTGCAATTCTCGAGTATTCGAGTCTGATTTGCCGTTTCAAATATGCTTGTCGCCCGTGTTTTGCATTCGCATTCTTTGGATTAGATGCTTAAAGCTCAATTTATATCCCTTTTCACATCCCTACTTGCATCGCATGAGAGACTCTCACAATCGACGCGAGTGTGATAAGTTCATCAAGCGACGTGTTTTCCTGAATTTGTTGCATGACATCGAAAGAGTGGAATTTCGCTGATTCTTAGTCTGGCTAAACGGTTGGGGCAGTTCTATGGTCCATCAAGCGACAGATCTTTGGATGTTAAGCGGTTGTAATTCTTTGTATATTTTTGTAACTTCTATACCAGAATGGAGTAACACAAAATCTTTAGGTTTTACAATCAAGTGACGGAATTTATTCTTTTTATGATGTGATGATCTGAATCTTCTTCAGACTGCACGCTATCATGAGCCTTCCGCGAGGTGCTCCCTTATGCTTCAGAGAAGCTTGAAAGCTTGTTACGCTTCCTCTGTAAACTCAGAAGCTTGAAAGCTTGGGTGTTCTCTTAATAGGTTGTCCTTGTTTCGTTATTCATTCCTCTATCGGCTTCCACATTTTTTATTCACGTTGGTCTCTTTTCCGCATACATTTGGTTTGCATCCCGAATGTCGGGCATTTGATACAAGCTAAGACGTAGCTTTATCTCAATCTCTTCATGGCACTTAATGACGAAAGCTATGAGCTTTTTACTAGTTTCCACAGCCTTCGGATGCATTTTCTGTTTGAATGCCTGTGTTCCCTGTTTTGCTTGTTGTGATATGTTCAGTGTTTGAAAGTTCTATCTTTTGCATCACGGGGGCGTTGTGGGTATTGTTTCGACGATGGTTGATTCGACAAGCGTAACAGTATTCCGTTCGTGTTCTTGTCAGCACATTCTGTCAGTGGTTTTTGATGGAAGGATCAGAGTTTTAGAAGCTTAGGGATGACATTGAATAATGATGGAAAGTTCAAGAAATTTTAGCGATTACAAGAGGAAAAGATTAGCTAAGAATTATGTTCTCTAATTTAACAAACCTGCAAGGTAATGAAACAATTTTTGTTTTTTATTTTTGATGCAATATTGTGTTATAAGAGCGCACGAGTTTTCACTTGCACCGTTAAGTTCTCCATAAGTAATTATCGATTTTGGACAGGCTATGTTAGAAAGAGTCAAAGTTGTTTTTTATGTTTTTCAATTAATAGCTAGTATGTTACTTAGTGGGTCCTAGTTTTCAGGATTTAGTTGGCAACATGTTGCTGCACACGTTCATCATTTTGAGTAAAAGTAGTTGCTATTTTTGTTGGGATCTCTTCTGTTGATGTACAGCTTATAAAACGGCTAAGTTGTTAATTTCAATAAAATTGACGAATGTAGTAAGCATCTTCAACCCGTGTGCCTCTCCTTTCTGGGTTTCTTTTGGGTGCTTGCAAAGGACAGCCATCTTCTGCATTTTTCTGTATCAGTGGTATCAGAGCTTGGTTAGTGAGGGTTGAGAGTTGAGAGTTAAACACGTGAGGAAAGAGAGTCTTGCAGCAATTTTTTTTTTCTTGCTTCTTTGTTTGCAGCAGCAATCATGGCTACAGATTCCAATTTTGTCCAACCGGCAATCCCTCGCTTTGATGGTCATTATGACCATTGGAGCATGTTAATGGAAAATTTTCTACGGTCCAAAAAATTTTGGGAAGTTGTTTCTTTTGGAATTCCTAAACCGGAAGAAGGAGCCACGTTGACAGCAGCACAGCGGACGGCTCTAGAAGCAGTAAGGTTGAAAGATCTTAAGGCCAAGAACTATCTCTTTCAGGCCATTGACAGATCTGTCTTGGAGACAATCCTTTGCAAGGATACTTCCAAGCAAATATGGGATTCTATGAAAAAGAAGTATCAAGGCTCTACAAGAGCAAAGAGGCAACAACTACAAGCTCTTCGTATGGAGTTCGAAATGCTATGAATGAAATCAAGGGAGTCAGTCACAGATTATTTCTCAAGAACGATGGCAATCGTTAATAAGATGCGAATCCATGGTGACAAGACGGAGGATGTCACCATTGTTGAAAAAATTCTTCGATCCTTGACGCCAAAATTCAATTTTGTTGTCTGCGCCATAGAAGAAGCTAAGGATATTGAAGAACTTTCAATTGATGAACTGCAAGGTTCTTTATTGGTTCATGAACAGAAGCTCCAACACCAAGATACGGAAGAACAAGCCTTGAAGACCTCTACTAATTTCCGTCATTCTTCAGCAACAAGAATGAATAATGGTAGAGGGAGAGGAAGAGGATTCCACCAACGCAGCAGCACCATCAATCCAAGAATTGTAGGCTCTTCTTCCAATGATGCACGAAGTGGAGGTCGAGGTTGGTATTTAGGTGGTTTCAAGTCAAAACCAACAGATAAATCTAAAGTTGAATGCTTTAGATGCCACAAATATGGACACTACAAGTCCGAATGTCGAACCAATCTTAGTCGACATGTGGAAGCAACAAATTTTGCTGCAGCAAATGAAGAAGAAGGAGAGAAGCTCCTAATGGCATGTCAAGAGAAAGAAATGTCTTCACCAAGTTTATGGTACCTTGACACTGGTTGTAGTAATCATATGTGTGGCAACAAGGAGGCATTTTCTTCTATTGATGAAACCCACCGCACAAAAGTGAAGCTTGGAGATGATTCTGCCATTTCAGTCATGGGAAAAGGTACTGTTCATATTTCTTCAAAAGGGAAAATGCAGACCATTAATGATGTTTTCTATATTCCTGAATTGAAAACGAACCTCATGAGTGCTGGCCAATTACTTGAGAAGGGGTATGAAATTGTATTTAGAGGTGGAGTTTGCAAGATTTATGATCAGCAGCAGAACTTACTTGTTCAAGTTGATATGACACCAAATAGAATGTTTCCTCTTTACCTTCATGATTCTGCTCATGCTTGTTACGCGGCAAAATTAAAAGAGGAAGCATGGATATGGGCATCTTAATTTTGGTGGTTTGCGGACACTATACCAAAAGCAAATGGTGGAGGGACTCCCTACTATCAAAATCCCATCAGAAGTTTGCGAGGATCGTGTTGTCAGTAAACAACATCGAGCTTAGTTTCCACAAGGCAAGGCGTGGAGGGCAAAAAAGCAGCTTAAGCTGGTTCATTCAGATCTTTGCGATCCAATCTCACCGGTTTCTAATGGAGGTAAACGATATCTGATCACATTCATTGATGATTTCAGTCGAAAGGTGTGGGTGTATTTCTTGCATGAAAAATCTGAAGCTTTTGAAGCATTTAAGAATTTCAAGAGTCTTGTCGAAAAAGAAAGTGGCAATCCAATCAAAGTTCTTCGAACTGATCGTGGAGGAGAGTACAAGTCTC
Organism: Lenwebbia sp. NSW1173648; assembly: GCA_029784005.1. Lineage (NCBI taxonomy): Eukaryota > Viridiplantae > Streptophyta > Magnoliopsida > Myrtales > Myrtaceae > Lenwebbia > Lenwebbia sp. NSW1173648. Next base: position 2,390,939 of record JARCGZ010000002.1, read on the forward strand.
TTGAGTTTGATGATTTTTGTACGAAGCATGGAATTCGTAGGCAACTTACTGCAGCCTATACACCACAACAAAATGGTGTATGTGAGAGGAAGAATCGAACCATCCTCAACATGGTCCGAAGTCTATTGCGAAGTAGTGGAATTCCGAAGAAGTTTTGGCCAGAGGCTGTAAATTGGAGTGTCCATCTCTTGAACAGAAGTCCCGCACTTGCTGTTCTGAATATGACTCCTGAAGAAGCTTGGAATGGACGAAGGCCGACGGTTGATTACTTCAAAATTTTCGGGTGCATAGCATATGCCCACGTTCCAACCCACGTTCCAGATCAGAAAAGGAAAAAGCTTGACGATAAGGGAGTAAAATGCATCTTTCTTGGTGTAAGTATTTGACGAAGAAAGTTTCTAGCTTGGAATGATCAAGCTGAAGGGGCTGCACCAATTGTAGCTGATTTTGAAGAGATTGGCGAGAAAGACCAACAACACAATTTGGTCTTAGCTCGCAACAGTTCTGACCCTATTGAAACGGAGGAGCAGCAGCCCAATTCAGATATTGTTGCAACACATGATGAACGCCCCCAACGTCACCGACAAAGGCCAGCATGGATGAGAGATTATGAGGTGTCCGGAGTTGATCAAGGTGAAGACCCGTTAACTCACTTTACTTTGTTTGCAGATAGTGATCCAACTACTTTTGATGAAGCAGTAAAACATCAAAAGTGGATAGATGCAATGGATGCTGAAATTAAAGCAATTGAGAAAAACAATACTTGGGACTTAACAAATCTTCCCAAAGGCCACAAGACTATTGGTGTCAAGTGGGTCTTCAAGACAAAGCTGAACAAGGATGGTGGCATCGACAAATACAAGGCGCGTTTGGTGGCAAAAGGCTACAGGCAAGAATTCGGAGTGGATTACAAAGAGGTGTTCGCGCCAGTTGCGAGACTTGACACAATTCGGTTGGTGATTGCGCTAGCAGCTCATTGATCGTGGTCTATCCATCAGTTAGATGTCAAGTCTGCCTTTTTACATGTTGATCTCCAAGAACAGGTATTCATTGACCAACCTCTTGGATATGTGAAGCCTGGTTGTGAGAATAAAGTATACAAATTAAAGAAGGCTTTATATGGATTAAAGCAAGCTCCTCGAGCTTGGTACAGTAGGATTGAAGCTTATATTTTGAAGGAAGGCTTTACGAAGTGTCCTTATGAACATACTTTGTTTATTAAGGTTGATCATGGTGGGAAACTACTTCTTGTATGCTTGCATGTAGATGATCTCATCTACATAGGGAATGATGGTGCCATGATGGAGACATTTAAGCAATCCATGATGCATGAATTTGAGATGACAGATCTTGGGTTAATGCACTATTTCTTAGGCATTGAAGTTAATCAATCTGCGGCTGGTACATTTGTTTGCCAAAAGAAATATGTGCAGGAGATTTTAGAGAAGTTTCAGTTGAAGGATTGCAATTCAGTTGCCACACCGACGGAGGTTGGATTAAAGCTCACCAAGGATCCTGGTGGAAGGAAAGTGAATAGCACTATGTACAAGCAAATTGTGGGAAGTCTCGTGTACTTAACAGCAACAAGGCCTGACATCATGTATGGCGTTAGTCTCATCAGTAGATACATGGAGAGTCCCACCGAAAAACACCTTCAGGCTGCAAAGCGTATTTTACGCTATTTGAAAGGGACATCATCTCTTGGGTTATTTTACAAGAAAGGAGAAAGTTCAGATTTGCTTGGTTTTACTGATAGTGATTACGCTGGTGATATGGATGACCGAAAAAGCACTTCCGGTTATGTGTTTATGCTTGGTTCAGGGGCTGTCTCGTGGTGTTCAAAGAAGCAACCAATTGTTACTCTTTCGACCACTGAGGCTGAGTTTGTAGCTGCCACCTCGAGCGCTTGTCAAGCTATTTGGTTAAGGAAGATTCTCGGAGAACTTCGGTTTAAACTAGAAGAAGCAACGACAATTTTCTGTGACAACAATTCAGCCATCAAATTGTCAAAGAGTCCAGTTCTACATGGGAGAAGCAAGCATATAGATGTGAAGTATCATTTCTTGAGGGATCTTACAAAAGATGGTGTGATTGATCTTGTTTTCTGTAGAAGTGAAGATCAAGTTGCTGATTTGTTCACAAAACCTCTTAAAATGGCCACATTTCAGAAGTTAAGGAAGCTCCTTGAAGTTTGTTCGATGGATGCCTCAGATTAAAGGAGAGTTTATTTCTACACATTTAAACTGATCACTTGCAGTATCAGTTTAAGGGAGGGCATGTTAGAAAGAGTCAAAGTTGTTTTTTTTATGCTTTTCAATTAATAGCTAGTCGTGTGTTTCTGTTGCTTAGTGGGTCCTAGTTTTCAGGATTTAGTTGGCAGCATGTTGCTGCACACGTTCACCATTTTGAGTTAAAGTAGTTGCTATTTTTGTTGGGATCTCTTCTGTTGATGTACAGCCTATAAAACGGCTAAGTTGTTAATTTCAATAAAATTGACGAATGCAGTAAGCATCTTCAACCTGTGTGCCTCTCCTTTCTGGGTTTCTTTTGGGTGCTTGCAAAGCACAGCCATCTTCTGCATTTTTCTGTATCAGGCTACTCATTTTTTTTTTTCTCTTTTCTTGGGACACAGACGGATCATCCACGAATCTCCGTTCATTGAAATGGGCAGGCCAAGCTTTTTCTTTCCCTTTACTTTCAGCGATGTCGTTTCTTGTTTTTATGCAATTGCCTCAAAAAGTAATTTGTTTCATATGATCATTACTTAAACAAACGAATCTCTCTTATTTTTTTTTTGTTTTCCACGAGTTGATGCCGTTAAGAACACACCTCCTGTTGATGAAGCAGAGTATCGTTGCTTTGTCCTCCTCATCCAAAGTCATGGTAATAGACTCTCCGAGATCAACTGTCTTTAGCATCTCGTCATCCATTACACCAATCTCAATGGCCACATCTGCCGCGAGGCCTCGTCCAGTGGTCGGCAAGCTCCGGCGACCATGGCCGGCCGCAGTAGGGAGAAAAACAAAAAGAAATAGGAAAAACTCGAAGGTTATTGAAAATTGTCCACGTCCACGTCGGCCGGTTAAATGTACTGAAATGGCGTAAATGCAAAAAAATTAGAATTGAATTGACACAATTACAACAGGATTAAAATTTTCTTGGAAAGTTTCCCTAGCTCGTGAAGACCGTGTCGCTGCTCTCGTGTGAATCTTAGACGCTAAGAAAAGCTTTTGTAGGTCACTTCACCTTTCCGTTGGATAAAGCTTTTGTTATACTTGTCTTCTTTGCCTGGACTGATGATGGTCCACTACCTCTTCGAAAGAATGATGAGTGTGTATTGTGTTTAATACCCGACCCGACTCGTAGCGTATGGCTTCAGTCCTCATGCTCCAACGGGTAAAGTAGCAAAAAAGGGTTTGATTAATAAAGTCGAGCATCAAACGAAATTTAACTTTCGCGAGAAAGATTGGCGGGCTGATTCGATTATTTGGTTTCCACCTATAATGAATGAACGAAAGAGGATCAAGGTGCATGGGGGCATAACATGTTAGGATGCACGTGTGAGTTGTGTTAGAGAAGTCCCACATCGGAGAATTGATGTGGTGTTGAGCAGTTAATATATTCAAGTTGGCCCATAACTCATTGGCTTAAGTTTTGGGTCCAACTGGATATGTTAACAGGCTCGAACTTGGGCTCCCTCTTGGCGATCTCCCCGAGCGAAGGTATCGGATTTCTGCTGCACACTCCCAACATAACATTCCAAGGTTTTCGCGGCCAAACCTTAGATCATAACACATGTCACTACTTACAATTATTACATACATAGATATGGAATCCCTTACTTTATGCTCAATATTGTAACAGAGGGGGGGGGGGGGGGGGGGGGGGGGGGGGGGGGGGGGAAGCCGAGAGTGACCCCAAACAGAAGTGACACCCGACGTTGGAACTAGCGAGGTTAGAGCAGAGGTTGGTAGTGATCAGACTGTGATAGTGGATATGTTTACTTTTGCCAATTGACGCGTCTTCTTTAAAAAGAGTGAAATTACCCGTTAGAAAGTGCCGTATCTTTACTTAAATGAAACCGCACTTAACTAATTACATAATGTTGGTATACCGGGTAAATGGGCATACGTGGTTACGACTTAGGTACCTTTATTTAGGGAAAGAAAAAGTAAATAAAGGAGAGTAGGAACTTTTTATGAGTCAATGTCAAAAGGCAAAAAGAAAAGAAAAGGGGACGTGTATTTTATGTGTCCATTATCTCGAAGGGTGGGGTCAAGAGGGGTAAACCCTTATTAATCCTTGCTTTTGAAGACTTTTGTCCCGTCTCGGAACCATCTCTCCTATGCCTGAAGCATATGGTCAAGGGGTGCAAAACCCTTCTTATCCTGAATTAACATGAGGCTTTGATTAGAATTTAGATCGGATCCTATCTCTTGTTTGTCAAATTATGAATAATCGGGATCGGACGAAACATGGATCAATCTCACTTGCTGCTGGAATGTTCGGTGTTAAAGGTGTCGGCCGCTCGTTGGGCGAGCTTGTCACCGCTGTCCCACCAAGTACGACTGGAGAAGCCCGACATGGGCGATACCCCCGAACCCAACCCCTGTCTTAGCAGAATAACCAAGATTTATGGAGATCGAGGATAGGCTGAACGCTAAATTGCGGTCTACATTACTAGCTGTTTTCTTTTCTTCCTTAAATTTTGGAGGAAAAAGCTATCGTTCATTTTAGTTACGAATTCCCTCTAAAACTAAATGACGGAAGAAAATGTTGCATGCTACAAAAAATTAATAAAATATCACATATAACATCGCATGATAATATTTGAATTTTTTTTTTTGAAAGATTTCTAAGTATTTCACATTACATAAAATTATAAACATATGAACGGCAAATTTTACTAAGAGATAAAAGTCAAAAAAGTAAAAATCACCCCAAATCATAAAACTTAGCTGTGTAAACAAAACGCAAACCAGACCTGTGAAGTCTTATTTAAATGTTTTTTTTTAATAAAAAAACTCAAAAGGAGAAAAACGAAAATGGACAAATTAGTAGGCTGATATCCAAAATTTCCATTTCAATCTTCATTTTGGTCTGTTCGACTTTGATTTTCATTTCTGCACCTTTGATCTTAATTCGATTCGTTTTTGCGAAGAATGCTTGCGTCATGGACACGTGGCTACTTTTTCGTTGCTGACAGTGACCGCCATATCAGCATTCCGTTGAAATATAAGCTCGAAAGGCGGAAATACGTTAATTATAAAAAGGAAAAATGAAATTTAGCGCATTGGAGAGGCGCGTGCATTGCACGACGCTGAAGTTTGCATTACTAGTTGTTTTCCTTTCTTCCTTGGCTTTTAGAAGAAGAAAAGATAATTTAGGATTTATATATCATATCCGGTGTTTGGCATACCCTCGAAATCCGAATTTATCCGGATAAAAAAATTCTATCTAAAGGATGGGATATACCCGGTAGAATAAATTTTTTTATATAAAAATAAATAAGAAAAAGAGAAGAAAAATGTGAGCAAAAAATAGTTGACAAAGGATTCGAAGGATAGACACTGAGCGACCTCCACTAACGAGCACCACCGTCGAAGACCAACGCATGAGCTCCACCGTCATTTGGCGTCGCAAGTCTCACGCTCTCTCTCTCTATCTAGACCCGTTGAGCCCATCGAATCGATATGGTCCGACACTATAGGCCTCGGATCTGAGGCTTGCAACCTAATATCTGAGCTTGCCGGCCACATGGGACCCTAGATCTAAGGACGCCTGAGGCTGGGCCTCCACCTCGGTGCCGACCTCGAGCTCGGGTTCCCTCACCTCGGTCGATGGCCTAATCGGTGACCACCTTGCATTCTTCGACTGGGCCGAGCGGCTTCAACGCGAAGGTCAGTGTCTCGTATGTGGTTTCCCAACCGAGGCTGTGGATAGATTTCGCGGTGAGCGAGGTCCATTTCGGTCGATTTGATGAGCTCGGAGAGCAGAGAATAGTTGTTTGTGGAGATCTTCGAATTCAATGCCCACCATCCTCCCTCTATCTTAGCTCAAATCCAACTTCCAATGGTAGCCATCAGTCACACCATCGTTGGTCATATTAGGATTCGACACGCAATCACAATGAAGTAAAGCGTAAAACGAGAAAGAGAAATCGACACAATGTTTTATCTTGGTTCACCCTTAAACTAAGGCTACATATTCCACTATAATTAGAACCTCGCATCTCTCGTTACATCACTCAATTATCCACGTGCTTTCCTGTCGATGGGAATAAGAACCACACCCCAACAGATTCATTGATTTGAATCTGAGATGTATTTTCAATTTGAAGTCGGAATCTGAAGATGCTTTTTTGTTTTGACTGTTATGCAATATCTCAATTGCTGCAAAGTTCGCAAGATGCAAATTTTGGCTTCCATTTGATGTTCATGTCTAGAAATTGTTATTAATTATAGAGTTCAAGATCACTTCTTGATTCGGGATGGGCAAACTCGTCTTCATCTTCGGAGGATTCTGGACAGGACAGTTGGACGGTTGCGAGGTTAGACGTCATAGGCCTTGTTTGTCTTAATGGTTCGTTGCTTAATGGTGACGACTCTGAAGTTAGACGATAACAGGCAGCAGATGACGGTTGGGGCTGCGACGATAGTGGTGAGACGTTGTGCGAGCAACTGACTTTGTGGACAGAGCATGATGACTTATTTCAGGGGTGTCTATATCCATGTTAAATCTGGGCATTCACCAAACATTCCAATCATTATCTTATCCGATCTTATCCTAATCGATAAAAAAATTTCGATGATCAACTGCAGTCTTAGTGTACGACGGATGAAAATCCGCGTGTGAAGTCTCATCAAGAGTCGACAAAAGAAAAGGTCTCATCAAGAAAAAGATGCGAGAATAAAATTAGTAAAATGGGCAAATTAGTAGGTTGGTATTTAAAGTATTCATTTCAATCTTCCCCTAAATTTCCTCCATTCATTTAAATCTGCACCGAATTTACTTCCTCGATCACTAATCACTAATCACATGGCCGTAGTAGTGGCCAACAAAATACTTGTTAATGACTAGAATAAAAAATATAAATAAATAAATCAAAGAAGACCCAAAGATAAACGACAAAACAAAAAAGGAAAATAAACAATTTTAATCTCTAGAAAGAGAGCTGCACGCGCCGACGATACCGCGTGTCCACACCACTATGATTGATCATGGCCCAAAAATCTCAAGTTAAATAGAACAAGATAAGAAAATTAATTAATTAAAATAAGTGCGAAGCACCCTGCTACAGCGACAGTCAAAAGAATTATTTTTTGCTAAAGTCCAAATAATTCCTGTCGTGGTCAACGAGTTGACTGAAAAGTCAACAGTCTGAACTTGCTTGTGAATTTCAAACTGATTTTTGACAAGGTCGTTCGACTGTGATTTTCGACGACTAACGGACTAAATTTCATTGACAAGCATTCATGTTGACCCGATTTGTTCTTTGATGAGATGTTGCATTGGCGGACACGTGACTAGTTTTTTGATGATAGGAGATGCCCCCGAATTGGCAGAAGTTCGATACCTTTACTCGGGAAGATCGTCAAGAGGGAGCCCAAGTCCGAGTCCGTCAACATATTCAGTTGGACCCACCTTCACTTAAAAGCTTAAGCTAATGAGTTATGGCCAATTTGGATATATTAACTGCTCAACACCACATCAATTCTCCGATGTGGGACTTCTCTAACACAACTCACACGTACATCCTAACAATCTCCCCCTTACATGTGAGCTCCAGTTTTAGGTTTGCTCCCCCTTAATTCAAGTATCCTTCTGCACCAATATATCTCAACTTGACTCTCCATCAACGCCCATCGGGCCCGCCCGGCCCGGCCCGGAAACCGCGTTGGTCACCAGATTCCTTCCTCGAGATATTCACCAAACACCGATACATATTGGGAGTGGGACACCAATCAACCATCGGCTCTGATACCATTTGTTGGGGAGCGCGCAGTAGAAACCCGATGCCTTCACCTGGGGAGATCGCCAAGAGGGAGCCCAAGTCCGAACCTATTAACATATCCAATTAGACCCACTTTCACTCAAAAGCTGTTAGGATTCGGCCCACAATCAAGTCGAAGTAAAACGTAAAGAGAGAAAGAGAAATTGAGACACGAGATTTTATCCCGGTTCACCCTTAAACTAGGGCTACGTCCAACAGAGGATTCAACTATATTTAGCACCTCGCACCTCTCGTTACATCACTCGATTACAAGCGAAAAAGAGTATATATACCAGTAGCTATTCATGTGCCCAAACCCAAACTACTAATGAAGATTTACGGGCTTAAATTGTAAAAGCCCTCTGGTGTTCAGGGGGCGCTGCCCCCTTGAGATCTCCGCTCGCTCAGCGTGGAGCGGGACCCACATGCTTTCCTGTCGTAGGAAAGTATGAACCACACCCCAACACACCCTTCAATGCTATGAAAGTCAATTACGTGGTGGAAAGTTAGTTATAGTTAATAAGGACCGTTTTCTTTAGATTACTTTCACGTATGGTAGGTGCCATGAATTGTACCGTAGCTTGACTATGAATCCCATTGAACCCAATAGCAATCTCAAACTTAGAAATTACAACAAGACTTAAGTGTAACAACTATATTTAAACTAAAGTGGTAATGACAGCGACGGTTCTTGAACTTTTCTTCATTGTTTCGTATGATCTGTGAACTTTTTTTTTCATTCGATCTAGCCTCTAAACTTTAAAAGACCGGATCAAAATGATAGATCTATGAAGCATAACATCGCGTCACATGCATTTGTCCCCTGTGGATTGCCCAATGAGCAATGATTGGGGAAAAAAGACAGTTGGACGTCAGTTTCGATTTTCCATGGCACCGCCCTCTACTGACCTCACCCGCCGTTATTGCCCGTCGCCGTCCCTTTTTTTTCACCCCCATCATTTCTCACCGCCATTATCGCCGCCGATGATTGGCCCGCCACGCCTTGCCACGATGACCGTCGAGCCACATTCTCGGATCGTGTTGAGTGATAGCATGGTTCGAGTCAAGCAGAGCTTGGGGTGGTGGCGGGCAAAAGCCATCATTGACAATTTGACAACAATTACGTCCACGTCATTTAACTCCATTAGCTTTTTTTTTTTTTTTTACTAAAGAGGTTAATTGATGGAATTTTCGAAAGTTCGGGAATTACTTCTGTCACATTAAATCATGCTCTTATATGATTATGTAGGGAAAATTACCCAAAAAATCTTAAGTCTATTATAATTGTGCCAATTCAGTCTTAAATTTTTTTTTGCCAATTGAGTCATAAACATTTTGTATTTATGTCAATTCAGTCTATCCGGCCAATTTTGGCCGAAAATCGCTGACGTGGCGCATCCGGCGCTGACATGAAAAAGTGTTAATAATATTTCAATCTTTTTTCAAAATATTTTATTAATTTTTTGTTTTTCTTTTCCTTCTTTCTTTTCTTTTTTGGTTACCACTCCAGCGATGGCTTCGCGGCCCTTGTCTAGTGGCTGGCGAGCTCCGGCGACCCTCGTCGGCCATAGCTCACCGAGCACAATGGTAACCAAAAAAGAAAAGAAGGAAGGAAAAAAAAAAGGAAAAAAAAGGAAAAATAAAAAATTAATAAAAAATTGAAAAATTGAAAAATATTATTGAAAATTGTGTACATCAGTGTCGGCCACACAACTTTAGCGCCGGTCATGCCACGTTAGCGATATCCAGCCAAAATTGACCTGATAGATTGAATTAGCACAAAATGGCAAAGGTTTTAGACTCAATCCGCAAAAAAAAAAAAAAAATTATGACTAAATTGACACAATTGCAATAAATTTAGGATTTTTTTGATAATTTTTTTTTCTGATTATGGATGGATAAAATCGCGAACTTTGATAATCATGAAGGGTGATAAGAAGGATATAATGCATGAAAATCTCCCTCTCTGAATTTTCTTTCGAGATCATTGCAAAATATTGCATGAATCCCTCATATTTTAGTTTTTATATCGTTTTAAACTCATATTCCCAAAATGAAACGGATTTCTACGTTTTATTCTATTTCTTATAATTCGAAGTCCTTGTGAACCTTTTCATTCACATGCACTGCACGTGCCTTTTTTTTTTTTTTTTTATGTATACGAGCAAGATTTTGGATGAAGACAAACTATGCAAAAATCAAGTAATTACTGAAAATCAGTTTGAATTCAAAAGTAAAATCTAGAGGAACGGGGGTCGTTATCCACGACGACAAAATATTTTGATCCAGTCTCTCTTGTTGCGCTATGGACCAAGTCTCGAGCTGTTGATGACCCGAGGTAGGGCAACCGTTTTAGGAGAGTCGTTTATCGTCCTCAGACTAAAATGCCCTCTCAAAAACTGTCTCGATCAAGCGAGATCGGATGCATTAATACCGATCACACGACTTTTATTTAGAGCTCGATCCAATCATTTGAATGAATCCAGCGCACATGGACCGATTAGTCGATGCATCCATAGTTCACGCCCAATGCCCAAGAACGGGTGTATTAACACCCAACTGATCATAACCGTCATGTCGCACGACTCTTATTTAGAGCTTGACCCAATAATTTGAATGAACTGAGCGTGCATGGACCGATTAGTCAATGCATCCATATTTAACACGTAATGTCCAAGAATGGATGCATTAACACTTAATTAATCACAAACAGTTAGATCATATACGTATCATGTAGATCCCTCTACAATGATTCAAATGGATCGAACGCATCCACACTCAGTTGATCGCAACCGTCAAATCACACAGCTCTCGTTTAGAGCTCGATCCAATAATTAGAATGAACCGATTAATCAATGCATCTATAGTTCACATGCGATGTCTGAGAACGGACGCATTAATATTTAACACCCAATTAATAGCAACAGTAAGATTACATACCTCTCGTTTAGAGCATTAGCTAAATCCCCTAATTACCACCATGCCATCCTGAGAGGATTTTCACCAACATGTTATCAAGTCACATGTTGCTATAATTAGAGTAGACACAGAGAATTAAGCCCTGTCACTGCAATAATGACGCCCTAAGCGATGTGGGGAATGTTGGTGGCGCGTGAGGCCACGCGATTCTTGATGCGAACGCGCCATGCCAATGCCATGTGCCGAGACCGGAACCTCCAGATGGTGATGGTGGGTCCCTCTCCCTCCTCCTCCTTCAAAGGCTTTAACTACTGGCCGCATCTCGTCTTGCTCCTAAGTTTTTCTTCTACCTCCAGCGAGCCGTCGCCAGAGTCCAGCTTCTGCACCGTCCAGTCCACTTTTGTGCTGGCCAGTGGCCACCCACGGACGCACGCACCACCACCGCTCTGTCTCCATCTCTAACAAAACGAAGCTCGAGCTCAGCGGCACGCCACCCGCACAAGTGTGAAAGCGATGATAGAACGGATTTGAAGCCGTTCTTACAGCTTTTGATGATTGCGATTTGTGGCCCGTTCTCTCTGTAAATGGCAAGAAGCTGAGTTGTTTCTTCTTCTTCTTCTTCTTCTTCTCTCACTAGGTTCTTTTTGGGAACTATCTGCTGGAACTGCAGCTTCCACCATAACCAAATTTCTTCTCTCTCTCTCTCTCCTGTAAAGCGACTGCTTTTCTCCCCCCTTTGAAATAAAGAGAAAAAGGGGGGTTCGTTCCATTGGCTCTCTCTTTCTCTCTGTGTGTTTTTTTTAATCGAACGTTGCTGACACACGGACTGGCTTTTCTCAGTTTCTTTCTTTTGGGCAAATTTTCCTCTCTCTCTCTCTCTCTCTCTGTCTCTCTCTGGGACTCGCAGAGCAGTTATGGGAAGGGGACTCTTCCTGTTCTTACTCATCTTCTACACTCCACTTCTCATGGAGTCCTCCACTGCTCAGACGCCAGGTTTTCTCTCTCTACCCCTGTTAAATCTCTTGATTGCCTTTACTTTGGTGAAGCCAAAGTATCTTGAAAATTAAGACGTGCCTTCATTTATTATAGCAATTTGTAATTGTTGTAGGACTTAGTTATATGAGTTTTGAGAAGTTCTCCGGATGATGATTCTTACCCTTAGTTTTCGTTCTTTAAAGGCTCATTCTTTTGTTTGCTTATTTCAGTTGTTAGAATTACCTGTTACTGTTTGCTTCGACGTGCTAATTATGTGGTTGCTCTGTTGAGGTTGGGCATTTCTCTACGCATCTGTATATGCAATCTTGTGAATGCTTGTCATTTCTGTGTTTACTTTCGAAGCGGTTCTTCTATCCTCTGCTTGTACCGAAGAAACTGACTGTGTAGCTAATCACTCCTGTGAAAAGGAAAATGTATGGTCTTCCCGTATCGTTGAAAATCCTCTCTAGCATCTATGTGAAAGTTCATTACACAAATTGTTACAGACAGATGAAGGCATTCTTTTATTTTGATGTTTCGAGTGAGTGAATTGAAGAATTCATACATTCTTCACTGTATATCAAGATTTATACCTGATTTCAATTTGCTGGTAATTTGTATAGCGTGTGATCGTTGTTTTTCTAATTTGTGAAGATTCCTATCGACATTAAAAGCTTCATAACCTTTATCCTACCTCTGTTGATTTCATAATTTGTGCTGGGTTGGCCAACTGATATGCATGGTTTCATTGGGCAGGTTTTGTTAGTTTGGATTGTGGAGGATCTCAGAGTTTCACCGATGAGATTGGGCTTGAATGGACTCCGGATGACCAATTCACCTTTGGAGAAATAACTAACGTTTCTCTCACAAATGAGATGAGGACACAATATACGACATTGAGATACTTCCCAGCCGATAACAGAAAGTACTGTTACACTTTAAATGTGACCACTAGGACAAGATACTTAATAAGGGCGACATTCTTGTATGGGAACTTTGACAGCAATAACGTGTACCCAAACTTCGAGATCTCCCTGGGACCTACTTATTGGTCCACGATTGTCATTTCTGATGCCAGTACTATAGAAGTGAGAGAGCTCATATTTCTGGCCTCAGATCCTACCATCAATGTGTGCTTATCTAATGCTACTACAGGCAAGCCATTCATATCTACCCTCGAGCTCCGTCAGTTCAATGGTTCGATGTACTACACTGACTATGAAAACCAGTTTTATCTCGGCACCTCTGCCCGGATTAATTTTGGTGCAGAAAGTGAAGAGCCAGTCAGGTAGATCTAGAACATTGTGTATGTATTTGTTCCAGCTTTTATTGCCCGACTGTTTGACTAGTTTCTGACCATGGCTTTTGCAATTTAAGACGAAGCAGAAAACCCGTGTATTGTATGATTCCAGGGTGAAAAGAGTCTATACTACAAATGTGTTGTTCATCCTTATTGCTCACATGCAGTTCTTCTTTGTTAGGTATCCAGATGATCCATTCGATAGAATATGGGAGTCTGACTCTGTAAAGAAAGCAAACTACCTTGTCGATGTGGCTGCTGGCACAAAAAAGGTTTCAACCCAATTGCCAATTGATGTTAACCGTGACGAGAAGCCACCTCAAAAAGTTATGCAGACTGCTGTAGTAGGAACAAATGGATCGCTAACTTTCCGCTTGAACTTGGACGGATTTCCCGGTTATGGCTGGGCATATTCCTACTTTGCAGAGATCGAAGATTTGGCTCCCAATGACACAAGGAAATTCAGGCTGACGCTCCCAGGCTCACCTGATATCAGCAAAGCTGTTGTCAATATAATTGAAAATGCTCAAGGCAAGTATCGCCTATATGAGCCAGGATTTGTGAACATAACCCTCCCATTTGTACTGTTCTTTAAGTTCGGGCGGACAATAGATTCTTCGAAGGGTCCACTATTGAATGCCATGGAGATAAACCAGTATGTGAAGAAAATCGATGGTTCTCCAGATGGTAAGTCCCTTGATCAATTTCCACTGAGTTTGTTAGTTTGTAAGATTGCTGCAAATGCGATGATCATGTTGTGATTTATCACTTGGCGTGAGCTTGTAGAGCCCTGTTTCTGGCACATCTAATTTATTAGGCTGGATCCGCCCTTTGTCACCATGATATATGATGTTTTTTTGTTTAGCTTACGGGTTTTCCATGAGCTGCAGGCGGAGTTATTGCTAGCATAATTTCACCCTATACCTCAGCAGCTTGGGCACAGGAAGGTGGAGACCCATGCCTGCCAGTTCCATGGACATGGGTGCGCTGCAGCTCAGATTCGCCTCCACTGATAACTGCAGTGTATGTGTCTACTTCTTGTGATGTGCTTTTGTGAAAACATTTCTTATTCTAGGAGCATGTCAATGCTGCATGGATGATTAAGTTTTGAAGTTATAAATTGTATTTCTGCAGCACATTGTCTAATAAGAATTTGATCGGAAACGTTCCTTCAGACATTGCAAAATTGAGCGGATTGGTTGAGCTGTAAGTTTATGTAGAAATTCCCTTTCCACTCGATAGTAGTTTATTTCTTTCCAACGTCTATGCTCGAACTTTTCATGTCTTATTTTGAAGTATGCCTTGGCCTTTTTTCTGAAGGTGGCTTGACGGGAATGCACTCACTGGTTCAATACCTGATCTTTCTTTATGCATGAACCTGGAGATCATGTAAGCTCCATGGATTGTCCTCTTTGAATGGACTTAGAAAATTTAATGCTGATGAATTTCTTTTGTGGTAGTCATCTTGAGAACAATCACTTGACTGGTGAGCTGCCTTCCTCTCTCGCAACTCTGCCAAACTTGAAGGAACTGTAAGTGTTCATAAACTTACATGAGGATTTCTCATTTACCACGGCGACGATTCAAAGAACTAGCACATTGTCTTTATGAATTTTGCATGTGAATCTGACTGATATATGTGATTATCGGGCCTTGAATGGAGTATTGATGCAATTGTTGATTAATGAACAATTTCTGTGGTACTTCTATTCTGTACCTGAGTAAAAACCTTACGCACATGCTAAATTTGATGGTTGTAGGTATGTCCAGAATAACATGTTATCAGGCACGGTGCCATCTGGTCTTCTCAACAAAAAGTTGAATCTGAAGTGGGTACAACTTTTGATATGTCTTACTGCGATGCTGAATGCTCCTGAAATAATGCCCTCATCACACTTTATCTCATTAGATTTATTTCAAATCGAGTTATTCTGTGTATGTTGGTCTAATCTCGAAGGGCCCGCTAAAGCAGGGGAAACTTTTTGTTTTAGTTGGCATGATGCAGTAGATGAGCTAAAAGTATGGCTGTTGGCCAGACCACACAACACACCGTTACTTTGTCATAAAAATTATCCAGTATTTACTGTTGGCCTTATTGATTTGACTGAAAGGTTTCTCAGACGTGGATACCAGACATTTTGGAGCTCAGATCCTTATCTAGCCGAAAACTGAAGTATTATGTGTCATTCTGTAGCTTTGTGTAGGGGTTAGCCTTTTGATCTGTAGAGATCCTTCATTCTTTCACTTGTTGCGTTTTGTACTAACTGGATTAACTTTTGATCGGCTGATTATAGCAAACGGCTTGTTCTCTTGTTAAGTTTTTCGTGGTACCGTGCCTTCTAATAACTTCAATCTATGGTTGTAGCTGCCACATTCTTTTGCAGAACAATTCAATTGTCATTAGATAATTTATACTTCTCTCATAGTGAAACGATGTCTTTTGGAGATCCATATTTTAGGAGTTTGATTTTCATTTCTGGAATTTTAGGTGCAGTAGCGCCAGATATGGGATCACGGCATTACAGATAGCTTCTGCTACCAAATCATGTCACTACTTTTTCACATTTTTCTGAACCGTTTCTTTTAATCCCTATTTATAGCTATATCTGGACTTGCTTCATCATTCTTTCGAGCTGAGTTTTTATTTTTCCATACTTTTTCCTGCTCCTGTATCCTTGTCCAATTATTTACCAGTAGCTTCTTAACACCGCTGTTCACAGTTACACCGGGAATATGAATCTTCATGAAGGCGGGAAAGGAAGCCAGATTAAGATTATCATTGGTTCATCAGTTGGAGCTGCTGTTCTCCTGGTAGCTACAATTGCCTCCTGTCTGTTCATTCAGAGAGGCAAGAACTCTAAGCATGGTATGAGTTTGGAGCAATCAAGAGAATGATGTATCCATCTTGTTGTGTTGACATCTCTATCGCGTGATGTTCTTATTTTTTTCGTGTAATCTTTGCTAGACGACGACGTGCAAATACTGCCGACGCAGCGGCTAGTTTCTTCCTCGAGTAATGCTCCTACAGAAGCTGCTCATTGCTTTATGCTATCAGAAATTGAAGATGCGACCAGAAAATTTGAGAAGAAAATTGGTTCTGGAGGATTCGGAGTTGTCTATTACGGAAAACTGAAAGATGGAAGAGAAATTGCAGTCAAGGTTCTGACTAATGATTCCTATCAAGGAAAGCGAGAGTTCTCAAATGAGGTAACTGTACCAAATTTTGAACACTGTGTAGGGATGCTTAGCCTCTCCAGTCTCTGCCGGGATCTGCTACACGAACTTGTCACGAGTTAATGTGGTTTTCTGTACCTACAAGGAGTAAGCACAGGCTACTGCTGAGATCTTCTTGACTAAACTCAAATCACCAGGGGAGTGAATAATGAAATAATAAGCTATAACAGAAGTCCCTTGCGTGCTTAATGGGAACTCAGTATAATTACTTTTTCATGTCCTTAAGTTTTAGTTGATGCAAAGTCTTCAGTGTTGATGTTTCTGAAGCATTCGTCTGTGAATTACTATCTGGATATCAGCCAACCCTTTGTCACTTAGATTGATATTCATGAAACTAGTATTCTGCACCGACAAAAACTACCGTCGTTAGCATCAGTTATCAGCTACATAAGATAACTAATGCTGTATGCGATCTAGGTGACTCTTCTTTCAAGAATACATCACAGGAATTTGGTACAATTCCTTGGATATTGCCAAGAAGACGGGAGAAACATGCTAATTTACGAGTTCATGCATAATGGAACTCTTAAAGAGCACCTTTATGGTAAGCTCATACGCTTCGTTATGATGTGAGCCTGTGATGACATATCTATATTAATTCATATATCTATCTCTAAGGCCCATTGACTCGTGAGTGGAGTTTTAATTGGATCAAACGCCTTGAGATTGCCGAAGATGCTGCAAGAGGTCGGTAGTCCTCTATAAACTGGTTTAATTAGCTGTAGAAGTCATTTTAGCTACCGAAGTTGGTAATGTTATTCATTGTTTTCAGGGATCGAGTATCTTCATACTGGATGTGTTCCAGCCATCATACATAGAGATTTGAAAAGTAGCAACATTCTTCTGGACAACAACTTGAGAGCAAAAGTTTCAGACTTTGGTCTCTCAAAATCTCAAGTTGACGGAGTATCCCACGTCTCGAGTGTGGTTCGAGGAACTGTTGGGTATCTGGACCCCGAGTAAGGCATATTTTTGGTCACACCTTCTGTTTCTTAACGGATATTTAGTTATTATGAATTTGAAGCTAGTTAATAGGGTGGTGTCATTATGGCTCACTGCAATTTTATCTCTGAAATGGGGATTCATCAACTCGGGCATGTTTTGAAAAATCTGACTAGGCAAGTTCTGCACTTATTCATGAATGCATCTCAGCCTTCACACTTTTCCTTCTGAAAAAGCCTTTCTGCTTCTTCCGACTTTCCAAGATTCTTTACCATTACCGTGGTTGTAAGATCCATCAAGAAGCATATTCATTCCGTGAAACTGCATTCTTTGTGTTAGCTCTAGGCTTCACATGTGAGGACGTGTACGTGTTTGTGTCTCACCTTATAATTCTTCTTGGCCCAATGCTCCTACTCTCACCTCAACAAGGAGATGCAGTTGTCTCCACTCTGTACTTAAGGCCAACCCATTAGAAAATGATGTTCATTGGCAAATTGCAATTGCGATTTATCTGTCACCACTCACCAATGCCACTTCCAAAGCCCAGATGCCTTTGATTCATACTCACTTTTGAAGCTGCTATGCCATTGAAGGAAACCTTATTCTGTTAGTGTTGATTCCTCCAGAGGGAAAATGGTAGCAAACTAACTGATGCAATCGCATACCAATTAACTGCTTTGGCTTTTAGAAGAAAGCATTGTGTAATTTTTAAATACCATCGACACTCCCCGTCGTATGTAGGCTGAACTTTGGCCTCAGACTAAAACGTGAAAATATATAATATGGGACGTAAATGGGAGTCTAGAAAAACCTGAATTCAGGACCTCCCACTATGTAAAGCTTATGTTATTATAAAATGATGTGATTTAATTTTTAAATACTTTAACGTTTGTGTATCTTATATATATATATTTTCATGGTTCTCTTTCTTAATCTTTGAGGTAATTTGACAGGTATTACATCTCCCAGCAATTGACGGACAAGAGCGACGTCTATAGTTTCGGCGTCATTCTTCTTGAATTGATATCAGGTCGGGAAGCGATTTCTAATGAAAGCTTCGGCGCGAACTGTCGCAACATAGTCCAATGGGTAAGTCTAGTGTAATAAGTACGACGAAGGCTGTTCATTGATAGTTTTGCAAATTCTTCAAAACCTTTATCCTCAAATTCTGAAGCGAAATCCGGCACGCGTACGCTCCTTCACATGTTGCACTCTCTTGTCATAGGCGAGACTACACATAGAGAGCGGTGACATCCAAGGCATCATCGATCCGAACCTACGCGAGGACTACGACATCCAGTCGATGTGGAAGATAGCGGAGAAGGCTCTGATGTGCGTCCAGCCTCACGGGCACATGAGGCCATCAATCTCGGAGGTCCTCAAGGAGATCCAAGACGCGCTGCTGATCGAGAGAGAAGCCCTGGCGACGCGGGAGGGCCTCTCGGACCTGTCGAGGAACTCGTTCCACTCGTCCGTTAACATGGATGCCTTTGACGTTCCCGGGACCGAGAACTACGTATCGATCGACGAGTCTATCGCGCAGCCGACCGCTCGATAGAGCTTCTCTTTCTTTTTTTTCCACTAATAATCCCTCGTGATATTTCCTGTTTATTTTTGGGAGCGGCTGGAGATTGTATTCCTTCTTGTCTGGGATGAAGTTGTGGATTTGGTGATCATGATTAGAATTGCCTGCCTAGTTGATCCCCCCATGAATGTGCTGGCCCAGTTGATACGATTGGTTATGATGGTCAAGATTAGTGTTAGCCCGGATCATTTAAGTGGCAATTGTGTTCATCACTCTTAAGGCCAAGACCAAGGTTCGAGTAATCATATTTGTGCATTCTCTCTTGATTCCAAAGCTAAAAGCAAAACCCTAGTGGAATAACTTATTCCGAATATGGTAAAATTAGGGTTTTAGGACTTTTTGAGTAACCTAAGATGTCAATTTTGATCAATTTTGCTCTCCAATTTTTTGACCAAGTCATGCTCCCTCTCCTCCAAATTTTTCTCTCTTGCCTAAAGCAGAGGCTCCATCTTCAATTTACTCCCTAAAAAGGCATTTGGCAAGATAAAAAAAGTTAGTATTTTTTCCATAAAATTTTTCTTTTAACTTGTCATAAAACACGAAAAGCAATGGATTTGAATGATATCAAATGGCAATAATAATACAATCATTATAATGACCTTGATTTTATGAGAGGCATTGAATCCTCCAAAGATCACACGGTCTATCAAGATTGTTAGTATATGTAGAGGACCCTAACTTTAAAAGATGGGCGGGATGAGTTTATGAAACCTGATGTATAAAAGAATCCGATCTAGATGGGTAAATGGACACAGTGAACTCCCAAGTGGAGTTCATAAAGTTCGAGGTATAAATGTCTCAAGTACTCGATCTTCAATTGCAAGATTTTTCATGTGGAAGTTATTCCATCCAGCTTGTCATTTTGTCAGTCTTACCTGCTACAATTATGAGAATTGTTAAGGCACTCATGTAATTATTTTCATTTTTAGAGGATTCATTTCATATAGCAGAAGAAAAATCAGTGCCTGAAAGGTTTAAAAAAATTATACATTTTACTTAAAAGAGAACTTACATACACACCAATTAACAAAACAATAATTAATGAGTTTATCAGTAACCTTAGGAAATACGAAATGAATCCAGTGAACTAGACCAACCAATTGAGGTGACGAGAAGAGAGCCAAGGGGACAGAATATACTCGACGTAGCCCATCCATCTTCCACTCGAGCAATTCTCGCCTACACTTGGACTAGGCGTGTAAATCCATATCAGCCGTTAGATGATGAGGGTCGGAAAAGGGGCCCACGTAATCTAACGATAGAAATTGAAAGGGCTCACGTGTACCGTACAGCATGCAATTAAGAAGTCTGCCTCTCTCTGCCATTATCCTCTCCTCCTCTCCTTCTCCTTCGCCCCCTCCCATCTTCACAACTCTCGGCGGAGAAGCAGGCGCGAAGGATAAAAGTTCAGACACTCTTCAAGGAATCCTCCGTCCATGGACCAGTCATGAACCCTCTACCAATTCCCACTTCCTCCTCTTCGCCGACCCCGAATTCGTTTCCACTTTCCCCCTCTCTCTCTCTCCGCCGCGTCGCTTCGCCGCCTCCCCCCTCCACCACCCAACGCAAGTGGCCATTTTGCGCCCACGGCACAGTCAACACGCGAGACCTCTCTCTCTCCTCCCCCGCCGCCACGACTCTCCCTCCTCCGAAACCATACTCTCAGGACGCCAAGCTCCTGACCCTCCTTCGCCAGAGGAAGACGGAGGAAGCCTGGGTTGCGTACACGCAGTCCGCCCACCTCCCCAACCCCACCTGCCTCAGCCGCCTGGTGTCGCAGCTGTCCTACCAGAAGACCCTCGAGGGCCTCAGGCGCGCCCAGTCCATCCTCACGCGCCTCCGCGATGAGCGCCAGCTCCGCCGCCTCGACGCCAACTCCCTCGGCCTCCTCGCCGTGGCCGCCGCGAAGGCGGGCCAGACCCTCTACGCCTCCTCCGTCGTCAAGTCCATGCTCCGCTCCGGCTACCTCCCCCACGTTAAGGCCTGGAGCGCCGTCGTCAGCCGCCTCGCCGCGTCCGGCGACGACGGCCCCGAGGAGGCGCTCAGGCTCTTCGAGGCCGTGATGCGGCGGCTCCATAAAGTCGCCGACCCTGCTGCGGTCGCTGACTCGAGGCCCGACACGGCCGCGTTCAATGCGGCGCTCAACGCGTGCGCCAACTTGGGCGACACAGGGAAGTTCTCGGAACTGTTCGATGAAATGCCTGAGTTCGGAGCTGAGCCTGATGTGTTGACTTATAATGTGATGATCAAGTTGTGTGCTAGAGTAGATAGGAAGGAATTGCTTGTGTGTGTGTTGGAGATGATTCTCTTGAAGGGAATTCCATTGTGCATGACTACGTTGAATTCACTCGTCGCTGCTTATGTTGGTTTTGGCGACTTGGATACCGCAGAGAAGATAGTGCAGGCTATGAGAGAAGGAAGGAGAGATCTTTGCAAGATTCTGAGGGATGCCAATATGGAAGATTTGAGTGATGAGGAGGAAGATGAATATGAACAAGAATTGAAGACAATAGATTTGGTTAAAGATGATGGTGAAATCGTCGTGTTTGCGAAGTTGCTTCCAAATTCAATCCAACCGAATTTAGGCGACCCTCCATTGTTGCCGAATTCATACGCTCCCAATTCCAGAATATACACTACCCTAATGAAGGGATATATGAGGACGGGACGTGTAAAGGACACGGCCCGGATGCTAGAGGGAATGCAGCATGAGGAAGACAGCTCTAGACATCCAGACAACATCTCCTATACTACCGTCATTTCTGCGCTAGTGAAGGCCGGGTCGATGGATCAAGCGCGTCGGGTCCTTGCTGAGATGAAGAGAATCGGTGTTCCTGCGAATAGGATCACCTACAACATAATCTTGAAGGGCTACTGCCAGCAACTGCAGATGGACAAGGCCAAGGAGCTAATCAAAGAAATGACCAGCGACGCGGAGGTACGGCCTGATGTGGTATCATACAACACCTTGATCGACGGATGTATACTAATCGACGACAGCAAGGGGGCGCTTGAATTCTTCAACGAGATGCGAGCGAGAGGGATTGCCCCGACCAAGATCAGTTACACCACATTGATGAAAGCGTTTGCCTCGTCTGGGCAACCGAAGCTGGCGCACAAGGTGTTTGAGGAGATGATCCAAGATCCAAGAGTGAAACCCGATGCGGCAGCTTGGAACATGCTGGTCGAAGGGTATTGCAAACTTGGGCTGGTAGAAGAAGCGAAGAAGGTTGTTCAGAGGATGAAAGAGAACGGGGCATACCCCGATGTTGCCACTTACGGTAGTCTTGCCAATGGCATTGCCTTGGCCAGGAAACCCGGAGAGGCCCTTTTGCTTTGGAATGAGATAAAGGAAAGGTGCCGAGCGAGTAAAAAATGTGAGAAACCCGATTCTTCCCCGTCTCTCCCGCTGTTGAAACCGGACGAGGGCCTTTTGGATGCTCTGGCCGATATATGCGTGAGGGCCGCCTTCTTCAGGAAGGCCTTGGAGATCGTGGCGTGCATGGAAGAGAATGGGATCTCACCTAACAAGACCAAGTACAAGAGGATTTATGTGGAGATGCATTCGAGAATGTTCACCAGCAAGCACGCTTCTCAGGCCAGGCAAGCCAGGCGGGAGGAGCGGAAGAGAGCAGCCGAGGCGTTCAAGTTCTGGGTGGGCCTGCCGAACTCGTATTACGCCAGCGAGTGGCATTTTGGATCCGATTAAAGGCGAATGACAGATATTTACAGTGGAAGATAGTCGATGGTAGTCTGAAGTGTATAGTTGGTTACAGTAAACATAGATTGACATTGGAAATTGTATGCATATCGTTGTAATTTCCTGTATAATAAAAAGCTCAAACAACGAAATAGCAGTGTGATGGATAGCTGAACTCGCCATGAACCATTGGCTGGTGTGGTGGTCTCCATCAGCAAAGTACAGGATGAGCTCTGCGGTTCTTGGTTTCATATTAGGTCGACCGATTGCTTACTGATGAACAACAAGATTCACGTCCAGAAGGCGCGGCGGGACATTCTTTCGGGGACCTGGCAATCTGTTCCTTCGGTGGAAGTGTTCCAGAGGCATCGGCGACGGCAAATCTGATCTCGATATTATCGGCCTATCCGTTTCTTCCGGGACAAAAGGTCCGATCGTTAAAGAACCAATTAAGAAAAAAACACGTGCCTTCGTCCATCGTATTTTTCGAATTATCCGAAAATCATTCCTTGTATCTTTGTCTCTGTTCTGTACTCTCTGGCCAAAAGCATGAACGGAATGCTGGTTGGAAGATGAGAAGGAAAAGGTTTGAGAGTTACTTTCATGACCAAGGGTAAGGAAATTGCAAAAGGAGAGGAATTTCAGTATAAAACATAAACCCTGAAATAATCTTGTTAGTTCTTTGTTATTAGCTCTTCAGTAATGTACCTCGTATGAGTTTACATCAATTGTATACAAAACAAGAAAAAATTACATATTAAAATCGAACCATCTACACTAGAAGACTTTATAAAACCATCGTATCCATAGTTCAAATTATTACTACTGTTACAATCTATTGAGAAATGAATATATTACATCTAGTATTGGCAATATGAAATTATGTAGTTACACTTTTCATCTTATAAATGATGATTGAGACGTCGCAAAAAAATAATTAACTAATCGATGATATGTAATATGGCAAAAGGACACCTCAAGTGTCAATATTTGTGTACGGCGCTCACTTTCATGTCAATATTTTTTTTGGGATCACTTAAGTAATAATTTTTTTTGAAAAAAGATTATTTAAGTGCCAACTCTAGTGAGAGTCGCCGGAAATCTTATGTGGCGTCTACGTGGCTCGCCGGAGGATCCCAGTCAGCAATAAAAAATAAAAAATTAATAAATAATTTCACCTAATATTAAAAAAAATCAAAATAAGCTAAAAACTAAAAAATAAGCTAAAAATTCAAAAAAAAAAAAAAACCAGAAGTTGCAGCGATGAGGGTGGGGGATGAGCCGGCGGGGGTTGTTGAGCCTCGACCAGTGCCCAACGACCCCCGCCAATGGCGAGTGACGGTGAGGCCCGACTTCGCCCAGCCGCGGCGAGGCCGGGCGAAGTCGAGCCCCGCCGTCACTCACTGGCCCATCCTCTACCCTCACTGGTGTTAACACATAAATTTTGATTTTTCTTTAATCATTTACTTTGCATTAAAAATCAAGAGTTAAACTTTAGTTCCTACCAAAAAATAATTATATCATTTTTTCATAGTTTTAATTTTTAGCATTCATTTGCATTGCATTTTGCATAAAGTTGGACTGGCGGTGGGTAGGACTAAGCGGATGGTCACAAGCTAAATTGGATTTAAGCGAAAAGGAGGCCGGTCATTCACATTGAAGTTCAGGAAAAAGAAGGAGAAGAAAACACACGAAAGGGGATAAGTAGACGGGCTCTTTTCTTTTCCTGGTGTGAGGTGGTTCCCCTTTTCGCATAATTGTTGTTGTAGTCCACTCCTGTGACCATCCAGCAAGGCGGACTAGCAATATAGGGGCTTTTGCTCAATGAATTATTGTGGCGGTTTTGACTGAGTAGCTTTCATACACCGAATCAGTCTTCATCGTTGTGGCAGCTTTATCTTGACGTTTTATCAATACATCTGGCGAGCTTTTCCTACGACTAGCAAGCCTAATCACAGTCTACACCAGCAAAACCGTGATCAGTCAAAGATCCCACTCGCCGCCTCCTTGAACCTATCAAGCCGATCAGTAGCATCACGTCATCAATTTTCCGTCGAGCCGTCCCGAAGCGTGCACCAAAGTTTCATCCGTCTCTCCATCCGCAAGCCACCGAGCCGGTCCAATCCGCAAGCGATCTCGAGCAATTCGATCCAATTCGAATTAGGAAAGACGTCCACAAGATAGTCAAACGGATGATTCAAAAGACGATGAACCTTACCTCGTCAAGAAGCCCCCGAGGCCGTCTCGTCAATGTCATATTCGATGATCCACTGGAGGGGATAGATTCAGAGTAACATTCTTTAATGTTTCCGCATTCCCTTGTGTGGGAAGTTTTATTACTTTATAGGACTCTTCATTTCAATTCATGTTGTATTTCCTTTCCAATAAGATGTAATTCAATTGGTTCATTATCAATAAAATTACATAAGTTTTTTTTTTTTATAAATTTTCGAATTTTGTTGAAGCATACCAAACTAACTCGACGACGATAACCAATTATCGAACAATATGTCATCCATGGTAAGCACTGAGGGTTGAGCTTTCTCAAGAATTCTTGTCTCGAGGTCTTCAAAAGCAAAAGATTTTTTTTAAAAAAAAAATTAAAAGAAAATTCGGAACTGAATAAATGCATGCAATGTGTTGAACCTTGTTTGTTTTTCTGATTCATTTACTTTATGTTTCAGGGGCAAGCTCAGGGATGGGGAAACGGTGGATCTAAACGTATGCGATATTCATGACTCAGACGATACTGACTCGGATGCTGAGGAAATACGTCTCATGAAAAACTCAT
Source organism: Lenwebbia sp. NSW1173648 (assembly GCA_029784005.1). Taxonomy (NCBI): domain Eukaryota; kingdom Viridiplantae; phylum Streptophyta; class Magnoliopsida; order Myrtales; family Myrtaceae; genus Lenwebbia; species Lenwebbia sp. NSW1173648. Next base: position 2,416,378 of record JARCGZ010000002.1, read on the forward strand.
TTGAGAAGGCAACATTAATTGATTTTAACCTAAGTCACTAACAAAGGTTATCATGCGGTTGCACAATCAAATGATTTTTTCATGAAATAAAATGGTATCGAAAGGGCGTTAGAGTAATCTAGCGTAATCAAGTCCCCGAACTCTTAATCTCTGGTTCGTAGAAGTAATTTAGTTCTCCCGCTAATTTACTTAGGTTTCTAATCGACCTACCAAAAACGATTAGTGGCGACTCATATTGAAAATGTTTGCATGTTAAATATTGAACCATAAGTTGCGATTTGGTATGGACTTGGGAGAGTCCGAATTAGGTTAATTGTATAATTAATCTGATAATCTATTAACCTAAGAAATTTATTTTTAGGTCGCGACAGGCGGCAATGGTCGGAGAAATGGTGGGGCAGCGGCGGCGAGGGCTGTGCAAGCTCTCGCTGCTGTGCGAAGAAGTTCTATTTTTTCTTTTCTTTTCTTTTTTAAGTTTTTCAGCTTATTTTTTAAATTTAATTTAACCTTTTTAAAAAAAAATTAGCTTAATTTGTAAAAGTCAGTCCATGTGGATCGAATTTTCTAAAAAAAAAAATTTCCACGTGGACTTATTATTATATATATATATAAAGTGACACGTGGACTGCCTTTTTTAAAAGAAAAATCCACTTAAAATTAATTTAAAAAAATGCCACATGAACTGTTTGGCCGGAATTTCTCACCGTTGGCACTGAAGTGATTATTTTTTCTCCGATTTGACACTTAAGTGGTCAAAAAAAAAATATTGGCGCTAAAGTGAGTGTCGTATACAAATATTGACACTTGAGGTGTCCTTCTAGCATAATAAGTTAAAGAATGAAATATTTTGCGCGACTATAATCTTGACATATGTTTTATACGCATGTGATTCGTTTCATTACGAAAGAACTAGTATTTATTTTCGTATAATTAACAAAAGTGCACAGTGCTTGTTAATCAGAGATACGCTGCCAGTAAGCTGGTTAACAAGCACTGTGCGTAGCACAGGCTGACAACGCAGGAGCCGAAGCTCCGATGACTCATCCCGGGCGCGGGTCGCTAATATACGAGCCTACCCGATAGCAGCCGTCAAAATGACGACGTGAAGTCTACCTTCTCTACAGTCACCCCCCTAAATGGAGAGAAAATATTTTTCTTCCCTTCATACCTGGGAATACCTTTGAATTTTACGTCCTAAAGTTCAGACGAAGTAATTTAAGGACTTGCTAAGGTCCAAGACTGCTATAAATCAGTAGATGAAAACTGGTGCAAGATCATTATTTACCATGAGTAATATTAGATAGAGTTAAGCACGCGTGCAAAGTTGAACAACATGTGCAAAGAAAGTAGGACAAGTTTGAACAACCACTGTCACGTGAGAAAGGATGTCGTGCCGTGCGATTAGCCCGAATATGATAAAAGTTGTTCTATCCTTGCTTCAGTGTCGTGAGAGAGGAAACTTTTGAAAAGGTCTATCGACGCTAGCATAGATTGATGGGCAGGTGCATGGCACGCGAAGTTTCTATACGTGTCGATCAATGAGAAAACTTTGAAAAAGTCTATCGACACTAGCATAGATTGATGGTAAATTGAATATTTTCCAAGGCCGCGCCTAAAGAAAAAGATATTTTCCCTACAAATATGCGGCGGAAAAACGGTTATCGATAGTCATTGGAGCATTGAAACAACTCTTTGAAAATTCGGCTCGAAGGTTTCAATATATTATTGCAATGGCTCCGTTTGTTTCACAGAAAATGAGTGATTTGAAAAATATTTTTCAAAAAATAATAGCTTATATCGCTTGCAAAAATAAATGAACGAAACAAATTTTCATCTTCTACGCAAACAATAATTTTCAAGGACTAATTATTTCAAGCTAAACACGCTTCAAATTATTTATTTTTCGCGAAACAAACGGAGTTTTAAGCTCTAAAATTCAATTATGTTAGCCGATGAGTTTTACACAACTTTTGTATCAATGGAGAGGGTGGGGGCCCACTGAGATTCGTGGGGACTCTTTACCCTTTCTTCGCAACCGGCGAAACCTCCTGATAAAAATAGAAGGAAAATAATCACAAAGCTTGTCAATTATTATAATGGAAGGTTATAATATATAAAGCATATCGAGGAGATTTCCTTTGCCAATCTCAAAACCTTTTTCCTAAAATATTTCACCTTCGTCTATGTTCACTTTCTGACATATACTATGATCTCGTTAAATAGTCGAACGTAATCGTATCCCATTAAATTATTCGAAATAGGAGGCTATCTTTGTCACGAGTATTGTGGTTTGATCAATAAATAATAGAGTCCGTTAAGGGAGAAAGACGCGTTCAACTGTAACGTACCCAAACTCAAATCAAATTTCCTATCCAAGTCTTCTCCCCGTGTCTTTTAGCGCCACTTGTTGTGTCCGCGTTAAGTTTCTTTAATCACATGGTCTTTAGTATCCGAAGAAATTCAAAAAAAATTCTCCACGCCCACCGTTTAGGATATTAGCTTGTTATAAAGATATAGTGAGAGGGCGGGCTTTAAACGAAAATCCTCGTCGATTTTGAAGCTGGCAATACTGTTATCACTGAAACGATGCCTTCTAAGTAGTTAGGAATCTTCCCTAAGTTAATCACATGAAAACCATGTTTTCGCTTCTTCCTTGCCTTTTTAAGATTAGTAAGTGTGCGAAGGTAATCATCTTACTATACCGATGGGATCGTAGCTAGAAGAAAGGAAACGCATAAGGAAAATGACTCCTTCCAAAAAAATTCAAGCTCTATTTGCCAAAGTACTTATGGTAAAAAAAAAAAATAGTTCAGATTATGACGTCATTAAATTCCTTTTGCACGCATTATAGGGTCCATTCTTTCTTTCAGTTATCCCTGCCTGGTCCATTAAATCACAATTTTGTTCGGTTTTGCCATAGATGCCTTAAAATTCCCATTTTTTGTTTTTCATCATTCAATTCCAAAAAAAAAAAAAAAAAAACCGAAAAAAAGAAAAGAAAAATTAATTTACTAAGCAAATTCTGGAGTCAAACGAAACCTAGTACAAAGAACAAAAAAAGACAGTAGAAAGAACAAACACTTGGGACCAGGCGTCGTCATCGTCTTCGTCGTCTTCGTCACAAGACAACTCTCTTTCTCTCTCCTCGTCCTGGTCTCTTTACGAGCAGAGCCCGGGAAAAACAAAGTAGTCTTTCGTCCTCTCGCCCCCCTCTTTCTCTCTCTCTCTCTCTCTCTATTGTGCCAGACTCGAAGCAACAGATGGAGACGGATTCCGTTCGAGAAGAAACAGGTCGATGACTTCATCTCCCACACCGCAAGACTCCGCTTCTTTGTTTTCCCGTTCTTTTCTTTCTGTTGTGGGCTTAATGTTGGTGTCTTGACGCGCGATACAAGTGACATCACTCTCAGCCCTTACAACGTGAGTCGATTCGGTGACTAATCTCTTTCTCTTTCTGGGGTTTGGCTCGATTGTTTGATCTGGTTTTAGCGTTGAAAACCTTTGTAGACTAATGAATTTGGTGGAAGAACCGGGAGGCATCGTTGGACATGACTGAGGATGAAATGGTGTGGATGGATGACGATTGATATACCGGACGAGGTATATTCACGTCCATGTATTTGCTGATTTTTGCTTTAGTTCAGACCTGTAATTCAAACAAACGTGTGTGCATTTTCAACGGGGTGCGCAAAATCGGCGCCTGCTGATTGCTTCTCACTTGCCAGGCAGAGAGAAGCAGGAATCGAATGACTGCAAGTTCTGAACTTGAAACAGAATACTGCAGAGATAAGGAGGAGGACAAGAATTGCCATCTTTTGCCATACATGGAGTGTGTTAGTAATGTGGGTGAGTGCATTATGGCCACACCGATTTTGCCTTGTGATGATTTGAGGGTCGGAACCCGGAGGAATGGAAGACCGGCAGAATTGGGTCGAGAGATCAGTATATCGGATCTCGTCTGGTGCAAAATAAAGGGCCCTTATTGGTGGCCGGGGAAGCTAATTGGTTGCTCTGCCGGAGCGACGAAGGATTGTTTTTTGGTAGCATGTTTTGGGGATCGGGCACTTGGTCCTGTTCGGGTTTCGCTGATAAAGCCATTGTGGGAGCATTTCCCACTGATGGAGATGCAAAGCGGCACAGACAAGCTCCGTCATGCTGTGGACTGCGCTCTTGACGAACTCTCTAGGCGGGCGGAATACGTGCTGACCTGCTGGTGCGTGCCCAGAGAAGTGCAAACCAGGTTTGAAGCTCAGGCTGAAGTTAATGCTGCTTCGGTGAAAAATTCGGGTCAACGGGGAGCTGAAGATAGTGTGCTGAATACGGCTTCTTTTACACCTCGAGAACTTGTCAACTATATAAAAAAATGGGGTGAATCGCCTCACGATGGACCTAGCAGACTCCTGCTTTCCGTGGCAAAGAGCCAACTGTTGGCCTTCTCCCGATGGAAGGGTTTTCCTCGGCTACCTGAATTCATATCATTTGGTGGGAAGTTGGAGAATGAGACCGACATAATGGCTCCATTAGGAGAAAGTTATCAGAACCCCATAGAGATTAATGGCGCTAATCCAGAGTTTGAGGGCTGTCCCGGGATGCTTGCGGTGAAGACAGGATGTTACATAAGTGGCTCGAGTGAGAGTAAGAACAGATTCCAAGACGGCATGCATCCTGGAAGAAAGAGAAAGACCTGCCTGGCGTTGTGCGCTGAGAACTGTCTGCGTACTTCAACTGATGAAGTTGGTTCCGGCAAAAGAGCTCGTGGGAACTCCTTTTTGTTTGGCAAAGCTGCTGGTCCAAATGAATCGGTATCACCATGTACAGGTGCTCCGACGATGATTAGCGCGGACCGATCTGTGCACATGTTAGAGCGAAATCACATGGCAATGCTTGAGAGGAAAACAGAATGTCACATGAGCAACTCGAATGAGCTTAAGCACATTTCGCTTGACGTGGTGCATACTGGAAGAAAGAGAAAGAGCTTCCCAGCCTCGTCAGCGAAGAATTGTCAGCGTATGTCGACAGATGAAGTTGGGTCAGATAAAGGAGCTTGTGGGAACTTGTTTGCCAAAGCTGCTGGTCTGTATGAATCGGTATCAGCATTTACAGGTGCTCCGACCACGATTAGCGTGGACCAATCCATGCAGTTCAGTCCAAATCATAGAGCAATGCCCAGAATCCACAAGGTTTCAAGTGAATCAAATGGGTCACTCCCATTGGCAGAGCATCTTAAAGAGAGTCCCTCAGGTAGAAGCAACAAAAACGCCCATTCTGGCCGCATTCCCCATGATTCCTGTAGTAGGAAAACCCTCCTTGGATATGCCTCTCCTAAACAGAAGCTGTCGGGGCTCTCTCTTCTTGCCAGCAATCCCATGAGACAGAATAAATTTCCGACTCGCACAGTGAGATACTTCTCAGAATTCAGAAATTCGGTTGTCCCGGATCATCTCCTATTGAAGTCGTGTGAAGAGTCTGCAGAAGAAGCATCTGTTGTTGAAACTCAGAGTACTTTGACAAACTTTGGCATCGCAGAACCTATGGATCTTAGGTGCTTCAAGGATTCTGTCAGGACCGGCATGATAACTCGTAGCATTCAGGAACGCCGACTGCCCCTTGAAAATTGGAATGCAGGGGATTCTCAGCTTGAAACCCCGTGTGAGAGGTCTGTTCCTTCTGTGGTACTGAAAAAGGATCGCCAGTTTTGTCCTGCCTTTACTTGGGGCCCTCAGTTGCCTCATGAAAATCCTCTGATGGAAGTAAAAAAGCCAATTCATGATGACTCTGGAACGAGGATTGAGTGCTCAAAGGATCCATTTTCCACTGGCAGGACCATCCAGAGCATTTCCGTCCAGCAACCATCGCTTGGAAACCATAATATAGAAGATCCTCTGATTGAATGTGAGAGGCCTCTTCCTTCCATCAAACCACAAATAGGCCAGTTTCGTCGTACCTTGGTTCATAAATTACAAGTCCGTCGTCCAAATCCTTACATGATAGGAGAACAGCCAAACGATGACATCCCTGCAACGGTGCTTGAGCTCTCCAAGGATTCATTTATGTCCAGCAGGATAATCCAAAGCATTCCTAAACCGCAACTGTCTCTTGGAAATCAGAATGCAGGGGATTCTCTGCTTAAAGCCCCATGCAAGAAGTCTGTGCCTTCTATGGAACCACAAACAGATTGCCAGTTTTGTCCCTTCTCTATTCGGAAATCGCAGGCTCCTTTTCAAGATCCTTATGTGGAAGCCAAACGTCAAAGTGATGATGTCTATGGAACGGCACTTGAGTGCTCACATGATACGTTTATGACCAGCAGGATAACCCAGAGCATTCCTGAACATGAAGTGTTGGTAAAAAATGAGGAGGATACAGGGATTTCTGTGCTTGAAACTTCAAGCACGAAGCCTGCTCATCTTACGGAACCACAAACCAATCACCATTTTGGTCCTGCCTCGATTCAAGAAGCTCAATCTCCTTGTGAAAATCCTTATGTGGAAGTAAAAGAGCCAAAAGAGCCAGACGGTGACGTCCCCGGGAGTTGCAAGGAAGACTTGTTTTCGACTGCTCTAATTTTGACCTTTACCAACTTGAATCTAGCTCCTTCAGTAACTAATCTGAACAAGATGTTCAGCTGCTTCGGTCCCTTGAAGGAATCGGAGTCGAAAGTGTCGAACAAGAGCAAGCAGGTTAAAATAATCTTCAAGAATCGTATGGATGCAGAAGCTGCTTTCATCAGACTCGGAGAGCAGCGTTTTGTCGGGCCGTCACTTCGAAGTTATCGTCTCAAGTACGTGCGATCCTGCTCTCTTGAAGCTTCTCCTTCTCACGTCAGAAGGCACAAGAAGTAGTGTCAGCAGGATAAGCTGTGACTCCAGGTCTTCTATCGCTATTTAGAGTTCATGCGTTACTTTTTCAATTCATTCATGAATCTTGAAAATGGTAAAAGAGTTGTCTTTTTCTTTTCTTTTCTTTTTGCCTTGTCAGGGATGGCATTTCAAGCTCATTGGCCCATGGTTTCATGTACACTAAAGGTTTGGACATTTTGCATTTGGAAGACGGAGGTTTTTGAGTAACGCTCCGAAAGGCGTCATTTGCTGTGAGTTGCTGATGATTGATGAACAGTGTGTCAAGATTGCCTGCAAAATCCTCCTCTTCGATATCTACATGATCAACCGCCAGCACCGGACTCAACCTTCATGGTCGTTTTTTGTCAGATCTTGAGGGCAAAAACCGATGTCGATGAAAATGCATTTAGTCTTTTGTGCCCTCCATCTTTTGTATGGCCAGGAAATGTAACCTTGGTTGGGATACTAAGTTATGTCTCTGCCATGTGAAAACAAAACAGGTGTTTGATAGTGTGAACTTATGGAGTTGAGATAGGATCTGAATAGCATGCTTTAAGCTTAGCTCCAGTTTCCTTTCCATTTCTCAGAAGTGCATCACATACTCAAATCTTCCTCAATTCTGTTTTTTCATATTTAGGCGAGCTTATACTGCCATTCATCTAAGTGTTACAACAGGCATCAGTGCGCCGGACGTTATTGAATGCTCGTAAATCCGAATCTATCGCCGATGGGGAAGAGAACTTTTTACATGATAGATGTAGCTGTGATCGCATTTTATACACATTGCGCAATTCAGCTACCTTCAGTGGATCAAAACACGATATTGTATGGGACATGTACTCTCTTTCATGTCACATTCCATATGACTGTAAAAACTATTCTCAATTTTATTCTCCATATCAAATACCATTCTCACGTTTCAAAATCTACTTTTTACACCGTAAAGACCATTCTTAGACATCAAATACCGTCGCCTAAAAGCACTCATTTGCCTTCTTACACACCCAAAATCTCACCCAAACCCCTCCCCTGTTCTATCTTTCTCCAATCCGTTGTCTTTCCTCAGTCCCCTCACACACAGGACCACCCTCGCGAAGCCACCCCCACAGCATCAAGTTGCTGGGCGACCCCCCGTAGCTCCCAAGGCCCCGTGTCCACCTGATTTTCTTTATTTCTTTTATCGTCGACTATGTCTGGTTGCCTATTTTTGTCCCCCTTCTCACTCGCATGGCCTTGAGCTCACGATAGCCAGGGCCGTGGTCGACCATGCGAGCATCTCTGACAGAGCTTGGCCATGGCCGCCAAATCAAGGTCGTCGATCTCGAACTACTCTTGAGCTGGTGCGGCTGCCGTTATTGGTCCGAGGCCCTCAATGGTTGCGGCGACCGCTGAAGGAGCGACAGACGGCATGCAGTGGAGACGCGATGGTGGGTGTGCCGGGCAGGTATGCTAGGAGCAGAGAGAGAGAGGGAGGGAGGGAGGGAAAGAGAGAGCGTGCGGGTTTCTTTTTGGGAAATAAAATGGCAATTTAATAAGTTGCATGAGTGAAAAACATAACTAGAATTCGAATATAAAAAGTAAAAAGATTATTGTATTTTTAAAATATGAGGACATTGAGTAAGGTTTGACATGGGCTTAAAGTTGGATATATACCCTCACATTCGTATGTCATCACCTCAAGCGAGAGAAATTCTTCAAATCGAGTCACTTGAAGTGAAAGATGTGCAATAATCTAGAGAGTCATCATATCAAATCAATTGAAAGTGAAACCGGTGCAATAAACTAGGTAAGTGATCACGGATCGTTCAAAAGGCCAAATTCAAAATTGAAAGTAACATCCAAAATGTAATAAAGCTTGTAAACTGACGTCATGGGCAAAAGCCATAATCCAAACTTAAGACCGAGGCTTCTCCTTCTTTTCCTTGAATAGGGCCAGGAGGGACACACCGGAGACCTTCACGACCTTGAACCTGACACCAGGAATATCTCCAACAGCATGCCCCTTTCGGCCGAAACCGGCAATCAAAACTTCATCCTGGTTTCGAAAGTGCATTCATTGTCAGTAACCAGAAGGCAACAAGAGGAGGAGAAAACAGTCGGATACTTGATAATACGCTATGTCGGATCTTACATTTTCCTCAATGTAGTTAAGGCAACCATCATTGGGCACGAAAGCAGCTATCTTCTTCCCGTTTTTTATGAGCTGAACTCTAGCACACTTTCTAATGGCAGAGTTAGGCTGCTTAGCCTCAATACCTCTGCACATTAAGTAATTATCATTTAGCACATTCTAGACAATTTAATTGATAGAAAAACAGTAGGTTTTGTTTTGAGAGACAACATCTTACATCTTCTCAAGGACAATGCCCTTGGCGTGAGAAGACCCAGCAAATGGCTTCTTCCACTCGTTGCCAAGATGGGATTTCTTGTATGACTTGTCGGCCCATCTCTGCCTCCTTCTGTGAGACTTCAATTTGCGACCAGATCCCATACCACGTGTCTTCCTGCAAGGAAATTTCTGCTTAGCATCTAATAACCATGCCTCCCACGACACCTTAGAATACTGACACAGGTCACCTAGATTAATGACGTTACCAAATCTCTGACGAAAAATCGCTGAAAGAAGTGCCATAACTCGAATTGAATAGGCATTTCCAAAGTCTCGATAGAGGGTAGCTTACCAATAGACATTGAGTAGCTATCTCCTCATAATTCAACTGATCTTCAAAAACATCTCAGCACCCTTTTTTTAGGACAGAGATCGTACTACTATCACATCATTTGAAGAAGACACGTCTCCTGACGCTATGTCAAACATATTTGGAGCTAATGACTTCATTTCCTCTATCCTTTGCCAATAACCCCTCGTCTTTAAAGCCAACAGGGGCTATTACTTCGCCAAATCGCAAAGCATTAACAAAATCTTACGTAGTGTTCCAACTTAAAATTTGCTTAGCTTGCTATGAAAGGGAGCAAGATTTAGATATGGCATGGTGTCCAAAGTAGTAGAGGCAATTTCATATGGCTCTACTACTAATTTAAGGTGCAAATTTATTCCCCAAATCCCAATATCTCCCAACATATCATTAGGCTTGTTTCGGAAGATAAACTCTGAAACCACGACTAAGGCGACAGAACTAAAGATACAGCTGAAAAGAAAGTTCGCATCAGTATACAATCAAGCCATAAAGATTGACAGAGTCGATAAATGCTGAAGAACCGAAATTCAGACACGCCTTTTAGTAATTGACGGAGCTGCTCAAACCTACTTAGCCATACTAAGAAAAACTCAATTACATAGATGTAATTTTCAATTCCAAATTCAACATTCCTATCATAACCTGCCCAGATTGTGGACTATGCCAAAAATCAAATGTGGGCTAGACTTCAGTTCTCAAGCACTGTTACTCTTCTTTTTCTTCGCTCAAAGAGAAAATAGAGGAAAAGACAAGCAGCAGCGCATCGATGTCATCGTCTGGTTCAGTAAAACACAACCTCGAGCAACCTCAAATCTTCTAAGGACAAGAACAAAACACATCCAGCTTCCAATCCAAAAATGAGAATCCAAACCACATGAACCGAGTCACACGTCGACAATCGAAAACAAGAACAATCTCAAAGATACGAAGGTAGAGTCGCGGTGTAGTACCCCATGGTGACTGAGTAGGCGTTGTGCGGCCTTCGGAGGAAGTTGGCGAGGTTGAAGACCGAGCGGCAGCTGCAAGAAGAAACCCTAGCCTCGGGCGTTCTCACCAATAGCGGTATATATGAGTGTGTGGTCGGCCTTGTTTGGGCCTGTTTTCTGATTGGGCCTTGGATGTTTTGGGCCCAAAGGCCTGACTCCTTTAAGTATTATTGGGCCTTGAATGGTTCAGGTTTGGGCTCTTCGTGAAGCCCACTCGACCCGTATACAAGTCGCATAGGAGTGGAGACCCAATCCCGTCAAGCCGGTCCCTCACCCCGTATTCAAGGAAAATGGTAGTTTTTTTTTTTTTTTTTTAGTTTAGGAAAAGTGTTTTTCTTTTTGCTAGAAAGGGAAGTTGTTTTCTCCCGTTCTAAATTTGCTATTTTTTTGTCCATGGAAGGCGTTTTTCGTAAATCGATTAGCTTTCCTTCGTCAAAACACCGAAAAGTCGAAAAACAAATTTCCGGAAACAAATTTTCTTAGTCATTGTTTGTTTCGCGAAAAATGACTGACCTGGTTGTCGTTCTCGAAAATGTTTAGACATAGGTTGTTGTCAATGATTAATTATTTCAAGTAATATGAGCATGTTTTCCATGCCATTCATTTTTCTTAAAACAAAAGGGAACCGATATTAGCCTCATGAGGTTACTTAATAGATAAGAACCGAGTTGTGCATATGGATTGATTGCGCACGATACAGGTGCAATTCCCATGCTACCAAGAGCGGATCGTTCCTCGTTTAGGCTACTTTGCTCGAGTTTTAATTCACATCTTAATTGAACTATCATATTAGTACAGTATTATGGAGAACCTCAAATCGATATAATTGATGAGACGGTTTAGAATGTAAAGGGCAGCTTTCAAAGCTTCACACCACAAAAGACCAGGTAAGTTGGTTCTAATGGTATACCTCTTGTAATGGTTAAGAGTAAAGCATCTTATGCGACGGTTACAACACGGGCAAAGTGATAACATGTTAATATGTTATAATCGACCAATTGTATTATTCTATTATTAGCACCATAAGTAATACATAAACGCTTCGATTGGATTTTTACACCATGCATGACTATCACGTGATAAAACATTACGTAAAATACTCTCTCCATAGCAAGGCCAGCCTGCCTTAATTGATTTTTACTTTGTACTTTTTCCTTATACGAAATTTCACAGTGCGCGCCACTTAATTTTTTTAAAAACCCAGAACACTTAGAAATTTTTTAACACATGAAGTTACGTATAATTTTTGCAAAATTTTCTAAGGTTACATAATATTTTAAATTCCGACAGACTTTAGCTCAAACCACCTCTGCGAAAAACTCAGGGCTCTACATAGCGAACAAGAGGTAACAAATAGGGCTCAGTAAAATGTTGTTTCTTCTGTTTCCTAGAGTGACATCGATTCAAGAATCAGTAGACGTTCGAATGAATTTGAGAAGAAAAGTAATATTGTCTAGAGAAATTTTCTGTATATGGGTTGAGGTCCATGATTCTAAATCTTTAATCTCTTAAAAAGGAGAACTATCACAGATCATTTATTCTTTGGAAAAAAAAAATACATTATTCTCTTTAGGGGTGAGTATGGTTCCAAGGTAGAACCTGCCCTGGAGCCGAACCGGTAGGTAATCGGTCAGGTTCCAAGGTATGTAAGGTAGGTTTCAGCTTCAAAAAATTGGAGAACTTGTTCCGACCGATAAATTCCAAGGTCCATGTTCCACCTACCTGGAACCTAGAACCTATAACCCGTAATCTGTAATAAGTTTTTGTGTTTTTCTTGGTATGTCTTCGCGGGATCTTGCGGTATTTTATGGCGTCCGATGATCAGTGTGTAATATGGAACCACTAGTCCGAGCTTCCATTTCCAGCGATATTTATGACTGAGACTTTTACTTTGTTAATGTTTTATGTGCATTCGTGTCTCTAAATATAAATAGTGGTCAATGAATTATAGCAGTAAATGGTGATCATTAGAGGTGATGTTTCACTGCAATCGTTCAATTTAGAATACATGTGGAACTTGGAACTGACCTTGGAACCTGTGACAGATTAGGTTCCAGTATATGCATGGTAGATTTCAAGTTCCAAAAAGTGAGGAACCTGTTCTAACGGATAAATTCCAATTTCTAGGTGGAACGCTCACCCCTACTTCTCTTTGCTAAAATCACATTAACTAGTGTTTAAAAAAAAGAAAAAAAGAAATCCCGGTTTACTTGAAAAGGAAATATTCGATATCAGAATATTGATCACGATTGATTCAAGATTATCCCCGTTCCATAATTGCTTGTCTTGATGAGTTCAAGTGCTAAGAACAAGAGGACCGTATTCAGTTTCTCATCCTCATTTGCATCTTCTTCTTGTTCTTGTTTTGCGTTTCATATGTCCATCTCTGCTGCTTATCAGTCGTTTCCGCCTTCACCAACATTCTTTGGAGCGATGCTTGCGGTTTTCCGATGCACACGAACCCGTCATGGCACATACAACATTGGCCGAATCCTACATGAAACCCACAGGTTCCAACGATTGAGATTAATGAGGCTCATACGCATCCGGCTCATGCATTAATAAGGCTGGTTTTTGCGAGCAGAGTACTGTCGCCGTGTTTCATTAGCAACACTAATCTGTTTCCCGGTACCGGGATACGAAACTTGGGCATCTGCATAAGCCATTCATCCATACAAGTATTTCATCAAAACCGCAAATTGCCGAAAGAAGGGCAAACAAATGATTCTACAGGAGTGAACAAGATAACATGCATAAACATCCTCACATATCATATGTGACCAGAGCGACCTACTCGGGCACAAATGGTTACAGTTTCGGTTTCCAAGAGCTAGAATGAGAACATTCTACAACCAACTTCTAAATCGTTGCCAAAACATACATTAAATTCTGCACATTGTTGAGCAAACCCAGCATCTCCTTGCAGTGAAGGAAGAGGCGCGCTTCATATAAGGCGCTGTAGATAGTTCTAAACCGAAGAAGGCTGGCGAGTTTTTACGTACCTGCACATATTTTGTGTGTATTTAAGCAAGTAAAAACGATGCACTCTACAATGGACTTGTCCCCTGAGAACTCTCAAGAATTTAACACGGCTAACAGAATAGCCGAATCACCACGAAGCTCCTTAGAATAGATAATAGAGTGATCTTAAACAAGGAAAGAAGTAATGGAAGAAAGAAAGATCAGCTTGCCTACCTGTTATTCCATCTACTTATTCCCCTTCTTCCACAAGACACCGATTCTTTTCAGCACGTTCCCATTTTTCTTCTTGGGAGATTCATCGTCCATGTCTTCGGAATAAGGGGAACCAAGTGTATGGTAATTGTCAAGGGAGCCTGTTCTTTCGACAAACTTCCCGTTGTTCCCAGCAGAAAGCATGGCGGCCGCAGCCTCGGCCGCTTTCCTCCACTGGTCAGATTGCACCTTCAGCCTCCTCAACTCGGCCTCCATCTCCGAGTTTGCAGCTTGAGCCGCATCGAGCTGCTCGGTGACCCGAGCCGCTCTCCTGCTGCTTTTGTCGGCCTCCTCCGTTAGATATCCCAGTTTCATCAAAGCCTCTCGCTCCGCAGCCCGCGCAGCCTCCACTAAAGCCACTGCCTCATCATTTGCTTTGTTCTTCTCCACATCCCTCTCATTCATTTCGTTCTTGAGCCTTTCGTTTTCCTCGGCCAAATTATGCATATCTCTTGCTTTTTCCAACAAATTTTCCTTCAACACTTCTAAATTCACCTGGGACTTGCTCAAGTCCATCTTGAGTTCATGTTCTCTTGCACTGCCCTGGTTGTTCTCCTTCTTCACACTTAGTTTCTGATTCTCATCCAAGACAGTCTGGAATTCTGCTTCCTTTTCTTTTGATTTTGCAGTCAGTTCTTCAATAAGACACTTGGCCGCCTCTAATTCGGCCTCCAGTTTAGCCTGCCTCTGGAAGGACTCTAGTTTTATATGTTCGGCGGTTTCATAAGCATTTCTGATTTGCAATGTGCTCTGGATATACTCTTCTTGATACCTGGTCTCAGCAGTACCCAGAGCCGACTTTAATTGAATTGCCTCAAGTTTCGCGGAATTAAGCTCTGCTTTGAGCTTGTTTATGTCTTCATCTACGCTATCTCTGAGTGGGAGGTTCACATCGCTTGTCGAATTAGCTGGACAATTGTTGCTGCCACTAAGATCTGCTTGGAGATTCTTCATGAGATCATCCAAAGACTTTTCTCGAGATTTCAACTGTTCTAACTCAGTAAATAGAGAGCTATAAGCCTCCTTGGCTTTCATGCTCTGTGAACGAAATATCTCGACAGTGGCATTCGCCGCTTCCAATTGCTTCTGAGAATTGTTCACGACTTCTAGAGCCTGAGCTTCCGACTCTCTGCAGTTAGTAAGCTCAATTCTCAGGGTCTCAACGAGGGCTAGGGTTTCCGAAAGTTCCATCCTCAAACGCTGAATCTCGTGATGTGCTGATTCTGCATGCTTAGTTTGGGTAGCTTCAGCTTCAGCCACCATCTCTAGTTGTGCCTTGAGCTTCTTTATTTCATTCATGGCTGAACCTAATGCAGCAGAATCCAAAGTGTATTGCTTTTGCATGGCCTCGAGTTCGGACTGCCAGGCTTTATCACGATCTTGGGAAATTTTAAGCAGTTCTTGAACCCGGGCTTCCTCAGAAGCCGAAAGCTCCAACAGCTGCTGTTGCGACTCCTCGAGTGTTTTTGACATGGCTAAGAGCTGCTTCCTGGCCTCTTCAGCTTCCTGCTGGGCTTGCCTCTTTGCCAATTCAGATGAGTCCAGTTGGTTCTTTGCCTTCTTCAGATCTTCTTGGAGTTGAATGATCTGTGATTCCAATTCGGATGCTCTGCTCAGGCGTTTCTTCTGTAGTTCATGAATGCAGAAACATTTTTAAAAGACAAAATCAAGGCTCAGAGAAACTTCATAAAGAAAACTTCCATGGTGTAAGTGGCCATGTTGAAAATTATATTGTCAGTTAAATAGTATTGCACATGTTCGTATATATCTGGAATGTTTAATTATAACCAGATGAAAACAACTGAAATGAGTTGTTTTGGCATCTACAAAAGCAAGCTTGCTTAAAATCTGATTTCAAAACCAGTACTGAGAAAGTAGTTTGAAAAACATTTTACCACGCAGAAGCTTCTCAACTGTTTGCAGTCTTTCAACATAAAATTGTTTTTAAGAAACTTACAACAAAGACCAAAACCTTAAGCATAGAAGTGTGAGAGAATGCACGTGTATCAGCACGTACATAAGCATGCAAGCTCCTGAACATGGCATCAATTTCAGATTTCTCAAATATCCAAAGAATCAACTGCGTTCTGATATTGCTTTCACAAAGAGTACCTCAGATGATGCCGAACTTCGAGGCGACTTGCGCTCACCAACTTTAGGACTTTTGTCTTTAGGAGTCCTTGCTGCAGCATTAGGGGAGGACAAAATTTTCTCCGGATCAGATCCTGGAATCCTAAGCTGGCGCGAAGTTCGAGGTGTTCCGGGTGATTTCCTTTGAGGAACTTCCTGAGAACTGGTTCTGCACCACAAGTTCAACATGAAAATCATTTAGTACTTTGTCTCACCAACAGGAACAAAAAACAAATCATATGAAATTACAGTAGAAGAAGTACGGTTCTTCTTCCAGCTGCAGCATGTTAGTCAATGCAAAACCACCATTAAGGGCATGTCAAGAAGGGCCTAACAGCACTTAACAGAATTTTCGACGTTAACGGTGGTTTTTTTTTTTTTTTGGTCGAAACGTTAACGGTGGTTCAGGTGCAACTTTTTAGTCATCAATAATAGGCAGATGTCAAGGCAGGCGTCCTTTCAAGCTGGTGTACCAATACTTGCAGGCTAATTAAGCATTTATAGTACATGTGCAAGGTGACGATCCCACTAATAAACTAGAACCTCCTTAAGAAAACACAAGCTGCGCGACAGCAAAATCAATGAGGCATACATAACGTCTAACATGTAAGGAATTATGAATCTACCATACACTTGACATGTTTAGTCAGTAGCATATAAACCGAAAAGAAATATGGCTTTTTTTAATGGATCAAAATAGAAAAACCATACTAAAATTGCCTATGATGTGAAAACAGAAAATTTAAAATGACAAGAAATTGAAATTTGTTTTGGGGTCTTTATGTGCACCCAAATAAAAGAAAGTTAAAACAGAAATTGCATAAATCTGCATACAGGTAGAGACGTTCCGATTTTTGAATTTAGAAGATATTACGATGATTCAGTCTAAAAGAAGCTGGAGGTAATTACTAACGGAAATGCATTCTTACAATCAACAAGAATTGACACAGAAGGTATGCATCTGATTTAGCTCCGCAGGATTCTAGTTAATAGCCGATACATAAATTTAACACATGGTAGAGAACGATATCCGAAATGAGGCGAGGAGACCATGATCGAGGCGAATGACTAGGTTCCTGCCATGGCTCATACAATATTACACCGAAAACAGTAACAAGTCAATGGATTAGTGCAGATAAAGGCTGTGTCAAATAGTCAATCGATAAAGATTAAGATGACACAGAATGTGAGAAGCACTTCCTTGTTCTGTTACCAGAACAAGCATCTTACCCTAATTATTCTTGCATGTTCTCACAAAATGCTCCTAAAGCAAATACAAGAACATGCTGTTGACAACAACAGAATCTCTGTATTCTAAACTAGAAGGACGCCGATGTCGGTTAGGTGACACTCATAGCATCCTATCGCAAACTTTTCTCGTTCATCAATAATCTCTTTAATCAATAGAAGAGAAAATACCAAGTCGGAGAATACTAGCACAGCGGATCAAAAGGCTAACTCACCGTCCTTGTGGCGTCTGCATGATGTAGGTCCTCCTCAACCAAATAGCGAAACGAGCAGAGACCAACCCCTCCCCTTCACAACCCCCTGACCCACACCTCCTGCAACATTTTTCATTGAAACTCCTCCTTGGAGAAATTAATGGAAAAGAAAAGGAAAAAAGGATGTGCAAGCATGTAGGAATGTAAGTATGATGATGTATAAAAGAAACTAGGTTAATGGTCCACAACAGGGACAGCCACCTCAATGAGTACTTAGTACATTACCCAACAAACAAACAAACACACGATCCCTTCAAAGAAACTCCACAGAAACTTTCCACCCCACTACCAACCACAGCCACAAACCAAGAACCCTAAAAGATTTTAGCCATATAAGAAAACAGAAAAAGCATGGAAGAACTCACTGAATTCATCATAAACACCGTCTCTGCAATTTCTTCTCTTCTTTATTATCTTTGCCTCCTCACTTTCCTTCCCTTTTACTCTTCACTTAACTCTTGCCGTTAAGGCACATTATTGGAGGACAACCCAACATTATGGGCCAAAGAGCAAGAAGAGCAATAAATAAAAATAATGGACCATGAAGACCGACCTTTTAATAATAAAATCACTAGAGGGCCTCTTGAGGAAGTGGAAAGATCTCCAAAAACTTCAAGCTTGAGCACCAACAGCTTGCATTATGTCTCGTAGGGCATTTCCGCAATGAAATCACAAGCGACAACACCCAGCAAATGTCTAGCAAAATCATTCAAAAAGTATGAAATTTGCCATTAATCGTAAATAGTTGACAGGAGGGCAAAAGCGGCACCACCTTCGAAAGGGGAAAGCGCAACATGGAAGCTACAGAAGAAAAGGCTCGAACTTTAGTTCACGAGCTCAGACCAAAGAAAATATGTCCCCAAGAGAACATCTTCTTTTAAATTTACAAGAGAACCCCATTTCGGATTTCTCCACTTAAAGGCAAGCGAAAGAAAAAGGGTCCCAACTTGATGCGAACAGATTTGCATTCCATCGGAAGAAAGCAGAGAAGAGTTTCACCACAACACACGGCTTAAAGAAGAGGAAAAAGAAAAACAGAGTACCTGTGTAGTTGCAAAAGAAATGAACTTCAACAGAGAATGTGGTAGAAATAGAACAAGAGCATTTCGAGCTTACCAATGAGCTTTTCAAATGGGGGCTTGAAACGAGTTGGTTTGTTTTGAACAATGTGAGCGAGAACAAGAGTGAATGTCCCCGAGAAAAAGCAGAGAAAAATAGAGAAGGATCCCTAGAGAGACAGAGGTTAGAGGAAGGAAGGGACTTTGACTGGACTGTATTGGGCCAATGGCATCTTCGCCTTCTGGTTCTTCTTCTTCGTCGGCCTAAGCTGTCTTTCTTCACTTCTCATTTCCCAAAAACTCACTCTAGAGAGAGAGAGAGAGAGAGAGAGAGAGAGAGGAGACCAAGCTGACTACTTGACTGTTGCAGTACCCTTCACGAGCCACGATGCTCCGCTCTCTCACTTTGCACGCGCCTTTTCTAGTGACCCGTCGTTTCTCGCAGTTCATCCAGGATTATAATGGCTGTTTTACTTCCAATCATGCTTATTCAGATTACTTTTCTTTCTCTTTGTGAACTCTTTAAATGACATATTCCCTGCTTTTTATCTTAAACCCCTCGCATTGAAAATGTTACAAGGAAAAGCTACAATTCTTCTTGACTCATCTCTAACTTGAAGAAGAAAGAGACGACATTGCAGACTCTTTTCAATTACTACATGATGATTCCCTTGAAAAAAAATCAAAACCGCGGTCTTTATTTCAAAGTTGCTAAACAGAGGAGAAGAAAATTAATTAGCAGGTTTCACCACAATGAATGAATAAAGAACTCGGAACTTTCCCAAACACATTTGGTAAAAGAGCCATTAATTGTGCTTTGAAAATGTAAACACTTTTATTTGAAACATGTCACTTCATTTTAAATTTACTCGATTTTAATTTTCAAGATATGCGGATATGCATTATTGCTAATTTTGATAGTCTTAAGTAAGTGCCTCCTTTGTGGTTAGAATCTTTGGAGAGTCAAACGAAGAAGAAGGGGAGATAAAGTAATGGCTTGTGGATCCCAAATCTGGATTGGAACCCAAAGGATCTGGGCTGTAATCAGAGGGTCAAAGCATCGTCCTTGATGAAAATGGAGGAGAGGGTGTCCTAGACTAGAACACGTGCTTACTGTCCTATTCGAATCAAGCTGGGGTCGTCAACACAACAGCCAACACTGAAATCGTCCCCATGTTGTTGTTCTCTTGGTCGGATCGATAGGTCCAGCGTCACGAGCACAGACATTGCCGGTCGGCGGTCAGTGTCACATGGAGCTGGGGGAAGCTGGTGACCCTTTTGATTATTGAGGATTCTGCAGAGGTTTTGGCCTCGTTCTGACCGCTGCGCTTGGTCAGCTCTCGTTTGGCTAGTAGTGTTGGGGAAAAGCTACAGACAAGAGGGGGAAAGAACAACCGAAGCCCTCGACGTTGAGGGGAGAAAAGTAAAAGAAAGAACACGGGATAGCTACTTAAAAAAAGTTCCCTTTCATTGTTTCAAGTGATTCCAGAATTACAGTCAACATGGGCCTCCGAAAATAAGAGGTCCCATAAAACTTGAGAGGGATTGGTAGTCCGATTACAAGGCAGAGTCTTTCGTATGTGTGGGCCTTGGCGACCCAATCAGCCACTCGGTTCTCCTCTTCCACAATGGGCCACTTGGAGATACTTATATTGACCCGTTAGATAAAGGCACTCGAGGTTTGTGTCTGTGACCGTCAAAAGGTCGTATACTTATTGCACTTTTGCCAATTCGGTCTTAAATCTTTTCATGTTTTGTCAATTGAGTCCATTCAGCCAATTTTAACCGGGAATTGTTGACGTGGAAGCCGGTTATCCTATGTGGCACGGTCCACGCTGACATAATCAATTTCAATAATATCGTAAATTTTTTTGGAATTTTTTCATTTTTCGTGCCTTTTTTTTTCTTTTCTTTGATATTTTCCTTCTTAAAGTGGCAATAGAAAAGAAATAACAAATAAATTCAAAAAATATTATAATATAATATAAAATTATCCACGTCAGTGACCGTGCCACGTAGGATAGCTGGCGTCCACGTCAGCGATTTTCATTCAAAATTGGCCGAATAGACTCAATTGGCAAAATATGAAAAAGTTTATGACTTAATTAACAAAATTAAAATATTTAGGTATAAATTGACAAAAATGCAATAGGTTTAGAACTTTTTGGATAATTTTGTCCATATATACATGATTTACTTGGGATCCAGAAGATGGGGATTGGGGAGGTTGTAAAGAGAAGGGAATTATTTTCATAAGGAGCAACGATATCGGTAACTTTTGATTTTTTTTTCTCTTTAATATTGTTTGGTGTGATTCATAAATTTTCCAACTTCAATTCAGCCTCTAAACTTTTAAAATTCTATTCAATGTAGTTTTTCGTTAAACAAGTTGACGATATTGGCTAACTAATCGTCGATTTGAACTTATTGATATCCATGTGACTTTTACATCAACCATCTCTCTCTCTTATACTGAATACATTAGCGTAACTCAGTTACAAGCTGCTAATTTTGAGCAGCTGCCACCACTCACTGCTGTGACGCTCGGCCACACTTCCCACTCTATAATCGCTACTCGACTCAGTCATCGCCCCCATTAGCTATGAC
This sequence comes from Lenwebbia sp. NSW1173648, assembly GCA_029784005.1. Taxonomy (NCBI): domain Eukaryota; kingdom Viridiplantae; phylum Streptophyta; class Magnoliopsida; order Myrtales; family Myrtaceae; genus Lenwebbia; species Lenwebbia sp. NSW1173648. Next base: position 2,437,433 of record JARCGZ010000002.1, read on the forward strand.
ATCCTGAATTTCACCTAACTAATTAAAGACGATTACGATATTAGAATCGAACTACTTGACATTAATTAGGATGTGTCATGTGGTTAATTGAGGGTCGATAGTACTAATTTAACCTTTAGAGTGAAGAATACCAAGTGACCATAGTACAAATGTGACATATGGGATTCCTCTTAACAGACTGAATGCAGTCACGGTAGTAGATTAAATATTGATTGTCACTAATGCAATAAATCAAGAGGCCAAATGAGGGACAATAGTGTTAATTTGACATCTAAATTGAGATTATCAAAACCACAGTACAAATTATAGCTAAATTTAGAGTCTAATGTACATAATTAAATTACCAAGGACAAAATGGACATTTTCTACCCTATTATGACCGACCCCTTGAAAATTGAGCCAAAATTTACTCAATTACCCATCATGAATTTACTTTAAGTTACTATTCATGCCACTCTTTATGCCTAATGAAAATTCTTGCTTATTTCACTCCATCACTCAATCTCACTCCTCTCCCTCTTCTTTTCTTTTGGCCGACCACTCCCTCCCTCATTTGCACCATTTTTCACTCTCATTTTGCTCACAAAACACTCTCTAAGGAACTGCTGAGTTTGGATTATTCTTGGGTTAAGGCAAATTCTTCATCTTCTCATTACTTCTATGTGATTTGATATTGTTAGATTATGGTTCATTTGAGATTTGTGGCTTATTATAGATGAGAAATAGAAGTGATGTTAAGCCTATGGGTTTGTACGTAATTGATCATAGTGTGAAAGTGTGGGAAATGGGTATGCATGTGGGGTACTGTTCTGATTTCGAGTCTAATCTGACCTTTCGTACTTATTATTTTTGTACCGCTTTTTGTGAGCTTCTATTGACAAAATACAAAGAATAAAAGTCGATGGTAACATCTTAAAATATAACATATATTAATTTAAAAAATTTTGGAGTTCATATGGTCAGCTAAATGGCCTTGTACTTTCACATTTTTGTGTGTTCTGAATCAAGTCTGATCTGACCCTCTGTGCTTATTATTTTTGTACCATTTTCTGGGAGCTTCTATTAACAAAATGTATAACACAAAAGTTTATGGTACCATCATAAATTATAACATATAAAAAATTGATAATTTTTGGAACCCTTTTAGTCGGCGACACGACCTTTCCTTTAACTAACTCCGTTTTGTTACTAAGACTGACTTTTCCCACCAATTCTTTGATTTACTGTGATTTGTACAAATAGATTTGGAATTTTAACTTCCCATGAAATTTGTAGAAAAAGGTCTTACTTACAACATACAAAAATTTTGTGATTTTAGGAGCTAATCTACTTGGGTAAAAGTAGTGATTTCAATTAGTGCGCAAATCTGCCCCAAGATGAGAGAGTCACGAATTTTAGGGAAAACTCCCTGTTTTGTGGGTCAAATGAAAACAAGTTTTAAAAAAAATTTATTCACCACACTTTGACCTATTGATCTGTGAAATTTTAGCATTTTAAAAATTTATTTGGTAATTTTAGTTGAGGTCGACAATCGGGGTTAAATCTGTCAGTAATTAATTGCGCCCTGAATTGAACCACTTGTTGGATGTTATGTCGGATATCTACATGTGAATGTGTCTCTATGCTCGCTGAGTAGTGGTAGATTCAATTGAATCATGCATGGAATGTTTACATGACATATCACATAATAACATGTGTGCATGAGTATGGAGTTAAAAGATATGAAAATTTCCCATCGGCTAAGGTTCCGATGGAGCCCTAGGTGGTTTGGGATGCCCCGCTGTGTATAAGGGAAGCCCCTGCTGTGTGATCAGGGAAGTCTCAGGAGTTGAGATACCCAAGTGTGTAAATCTTGGTAGTGCTCAGCGCAGATGTCGGGTGGAATCCGTGGGTCTTGGCAAGAGGAATTGCGAAATATGAAATGAAATAAGACTTAAAATCATATGCATATTTGTGAGTGCATATCATATTTCATGCGATGTGATGTTTATTAGCTACGAATGCTTGATTTGTGTTTCATGATCATCCCGGATAGCGAATAGACGAATATTAAATTATGTGCCATGTAAAATAGATAAAAAGAACACTATTTGACACCGCCAGTGCCTCGGCGTGGTGGTATAGGGAATGAAAAGGTCCGTAGACGACTGGGGTTCGATCCTTGAAAGTCGATGTTGTAAATATAATAATAAAACTTTTTCACTTCGAAATTAAAAAGAACGTTTATGCTAATTTTTAATAAATATTTTATTTGACGTAATTTATTAGAACTGCATGTCTTAGATGAATATTAGTCAGGAAGCATATGAATCGTATAGTGTAATGCTTAGATGTTTTATTTGCTGGGCTGTGGCTCACTCTTGCTAAAATTTCAAATCCTTAGATTTGGACATACCTCCCCACCACTTCTACGGAGCACCATTTCATTTTCAAGCTTGGGATGAGGACGTTGTTTTCCCTGATTCTCCATCTGTTTTTGTTAAGTACACGTCCATTTTATGGGTCAATGTGGGACGTCTGCCTATAGTCACTTTTAGATTCATCGCCTGGTATGTTAGGCAAGACGATCGCGTATTAGGACTCCTGCGCTTCATGGACGACGGCGACAACGGAGGTGGCAACAACAGAGATGGCGACAGTGGGCCAGAGGAGGAGAGCATTCCGGAGGAAGTGGTAGAGTACTAGGCAGTAGATATATGTGTGTGTGTGGGGGGGTATGGGGTGTAGTGTCTATGCGTATTGGACAAGTTTTATTGCTTGAAATCGCATGATAGAAGGGATTAGGATCCTTTTTGTGCCCCTCTCCAAGTAGGTTAGATCATTCCCCGGATGCCTTGGATGGTAGTATATTATTCGGCGATGGCTTGGGTATGAACTTGTTTATATTTTTATGTCTTAATGAATGGAGTATTATGTTTTAGTGAATTTACATGTCCGTTTCTATTGATGTGAAGCCAATATTAATCTTCTTTCGCTTGCGTTAATTAATTGAAATCATAATATAATGGAAACACGATTTAGTAAGGTGGCGTACCTGGGGCGCCACAGCTCTATGACAACTCGAGTTTCGCCAATATGATTACAGAGCATAATTGAATTATTTTGGCGGCAATCGTTAAGAAATTATATCTTTGGAACTTTAGATAAATGACGTGGAAAGTCGTTATCGGAAGGACGAGGATTGGTTGTATGTAGTTTTGGTCCTAATAGAGCTCAATTATGTGAAAAATTGGAAAATTATTGGAAATTGACACTTTGTGGCCGAATGACACATGGGGTGGCGTATGGTGGACACTTGGCAAGCATGCTCCAAGCCACCCACGCACTATAAAAGGCTAAATTTCTCTCTCCTCTCTCATTTTTTGGAAGAAACCCACAAGCTCTCTCCCTCTCTCTCTCTAGTTTTCCCCCTCGGCCGCATCTCACCATCACCGACCCGACGCCGTTCCTCTCGCAATCTCACTCTCTCTGGTTCGTGTACGGCAAGGCACGAACGAGCACAACGAGGCGACAACCTCGAGCTCATTCTAGCGTGTGGAACCAAGGCGAGTAAATTTTTAACTAGCTAAACTTTTGGGTTGTTGGTTTCAATGTATATGTGTTGATTTCCCCTTGCATGTTGGGTCAATTAGCATAATTGATGTGCTTGCATGATGGGTTAGCTAAATTGATGAAGGGATCGTCGAAATTGAGTCACGCATTAAGGCTCCCGTGTGAGATTGGGTTCGGTTTTGACTTGAGGAGTGTTTAATAAACTTGCAAGTTGTTCTCATTAGTTGGAATGTTGTCTTTGAGAGTTAGTTCAGGGAAATGGGTGAATGAAACGTTGAATTGGTGATGGATTGAGCTTGGCCAATAGAGGTATGCTCGGTTTGAGCATGAGAGTGCTCGTGGACGAGTGAAATTTATAGACGGAATCGTCAAATTGATTATGGACTGAGATGGCCGAGAGAGCTAGGGCTCAGTTGTGGCCATAATGGAGGTTGATTGACTTGCATGTTGTCCTTGGCGGCACAATTGGTATCTTGAGAGAAAGACTAGTGGATTCGGTTGGCGAAATTTTCGAAATTTAACGACGAAACGAGGCGGACCGTGAATGAGATGGTTCGGCCGTGAACTCCATAAACGGGATAGTACAATTATGTGTTTGGTTTGTTTACTTCTAGGCTTTGAATGACTTGATCTGAGTATCCATTGTCTTGACAGTGCATTGTGAACTGAATAAAACTTGTTAAATGCCATGATACACGATTATTTGATGTCTAATGATCTAAGATGAGTTATGTGGCACGACATGAGCATATCAATGCATTGCATGTCAAGAATTGAATTGATATGATGCCATCGATGAGTAATGCCAATGAAGCCCCGTGGGAGCCAGGATTGGAAATCGGGTTGCCTTCGTTGTGTGAATTCGGAGAGGTCCCCTGCTATGTGAATTCAGGGAAAGACTCGAAGTGAGATGCATGTGGACATGGCGATCCGCAGAAGTCTGGAGAGTATACCGAAATGCCTGAGGACATGGTGATCCCAAAGATCCGGGGAGCGCACCAGAAGTGACCCACACAGTCTGGTCAGCAAAATGGTAGTGCCGTTAGATGGGTGTAGATGTTGAAATGCAAAGATTAATGAAATTCCATGCATATGGTATAAAGCATCGCATTTTTGATGATCCATGATTACAAGCTCGTTGTGTGTGATGTCTGTATGATTTATTCTGAAATGCCTGTCATGTATACTTTGTGATCAATATATCTGTCTGTTGGCTTGTTAGACTTTTACTCGTTGAGCGTTAGCTCACTCCTGTTGAATTGTGGCTTTTCAGATAACTAGTAGCATGCCGTTGATTCCAGCAGTCCCTATGGTACATTATGGAATGCCAGTAGATCTTACTAGAACATAGGAGGAGTATGTGGATCCGGAGTTTCCGGATGTTCAGTTTAGGAAGTTGTTGGTTACCATATGGATAGATGTGGGAGCAAAGTTGGGTCTTGTTCCTTGTCGTTTTGTTTCTCTTTTTGTAAGAGCCTACAATGGAAGTCTGGTGGGACCACTTCCTCTCTTGCAGGACAACGACGACGGAGATGATAGTGGTGTGCAGTAGACAAGCTAGATGGTGACGGTGGAGGGTACAAGCACGTGTCTTTTGGAGGCCGTAGTTGTGTGGTGGTAGTTAAGCTGTAACGAGCTCCCAAACTCCTAGAAATCTGTAAATAAATAAATAAATATTTATATATATGTGTGTGTGCACTTGTTCGTAACAGGTAGTAGAGAACCCAATCTTGGTCATACCCTTATTAGCGAGCGTGCCTGTTTCCTTGTTTTTGTATGGCCTAATGCTCTATGTTGATATCGTTTCCACATGTGCCGTGTATAATGAGTAATCGAAGAATAACAGAGCAGCGTACTAGGTACGATAACGCCCTGGGATGTTACAGGCTCTCACATTAGCACCCCAAACTCGACCACCACCACCGATGCCGCCATCATCGCTGGCATTTAGACTCGACAACTCCACCATCACCACCCCCATGCATTCATCAACATCCCTCCCCCACTTTTCCTTGTCTCCCTCTCTTCTTTGATCTGAGGAGTACGATCTTGAATTTTGAGATCACGACATCGAATCTAAGGTGTAACGATCTCAAATCAAAAGTGAGAGAGTCGGGGCATTGATGGCACTGTTGGACACTTTTGGCAGTTGAGGAAGGAGGCCCGCAATGACCTCGTCGGACCAAACGAGGTTGCTGGCCTCTCCTGTGGCTGGTGACCTCGCCGACCCAAAGTTGTAAAAAATAAACTTAAAGAAAGAAAAGAAAAGAGAAAATAAAATAAAAAAATTAGAAAACACTAATAGAAAATTATAATATTTTTTAGGTCAGCGGCGGTCATGCCATGTAGGACGACCGTCATACATGTTAGTAATTTTTGGCCAAAATTGGCCAGATGGATTATATTGCCAACTTATCAAAAGGTTTAGGATTCGATTGGTACAATTAAAAGGTTTAGGACTAATTTGTCCGAGTACAATAAGTTTAGGATTTTTTTTTAATACTTTTTCCTCTTTTTTCTATATGGCAATTTCTGCCGACATCGATAACAATTAAGCAAACAAATTTATTCCTACTTCTTAGACGGGCGAAATGGGATAGGACCTAGCATCAGACCACCTTAAAGATTTCTCAATATGAGACAGCACAAGTGATCTCACGAATATACAAAACACATTTAAGTACGACGAGTTACGCGTGGACCGGTCGATCGATCGAGAGAGAATAAATTAGGGAAAAAATTAGAGTACATTGGCATTACATTGCCCTATGATAAAAGTTTCATTACAGGAAAACGAGGACTTAGTTTCATTCTCATAGATGACAAAGTTCAATGATCGATCCTCGGCCTGTGAAAGGACCAGCCTAGATGGTTCTGAGGGCCCACAAATGCCCTAGCACTTGCACAAAAATTGGAGAAGGAATGCAGCAAAAGTCCTAACTTTAGGTACGGAGAACACTCGGACTCTACATTTTTCAATTGAAGCAAATCAAAATCCTTAAAATCTTTTTGTTGAAAAGTGCAATGGGGCTCTTTTGATCGCCCACGCCCTGTTTTTGGGCTGTGTCGATTGTCTCGCAAATAATTTTCGCCGGAAGAAAACTCGTTTGCACTTTCTCGAAAAGATCTGGGATTCGGTTCATAGTATCGGGCGAAAACATTCAGGATCTGATTGGATTTCCGGCACCGGACAATGTCTAGGGCTTTGACTTTTTACCGGTGAAAGTCAGACAAGTAATACTGTGTCAATTTCGTGATTGCATCGAATTGGAGTAATTTGCCTGGCAGTTCCTTAAATTTATTGTGTTCTGTATAATGTCTACTTGCACAATCGACTCGCAAAAAATAAGAAGAAGAGAGAATTAAAGCAGAACTACACCAAAAATACAATTATGGCCTTATGCTCGACTAATGATAAAATGAAAATCGACAAATTTACAGGAAAAAAATGATACAGGAGATTAAAAAAAAATCAAATAAATTAGAAATGTCTTCAGTGCTTCAGTTGCATGTTTTCGGACTTTCCTCGTAACTGTTCAATTTCCTGATGCCAAACCATGTTGTTGGAGCAATCTTTTGCTTGAACACCCTTTGGTTTCGTATCATCCTCAAGAACAATTTGCTTCACAAACTTCAACAGATCCTAAACAAGCAAGACAAGAGAATGAAAACCTCTTCAATTTAAATTATCACAGTAAAGAAACAATCGGATAAGGATAAACAATTTCAACGAATTTTGTTTTGTTCGGTCAATTTTACAACAAAAAAAAAAATTAAGGAGAATTACCAAAAAAGTCATAAATCTATTGCAATCGTGCCAATTCATCCTTCTTTTGCCAATTCAGTTCTAAACATTTTGCATTTATGTCGATTCAGGCCATATGACCAATTTTGGCCTGCCAAAGTGATGTGGACTTTCTTACATAGTATTATATCAATATCTTGAATTGTTTTTTAAAAAGTTCATTTTTCTTTTCCTTTTCTTTAGTTTTTTTTTCCTGGACTTAGGATCGGGACGCCCTCGCCGAGGGCGTCGCCTTGCCAGATTTGGCAAGGGGCCACGCACCTTCGCCCTCACCCAATGCCGATGAGGGCGTCTCGACCATCGCTTGTGGCCGGCGACCCCTGCCGGCCCTAAAAAGAGGGTAAAAACTAAGATAAGAAAAGAAAAGAAAAAAATTATATAAAAAAGTCCGAAATTTATTAAAATGTTATTAAGAAAAGTCCACGTTAGCGTTGGCTAACCAAAATTGGTCGAATAGACTGAGTTGACACAAATGCAAACTGTTTAGGATTGAATTGGCACAGTTACAATAGCTTTAGGACTTAGTAAAAGGTCACATATGTGAATCTAGTAGGCCTACTAAGTTTTTTTTTTTTTGGGGGTCGAAAAGCAGGCCTACTAAGTTAAACGGTCCAAATCCCATATGTGTCCGAGAGCAGCACATGTTACGAATTCAGAAGATAAATCCAAAAGCCTGATGCTTTCCTATGACCAACCCTTAAAGGAAATATATAAACTATTGGCAAAAGGTTGGAGGTTGGCCAAATTTCCTACTGAACTAGGCTTATCAATTCGGACAACCTAAAACATTTTATTTTGCAGCATAAAGATATGATCAGATTCTTAAGTACTCTCTACCATATTTTATAATTCATAGACCTGGAAAACAAATAATTTAAAAGAAAACCTCAATTTTACATGTATGCATGGACCCATCATTGCATTTGCACTGCACCTGTAAATGTTGTATGAATTGTCAACAGACCAACTTTAAATATGCCTGAATCTGCTAGCCCTAGTTCAACGAGGTCTTGATTCTACATATTTAAAGCTTGCTTTTGAAGCAATTATTTTGATGTTCTTATCACAAAATCAAGCAATCTAAGACCGGTGTGGCTGCCTGGCTGTGTACCTGGGCGGCGTTGGTCGTGGTGGCGGTGGGATGAGCCGACGATGAAGACCGGCCCCATCTTTCGGGGTCCCACAGAATCGAACTGTTGAATGCAAAACTTGAAGGATGAATCATCATCAATGGAGGTCTTGGGTCTGTGTCATTGCTCTGGTCACCATCATAATGCCATCCCCTAGCTTGTGAAGTAGGTTTGCACACTGGCCACTTTCCCAACACCCTGCAGGTAGTAAATTGGAATGATCTGACCCCAAAGGCAAATGAAGTATTCTCATCAAGAAGAAGGGAAAGAAAGAGTTCTAATTGTTTGGCTTCAGCTTGCTTCTACTCGATCTCTACTTAGATTGAAACATCATTTGGTACAACCAACACCAGTTTCTTTCATTACCAGGCAGTCCGAAACAGCAACGAATGAAAAGATGAAAGAACATCCGAAACATCATGAGAGAGATGGAAATTCGAATGTACAGCAAGTTTAATATTGGTGCATACTCTATCTCCCTGAGCTCCTCAAAGAAGTCCAAATCATAAGTATTCAAAGTCATCGAAAAATGGAGGATCCCGCTCATCCGGTGGTGCTCGATGTGCCGTAGAGCAACGTTGAACTGACGATCAGTTTCTGCTTCTGGGTCGGTGAAGTTCTCCCCAGAGACCAAATGCCGGTACGTAATGCCAGTGTTCCTGAGTATTCCCGAAACTTCACTGGATTCGGATTGTCCTTCCACAATGATCCAGAGCAATGGTGCAGGAACAAGTCTCAAGGTGTTGGACAACTTTCTTAGGAACACCCCTTGAAACTTGTCTTTTGTCCTTGTGGGTGTGACAATTATGAGAAGTCTTCTGGTAATCAATTTGACTTCCTCTTCTTCTTCCTGTAACTCATCCTCTCCTCCAGCTACAGCTGCCACGGCCTGTTTCTCGGCTTTCAAACTCGCGTTGACGACCCTTATCCTAGATTTCGGCGCTGTCTGAGGAGAGAAATTCGCTTTATCCGAGGTACCCGCGACACGACCGGCAAAAGTGGAGGCCTTGATTGTCTGAGCGAAGCCTATGAAGAAACCGATAACGAGGCATACAGAGAAACGGAAAATGGCTCTTTGCCAATATTGGGCTTTCTTCTTTGATCTTTCCACAGATCCCATCTCTGCAAAAACAAGTTAAGAGTCACTAGAATCTTGAGCTTTGAGGCAGAAATAAATTAACCCACTGACAATGAGGTTTGATGCACTACACCAGTCATCCAGAATATCTTATGGGCAAAAGGAGCTAATAACATATAGATTTATATATAAAGAAGCACGATTAAAATATGATGATTTGGATCTAGAGTGAAGGTTTGTATTTGGGAGAGGTAAGGAGCAGGGCAGAGATCCTAGTCGTTCACTGTCATAGGCAACCTTAACGTTCATGTCTGAATTTAACAATTCATTCAACTTGGTGAAAACAGGAATTGCTTCACATGACGCAAAAGAAAGACATCAACATATACAAGGACTTGAGCTAAAGGTTGGACAGACAGTGGTTCGATCGAACCTGTCGATTAGATTATGCAAAAAGACAAATCTCTATCAACCGCTCTAAAATTGTATCAATTGCTTGTGATTTTATTCTAAGTTCAACTTGGATAAGTTCTCTTTAAGTTTTGTGATCTTCTGCTGTTTATGAGATTGATCTCAATGTGCCTCCATCTCAGATCAGCTCATGCACCACGGCGAACATTCCAAAACTAATGATTTTATGCACGCGTCGGGAGATAATTTACCCACCAATTCAGGCTTATGGACGTAGCAAAAGCGCGCGCTCAATGTCACCAAAAGAAGCATGCAAGGATGGAAGAAAATGTTTTTCCTATATTGCTTTTCCTTGAACAAAGAGATTCCAGCAAAAGACATGCCAAAGGAGGCCGCAAGGGTGCCCACAGCCAAACACGGCAAGCGATGACCAGAGAGAGAAAAACCCATCAAAATCTGCACATCGAAGAGATGGACTTTCGCAGCTATCTCATCCTGCTAAACTAGCTAAAATGATCCGCAATAATTTCACAGGCCTAATGTACACAATTGCAAGTTCAAAAGCCAAGAATCACGGTCATCCTTGAATTAACCGGCCAATTCATCATCCCCGTAATCCTCCCCGAAGTACTTGTCGACCAGACCATTCGCCATATTTCGCAGGTCCTCATTTTCGTGAAACTGGAGCCTTTCCATGGCTTCAATCCCGTCTTCTCGCTCTACAAGCTTTGGCCCTTCACCATTAGGCATTCCCCTCAAAACCTGCCAACATGGAAAGCGGATTTAGTAAGAAACATCCAAGAGTAACTTTCTTAGGCTTGGGAAGCCCACTAAGTTATTTTACTAATTTTACTTATGACTTCCCCTCCCAAATTTGAAATTGGAAGAAAACATATATAAATATAAGTCTCGGAAATTATATATATCTCTAAGAACTGATATCATGTATTGAAATAGGTTTTAGATTCTTTTAAAATGTCAAAATGTGCGAGGCCCACAGTTTAAGAAAAGTAGTAAATTGAATGTAGAAATCACTCCAAATAGGTCTCTGGCAAGATCAAACAATCCACCGTTCTCATTGCAACACTTTTAATCAATTATCATCACTGTCAGTAACTTCCCAGGGCAGCATATTTTGAAATTTTTTCATCTAACAGCAACTAGTCTAGCCAATGCATGGCTAGCGAAACACCAAACGTTTCTGAAAGAAAGGAATCCCATCCTCTCTGTCAGAAAATCTTTCATCAGTAAACCTTTGTGTGCAGATTATCATCCTACAAGAAACAAATTGAGACACAAAAAGAATGGAAAATAGGACAGTTGAATTCAACAGAAAAGGTCTGAAAAAGAAAGCCTGAGATCACCCATGGAAGTCTAGAATTCTGGGAAAATATTCATTTAACTTTTGGGGCGACAATATGTGGGAAACTTGACCTAAGAAAAGGTAACCAGAAAGATGAATGAGAACAAGGTCAGTTACCCAAGGTTTTCATCAGGTAGAAAAGTTGAGTCATTCGAGAGAAGACTAAGCGCTCAACATGTGGCCCAGATAACGCATAAAATCAATATAAGACAGAATTAAGGCATCCGTCAAGGAAAGTTCTATGAATCAAATATAATCTTTTCCTTACCAGCTCTATAAATTGAAGTCCCACTCTTGCTGCCTCAATATCAGCAGACCTTACCAGATCAATAAACCCTGAGAGGCATCCACCACCCACAAGTGAAACCAAGTGTTCCTGAATGAGATAGGGCCTTGCATCACCTTCTGTTGGGCCAACGCAAAGATTTCCCAGGACATATGCCACCTCCTTTCTTACGTCAAATGGGGCTGATGAGAGGAGGCGTAATAACCATGGCAATGCCTCACTCAAATATATTAACCTTTTGTGTTCAACAGAACCAGCGGCTATGTTAGATAACACCCATGCTGCTTCCTGGAAAAGTTGTGGTTATTAATGACAAGGGAAGTTTAAGTTTTGTAACTAACAAAAAGAGGACCAAGTATACCTTCTTCAAGACTCGGTGCTCACTCTTTAAACATTTTACGAGGACCTTCACCACCCCATCTGAGATTGTAAAAATAAAAACAGATAAACACAAAATGCAAAGGGAAACTACTCTTCGTTTTCATATAATTTGCTAACCTGTGACTTCACTCCCGGGGAGGAGAAGAGTATGGGTGGTGTTTGTATCACCAGCCACAAGGTTACCTAAACCCCGCAATACCTAGGAAAAAAAAATATACACATATCAACAAAATACCAAGAGCAAGCATCTTGAAGTAAATCACTCCAAATCCAAGACTGAACGACACAAATATGATGCTGGAAGAGACAGTAACAGAAACTTCTAAATTTATGAATATGTTAAAAGAAACTTACTTCACATTTATTTCACCTTAGAAGAGAAAAGCTCAAAAATCAACTAGGGTTATTCAGGTTACGTGACATTGACAATGATCCATGTAAACATAGAGGCAACTAGCATTAGGATATGGAATGCCCTTTAGGCTTTCCCCATATTGGTGAAGCCATTACAGAGAAGCCACACTTAAGCCAACTTTTGTCCTTGACACTACCTACCCAATCCATCCTTGACCTCCAATCACTTTTATGGACTTATCCTTACCTTACCCAAGATATGCACCATGTTTTCAGTTCAAAAAAATTTGAAAATAATATGATAATTAATCCAGCAGATTGACAAGAAAATATCGTATTCCCTTAATTATGTTTCAGAGAAACAAAATGGCAATGATTCTTTCAATTATAAATGATAATGAGTAGCACATGCACTTGGAATAGGTAAACCTCCATCAAAAATTTGAAAGTGAACATCGACGGTTCAAAATAATATCAACATAATGAAAAGAAAAGTCCCTCCCTCCCTCCCTCCCTCTCCACATTTTGCCCCTTCTTTATCCTTCATGAACCACATCAAAGTTCATATGTTGGACTTGGCTAAAGGAACTGTGGACTCCAATTGTATGTATTGTTTTGTAAAAGCTTAACTTCAATCGTATGCTTATGATCTTTCAAAGACAAACAAAAGGGTTGTGCTATGATGCCCTTAAAACCTATGTGCAATGGCTAAACTCCTGCAACCTCAAGCTTCAAAACTATTTTCAACTCATTTTGTACAAATCTGTCAGAAAAGTGCTAGGAGATTACTTTAAACAAAATAGAGAAAAACGAATTTATTACATACAATATTCACCTCTCCTTTTCTTAGGTACGAGGTTTCTGTTAATCCATCATGCTTACCGGAATGAGCAATTGCAGACTACTAGATGTTGCCAGTCTTTCCACAAGGAGTTGAACCACATCATTCTTCACCAGTAAATTAGTAGCAAAATTTGAAAGGGCTGAGAGATACACAACTACCCAAGCAATCTCTGTTGCTAACTCCTCATCCCTGATAATGCCAAAACATTGCCATAAGAAAAGAATTTTTCAGAGAACATCATAGAATTTCCAAAATAAGAATACAGCAAGAAACCAAGTCCCCCCTCAGGAATAACTTCCTGAGCATTACCAACTGCATTTCTACACTCATAAGGAAATCCATGCATATCTATACAGGCTCCCACTTGTTCTTTATTCTTTATTCCCACAATACTTTACAAGAACCAGATTCCAACTTCTCTCTCCGCTTAAGTGGTATCTCTGGGATATACTGCACATGACATATCCTCAAAGCAGGGAAACTGATCCCTCACCAAAGCTCTAGGTTTGCCCAAATAACCATACTCCTGACGGAGTCCTCAGCTAAAAGTCTCCATTTACCAACTCCCAGGCTGTCTTCGGAAGCATTCTCTCAGGTCGACACTCTATTTACATAAACAGAAGCCAGCGATGCCATAAGATGCATTCTGTGAATCTATGTGGATTGTGGACTAGTTTGCCAAGATACTGCATCTAGAAAGCTTAAAAATGGGACCACTCAGACAAAATCTAAGTAAAAGATAGGGAAGATAAACCAGTTGCCTCATATTTATCTACAAAATGAGATAGTAGAACTGTCTTTGAGATCAACAAAACCCACTTACGCCTTTTTCAAGTGCCGAACAATTGCATTCAGCACCCCATCAATTTTGATCAGATCGGTCGCTGCTCTAGAATCAGGTCCCTGCATTCAAGCACACTGGAATTATTTCTTAAGTAAAATTTAAAAGAGAAGATAAAAACATTGCTCAAGTTAGAGATGCATAATGAATGGAAGACAAGAAGTAATACTTCTAGTGCCCTATTAACTTGCATATCCTATAGCCAAAGTATATTGGCTTAGGAAGCATTATGAATAGAATGGACAGACAAATTACAAAGAACAGACTGAAAAGAAGAAATAAAATCTATTATCAAATCAGATAACAGAAAGAAATGACAGCCAAGCAGGTGGGAAAGAAAGATCCACCGTTTCTTAAGAAGTTTATCTAGCCACAGTACTGGCATGTATGTCCATAGTGAAGAATAGAAACCTTAATTAAGTTTGACAATGCCCAGGCAGCTGTTCTCACGGTTGAACCCTTGTTTGGAAGCATCATTCTTGCAAGAGTTAGTAAGGCCCCTTGTGAGAGCAAAGTGTTTCTCAGCTCCTCTCCTTCACCGGCCACATTTCCCAATGCCCATGCACATTGCTCGGCGACAGGTAAAGAACTCTTCTCTGAGAAACAAATGCAATCTCATGAGCGAAAACTAGTAAGAGATGAGATTAGCTTCAAAGGGATATTTATCGATTATATCATTCGGAAAGTTTTTATTTTTTTTTTTTTTGGGGGGGGGGAAGAGGAGGAAATAAAAAGATTAAACTGGACAACGCACGTTCAGTGATGAAAGTCTGGAGAGGGATAGAAAGATGGTCCATGCTTTAGGAGACAACTATAGATCCTTGATCGGGTAGACGTCTTTAACATAGAAATTCATGGGTATGACGACTCTTAATGCTTCTTTAACCTGATAGAACCAGGACATCTATATGGCTTCTTCATCCTCTATCTAATGAGATCGCATTTAGACATTGATCAATACCGCATTATTGTAACCAGACTGATAATTCACACATTCAGAATGGAGAGAGAACCATGGAAAGACACAATGATCAAATATCACAATGAAAATGTTTCCACCAGGATGTCATGTCAGAGATGGAATTTAGTTGGATTAATATTTACCACTCTACCTATAGAAGAATACATCTAGCATTTTTATGGCGACACACCATAAGATAACGAATACTAAACGCAGATATCTGCCTAAAGACAATAACAAATCGTTACGTATAGTAATTACTATAAGTCCAATAATTTAGGTTTTTGCCACTGATCACGTAAACTCTCTGTAACTTTCACAGATTCTTGAGGCAGTGAATTTTTAGTTCATAAGAAATAAGAGTGAGTGACATCTATTGATGCTCTCGGTGAGCAAAGGTGTGACAGAATGATCTAAGAATGGTAAAAGGCCAAAGAATTAGGTTGTTTTTGGATATATTCCTTTCTCTTTCAGTTTTCAGCATAAAATACTATTGCAATCAGTTTCAATGGGATCCACACCATGATATGACATTATTTACATTCCCTGGCCCAAAAAAGCTGGTAAGACATAATTTGTACAGATAGAAGGTGTTGCAAACTCCACCGTACCACCAATATGAGCAATAAGCATCGGCAATGCGGGCAACAAAGCTTTTGTTTCTTCTGGTTTTCCTGCGGCAATGTTTGTAAGGCACCATGCTGCCTCAAGCAACTGCAATGTTCAAGCAAGGATGTCTAACTCGAATGATTCTCACCGAAGCAAATGTCACACGAAATAAAAGACAAGCTTCATGTGCCCATTAAATTTGCACATGTCTACACTCGCAGCAAACAAGAAGAGACAATGATTGTTCATCCTATTATAGCAATTAACATCACGTCCTATGTTTAGGGTATAAACACAACAATAAACAACAATAGCCAAAAGAAGAGCACACTCAACACAATCTTTCGACCTGTTCATCCGGAGAGCCAAAGGAAAGACACTGCACAAGAATGGGTATTGCTCCTGCATCTAGAGCAGCTTCAACAGGAGGAAACTCAGACCTTGATAACAACCGCCTTAATTCACGGAGGGCACTCACTCTTTTCTGCATTGCACCTTTTCCCCTTAAAAAACAAGAAGCACGTTGTAAAATAGTTTGAACATTTATAAATCCCTTAAGAATATGAGAACATTCAGCCATCAGCGGATAAACCATTTCCCTTAATTTCAAAAAGTCCGTGAAATGATTACTATCAAGGCCATTTAAGCAAATACACTAATCATCTTCTGTCAAATTTCTAACTCTAAAGAGTTATCTGAGTTAAACTCAATAATACAGATACTAGAAGTTGCGGGCATCTTTGTTGTTTAAAAAGAAAAAAAGGCTGTGAATACCTTTTCTGTCACACTTGCACAAATAACACACTTATGAGTTGCCCTTCACAGTTTCGGAAACCATAAACTGTCCAGAGTAGAACCCAACAAGCCATATACTAGGAAAAGTTATGTGGTTCTCATACACTAGAAAATTAGTGAGTTGATATGATATAAAAAAATCAAATAGATTGGTTCCAAGTGGGAGGAGTCCAAAGCATTGTTGTCAGATAACCATATCTAGATGCTCTGGACAGAATGCATGCCTTATTAGTTTAGTCCACTCTCAAGTTACTCTCAAAGAAGTCATAGTGATACAGCAGCCCGAAAGTACATGAATGTATATATGCTTGATATACATTCTAGATACGTATTCCGATGCTTAACATGATGTTAAAGCTTAGGTTATACTTTCGATTCCTAGCACTCCCTTACTCTGTTGTATGGTTACCAGGTGTTCTCATTGACATGGTCATGGTCACATCTGATATTATGTTCTGCATGAGACATGGTTATGGTCACATCTGATATTATGCTCTGCATGCAGGGACGGATCCACCTTATTGCATGTGGGGGCAAGTGGCCCCACTAACTTTTTGCCAAAGTACTAAAATGGCACACATTTTCCAAAATTCTTTCAATTTGCCCCCACTAAGTACTTAGAGAAACCTTTTTCTTCAATTTGCCCCACTGTTCAGAATCCCATCTGAAAATTATACACTTATTTGAAACTATAATTGACGCAGACAGAGTTGTTTTCAAGTAAATAAGCTCCATAATTTTATCAAAATTGAATAGGATACTATTACTAATTACTAAGTTTGCCCCACTGAGAACAAAATCTAGATCCACCCATGTTCGCACGGAAGGCTTGTCTATACACAATACAGAAGAGTTACTTGATGTACATTGTTAATCTGTTTATCAAAAGTCAGCCATTGAGAAATATGCCCTAACTTTTCACTAAGAATTGAATCATCATAAGGACAAGAGTGTGAGGAGACACATACTGGTACGTAATAGCAGCCTTCAACTCTTCAACAGCTGAGGAAGTTTGAGCTTCCAAAACAGACTGCTCCTCATCAACCACCATATCATTGCCAGGGGAGACATCACCTTCACCATCACCGTCGTCATCAGCACTAACACTAACCCCAATCCTGCATAACCGCTTCGCCCGAACTAATGATTCTCTTCTTTCTTTCCCCACAGCTACGGCTTGTCGCCGCCTCCTTTGTGCTGCGACATTGCCAACTAAATTTCCGAGAACAAAAGAACAATTACTCACAAAAATTAGTCTCCATGAACAAAACTGCCCCCACAAAGTTGAACTCTTAAGAATGCCCAGAATGTCCATTTTCACGAATTTATAAAATACAAGAAAAAAGATGTGAGTTTCAACCCTACATAGTGTTTTAACCAATAGACTGAGAGCCTGCTATACAGCTATTAAGCAAAAAAGTTTATGAGGCTCTACGAGGCTTGATGGTTCATTTCTATTCTCCGCCACACGAGTGAGGGAAAAACCAGAAAGAACGATTGAAGTGGAGACTGATGCTAAGCCCGAGCTGAGCGCCTACACACGCACAAAAAAAAAAAAAAAAAAACAGAAAGAGTCCCCAGAAATGCTCCCCTCAGAAAAAAAAAAAAAAAAAAAAAAAGACAGAAAAAACTAGTTTCGAATATACTTTGCGATCCACTGTTCAGATTCTACGTTGATGCACTGCAAAATCAAAACTTTAAGAGCATAGCGGTATCATAAATTAGAGGGAAATGGTCAAAAGAGCAGGCACCTGAAGACTTGATAGGGTCCCTTCGGAGAGGCGAGGCGTCATCGGCCATTGTCGAACACCGATTAGAAGCGAGAGAACTTTATCAGTCGAGAGCGAGGGAGGTTGAAGAAGAATGGCGCAAAAATGTGAACCTTTCACCGCCTTGTCGCTGGGTTCGTTTGCCAAGTGAAGAAGACTTAGAGGAGTCCAAAAATTCCCTCTCGCTGTTCAGTGAAGACCCCGATACCTTGTGAATATTTTAAATTAATTTTACATAAATAATTCTTCTTCTTTTTTGTCCGCCTGATTACATGAGTATTGAAAAGGCAGGTCCCACCAGGAAATTATTATTCATGAGACATATAAAGTCATTAAAAATTACAAAAACATAAAATTCCAAATAAAGGTCCCGAAATACCCTTATTTTCTCAAATAAAGACATGTAGTGGACCTTATTTTAAATAAGGGTCCGAAGTGCCTTCATTGTTTCAAAGAACGACTTGACTAAGGGCATTTCAATCATTTACTCTCTTTTTTTCCTTTTCCCTTTTTTCTTTTCCTTTTCTTTGCCCTTCCTTCTTGTCGATGGCCAAGGCTGGGCGAGGCGAGGGCCACCCTCGCCGACCTCGCTCTGGCGAGCCGAGGGCGGCCCTCGCCTGGGGGAGCTAGGGCTGACCTCACTGGCCTCGCCCATGCCAGCCTCGCAAGCCTGGCATGGGCGAGGCCGACGAGGGTCGCCTCACCCATCTCTCATCGGTGGCCGGCGAGTAGGAAGGGCAAAAACAATAGAAAAAAGTAAAAAGGGAAAAAATAAAAAATAAAGTAAACGACGAAAATGCCATTGGTCATACCATTCTTTGAAATAATGAGGACATTTTGGGTCCTTATTTGAAATAATGTCCACTTCATACCCTTATTTAAGAAAATGAGGGCACTTCGGGGCCTTTATTTGAAATTTTCCCTTACAAAAATGTTTCGTGTATATTTATTATATTTTGGTTCTCATAATTAGTCTATAAAGTAATCCCCGATCAAAATTTTGAGAAATTACAAAAATAGTCTTTCTATTATGACTAAACAATGGCGCTTGTACCAAATACCTAGCTCTTGGGTGCGAGAACCACGACACCCATGCCCGATTCCTCGGTGGCGAGACAGGGTCCACAAAGCCGCACTTGGGACCCCAGGTCTTTAGCAGCCATGCTCGAGTCCCTAGTGTTAAGGATCGGGTGCCAGGTGCAAGTGCGGATGCTAGGGTCCCTAGCGGCCCTGCATGGGTACTCTGCTCCAACGCCCAAGCTCGGGCTCATCGAGGCTTAATCCAGGTCCACAAAAGCCGGGTTCAAGACCCCCTGCCCGTGCCCACGCACCCAATTTATGTGCCTAAGTCATTAGCACACAAACCCAAATCCATTAAGACCGAGTCCAAGTTATGACGGCCGGATCCGAGAACTAGGGCCAAGGCGGTTGTGCCCAAGTACCCGGCTCCCACGCTCCACTTATTGTCGCCAAAGGCTGTGGGTTTGGTTCAGCTTTCTCAAAGCCTATTGGAGACCCAAAGCCCCTTAGGGAAAATGCAGAGCGTTTGGCAACCATTCTGAATGGGCTTTGGGAATGCTAAAAGCTTAATGCTGGTAGGGACAAGTTTTGAGCTTTCAACATTTGGCCAAATATCGAGCTAGGATTTTTTCTTTCAAAACTATCCTCCTTTTTTCTTTCAAATTCCAATTCCGACCCTTGTTTTTTATTAAAAAAACTCGCCGACAACCGTTGCCTGGGCCGCGCGAGTCTAGACGACGACTGTCAGGGGTCGCGCGACCCCAGCGACGGCCACTTGGGGTCGCGCGGCCCAAGCGACCCTAGCTGGGGGTCGCTCGACCCCTAACGGCCGTCGCGTGGGCCATGCGACGGTCGGCCGACCTATGCGACAGTCGCCTGGGTCGCGTGACCTCAGGCCTTGTTGCCAGGGTTGGGCGACCCCGGCGACGGCCACTTGGGGTCGCGCAGCCCAAGTGACCATCGCCGGAGGTCGCCTGACCCCTGGCGACCTCAGTCGACCGCCGCCGACGCCAGATCTGGCTAACCGGCGGCCACTGGCCTTTGCCCTAGGTTTGATTTTCCTATTTTTTAATTATATTTTATTTAAAAATAAATATTGTAAGAAAGCTCATTTACAAATTTTTCTTGCCAAACACTAGTTAGGCCAAAGTTGCTTTTCAAAATATTTTTTATCAAACGTTATTTGTGTTTCTCCAAAACCCATTAGGCTAAAGGTATTTGCATTCTTCCAAAGCCCATTTACAAAGCCGAACCAAACCCACCCTAAGTCCACAGAAAACAATCCCAAGATCCGATGCTTGAGCCAGAGTGGCCATGCATGTGCCAAAGGTCGGGTCTAGGTCCACAAAACGGGCCTCCGGAGACCTATATAAAAGAGATCGAATTATTGAAAATGCTAATTAACAATCAATTGCATAAGCACTCGAATTGATGTTTGCAAGAGATAAAAGAGATCGAATTATTGAAAATGCTAATTGACAATCAATCACATAAGCACTCGAATTGATGTCTGCAAGAGATAAAAGAGATCGAATTCACTCGAATTGATGTTTGCAAGAGATAAACGACAAGGATACTGACACATATAGTTCTTACATTTTGGCTCGATGTATAATGCAGTCCCTGAATATTAAGTTTGTTCGATATGGTCCATGATATTTAGCATAATATTCAATGTGGTTCCTAAACTTTTAATTTGGTCAATATTGACCCCAGACTATTGGTACGTATTCAATATAGTCCTTGAACTAACTAAAAATATTCAATATAGTTATTCCATTAATTTTAGATCGGGACAACAATAAACATTTTCATATGGTCTAAGGACTAAATTGAACATGCACCAAAAGTTCAAAGACTACGTTAGAAAAGTTAAGAGTTCATGTATCATATTACACATTGGGCTAAAATCCATGGACCATGTTGAACAAATTTAATGTTCAGGGATCACATTGCATATTGAGCCAAAGTTTATGAACTATTTGTGCCATTTTTTCCAAACGAAAATTAGAGTGACTTGTGGATTTAATTTTTTTAACAGAATACGGCGATAATAAAATATGCTATATTTTTCTTGTTACTATGTTAATCTTGGCGGACTCCGAAGGAGTGTTTTGGCAACCTTGGAGAGAGAATTGAAAAGGAATAAAAGTGGATGCGGAAAATAAAAGTATAATTTTTTTTTTGGTTGGAGAAAAATTTAGTAGAAGATTCAAATACTAGATATATGGATTGTATAACCTATTTTCGGATATCCCATGTCTATTATCGGCTACATAGCTTGTGTACCTAATATTTATAATTTTGACGAGTTGGGTCGAGTTGATATAGTTCCAAACTCGCCTTGACTTCGCTCACATGTTCGGTGTTCGATACTTAACCCGAGTTCGATTCAGTATCAAAGGTTATGCTCGGATTCAATTTCAAAAGAAAATTGGGATGGTCGAATTTATTTCAACCTTGCTTGATTACAGACAAGTCCAAAAAGAACTCAGGCTTGAGCTCTAGCCTAATAAGCTTGAATGTTTTCCATTGGTTTACATATGGTGAGTATAGCATGTATATCAATTAGTCTCGTTTCTTTTAGTTTTGACTTTTGAATTGGATAAGATACTCGAATAGTTCGAGCTAGAGTTCTAATCAAATTTAAGCGAGTCGATCCCGAGTAATCATCGACCATGAGCAGCTCGGACTCGATTCCTCCCCTAATCGATATTAGCTTTTCACTCACTCCCTTTGTCGTTGTTAATTCAATTTTAAGATAGATTTATAGTATTCACCTTTCTTTTGCATAAATAATCAAAGTGTGTTCGCTGTAAGATTAACTAGAAAAGAAAAAAAAAAGGTTATAAATAATTAAAGCGTGTCCGTTATAAGATTTATATTAATAAAAAAGAAAAGAAAAATCTATCCAACAAGTCCTTAAATCTTATGTTTAGGAACAAAATCCTAGCACCTAATAAGCACGGGGCGGCTGAAATTCGACCCGACGGCCCAAGATTGCTCGATTGATGAATGAATTTAAACCCTTTGGGGCAAGTGAACACTGAACGCGTCCGGCACACCATAGCAGAGTGAGGCCGTCCGCACTCTAGTATAACCTCCTCGACATATCCACGTGTCGCTATCCCTGTGGCTCTTCAACCTTCTCTGCTACACTTTTCCTTCCACTTCTCCTTCCGTGGCTTTTCCCGTCAACGTTTTATTTTCTCGAGAAACAGCATAAATCCACCTCTCTCAACCACCATCTGGGTCTCTCTCTCCCTGTGTCTCTCTCTGCTCCTCCCACATCTCCGCGTACCAGACTCCCTCCCCCCCCCCCCCGCCTCAATTCTCCTGCAAGTCCGTGTTTTCCCCTCGCAGTCGCTCTCCGATTCTCCGACCTCGCCGCCATGCCTCTGCCGCCGCCGCTGAAGGCCGTGACGGTGACCCACGTGCGCTACCAGAGGGGCGACCGGCTCGGCCACTTCCTCGCGTGGATCTCGCTCGTCCCCGTCTTCATCAGCCTCGGCGGCTTCGTCTCGCACTTCATCTTCCGCCGCGAGCTGCAGGGCATCTTCTTCTTCCTCGGCCTCCTCGTCTCCCAGTTCATCAGCGAGCACATCAAGACCTGGGTCCAGCAGGCCCGGCCCGAGACCTGCGCGGTGCTCGAGATGTGCGATTCCCATGGCTGGCCCTCCAGCCACTCTTCCTACATGTTCTTCTTCGCCACATACTACACTCTGCTCACGTACAGGGGGATCGGCCTCACCGACACGAAGAACAAGCCCCTCGCGTGCTTCTTGCCGTGGTGCTTGGCGGTGCTGACGATGTACTCTAGGGTTTATTTGGGGTATCACACGGTCGGTCAGGTCTTTGCGGGTGCCGCGCTCGGGAGTTTGATTGGATGGGCTTGGTTTTGGCTGGTGAATTCGGTGTTCTGTCGCTACTTTCCGGCGATCGAAGAGAGCGCGTTCGGGAGGAGGTTCTACCTCAAGGACACTTCACATATCCCGAACGTGTTGAAGTTCGAGTATGACAACGCGAGGGCTGCGAGGAAAAACATGGAATGTAAGTGCAACTGAGGCCGACTGACTGGGAAATCATCTCAATAGGTTTGTTCTTCGTCGCCACCCTACGCATTGTTCATGTTTCCCATGTAGCCTTTGCGTGTATTCTTTATGGATTTGACATTACAAGTTTCTTTTCCGTCATTCTCTTCGTGTTTGGTACGACTGATTAAGGAGGGGGAAGCTTATCTTGCAAACTTTTTCTGCTCTTGTCCTATTGAATTTCTCGTGTCTGATTGCACTGTGGCTACCCAATTTATTTTCCTAGAAAGCTGATTCACATGCCGAAATAATAACCATTCATATCTTCTCTTCCCCACATCACCTTTTCTGGCATAAACTAGTGTTTTAACTAGGAGCTACTTTAGGATTGAGCTTAATTGGTTTCAATCAAATCGTTTTACTTTTACCAACCATTCGTGAATGAAATATCGACTAGCCATCGGGTAGCCCCCTAAGTTGAATTACTGCCCATGTCATTTACTCGTATTGTGCTGCCATTTATCCTGAACTAATAGCTTGTTGTTCAGAAAATATCCATCCCTTTCTAGTTGGAGCAGAAAGGAAAATGACAACAAACAAGGATGAAAGTGTAGAGGGAGTTGATGAAGTTAAGCTTCACTCTTGTGATTGGTGTATTGCATTAGCGAAGAAACAGCAATGGGAAAGGAATTCCTTGTCCTCCAGTTATAGAAGTTGTGTTTTTCCTGCAATTATCTTTGAAAACGGAAAAGCCCAAGCACAATCTTGTCCTCTGTTCTTGCATTCATCTGCTTCAAGTCGAAAAAGTTTTCCAAGAGCAAATTGAAGTTGTAGTGGCGAATAATGGATATCAAAGATAGGGATATACAGGCAAATTATTAATTGACAAACTAGCAAGGAGAACTCATTTACTGCTTCCTGAAACTTTGTTGAAGGAAAAACTTCAGAAGCTTTGATGTTATCTTTGTTTCTCGGTTCAGACTTCATTGTAAATAACTACGAACCATGACACTATCGTTGAAACTTGAAAGATCCAAAAGTCCTGGCAAGGATTCAGTCTATGAGGGATAATGAGCTGATAAGATGTCATTCTCTGCAATGTTATGGACACCCTGAAGTTGTAGTCGAGCATGACTTTCCTACCTTGAAATGTGCGATTACATGATACGTTTATTAGGATTGAGAGTCTATTGGAAAGTTCTACAGGAGAAGCACAACATACATATGCTTTTTTCTTTCCTTTTCCCCTTTTGGTGACTTGATCTACCAATTCTTCTGTTAATGCTTCATATCACCTGTCGGAGGAGATTGGTGGCAATTTGGTCAACAACAATTTTTCAGCATATCAGTTACCTTACCTTTAGTGTAGAATGATCTGTGTTAATTTTCCTCAGACAATTACTTTTACAAATTTGAAGTCATAATTCTAAAGTATCTAAGCTTGATCAGGCAGGCATTGGAAATGCAGATTAAAATCTGTTTGATTTCCATGCAGCAAAAGAGGAGTCTAGATGGTCTTTCTTTGGGGACAGAATACTGTGCAGATCATTTTTATGAGACTAGTCCTAGCAGTATCTCCTTCGTTGTGATGAAAAGGCAACATAGGATGTCATTGGCTGAATCCACACTTAATCTTGTTGGTGGCACTCCAGGAAATATGTTTTGGATTTTGGAAATTTCATGATTGCCTGGAGCGCAATCTTTTTCCCAATCTCCTGGTACATCTGATCTCAATCTGAGCCTTTGGAGTTGGTTTATTAGGAAATTGCTTTTGGAAGCCTCCCTTTTTTCTATTAAATTGTTGAGTCTTTTGGATTGATGTACTTGCTGGACATCTAGATATTCCTTTGGGGACTTCCAGTTTATGTATTTGCACTTGGGCCGACACGAACCTTTCGGAGAAGTACCATTTTCTCATTTCCTGTTTGTAGAGCTTGAACTTATTTTAGAGAAGTGAAAAATGATGTGTGGAGCTAATTTCCACTGTGCAAGTGCCAGGGTAGATGGACCTGGTTAGCTCTAGCTGGACCTGTGCCCTAGATACTTTTTCAATTGAATTCTGTTGAAATTGCATTGTGCTTCTGTAAAATGGACCCAACTATTTTGGTATCTCTCTCTTTCCCCCACACACCCACTCACGATAGATGTATGCTTGCATGTGCCTGTCCTTACACATCCTTGTGCTTGCGCGCGTGTGCGGCAAAAGTATGCACCTTCCTCGCATATGGGAAATGGATGTGGTTCTGCCAAAACTTTTGCTCCTGTGTAATCTGCAATTTGATTATTATTTTCACGATCTTTGTTCAATCCAGGTGAAGTGTTCCAGATTGTTCATCACTACAGATGAGGAAGCTGTACACGTCCTTACCTTCTTCGGATGGCAGAACGTCCGAGACTAATCCGAGTTTCCCAGACTAGATTGCCAATCATACTAGAATGACAGAATCTTGATATTCTCGGAGGATTCTGCTTAGTGGATGGTAAATTCGAGTCTTTATTCGTTTAGTCATTGGAAAAACTGGAAAGAAATAAAAGTCTGTCAAATCGGATGGTTATTATAGAACTCTTCTTAAAAGTTTGAAAGATACTGCCATCTTTCTTTGAGTCTACTTGTCAAATGATAGCTAGTTTAATTGACTGCTGCTGCCTTCGGTTCTCTTGTTGAATCTGTGAGTCTGTTTTTCTCAGGATAGAATAGATTGGCTTACATCTTTCATTGGCCAAATTGCCCGTAAGCGTTATTAGTTTGAACCTGTATTACGATTTCCGTGGACAGGATGGTTTCACTAAGACTCGGGCTTCATTGTCTGACTTCATTGATACATTGAGACATTAGTTCTTCGGCCGCTACATGTCGGTAATTCTTCTTACCAGAATTACAAAGCAGTAATTAATCCTTGAAAAGTAAATATGTTCTTCAAAAACGTAAACTGTTACTCCTGGCGATAACGAGAGAGATCATAAACTTACGACAAAGTACACATACACATGCTGAACTGTAGCTGTGGCAGGATTCGTTGGCATCTGCCCACACACTTCCACCTTATAATCTCAAGTTAACATTGAAGAAAATCACTTGGGTCATGCGTAGGGAAAATTGTCCAAAAAGTCCTAAACTAATAGCACGTTTGCCAATTCAGTCATAAGCTTTTTCCCCTCGGCCGGCGATGGTCGCCCGCCTCAGGCGAGGGTTGCTGTTGGCATGAAGAAATCACTTGGGTCATGATACGACTTGAAGCATACTTTTAACGAGACACCTTCAGAGCTCAACAATTACAATTCTATGCAGTATATATGGCTTTTTTATACATCGATTAGTTACCCATTCCTGGTAAACAAGAAAATACGGCGTCAACATCATGCTAATGGTGTAATTATCGTACTCAAATCGATTGTATACGGTGGCCGAAAGATCTAAATAGATCTATTCTCCTGTACAATGGTTAAATCCCTCTCGTGACCGTAATGCACTATGATGCCATCACCTACTTGTACAGTAGGAAAACAAATGCTCACCCACCTTTCTCTCTTCAATTTTTCCGACTCAATTATCGCCTAAACGATGGCATTTCTAGCATGGAAGCCCGAGATTTGCCCCTGGAACTGGAAGAACCTCCCTCTTCGATTCTCGCCTCGTCATCCTCACTGAACCCTTCCTCCGTGATCTCTCCTCTCGCGTGGCTACTTGACAAGGGAGCGCTTTGGTCCAGCGCCCTCCTGGTGGCTCCGAAGGACGACCGCGGAGGGTCGAAATTCGCGGCGGGGCTCGCCCTCGAGGGATTCGACTCGAGAGACAGAGAAGTCCGAGGGGATTGGAAGGAGGACTGTCCCAGCTTATGGCTGTTGTTCCTTCTCTCCCTCACTTCGGCATGCCATTGCTTTATCACGTTTGCCATTTGCTCCTCCAGGACTTTGCTTTTGAAGTGCGAACCCATCTGTGTCCACCAAAAAAAATGAGCAACTCATAGGGAGAAAAGAAAACATATACGTGATATTTCATGTCATAATCACAACAACAATGATTACTACATTATAACATATTATACCTGCGTGACAAGCGCATATAGGGGAAGAGTAATGTAGCAGCAAAGCACTTGAACTGTAACCCTGATAACAGAAAAAAAAAATATCAGCTTGAATGTTAATAATGATGAAAATTAGAGTATACATATCCAAACACACACACACACACTATATATATATATATATTCACACGCGGCCATCAGCTTTCCCAACAAAAAAAGGGGAGATCCGCTGCTTACTGCTCACGGAAACATCCAACCTATACTATAGTCAAGTCGTCCGGTTTTTTTGTTATGGGGATAAGTGGATTCTTATAGATCCATCCTCCGAAGGAATCGGACATGAGAATTTTTCGTCATTCAGCTCGAGCAAGAATCAAATAAACCAAATGGATCCATATCAGGCCACGGTTAGCCAACTTATCTGGTAGACCGGTCAATAAAGAGAGAAAACTTGATCGAGGAATGGGCTCAGCTCCAGTTCTTAAGGCAAAGTATAGATAGATAGATAGATAGATAAATTCTTACGCCAAAAACACTCTTGTCACAATGATCACGGTGTGCTCATGATAGCAGGAATGCACCCCGAATTGTATCTGATGGAAAATACACAAGAAATTTGAAATATTAATGCTAATAATTATTAAATAAATACTCTAGAAGAAGTGGGAGGTGCATTAGAACAAAGCCGGAAAAACTGCTCACCGTGACCCATATGAAGAACGCAAGTTCGAACGCATTCTGAAAAGATCACAAGAAACAAAACGAAATGCTTTTAGTTTATCTCAGTAAAACCCTAATGTTGTAAGCTTTTCCAAAAATACCGGGGTTCCGGCGAACATCCCGCGTGCCCGGCATTGCTATTTACGAGACGAGACAGCGGAGTTGTGCGGACACGTACCATGAAGAGAGTGTAGTGAAGAAGGGTGAGGATGAATCTGGGATGGCCGAACCAGAAGAGGTCGTCGTTCGGCCTCACGAGCGGAGCGCCGATGATCACTCTGTTCTGGTTCTTCATCTGCAGAGCCATTCTCGCCACGATCACTTCCAGTTTGGTCCCGACCACCAGCACCAACTGTAGTTTTTCAACATCATCAACAGGTAAAAGTAAATTTAAATTTATCGGGCTAATGGCCTGGAGAGAAATCACGTAAATATATTACTAAATGATGCTGAGTTTAGGGTACTTACCAGGAGCGGGACGTAAGAAACCCAGAGATAGACATTCCACCCTTAATTTGTTTCATTGATGAATTCCAACAATAATTGTCAGTTCATAGTAAGGTTAATGGAAGAAAAGCATTGAAAATTAAGTACATATTTTGAAAAATTCGGAATTTGGACTGAAAAAATTACCGTGAACGTCCACGAGCATGAATATGACGACCACGAACCACATTACGGGGCTGTCAATAGTGACGAAATTAAAGTCAGAACTACAAACTAAGTTAGTGACTACAATAATAAGTAAGTACTAATTGCAACCAACGAACTACATAAGTGCCGGTAATTAGGGGTGAGCGCCGGGTCCGGTTCAATCCGGAAACTGGGCCGAACCGGCATAGGTCGACCAGCTAAGACTGGTTCTAGAGAAAACCGGTGCGGTTCCCGGCTCCGCAAACCCCTTGTACCAACCCAGGAGTGGTTTGTGGTTCCCAATTTCAAGGCCGGAACCGAAGCGATTGAACTGATTTTGAAGTCTCTTTAAAAAAGAAAAGAAAAGAAATGCTTTTGCACTAATCAAGAATTGAACATGGTCTTTAACCCGGATAAACAGCAGCATAGTCACTTAACTAATAAATATTTCCATAGTGAAAAAATGCAATATTATACTTGAATTTTACGTAAAACATAAAATGGACAGGCTCCCTGATACCGAAACCAACTGGTTTAAGAACCATTGTTTCTAGAATAGACCGGTTTGATTAGGTCAGTTTCTGATTTTAAACTAGGAAAAATCAAGACCTGACCAATTCTGAAATCGGTCACTCCTACTAGTAACATAACACTAAGAAAATGGATTTGCTAAATCATGTACACTAAACGAGGTTGCTAGTTTTGCCGAAATGCTTGACGACCCTCTTCCTTATATACTTGTTCCTACATATCGGTCCAAACACGAGAGATCGAAAATTTCTCAATTTTAAATTGGTGGAAAATAATGATCCGAACAATTCGAAACCTAAATTTTTTTCATAAATGATGTATTGAACCTTCACTAATTACTCCAATTTGGAATTTGAGTTATGGATATGAAGAGTATAGTCACCTGATGCCGACCACAACCTTGAAGTCTTCCTCTAAAGACCGCTGTATGTACTTCTGGAAATTGAAATTACTATTGCGAGCCGATAAGTGAGCCTGAATATGAAATATTGTCACAATCAGAAATGACTAATTCACCGGTTAATCAATTGTTTAATTACTCTCCAAATATGCATTTAATTGACGTAATTTAGCTTAAACAATTACCGAGATGAAACCGTGTCTGAGGGTGAGGTAATCGACTTTCGCGACGGAGCGAAAGAATTGTCTGAAAAAACATTTCTGGACCCAACATCGAAATTGGACATTAATATATAATACAAAGTTGAACACTTCATTAATAAGATAGTTAAAATTATGGTTCCGTATTTTTTCGCAAAAAATAAATAATAATCTACAGAATATTTTTCTAAAAATGATTGCTCATATCGCTTGAAATAATTAGTCGATAAAAAATATTTTTATTTTCTATTATAATTTATTATTTAAATATTTTTGTGAACGATGAAAAAAATTTCGTTCATTTATTTTCTTAAGTAATACGAGCGATTATTTTTAAAATTTTAATTTTTGCAAAATGATCGCCCTTAAAAGAAAAGATTGATTAGGGCTAGAACCGACTCACCATCCACAAATTGATGTGTATCTCTGAACCGGTCGTCATGTGCCGTCTCCCAAAGGTCGTTTGCCTCGTGAATCTGAATCTATTTGGATCTGAAACATTAATGCTGTCATATCAACGATGGACCACCCCCCAAAAAAGATAGAAAGTAAAAAAATAAAAAAATTGCCTGCCAATATTAAAAAGAAAAAACGACACAAATAACCTCCGCGTTATTCATGAAATTTTAATTTGATCTGACTAAATTGAATATGTACAAAAAATTCAGAAACTATATTGCACATCTGGTTAAATTTCATGTGCTCGGGATAAGATTGAACATTTTCATGCAGTGCATGGACTAAATTAAATATGTACCAAAAATTTAAGAATTATATTGCACATTGGGTTAAAGTTCATGTACCACATTGAACAAATTAAAGTTCAGGGACTACATTTCGGATTTGGTCAAAGTTCAAAGGTTATTTATGTCATTATCGCTATTTTTTCTTTTCGAAAAATTATGAAAATAACATTACAATTTACATGGCTTAGAATAAATGAGCGAGAAATGGGGTTCATCTAGAAGACCAACAAGAACCGGTCGTTAAGGAATGTCCTTTTCATTAAAGTCAACGTCAACTTATCGGTCAGACGACGGCGCGCGCATGTTCATATAGACTATAGAGATTACTCTCTACACCAATTTCTTTTCAGTTTTATCATTTTTTTTTAAATTTTGAGAAAAGAAATTATCAGCACAAGCCCTAGAAAGGAAACAAATCCCATTATTTTGTTAACGGAAAAAGGGCAAAGTTGCAAATTACAACTTGTATTTTAATTTTTGACTGGCACACATGTAGTTAAAAAAAAAAAAAAAAAAAATGTATGGCTAGTCACTAGAATTCTTGCAGGAAGCAAAACTATGTGTATTTGCAACATGGGCGCGCATGACAACACTTCTAGAATAGAATTTCTGCTTTAGAAGTGCTTCTGGAGCAGAAATCCGTTTGGTAACGTAACCGCTGAAGCAAAAATTCGTTTGGCTACGCAACTTCATTTTTCTACTTATGGATCATTTTTTTTTTTTTGCTCCAGAAGTAGTTTTTGAGCCATTTAAAGAAGTAAAAAAAAAATTTACTTTTCTCCAGAATTAGAAAAATCAACTTATGCTCAGAAGCAAAAGTAGAAAAATCGATTTCTGACCAGAAGTTGATTTCTAAAGCAGAAGTGTTGCCATGCGCACCTTATATATATTCAAGGGTTCAACTTTTGCTTGAATGCTTAATTAAAGTGTCTAAATAGTTCGCAAAATATTAAACCACATAAAATTTCGAATACAAAATGAATCGAAAGCGATAGGAAAATTTAAAAACGAAAAAGATAATTAGAACTTCAAATCATGTTTCATTTATTAACATGGACATATAGATTTCTTCGGTTCTTGAATTTACACATTTATCCACAATTGATATATACTCAAAGCCTAGAATAAAGGGTATCTTAGGATTAACATAAGAAACCAGTTACTTAAAAAAAAAAAACAACAATACCCATCATTTTATTTTATTAGTTGGCCATAATTTTTCTTTATCAACCAAATTATTATTGACATGGCTTTAACCGCAATTGACTAATCTTGTCTCCAAGTTCTCTGGACTCTGAAGTCAAAGGTTCCAAACTTGGTAGCGGGATTTTTCAGAATGCAGACCGATTCAACGGAGAAACGCCTGATTATGGAGATTATATTAATTTATTTATTTTTCTAAGATCCGAGAATGGCCCTCCATTCGAGACTTGCCCATTGAAAAGATGTGATCTTTTTTTTGGTAGATAAGTCACCGGCCGCCCAATATCAATTGTACTAAAAGATGGTGTTCTCTCAAAGCGAGGAACTATACTATATGTCCATGTCATAGATTATATTAACATCATAGATGATACTATGATCAATTGTAAATCATATCATAGGAGAGAAATATCTAATTTGGCCCATGTCAACTCGACCCACAAAAATAGAATTACAATACTCTATTTTTATATTCCATGTGAAATAACGGTAAAGCTCCAACCGAAATTTTTTCGTACAATCGAAACGAGAATTGTATAAGATGAACGTACCATTGGCGACCAGATACTCGGTAGTTTGAGTTTCTCTTTCCCAAGCTTCCCAACGCCTCATCTGACAAATTTTTATCAATATCAAAATCGAAACCCATGAAGCTTTGATCTGTAATAACTTCTAATTTCTGTTGTATATTAAGTGCATGTCGAGGAGATTAATGAAATGTTTAATTACCTTTAACCTGCCCAAAGCCATGGTGATAACACTGTACACAATCTGCATTACCGCCAACACGAAGATGAAGATCTGGAGCTGCTGAATCCCTGCTGGGGTTATCAATGACACCTTTCCCTGCAATTTTTTTTTTTTTTACATTAAATCGTCTTTGGCTTTAACATGCATAAGTCTTCAATGGAGGTCATGCCTAAGGATTCGACTGCGACATTTTATTTTCTGTATGAACTAGTTAATGTCTGAGTGTCTTCCGATAATCGACGAGCTGCCGGTACGATGATGTTCGTGGATAAGTGTTTCTTCATTAACCTTCCAACTAAATAACCACTGTTTGTCGACAGAAAGACGGAGTTTTTCTGCTACATTTGTATTATAAATTAAATACTATCAACGCTCTACCTTTGAGCTGCAAGGATCGGTGGGTGCGCTGTTTGTCGCCGTCGTCGTGGTCGTGTTTTTTTCATCCTCCAGTTGCCGCCACGGAGGCCATAGAAGTTTCCGAGACGCGACTCCGCTGACCGCCGTCGATGAGTTCGCGGATGCTGCCGCCCATACCATCTCCCCCAAGAAGCGCCCGACTTGGAATTTCGCCGTCGATTCGGCGGACTCCGAGGATGGCTTCTTACAAGGAAGCATGGTGTCTGCGAGCTCGGCGGAGATGCAGATGCTCGATATCGAGTCTTGGGTCACCGCTAAGAGCAGCGATATGAACCCTAGCAGCATCAACTCTGCAAGGAGAATGAAGAAAACTTACTGAACAAAAGTTGATATTAAATTTTGATGGACCAAGCCCAGTGATGATGTGAAACTAGACTATACCAGATTTAAGTCTCTCCACTGCATCCGTCAAGGCGCGCTTCCGGTGTCTCTTGAGCCACTGCGCCACCACGAAGTTCATTTTAAGTTCATCGCAGAAAACAAGATCAATAAGAAAGAAACAGAAATCAGTATGATCTGATTGATCGGCTCACGTTGGTGAGGAGATCGATGAGGTGCTCGAGAATGAGGGAGGTCGATATGAAGAAGAAGCAAACCACCGCGACCGCCCACGTCGGCGTGTACTGCAGAGAACTTCCCGTGGCGGCTTCGTCCGCCATGATATTTGGTAGAATTCTGTCTTTTCTGGTGAAATGGAAGACAAGATGAGCACTGGCGAGATGAAGGCTGGGGAGGATAATATAAGCAGAACAAAACGAGGAGCTTCGTCCACATTGTGCTGCCTAGCTCCTAACGTCCACACGTTTCTTACTGTTACGGCTGAGTTTAATTCATGTCTTCACATTGAAATCTATGCTTTTACATCAGTTCAAGCCTTCAATTCTCGCTACTACGTCATTTGGAGATCGGTAGCGTTTTCTTCTCTCTTCTTCAAAATTTGAGGATGTACGGTACTTGTCCGATTCCATTCTAGGTAAAAAGATAAAAATTGAAAATACTAGTCAAATGTTGAAAAATTGGAGAACCTATATACAATTCCGCACGTCAAGATATTTATATGTTCCGGAAGGTTTCGCGAGACCGCAAGGTTTTAAAGAAAAGTAATCGAAATGCTAAAACCGATCGTCGAGAAAATTGAGGCGATGTGACGTGATACCTGTGGCTAATTTTCTTCCGAAGCAGGGATCTAATTGACTAAATTGAAGTCGTCATACATATATAAGCATCTGGAAATTTTTTATGATGAGATGGGTTAATCGAAACTCGATTGAAGCTCAATGAATTTTGGTGTTGACTCAAATCATTTGCTTCCATATATTACAATTTTGACCGCAACCGGGCATTAAATTTGGCGGTGCCCCATTCCAATTCCCTCGTCGGAAAGTCGATGCTTTAGTTGTTCGAGAAAAGACTCATTTAATGCTGGTTTTCTTCATAAGACTTTTGTCAACAATGATAACTTTTGTAATAAGGAGGAAGTTTGTTTACTACCCTCAAAGAAAAGACAAGACTTTTTCTTCTTTTCTTTTTTTTTTGGTTAATACCACGAAAAATTCCAAACTGATATATCTATGACAAATTTATCCAAAACCATTTGTTTTTATCATAAAAACCCCAAACTGGTACACCTGTGACAAATTTACCCCAAACTATTTTTTTGACAACAGAAAACCTCAAACTAGTACACTTGTGATAAATTTACCCCTAAACTATTTTTTTAACCACAAAAAACCTCAAACTGGTACACTTATGAAAAATTTACCCTCCGTTAGTTTCCGTTAAATTGAGTTACTACCTTGGAAAATCCTAAATTGATACACTTATGACAAACAAAAGGTAAAAAACCCAAGCTGATACACCCGCCAACTGCCACTTATCATCTCAATCAGTAATTTGACGGTAAAATTTAACAAAAATTAACGGATGGTAAATTTTTCACAGGTATACCATTTTGGGGTAAATTTGTCACAAGTGTACCATTTTAGGGCTTTTCGTGGTATTATCCTTTTTTTATAGACAAATTAAGGTTCCTCTTATTTTTCTGAAAATAAAGGATTGTTTTAAATATTTTTTTTAAAAACGATTGCGCTTGAAATAATCAGTCAATAAAAAATATTATCATCACCAATAATAATTTTTGTCTAAATATTTTCATGAGAATTTTTTTTTTCCGTTCATTCCAATTCCCTCGTTGGAAAGTTGATGTTTTTGCTGTTCGAGAAAAGACTCATTTAATGTTGGTTTTCCTCATAAGACTTTTGTCAACGCTGATAACGTGTGTAATAAAGAGGAAGTTTGCTTACCCTAAAAAAAAAAAAAAAAATCTTTTTTTATTTCTTTATAAATATTTATTAAGGCTCCGTTTAATTTGTGAAAAATAAATTATTTTTAAAATTATTTCCCTAAAAACGATTGCTTGTGTTGCTTGAAATAACCGATTAATGAAAACTGTTATCATTATCTCACAATTCATGTCTAAATATTTCCGTGGTCGACGGAAATCTTTTTTTCCGTTCGTTCGTCTTTAGAAACGATTCAAGGGATCCATTTTAGGAAAATGTTTTTCAAGAACCAGTCATTGTCAGCGAAACAAATGCGTCCTAAGACTTAATTTATACATGTTGTTTGGTTATAGTTGAAATAACATATGATAATCTCCGTCCTCATATAACCCAGGGAGATCTAGAACCCGAAGTAGCTAGAGCCACTTTCTATCTATCTATCTATCTATCTATCTTTATTTATCTTTATATAGTAATTATTTAACACTAAGGTCTTATGTTAATTATTTAATACTAAGGTCTTAATTTTTCCGTGTCATTAGATCACCGCGCATGTATCACATGACGAATCAAGTCGCAAGTTTTTTTCTCCCTCTTTTCAATTTTTCCTGGCTCCTTGGTGTCAAAAGTCAAAGATGACCTGCGAGTTAGAGTTCCGACGAATTGACTTCCAAGAACTCAACCATGATGTTATAACGGAATGGGTATTTACAAAACGATTAATACCACGAAAAACCCTAAATTGATACATATGTGATAAATTTATCCAAAATTATTGTTTTTAACCACAAAAAATCCCAAACTGAAACACATATGATAAATTTACCGTAAACTATTTTTTCGACCATCAAAAACCCCAAATTGGTACATCTGTGATAATTTTACCCTAAACTAATTATTTTGACCACCAAAAACCTCAAACTGGTACACACGTGACAAATTTATCGTCTGTTAGTTTTCGTTAAATTGGATTAATAGCATGAAAAACCCCAAATTGATACACACCTGTGACAAATAGAGGGTAAAGACCCCAAACGTGTACATCCGACAATTGCCACGTGTCATCCAAATCAGCAATTTGACGATAAAATTTAACGAAAACTAACGGATGGTAAATTTGTCACAGGCGTACCAATTTGGGGTAAATTTGTTAAATGCGTACCAGTTTAGGGTTTTTGGTAGTTAAAAAAATAATTTGAGGTAAATTTGTCACAGGTGTATCGGTTTTGGGTTTTTCGTAGTATTAACCCTTTAGAAAATGACGGAAATCCATGGGGATTCCTGGTTATTTCAATTGCCGACCAGGTAAAAGTTGGAGTCTTCGTCGAGGAAGCCGAGAACTGACGACCGTTAATTTCTGTTTTTTAGCCGGAAAGCAATGATTGTTATTCAGAGATGTAGTTTTGATGAAATATATGAGGTATTATTGAATATTAAAAAGCGACTAATGATTATGTCGACTCAACGTTCGATCGAAGATTAAGTTATACTGCAAACAAGACTTGCCGATGCTGCCACCGCAACATCATCGTCGTATGATTTGTACCAAGAGAAACAACAGGTACGTGACACGCTCGGTAAATTAGGGATACCCCCTCATGATATTAAGTTGAATTGAAGTTAGGATTCAGTATTATGACATTTAATCCCCCAACGTATATCTAAGCAAATCTTCAAATACCTTAAAGATCAATAGCGTGTGAGTTCGAAATAGAAAACGATGACGAAAACGAGAGTTTCAGACTTTCAATAAGTAGTTCGGAATACGAGGCAGTCCATTTCCTAGTTCCAATCACGTGGAAATCAGTGCTAACTTTTTGTAAAGATCCACTAATTGAAGTTCAGAATCACCACTGTACATATTCCATTTTTCTTTGTCTTAACAAAGAAGCCCACCTAACGTAGGTGACCTTCTCTGACCAAAAAACCCAAAAAAAAAAAAAAAAGGTCGGTGACCTCCGAACTCGTGAAATATGCCACTAATCCAATTAGACCAATTAAGATACGAGACAAACCCTAAATGCCTAGCCTATAAACGGAATTGTTTCTATTTGATGGCATGGCAGTCATGATTACGTCTGGCGCTAATTAGGAGGGCGACCCTTGCCAGAGAATAAAAAATTATAGAAAAAAAACGTCGACACCAATAATTTTCAACTTAAATTAGACGAATGGACTTAATTAACAAAACAAGAAATGATTTAAAATTAAATATAATTGAAATGTTTAGAACTGAATTAGCTCAAGTACAATAATTTTAAAAGTTTTTTGGTATTTTTCCCTCTTAGTAAGGCTCCTCCCTCGATTCCCCTTTTCTATCGCATTCCGAAGGAACTAAAGAATCCTATGACTTTGATCCACATCCACACTAAATCATAAACTTAAATCGGCGTCCACAAATCATTATGGAAGCCTGAAATAAATGAATAGAATCTTTCAGATAATCCCTATACAGGTCCCCTAAGCATCTTTCAGACTCCATTTGGAGCTTAGTTTTTTTTTTCTTCCGAATATGTACATGACGAGAGCAAAGACACAGAAGAATAAACTTAGGTTGGCTTCATGCCCTCGTCCAGCCCCGGAGCTTTGCAAATTGGACATGAGTTCTTCATCGATAGCCACTTTCTTATGCAGCCCGCATGGTAATCATGGCCACAAGTTTTCAGTGCCCCAACATCGTCCATGTTTTGGTACTCCTCCTGTAAGACAGGGCAAGATTTCAAGCTGCTAGTGAAACATTCTATATTTTATGCACAACATTAACGTCTATAGTACATATACTTGGCTGATTGACGCAAAAAGTCATGGAGACAGCAGCCTCGAAAGTACTTCAATTATTACCATACTACCGAGTAAAATGATCGATAAACTTTAAGGTGTGATACTAGGTTGCATTTTGGGCATTTCAACAAGTCCCCAACATGTACAACATATATTCATGCAACTAAGACAAAGCATTCAAAACTGAGCTTACCAGGCAGATAACACATCTACTTTGATCCTGAAATTTCTCTGATGAATATTGTACAGTTTCTGTCAAACATTTTGCTATCGAATCCTCAGACAAGCCTGTATTGACATTACCAATCCTTTCCCCTAATGCCACCAGCTCCTGCTCAAATACAGACATTTAATATAGAGGAACCAAAATATCAAGAATAATAGTGAAAATTTCAATACTCATATTCACCTCATAGCTCATGTTATCTATGTCTAGCCTCAAGTCTCGGTGCTCATCAAACACACTTCTTGAAGCATAAAAGCCTGAGCGATCCGCAACCATGAATCCCTTCAAATAATTAAAAATTGAGAAATGAGAAACAATGCAATATACTAAGAACAAACATTTTTATAGTAAAGTCAACATCTAATTAGGAGTTAAGGAAGTCAAACAAAAAAATTACGTACAGTTCACGCATTCATTGTTATTGACAGTCCAAACAACGCAGACAAACTGGTTGTATGACCATTGATTTCAAGTTCAATCCACTATGCAAACATCAACCAGGTCAACTAGTCATTAACAGTAGAATATTACTATCTGTTCTTGCCAGACTCTTCCTCCAAATAACCAAATGACAATACAGTTTTCTCTGAGAGAATAACATCATCTTCTAACTAGCAGTAAGGCCCTAATCGCTCCAAGTAAACCAGCTGCACAAATTTCATAGGGCACATCAC